>CM066045.1:127099010-128423095 GCA_033557465.1 Ichthyophis bannanicus
CGGAGGCTCCAGAGGCACGCCCTGTCCGAGACTGTCGGGACGCAACCACCATAGAAGAGAACTCCGCACTTCCGGCAGACACAGCAGGCGCTGCGACAACGCATCCCGCTGGTGAGACCAACGCCGGAGGAGAGCCCTCTGCAAGGGCCGCATATGCGCCCTGGCCCACCGCACCAAGTCGATCGTAGCCGCCATGGTGCCCAGTAACTGAAGATACTGCCAGGCTGTCGGCACCCCTTGCTCCAGAAACCATCGCACAAGGTCCCGCAAGGCCTGCGCCCTCTTGCTGGGGAGAAACACCATTCCGTGTTGTGTCTCGAAGCGCGCTCCCAAGTACTCCAGGGTTTGAGAGGGAGTCAGCTGGCTCTTTGCCACGTTGACCACCCAACCGAGGCTTTCCAACAAACCGACCACCCGAGCGGTGGCCGCCGAGCTCTCCTCTCTCGACTTCGCTCGAATCAACCAATCGTCCAAGTAAGGATGCACCAGTATCCCTTCCTTGCGAAGAGCGGCCGCCACCACAACCATAATTTTGGTGAACGTCTGAGGAGCCGTTGCCAGGCCGAAAGGCAACGCCCGGAACGGAAAATGTCCCATCGGCACCGCAAACCGCAGGAAGCGTTGATGGTCCTGTCGCACGGGGATATGCAGATAAGCTTCCGTAAGATCTGACGACGTCAGAAACTCCCCGGACCGAACCGCCGCAATGACGGAACGCAAAGTTTCCATCCGATAATGTGTTACGCGAAAAGCAACGATTCACCCGTTTGAGGTCCAGAATGGGCAGAAAAGTCCCCTCTTTCTTGGGGACCACGAAATAAATGGAGTATCGACCGGATCCGCACTGATCTTCCGGAACTGGCACCACTGCTCCGAGTTGCTGGAGACGCCGCAGGGTGTCTTCTACCGCTCGAAGCTTCCGAGGAGCTCTGCACGGGGAAAGAACAAAGGAATCGACGACGGGCCGCTGGAACTCCAGTGCATAGCCTTCCCGAATGACCTCTAGTACCCACTGGTCTGAGGTAATTTGGACCCAGGCAGGGTAGAACTCCCCAACCTTCCTCCCATGGGCACCACCGCCACCTGGGTCCGCCTGATCTCATTGCGATTTCTTAACACCAGAGGACTGAAAGGGGCCAAAACCTCTACCCGCCCCTCTGAACCCTCGAAACGACTGACCACGCACCGGAATACGGCCTCTCTGCGATTGCTGAAAACGAGAGGACCTAAACCTACGAAAATCCCTCGAAAGGCCTCTGGACCCCGAAGCAGCGCGAGCCTGTTTTGGCTTATCCTCCGGGAGACGACCCCATTTGGATTCCCCGAGGTCCTTAACCAACTTCTCCAGATCCTCTCCAAACAGTAGCTTCCCTCGAAAAGGAAGCTTACTGAGCCTAGCTTTGGAAGAGCCATCAGCCGACCAGTTACGTAGCCACAGATATCGTCGAGCCGCCACTACCGAGGCCATACTCTTGGCCAAACAGCGAATGAGATCGTAGTGAATGTCTGACAAGTAAGCCGTGCCCGACTCTAGCTTTGCGACATCCCCGGCCTGTTCTTCCGAGAGGGAACCCTGCAGCCGCTGGGACCATCGTAAGGAGCCTCTCGCCACCCACGCCCCTGCGATCGAGGCCTGCATAGAAAGGGCACACATATCAAATACTTGCTTCAGCAAGGTATCCAACTTCCTGTCCTGCCCATCCTTCAACGCTGCGGCTCCCTCAACCGGGATGGTGGTCTTCTTCGTTACAGCGGAAACCGCCGCATCCACCTTTGGTGAACGAAAAATCTCCTTATCCTGTTCGGAAAGCGGGTATAAACGGGCTAAGGCCCTGGTCCCCCTCAATGCCGATTCCGGCGAGTCCCATTCATCCTGAATCATCTTACGAAAGACCCTATGTATAGGGAACACCCATTGCAAGGTTTGCACGGCCTGCAAAAGTGGATCCTCCAATGCCTCCTTAGAGGACGAGGACCCCGCGGGCATGTTCAAAGTCCTCAGTGTCTCAGCAATCAACGCAGGCAGCTCTTCCCGCCTAAACACGCGGACTAGCCTGCTCTGCTGCTCTTCATCCATTAATTCCCCTTCTTCTAACTCCTCCTCCGAGACATCAGCCATGTCCAGGTCAGGCATACCTACCTCCTCAACTAACCCAGCCTCCGGTTCCGAGTCTAGAACTTCCTTACGTCTCTTAGACGGAACCAGCTCCCCCTCCGGGAGACTGTCCGACCCCGGTCGTTTTCGGCTAGAGGGGCTCAGTGACTGAGTCCCCAACTCAGGCTGCAGCAAGGCAAAGGCCTTCTGCAGTAGCGCCAAGAAATCCGAAGGGATCCCCGCCACACCGGCCCCCTGGGACCCCTCCCCCGACAAAGGAGCGCTCCCAGCCGTGGACGGACCCGCCACCGGCTCTGAAGACTCCAAGGAGGGAGGCTGGGAACCTCTGCTGTCGAAGGGAGCCTCTGCCAGATCCCCAGAGCCGTCCCCCAAGGAGTCCGCCATGCCCCCGGCCTCCAAGGAACAGGCCTTGCACACTGCAGCTTCCAAAAGCTCCCCGCGTCTCACACCACAGACGAGGCAGCGTGGCTTAGCTGGCATATTAACTAGGTAGCCCAGAAGCTAATATACGGTAGGAGCTCTGTCTCATAAAGTTTTATTTTTATTTTTTTTTTAATTGAATACCACCAAGGAAGCCTTAACTAGCCCCCCCCCCCTGCCAGTCTTACTCAAAAACGAAGCTCCCAGACCGCTGAAAGAGCCGAAGAAAAAACTGGCGCTGAAAAGAAAAAAACGGCAGTCAAAATGGCCGCCGCAACGTTCGCGGCGCCAAAAATCACGCAGCCAGGCCCCCAGCCACACTCCGGAGCCGCCGGAGCCCCCTACAATGAAATAAAGCGCTCCCCCAATGAGAACTGAAGCTCGAGGGTACTCACCGCGATGCTGAGAGGAGAGGAAGGAAGGGCAGCGCTAAACCCCTCGGGAGCACAGCCTTTCACTCGGCATCAGCTCCCGGGACTGACTGAAACTATAGTACTGCCTTGCTGCTGCCAGTCACTTCTGCCTTCAACCTGCTCCTCACCCTTCCAAATTGGGTTCGGGAGCAGGGAGGCTACTATACCCCAGACACCCCCCTGTGCTCGTTTAAAGGCTGGGGCACACAGAAATCCCGTTGAGGGGAGGGAGGGAGGGAGCTCAACCAGAGAGGAGGAGAGAAGAGAGAAACAGCCAAAGCACAGGATCTCTGTCAGCAGCAGCAGGCACCCTTAAGGAAAAAACAAAGCAAAAATCAAAAAACAAAACCCAAATTATGTCTAGAAAGAGAATCAAGCTCTGCTTATTTGTTCCTCCTGAGCCCAGTCCCGGGCTCAGAACCTCCAAGCTGCTTGGAGACTGAAAGTACTGGTGGAAGGGGGCGGATCTAGCCTATTTGTACCAGTGACATCAGAACGATGACATCTTTCAGTCTCCAAAGCTGCTGGTGGAGGTTGACAACTCTATGGTTCCGGGACTGGATTAGAGGGACGCAAAGGAATAATGATTAAAAAGTATTCTCAAAGTTGTATCCAACACAGCTCTTGTGTAAAGATAGCACTGTGTTAGAAGAGACCTTTTTACTTTTCACGTATGCCCAAAACATTAATAAAACAGGATTTATGAAGCCTCATTTTGGACAGGTTGTCTATATTGGAAAAGGAACATCCATGTTAAGATGTTCACAATTTGAAGCCTGTTTTACAAAAGGCACACAGAACGCAAAGCAAAGCCTTCTGTAAAATATGTATGAATCCTCAGTAAAAGAGAAAAAAGCCATTGCATTAAAAAAAAAGTTTAAAATAAGACATTATGCAGGGTTTTGTATGCTTAAGTTACGTATTTTACTACCTATATATGTACTGGAACTTATATATGCAAGAGCTGGATTTTGCCATACTGCATGCCCAAGGGCAGTCAATTAAGGAACCAATCTCCAAACCTTTTTTTTTGTTTTTTGAGGTGGTTTTATATATCACAGAATTGGCCCCTCAATCACTTAATTGAATTTAATTTAATTGAAAACATTTATCTTCCACCATTTCTCTCTGTTGAATGCACCGAGTGGATTACAAGCTAAAAATCAAAACAAACAAGCAGTTAGCTGACATTTATGTGTGATTTAAAGCAAATCTAAATGCCAACACGGAAAATGTTTCAACCTGCATTGCCACTGCAAAATAGGAAATACGTTTTTTAAAGTCTCCTAAACCATGCCTGACTTGCCCCTTGAAATGTGTGCACACCGTGGGCATTAGCAAAAGCAGCTCACTATGTGATTAGTTTTTTAAAAATATTCTCAGCCCTTATCTTAGTTAATTCAAATATATTTAGCATTAAAATTTTCTATCTAGATTGGCTAGTAAGAGGATTAAGGATTTATATGTATCATTTGTTATGTGGGTTATTTTAGAAGCCATATTCATACTTTCGACATCTGAAAACCGGCATGCAAATGTCCTGATCACAGAGATGTCCTCGGAGCCATTTTAGAAGCTAGTTCTATAGATGTCCCCAGTGTGAGGATGTCCAAGTCAAAGAGGCGTGACTAGAGGCATTCCAGGCAACTTGGACATGCACGCCCAATTTCAGAAATGGCAAGCATGTCCCTATCTACTAGCGGGACCATCCATGTCTATTTCTGCTCCAGGGCATGATGAGGCAAAAGAAAAGCTCTTGTTTATACTGTAAACTTCTCATGTACCTTACTTTATAGCACTTTATGAAATAGGCCTCAAATGTCCACACACTAGTTGTTAAATGCCATTGAGTCTGTTGACCCATGGCGAAGTCTAAATTAAACATTTAAAGTTATGCTAATTTTCAGCACCACTATCCATGTAATACCAGTTACATGGATAGTGCTGGACCTGTTTACCAGTTAGCACCAGGACATATAAAGCTACATTCCACAGCTAAATGTCGCCACCAAATGTATAACAGTTTGGTCCACCCTTGCTCGACCCCAAACCAGGCCCCTTTTTGGATGTATCACATTGGCCATTTTCATTTCATTTAGTAGACTTCAAAAAAAATAGCACTGATGCAGCCGACTTCACCGCTGACCACATAAGTGTTTTTGAATATCAAGGTCATACTGCACAAAATGAGCAGGATACTCACACATTTGTATCTGGTCCATCTAAATTTGCAATGCAGTTATTCTTAAGAGTTTTCTGCACTTTTAAGCAGATTGCTAAGTGAACCTAAAGGCCTTTTAAAATGAGAGGAAAAGCAGCCAAGGTAGTTTTTGAGGTCATTAAGGGCCCAATTTACTAAACATTTTCCCACTGATGCAAAATGGGATAAAACCTTTAAAGTGGCATTTTAGAAAGGACATCCAGGTGTAGTCTGGGACATCGAGGGCAAAATGTCTGAGAAAACCCTGGGGACGTTTACATGTCAGCCCGATGTTAGAAACTTGGATGTCCCCAAATGGATGGCCACAAAAATTGCTTCTTGGATGTTACGGCCAGCATATTCCAGAAAGGGGACGTCCATGTTTAATGACATTTCAGACACTTAAATGTGAGGTGGTGGGTTAGTAATCCGTCTGAGGTTTGTATTTACATGCAGGTTTCTTTGCCCAGAAAATACTGACAGTGACGATGACAGCACCTTGTGCTGTTCTCCCTGATAGCATTGCTGCCATGGAATGAGCACATTTTGCCCTATACGTGTGGTCAGGAACAGGTATTGGCTTGGATGCCTCAACAACCAGGGCCAGACATAGTTGTGCTGTTCTGGAATCGCACCATGTTCATTTTTGTTGCTCTGCCCAGGACATTTCTCCAGCACATCCGCATGCTTGGGACATCCATATACCCTGTTTCTAAAATGGCTCCAGGGATGCCCTTGTGAACTGGAATCTGGGTACCTGTTTTCAGACCGTCATACTATAAATAGGGCTTCTCAAATAACTCCCTTAGCCAATAGGACCCTTAATTAATATTAGCTTGTGTGTTGAACACTGTATAGAATAGGTGAGAGGCTATACCTCTCCAATCATTTGTGCTGTGTAATGTTGACCCTTTTCAGAGCGGCATGCACGCACCCTACTCCTGCACATAAAACAGGGCTTTCCAAACCTGTTTGGGGGACCTTGCAGCCAAGTGGGGATTCAGGCCAGCCATAAATGGATATATAAATAAAGTGGTATATAAAGTTAGGGAACAAACTATATTATAACACACACACTATGGAACCCTGCCAAGTGTAAGTGCAATTCAACAATATGCTAACCTTAAAAAGCTTTTGTTGGACTCTGCTCCAGCACTACTCCACAAGTACTTCTTTATTTCATCCGAGTCCTTTTATTTCTTTATCTTTAGTTGATATGGAAGGGCAGACTAGATGGGCCATATGGTCTTTTTCTGCTATCATGTTCTATCTGCTGAATGTTATTCTGTTGATATACTCATATTTAGCATACACTGCTTCACATATGCCCCTTCCCCCTCCCTCCAGCATCAGCCATTTCTGACAACTTCTACGTACCGCAGCACACTTTTAGCATTTAAAGGGACAACTATCCCAATACGCTTTCTTGGTAGCAATTTTATCGAATTAATTCAGAATAACGAAGGCACGTTTATGACCCTAGGGCTCATAGAATGCAGTGGAAAAATTCATTACTGTTCAAGATAATTCAATCAAAAAATTACCTTCTCTCCACCAGTGCGGTAGATGATTTATAATTCACCAGCACGGTATTTGGAAAGCATGTCCTGCTTTCTCACAATGGTTCACCACAGGTGCCAATCTGGTATGGGTCTTCAATCTTGTTTTATACTCCGCTAAAAAGACTTTAAGGGGATTATTTTGGAAGCCCTATTTGTGCTTTGGACGTCTGAAAACAGGCAAAGAAGAGAGGCATCTCCACCGAGTCTGTGAACATCCCCAGCATGAATGGGAGCATGCTGATATCAGAAAAGTCCTGGTCATCCGGGATCATGTCTAAGTTTAGACCCGCTCTAGGCACAAATAAGCATCAGGAAAGGTGAAATTAGTCTTATCTGCTAATTGTTGTTCCTTGAGGAACTCGTCTAGTCCCGAAATCAGGAGTTGTCAACCTCTCACAGCAGCTTGGAGACTGAGAAAACGTCATTTCTGTGATGTCACGGGTACTTAGGCTCCGACCCCTCCTTCACATTCCAGTAACCTATTGACAAAGCAGACTCCCAGGAGCAACAAGTAAGTAAACTCCACTAACCATGAAAACTCTTAATCTAATGTAACAGATGAACAATATAAACACTAGCTCTTCCATTATTTACAGTGTGTTACTAGATGCCGAGGCCCTTCCCCTCCCTAAACAGAGAAGTGGGCCTCTCCGAGCGACATCCCCGACTATACCTCCACGTAACAAAAATTGAACTGTATCTGCCATACTCCCAGCTTACCTGTAGTACTCGTACACCTCGTACTCTCCGCAGTGACATTTCCAGGGTGGGATACGGGACTAGACTGGAGTTCCTCAAGGAACAACAATTAGCAGGTAAGACTAATTTCACCTTCCTTATCGTCCCTCCAGTCTAGTCCCGAAATCAGGAGATGTAACAGAGCAGTGAAAGCCCCTATTGGGAGGGACCCTGCATACCAGCTTTAAGTACTGCCAAACCAAAACAGGCATCCCTGCCCGTCTGAATGTCCAGACGGTAATGCTTAACAAAGGAGTTAAGCGACGACCAAGTAGCCGCTTTACAGATCTCCGCCGCCGGCACTAAACTGCACTCCACCCAAGAAGTCGCCTGAGCCCTGGTAGAATGTGCCCTCAGGCCTTCCGGAATTTTCCTGCCCTTTAGCAGATACGCCGACGCTATGGCCTCCTTCACCCAACGGGCAATGGAAGACTTTGACGCTGCCTCCCCTTTACGCGGCCCTGCAAAAAGTACAAACAACCTAGCCGACTGCCGGAACCCAGCAGTCTGACGCAAGTAAGTCTGCAACGCTCGACCCACATCTAACAAGTGCAGGCGATCCAAAGACTGATCTGCCGTGCCCGACCGGGACGCTGGCAAAGACAGCACCTGATTAACATGAAACGCCAAAACCACCTTCGGTAGAAAGGAAGGGACGGTCCGCAAAACTACCTTAGAATCTGAAAAGGCCAGGAAAGGCTTCCGACAGGATAAGGCCTGTAATTCCGAAATCCGTCTAGCCGAACAGATCGCCACCAAGAATACAACCTTAAGAGTAAGATCCTTCAACGACACTCTTGCTAACGGTTCAAAGGGCTCTTTCACCAAAGCTTGCAAGACTAACGGGAGATCCCAAGCCGGAACCCCCGGTGTGCGAGGGGGCCGCAAGAGTGAGACTGCTCGCAGATAACGCTTCATATCCGGATGCGCCCCCAAGCGCCACTGCTTTAACCTTGCCCCTATAACAGGACAGCGCCGCTAACTGCACCCGCAGAGACTAAGACGCTAGGCCCTTCTGAAAACCCTCCTGCAGGAAAGCCAACACCTGCGGCAGAGAGGCCTTTAGCGCCACAATCCGCCTATCCGCACACCAATTCTCAAAGATGCGCCAAACGCGAATATAAGCCAACGAAGTCGATCTACGGTGAGCCTTCAGCAAGGTGGAAATCACTGCCACCGAATAACCCCTCGCCGTCAGCCTCGCTCTTTCAAGAGCCAAGCCGTAAGCGAGAATCGAGCTACCGGCGGCATAAGTAACGGACCCTGCGACAGAAGATCCTCCCTCAGCGGGAGGTGCCACGGGCCCTCGACCACCATTCTCACGAGGTCCGCATACCACGGTCTCCGCGGCCAATCTGGCGCGATCAAGATCACTCGGCCCCTGTGTCTCTCTATCCGCTGTAACACGCGGCCGATGAGCACCCACGGAGGGAACACGTACAGAAGATGCTCCTCCGGCCAAGGCTGAATGAGGGCATCTAAGCCTTCTGCCATCCGTTCCTTCCTTCTGCTGAAGAAACGGTCCACCTGAGCCGACTGAAAGGTCGCCATCAAATCCATGACTGGTGTCCCCCAGCGCCTCACCAGGAGCGCGAACACCTCCGGATGTAAAGTCCATTCCCCCGGATCTACCTTTACTCGGCTTAAAAAAAAATCGGCCTGCACATTGTCCACCCCCGCCACATGTGCCACCGACAATGCTTCTAGATTTCTCTCGGCCCAGTCAAACAACTCTTGAGCCTCCGTCTCGAGCTGCACATTGCTCATTCCACCCTGACGGTTGAGGTAAGCTACTGCCGTCCCGTTGTCTGAGAACACTCGTATTGCCTTTCCCTGCAGATACAGCTGAAAACTGCACAGCGCTAGGGATACCGCTCTCAACTCTAACCGGTTGATGGACCACTCCCTTTCCAACTCGGTCCACTGCCCTTGAGCAAACCTTCCTTGAAAATGTGCTCCCCAGCCGTACAGACTGGCATCCATCGTCAGGGACTGCCACTCCGGCGTCTCCAAGGGCATTCCTTTTCCGAGGTTTTCGGGACGCAACCACCACCGCAGCGCCTGGCGCGTCTCCTGAGGGCAAGGAAGATATTTTGACAAGGGATCGTTCTGATGCGACCAGCCCCTCAGCAGCGCTCTCTGCAACGGTCTCATGTGAGCCCTTGCCCAGGGAACAACTTCGAGTGTCGCTGCCATCGTACCGAGCACCTGCAGATAATGCCACGCCGTGGGTCGCCGCCTGACGAGAAAACTGCGCACCAACTTTCACAGCGTTAGCGCCTGCTCCCCCGGAAGGAGCACCCTCCCCGACTTGGTGTCGAAGAGAACTCCCAAATAATGTAGACCCTGCGACGGAACCAACCTGCTCTTTTCTCTGTTGACTACCCAACCGAGACTCTCCAGGAACGCCACTACTCTGGCCGTAGCCGATACGCTTTCCTCCTCGGACTTCGCCCTTGTCAACCAATCATCCAGATAAGGGTGCACTAACACACCCTCCTTTCGCAAGGCCGCCGCCACGACGACCATGACCTTGGTGAACACCCGAGGCGCTGTGGCCAGGCCAAACGGCAACGCTTGGAACTGGAAATGCCCCATCGGAAGGGCAAACCGAAGGAACTTCTTATGCTGTTGTCGAATGGGGATATGGAGATACGCCTCCGCTAGATTCAAGGACGTAAGAAACTCCCCTTTTTGCACTGCTACTATGACAGACCGCAGGGTTTCCATGCGAAAATGGGACACGTTGAGACAGCGATTCACCTTCTTGAAATCCAAAATCGGCCGAAACGTCCCCTCTTTCTTTGGAACTATGAAATAGATGGAGTATCGACCGCATCCTAACTGGTCCGGCGGAACCGGAACCATGGCCTTGAGCGACAACAACCTTTCTACAGTCTCCTCCACCGCCCTGCGCTTGACCTGGGCCTTGCAAGGAGACTGTAGAAAGGCGTCCGGTACCAGGCGCTTTAATTCTAGTGCATATCCTTCTCGAATACCCTCCAGGACCCACTGATCTGACGTAACCCGGACCCAGGCGGGGTAAAACTCTCGCAAGTGACCCCCTACCGGCACGCACTCCACCCGGGCCCCCCTGACTTCATTGGGACTTGCGGACACTGCTGGAGGACGAGCCTGAGGAAGAGGGCGACGCAAAACCTCTCCCTGCTCCCCGGAAGCCTCGAAACCCTTGACTTCTATAGGGAAACCGCGCTCTCTGAGCTTGGCCAAATCTTGAGGCACAAAAACGCCAAAAGTCCCTCAGCTGCCCCTTGGGCAGCCCAGACGTTCTGCCCTGCTTCGGCCTGTCCTCTGGGAGACGCCCCCTTTGGACTCCCCCAAATCCTTCACAATCTTGTCCAAATCCTCCCCAAACAGGAGCTGTCCCCTGAATGGAAGCTTACTGAGACGAGCCTTAGAGGAATTGTCCGCCGCCCAATTGCGCAGCCATAAATAGCGCTTCGCCGCCACCGCCAAAGATATACTCTTGGACAACCCTCTAATAAGGTCATAATGAATATCAGCTAGATAGGCTGCCCCCGACTCTAACCTAGCTGCCTCCTCCGCCGAACCTTCAGCTTGATCCACCTGCATACGCTGTACCCATCGAAGACACGCTTTCGCCACCCACGCCCCACAAATGGATGCCTGCAATGAGAGCACATTCACTTCAAAGACCTGCTTCAACAAGGCTTCCAGCTTCCGGTCCTGACTATCCTTGAGAGCCGCACTCCCTTACACCGGAATAGTGATCTTCTTGGTGACTGCCGACACTGCTGCATCAACCCTGGGATATTTAAACAACTCCCTATCCTGATCCCGAAGTGGGTACAAGCGTGCCATGACTCTGGACCCTTTGAGCGCCGCCTCTGGCAGGTTCCATTCCTCTTGGATCATCTCCCGGATCACCCTGTGCACCGGGAACGCCCGTTGAGTCTTCCGAAAGTCCTGCAGCAATGGATCCTCTAGGGCCGTATCTTCCTCCTGCACTCCGGAAGGCATGTTAAGAGCCTTGAGAGTTTCTGAAATGAGCCCCGGTAACTCCTCTTTCCGGAACACTCGCACCACTCTCGCCTGCTCCTCCTGCTCCGCAATCTCGCCTTCCTCCAATTCTTCATCGCACTCCAGGTCCGGGCCATCCGATCTGTCCGCCTCTGATACAGAAGCGTCCCCGTCAACTCTAGGCCTTTTAGCTAGTGAACCAGGCCCCTCCCCGGCCAGAGGGGTCCCCTGCCGCTTAACTCCCAGTGTAGGGTCCAGACTCCCTGAGAACTCTCTGCTACCGCGCCGAACGCCCGCCTGATAACTGCCACAAATTCCGGGGAAAAAATCGCCGCCAGCCCCCCCGCCCCTGGGGGCAGCTGATTCCCCAAGTCCTGAGACGAGGAAGTGCCCGGCATTGGCTCAGGAGACAGAGGGCAAGGGGACCTCGGCTCCAGCTGAACCGTAGTTTCCTCCTTCTGCGCCTCAGCCCCCCTACCCGACTCACGGTCCAAAGTCTCAGCCTCCTCTGTGCATGACTTACACACCCCGGCCTCAGACACCGTGTGCCTTACTCCACAAAGCAAACAAAGTGATTTTGATGGCATCTTGTGGCCTCCCCCCCCCCCCCCCACCGGGTGCACAGCCCTTTGCAGCTTACACACCCCACGAAAATCAAAAGCTTTGTTTTTTTTTAAACGCCCGTGGAGCTCCCCTCTATGAGCCCTGCGCACTTCGGGGCGAAAAAGAGCCTCCCTGCTTACCAAACACGCTAAATCGCAGCTGCAGCTGAAACCGGCATTTTCCCGCGCTCCCGACACGCGGCGCGGCCTGACTCCCTGGCCGCGTCTCAGAGCAGTGGCCTACGTTTTTCACAGCCCAAACCGCTTACCTGCACAGGGAAGCCCTCCTACAGCGGTACTCTCCCCGAACGAGAGTTACCGCTTAGGAATTAATCGGTCGTCCTCACCTTGTCGGGAGACTGGTCCAATCAATGCTGTTGCCAGCGTCCTCAGCTCGGCTCACCCCTGCGGTCAGACGGCTTTAGCAGGCAACCCTTCTGCATTAGCTCTGGACCACCCGCTGCAATGCTACCTCGGTACTCTCCCCTTCCTAAGATTTCAGCAGGAAGGAGAATGAGAGCGAATGGGGGGGGGGGGGGGGAACCGGCCTCAATGGCTCCTTAACCGAAACCCCTGTAGAAATAAGAGAAGAGCTCTCCTTGGATCACTCTCTCTATTTTTTTTTTTTTTTTTTAAAGGGAAATTACCCCAAAGAAAATTCCAAATTCAAAATGAAATTACAAGGAATCTAAACTAATCTAAACCTTAATTGTTCCTCCAGTGAGCCCCCCACTAGGCTCACCAACCCTCCAGCTGCTTGAAGACTGAGAGAACTGGAATGTGAAGGAGGGGTCGGAGCCTAAGTACCCATGACATCACAGAAATGAAGTTTTCTCAGTCCAGCCAGTCAAGGGAAAATGAACCCCCAAGGCACAATACAGAAGCAAATTACGAATGAACTAGCACTGAAACCACGAAACTATATACACAGTGAGAACAAGTCAAGAATTCAGTCATATTTGTCATTCTGGCAATAGTGATCATAGCATGATCGCCTTTGATTTAATTAGTGGAGGAGGGATAGTAAGGAAATCCACAGTACTACCCTTTAACTTTCGAAAGGGAGACTATGATAGAATGAGGAAAACAGTTAAGAAAAAACTAAAAGGAGCAGTTGCAAAGGTTAAAGACGTACATCAAGCTTGGGTGTTGTTGAAAAATACTATCTTGGAAGCCCAGACCAGCTGTATTCCACGCTTTAAGAAAAGTGGAAGGAAGTCCAAAAAATTGCCAGCATGGTTTAAAGCTGAGGTCAGAGAGGCTGTTGTTGCCAAAAAAGCATCTTTCAAGAAATGGAAAAAAGAGCCAAATGATGAAACCTGGAAACAGCACAAGCACTGGCAAGTCAAATGCAAGGCATTGATAAGGCAGGCAAAGAGAGAATTTGAGAAGAAGCTTGCTGCGGAAGCAAAAACGCGAAATAAAGACCTTTTCAAGTACATTCGTAGCAAAAAACCCGTGAGAGAGTCAGTTGGTCCATTAGATGATAAAGGGGTTAAAGGAGCACTAAGAGGCGACAAGGCGATAGCGGAGAGACTGAATGAATTTTTTGCTTCGGTCTTTACTGAGGAAGATGTAGGGATGTTACCCACGACTGAAGTGGTATTTAAAGGTGTGGAAGAATTGAAGGAAATATCGATACATCGGGAAGATGTCCTACAACTATTAGATAAACTGAAGAGTAGCAAATCACATGGGCCAGATGGAATACATCCAAGGGTGTTGAAAGAACTGAAATTTGAGATTGCAGTTCTGCTATCAGTAATCTGTGAACTATCATTAAAATCATCTCTAATACCTGAGGATTAGAGGATTCCCAATGTAACACCAATTTTTGGCAAAACTAAAGAGTCATGGGATAGGAGGCAGTGTACTACTGTGGATCAGGAACTGGTTAAAAGATAGAAAGCAGAGGGTAGGGCTAAATGGCCAATTTTCCCAATGGAGAAAGGTGAATAGTGGTGTACCCCAGGGATCTGTGCTGGGTCCGCTGCTTTTTGACATATTCATAAATGACCTGGAAAGTGGAATAACGAGTGAGGTTATCAAATTTGCTGATGACACAAAACTATTTAAAGTTGTTAAAACCCAGGAGGATTGTGGAAAATTGCAAGAGGATCTTGATAAATTGGAAGACTGGGCATCAAAATGGCAGATGAAATTTAATGTGGAGAAGTGCAAGGTTATGCACCTAGGGAAGAACAACCCAAACTATGGTTACACGATGCAAGGTTCCACATTAGGAACCACCACCCAAGAAAAAGATTTAGGCGTCCTTGTGGATACCATGTTAAAACCCTCGGCTCAGTGTGCAGCGGCGGCCAAGAGAGCAAATAGAATGCTAGGTATGATAAGGAAAGGAATGGAAAATAAAACAAAAGATATTATAATGCCTCTATATCGTTCCATGGTGAGACCGCACCTTGAATATTGTGTGCAATTCTGGTCGCCGTATCTTAAAAAGGATATAGCAATTTTAGAAAAGGTTCAGAGAAGAGCCACCAAAATGGTAAAGGGGATGGAAGGCTACTCCTATGAAGAAAGGCTAAAAAGGTTGGGGCTCTTTAACCTGGAAAAGAGACGGCTGAGGGGAGATATGATAGAAGTCTATAAATTAATGAACGGAGTGGAACGGGTAAACGTAGATCGATTGTTTACCTTATCAGAATATAGAAAGACTAGGGGACATGCAATGAAGCTACAGGGTAAACTATTTAAGACTAATAAAAGAAAATATTTTTTCACTCAACGTGTAATCAAACTCTGGAATTTGTTACCGGAGGATGTAGTAAAGGCTGTTAGTGTAGCTGGGTTTAAAAAAGGTTTGGACAAGTTCCTGGAGGAAAGGTCCATAAACCATTATTAAGAAGGGACCCAGGATATCAATGCTTGAACCAATACAAGCATTGTGGAACCTGTGTCCCTTGGGGAAACTGCTAGGTACGTATGACCTAGATTGGCCACTGTTGGAAACAGAATACTGGGCTTGATGGACCTTGGTCTGACCCAGTATGGCATATCTTATGTTCTTATGTTATCCTCTATGAGGACCCCAGAGAAGGCAATGATGTGATTCTTAGTAAGGCCCTCCAACCGAAACAGCCGGATATGCCCACTCCTCCAAACCCTAAATCACAGAAAAAAGGTATCCCATGCAAAAAAACAAGGGGGGGGGGGTGCCTTGACTGGAGAAACTCAAGGAAAGACAATTAGCAGGTAAGGTCAAATTTTGCCTTCCTTCCTAATCATCCCTCCAGTCCAGTCCAGTACGTGTGGGATGTACCAGAGCAGTGTTTAAGTACAGGAAGGACCCGCAAGTCCAGCTTGAAGCACAGAAGCCCCTAAATGCGTGCCGTTGAATGCTTGCACATCCAGACGGTAATGTCATATGAAGATATGTAGGTACGATCAGGTTGCCGTCCTACAAATGTCCACTGGTAGAAGCAAGCCGTGCTCCACTCAGGAACCCGCTTGTGACCTCATGGAATGGGTTTTCAAGACCATTCGGCACAGCCATACCTTTGAGCATATAGGCAGAGGCAATAGCTTCCTTTATCCAATGTGCCACTGAAGCCTTGGAAGCTGCTTCCCCCTTGCATGGACTACCAAACAAAATTAACAGATGGTCCAACTTGTAGATTGATTCCATCCGAATTAGGTAGTGTCGTAACACTCTGCGCAAGCCCAGCCGATGAAGCTGGCTATCCTCCTCGGAATCCGCAGAACGCAAAAAAACTGGAAGGGTCGCTGTTTGGTTCAGATGAAAACGCGAAAGGATGGGACTGGTCTCAAGACCACCTTCTCTCTGGAGAACCACAAGAAAGGTTCCCTGAAAGACAGAGCCTGCAGTTCAGAAATGTGTCATGCTGAACAAAAGGCTGTCTTCAAAGTCAGGTCCTTCAGGGAAGCTTGAGCCACTGGCTCAAAGAGTACAATTGCCTGCAATGGTGGGTACACTTGCTTCACTGCCTTGAGGAGACTGACTACATCCGGGTGAGCTGCCAAGGGAATGGCCCTGCACCCACCCCTGGTAACATAAGCGAGACACTAGCTGGACCCGTAAGAAGTTCAGAGCCAACCCCTTCTTGAGCCCCGCCTGCAGTAAGGCCAAAATATTTGCAAGTGAAACAGCAAAAGGCTGATGCCCACAATCATCACACCAGCTTTCAAACACATGCCAAACCCTGACATGAGGCAATAAAGTAGAATGCTTATGAGCCCTTAATAGAGTGGCTACCACCAATGTCAAATAGCCTTTCTGCCTTAGCCTCACCTTTTCAAGAGCCAGGCCATAAGCGAGGATTGGTCCCAGCAGTCAATTTGCTCACACCGGTCCCTGCGGCATGAGGATCAGTCCCAGCGTGAACAAATTGACCCTACTCGGAAGAAGCCAAGGACTCGCCGCTAACAGACTAAGATGATCAGCATACCAAGGTCTGTGAGGCCAAACTGCAGCAATTAGAATCACCCAACCGCGATGGGCTTTTATGTGTTTTAGAAGACGCCCTGTGTGAGGCCAAGGAGGGAACACATACAGAAGTCCCTCTGAGGGCTATTTCTGGACCAGACCGTCAAACCCCTTGGAGATGGGTTCCCTGCATTTGCTAAAGAACCGATTTGCCTTGGTGTTGGACGCCAAGGCCATCAGATCCATGATTGGCAAGCCCTAGTGGATGGTGATATCGTGAAAAACAGCTGTGTTTAGCGCACACTCTCCTGGGTCCAGTCGGTGACAACTGAGAGAGTCTGCTTACAAGGTTTTCCTTTCCTGCCACATGAGCCACAGAGAGAACCATGAGATTCTCCTCCGCCCACTGTAGCAGGGGATGAATTTCCTCCGCCAGTGTCGCACTACCCGTGCTCCCCTGGTGATTGATGTATGTCACAGTGGTTGCATTGTCAGAACAGCCTCGAAACCACCTTTGCGAAGATCAAAGGAAGGAAAACCTGAAGGGCCAGAGAGACCACCCTCATTTCCAGCCGGTTGATGGACCATGTACTCTCCTCCGGAGACCAGACTCCCTGTATCACCTGTGATTCACAATGTGCTCCCCACCCCATAAGGCTGGCAGTGGTCATCACTAGGATCCAGACTGGTGATGGCAGTGGTATATCTGCTGCCAAGTGTTTTAGCTGCAGCCACCAAGAGAACTTCACCCTTGTCTCTAGAGGGCAGACCAGCCTTGTTGACAACGGGTGGTGTTGCAGAGACCGAGAGAGCAGGGCTTGTTGTAGAGGTCACATATGGGCCCTCGCCCACAGGATAAGGTCCAGAGCTGCTGCCACGGACCCCAAGAACTGAAGGTAGTACCATGTCGAGGGTGCCCCCATGGCCAGGAAGTCCCATACTTGGGATTGTATCTCCTGTGCACTCTCATCCGGCTGATAGACGTGCCCTGACTTGGTGTCGAAGTGGGCTCCCAAATATATTAGATCCTGGACCAGATTGAGCCTGCTCTTGACTAGGTTGACCACCCAACCAAAGCTTTGGAGAAAGACTATCACTTTCTACATGGCAGTGGCACGCTCAAGCTCTTGACTTTTTTTTGTATATACTTTTTATTGAGATTTCCAATTATCAACCAACCATGAACTAAACAGAACATATCATCCTTAAAACCTTACCACTTTATAACTTTGTTCCTCTTCCCAACCCTCCCCCCCACACCTTCAGCACAATGTTCAAGTTACATATTTATTTCTAAATGGACACCAAATGTCCTTAAATTGTTGTATTCTCGCCTTTTTTATAGCAGTCATATAGATGGCCCGCATTAGTTCTCGCCATGCTTCTATTGATGGTGTTTGTGCCATTTTCCAACCCAAAGCAATCTCATTTTTTGCAGCTAGAACACACATTTTTATCATAAGAACATAAGAAATGCCATACTGGGTCAGACCAAGGTCCATCAAGCCCAGTATCCTGTTTCCAACAGTAGCCAATCCAAGTCACAAATACCTGGCAGGTACCTAAAGTTCACAGCTTCCACAACATTCACCCGGGGGTGGATTTCCCGGGTCTTCTTTAATTATGGTTTATGGACCTTTCCTCCAGGAACTTGTCCAAACCTTTTTTAAACCCAGCTACACTAACATCGTTTACTACATCCTCTGGTAACGAATTCCAGAGTTTGATTATGTGTTGAGAAAAAAAATATTCAGCTTCCCCTTCACTCCCTCCTAACCCTCCCCTTTAATTTAATTAAACATGAGATTCATTGAATATATACACTGACCCCCCCTGTTAAACTACCAGCCTAATCAACTTCAAGCTATCTTCTTAATGCAATACACACATGCTTATAGCCCCTTTGTAAATAAGTTGACTGTATAATATGTTGATTGTAAAAGAAGTTTACTGTAATTTGTGTGAAAACTACGTATTAACTTATATGAAAGTTAAAAAGTAAGGGTTTAATGTAAATGTTTGTTGGTTAATTGTAAACCGCTTTTGATCTCTTGAAGGGGCGGTATAGAAAAAACTTATAAATAAATAAATAAATAAAATAATTCCCAACAAAACACAAGCAATTCCCCACTCCACAGGGTGCCCCATTATGTCTTCTACCTCTCGCCATATCTCTATCCAATATCAAGCTCCGACTTTGCCCTGATCAGTCAATCGTCTAGATACGGATGAACCAGGCTGCCCTGTTGCTTCAGAATCACTGCCACTGCCACCACTATGATCTTGGTAAAGGTACAAGGGGCAGTGGCCAGACCAAAGGACAATGCTCATTATTGAAAATGGCCCATGGGAACTGCAAACCGCAGTTACTGTTACTGGTCCGGTCAAATTAGAGCATGAAGGTATGCCTCCTTGAGGTTGAGAGGAAGTCGCCTTTCCAGACTACCACAATAACAGAGTTCAAGGTCTCCATGTGAAAGTGTGGGACTCGCAGAGCCCGGTTTACATGTTTAAAGTCCAAAATGGGCCAGAAGGAATAGTCTTTCTTGGGGACCACAAAGCAGATGGAGTACTGACCTAACCTGCATTGGTTGCTCGAACTGGTACCACTGCCTTTAGGCAAATCAAGTGCTGAAGCATGTCTTGGACCTCCTGCATTTTGAATAGGCCTTGCAGAGTGACCGAATAAAGGCTTCGGGGAGAGGACAAGAAAACTCCAGAGCGTACCCCTTCCGGATAACTTCCAGGACCCACTGGTCGGTAGTAATACTCACCCAGGCAGAATAGAACTGCTGTAGCCTTACAGGCATTATTTCTGCCTGAACCCTCCTTGTTTCATTGGGTCTTTTTGGAGGGAGCCGAAGGAATGGAGTAATAGCCCCGATTGGAACCTCTGTAGCCACAAAAAGACTGCCTTCTCGTAGAGTAGCGCCCTCGATGTTAAGGAGCAAACCATGTCTCCTGAAACTTCCTAAAATCCCTGGACTGACCTCTAGGAACAGTTCCTTGCTTCGCAGCTTTAGGCCAGTCTTCTGGCAACCGCGAGCCCTTAGAATCTTCCAGATCCTTAACCAATTTATCCAAAGTCTCCCCGAATAGCAGCTTACCCTTAAAGAGAAGCTTACTGAGCTGAGTCTTGGAAGAGACATCCGCCGACCAGTTTCTCAACCAGAGAAAGCGTTGAGCTGCAATAATTGAGGCCATGGTCTTAGATGAGGAACGCACCAGGTCATAAAAAGCATTTGCCAGATAAGGTGAGGCAGACTTCAACTTGGCGGCTTCTGGTGCTACATCCTGTGGATCCCCATCCACCGCTGCCGCTAATCACTGGATCCAGTGGATAGAAGCCCTAGTAGCATAGGCTCTACAAATCAATGCCTGTAGATGTAATGCTTTTGTTTTGAACACTTGTTTCAACAGAGGCTCTAGCTTATGATCCTGAATATTCTTAAAGGCAGAGACCAAGGTGTCTACCTTAGGAATCTTGAGGAGGGCCCTCTCCTCTTGCGGAATTGAGTAAAGCCGGCCCATGGCTCCTCCTTTTAGCCCATTCTCAGGCATCTCCCATTCCACCCCTATCATTTTGTTTAAAAGATGCCTGGAAGACTTAAAACCCTGCAGCAGAGGGTCTTCCAGGGGCTCCTCTGCTGATAAAGAGGCAGGCACAATATTAAGTGCTGCTGTTATGTTGTTAAGTACCATCAAGTCATAAGTGTAAGTGCTGCTAGCGAATGACTAATCAAAGGGAGTAGCACCTCATAGCGAAAGAGCCTTTGCATGTTGGGATCCTCCCACTACGAGATCTCACTCTCTTCCAACTCAGACCCAGCTACCTCACCCCAGAGGTAAAAAGGGCTTTCAACTGGATCCTCTGAAACTGGAGACTGTGGAGGGCTCTGGTCAGACCAGGAATCAAGCTGAATTTGCTTCTTCTCTGGAGGGGGGGTCCCCTGTTCAAGGGGCACTCTGCGGCAGGGCCAACTGGTCTTGGTTTCTCAGGAAATATGTCTGATCATGAGAAGCACTGCCCAGCTCTTGGAACAAGCAGTAAGCCTGGTAGAGCTTTAAAAAAAAAAAGCCGGGGAAAGAGACACTGCTGTTAACTGTGGAGCCCTGGTATTTGCTGACCTGGTGCTGAAATCCCTTGCACTGCTTGTAAATTCCTCTTTTCCTTGTCCAGTGCTGAAATGGACTCTGGAGAGAAAATGGCCACAGTTCCCGCTAAAACTGTGGGAGCTGCAGGCTGAGGCAAAACTGGTTTCTGAGCTCCCGATTCCCTCTCCATGCCCCCGGCAAGAAAAAAACATTCAGCAGACCTCCCCTGATGAGGGCAAGCCCGACAGAGTCCCTGCACCACTAAACTACATTTTCCTCCACACGGGGTGCACGGAAAGCGTAGTTACTCACCTGTAACAGGTGTTCTCCAGGGACAGCAGGAATCAGTCCTCACATATAGGTGAGGTCGGCACCGAATGAGTCCGTGCGGAGCATTTCCCCGGCTTTCAAAGAAAGCCTTTCGGAATGGGACCACACATGCGTGGTCCCCTTCCTGCCCAAGGGTGCCATCTTGCTCAGTCAGATGACAAAGCTAGGATGGCAGTAAAAACAAACAAAGTAGGGAGGCAAATCCCAGGGGAGGAGGGAGGTTTGTGAGGGCTGATTCCTGCTTTCTCCAGGAACAAGCAGGAAGTCAGTTCTCACATATGGGAGTCTCTAGCTCCAGGCTGCCGAGGACCGAACTAGCACCAAAGGTGCAGTCTTTCCGTGAGCAATAAACAATACAAAACTAAAATCAAATGCTCAATTATATTAATGCGGGACAAAGAACTGAAGTGTCTCCAAAATTTACACTTTTTTTAAACTTCTTTGGTTTGCGGTTAGAGTTCATCCAAGGATATACATAGCCCACAGTATAATCAGTATTATCTCTTTTTAATTTCTTCATTTTCTTAACTATGACTTCCTGTCTGAAAGTCTCAATTTGTTTTTGTAATTCACTCATTTTGTTGAGATATCTGTCTTCAGTTTCTTTGGTCTTTAAGCTAGCCTGTAATACTTCTATATCATCCATTAATTTTTCTACCGCTACTCGCATTGAATCCACGATAAGTACCATTAAAACCAATGAACATTTGTTAAGTATCTTACTCCACCTATCTAGGAATGCCGCATCCATGTCAGGCATGTGTGGCTCCTTATACATCCGCAACCCTCGTGGGATTTGCTGCCTGCTGATGTATTCTATCAATGACAGTCTATGTAGCTCCGATCTTACTTTCGTTTTCTGTAGTTTCAAAAGTGAATCCCAGGAAACCTCATCCACAGTGTCCAATTCAGAATCTAGTGGTGCAAGAGGACATTTTGTTAGGACTTCATTGAATGTTTGGAAGACATGAAAGGAATTGCCACGTTTAGTAATTTGGTGGGGCTTGGTTGTTATTATTAGTATGTTTTATCCATTTCTATGAGTTAGGGAAAGCAACGTTGATATGGTGAGGGCTCAATTATAAATGTTAGGAGGAAATAGGGGTTGTCTTTAAGAATAAAATATTGATAGTTGTAATAGGGGAAACCCTAGATCAACAACAATAGGATGGATCGTCTTTTCTTGTTGACGGTAAGAGGAGTGGTGAATCATTAGTAATGCAAGTAATCTAAGAGGGAAGGGTTTAGGACCTTACACATCACAGTAGGGGTGGTCTTTAAATAGACATTTGCCATCGCTGATCCGCATGTGCGGCGTTTTTTCAGAGCGGATTGAAGGCAGTTTGAAAGATTTTCATGTCACTCTTTTATAAGAGAAATAAGACGTGTGCAGCATTGGTCATCTTTCTTTGGTAAGCGGTTCCTATTTTTCTGATAGGAGAACCCTCTGATAAGGGCTCTTCACTAAAATGTATAACGGCAGAGAGGAACTTAATATATGATAATAGTAGATTATTGTGGTTATAATGTTGAGTTTTATCTTATAGATAAGGTGTGCATAGATCCCCTGAAGAAACGATTGTGAAACGCGACGGGGTCGCCTACAGAAAGGCATTGGGATCAGCGAGCGAGATAGGAGCATATTGAATGAAACATCTTAACATAAGCTAAGTGATGGTTGAAGTTTTGAAGATCACTTCAATAGAGTCACGATTTAAGCTTGCTTGTTATAATTCCAGAGAAAGACTCCATCCACTTCCAAAGACACTTGAAAAAGTTTGCTGAAGGTCATTGATGCTAATAGGCACTGGTATTAGACCTGTTATAAGTCTTAAAATAAAGTGCCAGAATAGTCTGAGACCTTCAACAGCAATAGAAAAGAAGACATAAGGTTTAGAATAACTACAAAGGGGCAAATAAAAGTTCTTTGTCCCGAGTTAATATAATTGAGCATTTGATTTTAGTTGAGGACCGAACTAGGACAGCAACAAAGGTGACCAATTGGTTAGCTGTGAGTTACAGAATGTGAGTCCCCACTGAGAGACTCTGCACGACCCTAGTGTCTAGCGACACTAACACTCCGATAGCCTGAACACAGAAAGATCGGAGGGCAGGAGTTGCCTACACTCTGAGAATATTACAAAGTACTGTCTGACCAAAGGCACTATCCCTGCGGGACTTGCTCTCCAGGCAATAGTGAGCTGCGAATGTATGAATTGAAGATGATGTGGTGGCCTTGCAGATCTCCATCACTGGCACTGAGCGGAGGTTGGCCACTGACGCAGCCATCGCCCTCACACGATACGCTGTGATACGGTGTTCAAGGGAGAGGCCAGCTCGCTCATAGGCGAGGGCGTCCGCCACCAAAGTGGACAGAGTTTGCTTAGTCACGGGGAGCCCCAGTCTGCTGGGGTCATAAGATACGAAAAGCTGATGAGCTTTTCAATGGGCCTGAGTCCACTGTAAGTAGAAGGATGGGGCCCGTTTGCAAACCAGTGTATGAAGCACTAGTATCTCCCTGCCAGGTGAGGCCACGGGAAGGTGGTGGGGAGGACAACCTTTTGGTTGAGGAATTTGGGGTGCGTGCGGAGCACTACCCTGTTCTTGTAGAATCGTGTGTATGGTGGATCTGCCACCAGAACCTGGAGTTCACTCACTCTATGAGCGGACATGAGGGTCACTAGCAAAGCTACTTTCCATGACAGGTACCGAAGGTGACAAGAGGCCAGGGGCTCGAACGGTGGTTTGGTGAGCTGAGAGAGCACCACATTGAGGTCCCACTCTGCTGCTGGTAGGCGGAGATAGGGCTTGGATAACAAGAGGCCCCGGAGGAACCTGGAGACCAGGGACTAGTTGAGAGGGGCTTTCCCTCTATAGGGTGGTGGTGCACGGCTATGGCACTTAGATGCACCCTCACAGAGTTTGATTTCAGCCCGGTGTGTGACAGGTGTAGGAGATACTGAAGAACGAATTGCACCTGACAGGAGAAGGTAGATTGAAAGGGGCCAAAGCTACCCTTTCGGCAGCCATGCTGTTAGTGTTAGTGACCCCAGGTTAGGGTGCAGGATGGAGCCCTCCTCCTGGGACAGGAGGTCAGGGCCCGAGCCAGTGGGACTGGGAGTGCCACTGATAGAGAAAGCAGCAGAGGGAACCATGGTTGCCTAGGCCACTTGGGGGCGATCAGTATCACTGATGCCCTCTCACTCTGGACCTTGAAGAGGGTCTCGGCGACCGGGGAGGGTCGGTGGAAATGCATAGAATAGGCCTTCTGACCATGGGATCAGGAAGGCGTCTGTCGCCACTCTCCCCAGGTGCGGTTGGCGTGAGCAAAAGCAAGGTAGCTGTGTGTTGTCCGGAGAGGCGAAGAAGTCTATCACAGGCCTGCCCCAGCAGTGGAAGAATTCTTCGTTACCCTGGGGTTCAAACGCCACTCATGTGGGTGAAGAACTCTGCTCAGCCTGTCTGCTAAGCAGTTGTCCTGCCATGGCAGGTACACCGCTCGTAGGTGCATGCCATTGCACATTGTGAAAGCGAGGAGGGCTACCACCTCCTGGCAGAGGGAGTACGAGCCCATGCCTCCCTGCTTGTTGATGTAGAACATGGCAACCTGGTTGTCCGTCTGGATCAACACAGGTCAGTGTCGCAGGCAGTGGTGGAATGCTCACAGGGCCAGGAAGATTGCCCTGAGTTCTAGAAGGTTGATCTGCAAGAGTGACTTCTCCTGAGACCAACTGCCTTGCGTGCAGCGGTCCTCGCAATGCGCTCCCCAACCCAGGAAGGAGGCGTCTGTTGTCAGGGTCCTCTGCGGTGCAGGTGCCTGGAAAGGCATTCCCGCCTGGAGGTGGCGCAAGTTTTGCCACCAGGTGAAGGACTTCACCAAGTGCTGTGTGTGACTGTGACCCTGTCCCATAGTCTGCCCGTGGCTTGAGTCCACTGTGAGTGGAGGCACCACTGGGCTGTCCGCATGTGCAAGTGGGCTTATGGTGTGACATGGACTGTTGAGACCATGTGGCCCAAAACTTGGAGGAAGTGGCGAACCGGTACCAAATGGTGGTGCTGTACCTCCCCTGCCAGCTGTATGAGGCGGTCCGCCCTCTCTCTTGGGAGGACGGTCTTGACTTGCAATGTCTCCAACTGAGCCCCTATGAACTCCAGATTTTGGACTGGAGAGAGATGGGATTTGGGGTAGTTGGTGACAAACCCCAGGTGCTGCAGTAGGAGGATTGTTCTCTCTGCGGCCTGACTGACCTCTGAGGCCAAACCCCCTCTGATTAGCCAGTCGTCCAGGTAGGGGAAGACAAAAGCTCCTTGTAGGCGCAGGTGGGCGGCTACCACTGCCAAGCATTTGGTAAAAACTCTTGGCGAGGAGGCCAGGCCAAAGGGCAGCACTCTGTACTGGTAGTGCCCTCCTCCCACGACAAACCGTAGGTACTGCCTGTGGGAGGGATGGATTAGGATGTGTGTGTATGCATCCTTTAGATCCAAGAAGCACAGCTAATCTCCATGGTGGAGGTATGGCGGCAGTGTTCCAAGGGAGAGCATCATGAATTTCTCCCTCACCAGAAACTTGTTTAAGTTTCTCAGGTCTAGTATAGGCCTGAGGTCCCCAGTTCTTTCTGGGACAAGGAAATACCTTGAGTAAAAGCCTTTTCCCCATAGGTGTTTGGGTACAGACTCCACTGCCTTGTCCCTGAGCAGATCTGCGAGCTCTGATAGCAGAAGAGTCTGGTGAAGGAGAGGTCAAACAGGGTCTCCTTGGAAGAACTTGGGTGGTAACTATTGTAAGCAAGGAGGTATTCCTCCTTTACCACCTGAAGCACCCACTGGTCTGAGATGACTTCGGCCCATCTGTGGGCAAAGAGTGCCAGGCAGCCGCCTGTGGGCTGAAGGTGTCCTGGGGGAGGAGAGACCCTGCCCTGAGAATCAAAAGCTTCCCCCTGGTTGGGCTGGGGCTTGGGGCTTCTGAGCTCCCTGTCTCTGTCTCTTGGGGTGAGAACCCTGTTGCTGGCCAGAGAAGGGCTGGTAGTGGTGACTCTGCTGGAAATGCCCCTTTTTCCCTTGGAACAGGGGCCTTTTCCCCGAAGGTTTCTTACGGGGAAAGGAAGAGGTCTTTTTTGAGAGTCTCTGTTGGGTCACCACTTTGGTTATTATTTCGGCTGCCTTGTCAGCCATGGGTTTGCCGAACAGGTTCTCCCCAGTGCAGAGGACATCGAGCAGCTTGTCCTGGACCCATTGCTTGAGGTCCGATGACTGTAGCCAGGCTTGGCGTCGAGCCCCGTGGCCTGCTGCTGCCATTCGAGCTGCTGACTTTAATCCATCTTAGGCTGCTTGAGAGAGGATCTTTGAACAGTCCTTGATCCCGGAGGTCAGGGCTTGGAACCATTGAAGAGGTTCCCCGACTAGCCTCGACGAGAACCCGGGCAACTTCTGGGTTAAGACCTTCAGATACATGCCTACATACAACTCACAGGCATGGATTCGACATCCCAGCATCGAGCTCTGATAGTACTTGCGCCCAAGGGCATCGAGGGCTCTAGCATCCCTTCCAGGGGGGACAGAACACTAATTCTTCTGGCTCTTGAGCTTTTGCATGGCTGACTCGACAACCATGGAGTTATGTGGGAGTTGGGGCTTGTGGAACCCCGGTCCCTTCCGGACATGGTATATGGTGTCGAGACATCGGCTGACCATCGGCACCAATGCCGGGGTCTCCCACATTCTCAAAAGTAGCCGCTCAAGGATTGGCTGCACCGGCACCATGAGAATTTCCTTGGGTGGAGACTCGAACTGAAGAATCTCCAGTTCCTCGGTGCAGGGGTCCTTCTCCGCTTTGGTTTGCACCAAGAGGGCTCGAGCCATATCCATGACAAAGTCATGGAAGGCCACGTCCTTGGAAGGAGAATGGAGCTGGGGCACCAGGGGAGACGGGTCCGAGGGGATGTCTTAATGCCGTCTGGTTTCCAGGGAGGCCTTGTCGTCAGTTTCCCACTTGGGGTCGAGGGGAGACGATGAGTCTGAGGCCTTGTTGTTCCATGCCTCGAGGCCTGCTGAAAGTCTGGGGGTCCCTCAAGGACCTGGGGTCCGAGTCTCGGAAACTCGTCAGGGAGGGCCAGATGCCTGAGGAATGGGACTGGAACTTCAACCAGGGCAGAAGACTTACCCAATGCTGGTGGTGCTTGGAGCTCGGCTCGACAACTGGGGACTTCCCCACAGTCGGGGGCCCAGTCATCGGGGCAAATGATGCGGATGAACCTGACATCATTGCCTGCTGCATGGCCAGGATAGCAGTGATGTTCTGCTCCATGGCTGCCATTCTAGTTTCCAAGCCAGAAGGCTCCGCAGCTTTCGGTGTGGGCCACAAGGAATTTGGGCTCGGTGCTGGCACTCTTACGAGTGCGTCCTCGACAAGGACTACAGCTTCGAGGAACCTCACAAGGTCTCCAACAGCCGAGGAATTCTTCTTGAGGATCTTGGTGGGACACTTCTGGGAGTCACCCGAGTCCCTCTGACTTGTCTTACCGGGTTTCCCTGGTGGAACCTCTAGGAACCTCTATGGACTTCAAGGACTTTTTCTTCTTTCACTCAGGGTTCGAGGTCTTCTTGGAGGAGCCACTACCGAGGGACTCCGAGGACACTCAAGCCTCATAAGAAGTGCTGGGCTTGGAACTTGGTGTCAGGAAGGCTGGTGCCGAGTCGGATCTTGGGAACAGCTTCTCCTGCAATTCCGATCTCTTTTTATTAGCTTTAGGTGTCATGGCCTGGCACAGGTCCCAAGAGGTGCTATCATAGTCCAGTTCCAGGCAGCGTAAGCAGCAGTCATGGGTGTCGGTGACAGACATGGTTTGACTGCAGCGGTCACACTTTTTGAACCCACCGGGAGACATGGTGGGAGACACCCAGCCGGGGTCGACGACCCCCAGGTAAAAAATGGCACGAATACCGGTTGAGGCAAGCCTCGATGAAAAAAAGAGGGAAAGAGCCGAGAAGAGTGCCGGACTCGGCGCCAGCTCGAGGCAGGAAGAGGAACCGGTACACAAACTGGGAACAGCTAATTTTTTAAGGATTTTTTTCAGGGAAACTGGATGTGCGTCCATTGGGCTCTGCAGAAAAAAGGAGACTGAGCAAGATGGCACTCTTCGGCAGGAAGGGGACCATGCATGCGTGGTAGCATTCCAAAGGCTTTCTTTGAACGCTGGGGAAATGCTCTGCGCGGGCTCAGTCGGTGCCAACAACATCTATATGTGAAGACTGACTTCCTGCTTGTTCCCGGAGAAAGGACTCTGCACACAAACGCTGCTGACCAGAGAAGCAGAAAAAAGGGCTGAAGAAAAGCTTCCTTGCTCGCAGCGCTTAACTGAGAGAATGTGAAAGTAAAAACCTGATAACCGGCAGTGCAGAAGGCCATTTGCTAAAACTACTATTATTGATAATTTATATAGTGCTACAAGGCATACGAAGCACTACACAAACACAACACTCCCTTTTCTTTTGTGGAAGATTTAAAGGCATAGACCACCAGAAATATCCCCAATAAGTAAAATAGGGCAGGCAGCTCCTATGCCATGAGGAGCTTAGGCTGTTCGGCTGGGGGAGAGGGGTGGAAGGGACCCGAACCACCAGGTATTTTAACCCCTGAGCTGCACCATACCCACCGAAAGGCCCTGATGCCATGGGCAGCAGGCTCTGCCTCTTGCTGATCCCACCTGTAGGGCTCATAGTGTAAGTGAGCAGCTCACCAAAATGAAATATTAAGGCTGTGCAGTTTGATATTCTCTCTTGCTTGGTTTTCCTGTCTCAGTTTTTTTTTTTAAACTAGTCAACCGTTCCCTTTATTGAAGCTCAGCTGTGCGGAAGCTCCTCACCCAACTGCTGAGGACTGAGATATTGATTAAGGAGCCTAAGGAGGGAGTTCTTCTACTGTGACATCATAAATCTGACATGCTTAGTCCCCAGCTGCTGGTGGAGGAAGATAACCCACACGTACTGGACTGGAGGGATGATTAGTTATTTCAGTTTGTTTGGGTTTTTTTTTAATTAAAATTGCAATCTAGCTCTAAATCTAGTTTTCCAGTTCATGTTGGGGAAGGGAAAGGGGTGAGGGAAGGAGTGTTAGCATCAAGATACCATAGAATGATTTTAGATTAGAATATAAATGTACGTAAATAAATAAAGCTAAGGTAAGAGCTGGGTGTTTCGCATAAATTTTGTTGATCTGGATTGCCCCTGTACTGAGGACTTGGAAAGACACGTAGGTGGTGATTTTAGAAGGATTATCTGCCATATATGCATGCAAAGGCTCATTTACACAAATAAACTGACATATTAAAAGCAATTTTAGAAAAGGCACTAATTATATGTAGACAAGACAGCCTGCAGAAATTATAAGGAGGCATGTACCAAGTGTGGTTTGGGCAGTCCTTAAAGTATATGTACATTCCTTATATCATGAGTGCAATAGATGAATACTGCGCAGTTTCCGCACTGGCATTTACACCTGCTTCATGTCACATATAACCCCTGGCTAACTGCTAATTAGGACCAGGGATTTTGAGGGTTGATGGTGGGGGGAGAGACAGTGCTTTCCTCTCAGGATTTAAATGCCACCATCAAATGCCAAAATTTGAGCTTCAGAGCTTGGCTCCTTAATTGATTTCCTCAGATAGGCAGTTCTACAAAATCTATCACTTACACATGTAAGTGGGGCCACTTATACGGATAAGTAGCAAAAATGTTTTCCTTTATAAAATGGCTTCTTTTGACATGTATGCCATCAAATACATCGGTTTCCTTTTTTTGGCAGAGTTATATATATATATTTTTTTAAAAGGCTCTGCATTCAGAGAGCCTTTTATAAAATACTGGGGGTCAAAATTCAGCAGATCCTATTTGGTTAGCAGCACCAGCAGATATTTCAGTGGCACTATCTGGATAGCGTTACTGAAAAGATCCTGACAGACTGTCTCAACGCTATCCAGATAGTGCCGGGGCAGTCCTTCAGCAGAGCGGGGGGTGGAGTCAGCATTTATTCGTACTGTGGTGATATTCAGCACTGCTATAGAGATAGTTATCCAGATAATTTAGGACAGGAAAAAAAAGTTGTCTTAAGGGGCTATCTGGATAATAGATTGAAAATCACTGCTATATGGACAGCGGTGGTGCTTACTGCTCTATCCAGATGTTCAGAGATGGCCATTGACCACTTTGATTGAAGGATAAAGTGGTATGTATACAAAGCTGTCTAAATAAATATTAGTGCTGAATATCTGGAAAAAGTTTAGCTCCAGCGGCAAGTGTTGAATAAAAAAACACTGACTGCAGTAGCTCAAAATGGATTCATGGGGGGCAAATTCAAAGCATTTTAGATAGTTATCAGAACTGCTAAGCAGTTAAAATGCACTCAACCCACTATTCAGCAGCACTAACCAGTTAGTGCCACTCAATGTCCCCATAGACGGCAAACAAGGTACCTAGTTAAAATCGGAGCAGTCTGTAGGCAGATCATGGGCGATGCTGGTGGCTGTCCTAACTTTAACTGGTTAGTGGCTGAATATCACCACTGCTGTCTAGAGAGTCCGAATATTCAGCGGTAGAATCCGGATATGTTCCACTGCTGAATAATCAAGTTTTTTTAAAGTGGGATTGACTAGGCAGTTTAATTAGGCTAGCCACCACTAGGTCATCCCAAGGGTTTCTGCTGCCCTAGGCAGGCCTGACGTGCCACCCAGCCCACTGTGATGCCCTGGGCATCCAGCATCTCACCTGGGGGAGGTGGTCGACATGGCAATTATGTGTTTGAAATGGCAGGCCTTAAAGTGAGTGCCCACACTCACAACCTGCCGCTCATAACCCCCTTCAACACAACTTCCTGGCAAAGGCAGCATGCCACGACTGTGCACATGCAAGTGCTGCCGCTTCAAAGAGGAAGGGATCGCTGTGCCATCTGCTGGGGTCTGCCACCCTAGGTGGACAGGATGACCCTATCTCCCCATAGAAGTTTTTGAATGCATAGATCTAAAGATCTGTTTTCTCAAACTAGATGCCCTTTACAAAATTATCTTCTTAATATATCTTCTTCTTATGGTGGGGTTCATACTTTTTTTTCTTGATGTTTAATTAGGTTATGGTCATTTTCTGCTTCAAACTATTCATGGAAATATTGTAAAGTAAATTAAATTGACTATTAAAATAAAATGCAGCCTCTCTCCTCTTAGACAAAAGAACTGACTAGACAAATTCAGCATCCCTGACTACCAGAGGATCACTTTTGTTTGCTAAAACACATACTGCAGTCATTGACATATCCAAAGAGAAAGTCAGCAAATACATATTAGCAATACTTTCATCCCTAAACTGTATAATAAAATAGAAAAACAGGTGTAATTATGCCATTAAGTGGGCATATGCAAATGTAACAAGGAAATGGCAATAATCAAGGGTTAGAGACCATTTAAACTTCTAAATGCATTCTGATGATTGTAGTACACCAAATATACAATCCAAACTTATTAACGGGTAATTCAGTTGGCAACTGGTATGAGGCAGCAAGCGAACAAGTAATTACTTTCTCCTGACTTTGAAGAACAATGAATTTGGCCCTGGGCCCAAACTTGTAAAGAATGGGCTACAGAAAAAATGGCTGGAACCCTCCAGAGCTTTTTCTTCATGTACATGCTTAGAAAATTAAATACAGTGCAGTACTTTAAAAAATGATTTTATTATATTTATTTCTATGATTTTTTTTTAAATAGAATACTGTATGCAAAAAAGAACAGCTCTGTTATAGGGCACAATTTGACTTTTCTACCTTGTTGCCCTGGCCACTTTTTTAATCCCGTTTAGATGTATGCATCAAATTGGTTCATTAATGCACTGAGTGGCCTCATTGGGAGATATGGTCTACATCCTGCTTTTCTCCATCAATACTCTTTGTTGACCTTGGGCAGGTCACTTTTATTCCTGTTGCCTCAGCTACCCACTTAAAATGTCTGCTCTATGGGGCAGGGACTTGTATCAATGTGTAATCTGTTGCATAGTGCTGTGGTATACAATTCTATATAAACATTAAAATATAAAAATATATACAAATATTGTTTTTGTTTTCATGGATTTTTATTGATCCAAGCTTGTTTTTGAATAAGCGTCAATCACTACTTTTTATCTGCAAAAGCAAGAAATACATGATGTATCTAAGCATGCATTAAAAGCTCTTTTACATACTTGGAAGAAAAGACTGGCATTTATAAGCTGTAGACTGCAGGCATTTTGCTCTGTTGACTGCAGTCCTTCCTTGATAAATGACAAGGTAGGGTAATAGGCTCCGGTTGCCATGGTAACCAGACAGCAGCACTGTGCGTCTTGATTTTTTTTTTTATCTGAAAATCAAACCACAGGAGCAAAGGAAAAAGCTGGAGATTAGCTGGTGCGGTGAAGGAGGAGAAGGGACAGGACTCGAGCTGTGGGAGAGCGGTGTTCAAAAACGAAAGCTTCTTGGGCATGATCCCACCATCTTGTGTTTGCAAAATGCCATGTCTGAGGAACACGAAACAATGGGCGTTGTTTGCCTGTTCTGTGCCTGTAGAGAAAACTTAACTCGCTGAAAACATATTTCTTTCCCTTCATTATTACTAACAATGCTCCTTCTAGTTCTCAAATCCAGCTGCTGCTTCTGTTTATTTCCTTTCATGCTCTTTTCCTCCCTTAACAAGACTAACCTCTGGACTGTTTTTCCTAGCTGTAGAAAATAATGTAAAGAAATTCAGCCCAAAAACCAGCCACCAGCAAAGAATATGTAAAAATGGGGCTGTCTCGTTTGTACCAAGGAAAACAGGCTAAAAGGATATGAAAATATTTAAAACTCCTCTGCCCCTCTTCATGTAATACAAGGAGGCATCTGATCCTTAGACATCACAAATGTACTTCTAGGAAACTTGAGGGCATGTTTACTAAGGTGCATACAAGTAAAGTGCAGTTGGGCTGTCAAATTAGTGCAGAGGCCCATGCTAATATGGGGGGGGGGGAGGAACAGGTTGCATCCATCCCCATGCTGATAGTGTGATGCCAACACACAAACACTACACTATCATGCAGGAGCACTTAACACCATCCACTGAGGTGGCGTTAACTGCACAATGCTAATGGCAAAGGGCACAGTTAGCGTGCACCCAAAATGTCCACGCTAGCCACAACACACCATCAACGCTCACATTATGCCCCTAACCTGTCCAATCATGTGCTAACCGGTTAGCATGGGGTCCTTAGCACACATCAAACCCCACACTACCGGTTAGCATACCTTAGTAAACATGCCTTTCCATTTCCATTTCCCAAGTTTTTAAAGAGACCTTGGGATACTGATTCACTAAGAATGACTTTTGACAATTACAATATCTAAGAGGGTGATTTTGTTGAATTTTAAGGAAGTGTGGATAGTTAACTGCAACTGAAACATGGAAGATGATAGTGGGTATGGACGGTAAATATTAATTACACTTACCTGGTAATTGTAGTTCCTTTAGTGACGACAGTGCAGTCCTCTACGTCTGGGTAGTCAACCTCGTCCTGCAGCTAGGAGACTGGCATGTCCAAATTCGTGACATCACTGGTATATCCTGGCACCATCAGCCCTCCTTCTTCCAGTGTGAACTACTAACAAAGCAGACTCAAAGGAGCAAGAAATAAGTAGCAATGTAACCACGTCAACTGAACAATGTGTTTTCCCCTATCTGTTTCCCTTTTTTTTTTTTTTTTTTTTACAACTAGGTACAGAAGTGGGAATGGATTCTGTTATGTACTGCACTTTTAAATGCCATAGAAAAGCTATGACCCAGGTTCTGCTTCCTATCCCTGCGCCCCGAGCAGCGGAAGCAATAGGACAACTTAGAAAGCAATTGACAGGAAAAGATCGGAGCCGGCTCACCTGTAAGACTCTTTGACCCGTACTCCACGCCGGAAACCTGGAAAGATCATGAGTAGGGCGGGATGGAGGACTGCACTGTCGTCACTAAAGGAACTACAATTACCAGGTAAGTGTAATTAATATTTCCTTAGCGTTCCTTCAGTGCAGTCCTCTACATCTGGGATGTACCAGAGCAGTACTTAACGGGTGGGATCTTTCCGGCCGGCCGACAAAACTGCCGATCCGAAACGGGTATCCGCTGCCGCCGCCACATCCAGGCAGTAATGCTTACTGAAGGTATGCAAGGACGACCAAGTAGCCGCCCTGCAAATATCTCCTGGCGGAACTAACCGATGCTCCGCCCACGAACAAGCCTGCGCCCTAGTGGAATGAGCACGCAAGCCTGAAGGCGCCGAGCGGCCCTGAAGCAGATAAGCTGAAGCAATCGCCTCCTTAATCCATCGGGCAATGGAAGCTTTAGCAGCGGCTTCCCCCTTACGTACGCCCCCAAAAAGGACAAATAAACGATCCAACTTACGAAAGGATTCGGTAACCCTCAAATAGTGCCGCAATACCCGCTGCACATCCAAGCGGCGCAAGTCGCGATCGGAACCGCCGAGAACGGGGAGTGAAACCACCTGATTCATGAGAAAGGGCGAAACCACTTTAGGGAGAAAAGAAGGAACGGTCCGCAACACCACCTTGTCGTCCGAGAAGGACAGAAACGGTTCCCGACAGGACAAGGCCTGTAACTCAGAGATACGTCTGGCCGAGCAGATCGCCACCAAGAACACCACCTTCAAAGTTAAATCCTTCAGGGAGGCGTGTTTCAACGGCTCAAAGGGAGACCGGGACAAAGCTCCGAGAACGAGATTAAGATCCCAAGGCGGAACACAAGACCTAAGGGAAGGGCGCAGCTTAGAAACTGCTGACAAGAACCGCCGAATGTTCGGGTGAGAACCCAACGAAAGGCCGTTGACCTTGCCCCGATAACAGGCCAGCGCCGCCAGCTGAACCAGCAATGAGCTGGCCGCCAGACCTTTGCTAAAACCATCCTGTAAAAAATCTAGAATTATGGGCACGGCCACGGTGGCCGCTCGTATCCAGCGCCGAGAACACCAATCCTCAAACACGCGCCAGACGCAGACATAGGCAAGGGAGGAAGAATGCTTTCGAGACGCAAGCAGCGTGGAATCACCGCTGCCGAGTAACCCCGCTTACGCAAACGCGCCCGCTCAATGGCCAAACCGTAAGCGAGAACCGATCCACCTGTGGCATAAGGAGAGGACCCTGAATCAGGAGATCCGAACGAGCCGGGAGACGCCAAGGACGACCGTCGAGGAGACGAATCAAGTCCGCATACCATGGACGTCGGGGCCAATCGGGAGCTACGAGAAGAACTCTCCCCGGATGTCGCCCTATCTTCTGCACGACTCGACCTATGAGCGCCCACGGGGGAAACACATACAGAAGACCTTCCCCCGGCCAAGCCTGCAGCAGCGCATCTATTCCCTCTGACATTCTTTCCCGTCTTCTGCTGTAAAAACGAAGAACCTTTGCGGAGAGAAAGGTCACCATCAGATCCATCACCGGTGTCCCCCAGCGCTGCACTACCTGAGCGAACACGTCGGGATGCAGCTGCCACTCTCCGGCATCCACTCGCACTCGGCTGAGATAATCGGCTGTCACGTTGTCCTTTCCGGCAATGTGAGCTGCCGAAATCGCCAGCAATCGCGTCTCCACCCACGCGAACAGTTGATCCGCTTCCTCTTCCATGGGGGCGCTGCCCGTGCCGCCCTGCCGATTGATGTAGGCGACGGTCGCCGAGTTGTCGGAAAGAACTCGCACCACGCAACCCAGAACTAAGGACTGGAAAGCCTGAAGAGCGAGGAACACGGCCCGGAGCTCCAGACGACTGATTGACCATGAGGTTTCTGGAGGAGACCAGCGACCCTGCGCAAAGGCCCCCTGGCAATGAGCTTCCCAGCCCCCCAGACTGGCATCCGTCAAAAGAGGTATCCAATCGGGTTGTTCCAGCGGCATCCTGACCGCTAAGGATTGCGGAAGAATCCACCACTGGAGAGACTTGCGAACCGACAGAGGGCAAGGCAAACGTTTGCTGAGAGGATCCGCCTGATGCGACCAGCGCCGGAGCAGAGACCGTTGTAACGGGCACATGTGCACCTTTGCCCATGGCACCGCTTCCAGGGTCGCCGCCATGGTACCTAAGACCTTCAGATAGTCCCAAGCCGGAGGGGCCGGAGTGGACCTGAACTTCTGAACGAGAGCTCGCAAGGAGGTGGCCCACCTGGCAGGGAGAAACACGTGACCCGAGCACGTATTGAAGCGCACGCCCAGGTACTCCAGGTTCTGAGAGGGTTCCAGATGACTCTTTCCGAAATTGATCACCCAACCCAGACTCTGCAGAAAAGACACCACTTTGCTCGTGACCTGAATGCTTTCCTCCTTGGACTTGGCCCGAATCAACAAGTCGTCCAGATATGGATGAACCAAAATCCCTTCGCGCCTCAACGCTGCCGCCACGACCACCATAATCTTTGTAAAGGTCCGAGGCGCGGTCGCGAGACCGAAGGGAAGAGCCTGGAACTGGTAATGTCCCCACGGCAGCGCAAAGCGCAGGAACTTCTGGTGAGCCTGTAGAATGGGCACATGCAAGTACGCCTCGGTTAGATCTAGAGACGTCAAAAACTCCCCTTGGCGGACTGCGACGATCACCGACCGCAAGGTCTCCATGCGGAAATGCGGCACTCTCAGACAACGGTTGAGTGCCTTTAGATCCAAAATAGGGCAAAAAGTCCCCTCCTTTTTGGGAACCACGAAATAGATGGAATATCGACCCATACCGTAGTCGCTTTTGGGAACCTCGGTCACTGCCCCCAACTGCAACAATCGGTGCAGGGTGGAGGCTACTGCCGCCGCCTTGACCGCTCCCCGGCACGGCGACCGCACGAAGGAATCCCGAACGGAACAGGCAAACCCGAGAGCGTAACCGTGTTGAATGATATCGAGCACCTATTGGTCCATGGTAATGAGGGTCCAAGCGGGGAGAAACTCCCGGAGGCGGCCGCCCACCAAAATATCCACCGCCGGGACCCGCCGTATCTCATTGCGGTTTCCTAGCCACGGAGGAGGCGGCCGCGGAGAAGCCTCGGCCGCCGCCTCGGTAGCCTCGAAACCCTTGTGGACGGGACTGGAAGCGGCCCCTTTGAAATCCTCCATAGCGGGAGGACCGAAACCGCCGAGAATCCCGAGGCTGTCCCCGAGGGTACGGAGTCGAACGAAGCGGCTTAGGCTTATCCTCGGGAAGCCGACCGGCCTTGGACTCCCCGAGATCCTTAACAAGCTTATCCAAATCATCCCCAAAGAGTAAGCCGCTCTTAAAGGGAAGCTTGCTAAGACGGGATTTAGAGGGACCATCCGCCGCCCAGTTCCGGAGCCACACAGAACGCCTGGCCGCCACTACCGAAGCCGTACTGTTGGCCAAGGCCCGAATCAAGTCGTAATGCAGATCTGCCAGATACGCTGCTCCGGATTCCAAACGATCCAGCTCCTTGACATCCGCCTCCTCCAACCGCGGGGAAAGGTGGAGACGCTCAGCCCAGCGCAAGCACGCCCGGGCCACCCAAGCGCCACACAGCGACGCCTGCAAGGAGATGGAATCAGCGTCAAACGTCTGCCACAGCAGATTATCCACCTTCCGATCTTGGGCATCATTCAATGCTGCACCACCCTCTACAGGGATGGTAGTCTTCTTAGTAACCGCCGAGACCACCGCGTCTACCCGCGGAGTTCGAAAACGCTCCTTATCCTTATCCGTTAAGGGATAAAGTCTACTGAGAGTACGAACCTCCCTCAAGGCCGATTCCGGCCGGGTCCATTCGTCCGTAATCATCTTATCCACCACGCGATGCAAAGGAAAAACAACCTGCGACTGACGTTCCGCCTCAATAACCGGATCCTCGATCGCCACATCCGGAACTACCGGAGCCGCCATATTCAAAATTTGCAGCGACTCCGAAATGAGAGAAGGCAACTCCTCCCTGCGGAACACTCTGATGATCTTGGCTTGGTCCTCGGGCTCTGGAATTTCCCCTTCTTCCAGATCCTGAGGCTCCTCTGCAGAGTCCCAGACGTACGCAGACTCTGGGGGCCATTCCCCCTCGGCGTCAGAGTCCGGCGCCGTCCTAGCCCGCTTTGCCACCGGCAGAGGAAGAGACGCTGCCGCGGCAGAATCTCACTGCCCCTCCAGGGATGCCAAAGGTCCGGATGCCTGAAAGGTACCCTGCTGACGCAAGCAAAACGCTTGATGCAGCATTAAGACAAACTCGGGGGAAAAGGTCCCAAGGGCAGTTGAGGACCACCCAGTCAGGGCCCCAGAGGGTCCCGCGACGCTCTCCGACCGTGGGTCGGCCACTACGGAGCGTGCTGCAACCGCCTCGTCTAATACGGGAGGCTCAGACACCTCAGCGGGCTCAAGCACCTCCATACACTGCTCCATTAGAGCAGAGAGGGTGGCACAGCCCCGACACACTCCTAACACTGACACCGGCCCTCTGTGGGTACCACAAATTAGACAGAGAGGCCTCTGAAGCATTGGCCAAGCAGGAAAACCAAGGGGACCGCGCTGGAAGCACTACTGGCTCCCCCCCCCCCCCACCCCCCAGAAATGCCCTGGAAGGAAAGGGAAGAATCAGCCCTAATAGAAAAATAAAATGAAATAAAAGAAAAGATATAAAAGAAATAAACCCCCCAAATAAACCTGAAAGGAAGGGTCATTAAGTCCCCCAATGGTAAAATGAAGCACTCACCACGTGCTAGCAAAAACTCCTCATGTGCTTGGCTGCCTGCAGTGTAAAACTGCAGTAAAATGGCCGCGAGGCAAAAACCCCGAGGCTAAAAAGGGCGCCAAACAGAACTTCTTAAGAAAGGCCTGCAAATGCCTGCCACAGGCTCTTTTCAACAAGAAAATACTTAAAAACCACTTACCCCAGCTCCAAAGGCACTCACCACGGGGAAACAGCTGAGTGAAACTCAACAGGAAATCCCCAGCACAGCAGGGAATCCCGGAGCTACAGGCAAGTGAAGGGCTCGGCTCCGTAATGTCTGGGAGCAGAGAACTTCAGTACTAACAGAGACAGCCTGCTAAAAATCTCCAGACCACAACTTACAAGAAAGGGAGAGGAGAAAAAAGGAAAATAAAGGAAATGGAAAATAATCGCAAAGAAGCAGGGCTGCCACGAGGAGAGACAGGAGGCTCCCTCAGGGCTGAGCACTGACCCCTCCTCCCTGCAGAAACTCTAAAATTTAAAGTAACAGGCACCCAAAGAAAGGGAAATTCTCCAATCCCCTAAATAACCATCTAGAAATAAAAGTAAGCAATAAAATGAAATGAAACTAAGCTCCTTATTTTTTTCTCACAGTGAGCCCCCACATCCAGGGCTCCACAAGTCCTCCTGCTGCAAGGAGACTGGTCACACCGGAAGTAGGAGGGCTGATGGTGCCAGGATATACCAGTGATGTCACGAATTTGGACATGCCAGTCTCCTAGCTGCAGGACGAGGTTGACTACCCAGACGTAGAGGACTGCACTGGAGGAATGCTAAGGAAAGCCCATTTAGTTGCCTAATTTATTTCCCGATATGTTGCTTTAGGTCCTAGTTGATCTCTGGCTTTTCCTTCACTCTTTCGAATCTATGGATTCTGTGCTTATCTCAGATTTTCTTTAATTCTGAAAAGGTGGGTCTATGGGCCAAAGTCAAGTGATCCTGATTTGCTAGATTGGCATGTGCAGCCTGGAAAAAGCCTGCAGAGGAATTCTGGGAGAAATGTCATCTTCTGTAGAGGAACATGCGATAAAGGCATGCCAATGATTGAAGTATGGAATATGAAGTTATCCATTCCAGGATAGCATTAATTCACTTTGGGCCCGATTCTGAAGGGGGAACCATCCTTCCCGCCCAGACATCCAGGATCTGGACGAGCCAGTCTAGTCCCCGATTCTGAGCTCACGGGAGCTAGATGTTCCTGCGGGATCAGAATCGGGTCTAGATGGCCGGCCCAGCTGTGCCTGGACAGGCAGACCGTCCCCCGATTCTGTGCCGCCGGATATCCAATAGCTTCCCCACACAGGCTTGCCCCGGCTCCTACATGGAGATGTGATGCCGTGGTGTTCTTTTGCCATGGCACCGCAACTCCATTAAGGAGCCGTGATCCTCGGTTGCCGCCACAAAGTTCATTCCCCACAGCCCAACCGTCAATGCAGCCTTCCAAAGGCAGGGTCGGGCTGCGGGGAAGCTCCTGCATTCCTTCGCTTCACTGAGGCCCTGTGCCACCATCCCCGATCCATATCAGCAACCCTGTACGTACAGGGCCAACCTCAGGATCGGCCCTGTATGTCCGGGGTCGCATCCCTGCCCACCACCTGCCCTCGCTCCTCTCTCAGCCCGTCCCCATCCATCTCCTATGTACGTGCGGGGAGTTATGGGCAGGGGATATGGTTCCGTCATTTGGCAGGGTTGGATGTTCAACCTGGATGTCCATCCCCGCTAAACATAGCTCAGAATGACCCTCCTTTGTGAGCAAGTAGTAATGACAGAAAGAAGAGAAAAAGAAATGAAATATAAGAGAAATAGCAAGCAAGGTAAAAAATACCACCAATAGTTTAATTTAAAAATTTGAAATTAAGTACACTGTTAAACTTCATTCCTGTGCGATCTGTAGCATCCTTTATTGCTTAAGATGCTATCCTTGATTTGTTTGTATCTATTGGGCATAATCGTTATACATTTTATATAACCTTGTTGTTTAATCTATGGATTATAATCTCTTATATAACATTGGTGGTTTATATTTTTTTTAATATAAAATGACTGCATTTAATCTATGTTTTATGTAGCTGAATTATGAGTTGCCTTGAACTAAGATTCCTGGTTAAAGTGGAATATAAATGCCTATTTAAATATAATTTTATCTAGTTGGAACAAAGGGAGTTAGTCCCCTAGAAATATTCTGTTTCACTAACACCTTTTTAAAATGAACATGGTTGTCTGTTTTTTTAGGGAAAAAATGTTTCATACAGGTAAACTGCAACTTTTAAAAGAACAATATGGGCATTTTAATGTTCCTATATGGGTCACATAGCTTTCATTGTACCTCTGGCCTTCAATTTCTCCAGATCTAGCATTAACCACCCATAACTTGTCCTGAAGGGACAAATGCAGGCTGCCTACCAAGATCCATCAGACCTTTGACCATTCTCTTAAAAGAAAACTCATTTTTCTAAGTTTTCTAGGCACTTTTAAAGCCTTTCTAAGCAGAATTTATTGATAATAAATAAATCAACAGACAAGCAGAAAAATACCTGAGACAAAGTGAAAGATTTATCAGCCACTTTACACTAGAGGCATAATGGGGGTAATCAAGAGCTGAAGTGGCTAGAGAATACTTTCATAAGGTCAATAGAACTGGATTCTATTATCATCTTAAGTTCCAGGGGCCTTGGTTTATTGATGGGAGACAAATATTTTGGAAAAATAAATGCTCATCTTAGTCTAGATTAAGCATCGAAAAGGGCAAGGGAAACTCACAGAAATACAGAAGTCATAGCACAAAGGTTGCTGAAGACCTCCCTCAGTCCTTGCATTCCTCACCTCCATAGCTCAGGAGTTGGTAGAGTGGTCTTGAAAACCAGCAGTTCAGATCATGCTGGGGCTGATCTTTTGCAAGAACTAATCGGAAGATGTGAATAAAATGAGCAGCACATTGGCAACTATGAGAGTTGACTATGATCCAAAAACTAAAGACTCCTCAGATTTGCCATTTATGAAGAGGCAGAAAAAAGCAACCCTATTCAGCCAGATCAACCATTGAACCTATTTCCATATCCTATCCCTCATCAAAATATACTCAGACATGCCATGATACAGAAGCAATAACTATGAAATGAATTTTATTTCTGCAAAAAAATTGTGATCATTGTGGTCTGGAGCTTAGCTCATTTCAGTGAGTTTGCTTTCCTGGTTTCACCTCAGCTTGTGGCTTTGACAGAATGAGTATTTTATTTAATTTTAATTTGGGCTCTAAATGAATGGGATAAAAGGCTGAAATATCAGCCTGTATAATGGCTGTATTTTGTAACCGATACCATGGAAGGGCTGTCTAAAAAAATGTGCCTTTTTTTGGGGGGGGGGGGGGGGGGGGGGTGAAGATGCCAAAATCTGAAACAAGGTAGACACCCTGGAGGGTATAGAAAGCTCTGAAGGGATCTAGGAAAGCTTCAATAATGGTGTAGAGTTTGATAGCTATGTTTTAATCCTAAGTAAGTGCAGGGTCAGGTACTTGGGCTACAAAAGCCCAAGGGAACAGTTTTTCTGTGTATGAAAAAAAGAGCAGGATCCGGGGGAGATAACACCTGATAGCCAAACAGTCAGGCAATCACAAAAGCCAGAAGAATGCTTGAGTACATGGGGAGAGGAAATGCCAGCAGGAAAAAGATGAGACCTCATCTGGAGCACTGTATGCCATTCTCAAAGCCACATCTTCAGAAGGATGCAAACCAGATGAAGTCCAGAGAGGGACTACTAAAATGGTCAATAGTCTGGTATATTCTGGGGGAAAAGAAGAATAGGTGAGATAAGATAGGCATTTAAATAGCTCCAAGGTATAAATACACACGATGTGGGCTTGTTTCAGGAGAAAGGTGGCTCTAGAACAAGGGATTATAGGAGGAAGGTAAAAGGGGGTAGGCTCAGGAGTAATCTAAAAGACTATTTCTTTACAGAAGGGATACTAGATACACGGAGAAGCCTCTCGGTAGACATGGTGAAAATTAGAACAGTATCTGAATTCCAGAAAGAATAGAATAGATCGGAAGGGATGGTGAAATGGGCAGACAAGATAGACTATATAGTCTTCATCTGCCATCATTGTCTATGTTTCTGTGTTTCTTTTTTGTCTCCATCTGAAGCCAGCAAATGGTCGGAATTATATTTTCATAGGATGCTCTCAAACTCATGATTCTTGCACACATATACCATGTATTACATATTTAAGGGTGACTACAACTATGCATAGCATTTATTTATTAACCCAAATCCAGGAACAATGAATAAGGGCAAAACTGCTTTTGCAGATGTGATCTATTTTTATTATATATGAATATGCATACATTTGCTAATTTCAGTTCATAAACAAATAGGCTTTCAAATGGGAGAAAATGAAAAACAAGAATTACTCTTTTGTCTTAAATAAGCAAACTTCTTCAGAAATCAGCATTTCTGAACCTCTACTTATAAACAAGATTACCAAACCTCAGCTATCTTATGTACAGAAGAAAGCAAATATGGATTAAAACAGAAGGATGGGAGAGGGAAAGCAACATTTTGCCAGTTGGGAATCTGTGGTGATTGTAATACAAAGACAATGTTGTTTTTTCTCTTGGACAGATTACATCGTAGCCAAGATCAGGGAATCTCATATTTCTTGATCTCTCTTGATATTTTACCTGCTTTTCACAGGTTGACCATTCTTCTTGGTTATTTACAGAATATGGAAGGTGGTGGGTCTGTCCTGGAATGATTTAGCTAGCTGAGGGACTAGATACAGCAGGTGAGATGTGGGTGAGCAAACATAAAAACATAAGATATGCCATTCTGGGTCAGACCAAGGTCCATCAAGCCCAATATCCTGTTTCCAACAGTTGCCAATCTACGTCATAAGTACCTAGCAGTTTCCCCAAAAGACACAGGTTCCACAATGCTTGTATTGGATCAAACAGTGATATCCCGGGTCCCTTTTAATAATGGTTTAAGGACCTTTCCTCCAGGAACTTCTCCAAACCTTTTTTAAACCCAGCTACACTAACAGCTTTTACTACATCCTCCGCTAACAAATTCCAGAGTTTGATTACACGTTGAGTGAAAAAATATTTTCTCTTATTAGTCTTAAATAGGCTACCCTGTAGCTTCATTGCATGTCCCCTAATCTTTTATAGTCTGATGACTTAAACAATCGATCTATGTTTACCCGTTCCACTCCATTCATTAATTTATAGACCTCTATCATATCTCCCCTCAGCCGTCTCTTTTCTAGGTTGAAGAGCCCTAACCTTTTTAGCCTTTCTTCATAGGGGTATCCCTCCATCCCCTTTATCATTTTGGTGGCTCTTCTCTGTACCTTTTCTAATAACGCTATATCCCTTTTAAGATACAGTGACCAGAATTGAACACAATATTCAAGGTGCGGTAGCACCATGGAACGATACAGAGGCATTATAATATCCTTTGTTTTATTCTCCATTCCTTTCCTTATGATAACTAGCATTCTATTTGCACTCTTGGCTGCCGCTGCACATTGGGCGGAGGGTTTTAACATGTTATCCACAATGATGCCTAAATCTTTTTCCTTGGTGGTGGTTCCTAATGTGTAACCTTGCATCGTGGAACCATAGTTTGGGTTGTTCTTTCCTAGGTGCATAATTTTGCATTTGTCCACATTAAATTTCATCTGCCCAGTCTTCCAATTTATCAAGATCCTCTTGCAATTTTCCACAATCCTCATGGGTTTTTAACAACTTTAAATAGTTTTGTGTCATCTGCAAATTTGATAACTTCACTGGTTATTCCCATTTCCAGGTCATTTATGAATATGTTAAAAAGTTGTGGACCCAGCACAAATCCCTGGGGTACTCCACTATTCACCTTTCTCAATTGCGAATATTGGCCATTTAGCCCTACCCTCTGCTTTCTATCTTTTAACCAGTTTCTGATCCACAACAGTACACTGCCTCCTATCTCATGACTTTTTAGTTTTGCCAAAAGTCTCTGATGAGGGACCTTGTCAAAGGCTTTCTGAAAGTCTGGATACACTAGATCAACCGACTCACCTTTCTCTGCCTGTTTATTCACACCTTCAAAACAACATAACAGATTAGTAAGACAAGATCTTCTTTGTCTAAAGCCATGTTGGTTGTCTCCCATTAAGCCATCAACGTGTATACTTGCAAAACGTTCAAAAGAACCAAAAACTGTAGTAAGCTTCTTTTTATTTTATTTTTTCTTTGCTTTCAAGATACAAGATACAAAATCAGGATTCCTTCTTCTCTCATTTAATATATCCCAAAAAATTTCTTAAAAATATTTGGAAGAGAAGAACCCCCAAGTGAACTCATTCAATACTGCTTTTAAAACACGGGTCTCGACGCTCTACTCCGGCGCCTATTGGCGTTTCAAATGTTTTCTTCAGGAGACCATATCCTATAAATAAATAAAATTTACAACATACCATTATCCTAAGATCTAATACCATTAAAAACAATTGTATTAGCAATGTACTTCTAATATATTTCTACGCTACTTACAGACATGTTATGCTGCCCACGTTCTCTCTCCTTGTTTCTAATACGAAAAAACGCCACGCATGCGTGATGGTGAAACCATTGCTATTTAAAGCCCTTTCCGATTATGTCATACGTTTTCCTTGCGTACTCCCTGAGGCTATTACTTCATGAATATGCATGTTTAAATGGAGAAACTATATCATTACCAGTTCATATCTAGTTTAAATGTAACCCTTTTATACTTGATGTTGCTCCTTATGCTTAACCCCCTTTAACTGCCACTCTTCTCCTCTAGTCTTAATAATAGATCTATTCATTAGAATAACGAGTTCTCTATGTAGAATTTGTTCTCTACTTATGGCTAGTGTAGCTTCAGATCTCCAAACTAGGTTACAGACAGGAAATCCATTCGATAGATACATTTAACCCCCTTGGAGCAACAGTTTGCAATTTATGTATCCACCATTGTGGATACATAAATTTTATACTGTCCCCAAAATACATAAGAACAGAACGGCTCCCCCTGGTAGACCGATAGTATCTACCAGAGGCAGTATTCTGGAACCCCTGTCGACCTATGTAGACTCGTTTTTACGTCCTTTACTTTCCTGTATACACTCCTACGTGAAAGACACCACACATTTTTTAAATATTTTGGAGGAATTAGCGAATTGGGCAGATCAAGACAATACCTGGCTTGTTACTTTGGACGTCTCTTCGCTATATACTAGTATACCGCAAGAGGCAGCAGTTAATATAATTAAACAAACGTTAGTTTCCCGGGGGGATTTATCAGTCTCACACATTGCTTTTCTTCTGGAAATAGCAAAATTGGCTATCTATAAAAATCATTTCATTTTTGAGGGAGTGATATATCAACAGACTGCGGGGGTAGCTATGGGGGCGACCTGCGCCCCCTCAGTGGCAAACATCTATATGGAGAATTTTGAAATAAGCCACTTATACTCATCCCTCTTTATGCCCCATATTATAACATGGCGAAGATATATAGATGACGTTTTGTTCTATGGAAAGGCTCGTTAGATTCTCTAGAACAATTTTTATCCTGGCTAAACAACCAGGATGAAAACATTACGTTTACCTCTACATTCCATCAGGACCGCATAACTTATCTTGATGTTCAAGTAACCAGAGAAATCCATAGTTGGAGCACATCGATATTCAGGAAGACTACCGATAGGAATACGTTTTTAGAGTTTTCTAGTAAACATCCTCAAAAGCTAAAACAATCGTTACCGCTTTCACAGTTTTTACGGTACCGGCGTAATTGTTCGAGTACACAAGAATATAAAAAACAGGCCGCTAATTTGAAAAAAGATTTCATAAAAAGGGGGTACCCGGTGATGATAGTACAGAAGGCGTATCGCAGGGCCCTCTATAACCATAGGGCAGCCCTGCTAAAACATCCTAGTAAAGTACGACAAAAGGAAGATGATAATGAGAACATTAATTTCATCACACCGTACACTCCATTAAGTTATAGCCTACAAAAACTCATAAATAAACATAAAAACGTTTTTATCGGTGGTGCCTGGTTTAGAAGAGAAATCGATTAGATGTGTTTGGCAAAGGGGACGAAACTTGAAGGAATATTTGAGTCCAGCGGTACTTCCCCCGATTAAAGAACCGTCGGTTATTAAAGGGCATAAAAGCTGCGGCACCTGCGACATGTGTGAGATTATGTTAGAACAATCGCATTTCAGCCATCAGGGGCAAACATATTATCTTAGAGCACAGACGACGTGCGCCTCAGAAGTGATAATTTATATACTCAAATGCCCATGTGGATTACTTTATATAGGCAAAACCATCCGTTCACTGCGGGTGAGGTTACGGGAACATAGAAGTAAATTAAAATGCCGTCGGTTAGAAGCTCCGATCGTCCCGCATTGCCTTTCTCAGGGCCATACATTTGATCAACTTCGCAGCTTAGCAATAGAACAGATTCAGGTTCCGAGGGGAGGAAAAACACTAGATGAAACTTTGTTACAACGCGAACAATGGTGGATACATAAATTGCAAACTGTTGCTCCAAGGGGGTTAAATGTATCTATCGAATGGATTTCCTGTCTGTAACCTAGTTTGGAGATCTGAAGCTACACTAGCCATAAGTAGAGAACAAATTCTACATAGAGAACTCGTTATTCTAATGAATAGATCTATTATTAAGACTAGAGGAGAAGAGTGGCAGTTAAAGGGGGTTAAGCATAAGGAGCAACATCAAGTATAAAAGGGTTACATTTAAACTAGATATGAACTGGTAATGATATAGTTTCTCCATTTAAACATTCATATTCATGAAGTAATAGCCTCAGGGAGTACGCAAGGAAAACGTATGACATAATCGGAAAGGGCTTTAAATAGCAATGGTTTCACCATCACGCATGCGCGACGTTTTTTCGTATTAGAAACAAGGAGAGAGAACGTGGGCAGCATAACATGTCTGTAAGTAGCGTAGAAATATATTAGAAGTACATTGCTAATACAATTGTTTTTAATGGTATTAGATCTTAGGATAATGGTATGTTGTAAATTTTATTTATTTATAGGATATGGTCTCCTGAAGAAAACATTTGAAACGCCAATAGGCGCCGGAGTAGAGCGTCGAGACCCGTGTTTTTAAAGCAGTATTGAATGAGTTCACTTGGGGGTTCTTCTCTTCCAAATATTTTTAAGAAATGTTTTGGGATATATTGAATGAGAGAAGAAGGAATCCTGATTTTGTATCTTGTATCTTGAAAGCAAAGAAAAAATAAAATAAAAAGAAGCTTACTACAGTTTTTGGTTCTTTTGAACGTTTTGCAAGTATACACGTTGATATTCCACGTTCAACAAAGCAGACCACAATTGAAATTATTGTGAGTTCCCATTAAGCCATGACTATCTACATGTTAAGTAATTTTGTTCTTTATGATGGTTTCCACCATTTTTCCCAGTACTGACATCAGGTTCACCAGTCTGTATTTTCCCAGATCACACCTGGAAACCTATTGGGTGAACTTATTGGGTGAATTTTTTCTGGAGTTCTCCAGGGTTCATCCTTCTCCCCAATTATTTAATATTAACTTGCAACCCCTTGGGAAACTACTGGAGTCCCATAGGGCTTTTTGCCCACATTTACGTAGAGGAAATCCTACTTGTTGTCTCAGTGGTAGAGGACACCACAAATTAAAATAAACTCCACACAGCCCACAGATAAACACCATAGTAGCACAAGAGCTGTAGATACAATGTTATCTATGAGTAGGTTAAAAGAGCTTAGTGAGCACTACCTTTCACTCCCTCCACAGCATAGTAACATTCAACTCACAAACTCAATTGGAAGGTCAGGATGTTTACGGGCCTCAGAACCGGTGGGCATGGCCTATTGCCGGGAATCACTCCGGCTTGTGCAGACTGACACCAACAATCTCCAATCTGTCATTCACTGGCCCATAAGTAGTTTTGCATTTTTAAATGCATTTAAAACCAACCAAAACCACTTCGCAGTAAGAAGATAACTCTCCTGAGCCTCCGGAGAGCCAAAGCTGTAAGACACGACAGTCAACTTGAGTTTCTCCCATATATTTAAAAAGGGGCTGCTCAGGACTCGTGTAACAGCAAGTAAAAGCCTACTCACAGATAAAGGGGAACCACAAGTAGTGGTGATTTAAATAATAAGGCAGGAGATTCAAGCAGACAAAGAGCCAATAAGTGTTGAAGGACTAGCAAAAGGGACTACTTGTGCTGGAAAGACATCTGCACTTATAAATATTTACTTCTGGGAAATTCTCTAAATCTTGGGGCAAAAGGAATTATTTGGGTTAAAACTGACAAATCTGTGTATAGTATTACAATCCAGTGTATTTGTTAATTCAGTCAGGGCCTAGTATCAGCAGAAAGCTTTTAGTTTAAACTTAAAACCCAGAAGACAGCTTTTAGTTTAAGCTTTCAGTTTACTTTTAAAACCTGCCGAGAGCTCTTAGTTTAAATTTAAAACTCAGTCAGAGAATAAATATCAGCAGAGAGCTTTTGGTTTAAATTTAAAACTCAGTCAGGGCCTAGTATCAACAGAGAGCTTTTAGTGGCAACAATCGAGATGGTTAGTAATTGATGCGATTGTTGACATCCACAGGGGCAATGCAGAAATGCGTTTGGCTTTCTTGAACAAAGGTGGATCTTCTCTCTCAATACTTTGCAACCAATGGAATTAAATGAGACATTTAATTGGATGCCGGCAGTATGAACTTACTGGCTCTTTGTCTGCTTGAATCTCCTGCCCTATTATTTAAATCACCACTAGTTTTGGTTTCCCTTTATCTATGAGTAGGATTTTGCTTGCTGTTCTGAAGCAGCCCCTTTTTAAATATATGGGAGAAACTCAAGTTGACTGTCATGTCTTACAACTTTGGCTCTCCGGAGGCTCAGGGGAGTTATCTTCTTACTGCGAAGTGGTTTTGGTTGGTTTTAAATGCATTTAAAAATGCAAAACTATTTATGGGCCAGTGAATGACAGGTTGGGGATTGTTGGCATGAGTCTGCACAAGCTGGAGTGATTCCTGACAGTGGGCCATGCCCCCCCCCCCTAGCTCTTTAAACTATTCATAGATACATTGTTATCTACAGCTCTTGTGCTACCAGTGGAAGAGGAGGCAGAAGTGATGGGATTCAGGTGCAGTAGGCACTTGGAGTTGGTTGAGCACAGGTTAAGGAAACAAATTGTTAGTTCTGAATTTGGCAAAAAACTGAACTCTTGAGAGTTTGCCAGATGCCTGTTATAAATCAGCTAGCAAGTGGGTTAATGGAGGGGGGCCGAGCAATAAATCAATAGGCTATAGTATTTGGGCTGGACGTGAAGCCTCAGGTTGCAAGGGTAATTATAACCTCATTTTATATTGTGGTTATTGTGTAGGTTCCATTATTATTTGAATATAGATGATTTTCATATAGTAGGTCCAAACCCTGGTTATTTCTGGGCTTGACTACTGTAATATAGTACATGTAGAACTTCTGCAATCTACTCTACGTGCCCTTCAGGTTATTCAGAATTCAGCAGCTCGATTAATTACTTGGTGTTATTACCATGATCGCATTTGCCTCCATCTAAAGGCCCTGCACTGGTTGCCTACTGCAAACCCACCAATAAATTGCATTTGAAGAACATCCTTTGTTTTTGAGGTTGTGGTCAATCTCTGTTTTTTTTTCTCCTTGATTCCTTGCTTTGGCTGACTGCAGACGTATTTCTTCCCTAATTTTGGCTGATTAGTATTAGTATTTCAAGTCCTCTATGTTAGGGACTCCCAGTATCTCTGTAACCTGTTGGCAGCTTATGTGCTGGTATGGGCCCTCTGCTCAGCAGATCAGCTGCTATTAGGCATTCCTGCTCCATCTGAGGTATGGCTCATGAATACAAAAGTAGATGCCTTTTCTGAATGTGACCCTCATCAGTGCAGCACTTCCGTGAAGTCTTAAGAACAAGACTTGATAGTGTTCTGGACGGTGAAGGTGTTACTGTTCCAGGAAGCTTTGGGCATGGTTAAGCTTTGTAGATAGGGATGGTAGCCATCTTTGAGTTAAGATGGATGGGTAGGTGGTTAGGGATGTTGTATGTTTTCTGTTTGTGTATTTTAATGATATATGTCAGGGGTCTCAAACTCCAGTCCTGGAGGGCCGCAAACCAGTCAGGTTTTCAGGGTATCCCTAATGAATATGCATGAGATATTTGCATACAATGGTTTGCGGCCCTCCAGGACTGGAGTTTGAGACCCCTGATATATTTTGTATTGTTCACTGCTCAGATTGGAGACCTTCTCAGATGTGCAGGTTATAAAGATAGCCATTCCTAACAGGGGCTCTGTATTCCAAGCAAAGGTAAGAATATGTTGCTTTTTAATTACTAGCTCTCTGCCTGGGAGCTCTTAAAGAGGTTTTGGTACATTTTTAAAACAAAATTATATCCTTTTTGGTGTTTTAGTTTAAAAGAGAAAATATTTTCTTCAGTGGTATAGGTTTAAAACTCTGCTTTTAGTATCTTTCTCAGCTCTTTGAAGCTACTGACACCTCATCTTGTGTTAATTTCCTCCCTACATCCCCAACTCCTGCCCATTCCATGTTAGCAGTCTTCCTTTATAGGGCACCTCCCCAATTAACTACATACAAGGACATGGAACTGTATATTTAGAACACACTTAAACAGGGCCGGATTTACCTTGAGTGAGGCCCTACGCCAACAAAAATTGTGGGCCCCCAGAAAAAATAAAAACGAGATCAACTTACCAAAACAGAAATGGCAATAGATGTATAGAATTGCCTGACATAAAGAGGCAATAGGGACAAAATCAGCATCGGAATTCAAGAAATACATTAAAAAAGACATATTCCAGTTAATAAATTCAAAATAAAAAGTATTTTTCTACCTTCTGTTTGGGCATTTTTTCAGTTGCAATTGCTCCAGTCACTTTCTTCTGGTTTCTTCGTGTCTTCTGCTAGCTATCCATTTGTCCTTTCTTCTCTTTTAGATGTTTTCCATTCTCTCTCTATTTCTGCTTTAACATACTGATTGTTTCCCTTTTGCTCTTTCCCCCAATTCTTTCCTTATTCCTTTATCATCCATTTAAATTTCACCCTTCCATTTTCAAGCCCCTCTTACTCTCCCAATACCCAGCCCATCATAGACTTTTCTTCCACACAAAATATTTTTCCCCTCTCCATTCTCATTCCCCATCCATTCTAGTCCTCCCCCAAAATCAGTTCCCTTATAGTTCTAGACCCACCCAGCATCCACTCCCTTTTAGTCCCATTCTCCCATGCCCCACATCAGCCCATTTCCAGTCCTATTCTAGCTCTTCATCAGCCCATTTCCAGTGCTAGCCTTCACATCACAGGCCATTTCCAGTCCTAGCCCCCCCCCCATCACAGCCTATTTCCAGTCCTAGCCCCCACCATCACATCCCATTTGCAGTCCGAGTCCCCCTGCACCATCACAGCCCATTTGCAGTCCTAGTTCCCCCCCCCCCACCATCACAGCTCATTTGCAGTCCAAGTTACCCCCCCCCATAGTCCTTTTCCGGTCCAGGTCCCCCCCCCATCACAACCCATTTCCAGTCCAAGTCCCCCCCCCCCATAGCCCTTTTCCGGTCCAGGTCCCCCTCCCCATCACAACCCATTTCCAGTCCAGGTCCCCCTCCCCATCACAACCCATTTCCAGTCCATGTTCCCCCCCCCCATAGCCCCTTTACAGTTCAGGTCCCCCCTCCCATCAAAGTCCATTTATTTCCAGTCCAAGTCCCCCCCCCCCCATAGCCCTTTTCCGGTCCAGGTCCCCCCCTTCACAACCCATTTCCAGTCCAAGTCCCCCCCCATAGCCCTGGTACGGTTCAGGTTCCCCCCCCCCATCTCCCAGCCCTTTTCTTTCCCGTCCACGTCCCCCCCCTAGCCCTTTTCCGGTCCAGGTCCCCCCCCCCAATCACAGCCCATGCAGTCCTTGGCCCCCCCCCGACCAGCACCGCGGCTGTCTGAGAGGCTTCAGAGGGAGCCAGGTAAGCTCGCGCGAGGCCCCGGCTCCCTCTGTACAGCCGCCAGCGTGAAGAGCCTTTTCCTTCACGCTGGCGGCTGTATCTGTAAAGCCGCGATTGCTGGGAAAGGTTAAAGGTTACAGATACAGCCGCCAGCGTGAAGGAAAAGGCTCTTCACGCTGGCGGCTGTACAGAGGGAGCCGGGGCCTCACGCGAGCTTACCCTGCTCCCTCTGAAGCCCTGCGGTGGGTGGGCCCTTGCCAGCTGTGGGCCCTACGCCATGGCGTACATGGCGTATAGGTAAATCCGGCCCTGCACTTAAAAGAGGTTAACTGCTTTTTCTCTGAAAGGACAGCTGGAAAACCAGCTGGTACTTTGGTAGGTCTCTCTTTTGCTTCAACAGGTACCTAAGCTCCACCAATTGAAAAATGTCTGGGAAAAATCATATTACCAAAGCTGTTGCCCCCGTTAAAACCTCTGCCAATGTCCAGACATCCCAATGCCAGTTGAAGGATTGGTTCCATGTGCAGGATGCCTGCATGCTGAAGCTCTCATGAAACAAGTGGAGGAGCTCAGAGAAGAGGTGGCAAGGCTGAGGAGTATTCAAGACAGTGAGAGTACATTGATGAGATGCTTCTTGAAACATCCAAGCTCTCCAGCAAAGGAGATGAGAGCCTACAGAATGATGAAGGTTGGACATGAGTCTCCAGGGCCTGCAGAATCACCAATCCAACTCCTCTAGCCCTTGAACTGAAGAACCATTAATGCATCCCTGAAAGTGGAGGAGGTGAAAGCATCCCTGGAAAAGGAAGAACCAGAGCACCCCAAAGTTGCAGAATCAGTGACCACGAGGAAGCAAAGGGTAGTGGTGGTTGGTGGCTCTCTTCTGAGGGGTACTGAGGCGTCCATCTGCCAACCAGACTTGATGTCCAGAGAGGTATGCTGTCTGCCAAGTGCCAAAATCCGAGATGTTATGGAGAATTAGCCGAGACTCATCAAGCCCACTGACTATTACCCAATGTTGCTCATCCATGTTGCCACAAATGATACTGCCAGTTATCCCTCTGAGCATATCAAAAGTGACTTCATGGCTCTGGGACAGAGGGTAAAGCAGATGGGGCGCAGGTGGTGTTCCCTTCAATCCTCCCTGTTGAAGGTAAAGGCCAAGGCAGAGAAGCTCACATCCTGGAGATAAATGCATGGCTGCATGGATGATGTCATCAAGAGTATTTGGGTTTCCTGGATCATGGGATGCTGTTCCAAGGGTTGCAGAGCAGAGATGGTGTTCATCTATCCAAGAAGGGTCGACGTGTCTTTAGTAGCAGACTGGCTAACCTACTGAAGGCGGCTTTAAACCAGGTAAGTGAAAGCCCCCAGATAAGTGAAACATTAAATACCTTTATGGAAATGGGTAAAAGGGGCAACATATAGAAAGCAATGTGTATAAATACCTGTAGCATGGGAAATAAGATCCCAGATGTTGAGGCTTCAATGGGAAAGGCTGACTTGGATTTAGCGGTAGTAACAGAGACATGGTTCACAGACAACCATGAATGGGATGTAACTATACCAGGCTGTACTTTATTCAGAAAGGACAGGGTAGGAGGAAAGGGAGGAGAAGTGGCACTATATGTAAAAAATACTATTACTATACTATGGAAATACAAGGCTTAAAAGGAAGAGAAGAGGCATTGTGGGTTAAACTAGAAAGAGGGAAAGAGAAATTTATTTGAAGTGGCATGATATACAGACCTCCCTCACAAAGAGAAGTGGACGGAGAGTTAACTGAAGACATACGCAGCATTGCAGGAAAGGTGAAGTGCTACTGATAGGGGATTTCAATATACCAGATGTTAACTGGCACATCTCTGCTGCAGTGTCATCTAGAAGTAAGGAGATCCTGGATTCTCTACAGGGAGAACTATTCAGGCAACTGATAACAGATCCCATACGTGAAGGGGCCATACTGGACTTGATGCTTACCAATGGTGAAAGTGTTTCTGATGTTATAGTGGAAGATCATTTCAAATCCAGTGATCACCAGATGGTGTGGTTCAGTATTAGGATGAGGGCTGCTAAAATCCATTCAAAAGCGAGGGTCTTAGACTTTAGGAAAACTAATTTTGCAATAATGTGTCAATACCTCAGGGAGTCGTTAGCAGGATGGGAACAGCAAGGGGAAGAAGAGAAACAGTGGGCAAAACTGAAAGGGGATATTTTAAGGGCAACCACCCTTTTTGTTAAAATGATAAATAAAGTTAAAAAGAAAATGAGACCGCTATGGTTTTTGAAAGTAGTAGCTGAAAAGGTGAAGAAAAAGAGGGAGGCCTTCATGAAATACAAAAGATTACAGAGAGGAAGACAGGCATCTATATTTGGAAAAACTTAGAGAAGCTAGCAAAATAGTCAGGAAAGCAAAGATTCAAAAAGAGGAGGAAATAGCCAATGCAATAAAATGGGGGGATAAGACATTTTTCAGATATGTTAGTGAGAAGAGGAACGGCAAAAGTGGTATTGTCAGACTCAAGGGTGAAGGGGAGGAATATGTAGAGGTTGATGAGGTTAAAACAGAATTGCTTGAGGAGTCACGTGACACATGAGCAAGTGAAGACGCTTATTCACTTGCTCCGGGGCCGCCTCGGCGATATTGATTTAAAATCTGCTGATTGAGAGCCCGGTGGCTGGTGCCGGCGGTGGGAATACCTCCCCAGCATAGTGCTCCATCTTCCTGGTGCGCTGCGAGTCGAATGCCGCCACCTGTTAGATGGGAGAAGGAGAAGGAGAAAGCGCCCAGGTTACGGGCCTCGGCCTCGGCGGCGATGCATCCTTCGTCTCCGGGAGCGGAGAGCGGGGATTCCACATCCGAAGAGCTTGCGCGGGAGGTGGCTAGACACCTGGACCCCAAGCTCGATCAGATCCTCTCCAAATTGGAAGGGATGGGGGAAGCCCTGGCCGCGCAAGGGCAAAGAATTGATGAGCTTGAGCACCGCGTGTCTGCCATGGAGGATGATGGCGGCCGGCAGGAGAGAGGGCAGGCGGACACGAATGCACAAATCGCTGCTCTGCAACGTAAGCTGGACGATCTGGAGAATCACTCCCGGCGGAACAATCTCCGTTTGGTGGGCATCCCGGAGACCACGAATGACCAACAATTGCTCCCTCTCATTGAGAAATGGCTCCCTTAGGAGCTGGGCCTACCCACGCTAGTTGGTGAGCTTAAGGTGGAGCGGGCTCACCGGATTGGGCCTCGGCAGGAGAATCGAGCTCGGCCCAGAGTGGTGATCGCACGTGTCCTCAATTTTGCCCATAAGGAGAGGCTGCTGCGGGCTTATCGGCAGCACGAGGGACTTGTACTGCAGAATAATAAAATCCTTCTGTTTCAGGACTACTCCACAATCGTCTCAGCAAAGCGTAAGGAGTTTTCTTCTATCTGTTCGACCCTTTTCCAAAAGAACATTCGTTTTACCCTGGCCTTCCCGGCAACGCTACGGGTACACCATCTGGGGAAAACTATGGTTTTTGCTTCAGTGGGCGACGCGAAAGCCTACACTGATCAACTGAGTGAGGATCTGCCCACGCGTTCGGATGTGAGGACCGGGACTGAGGTGCCCTGAATCCTGCACGACCTGTTCAGTGAGATCTTGATGTTGAGGCATTGCGGTGAGGCCTGCGGGTATAACCCGTGGGGGTTTGGGGGCCCTTCATACAGGCTCCGTAGAGACTTTTGTTATTGTTGGGCTATGTGAGTTCAGCCCCTTGCTGCCGAACCTTTTATTTAATCTCTACTGTAGTGTTTTATGTTGCGGGGCTTAACATTGTTCTTGGGGGTTGGGATCTTATATTTGGCCTGCATGAGGGGCATTGTTTCCTGTTTAATGTTAATTGTTGACTGTTACTTGAGCACGGTGGTCTGGGATGGCTTTGCCCCTGCATCTGTCTGTTTTTCTTGCTCTATTACTCTCCCTTGAGGCGAGGCCCGGGATGACCTGGCGGGCAACAGGGAGGAGTGCATCTTGTCCCCTGGAGAGAAGTGACCTAGGTGGCTGGGAGCATATAGTAGAAGGGGAGTATGTGGGGGGGGGGGGGGGGTTAGTCGATGTGGATGGCGGCACTGGTGCTGGGCAGGAGTCCGGGGTGGCCCCGTAGTGCACATCAGTGACTCGGCTCAGCACCTGAGCTGTGGTGGGATGTTTGTTTCTACGGGGGTTGGGAGTCAGAGGGTTGTGGGGTATGAAGAGGAGGGGGGGGGAAGGGGGGTAGGACCAGTAGGGGGGAGGGGGGGAGGGGGGGAGGGGGGCTAGGACCTCTAGGGGGGGGGGAGGGTGGGGGGGGGGAGTGGGGTATTTGGGCTCTTATGGCTAATTTTGTGGTGCTACACCCTCACTATTCTTGAGAGAGGGGGGTCCCGGGCTGGGAGGACCTCCCTATTATATATGCGCTTCGCCCTTTGGTGGATCTTTGACACGGCCTCATGCCTTTGAAGATTGTCACTTGGAATGTGTGCGGGCTGGGGAGCCCGATCAAGAGATATAAGGTGCTTCAAGCACTTGCTCGCCAAAAGTGCGATATTGCCCTCCTGCAAGAAACCCACCAGACAGCCGAAGAACATGAGAAATTAAGCCGTTCATGGGTGGGTCAGGTTTGGGGTTCTCCTGCACAGGGGCAAAAGGGGGGCGTGGCGATTCTGTTCCACAAAAGGGTTCGTTTTTCACTGCTCTCCCTTACCACAGATAACATGGGTAGATATCTGCTTTTGCATGGCTACCTTGAAGGGCAACTGTTGACCATTGGTAACTTTTACGGGCCGAATGCGTATGTCCCCAATTTTTTTTGTGACTTGGCCTCCCGGATCGAGCAGCTTCCTGATTGTCCCTTGCTTTTAGGGGGTGATTTTAATGGCATTTTGGATGTCGAGTTGGATACTTCGACGGAGGGGGAGAATCGAGACAGGATCCCTACGACTCGTCTGCTGCAGAGATTTCGGAGACGGCTGGATCTGGTGGACCCCTGGCGACTGCTCCACCCTCTGGAGAGGGATTACACCCATCAATCCCGAGCACATGGCTCGAGTGCCCGTATTGATTACTTTCTGCTTTCGGCGGGAGCCCTTGCTCGGGTGGGAGAGACACAGATTGGTCCGGTGGAGATTTCCGATCACGCCTGGGTCTGGTTGGAACTACATTGGGGGAAAGCACCTCCTTCTGGGTCGCGGCTCTGGCGCTTCCCGCTTGACCTTTATCATGATGCTCAGTTCCATTGCTTCCTTCGCCAGCGCTGGCAAGAATTTTTGGACGACCATCGGTGCCATGAGGGGGACCCTGAATTGGTTTGGGAGACAGCGAAAGTAGTGCTGCGTGGCGATATCATTGGCTTTGCGGCTCGCAAACGCCGGATGATCGCTGACCGAATCATACGCCTGGAAAGGCAGGTGGTGAGTCTGCGCCGGCGATGTGCCCGCGCCCCACTCGCAGCGACTAAAAAACGGCTTTGGGAAGCTCAGGTGGCTTTAAACGAGCTAATACACCAACGGGCCAAGAAGTCACACCTTTACTACCGCTACCAACTGTATTGTCATGGAGACAAAACGGGACGGTTGCTCGCCCGATGTCTGCGGGGACAGCGGGGCTCCGCCTAGTGGCGGCCTTGCGAGATGATAAGGGTAGACTCCGCCGAGAGAATGAGGAAATCGCGCAACTCTTTCGGACCTTTTTTCAATCTCTATATGAGACCGAGAGTGTGCCTGCGGCCGACCTCTGTGATTATCTGAAGGGACTTGACCTCCCCCAACTGACTCCAGCCCAGCGAGAGATCATGGACCAGCCGTTGACGACTCAGGAGATCCAGGCGGTAATCACCTCTGCCTGTTGTTTCAAGTCACCTGGCCCGGACGGCTTGGGCGCTGAATTTTACAAGCTTTTGGGAGAAACCGTGACCCCAGCATTGTTGGCGGTCTACGACCGTCGTATTGAGCAGGGGGCCTTTCGCTGGGGGAATAATCACGCTCATATTGTGTTGATTCCCAAGCCCGGCAAGGATCCCTTAGCGGCTAGCTCCTATAGGCCTATTTCACTGCTCAACTTTGACCTGAAAGTTTTAGCCAAGGTTTTGGCTACTCGGCTGGCAGGGGTGTTGAGTCACCTTGTGCATGTCTCTCAGGTGGGCTTCGTTAAGGGCCGCCATGCAGTGCGGAATCTGCGAAAAATTCTGATCTCCCTGGAGTGGGTGCATAGTCACCAACTACCTTCTTTGTTGGTTAGTTTCGATGCCGAAAATGCTTTCGACCGGGTGAACTGGGAATATCTCTGGGCACTTTTGCCAAAATATGGACTTGGTGCCTACTTCTGCCGGATGGTGCGAAGTCTCTATACACAGCCGACGGCGGGGGTGGTTTGCAATGGCGTTGCCTCGGAAGCCTTTGACTTAGGCCGAGGGACAAGGCAGGGTTGTCCTCTTTCCCCCTTGCTGTTTGTCCTTTCTCTCGACCCCTTGATTAGGATTATCGAGGCCTCCAGAGATATCTCCGGCATACGCATTGGGTCACAGGAGTTCAAGCTCTTGGCCTTTGCCGACGATCTACTTGTTCATTTACTCTCCCCGGAGCGTTCCCTGCGGAGTCTGATGTTGGAATTTGAAAGGTTTGGGAGAGTGGCGGGCTTGCGCATCAATAAGGAGAAATCAGAGGCCCTCGATGTACTAGGCACTCTCCGCGATGCGTGGCCTGGAGAGTTCCCTCTCAAATGGGCGACAGACGAGTTCATATATCTGGGAATTGTCTTGTCTTGCCATCCGGGTAGGTTGTATGGCCGTAATTTTGACCGACTCCTGAGGAGACTGCAAACGCAGCTGCGGGCGTGGAATACTCTTCCACTGTCCCTCTCAGGGAAGATAGCGGCGGTGCAGATGGTGGCTTTGCCCCGCCTCCTTTACTGGCTCCAGACCTTACCAGTGTGGTTGCTCCGCAAAGATTTGCGCCGCATTGAGGCCTGCTTTCATTCCTTTTTCTGGAGGGGGGGGGAGGGCGCGCATCTCGTGGGCCTGGCTGCTGGGCGGGTGGCGTGCGGGGGGGATGGGCTTCCCGGACCTGCGGGCTTATGCCTTAGCTTGCCAAGCGAGGCATCTGGCAGACTGGCTCGGTGACACTGCCTACTACACGCCCCGGATCCTCGAGGAATGTTTCGTTGCCCCGTTTACTCTATTAGGGGTCCTGCATGGAGCCAACCCGGGTCTCCCCCGCTATCTACGGCGGAGCGTGTTGATAACCTCGGCAAAACGGACTTGGCAATATCTTAACGTGCGATGGGGTGAATCATGGCAGACCTCTAGTTGGTTGCCACTGCGAGGGAATCTGTCATTTCCCTCGGGCTCGGAATCGGTGCTTTTCCAAGATTGGGATAGCCGCGGGATCAAGCTTCTTGGCCATTTGGTGGAACCTTCGGGAGCTTGCAAGTCATTCCGGACATTGAGCCGGGAGTGGGATCTTTCCCCTCGGCATGCCTATGCTTATATTCAGGTGGCCCACTATATTTCTTCGATACCGCCTGCGGCACTGGGCAATGAGCGGGCTCAGCGGATTCTGGATTTCTTTGAACTTGGGGGAGATGCCCCGGTATCGATATCTGTTTTTAAAGTTCGGGTGGCCGACCTTTGTCCTGCCCCGGACTACCGGGAGGTGGAGATGGCCTGGGAGGAAGAACTGGCTTGTGAGGTGCCCCCTGGCATGGTGCGGGCGGCGCTCTGCCGTAATGTCGGCCTGGCCCAGGGGATGCGATGGAGGGAGGTGCAATTTAAGTGTGTCACTAGAGTCCATTTCTCCCCGCGGCGGGCGCTGCGGAGCCACCTAACTACAGACGGTCGCTGCCCCCGCTGCTCCGAGCCCTTGGCGACCCTCCTACACATGTGGTGGGACTGTCCATCCTTGCAACCTTATTGGGCTAAAATGTCTTCTTTTTTGGGGGGTCTCCTTCAGCAGCACATCCGATGGTCGGGCCCCTTGGTGGTGCTGGACTGCATACCCCCCCCTTGCCCAGGGAAGAAGGGGGAACGGCTATTGGTTCGTAAGGCCTGTCTGGTGGGGAAGGTGCTGATTCTTCGGCTGTGGAGGGATCCCCAGCCCCCCACGTTTGGGGAGTGGAGGAATGGTTTCCACCAATTGATGCAAATGGAGCATCGGTGGGCGCGAGGCAGTGTCAAACGGTGGCTGGCTTTTATGGCGATTTGGGAGCCCTACATCCTACAACTAGGAGCCCGAAGTCGGAATGAGATCTTACAGTCTGGGAACTGAGGCACTAGCTAGATTAGCATAAAGAAGATTGATCGTGAGAGGTGTAGCACCACTGGCTATCTCAGGAGTGAGGGGGGCTAGCCGGGTGGGGAAGGGTGCTTAGGGGGTGGGGGGGTTAGGAGGGGAGGGGGGGAGGAAACCTGTTAAACGCCACCATATATTTACGCTTCTGTATCGCCCGGGGGGGGGGGATCAGAGTACACCCCACCCTCCCGGGACTCTTTGTTTATTTGTACTGTATTGTACTGTTTTTGGTGGACTATAAATAAACTATTTAAAAAAAAAACAAAAAACAAAAAAAACAGAATTGCTTAACAAATATTTCTGTTCTGTGTTCACAGATGAAGAACCAGGAGCAGGACCTCAGAAAACACCCACAAACAGGAACAGAAGCAAGGGGCATCTTGAACAATTTTCAGATGAAGATGCTAACAGTTTAGAAGTCGCAGGTTCATGAGAAACTAGCTAAAGTAGACAAAGCAATGGGACCAGATGGGATACACCCGAGAATACTGAGGGGGACGTTCTAGCAGCAACACTGACCAACATTTTTGAATGCCTCAGTGAGTTAGGAGTGGTGCCAGAGGACTGGAGAGAGGCATATGTGGTTCCTTTACACAAAAGCGGAAGTAGGGATGTGATTGAAAACTACAGGCCGGTTAGTTTAACCTCAGTGGTGAGTAAATTATTGGAAGCGCTGCTGAAAGAGAAAATAGTGAAGTTTCTGGAGTCCAACGGATTACTGGATCCGAGGCAGCATGGCTTCACCAGAAGCAGGTCTGGTCAGACAAATCTGATTGATTTCTTTGACTCAGTGATCAGGGAGTTGGACTGAGGGAAAGCCTTAAATGTGGTGTATTTCGATTTCAGTAAAGCCTTTGGCACCGTTATGCATAGGCGACTTATAAACAAACTGAGCACCCTAGAAATGGACCCTAAAGTTACTGCTTGGGTTAGAAATTGGTTGAGTGGGAGGCGACAAAGGGTATAGGTAAATGGAGCTCACTCTGAGGAGGTGGTGGTTACCAGTGGTGTGCCCCAGGGATCTTCCTTGGTCTGATTCTTTTTAACATCTTTGTTAGTGATATTGCGGAAGGGCTGTTGGGTAAGGTTTGCCTCTTTGTGGATGATAATCAAAATCTGCAATAGAGTAGACACCCAGGAAGGTGTAGATAACATGAGGGATCTCACTAAGCTTGAAGAATGGTCTAGAATTTGGCAGCTGAGATTTAATGTTAAAAAATGCAAGGTCATGCATTTGGGCTGCAGTAATCCAAAGGAGCGATATAGTAAAGGGGATGAAGTACTCCTGTCCAAAAAAAAAAAAGAGAAGGATCTAGGCGTGATTTTGTCTGATGATTCTAAAGTTGCTGAACAGGTAGAAAAGGCAACGGCAAAAGCCAGAAGGATGCTTGGGTGCATAGAGAGAGGAATGGCCAGCAGAAGAAAGGAAATAATAGTACCTCTGTATAAGTCTTTTGTGTGACCTCATTTGGAGAACTGTGTGCAATTCTGGAGACTACACCTTCAAAAGGATATAAACAGGTTGGAGTTAGTACAGAGGGTGGCTACTAAAATGGTTAGTGGTCTTCGTTATAAAGCATATGAGGACAGACTTAAGGATCTTAATATGTATACTTTAGAGGAAAGGTGGGATAGAGGTGATATGATTGAGACGTTTAAATAACTCCGTGGCATAAATGCACAGGAGGAAAGCCTCTTTCGATGGAAAGCAAGCTCTGCTATGAGGGGACATAGGATGCGGGTGAAAGGGGATTAATATGCGGAAGTATTTCTTTATGGAAAGAGTAGTAGATGCGTGGAATAGTCTCCCAGTGAGGTGGTAGAGATGAGGACAGTATGTGAATTCAAAAAAGCATGGGACAAACACAGAGGATCTCTAAAGGAAAAAAGGGGACTGTTTTAGTTGTTGATATGGAAGGGCAGACTAGATAGGTCATGTGGTCTTTTTCTGCTGTCATGTTTCTAAACAAATACGCTTTTCTCCAGTACTTTAGCTCTAGCTTTATCCATGAAAAAAAATCCAATTTTTTTTCCAGCAAAGGACCACTACCACACTGGAAGTTAAACATTCACATCACATAAAAAAACTCCCATAGTTTTTGAAATGCACTGCCATCATTCTAAAATCCATTTTTTGGATGTTACCGTTCTGAAAAATGAAGATTCTTTTGAGATCACTGTATATACAAAACTGATGGACTGGAATACATTGTTGCTATATCGTAGCTTTCACCCTTACTCTTTGAAAAATACCCTTTCCTTTTCACAGCTATTACACTGTAGACATATTTGTTCTACTGATTTTGAGTTTCAGCGTCAAGCACAACTTTTGCTTGCTAAATTTAAACATCATGGGTACCCAGAATTGCTGTTGTGTAAGGCTTATAAAAGAGCGTTCTTTAATCATAGCTTTTACATCCTTCATCTACTGCTCATACTGAAGTCAGTGATTTCGGAACTATAACCTGCGACTTCTAAACTGTTAGCATCTTCATTGAAAAAACATTGGTCAGTTCTTTCAGCACTTCCATGTCTTGGTGGTACATGTCCCCGGATGGCCTATAGTAGGGAACGTAATCTGCAAAACAGGTTATGCCCTGCTGTTCCTTGAGTTATGTCTGGAGTCCAGAATAAAGGACACTTTAAATGTGGGCGCTGTATAATCTGTGAGATCATGGAAGAAGGGTCCAGCTTTGAAATCAATGTTATAGGGCTTTTTTATCATCTTTGGCTGACATATTCTACCTCTATGTATGTAGTTTACCTGCTCCGATGCCCCTGTAACAAATATTAGGTAGGCAAGACTGTGTGGCAAGTACAGGTCCGGTTGTCCCAGCATAAAAATAATTTATTGAAGGCTCGTGAAGAAGCACCATTAGTACAACATTGTCCAATACTATCATAACTTTCAAGACCTTAGATGTCTGGCAATTGATTTTGTCCCTGTAAATTTACGTGGTGGTGATCAGGGAAAGCTTTTGCTGCAAAGTGAACGTTGAATTTTTCATCTTTATGTTCTGGAACCCATTGGGCTAAATAATAAAATAGATTGGGGAGTTTTCTTTTAAATTTAGTATATTTTTTGTTTCACTGTGCAGTTTCCTAATGTTGTTTTCTTTTGGAGAGATGATTTGGAGGTAGGTCCTTTAATAAAGATTTGATTTTCTGGGCTGCCTCTATCAGGTGTATGCTTGTTCCTGATTGGTTGCTTTCCCAGTTAAATGCTGATGTCGTCCGATGCTCACTTTATCCACAGAATTTTTTCTGGCTGATCATTTTTGCTCCTGAGGAAACCTGTCTGTCTTAGGCGAAACAAAGATCTTTGTTGGGCTAAATTGAGATGATATTCAGTTTTGAAAGGAAACGAGATAAGCTGATGAGTTCTGCAAATTCAAGTGTTGATGCTTGCTTGCAACGGTTTCATGCAGATATTTGAATATGAAGCATCGTTGTTGATTTACAATGATTTCAGATAAGTAAACTGCTTGGGTGGTGTGGGAAGTGTTTGGATATCTTGCTTACCCTGGATGTCTTATTTGTAGATACTTGGTTTCGTTGGCGAGTTATTAGTACCCTGCAAGAGCTCTCTCTTCTGTTTGATATTGCTTAAACATTGGGTTTTGTTGAAGAATCCTTTCAATACCTAAAGGTGGTTAAAGTGGATTAAATTATAATTAAAATTAAAATGATAAGTAAAAGACCAGTGCGGAGTTTTTTTGAAGCCAATGATGTTGAGCTCTCTGCCTTCCCTACAGCTCTATGTTTCCAAATAATGGATGAGACATCATCCTGAGGCTTTTTTTCTCCCTATTTAAATGTGGTTTCCTGTATGAGCTCGGTTTGATTTTTGGTTCATCTTTTGGCAATTTTGAATGTCATAGCTTGACTGTTTTCTTAGGGCTTTTGATCTTGGAGTTTATGTGATGTGAATTGCTTTCCCAAGAGACAAACATTTTAATAAACCAGTTAGCACTGAAAAATTAAAGAGGAAAATAATGTCAATGGTAGCTTAGAGAAAAACCTTTCAGCTTATTTTGCAAAGTGTCCTGGGTAACACGTCATACAAATCCCAAAATAATAATAAAATAACACCAATATGCCACGGTGTGGGATGGACATTTGTTTCTCTCAGAATTTATCATTCTAGTGGGAAGGAGCTTTGATAATGCACACACTGCAGGGCTCAGGTTAAGCTGGACAGCAACACTTTGCTAATGAGACCTTAGAAGAATGGAAAAAAATGGAGAACTAAAAAGTCATTAGAAATCAAAGCACAATATTTGTTATTACTCACAAGCTACAAAGAAACCATAAATTCTGCAAAAAAGAATTACCATACCAAAAAGCTAAATAATGCTTTAAATAGACCTAGAGAATTGTTCGACCTTGTAAAGTCCTTTACCAAACCCACAAAGAACACCAATACGAAATATCCAATAAATGCCCAAACACTTGCCGATCATTATTCTAGCAAATTAAATCCTACAGAAGAAAAAAAAACCTCTCATAAAATAATAGTAAGCAATGTATTTCAAAAGACACCACAGACTACCAATTCCACAGAAGTGTGGGAAAACTTCCATAAAATAGATCTTAGACAAATGCTAAACATAATTACAAACATAAACACAACTACATCCCCTCTAGTCCCCTGCCCAGTAGCCTGGATCAAGACTACAAAAACAGAAACTGCACCCATAATACTAAACATAGTAAACCAAATCACTCCTCCAAGGAACCATGCCAGCAGAGCTAATAAGATCGCTCATACGACGAATATTAAAAAAACAAAATGCTTAACAAAGAAGATCCATCTGCGTATAGACCCATATCAAGTATCCCATTTATAGCCAAAACCATTAAAAAAACAGTCCAATATCAATTACAGGATCATATAGATGCCACAAATGCACTTGATGACCATCAATATGGTTTTCGACAATCCCATGGAGTAGAAACACTTCTACTTGTGTTATTTGATAAGCTATATAAAGGCATTGAAAATTGCAAGAAAATGTTCATCTTAATATTCATAGACACAACAGCGGCCTTTGACTCTGTGAATCATAAGACCTTCATATCAAGACTGGAATCAATAGGAATAAAGGGAACTCCCTTAAAATGGTTCACTTCCCATATATCCAATAGAGTACAACAAGTATACTTTGACCAAAACTTATCCAATGCCTTCCCACAAACACAAGGTATTCCAAAGGGTTCTGCAATATCTGCCATACTATTCAACTTATACCTAAAGACTCTGCTCTTCCTGGAACACTATGGCCCAAACACATAATAGGAGCAACAGCCACGAACTAACGTCTCACCCGCATGCTCATTGTACATAGGACTGTATAAAGCTCATGCTGTAAATAGCGCACACTAATCAACCTACCCACCTGCACACACATCCACTGTACAATATAAGAATACCTTGAACACAAACGCCACTTCTTGATTGTTTGCTGTGCACTGCCTTGATTGAAGGATAAGGCGGGATAGAAATACCCTTTAAATAAAATAAATAAATAAATATCTAAGGCCCATTTGCAAAATATTTCAAAAGCACAAAATTAATCATCATCTATACGCGGATGATATAATGCTTTATACACAATTGGATATATGTAACCCAGATTATAGCCACATAGAAGCCTGCCTTAAAGAAATCCAGTTATGGCTTCAACAAAACAATATGAACATCAATCATAAAAAAACCGGAAGTAATGTTTATCTCTAAAAACCCAGAATTTAAACATCCTCCCACAATCCTACTAAACAATATTTCTTACATCATCAAACAAGAATTAAAGTACCTAGGTGTGACCCTTGATAAGACTCTTAGCATGGAAACTCACCTAAGACTATTAAACAGAACAATTTTTCACAAACTAAGAACCTTACAACCCCTACGCAATATCATCGAACAATCAGATTTTAGAACAATAGTACAAACACTCATAACCCCACATCTGGACTATTGTAATGGCATCCTACATGGACTACCTAAAAAAACAATCAACATACTCCAAATGGCCCAGAACGTCACAGCTCGAATATTAACGAACGTACGGTTTTCAGATCACATCACACCCATTCTAATGGAACTTCACTGGCTACCTATCCAAGCACGCATAAGATACAAAATAATAAATTACAACATTCAAGTTAATACACAATATCGCCCCATCTTTCTTCGCCACACTCATTAAAATACAACCCCCTAACAGAAAAAGACGTACACACAATCTAAACACTCTACAAATTCCACTCTCTATACGCATGGTGAAAATGAATACCAGCAATAGAACATTCACTTACCTAGCCCCCACACAATGGAACAAACTCCCTGACACACTAAGGGGCTTGTTTACAAAGCCGCGGTAGCGGTTTGCGATCGTAATCGGAGCTGCGGCCCCATTGATTTCAATGGGGCCGCGGTTGCGATCGCGATCGCGAACCACTACCGCGGCTTTGTAAACAAGCCCCTAAGAGCCAACAAGGAACTCCAATCATTCCAAAAAAACTCAAAACTCACCTATTCCAAGAATATTATAATCTGTCAGAAATAACATAAATCAAATTGTATTCAAGAATAATCATATCATGATGGATTCCAACAACTCCATCATCATATGCCATACCAAACCCAACAGAGTATATTAAAATGTAAACCCATTAGCCATGTGACATTCCCATTGTACGTCAATGTAAATATTATGTATATAGTTAACTGAATATACACGGTTCTCTATGTAAATAGTTTTAAGTTTTGAATTCCTACGCTTCCTTTGCTATGTACATAGTTTCTATATTGTTATATGTAACTGCTGTCATTGCAGAATTAAACGTTAAAATGTAAACCGCTGCTGATCACTGGAAGGAGCGGTATAAAAATGAATTCAAATAAATAAATAAATAAATAATGATGTGTGTTCACAAATACAAGGGGCCACCAAACTGGGCAGTGAAAAGCTACAGATGTTAGCAAACTTGATCTCACAGAAAAAAAAAAAGCCTTTAGGAATCTTAAAATCTATAAACAAATATGATTTCCAACGAAACTGGGAGGGAAGAGGAAAGACACTGAGAATTTTCCCTTTCTAGTAGCATCATCTATATTGTATTCTGCTACATCTGGATTATTCCTTTTTTGGTCATCATCCCCTTTTATCTGAAATATGTAGAAATACCTGACTATTGTTGTATTCCCTGCCCTTTCTTTCTTGGCACAGCATTATTCAGAAGCTTGCCAACACCCTCCTATTTTCTCCACTATCTTGAACTGGGACAGAGTGGGCTGTGCAAAACGTCTGCTCCTTTTATCAATCAGCTTGGAGTTACATGGAAAATGCCTCCCTGATCTGCTCACTCTTCTCTATAGGAGTCTGTAACAAGCAGACATAAATTAAAAGCCAGATGTTTCCCATCCAGCCCCATAACCCCCATACTGTACTCCAGCTACTGATAACCCATTCACCCCTTCTCTGCCAGGAAATTGCCCATTTCCATTTGAACGTCAGCCAGATTAGTTCTTGAATTTTTGCCTGGTTGTGCTGTGCTTGTTTGCCTAGCTATTCTATGTGTTCTTATTACAGTTACAGCAGAGATTCAGAATTTGGAAATTCCTAGTGAAAATGATATGCTTCCTTTCAGCGTTGCTATGAATTAGTGTGTTTGGCTTTGTATTTTAGATTTAACATGTCTTTCCAAACCTGAGTTCAAAGCAAGTTACATACAGCTACGGAAGTTATTTTCTCTTAAAAGAAGGTTGTCTATGTTCTCATTGCCATATTTATTATCTAGCTTTTCAGTAACACTTCAATGCAAGTTACTCTCAGGTACAGGTACAATTACAATCTAACAGGCCGATGAAGAAACCCTGTGCTTACTCTAGCACAGCATTTTGCTGACAATTTTCTCTCGCGTGACTTGCAGAAAGCAAGGTAGCATGGGAAAATTGTCAGAAAAACTACTGTACTAAACCACAGCACAGTGGATATGCTAATCACATGCAAAATGATGAATTTTTAATTGTGCCCAATGCAAGGCCAGCACATTCATTCGGTGAGCTAGGCAGCCGCCTAGGGTAGCTGACCTGGGTGGGTGGCTTTGTGCAGCTGCTTTGTTCATGTGGCAGGCCATGTGCTTCGGCACACATGACCTGCTGCTTCTGATCCCCCTCCAACGCAACTTACTGTCAAAGAGGGGTTCAGAAGCGGCAGGCCATGTGTGCCATGGCATGCCGCAGGCAACAAAGTGCCGCCACTTTTAAAATATTGCCACTGCCAATGCTTGCCTTCCCCCCGCCAAGACAGAATCGGCAGCAGCAGGGGGCAATGGTGCAGCATGGTGGAGGTGGGGGGGGGGGGCGCAGTGTGGCAGAAATCCTTGAGCTGGCCCTGGCCCAATGTAAAGAACTGTGCTGAAACTTAGCGCAATATTTTTACTTTTCTTTTAATGTTGGATCTTTACACCAGCTTCAAAAGCAGGTGTAAAGATGCAGCAGGAGCCAAAAGATCATCTGAGGTAATAGCATCACTCCTGATCCAGTGGGGGGGGGAGGGGGGAGATGATGCCCCCTGGACACAGACCCCCCCACCCAACACAAACACCACTGGTGGCCCTGTGGGCCCCGACTCCCCACCCTCTCAAAATAAATCACTGGTGGCCCTGTGGGACTCAACGTTCCCCCCACTCCACCTCCCAGCCTCTCAAAACAAAATGTGGTGGTTCCATGGGCCCTAACCCCCCAAAAGAGTCAAAGGTGTCCCCATTGACCCCCCCCCCCTTTACCCTAGAGTAGACCCCTCAGACCTCCTCTCCCCCCAGAACCTTTACAAAGGCAGGAGGCAAGAGTACACATGCTCCTGCCTCCCCACTGCCATCTTCCAAAATGTCAGTGAATGCACTGCCAGGAGGGAGGGGGAGAGCTCAGTCTGCGAAATATGGAGGAAAAAAGTCTTCATTTGGTTGACTAACCCCCTCCCCCCATGGTGTTCCTGAAATGCCGAGTGGGGGGCAGGGTGTCAGTCAGTCTGCAGACCCCACGCTGTGTCCATGATGAACTGCAGGGGGAGGGGCTTAGTCTGCAAAATAAGGAATGCACTGTGCATGGGCAGGTACCACCATTTTGAAAGATGGCAGTGGGGAGGCAGGAGCGTGTGGGCATCACTCCTGCATCCCAAATTTGTAAAGGTACTGCAGGAGGCGGGGTTTAGTGTATGAGGGCCCACAGGGCCAGCAATGACTTATGAGCAGCTGGAGGGGGAGACTGGGGCCCATGGGTTTACCAATGTTTTTTTTAGGCTAGGGGTTGGGCCACCAATGATTTTTTGGAGAGGCTGGGGTGGGGGTTGGGCTCACAGGGCTACCAATGTTTTTTGAGGATGGGGAGTGGAGGGGGGTTAGGGCTCACAGGGCCTCCAATGATCTTTTGGAGAAGCTGGGAGGAGGGGTGGAGCCCACAGGGTCACACTAATGATTTTTGTACTGGTCGGGGAGGGGGTGTTGGGGGTCAGTAGCATCATTGTTAGGAACATCATTTGGGGAGGGGGGTCTGTCCCTGGTTCATCTGAGGTGAAAGTGCCAAACTTTACCTCAGATGACTTATTTTGTTTTAAATTGAGTACATGCCCAAACTTGCACAGGAGCTGCTAATGCAGACCCCCCTTAACACCAATGTTTTGCGTGCAGCTACTCTGCATGCTGTTTGCTTACAGCATCGCTGTGCAAAAAGTCAGTGTTCAACTTGCATTAGGGAAACCCTTCGCTAGAACGTTAGTGCTAGGCTCTAGAGCAGGTTTTCTGCATTGGCCCATAAGCTTGTACCTGAGGCAATGGAGGGTTAAGTGACTTGCTCAAGGTCCCAAGGACAGTAAGTGGGAGAAGCAGGATGTCAACTGATTTCCCTTGTTCTACAACAATGTTACAGCTCTGTAATTCCTTCACCCAGAATTCTCCACCCGCTGTGTTAACCACTAGGCTACTCCCTACTCCTGTTACACTTGTCAGTCCACTTAAATGCTTGGAAATAAAGAACAAAAAGTAGATGATACCTTTTATAGGAGTACTTTAATACATTTCTTGACTAGATGTTTGGAGATATATTCCCTTTCCCAGATGAAAACAGGCTTCTACTTGCTCATTTTGTTTTTACCAAAATGATAAACAAAAAATGTGAGCCCAAGAAGTGAAGGAAGCATATGGAGCATGGCTCATGGGATGCTTTCCAACTCATCCGTATGTATCTATGTGAGTACATGCATGTCTGCTGGTATCTGTATTGCCGCTTTTAGTTTGAAATTCTGAGATATCACGTGCATGAATGAAACAATGGGATTCTTTCAAGTTCCTCAAAAATAACAGTGGATCATCAAATGATCAATATGGCTGTCAAGGCACATAAGCATATATATACTTTTATAAAGTAGCCTTCCCAAAAGCTCCCACACAAAGTTATACCTGCTCCAAGGCAGGGGTACCCCAGTGTCAATATGCACGGATAGAAATTGGCATAAATGCACATATTTTACAAAATAGACACATAAGAGCTAATCCAGCTCCCATACCTTTTCTCCATCTCCAGAAATGCCTACATGTATATCACATAAAAATAGGTGCTGTTTTCTGAGCACCTAGGGGGTCCCTTTGCTAAAGAGCGCTAGGGTGTTGCACTGAACGCATCAATAGTACTGGAACTATGGTGTGTTAGGTGCAACACCACTATGTTAACTATTGTGGGGGTGTGGAAAGCATTTCCCCAGCGGTTAAAGTGGAATCCTGTCCCTCAGCGTATGCCACGTTAGCACGGCTGCACTTAACTCCATCTACTGAGGTGGCGTTAGATGATTCTGCACTAATGCAGTTAGTCTGCTGTGTGAACCCAGTGTAAACCGCATGGAGCGCACCACACTCACTCATCATCCTAATATGAGTTAGACAATGAGAGACTCATCCTACCCTGTCATGGCCTTGCGCTAGCTGGCAACACATGTCCCAAAGTGCATTCAGCGTGTGCCAGAACATGCATTATCAGCTAATGCTCTTTAGACTTATATGCATATACCTTCAGGCAATTTTAGAAGTGCCTACTTGAACATGTAAAATGTAGTACTACATATAGCAATATTCTCAGATGTTCTACCTGTTTTTGGTAAGGGAGCAGAAAGGCTGTATCGCATAATCAACTTTAATACATGACTCTAGACCTGGTGCAAACAAGAAGGATTTAGATATGTAGGCAACTGGGGAAATAGATGGAACAACAAGAGGCTATACTGTGTTGATGGACTACAATATGAAAAATTCAGGCAATATTTGGACAGGCATTTAAACAAAGGAAAGGGGATGACGGATGGAGGACAAGTTCAGTACGTCACTCCCAGCAAAAGCAAAACTACATTGGAAACAGCCACACTTTTGAACACCACATCAATGGCAAGCAGGAAAGGGCATTTAGAACAAAATCCATGCAAAAGGCAGGCAAGCCATTCAACAAATGCTGGAAAGCAGTGAGTAAAATGCTCAAAGTCAAGCCAACAAAGTTCCTGACAAAGAAGCCCTAATGGAAATGGACTTGGACATTTTTGCCATTACAGAAACATGGCTTAACGAGTCACATGAATGGGATATAGCCATATCTGACTATAATCTATTTAGAAGAAATAGAGTAGAAAAGGAGGGGCAGTAGCCCTATATGTCAAAAGCAATATTAAAGCTGCTGAAATGCAGGGGACATGGGGAAAAGAAGAAGTGCTGTAGACTGTGTTGGAAAGAGGAGATGGCACTGTCATCCATACTGGTGTAGTCTACAGGCATCCAACTCAAACTGAAGAAATGGATAGCGAATTGATTATCGATATTGCAAAGAAATTGAGGCTACTCCTATGAAGAGAGGCTAAGAAGGTTAGGGCTCTTTAGCCTGGAGAAGAGACAGCTGAGGGGAGATATGATAGAGGTCTATAAATTAATGAATGGAGTGGAACGGATAAACGTGGATCAATTGTTTACGCTATCAGAGTAGAGAAAGACTAGGGGACATGTAATGAAGCTACAGAGTAAATTATTTAAGACAAATAAGAGAAAATATTTTTTCACTCAACGTGTAATCAAACTCTGGAATCTGTTACCGGAGGATGTAGTAAGGGCTGTTAGTCTAGTTGGGTTTAAAAAAGGTTTGGACAAATTCCTGGAGGAAAGGTCCATAAACCACTATTAAAAAGGGACCCAGGATATCAATGCTTGACCCAGTACAAGCATTGTGGAACCTGTGTCTTTTGGGGATATTGCTAGGTACGTATAACCTAGATTAGCCACTGTTGGAAACAGGATACTGGGCTTGATGGACCTCGGTCTGACCCAGTATGGCATGTCTTATGTTCTTATAGCCATGAAAGGGGAAGTGATCATACTGGGTGACTTTAATCTACCCAATGTGGATTGGAGTAGTCCTTCTGAAAATCTGGAAAGAAATAATAAAAAATTGTGGATACTTTCCAAGATGCATTACTTAGACAAATGATGATAGCACCGACCAGGGAAAGCTCGATGATGGATTTAGTACTTACCAACTGAGACAGCGTGTCAAATATCTGGGTGGGTGCCCATATGAGCAGCAGCAATCATCACATGGTGGGGTATGAAATAAAAGCCAAGGTGGAATCCAATCACAACAAGCTCAAAGTTCTAGACTTCAAAAACACAGACTTCAGTAAAATGGCCAAGTGCCTGAAGGAGAAATTGGCAGGGTGGGAGACGATAAGGGAAGTGGAATTGCAGTGGGCTAAACTAAAGGAGACAATAAAAGGAGCAACAGATAGATATCTAAGGAAAGTAAATAAAAACAAGAAGAAAAGGAAACCTATTTGATTCTCCAAAGAAGTGGCTGCATAAATAAAGGCAGAAAAAAACACAGCTTTCACAAAATTCAGAAGTTCGCAAACAGAGGAACACAGAAAATACAGGATAAAACTAAAAGAGACAAAAAGAGAAATAAGGACAGCAAAATCAAGGTAGAAGAAAAGATGACTAAAGATGTGAAGTGTGGCGACAAAACATTTTTCAGATATATTCGGGAGAGGAGGAAAATCAGAAGTGGAATTGCAGGACTCAAAAGTGCCTGGAACGGATTTGTGGAAAGTGACATTGAAAAAGCGAAAATGCTAAATAAATACTTCTGTCTGTTTTTACTAAAGAAAATCCTGGAGAAGGACCACCTGTGATTGACAAATATACAAATGGGAATGGAGTAGATACCATATCAATCACAGGATGGTGTGTTAGAACAGCTTGCAAAACTGAAAGTGGACAAGGCCATGGGACCGGATGGGATACATCCCAGGATACTGAAAGAGCTCAGAGAGATCCTTGAAAGGCCGTTAAATGATGTTTTTAATAAATCCTTGGAGACAGGAGAAGTTCCACAGGACTGGAGAAGGGCTGATGTGGTATCTCTCCACAAAAGTGGCAATAGGGAAGACGTGATAATCTACAGACTGATAAGCCTTATGTCGGTGGCGGGAAAAGTAATGGAGGGGCTCCTCAAAGAGCGAATAGTGGACTTTTTCAAAACCAACAGGTTGCATGGTCCGAGGCAACATGGTTTTACCAAAGAACGATCTTGCCAAACAAATCTGATTGAGTTCTTTGACTGGGTGACCAGAGAACTAGATCAAGGACATGCGATGGAAGTGATCTACCTAGATTTCAGCAAAGCCTTTGATACTGTTCCTCATAGGAGGCTCATCAATAAACTAAACAGCTTGGGGATGGGTCCCAAGGTGCTGAACTGGATCAGAAATTGGTTGACTGACAGATGACAGAAGGTGATGGTAAATAGCATTCAGATGAAAGGAAGGTGATTAGCAGTGTGCCCCATGGTTCAGTCCTGGAACCAGTACTGTTCAATGTATTTGTAAGTGATATTGCTGAAGGACTAAATGGAAAAGGCTGTCTTTTTGCAGATGACAGGAAAATTTGCAACAGAATGGACTCCCCTGAGGAAGTGGATAACAAGAAGATCGATCTACAAAAGCTGTAAGAATGGTCTAATGCTTGGCAGTTAAGATTTAATGTGAAGAAGTGCAATGCCATGTACTTGGAAAGCAGAAATCCAAGGGAATTGTATGCGATAGGGGGTGAGAGGTTGGTGCATAAGGACAAGGAGAAGGACCTCAGAGTGATTGTTTCTGAGGATCTCAAGGTGGCAAAACAGAGTGACAAGGCAGTGGCAAAAGCCAGAAGGATGCTGGGTTGCATACAGAGAGGAATTACCAGCAGAAAGGAAGAGATACTAATGCCACTGCACAAGTCGCTGGTGAGGCCTCACTTGGAATATTGTGTTCAGTTTTGGAGATCATATCTTGCAAATGATATAAAAAGACTGGAAACTGTTCAGAGGAAGGTGACCAAAATGATTTGAAGCCTGTGTCAGAAGACGTATGAGAAGAGACTTGAAGACCTAAATATGTACACTCTGGAGAAGAGGAGGGACAGGGGAGATGTGATTCAGACATTTAAATACTTAGAGTTTTAATGAACAAACCAACCTCTTCCAAAGACGGGGAAGCTGTAAAACTAGAGGACATAACATGAAGTGCAAGGAGGTAAACTGAAAGGCAACGTCAGGAAATACTTTTTCACTGAAAGGGTGGTGGATGCTAGGAATGCCCTCCTGATGGAAGTGGTGGGGGTACATCCCTAAACAAAAGCATGGGGAGGGGTGACTTGCAAGGAGTGGTAGGTGCACCTACTCTTACCGCCTTGCTGGGCAGACTAGATGGACGATACTGGTCTTTATCTGCCGTCATATACATCATATAGTGTTACCCCATAACAAAAAATTATTTTCAATGGGTTGTGGGGAAATCATACACAAAGGATGTCATTCCAGAAATCAAATAAGGCTTTGTAGGTGCACCGGGGACATTTTATCTCCTGAAAATGTCTACGAGCGTATTCCAGTACATAGCTCCCACAGACGTTTATCTCGTTAACATGAGGATCTAGAACGTGTCCTGGAGGGGCAGAACAGGGGCATGGTTTGCAGCAGAGACGTATAAAGTGAATTTTGAAAAAGCCCCTGTATGTTTTGGGAGGTCACTGCAGACGTGCCCGTTATGCCTGCCGGAGACATGGAATAAGGCCAGTACTTAGAAAATATTCTGCTATGTTTGTATATAGATGGTGTCTAGTCTGCTCTAAACCAGTGGACTGCAGTATGGAAAAACACTACAAAATGCATTTATATAGAATAGAAAACAGAGGTGTGGGACTCTTGTAAGCTAAACAGCCATTAATAACTACCCTGAAAAAAATATTAAGAGCAATAGTGATTATTCTGGCCACACTGACATTTACTGTTTGTGCGAAAGTAGCTAATCTAGGAGACTCTAATAATTCCTATGTCCTGAAAAATCAGACTGTCAATGTAGGAATAGTATGCGAGCACTGTTCCCTCTAAGCTGTGCGCGTGTGCGCGCGCACACACCTCGCCGAGCGAGCGCACATACTTTACAACAGAGCGCACAAAAATTATGGTTCTGATTCTGATAGAAAACAACACAGACGTCTTAAAATTTAAAAGTTGTGATTGTAATTACTAGAAATTTTCCGCTTCATTTAGTAATCATCTATTTTCATTTAATTTGATTAAAATCAATGTGGTGTACATACTGTATTCTGACGTGTAGTCAAATTTTAAAGTATATAACTCCAAGCATCGTTATGTGGCGCACAAAAATTTAACCTTCCTTCAAAAGCTGCACAGCTGATATTTTATGCGCACACAGCCTACAGAAAATTAGAGGGAACATTGTATGCGAGTATGAAAAGGAATCATGTTTGGGTGAGAAACGGTGATCATATTTTGAGTCCTGGGACTCCATGTTGTTATGTATGGGTTCAGGGCATCTTTTTGGCAGACATATGTTTGTTGTTACTGAAAGTGAGAGTGTGTGTGTGTGTGGTTTGAGGGTTGCATGGGAGGATCTGGTGTACTCATCTGCAATTCAGGGGGGACATGAATGCCTGGCCAGTACCTGGACCGTATGGATGACTGCAGCATCACCAAGTGCCAGTGTGATAGGGCAAAAAAAAAGAAAAATCACAAAAGCTGCTCCATAGCTAAATGTCAAAACATATCCCTTTCAATAAGAAACCCTCACAATAAAAGCATTCAGCAGTGCAAGCAGCACTGAAATATGCCCAAAAGCACCATATTGTGTGAGGTTGGTAAGGATCCATACTTAGCATTATAAACATTTTTTAGAGATGACCAGTTAAAGAATAAGGATTTCTTCTACTGCCATGTATGTTTTGATGCAAGGTATGCCATGACAAACATATCACTTTCTACTTGCTGTTATTATCTCTTTGAGTGCACCGAGATCACCTTGCCCTGTTCTGGGCATGCTCAGACTAGTATATCTAGTCTAGTTTGTATCAACATTTATATATCCTCAATATTTATGTGTAGTTTGCACCAGCACAACACTGTCAGTGAGAGGAGCAGCTTAGGAGATGCATGTTTTAATAATGGAGGCGTGACCATCTGAGACGTCCATGGGTATGTGGCAGAGACGGGCAGGATCGGAAACGTCCATCTTTTTAGAATACAGTGAGCACAGAGACATCCACACCATTTGCTGCGTATATCTGTGTCTTGTCATAACAGCGGGGCCCGTGTTTCTCCATAATGGTTTGCTCGTGTCACAGCAGAAACATCTATGTCCCCAATTCTGGAATGGTGGGTGCGTCTTGTGACATAGTGAGTCCCTCTAGCCCGGTAGAAACTCCCAAAAACCAGGTAAAGAGTGCAGGGCTGCAATATAAACAAAAGCACATGGCTACTGGTTGTCAGGGAAACCAAGCCCCACGCCCCTGCTACCAGTTTAACAGAGAGTTACAAAGTAATTCAGAACACCTGCTAGGAGGCAGAGTCAGGCCCTACCCGCGAAAGCTGACTCATAAAGAGGTCCCAGTAGGGAGAGAAGGAGGAGAAGAGAGAGAGAGGGGAGAGGAGAGAGACGAAGACGAGGACAGAGTCAGAGAGAGAGAGGAGAGACAAGCAGAGTCCCCTTGGAGGAAGAAAAGCCAGCTTCCAGTAAGGAGGTGGACTGAGTCTCCAGTTGAGGAAAGGTCAGAGGCTCTGAGTGAGAGATACAGCAGGAGCAGACCTGGTCAGTTGAAATACTCTCTGGATTATAAACAGGAGAAAAGGCCAGGAAGGCCGTTGAATTCTACTCTGCACAAGTCAGGTTGGGAACCTACAACAATTTACAAACTCCAGAGAAAACCTTCCACAGCCAGAATAAAAGGTAAGCCCAAGGGCTGGAAGTACAATAATCACTGTGAGTTTATTGACCAGGAAGGTTGGGGCTACGATGCAAAGGACTATAATGAGAATGATTGTTTAGAGATGTACCAAACCCCAGAGCTTATCCCAAGGCCTAGCGTGGGAACGGGCGTGGCTCCAGAGAGAACGTGGCAAACAATTCCTGCCTCAGAGGAGGAGGGCATGGAAATTGAGCCATCCTTTGTAAATACTCCTATGGAAGAAATGGACTGTACGATTTCAATGGCTGAGGAGATAATATCTCTATGTTAAAGGTGTGCTGTGAAGAAAATACAGACTTACTGTGAGAAAGGAACAGAGCTGTAAGAAGCAGTACTGTGGTGCTTAATTTTGCTGGAAGCAAATGTTTAATGCTGAATGAAGCTGTTTAAGTTGGATATCTTATTTTGTCCTTTTGTCTGCCAGAAGTGCAAGATATTTGTGTTACCTTTATTCCTTGTGAAATCCACCCCGGGAGGGGAATAAATCCTTTTGCTTTATCCACTTGAGTCACACTACCCTTCATTGGACTATTAAAGGAACTACATTTCCCTACAAGCATTTCTGCAGGAAATAGCGAAACCTTGGTTCAGGAAAGAACTTAACCTCCTTAAACCCTACATGCCTACGGGTATCAGCAAGGGGGGAGGATCACAGTCTATACCCATGGCTGCGGAATCAGGGCAAAATCTGGCCCATTTTCAATTTAGACATGTCCGCGGTCCAGACGTGCATATTATGGAATTGGCCTCCACGGCTCCACTTTGTATTTCCCATTTTAATCATTGCTGTCTTTCTCAGTTTATTTTCAAAAGAAAAATGTAATCTTAGTTTTGAAAGGCACACTTATTAAATGTCTTCAAACTCATTTTTGGTTAGCAAATTTACTCATTGCTCTTTTTAGATTTTCTGACCACCACCTTGGTTCAGAGAGATACTATTGGGGTTTTTTTTTAAAGCCTTAGTCATGGTTTGGATGTCCAAAAATGTGCATTCAGATGTCCCCAGATGGCTTTTTTTTTATTTTAAATTTTTATTAATTTCTTAATCAGGTAAAATACACAACATTATATTCAACTAATAACAACCGCAATTTAACCTGTACCGTTTACCCTTAGACCTGCCTATTTCAGCCTCCCGTCCCCCCTCTTCCCCTATACACACCTTCCTTTACTACTCTCCTTCAACTCCCCCCTATCCCTCCTTGAACTCCCCCATCCCTCCCCCCTTCCCCTTCTCCCCTCCTGATACTTCCAGTCCTCTCCCAATCCCCTCCCAGACCCCTCCTTCCATCTTAACCCCAGCCCCTACCCTACCCCTCTCCCTCCCTCCACTACTGTTCTCTCCTTCCCCCTCCTTTCTCTTAACCATCTCCACACCCCCTCCCATAGTTTCTCCATTTGCCCCCCTTACCCTGCTTTCCCCCCGTAATTTTATACATTAGATACATGTCCGACATTCTTTTTGCATAGCTATCTATAGATGGTAAAAAATCATTCTATTCCAATGCAATGCTATTTCGCATCTGGCCGCCGTCACACAATACCAAATAATATTCCACTCTCCTTCCCACTGCCCTACCTTCTTTTGCAGGAGAGACATTTCAGGAGTCAATACTATTCGCACTCCCACAATTTTGTTGAGAATTTCCCCAACTTTCCCCCAATATTTTTGGACCTCTGGGCATGACCACCACATATGCATCCATGTGCCCACTTTACCACACTGCCTCCAGCATTTATTCGTCTTCAAAACCCCCGCCTTATACAACCGCTCCGGCGTGAGATACCACCTGCTCAACACCTTGAACCCATTCTCACGTAGTGCTGTGGCAATACTAAATTTTGCAATACCCACCGCTACTTTCTCCCACTCCTCCACCTCCCATTCCACCCCCAGATCCTTCTCCCAAGCTTCCATGTAGCTCGGTTTCCCAGCTCCCCTTGCTATCAGCCCGTTATGTATTCTAGATATCATGCCCTTCTGCCCCATGGAACCCAGACATGCCCCTTCAAACCATTCCACTCCCCCACCCCCCCCGGCCTCCTGCCCCCTCTTCCTTTTGCTAAGGAATGACCATATCTGCGCATATGCATACTTGAAAGTAGAACAAAAACTGAGGAAGCAGCATCATCTTAATTATCGCCATCCGCCCAAACCAGGAGTAGTACCCCCTACTCCATCCCCCCAGCTATGACTCCAGTTGTCCTAAGAGTTTTTTGTAATTCAACTCAAATAATTCCTCTAAGGTCCTCCCCACCTGCACCCCCAGATATCTAATCGACTTCTTTGCCCACCTGAATGGGAAACGCCGCTGGACCTCCCTCTGCTGTTCCTCATCCCCCACTATAGTCAAAATCTCTGATTTCCCCCAATTAATTCTGAACCCTGCCACCTTCCCATAGATCTGTATCTCCCCCATTATGGCTGATAAAATCTCCCCTGGATTTGTTGTTAACAGAATGTCATCTGCAAAGAGTGACATTCGATACTCTGCTTGACCCACCCGCACCCCCTTTATCTCATGACTCGCCCGAATCCGCGCTGCTAATGGCTCCAGCGAGAGTGCAAAAAGCAACGGCGACAAAGGACAACCCTGTTGCGTTCCCCTCTTTAGAGGAAAGGATCTGGAGTACCCCATTTACCCTCACACCTGCTTTAGGACTGTCATATAAAGCACAGTTACTTACCTGTAACAGGTGATCTCTGGGAACAGCAGGAATTAGTCCTCACATATGGGTACGTCGGCACCGACGGAGCCTGCGCGGGAAAGCTCCCCAGCTTCCCAGAAGGAAGCTTTTGGGGCCTCCCACTGCACATGCGCGCTGCCTTCCCGCCTTCCTGACCAGCTCTCCTCAGTTCGAGTTTATAGCTGAGACAATAGAGAGAGGAAAGGAAGATAGATAGAAGATACAACTCCTAGGGGAGGTGGGTGGGTTGTGAGGACTAATTCCTGCTGTTCCCAGAGATCACCTGTTACAGGTAAGTAACTGTGCTATCTCCAGGAACAAGCAAGAATAAGTCCTCACATATGGGGACTCCCTAGTTAAGATGCCTGGGGGATCCCCTTCCAAGGGTTCGCCATCTTCGTATGGATCTCAGGCATCCATCCTGGGAAGGTGGGCAGGAGTTGTTCAAGTATGGAACAGGTGTTTGAGGACAGCCTGACCAAACAAGGCATCCCGGCGGGAGTCCTTGTCCAAACAGTAATGGGCTGTGAAGGTATGAACCGAGGCCCATGTGGCGGCTCGACAGATCTGATCTATGGAGACAGAGTGAAGATGAGCCATAGAAGTGGCCATGGCTCTCACATTGTGAGCTGTGACATGGCCTTCCAGAGAAATATTTTTACTCTGGTAAGCAAAGGAAATACACTGAGCAATCCAATTGGAAAGTGTACGTTTGGAGACTGGAAGTCCCAAATGAGAAGGATCAAAAGCCACGAAAAGCTGGGAAGACTTTCGATGTGGCTGAGTCCTGTTGAGGTAAAAGGCAAGAGCTCTTTTACAATCTAAAGTATGAAGGTTCCTCTCTGCGCTGGATGCATGAGGAGCTGGAAAAAAGACAGGTAGATATACCTCTTGATTAAGATGAAAAGGCGAGACCACTTTGGGCATAAAGTGGGGATTCGTCCTTAGGACCACCTTATCATGATGAAACCTGGTATAAGGTGGATGAGCCACTAAGGCCTGTAGTTCACTGATGCGGCGAGCCGAAGTGACTGCAATAAGGAAAAGGACCTTCCAGGAAAGAAATTTCAAGGAGGTAGAAACCAACGGTTCAAAAGGTGGCTTCATAAGCTGACCTAGAACTAGGTTCAAGTCCCATGCTACCGGAGGAGGTCGGATGGGAGGCTTAGTTAGAGTCAGGCCTCTCATGAACCTTGCAACAAGCGGATGAGAGGAGACAGGTTGTCCATTTATGGGTTTTAAGGATGCTGCAATAGCACTCAAATGGACTCTTACTGAATTCGTCTTAAGGCCTGCATTAGAAAGATGCAGGAGATAGTCTAGTAGAGAATTCAAAGGAAGTGCTAGAGGGTCAAGACCCTGTTGAGCACACCAAATGGAAAAGCGTTTCCATTTGAAAGCATAGGAACGCCTCGTGGAGGGTTTCCTAGAGGCATGAAGGATATCTTTCACTGGTTGAGAAAGATTGAAGTCATGAAGGCTTAGGCCTTCAGTAACCAAGCTCTGAGGTGTAGGGACTTGGGGTTTGGGTGCCACAAAGTCCCTTTCTCCTGAGAGAGAAGGTCTGGCGCAGCTCCCAGGTCCAGGGAGGGTCCCTGGGAGAGATGCAGAAGTAGAGGGAACCACACTTGGCGTGGCCAGCGTGGAGCTATGAGGATCATCGATCCGTGATCCCTCTGGAGTTTGAACAGTCTTGGGAATCAAAGGAATGGGTGGAAAGGCATATAGGAATTCCTGACCCCAATGCAGGAGAAAGGCGTCGTTGGCCTGAGCTCCCTGACACGGAGTCCTGGAACAGAACCGGGGAAGTTTGGCATTCCACGGACTGCAAAGAGGTCTATGTCCGGGGTTCCCCATTCCTGAAAGATTCTGCCTATCTGGTCCATATGTAGGGACCATTCGTGTGGAAGCAGAACTCGACTGAGTCTGTCTGCCCGAGAGTTTTGAACCCCTGGAAGATATACTGCCAGAAGATGAATTTGATGCTCTCTGGCAAAGGCCCATAATCTGAGAGCTTCGTTGCAAAGCGACAGAGAGCCTGTCCCTCCTTGTTTGTTTACGTAGAACATGGCCACCTGATTGTCTGTCTGAACTAGGACGGTCAGGTTGACAAGGAGGGTATGGAAGACTTTGAGGGCAAAGAAGATTGCTCGCAGTTCCAGGAGGTTGATGTGAAGGGTGGTCTCCTGTGGAGACCAAGTACCCTGAGTGGAGAGGGATTGTAGATGGGCTCCCCACCCTGTTTGGGAGGCATCTGTTGTGAGGGTTGCTTGGGGCAACAAAGGTTGGAAGGGGGCCCCCAACAACAGATTCTTGGTGGACATCCACCATTGGAGGGACCAAAACAGACGCTTTTAGGTGAGTATTTGGTCGGAGAGCGCTCCTGATGCCTGAGTCCACTGGGTGGCCAAGGTCCATTGAGCTGCTCTCATATGAAGACGAGCGTAGGGCACCACGTCTACCGTGGAGGCCATGTGGCCCAGAAGTCGCAGCATTTCTCTGGCTGTCAAGTGACTGCTGGACTGAGCTTGGGAGGCCAAGCACAGCAGACGTTGGCCCCGGACTTGAGGTAGGTAGGCCCTTGCAGTGGTGGTGTCCAACTGGGCCCCTATGAATTCCAGAGACTGAGTAGGGGTAAGTTGAGACTTGGGAAGGTTTACCACCAGTCCCAGATACTGCAGAACGTGCCTTGTGCGGTCCAGGGAAATCTGGGCCTCTGACTGAGATGGAGCTCGGATGAGCCAGTCGTCCAGATATGGGAATACAAAAATTCCCAGACCTCTTAGAAATGCGGCGGCAACAACTGCCATGCATTTGGTGAACACTCTTGGAGCAGAGGCTAGACCGAAGGGAAGTACTCTGTACTGGAAATGTTTTCCCTGAAACAGAAATCTTAGATATTTTCTGTGGGATGGGTGGATGAGTATATGTGTGTACGCATCCTTGAGATCTAGAGAACAAAGCCAATCCTGACTCTGAAGGTATGGAAGGAGAATGCCTAGAGAAAGCATTTTGAATTTCTCCTTGTACAGAAATTTGTTCAATTCTCTCAGATCTAGGATAGGTCTGAATCCCCCTGTCTTCTTTGGTATTATGAGAAAATAAGGGGAGTAGAATCCTGTCCCTTGTTGAAGAAGAGGAACCTCTTCTATTGCCCCTTGGGCAAGGAGAGAAGAGATTTCCTGACCCAACAGGTCCAGGAGAGATGGGGGAGAATTGAAGTGCCTCACCATGGTATGTGGAGGAAGGTTGGAAAAATGAAGTTTGTAGCCCTCTCTGATGATAGAGAGGGTCCAGTGCTCTGATGTAATTTGCCCCCATCTGGGAGCAAAGTGAGCTAACCGTCCGGGAATGGTGAGGGGCTCTGGTTGTTCTAGAGCCAGAAATGTTAAGTTCTCTAGGGGCAAGTCAAAACCCCTGAGGGGGTTGAGCCTGCTGAGGCGTGGCAGACGCTGCAGGCTTTGACCTTGCCTGTTTAGGTTGCTGACGTTTAGCAGCAAAGCGAGGCTGAGAAGATTGTTGGCCAGTATTTGTGGAAAATCTGGCCTTTTTGTAGTAAGGCCTCTTGAAAGACTTTTTCTTGGCAGGAGTAGAGGTAGACTTAGAAAGTCTATCCAATGTAGCATTTTCTGCGTCCATTTGAGTGGCTTTAATTTGCCAGTCTTTACCAAATAAGTTTTCACCTGTACAAGGCAGATTCCGTAAGCCATCCAGGATCCAGGGTTCTAGGTCAGAGGCCTGGAGCCAAGCAAGTCGTCAGGCTGCAATGGCAATGCCCGAAGCTCTACCGGCACCCTCAAAGGAATCAAAGGCTGCTCTGTTGGAGAACTTAGAAACATCTAGAAGCTGTTTCACTAAAGAAATGAACTCCTCCTTTCTATCTTCAGGGATAAAGGGGGCAAAATGCTTTACCTTTAGGGCAAGTTCCCTTAGAAACATGCCCATATACAGACTGTAAGAATTAATCCTGGCTATAAGCATACTAGCCTGAAAAATTTTCCTGCCAAAAGAGTCTAGGGTCTTACATTCTCACCCTGGAGGGGTAGAAGAGTGCCTTTTGGTGCTCTTAATCTTTTTCAGCGCAGACTTCACCACAATGGAATGGTGAGGCAGCTGAGTCTTTTGAAACCCAGGAGAAGGAGGGACCCGGTACATGGTGTCCAACCTACGAGAGTAAGGAGACAACGTTAGAGGAGCCTCCCATAAGTCCATCAAGTGTTCTTGAAGGATTTCATGGATAGGCAGGGTGACTGCCTCTTTAGGAACCTTAGGGTATCCTAAAATATCCAATTTCTTTGACCTAGGTTCTTTTTCAGAGGATGTGGTAATAGAAAGTCCTTTAGCTAGTTCAATAATGAAGTCTTGAAAGGACAAATCCTCTGGTGGAGACATTCTCCTCTTTGGGGAAGAGGGGTCTTCATGAAGAACTAGAGACAGCTCATCAGAGTCCTCAGAGGAGTCAAAATCCTCAGAAGAATCAGAGTATTCTCTATTTGCTTCCAATGCACGATACGCATACCGATCGGTATCGACATCGGGCGTACCGGGTATGGGATCGGTATCGGGTGAAAACCCGGATCCGGCTTGCGGAACCGATCTGCGTTTGGAAGTCGATGGTCTCGGTTCCGGTATGGGAGACGATACCGGAACCGGACCCGGTACCGCTGAACGCGGTACCGAGGGCGTTGCAGCATTAATAAAAGCCAGCATGGCCTGCTGCATGGTCTGAACAGTATTGCTCATAGACGCCACTGCTGCCTGGATGTCGGTACCGGTATGGGCCGGTACCCCAGAGCAGTCTAACAGGTGATCAGTCGAGGCCGTGCCATCGATGTCAACCTGTAACCCCATAGATGGTGCTTTGGAAGCCAGAGCTTCCCGCCGGGGTTGTTTGGCTGGGGCAGGATCCTCAGATTCAAAAGTGAGAGCCTCTCGATGCTTTGAAGGAGATTTGCTCTTTGAGGACCTGCCCGAAGAAGGTTTGGTTACCTGAGATCCATCCGGAGAGGAAGACCTGGATGACTGTGATGCTGGATTATCTGAAGCAAACAGCACATGGAATTTGTTGGCCCGGTTCTGCAAACCACGTTTAGACATCTGGGAGCAGGATGGGCAGTCCGGAATGGAGTGGTCAGGTCCCAAACATTTAAGACACCATTCATGGGTGTCTGTGACAGAAATAACAGCACTACACTTGGTACACTTCTTAAAACCAGGGGCTGGTTTCTCCATGAGGAGAATTTGTGTAGGCCTGAGGCCTAACCGAAGTCACCAAGTTGTGCAAGATAAAGGTTTTTTTTTTTTTTTTTTTAAAGAAAAGAAAAGAAAAGAGAGACCGGCGGTACCGGTTTCGGTATGGGGAAGGCAGGTACGCGGTCTAAAGAAACAAACTAAAACAATAATTTCTTCAGCGGTGACAGGAACACGACCTGCTGGCTCTGCGGAAAAAGAGAAACTGAGGAGAGCTGGTCAGGAAGGCGGGAAGGCAGCGCGCATGTGCAGTGGGAGGCCCCAAAAGCTTCCTTCTGGGAAGCTGGGGAGCTTTCCCGCGCAGGCTCCGTCGGTGCCGACGTACCCATATGTGAGGACTTATTCCTGCTTGTTCCTGGAGATGGCCTTTATCCAGTTCCCAAACTCCGCCCCAAACCCCATTGCATCCAATACCGCAAACAAAACTTTCCATGACACTTAATCGAATGCCTTCTCAGCATCCAACGTGACCAGCAGTGCAGGGTCCCCCGAGCGCCTTGCTGCCCAAATCACATTGAGGACCTTGCGTATATTATCCGCCACTTGCCTCCCTGGTATAAACCCTGCTTGATCCTGATGTACTAACTTACCTAGGATTTTATTCAGCCGCATCGCTAGGATCTTAGCCAACAATTTCACATCATGGTTTAATAGCGAAATGGGCCTATAAGACGCACACTCCTGCTGGTCTTTCCCCATCCGGGCTATTAAGGGCCTTACGCAGTTTAGGAAAGCCCTCAAGTACCATCTTTTCAATAAGTACCTCATAGAACCCAACCTCACCCACCGAGACAGAGATGCAACCCACTAAGCAAATATATGGTTTCCCAACAACATGCCAAGAAAGATTCTCTAACCCTTAGTAGTGCATTTGTTTCTATAGAATTCATGATCATACAACCTTATGTAGCAATATTTGTAAATAGTTTACAAGCTTATGTAGCAAGTTTTTGTAAATAGTTTACCCCTGTTATCTAAGTTACTTGCCCTGTTATCTGTAAACTCATACATGTTAACTGTACTGAGCGTTTCTGTTCCATGTAAACCGCGCTGATGCTGAATAGTGCGGTATATAAGAGAATGTAAATAAATAAATAAATAAATAAATGATGGTAATGCCTGCCCAGCCCATCGTATCCGCCAGCTTCTCCCCCCTTCACGTTGCATTAAATACTGTCGTTAATGGATGAAGCAACAGGCTCCCAAACTTTTTATAAAAGCAGGCCATAAGCCCATCTAAGCCCGGGGCTTTCCCTAGCCTCATTCCCTTGATTGCCTGTAACACTTCCTCTGCTTCAATCTCTCTATTAAGATTTTGTTGCTCCCCGTCCTCCATCCTTGGCAACCCCACTTCTCCTAAGTAATCGTTGATTTTTTCCTCCGTTCCCTCTGCCTGGGCTGTGTATAGCTTCTGATAAAACTCGACAAACTCTTCTCTAATTTGATGATCCTCTCGTACTAGTCCCCCCCTTCCTCTGATCTGGACAACCCGATTCCACTCCTCTCTCCTTTTTTTTTTTTTTAACTGTCAAGCCAAGTACTTCCCCGCTTTGTTACCTCTTTCAAAAAAATTCTGCTTCAATACCTGTAGGTTGCATTTTATCCGATCCGCCTCCAGCATGTTTAACTTAGCCCTCGCCTCCAGCACTGCTCCTCTAAATCTCCCCCTCCCCCCTGAGCATCTTTCTCTTCCAATTCCATTAATTGCCGCCTTAATTGCAATTCCTGCTCCTCCTTTTCCCTTTTTATCCGCGCTCCCCACTTTATCAGCACCCCCCTTAACACTGCTTTAAACGCATCCCATACCACTCCCCATTCTGTTTGAAGTATTCTGGTATGAACTGCTCCACCTCCCTCACTACCCTGTTATCCTCTAGCAGGCTTTCATTGAGCTTCCAATATTGCCCCCCTTGCTTTCCCCCTTCACCGTCACCTGTATGACCACTGGTGCATGATCCGACCACGTGATCGGCTCAATTTCTCCTTCCTTAATCCTACCCGCCAGCTCCTTCCCTACCCATATGGCATCCAATTTGGAGTATGTACCATGCGCTGCCGAATAGAAGGAAAACTGTCACCTCCCTGGGTTCATCAATCTCCACGCATCTATTAGATCATTATCATTCACGAACCCATGATATCTGTCTATCCGCCCTCCGTCCCTCCCTCTTTCCCGTCGTGTCTCTCCCCACCTCCCACGGAATGTTGAAATCCCCGCCACATAACATTGCCCCATCCCCCATTACTGCTACCTGCCTCCCCAACTCCTCACAAAATTCTTTTTGGTATCCAGTGGGCGTATACACATTTACCACACAAAACCACTCCTCCCCTAATTTCACTCTCAGTAACAGGTATCTCCCCCCCCTTATCCCTCATCACCGACTGGACTTCAGTTTTATGCTCTCCAGCTACAAAAACCGCCACCCCTCCTTTCTTCCTTTCCCGTAGGTTTGATGCAAAAAAGCATTCTCTGTAGCCCTTCGGTTGTACTAACGATTCATGTTTTTTTTTAGCAAATGTGTCTCCTGCAGCATCACAATCTCTGCTTTGTGTCTTATTAACTCTTTATATAATTTCTGTCTCTTCCAAGGTGAGTTCAAACCCTTCACATTTAGCGTAACAATTTTCAGAACCCCCTCCATCCCTGTTCCTCCCCTCCTCCCAGCTTTCAGCCCACCCCTCCCTCCCTCCCTCCCACCCTCTTCCCCCTCCCATCTCCTCCCCTCCCTTCCCCCCTCCCCCCCTCCCACCCCCTTGCCCCTCCCCCTACCCTATTCCTGAACCTTCCCCCTGCCATCTCCCCCCTCCCTTCCCTTTCCTCTTCTCCCAACTGGAGAACTGACTTCCATAGCTGTGCTCCAATCGGGCCACCACCTGCTCCCACCCCGCTTCCCCCTTCCCCCCACTTCCATCCCCCCTCAGTCCTACCCCCTTCCCCTTCCTGCCTATTCCCCCCCTCCACTCCACCCCTATCTTTCTCCTCTATTCTCCCCCATCTACATTCAATATTTTGCATTGTCCCCCTCCCCCTTTTCCACCATGCAAGATATCAAGTTCAAGTCCATATGTTTTCTACTGCTTCATCCTGCATCCTCCTCACTCTCCTTTCCATGCTGACGTTCCTTAACCAGTCTCGCCAGCCTCCTTCCACCTTCTGCTGCTCTATGCCACCTCGAACTCTCCACCTTAGCATTGTTGGCGGTGTCATCCGGTGGCTTAGCTGATCTGTGGGCCTCCTCCGGGAGATTTTCGACTCCTAGGTCTCTCAACGCTCTCCAGGCTTCTGCATTTGTCTTTACTTTCCTCGACCGCCCTTGTACCGTAATCAACAGTCCAAACGGGTACAGCCACTTGTATCTCAAATTGGCTCTCCTCAGATAGGCCGTAATCTCTTTTATCGCTCTTCTACGTTGCAACATCCCCTGGAAGAGTTCCAACTTGTGGCCCTCCCATTGGAAGTGCCTTTGCTTTCGCACTGCTCTCAGTATTCGTTCTTTTAGCTTAAAGGACACCAAGCACACTATAATATCTCTTGGCCGATTGCCTCTAATTAGCCCCAAACCTCTATGGGCCCTTTCTATTTTCATCTGCCCACCATCCTCTTCCTCTTCTGAACGCTCCTCTGCTCTTAGGAGTTCTCTAAATATTTTTTGTACCACCACTTCGCTGTTCCTGTATTTGGGTTCTTCCGGTACTCCCTGGACTCGAATGTTGCATCTTCGCGACCGATCTTCCAAGTCTTCCGTTTTTGCCTTCACCTCCTCCTGAGCCTCTTACATCTCCTCCCATCCTTTCTGGATTTGCTCCATCGCTGCTCCATATTGCTCCAATTGATTCTCTGCCTCTTCTACCCGCTCTCCTAGCTCTGCGATGTCTTGCTTGATGGTTTGCATAGCCTCCTTCAGCTAATTTTTTACTCCTCCGATTTCTTCTTTTAAATCCTCCTTCAGCTCCGTCAGCCACTGCTTGATTTTCTCCGTCATCCCCACACACTCCCCTCCTTCCATTTCTTCCTCCTGCCTCGGCGAGAGGTCCCCCCTCGTCTTAGCCATCTTCTCCCCCTCCTTTCCTCCTTTGTGGCGCGTACAGGGAACAGAACTCCGCCAATTTTTTCTTTACTGCCCCCTCTCTTTTTGCTTTTTCCATGCTCTATTGGTGGGGGGCCCCCTCCGCCTTTTCCTCTTTCCTTGCCAATCTCTCTTATTCTTCTACTCACAGTGTGGTGATATATCTGCTGTATCGCGGCCTTCCCTCTCACTTAGGCACCGCTGCTCCTTCTGCTCGAATTTGCCCCTGCAATCTCAATTTTTTTCCTTTTTTTTTGTCTCCCAAATGGTGCACTGGTGCATTAGGACCCTACCCGCGTGGTCCAGAGCTTGGCCTTCTTAGCTGCTCCACTGCACTTCTACTCCTTTACACTTCCAGCCCTGTTGCTCTCAAGGCTGTCTAGCTTTCTATTTCCCCTCTTTCTGGTGCAGGCTGGCTTCTCTTCTTTGCTCTCCCCCTTCTCTTCAGCCTCTCTGCCCAGCCTGCTTGCATGGCACCTATTGGTATCACCACCTTCTTGATCCTTCTGCTATATCTTTTAAGTGGAGTGGAGGAGTGGCCTAGTGGTTGGGGTAAGGTACTTCGGGCCGGAAGGTCGGGGGTTCAAATCCCACTAGAGGACAGCAACCTTGGGCCGGAAGGACTGGGGTTTCTAGTCCCACAGGTGCTCCTTGTGGTCTTGGGCAAGCCACTTAACCCTCCATAGCCCATGTTCCCTGTAAAATAGTTCTCTGTGTGCTGTGCTTTCCTGTCTAATCAATGTGTTTATACCTCAAAAATTTCCTGTCATGATTTGACAATTTCCAATCTGTAATCAAACCGCTGCTGATCGCTGGAAGTAGCGGTATACAAATGTATACTAAATAAATAAATTGATTTTTCTTGCCTGGTTTTGCTCTGCTGCCCCTCTTCAATGTCTTTCCATCTCCTCCTCTGGTCAGCGCCGAGATCTCCTTCTTCCCACAGCCTCTGCCCTCTCCTCCAATTCAGGGCACAAAGCAGAGCAGCCGGGACACAGAGAAGCTCAGCTGCACCGCTCTCTAGACCCACTGCTCTTGCCAGGATCTCCCCTGTCTTGGTCCCAGAGCCTGCTGCCCCGCTCGGCCACATGCTCCACCGATCGGGCCCCTCCGCTCCATCTGCACTCCGCTAATCGGGCTGGTGCCTCGGCGCACACCACTGCTCACTGCCCTCCGATACTGGCTCTACTGTGCCCACTTCATTTCGCCACTATTTTCCATTTAGGGGAGGGGGGTTCCCCGTTGCAGCAGGCTTTGGCGGCGGAGCTCTTCTTCACGCCGCCATTCAGCCTGATGACGTCACCGGAAGTCTCCCCAGATGGCTTTTAAAGACATCTTTGGTGCAGGAACATTCAAGTAGGCTGGGGGTGTGGCAGAAGGCATGTCTAAGGCAACGCAATGGACTTACACATCCCCCTCAATTTCAGAAACGTCAGGGACGTCTGCATTCCCGTCCAAGTTCAGACCTACTCCTGGCACAAACAGGCATTGAGAAAGTGCTTGTTTTGGCTGCAAAACATTCAGAGGCTGTAGAGATTATGGAGTGTTAAGTGTCTTGTCCAAGATCACAAGAAGCAGCAGTGGGATTTGAACAATAGCCACCTTGATCCTAGCCCACTACTCTAAAACATTAGGCCAAAGGTAATTTCTCATTTGTAGCAGGGGTTCTCTGTGGACAGCAGGAATTAGTCCTCACGTATGGGTGATGTTCCCAATGGAGCCCCACATGGGAATACTACCCAGTTTCTATTGGAAGCTTTTGTGAGGCTCCACCGTGCTTGTGTGCTTCTTTCCCACCTGCCACTGTGGTGCCAATCAATCTGAATCAATCTGATAATATAGCTGTAGCAGAAGACAACTCTCTTAAGGGAGGTGGGTGGGTTGTCAGGACTAATTCATGTTGTCCACGAACACCTGCTACAGGTGAGAAACTACCTTTTCTCCATGGACAAGCAGGAATGAGTCCTCATGTATTGGACTCCCAAGCTACAGGCTACCAAAAACCAAACAGGCTACCTAAAAGCCCAACAGGGGCAAAACTCAATTGTGGCATGGAAACAGGCCTTAATGGTCAAGAGACCAACTATGTACATTAGCTGTGATTCTCTCTTCCCTTTTTGTTTTTTTTTGGTAGCTTGGACTCAATAGAATGTGCCTTGGGGGGGATGGTGCTGGATTCTTATCCCCGCATAGATTCTGTTGTACACATTTGCCTAAGTTGCTGTCGCATCAGGAATCCCCATCATGGCAGTTGCGAGATGTGAATGTGTGGACGAATGACCACTTTGTGCCCTTCATCTCTCTTCCATGGAGACGGTGCTTAAGTTGGCCACTGAAGCAGCCATAGCTCTGACACTGTTTGCTATGTCATGACCATCAAGGTATGCGAAAGAGATGCAGTCTCCAGCTAAACTGAAAGAGAGAGTTTGAAAACGGCAGCCCCTAGCTTACTGGGTTCAAAAGAAATAAAAAGCTGGATGGACTTTCTATGGGCCTTTGCCTGTTCCAAGTGGAAGGCTAAGGCTCGCTTGCAGTCCAACATGTGCAACTTAGCTTCCCCTTTGTGTGCATGAGGCCTCAGGAAAAATGTTAGAAGAACTGACCAATTAAGGTGGAAATCCAATACCACTTTCAGAAGGAATTTAGGATTATGGTGGAATTTGGTGTAAGGTGGATGAACCACTAGGGCCTGAAGCTCGTTCATTCTGTGTGCTGAAGTAACCATTACCACAAACACCACCTTCCAGGTCAAGAACTTCAGAGGCAGGAATTGAGAGGCTCTAAAGGAGCTTTCATGAGCTGTGCAAGAATCACAGTGAGGTCCCAAGACACTGCGGGAGGCTTGTAGGGAGACTTCAAAAGAAGCAACCTTCACATAAAGTGAACAACTAAAGGCCTTACCGAGATGGACTTGCCTTCCACACCTCGGTATGTTCCAATCACACTGAGGTGGACCCTGACTGAGTTGGGACTGAGACTCGGAGAGGTATAGAAGATATTCAAGCAGTTTTTGTTTGGAACTGATGAAAGGATCTAGGGCCTGGCCCTCACACCAGATAGCAAACCTCTTCCATTTGCAAGAGTACAATTTCTCAGAGAGGCATTTCTGGAGGCCAAAAGGACTTTGGTTACACTTTCTGGCAGGTTGAGCTGAGACAGCCTTTCAACATCCATGCCGTGAAGGCCAAGGGCGGGATGTTGAAGTGCAACCTCATCCCGCCCTCCTGCAATATCAGATCTGGTGCATGGCCGAACGGTAGCAGCTCCGGACTGGAAAGTTGCAGAATGGAGAAAAATTCAAAGGGAAAAGAGAATCGCAATGAATAGGTAATTAGGCATAAAACCCAAAGCACAAAAAAAAACCCACATAGGGGAGAAAGAAAAGTTTACCAAATGGAGGATAACTGGAACATGTCTGTGGGGCTCTGCAGAAAACAAGACTGATTCATGATGGTGTTGCAGCAGCAGACAGGAGCGAGGCGCACAGACGTGGTGGAGCCTCCCAAAATCTTCCAATAGAAGCTGGGGAGCATTCCTCTGTGGGGCTCCATCGGGGACATCAACCATACTTGAGGGCTCATTCCTGCTCATCCACAGAGAATTAGATGTCCCTGTTATGGGATACTCTTCCAGGGATGCCTATGTAGGCGCCTATACCGGACACATTCACATTTATGAAATTGTGCCTGAACTTGGACGTGCCTCCTTTATTTTTTTTCCTCCAGACGTTCGGGCTTGGATGTCCCTAATTGCAATTGGACATCCTTTGTAAAATGTGCCTTTGTATAAACATGCGATTCATAAACATGTCTGCTGCCTAGAGCTTTGAATAGGACAGACATAATGCGAGGTATTGGCTGGTTGCAAACCTTGAAAGCTCACTTGGGATGTGCTTTAAACTGCGTCTTCTATGTGGGTGCTATTCCTTGTTTTGACATGGACTGTTTGTTTTTAGCTTATTTTATTTTTATAAAAGTGCAGATTGTTTTGATTGTCTATTGGTTGGCTTTTATTATATTGTGGACTCTTCCTCATTTTTATTTGATTTGTTTGCATCTTATATTTTATTTTATGATTTGTAATATTGTACACTGCTTTGATGGGCTATTTGCCTGAAGGACAATTAAGCAAGTTATAGTTGTTTTATTGACTTATTTATTCACATATCTTGTTACAGAAGTGGTGAAAAAGCTGAATGGTGGTATAGATATCCACTAGTATGAATATTTCCCACACAGACCTGGTATGAGCGGCGAAAGGCAATATTTACGTTGGGATGATTGTTGAATCATTGTTTGCTTGGACAAATGCTGAACTCTAGTTTGACCAATAGTGTAACAAGATAAAATAAGATAGCCTGATGAACTCAAAAGTGTCCAAAACATGCACAATGCGAGGATGTGTTTCTTTTTTTTTATTATTATTTATTTATGCAATTTTCAAACATAATCAAGCAAAAGCCTGTACAGAAAAAACTTCTGTCATAAGAAACAAAAAAAAAAGAAAAAAAAATTAAGAAAAACTTTACAGACAAAAGTGCATCTAGCCCACAAAGACATGGGGAAGTGGAGAAAATAAATACGAGACTAGGTAGACATCTCGAACAGTTTAGGAAACAACTAAAGATTCTAAGACAGGGGCATGAGGACAGAGCAATACAATCACACTGATCTTTATCACACAGGTGAGGAAGTCAATAAATGAGATGATACAAATGCGGACAGATCCTCTGGTTGAAAAAAAACATACTTATGTTCCCTAAAATAAACTAAACACTTACAGGGAAAACGCAACAATAAAGTGGCACCAATACGGGCTACACCAGATCTCAAAAGCAAAAAAGCTTTACGCCTTCTTTGCGTCTCCCTAGAAACATCTGGAAACATAACAATCTTTTTCCCCATAAATAACGCAGTGCGTTTTTTAAAGTACAATTTTAGCAACCAATCCCTATCCGATGCAATAGCAAAGGTCACTAACAAAGTAGAGACCTTTATGTCCACTTCATTAGGAGACTGCAATAAATCAGATACTTCCAAGAGTCTCCATTTTTAAGGATGTGTTTCAAAGACAATTGTTGAAAGAACCTTTATGTACAGGCATTTGTATGTTCAGAACTCCAGGAAGCAGATATATTAACGAATGGCATGTTTACAGAATATGTAACGAGAAATTGCGTGTTCAGTAAATCTGAAAAAGGAGAAAAGTATTTTTTCTCAACAAAAATGAGTTTGAAGGCTTAGGTGATAAATATCTTTCTGTTGAAATTTGCATGTTGCTGTTTTTAGAAATGTAGAACCTGAACATTGGGTAAAGGAGTTATTAAAATGGCCTTCATTATATGATGTCTTGCCATTCAAAGTCGGCCGAGTATGATTGCTCTGACCATAACAATGATATTCATTTTGACAATCCACTATTATTTTTGAGGATCAGTATCACCTGTGGATTCAGTGTTTTCGTGTTTAGATGATCCTCTAATGTTCACCGTGTTTAAAGCAATTTTCTTACAATCAGTACATCAAACAGCAATTTAACTAACCTGTCTTAAGTGAATCATAATGACTCTAAATTACTGACAAGTGCTTGCCAAATCCCTTTCTTCTTTTGGCCATCACTGATAATACAGATTTAATGTTATGTTACAATTACTTATATAGATTTACATTTTGATGATTATTGATGTATATGGAGGTTTTATCATTAGATATATATACCTTGCGTTACTTATGGTTTAGGTACTGTATTTATGATGCACAATAATTGGGCAATCAGCAATACAAAAAGGATAATAATGTCTCTGTGACTGACGGAAACAAGAATAGTATCTCTGTTATATTCACCAAGTATTATGGTTTCAAATAGAACTACAACCTAAGAAAAACTGAAGGGGCTCCGTACTGTATTATTTCTAAGTTTCTATTATTTTCCCGGTGCATATGTAAATAATGGGATCTATTCGGTGTGTGATAGAACTCGAAAGTTTGCAAAGCTGTTGACTGTAAATTGTGAAGAGATGACAGTGTTACAGGACTTATATTAGCCTCGATATATACAGCAGAAGGGTCTTTTGTATTTTACAATCTTCCCCATAAAAACATAAGAAATGCCATACTAGGTCAGACCAAAGTCCATCAAGCCCAGTATCCTGTTTCCAACAGCACAGTTACCTGTAACAGGTGTTCTCTGGGAACAGCAGTAATCAGTCCTCACATATGGGTGATGTCAGCGCCGACACAGCCCATGTGGAAGCAGCTCCCCAGCTTTCAAATAAAGCCTTTGGAGATGCACCACGCATGCATGGTCTACTTCCTGCCCAAGGGTGCCATCTTGCCTCAGTCCAATGACATACCTAAAACGGCAAAAATTGCTTCTTTACCAAGGGGAGGAGGGAGGGTTGTGAGGACGGATTCCTGCTGCCCCCGGAGAACATTTGTTACAGGTGAATAACTACACTTTCTCCGGGAACAGGCAGGAAGTCAGTCCTCACATATGGGACTCCCCAGTTACAGGCTACCAAGACCTTGTAAACAAAAGAAAAATGCCACGATGACCTGCAAAGAGTGAGCCATGTTCGCCGTGCTCTCTGAGATGCAGGGGGGATGGACAAGATGGCGGCTGAGTGAACTTATGGCGTTATTCACTGGAGTCTTTGTTCTGCTGAGATTCTGCATTGCTTGTAGGAGATGGGGAGGAGAAAACGCAAGCAGGCAAGCCTACTGTCGGGCAGTGGCGGGATGATCGATGTGGCTCAGCGAACACTTCAGACTTGCGGTTTTACACCGGTGAGTTCAGGAGCAGCATCCTCTGCAGCTCTGCTTGAAGATTACCCGGCAGAGCTAAGCATATCGGGGGTCTGGCTTTCCCCTGAATCGCGGATTCTCCAGTTTCAACCCAGAAGCACTATTGCAGGCGGTGGAGTGTCTCCCAGTGAGCAGGCTGTGACTACGCCTGTCTCGGGAGGTGAAAAGGGCTCACCAGTGCGTAGCTCCCACATGGTTTGTGCTGTGGCTGCAGTTGAAGTGGCAGGATTATCAAAGCTGGTGCCAGGAACTGCGACAGGCAGTGGAGAGCTGGCTCTGAGTGTCAGGGGTTTGGAAAAGCCTACGTGCATTACATTGGAGACGCTGTGGGATGCTGTTGCAGTACTGAATAAGTCCTTATTGCTGGTTGTTGAAACTGTGAGTAATGAAGTTGTGACACTTAAAACTGAATTGAAGGAAGTCTCCAGGGCTTATGCGGAACCGTCGGTGAAGCTCACCCAAGTTTCTGCAGATTTGGAACAGCTTCACGGAGTACAGGAAGCCAGGATCAAAGAGGGGACTGTGCTCTCTAGGAAGTTGGAGTACCTGGAGAACCAGTCCAGGAAATTTAATTTGAGACTGCTTAATTTTCCACATTCTCCCTTGTATTCCCCTTTGGAAATGGTGCGTAGGTATCTTAGGGATGTTTTAAAGCTTTCCCAGGAGCAACTACCCCCTCTAAGTAGGACCCAGTATTTATCTTTGGGACCTTCTTCTGCGGTACTCTGGGAAACTCCTCCAGTGTGGCAGGGGACCTCACTGATTTCCTGGAGAACTCCTTGGAGGTGGTTACGGGGTGTTCTACACTGCTTATTATACTAGCTCTGGAGTCTAATAAGTCATTGATTCTTAGGTCTTACTTCAAAAATTTTGGGGTGCAATTTATGGGCTCTTTTGTCTGCATTTTTCCAGATTTGGCTCGTGGCACCCAAGCAAGGAGGAGAGAGTTCCTGGAATATAAAGCACATGTTCTCTCCATCGGTGGATCTGTTTTGCTTAAGTTTCCTTCACGTTGTTTTGTTTCCTATAATGGTAAAAATTTTCCTTTTTTTTGAGCAGAAACAGCTCTTGGAATTTTTGGAGGCCAGGGAAGAGTCCATAACTGTAACAGCTTCCTGTCCAGCTGATGCATGAGACTCTGCTTAGCCTTGTATGATCTTTTTCTTGTATTGGGTTTCCCATATAAAGTATTTCTTTATTCCCCTCTTTCTTTTTTCCTTTAAATTGTGGGCTTAGTTGTGGTATTTGTGTATAAGAGTGGTTTGTACTCTCTGATAAAGTTTTTGTTTTCTTGGAAGTACTTGATGGAATTACCATGTATTTCTTTTCATTCATGTTATGCTTGAATGTGTATGTTAAAATTTAATAAATATATAAATTATAAAAAAAATAAATAAAGAGTGAGCCATGATCAGCAGCACTCTTGCAAGACCCCAGTGTCCAGTGGAAAACCAGCACTCTGGTAGCCTGAACACAGAAGGGTTGGAGGGCAGGAGTTGCCTATACCCCAAAGAGATTATGGAGTATGGCCTGGCCGAAGGCACTGTCCCATCGGGACTCCCTCTCCAGGCAGTAGTGAGCTGCGAAGGTGTGGACGGAAGACCAGGTGGTGGCCCAGCAGATTTCAGTCATGGGGACAGAACACAGATTTGCCATAGAAGTAGCCATGGCCCTGATGCAGTGTGCTGTGACCCTCTGGTCCAGTGATATTCCTGCTTGCTTGTAGGCAAGGGTATTGCAGTCTGCCACCCCCCTCTGGTCCAGTGATATTCCTGCTTGCTTGTAGGCAAGGGTATTGCAGTCTGCCACCCAAGTGTATAGAGTTCGCTTAGTCACCAGGAGGCTCCAGGTGACTGAGGTCATAGAATACGAAAAGATAAGGTGCTTTATGGTGGCCCTGAGTTTGTTGCAAATAAAAGGACAAGGCTCTCTTATGATCCAAATTGTGAAGAATGGTTTCTGCTTTACTGGCGTGAGGCCTCAGAAAGAAGGTGGGAAGTACCGCCTCCTGCTTGAGATGGAATGGGGACACCACCTTCGGCAGAAACCTGGGGTGTGTGCAGAGCACCACCTTGTTCTTATAGAAATTTGTGTAGGGGGGCTCTGCTATCAGAGCCTGAAGCTCGCTGACTCTGTAAGCTGATGTGAGTGCTACCAGGAAGCCGACCTTCCAGGATAAATACCAGAGGTGGCAGGTAGCCATAGGCTCGAACGGAGGCTTAGTGAGCTGCGAGAGCACCACATTGAGATCCCATTCCGTCGCTGGAGGGCAGACAGGGGGTGTGGATAACATGAGGCCCCGCAGGAATTGGGACACAAGAGGCTGAGCAGAGAGGGGCTTTCCCTCAATGGAATGATGATGCGCTGCGATGGCGCTCAGGTGTACTCTGACCGAATTGGACTTCAGTCCCACCTGCGATAGATGAAGTAGGTACTGAAGTACCACCTGTACTGAGCAGGAAAACGGGTTCACCCGTCTTTCCGCACACCACACTGAGAATTGGCGCCACTTGAAGTATGCTTTTCTAGTGGAGGCCTTACAAGAGGCCAGAAGAATCTCTTCCATGTCCCGTGGGAGGATGAAGGGAGCTAATTTATTTATTTTTTATTTATTTAACAGTTCTTATATACCGCGCTCTTTGTTATCAGTGCGGTTTACATACAACAAAATTTTACTCAGACAGATAGGATCTGTCTTAAGTTTACAGATAACAGGGAGCATAACATGGACTTAAACTGGGGAGAACTATTTACATTTTAACAGATATGATGTAATTGTATTTACATTACGGTAGCTCATGCATAGATATAGAACTATATGGTCTATGTACGTATTCTGTAGGAGGTGTATTTGGTTTGTCATCATGAGAGCTTGAGATCTTGGGGGTAGGCGGGGAGTCATTGATGATTTTAGTGAAGTACATAGCGAACAGATGGTGTTTTATGGCTTTTCTGAATTGCAAAAGGTCTCTGATTGATCTGATGCTAGGGGGGAGCTGATTCCAACCTCTTGGGGCATATGATGTAAATGCTCTGTTAGTTGTTTGGGACCATTTTGTTGATTCACTAGGGATAACTAGTGTATTTTCAGCTGATGACCTCCTGAGTCTGTTCGGGGTTTGCGTGAGTAGATCGGAGACTGAGGATGGCAATAATTTATTTATAGCTTTAAAAGTGGTGAGAAGAGCTTTATATGTGATCCTACAGCTTATCGGAAGCCAGTGAAGCTCCATTAATATCGGTGTTATGTGGTCTCTTCTTGTTGCTCCAGAGAGAATGCGGGCTGCAGTATTCATGGCTAATTGAAGCGGATATAGGGTATTCTTGGGTAGGCCGTGTAGTGTGATATTCGCATAGTCAAAGTGGAGTGTAACTAATGCTTGGAAAATTGTGTGGAAAGTCCTCGGGCTTTAGCATGGGTCTCAGGAGTCGGAGGGTTTTGATTTTGTGGTAAATGGCTTTTACTGTGTTTTTTATGTGTTCCTTGAAGTCTAGTTGTTGATCAATTGTAACACCAAGGTAGCGTATGGATGACTTGACTGGAGTTCAGTGTCTCTTACTTTGAGGGTTGGAGGAGGTGAGAAGCATTTGTTTCTTGTGATGATTAGGACTTCGGTCTTTTTGAAATTTATTCGCAGGTTCTGGTTAAGGAGCCAATCCATTATCGTGTTGAAGCAGTTGATTAAAACTGTGTAGTTGGGATTTGTGATATTGATCGGGGTAAAAATAAGCACATCGTCTGCATAGATGAGGCAGGATAGACCAAAGGAACGGGTGATTTCACTAATTGGCTGCATATATATATTAAAGAGAAGCGCGGATAGGGAGGAGCCTTGAGGTACTCCTTGCTTTTGCTGGAAGGGCTCAGATGTATTGTTGCTAATGCAGACTTGTTGCCATCGGTCTTCAAGGTATGATTTACACCAGTTCCATGCGAGACCTTGGATACCCTTCTCTTGGAGTCGAGCTAGGAGTCGCTGGTGATCCACTGAATCAAACGCAGCTGCAATGTCAAGAAAGATCAATGCAAAACCCATCTTGATGCTGTCTATCCCACTGATGAGTGCGTTGGAGAGGGAGGTAAGGAGTGTTTCAACCCCATGAGCTTTCCTAAAACCGTGCTGGCATGGTTCCAGAGGGGATGATATGTCTATATGTTGTTGGATCTGTCTTTGTGTCTCTTTCTCAAGTATTTTGGCTAGTAATGGAATACTGGAGATAGGCCAATAGGATTCCTCCTTCTTTGGGTCTAGACGGTTGTTCTTCAGTAATGGTCGGATGGATGTTTGCTTGAGGGCAGCAGGGAATACTCCAGATGAGTAGGACAGGTCTGTGATCTTAGCTATGAAAGGACTAAGTTCTGAGCGCATTGTTCTGATCCAATGCGCTGGGCAAGGATCGTTTGGTGCAGTAGTAGTGTTGATGGTGGCAATGTCCTCAATGGATTTTGCAGATTTAGGTGAAAGTTTAGTGAGTAGTGCTTGAGGCTGAGAGGTTCTGGAAGGTTCTTGAAATGCAGTTGTATTTGCTTTAACTACTTTGGATTGAATGTAGTTAGCATATAGTTGCGGATGAATAGACTCTTGTTGTGGTGGAGATGGTTCGTTAGTTAGTGATTTTACTAAGTTGAAAAGATCTCGTGGCTTGTTTAGCGAGCAGCTAAGGAGTTCAGAGTGGAATTCCTTCCTCTTGAGCCAAGTTGAATCGCGGTGAGTTTTCAGGTGAGCTAAGTAGGTTTCTTGGTCTAGGGTGTTATGGGTGCGCCTCCATTTTCTCTCTAGTTTTCTCAGGTGATTTAGTGATGCTCTAATGCTACCCTTTCAGCAGCCAAGTCACGAGTGAGGGGGGCTGCAGACTGGGGTGCAGGAGAGAGTCCTGTTCCTGTGAGAGCAGCCCTAGAACTTGGCCCAGGGGAATCGGAGATGCTGCTGACAGGGAGAGGAGCAGTCGGACCAGGGCTGCCTGGGCCACCAAGGGGCTATCAGCACTAGTGATGCTCTGTCATGCTGAACCTTGAATAATGTCTTGGCTACCAGCAGTGTTGGTGGGAAGGCGTACATGAGGCCTTATGACTACAGGAAGAGGAACACATCTGCTGCCATCTGGGACGGGTGCAGCTGGCGTGAGCAGAATCGGGGCAACTGCGTTTGTCCGGGCTGGTGAACAGATCCATTACGGGGACGCCCCAGCTATGGAACAGCCACGAGGATACTGCTGGATCCAGGTGCCACTCGTGCGGCTGGAGGACCCTGCTCAATTTGTCTGTCAGGGTATTGTCCTGGCCTGGGAGGTACACCGCCCTTAGGAGCATCCCTCTGCCTGCAGCAGAGGAGCAAAGAGCTACTGCCTCCTGGCAGAGGGGATACGACCCTGTACCCCCCTGTTTGTTCACTTATAACACTGAGATCTGATTGTCAATCTGGATCAGCACCGAACAGTGTTGAAGTTGGTGGCGGAAGGCTTGGAGGGCTAGGTATATTGCCCGGAGTTCCAGCAGGTTGATTTGCAGCCAGTAGTCCTCCTGGGACCAGCAGTCTTGCGTCTGGGAGACTCCCACAACGCGCTCCCCAGCCCATTAGTGAGGCATCCATAGTGAGGAACTTCTGGAGGTTGAGTGCCTGGAAGGGCATACCGGCCTGAAGGCGGCGTGAATTCTACCACCATCCGAAGGAGTCCACTAGCTGACGGACCATCTTCACTCTGTCCCCGAGTCTGCCTGTGGCTTGAGTCCACTGAAAGTGGAGACACCACTGGGCTGCCCTCATGTGTCCCAACAAGCGGAGTAGGAGCCAGGCACGTAGCGTTCGGCATCAGTGTACCTCTGTGGCTATCTCCCCGAGTCGTTCTGACCTCTCCTGGGGGAGGGAGGAAGGCTTTTGTCTGGAGGGTATCTAGTTGTGTCCCTATGAACTTTAGGCACTGGGACGAAGTGACATGGGAGTTGGGGTAGTTTATGATGAACCCCAGGTGCTGCAGGACATTGATGGTGCATCCAGTGGTGCATTGTGCCTCAGCAGCCATGTGTCCCTTTATGAGCCAGTCATCCAAATAGGGGAAGACGAAGGCCCCTTGGAGATGGAGTTGGGCTGTGACCACCACGAGGCATTTTGTGAAGACCCTTGGCAATGAAGCCAGACCGAAGGCAGCACCCTGTATTGGTAGTGCTGTCCTCCCACCACAAACTGGCTGGGATGGATTAGGATGTGAAGGTAGGCATCCTTTAGGTATAAGGAGCATAACCAATCTCCCTGCTAGAGGAACGGCAGTAGGGTCCCAAGGGGAGTATCTTGAACTTCTCCCTGACCAGAAACCAGTTGAGCTCTCGCAGGTCCAGGATAGGCCTAAGGCCCCCCCCCCCGTCCTCTTGGGGATGAGGAAGTATCTGGAATAGAAGCCTGTGCCTCAGAGACGTTTCAGCACTGGTGACTGCTTTGTCATTGATTAGGCTTGCCAGCTTGGTGAGGAGCAGGGTCTGGTGAAGGAGAAGCCTGGTGGGCTCCTCCTCCTCTGGGAAGTACATGGGTAATGCCTGATATAGGTGGAGGAGGTAGCCCTATGTAGGTGGAGGAGGTAGCCCTCCTTGACCACCTGTAGCACCCAAGTGTCGGTGGTGATTGCTTTCCACCCTGTGGGTAAACATGGCTAGGCGTCCTCTTGTGGGCAGCAGAGAACTAGCTGGGTGTAGGGGGATCATGCCCAGGCAGTCAAATGCTTCCCCCAGGCTGAGCAGGGGCCGACACCTGGGACTTCAGGGCTCGTTTCCTGTGACCATGTCCCTGTCCTTTTGGTTGCTGGCCCTGTTGGGGGGCCGAGAAGGCTTGGAAGTGGAGTACCACTGAAGCCTCCTTTCTTCTTCAGGAAGAAGGTTTTTTTTCCCCTGTGGCTTTCTTCCAGGGGTAAACTGAGGTCTTTTTTGAGAGCCTGGTTCTTGTGAGATACTCGGTCTCTATCTCCACTGCCTTATCCACCATGGGTTTCCACCTATGCAGGGGGACATCTATCAGTTTGTCCTGCACCCACTGTTCCAGATTGGATGACTGCAGCCATGCCTGGCGTCAAGCCCTGATGCCTGCAGTGGCCACCCTGGCCGATGACTCAAAGCCATCATAGGCTGCCTGAGACAAAAACTTTGACCATGCTAGGTATCATAAGGAAAGAAATTGAAAATAAAACAAAGGATATTATAATGCCTCTGTATCGTTCCATGGTGCGACTGCACCTTGAATATTGTGTGCAATTCTGGCCGCCGTATCTTTAAAAAGATATAGCGTTATTAGAAAAGGTATAGAGAAGAGCCACCAAAATGGTAAAGGGGATGGAAGGATACTCCTATGAAGAGAGGCTAAAAAGGTTAGGGCTCTTCAACTTGGAAAAGAGACGGCTGAGAGGAGATATGATAGAGGTCTAAAAATTAATGAACGGAGTGGAACGGGTAAACATAGATCGATTGTTTACGTCATCAGAATATAAAAAGACTAGGGGATATGTAATGAAGCTACAGGGTAACCTATTTAAGACTAATAAGAGAAAGCATAGTTACTCACCTGTAACAGGTGATCTCCGGGAACAGCAGGAATTTAGTCCTCATATATGGGTATCGTCTGTACCGACAGAGCCTGCACGGGAACGCTCCCCAGCGTCCAATTAGAACGCTTTTGGGAGCATCCCACAGCACCTGCGTGCTGCCTTCCCGCCTTTCCCAACTGCCTCTCTCCAGTTGAGTTTTAGAGCTGAGACAAAGAGAGAGCGAGGGAAAGGAAAGAGATAGATAGAGAGATACAACTCCTAGGGAAGGTGGGTGGGTTGTGAGGACTAAATTCCTGCTGTTCCCGGAGATCACCTGTTACAGGTGAGTAACTATGCTATCTCCAGGAACAAGCAGGAATGTAGTCATCACATATGGGGACTCCCTAGCTTTAGGTGCCAGGGAGAGACCCCAGAAGTTGTGTGTCCCTGAGAAGGGCTCCACTTCCCCCCATGGATCTCTGGCATCCTACCAGGGATGGTGGGTAGGAGTTGATTAGGCATGGAACAGGTGTTTGAGAACAGCCTGACCAAACAAGGCATCCCGGCGGGAGTCCTTCTCCAAGCAGTAATGGGCTGTGAAGGTATGAACCGAGGCCCAAGTGGCTGCTCGACAGATGTCGTCAATAGACACAGAGTTCAGATGAGCCATTGAGGCTGCTATGGCTCTCACATTGTGAGCTGTGACATGGCCCTCCAGAGAAAGGTTCTTACTCTGATAGACGAAAGAAATACACTGAGCAATCCAGTTAGATAGTGTTCTCTTGGAGACTGGAAGTCCCAAATGAGAAGGATCAAAAGCAACAAAGAGTTGAGAGGACTTTCTATGTTGCTGTGTTCTTTGTAAGCAAAAAGCTAGAGCTCTTTTACAGTCCAAGGTATGAAGATTTCTCTCTGCATTTGATGCATGAGGCCATGGAAAAAAGACAGGTAGGTAGATCTCTTAGTTGAGATGAAAAGGCGAGACCACCTTAGGCATAAAGTGTGGATGAGTTCTAAGGACTACCTTGTCATAATGGAACCTTGTATAAGGTGGATTAGCTACTAGCGCTTGCAATTCACTAATGCGGCGTGCTGGTGTGATTGCAATGAGAAAGATAACCTTCCAAGAAAGAAATTTTAAGGAGGTGGTAGCTAAAGGTTCAAAAGGTGGCTTCATGAGCTGCCCAAGAACCAGGTTTATGTCCCATGCCACCGGAGGTAGTCTAATGGGAGGCTTAGTTAAAAGGAGGCCTCTCATAAATCTTGCTATAAGAGGATGAGAGGAAATAGGTTATCCATTTAGAGGTTTAAGAGAAGCTGTAATAGCACTCAAATGGACTCTTACTGAATTTGTCTTAAGGCCTGCATTAGATAAATGGAGGAGATACTCCAGCAAAGATTGCAGAGGTATCGCAAGGGGGTTAAGACCCTTTTCCGAACACCAAATAGTAAACCTTTTCCACTTGAAAGCATAAGAGCATCTAGTGGAAGGTTTCCTGGAAGCATAAAGAACATCTTTCACTTGCTGAGAAAGATTAAGATCATGGAGATCTAGGCCTTCAGCAACCAAGCCCTGAGATGCAGAGACTGGGGATTGGGATGCCATAACATTCCGTTCTCCTGAGATAGGAGATCTGGAGCAGACCCTAACTCCAGGGAGGGAGCTTGAGAGAGATGTAGAAGCAGAGGGTACCACACTTGCCGTGGCCAATGTGGGGCTATGAGAATCATGTGGCCTCTGTCTCTCTGAAGCTTGAACAGGGTTTTGGGAATTAGGGGAATGGGTGGAAAGGCATACAGGAAGTCTTGACCCCAGTGAAGGAGGAAAGCATCCCTGGCCTGAGCCCCCTGAGCCGGAATTCTGGAACAGAACCGGGGAAGTTTGGCTTTTCACGGACTTGCAAAGAGGTCTATGTCCGGGATTCCCCAAAGTTGAAATATCCTGGTCACCTGGTCTGCATGCAGAGACCACTCGTGTGGAAGCAGAACTCGACTGAGTCTGTCCGTCCAAGAGTTTTGAATGCCTGGAAGATATACTGCCAGTAGATGAATCTGATGCTCTCTGGCGAGGGCCCATAGTTGCAAAGCTTTGTTGCAAAGCGACAGAGAGCCTATTCCCCCCTGCTTGTTCACATAGAACATGGCTTCTGGATTGTCCATATGAATGAGGACTGTCTTGTAGCTGAGCAGGGAGTGGAACACTCGCAGAGCCAGGAAAATTGCTCTGAGTTCCAAGAGATTGATATGCAGACAACTCTCTTGAGGAGACCAGGTGCCCTGGGTGGAGTAGTCTTGCAGATGAGCTCCCCAACCCTTTGGAGAAGCATCTGTTGTGAGAGTTGCTTGGGGTAAGAGCTGTTGAAAGGGGGACCCCAACAGGTTTTGAGCGGACCTCCACCATTGGAGAGACAAAATGAGGCAACTTGTGTTTGCTATTTTGTCTGACAGACACCCTGATGCCTGGGTCCACTGGGTGGATAAAGTCCACTGAGCTGCCCTCATGTGGAGGCGAGCATATAGAACCACATGCACGGTGGATACCATGTGGCCCAGCAACTGCAACATTTCTCGAGCAGTTAGATGAGGCTTTAGCACTGCTTGAGAAGCTAACTGCACCAAACGAAGGCAACGGGCCTGAGGAAGATAGGCCCTTGCCCTTGTGGTATCCAGAAGAGCTCCTAAGAACTCTAAAGATTGAGTGGGAGTCAGACTGGATTTTGGGATGTTTATTACCAGCCCTAAATACTGAAGGATACGCATTGTGCAGGATAGAGAAGTCTTGGCCTCTGACTGTGTTGGAGCTCGAATGAGCCAGTCGTCCAAGTAAGGGAAGACGAATATTCCCAGAGTGCGGAGAAATACTGCTACCACAGCCATGCATTTCGTGAACACCCTTGGTGCAGAGGCCAGACCAAAAGGAAGCACCCTGTATTGGTAGTGCTTTTCTTGAAAAAGGAATCGAAGGAACCTTCTGTGGGTTGGATGGATGAGGACATGGGTGTACGCATCCTTGAGATCTAGAGAACAAAGCCAATCTTGATTCTGAAGGTATGGAAGCAGAGCTCCGAGAGAAATCATCTTGAATTTCTCCTTGACAAGGACTTTGTTCAATTCTCTGAGATCTAAGATAGGTCTGTATCCCCCTGTTTTCTTTGGGATAAGAAAATAAGGGGAATAGAACCCTGTGCCCTGTTGATGAAGAGGCACTTCTTCTACTGCCCCTTGGGCAAGAAGGATGACAACCTCCTGACCTAACAGGTTGATGTGAGAGGTCAGAGAATTGAACTGCCTCACTATTGTGTGAGGGGGCATGCTTGAAAAATGAAGTTTGTACCCCTCCTTTATGATGGAGAGTGTCCAATGCTCTGCTGTTATTTGCCCCCATCTGGGGGCAAAATGACATAACCTTCCTAGGATGGTGAACGGTTCTGGTCCTTCCAGAACCAGAAAGGCTAAGTTCTCTAGCTGAAAGTCAAAAGCCCTGAGGAGGCTGAGGCTGCTGGGCCGGTGGAGGCCTAGCAGGCTTTGCTTTCTTCTGTTTGGGTGGTTGCTGACGTTTGGTTGAAAACTGACCTGCAGAAAATGCCTGCTGACCATAAGCAGGATAAAATCTTTTCTTTTTAGAAAAAGATGTTTTCTTGAACAACTTCTTTCTAACAGGATCAGCAGTGGACTTGGATAGTCTATCCAAGGTGGAATTTTCAGCATCCATTTCGTTGGCTTTTTCCTGCCAATCTTTACCAAACAGGTTCTCACCAGTACAAGGGATATTTCCCAATTTATCTTGTACCCAGAGCTCTAAATCAGATGCCTGGAGCCAAGCAATTCTACGTGCACCTATGGCAATAGCCGAGGTTCTGCTTATACACTCAAAGCAGTCAAAGGCTGCACGGTTGGAGAATTTAGAGACATCTTGGGCATGTTTGACCCAAGTAAGAAAGTCCTGTCTTTTATCCTCAGAAATGAAAGGACTTAAAGTCTGTAAATTATCTGTGACCTCCTTTTAGGAACATTCCCATGTAGAGACTATAGGAACTGATTCTGGCAGCAAGCATGGAAGCTTGAAAGACTCTACGTCCAAAAGCATCCAGGGTTCTGCATTCACGTCCTGGAGGATTAGAGGCATGTCTTTTTGCACTTCTAATCCTTCTCATAGCTGACTCCACCACAATAGAGTGGTGAAGAAGTTGAGTCTTATGGAACCCAGGACAAGGAGGGACACGATACATAGTATCTAACCTAAAAGAATGAGGAGAGGTGGTAAGAGGTGTTTCCCACATCCTCAACATGAGATCATATAGAATCTCATGAATGGGTAAGGTAGCTGCCTCCTTAGGAGTTTTGGGATATTGTAAAATTTCCAACTCCTTGGCCCTTGGCTCTGTATCAGGGGCCACAGTGATGGACAGGCCCTGAGCCACCTCTCAGATGGAAAGACATGTCCTCTGGAGGAGACATCCTGCGTTTAGGGGAGGACTCCTCCTCTGGAAGAAGCATCGCTGCATCGACAGAACGTTCAGAATCCTCAGATTCTTCTGAAGACTCGACGTATCGTCTGTCCGGATGCTCCTGCAGAGCCCGATACCTGTACCGACCAAGGTCGGTACCGGGAAAGCACAGTTACTTACCTGTAACAGGTGATCTCCGGAACAGCAGGAATTAGTCTTCACATATGGGAGACATCGCCGACGGAGCCTGCACGGGAATGCTCCCCAGCATCCAATCAGAAAGCCTTTGGGAGCATCCCCCGCGCCTGCGCGGTGGCATCCCTCCCTTCCTACTGCCTCTCCCCAGTTGAGTTTCATAGCTGAGCCAGAAGGAGAGGAGAGGAAGGAACAGAGAGAAAGCGATACAACTCCTAGGGGAGGTGGGCGGGTTGTGAAGACTAATTCCTGCTGTTCCGTAGATCACCTGTTACAGGTAAGTAACTGTGCTATCTCCAGGAACAAGCAGGAATGAGTCTTCACATATGGGGACTCCCTAGCTGAGGATGCCCAGGGGAGATCCCGTAAGCCCGGCCCAAGACGGGATGGCATTTGCCCAACCTGAATCCCTGGCATCCCCCGAGGGATGGAGGGTAGGAGTTGAGAAGAGAGGAACAGCAAAACCCAAAGACTACAGGGAGAGTAGTCATTAGAATGCATGGAAGCATCATTAAGTTTTTAATGAATTAATGACTTAGTACCATGTAGAGCTTACCTACTGAGTTGTAGGAAGTAGGACTGTGATGGAGGTACTGTAGACGCAGTAGCGAGGTCTTCAAGGGAACTTCACCGCAGCGAGGAGGAAGTTCCAAATCCGGAAGGCCAGGAGATCCAGGAGTCAGCTGGGTTAGGAGAAGGACGGCAGGTCTTCAAGGAAGCTTTATGCAAAGCTGAGCACTCCCTTAGGAGCAGAGTCCATAACTCAGAGGACTAACAGTAGAAGACTGGCCGATCTGGATAGCCTATTCCGGAGAAGAGTAGGGGTGTACCCCGGAGCAGGAGGAGTACACAGCCTGCCCTAGCGAAGAGATAGGGAGACCAGGGTCTGAACCTCCGGGAGGAGGGCATAACTGAAAATAGAAGCTGTTGACTTCACAGCAGTAGAGTACAACCAGTCCGAGGGCCGATCTAAGGAATAGGCAGGCGGACTGTCCAGACCCCGGAGGGGGGGGGGGGGGGACGCGTGAGTACCGGCCATTGGGAAAAAAATAGGCGGCAGAACACAGGCACTGTGGGCATCCCCCAAAATGTGCCTATCGAGCAGGTGATATCTGGCATATCTATGCCGTTGGGCATGGAGAACGCCCCACCCCGGCACTAACGCAGGTACGCCGAGGAACCTACCTCCATGAGCATGACACTGGTAAGGCGGACCTGCCAGTGATCCACAGAATGTCCAACTGGGGAGGTGGTGTCAAGATCCGTCCGGGAGAGGGATCTATTCTGGTGGAACAAGGGCAGATCGGCGAACGAACAGCACGGTAGCGTGAAGGACAGAGGATAGCATCAGTCCGGAAGAACACACCAGGGGGCTTGAGGCCCTATAGGTGTCCCCAGGACCTGCACGCAGAAACTCGCCCCCCGCACTAATCGGGGGACATGAGGGCATAGTCCTTGGTAAGCATTGGGGGACTATAGCGGCTGGAAGGAAAATTCCGGTACGGAAGCAATCAGCAGGGGAATACTGGCCGAGAAGGGTTCGGGGACGTACCTAAGGGTAAGCCAGTTGACCATGGGCCAGAGCTATCATGGAGTAGAGGTGGTCTCCCTCTACCAACGGAAGGAGAATACCTGAACCCCTGGATAGGCCCCCGAACCATTTGCCCTACTGAACGAGCCCCAGAGTAGAGCTCAATTGTAAACTTCTGGTAAGAAGGTAAATTGCAGGCAGCCGCACACCGGAGCCTAAAACTGCTTGGTATGAGAGTTCTGGCGCGGGCCCGGGAACCTCAACCCAGGGTGAGGGGTCCCTTGCTTGGGCGCACCTGGCGGGTGGGCGGAGGGGTGACATGTCCTCTTCCTAGGGAAGGAGGGCCTGGTGAGGCGCGCACCACTGCCGGGGGGAAGCCGGGCCCTAGGATGGCTTCTAACGCTGGGAAGGTTAGCGAAGCACTGCGCGACCTGACGTAAGGCTTCGCTATTGAAGAGGTGATCTCCGTCACAGGGAGAATTACCCAGGTTATGCTGTGCCCGTCTACACAACTCGGACGCCTGCAACCATGCTGTACGGCGTGCTCTAATGGCAACAGCAGAGCATCTGCTGACCGACAGGAAGGAGTCTAGAGAAGCACGAGAAAGGAACCCAGAGATATTCCTGCAGTGACAAGAAGGGAGACAACAGAGATAATCTCTCGGTGACCTCCCGGAGCGACAGACTCATATAAAAAATATATGAAATAATCCTGGACGCCAGCATAGACGTTTGGAAGGTTTGACGTCCTAGGGTATCTAGCGTCTTCGAGGCGCGGCCTGGAGGGCGAGAAGAATGCTTTTCCTTGCTTCCGGCCTTCCTCAGCGCCGATTCCACCACAATGGAACGATGTGGAAGCTGGTGCTGCCGAAAACCCGGGGAGGGGGGTACCCGATACAGAGCATGCATCGCAGTCGACGGTGCCGGAACCCTCAAAGGCGACCGCCAAGCCCCCAGCAGGAGATCCTGCAGGGAGGGATGCAGAGGAAGCATAACGGCGGCCTGTTCCGCAGGGCCTGGAGTTAGGTCCGGGATAGGGATGGCCAGCAAGTCCGCCATGTCAAGGAGGAAATTCTGAAAAGACGGCTCTCCCGGAGGGGCTATGCCGTGGGAGGCGGTGGCGGGAGAGGCCGCCAGGGCACCGAGAAACCTCTCGGGCTGATGCCCGCTGGGAAGAGGAGGGGACCAACAGCCCCGGACCGGGGTAGTCAACAAGGCGTCGTCGGCTCCTGGAATTGATTCCAAGCTAGGCATCGAAGGGGTCGATGGCACCGACGGAGCCGCCGGAATTGGCCTCGGCCCCGGCCCCGAACCCGGGGGCGGCACTGCCCCCGGCAACTGAAGCGGTTCCGTGGCAGCCGGAGGGCAGTGGCCAACGATCTCCGCTCTGCGTCGTGGGAGGGGACAGGGGCCGATCCCGAGATGTGTCGTGGCCAAGTCTTCGAGGCTGGATATCGATTCCAGGCTGGGCATCGAACCGAGCGATGAGATCGACTCCCTTCTAGAGGGCCCCGGCGGGGGCGGCCGCGCCGGCGGTGCTGATCCCGGGGAGCAGATCGGAACCGCGTCGATTGGCGTCGCGAGCATCAAGGGCCCCCGAGGACGAAGCTCGGTGGAGAGGGGGTCATCCGACGCCGGCGCCGATGTTGGACAGCGGGCACTGCCAGATGCCGGGCCCCCTCTCGAGCCCGCCTGACCCAGAGGGAAATCCTTCCAGGGCATACGACCCATCCCCAAGGGTACCCAGGTCGCCCGACGACGAGCCCCTGCGGGGAGGGAAGTGCAAAACTCCTGCGCCGACGCCGGGGTACTGTTGCGGGACGGCACGGATCCAGGCTGGATCGAAGCGATCGAAGACCCCGGGGCCCCCTTTCTCGGAAAGGGTGGGGCCCTCGACGGCCGCGACGATGCCAGGGGGTCGCCCGTCTGGGGCTGATCGACATACCCCAAGGCTCCCGGGGAAGGCCGACGGTGGTCCCTGGCGCTCGATGCCCCTGCCGTCTCCGGCAGAGCGGTGCCGCGCAAACCCGGTACCACCCTCGCGCAGGGCTGGGATACCGGCAACCCAGCGTGGGTCGAAGCGACCGGCCCCGAAGGGAGCGAGGCCAGATGACCATCCCCGGCGAAGAGTGGAACCATCGACGCCGACGCGCCCGAAGCGGATACCACCTCCGCGCATGGCCTGAACGTAGGGCCGCCAAACTGTGTCGAGTCGGTCGGCCCTAGAGCTGCTGAGGGCAGCGGCAGGTGATCCCCGGTGGGGAGCGGGTCACTCGACACAGACGGGTTGGCACCGCCGGAAGCGGATACCACCCCCGTAGGAACGCCATACCGGCAGGAGTCGGTCGGCCCCGGAGGCGCCGAGGACCGCGGCTGACAGCCCCCAGTGAGGAGCGGAACACCGACGTCGAGGGGTCGGCACCGCCCGTAGCGGATTCCACCCCCGCACATGGCAGGGATGAAGGAACGCCAGACTGGACCGATTCGATCGGCCCCGGATGATCCTCGGTGAGGAGCGGAATGCTCGACACCGACACCGATGCCGGGGGGTCTGCACCGCTCGAAGTGGGTACCTCCCTCGAGCACGGCTTGGATATAGGGAGGTCAGACTCGGTCGAGTCGATCGGCCCCGGAGGCGCCGAGGACACCAGCTGACGATCCCTGGCGAAGAGTGGAACACTCGACGCCGGCGCCGATGCCGGGGAATCGGCACCGCTCGAAGCGGGTACCTCCCTCGAGCACGGCTCGGGAATGTTCTGTGAGGAGCGAACCCCAGGAACATCCCGAAACCCCGTAGATGCTTTGGAGCCCGAGGACTCCCGCCGGGGTATAGTAGCCAAGGAGGACTTGAGGGGTTGGTCGGAGCCGTTGCCATGCCGCGCATGAGACTCGCCCCTCAAGACTTGGCTAGTCTTAACAGACTGTTGCGTGGTTACCTGATCCTGGAGAGAAGAAAAACCCGATGACCGCGCCTTGGGCGTGAAAACGTCATCGAGTGATACCCGAAAAAGGGAAGGTCTTCTCCCGACACTGTAGCCCGGAGGACCCGGGGGGAAAGGGTCAGGCCCCAAAGCAAGAGAGGCACCAGGCATTGGAGTCCATGTGGAAAACTAAGTCCCCGCAGTGAGGGCACTTCTGGGGCTCCATGCTGTAAGCCCGATAGGCCTCGGCGCCCAGAGGGAAAAAAAAAAGGTCCCGCTAGGCGACGAAAAATAAGTGAAAAAACAAAAGGGGCACAGAGGTGCTGCTGTCGGCGGGAAAAGCCGCGACTACAGAAACAAGAAAAGAAAAAGGTGAAAAGTTCTGCGGTGGCAGGAGGGACGTCCTGCCTGCTCCGCGGAAAACGAAAAACTGGGGAGAGGCAGTAGGAAGGGCGGGAAGCCACCGCGCAGGCGCGGGGGATGCTCCCAAAGGCTTTCTGATTGGATGCTGGGGAGCATTCCCGTGCGGGCTCCGTCGGCGACGTCTCCCATATGTGAAGACTCATTCCTGCTTGTTCCTGGAGATTAACCTGTACCAGATAATCGGTACCAGAGGGCATCAGAGGACAGAGTACCGGCATAGCAGACACCGATGCCGATGTCGATGCTATCGGTACCGGTGCCGATACTGATGCCGGTGCTAGTGCCAGTACCGGTGGAGTTGATTGTCGCGGTACCAAGGGCGTTGATGCCGCAAGGAAAGCCGCCAGACTGCATTCCATGGTCAGAATTCTCTGGTCCATGGACGCCGCCAATGCCTGGATATCGGTGGAAGCCACCGGTACCCCAGAGCATGGCACCAGGAGATCTGTCGAGGCCGAGCCATCTAGAACATTCTGGAACCCCGATAATGCTTTGGAAGCCGAAGCCTCCCGCCGGGGCAATTAGGCCGGTGCAGAATCCTCGAGGGCAATGCCAGAGGCATCTCGATGCTTAGAAGGAGATCTACCCTTCGAGGACCGGCTGGATTTATGTTTAGTTACCTGAGATCCACGGGAGGAAGAAGCAGCCCTGGAAGACGTTGATGCCACCGAAGCCGCATTAGAGGGAAACAGGGTACTGAACTTGGCAGCTCGGTTCTGCTGACCTCTTTTAGACATCATGGCACAAGACACACAACCCGTGATGGAGTGGTCAGGAACTAAACATTTTAAACACCATTCATGGGTGTCGGTGACGGAAATAGTACCGCCATACTTGGTGCACTTTTGAAAACCTGAGGCGGGTTTTTCCATGTTAAGGAAAGTTTTTGGGCCTAAGGCCCAAAAAGGCGGGTGCACCTTAAGAAAATAGAAAAAAACCCCCATATATATATATATTTTTTTTTTTAAAATAGGAAAAGAAAGACCGGTAGAGCGTCGAAGAAGGCAGACGCGACCACAAAAAGAAATAAAGAAAAAGAAAATTCTTCTGCGGTGACAGGAACACGACCTGCTGACTCCGCGGAAAAAGAAGAACTGGAGAGAGGCAGTTGGGAAAGGCGGGAAGGCAGCACGCAGGCGCTGTGGGATGCTCCCAAAAGCGTTCTAATTGGATGCTGGGGAGCGTTCCCGCGCAGGCTCCGTCGGTACCGACGATACCCATATGTGATGACTACATTCCTGCTTGTTCCTGGAGATAATATTTTTTCACTCAACGTGTAATGAAACTCTGGAATTTGTTACCGGAGGATGTAGTAAAAGCTGTTAGTGTAGCTGGGTTTAAAAAAGGTTTGGACAAGTTCCTGAAGGAAAGGTCCATAAACCATTATTAAAAGGGACAAGGCATATCACTGCTTGACCCAATACAAGCATTGAGGAACCTGTGTCTTTTGTGGAAACTGCTAGGTACTTATGAACTAGATTGGCCACTGTTGGAAACAGGATACTGGGCTTAATGGACCTTGGTCTGACCCAGTATGGCATATCTTATTTTCTTATGTACTGCCGAGGTTAGGGTCTTGAACTTCTGAAGGGGTTCCCCCTCGAGGCCTGATGAGAATCCACCAATCTCCTTCGACAGTTCCTTCAGGTACATGCCGATGTAGAGCTGGTAGGACTGGCTCCAGCATGTTACCATCGAGCCCCGAAAGACCTTCTGGCCAAGGGCATCAAGGGTTCAGGACTCCCTGCTGGGTGGCACCAATGAATGGGTCTTTTGGCTCTTGAGCTGGCACACTGCCAATTCCACAACCATGGAGTTGTGGGGAACCTGGGTCTTTTGGAACCCAGGGCTTTGACATACCTGGTACATGGTGTCGAGACACCTGCTAACAATTGGTACAGACACCAGTGTTTCCCACATTTGGAAGAGGTGGCGGTCGAGGATCGAGGGCACTGGGACCGTAAGGGTTTTCTTCAGGGGTGCCTCGTATTAGAGTATCTCCCATTCCTCAGTGCGACGGTCCTCCTTGGCCTCGGTGGCGAGGGCCTTGGCCATGTCCCATATGAAATCGAGAAATGCAACATCCTTGAGAGGGGAGCGGCATCGTGTCATCGGGGGAGATGGGTCTGAGGACACATTACGGTGCCGCCTCGTGTCTGGGGACTCTTCATTCTCAATCTCCCATTCAGACTCGAAGTTCTAGTATGAGTCCGACGCTGCGCGATCACCTCAGCAGAGGGCTGCTCTCAGCGGTACATGACCTCTGGAGGATAATTGGCCCAAGCCGCAGATGCTCGCCAGCGAAGACCGGTGTCCTGAGGAACGGGAGCAGGACCACCTCCGGGGCTGGGGCTCTCTTAAGGCCGATGATGCTCGAGGACCAGTTTGACGTCCAGGGAAGCCCTCGATGTTGAGAGTCCTGTCATTGGCTGGACACGAATGCCCGCTGCATGGCCACTAGAGCAGAGATACTGCTCTCTAGGGCTGCCATCTGATCTCCATACCAGTTGGCTCCACAGCTTTCGAGGGTTTTGGGCCCGGCGTCAGTACTGTCAAGGAGGAGTCCTCGATGAGGATGGCCTCTGAGGCCCGAGGCTGATCGGCGAGTGCCGATGACTCCTTACGGGACAGCTTCATAGGCCACTCCTGCCCCAGCTCCTCGGATTCATACCTGGGACTGTGGGATTTCCCCTTCTTCCCAGATACGTCCTCTAGGCAGTCTTCGAGGATTTCTTCTTCTTGTGCTCCACCTCCAGAGATTTCCACTCAGAGGAACCGTGGCCGCGGGACTCCAAGGCGGCTCTGGCTTCACGGGGCACTGAGGTATCGGAGGGGGTCCTAAAGCATGGTGTCACTGGAGACTCCGGTGCAGAGTCAGATCTGAAAGAAACTTATCTGCTGCTGATGGCGGCTCTTCAAGGCCTTTGAGGTCATGGTTCTGCAGAGTTCTCAGTCGGAGCCATTGTGCTCCAGGGCCAAGACATCATTTGGCCACACCGGTCACACTTTTTAAAGCCGTTGGAGGCCATCCGAAAAAGGGGGTCCCGGCATCCCAGCAGGGGTCCAAGGCTTTTGGGTGGAAAAGGGCGTGAATGCTGGTCGAGGAGCACCTAGATGAAAAAATTAAAAACTAATAGACGAATCCGAGGAGCGATGCCAGAGAAATACAACAGTAAAAATCAAACTTTTTCTGGGGAAAACTGGACAGCATCCTATGGGCTCCATGGAAAAAAGGAGACTGAGGCAAGATGGCACCCTTGGGCAGGAAGTGAACCATGCATACATGGTGCATCTCCCAAAGGCTTTCTTTGAAACCTGGAGAGATACTTCCGCACAAGCTATGTCGGTGCCGACGTCACCCATATATGAGGACTGACTTCCTGCTTGTTTCCGGAGAAAGTGGCCAATCCAGGTTACAAGTACCTGGCAGATCCCCAAAAAGGCATACAGGTTCCACAATGCTCACCCTGGGGTAAGCAGTGGATTTCCCGGGTTATCTTTAATAATGGTTTATGGACCTTTCCTCCATGAACTTGTCCAAACCTTTTTTTAACCCAGCTACATTAACAACTTTTACTACATCCTCTGGTAACGAATTCCAGAGTTTGATTACGCGTTGAGTAAAAAAATATTCTCTCTTATTAGTCTTAAATGGGTTACATTTAGCTTCATTGCATGTCCCCTAGTCTTTCTACTTTTTGATGGCATAAACAACCGATCTACATTTACCCATTCCACTTCATTTATTAATTTATACACCTTTATCATATCCCACCTCAGTCGTCTCTTTTCCAAGTTGAAGAGCCCCAAGCTTTTAAGCTTTTCCTCATAGGATTATCTTTCCATCCCCTTTACTATTTTTGTGGCTCTTCTCTGTACCTTTTCTAATTCTGCTACCTTCTTTTTAAGATATGGCGACCAGAACTACACACAATATTCAAGTTGCGGTCGCACCATGGAACAATACAGAGACATTATAATATTCTCTGCCTTATTCTCCATTCCTTTCCTTATGATTCCTAGCATTCTATTTGCTTTCTTGGCCGCTGCTGCACACTAGGCGGAGGGTTTCAACATATTATCCACAATGATGACTAAATCCTTTTCCTGGATGGTGGTTTCTAAGGTGGTACCTTGCAATGTGTAACCATAGTTTGGGTTGTTCTTTCCTAGGTACATAACTTTGCACTTGTCCACATTAAATTTCATCTGCCATTTGGACGTCCAGTCTTCGAATTTATCAAAGTCCTCTTGCAATTTTTCACAATCCATTTTGTGTAATCTGCAAATTTGATCACCTCACTCGTTATTTTTATTTCCAGGTCATTTATGAATATGTTAAAAAGCAGCATGCCCAGCACAGATCTCTGGGATACTCTATTATTCACCTTTCTCCACTGAGAAAATTGACCATTTAGCCCTACTCTCTGCTTTCTATCTTTTAACCAGTTCCTAATCCACAATACTACACTGCCTCCAATCCCGTGACTTTTTAATTTCGTCAAAGGCTTTCTGAAAATCCAGATACACTATATCAAAGGGCTCACCTTTGTCTACCTGTTTATTCACACCTTCCAAAAAATCTCCCATTAAACCATGACTATCTACATGTTCAGTAATTTTGTTCTTTATAATGGTTTCAACCATTTTACCTGCTATGGCTGTCAGGCTTACCGGACTGTAGTTTTCCAAATCACTCCTGGATCCTTTTTAAAAAATTGTCGTTACATTGGTTCTCCAATCTTCCGGTACTACAGATGATTTTAATGATAGTTCACAGATTACTAATAGTAGGTCTGCAGTCTCATATTTCAGTTCTTTGAACACCCTGGGATGTATATCATCCAGTCCAGGTGATTTGCTACTCTTCAATTTATCAAATAGTTGTAATACATCTTCCCAGTTTATCAATATTTCTTTCAGTTCTTCTGATACATCACCTTTATATACCATTTCAGGCACGGGTAACTTCCCTACATCTTCTTCAGTAAAGACCGAAGTAAAGAATTCATTCAGTCTCTCTGCTATGGCCTTGTCCTCACTTAGTGCCCCTTTTACCTCTCTATCATCCAATGGTCCAACTGACTTTCTCATAGGTTTTTGCTATGCATGTACTTAAAAGTTTTTATTATGCATTTTTACTTCCACGGCAAGATTCTTTTCAAATTCTTTCTTTGCCTGCTTTATCAATGCCTTGCATCTAACTTGCCAATGCTTATATGTTGTTTTCAGTGTTTGTCATTTGGCTCCTTTTTCCATTTCCTGAAAGATGCTTTTTTGGCAACAGCCTCTCTGACCTCACCTTTAAACCATGCTGGCAGTTTTTTGGCCTTCTTTCCACTTTTCTTCAAGCGTGGAATACATTTGGTCTGGGATTCCAAGATAGTACTTTTAAACAACAACCGTATTTGATGTAAATCTTCAACCTTTGCAGCTACTCCAGTTAGTTTTTTTGTAACTATTTTCCTCATTTTATCCTAGTCTCCCTTTTGAAAGTTTAAAGGTAGTACTGTGGAAGTACTGTCATGCTTCTTCCATTTATTAAATGAAATGCGATCATGCTATGATCACTATTGTCAAGTGGCCCCAAAACCCTTACCTCTTGCACCAGATCCTGTGTTTCCTTAAAGACTAGGTCCAAAATTGCTTCTTGGAGCAGCTGGTTCATAAACCAGCAAGAGTGGAAGCTGTCATTTATTTCATCTAGAAAGTTTCTCTGCTGTGACATTGACTGGGATAATTGAAATCAACTTTTGTTAGCTTCCATTATTTCTTTCAGCATTTCATAATCCATCTGTTCATTCTGGCCAAGTGGTTGGTAGTACACCCCCACTGCCATCGCTTTTCCCTGCTTACATGGAATTTCTATCCAGAGATTCTACGGTGTATTTTGTTTCCTGCAAAACTTTAATCCTATGTGACTCAATGCCCTCTCTAACAGAGAGCAACCCCTCCACCAATTTGATCTACCCTATCATTGCAATCTAGTTTGTACCCAGGTATCATAGTGTCCCATTGGGTGTTCTCCTACCACCAGGTTTCTGAGATGACAATCATATCTAACCTCTCATTTAGTGCTATATATTCTAGCGCTCCCATCTTATTTTTTTTTAGAGTTTTAGCATTTGTATACAGGCATTTTAGAGGTAATTTTTTATTCATATTGATCTGATTATCAATTGATAGGGGTAATTTGGCATCTTTCAGCTCTGTAAAGGACATCTGGGCTACTTTTATCTTTGTTGGAACCTCTCTGTCGGGGTGCCCTAACTTTCCTCTTTTGCTAGTATCCTTCAAGGATACATCCTTCTGAACCATGCGCTCCTGGATGACTGTCAGCTTTCCCCTATTATCTAGTTTAAAAGCTGCTATATCTCCTTTTTTAAAGGTTAATGCCAGCAGCCTGGTTCCATCCTGGTTAAGGTGGAGCCCATCCTTTTGGACAAGCCCCTCCCCTCCCCAGAATGTTACCAAATTCGTAATAAATCCAAAACCCTCTTCTTTGCACCATTGTCTCATCCATGCATTGAGATTCCGGAGCTCTGCCTGCCTTTTGGGCCCTGCCTGTGGAATGGGAAGCATTATCAGAGAATGCTACTCTGAAAGTTCTGGATTGCAACTTCCTACCTAAAGGCCTAAATTTGGCCTCCAGAACCTCCCTCCCACATGTTCCTATGTCATTGGTGCCAATATGTACCAAGACAGCAGACTCCTCCCCAGCACTATCTAAAATCTTGTCTAGGTGGCGCATGAGATCCATTACCTTTGTATCAGGCAGGCATTTTACCAGGTGATCCTCACGTCCACCAGCCACTCAGCTATCTACATGCCTAATGATCAAATAGTCACCTATAACGGCCGTCCTAACCCTTCTCTCATGGGCACTTGGCCCTTGAAAAACAGTTCTACAGAAACATAGGATGTGAAGGCAGAAAAGGACCAGCCCAGAAGGCTCATCTTGGCCCAATTTACTTCCTGGTACATTTCCAATTGATCTCAGACTTTTCCCTTCACTTTTTCATGGTTCAGGATCTTCTGTGCTTATCCTAGGGTTTTTTTTTTAAATTCTATTACCGTTTTGGCTCCACTGGTTTCACTGGAAAGCTTTTTCATACATCCACTATCCTTCTGCAAAGTAATATGTTCTGATGTTATTTCTGAGGCTGTCCCTTTGGAGTCTCATACAAATACCTCTAGGTCTAGAATATCCTTGCTATTGAAAAAACGTTTGCTTCCTGTGCATTATCTATATTTAGGACTTCTGATTTTATGTTTCAGCTAATAAGCACTGATAAAACACCCCTGATGCAAAAATTTAAAATAGGTGTTTATTGGGTAAACAGTGGAAAACCACCACTTCCCCTAGCACTCTCTAACTTCTCCCCAACTGGTCTCGGATTCTCTCAGTTTTTGTCTTTTCTGTGTTAACACCCGAGTGACACAGATGTATATGTTTGATTCCACTGGAAAAGGTACCCTGCAATAACAGCGGTGGCATGAAAACACCAATAAACACAGATTTTTCTTGTACTCACAAAAATATCATAATTAGTTGGAAAATAATCACTTAAATATACAGTTTATAAACACCTAAGAATACAAACTTTCGAGCCTTTGGCAGTCAATGTATTTTTTAAACATTGGCCACTATCTAGATAGTGCTGAGGTGGTCTGTGAAGATATTCAATGGTATTATCTGGATAGTGCCGCTGAATATCCGTTTCAGCAGGGCAAAAAGCCATTTGATTTTTTTTTTCTTTCCCTGAAACCTCTAGTAACCTTTCAGCTAACATTTTTAGTTTGGGCAGCAACCATACCTCTAAGTTAACAAATTGCCCTGAAATCAAAATGTATATAAACAAAATGACACAGGAAACTAAACAAAATGAATTTTTTTTGCCTGGATACCTCTTGTTTCCAATCACATTTATTTATTTATTTATTTAATTTTCTTATATACCGTGCTATTTGTCATCAGTGCGGTTTACATTGAAACAATACAATAATTGGTCAGATATAACAAACCTATTACAAGTAACAGGAAAATTAACATTTGATATTATATATTAGAAAGCTAATTCCATACAGTTATCTATATTATGGAAAACACGACGAGTGTGTGTGCAAGAAACAGGAAATGCCTTCTACTGCATTTAGAAATGCTGCTGTCCAGCAGCTTTCGAGGCAGTACAGCTAAGGAAGGAAAGGAAAATGCTTCTATGGCTGTTTACAGCGATTGAAAATGATGACCAACTCTAGGGGGGAGGCAGGCTGGGACTGCAGCTAATGAGGTGAGGCTGGGAGGAGGACTAGAAAGGAGCCAACATTGAGGATGGGACTAGAAGGGGGACAGTGGGGTGGGGGTGGGGGCTTGGGACTGAAGAGAGCTGCCACTGGGGATGGTACTGCAACTGGAAGGGGGCTATACAGTGGGAGGGGGGGTACTGGGACAGATGGGATCTGCCACTGGGGATGGTATTGAGACTAGAAGGGGTCTAAGACAGTAGGGGGTGGCTGGGGCTGGAAGGGAACTAGACAGTTTAGGAGGGATTGGAACTGAGGGGAGCTGACACTGGGAATGGTACTGCAACTGGAAGGGGGCTAAGAGTGTGGGGGCTGGGAGTGATGGGAACCGACACTGGGGATAGTATTGGACTAGAAATGGGCTATACAGTGGGATGTGGGTCTGGTACTGATGGGAATTGACATTGGGGATGGTACTGGAACTGGAAGGGGGCAAGACAGTATAGGGGGGCTGACACTATTTATTTAAACTTATTTATACACCGCCTTTCTACATCAAAGCGATTTACAAGTAACCAACAACTTAACAAGGCAGCGGCTGCACTCTGTTGTACAATAAAACAGAACAACATATGGGTAATTAAATTATGAACTATATAAATTGTGGCAATGAATGCAAACAACGTAACCAACTTGTTACATTAGTCAGATTTGGGTAGGCAAGTTAGATGGTTGGCAGATCTAAGGTCTAGTTGTTTGAGTCAATGGTGTTGTGGCAGTGTTGTAATGTTCTTGGAAGAGGTATGTCTTGATTTTCTTCGAAAAGACATTCAAGTTCGAGCATCCTCTTAAGTCCGGAGGTAAGGAATTCCATATTGTAGGTGCAAATAGAATGAATGCATGATTGCATGTGGTTTATGGTTTAGGCATTTGATATACCGCCCTTTACTTACACATCAGAGCAGTTTACATGTATGCTAACAGGTACTTTTTATTCCCTTCTCCCCGCAGGGCTCACAATCTAAGTGTACCTGAGGCAATGGAGGGTTAAGTGGCTTGCCCAAGGCCACAAGGAGCGGCTATGGGACTAGAGACCCCAGTCCCTCCAGCCTGAGGTTACTTGTCCCCATGCGGGAATTGAACCCCCGGCCCTCCGGCCTGAGGTAACCTGTCCCAACCACTGAGCCACTCCTCCCTCCAGACTCTGCTCTTGATTTTTTTGAGCTGGAGTGGAGAGAAGGTTAAGTGAGTTATGTCTTCGAAGTCTGTCATTCTTGAGTGTCGATATAAGAGGTTGGAGGCAGGTAGCTGACTCCTTGTGTGCATGACTTTAAATGTTGTGATGAGGGCATTGTATCTTATTCTTGCTGGGATAGGGAGCCAGTGGGGCTGCATGAGAATGGAGGCGATATGAACTCGTCGAAATGCTCCGTAGATTATTCTTGCTTCAGTATTCTGGGCCATTTGAAGGGGGTGGAGAGTATGTTTAGGAAGGCCATGGTATATGATATTGCAGTAGGCCAGGATGGGGGTGATTATAGCCTGGTATGCGGTCCGGAATAGATCTCGAGTTAGTAGAGGCTGGAGGTTCTTCAGGGTTCTTAAATTGAGGTAAATGGAGCTGGTTGTTATCTTTATTTGGGCTTGGAAATTTAGCCTTTGGTCTAGTATTATGCCTAAGTATTTGATTTCAGACTTCACATGTATGGTTTCATGATTTGAGGTGGAGAGAAGGAAGGATTGGTGAATATGTAGAGAGTCTCGGTTTTCTATTGGTTAATAAGGTTGTGTAGGTTAAGCCATTGTTTCACATCTGTGAAGCATTTGTTCATGTTGGTGAAATCTGCTGCTGAGGTATTGAATGATGTGAAGAACATGATAGTGTATTTTGTGCCCTTTGAATATTTCTCATATGGGCTGGATGAAGATGTCAAATAGGAGGGCTTATAGGCTTAAGCCCTAAGGCACACCAAGTTGCTGGGTGAACATAGTGAAGTCTTTTGTCCAATTCTTACTTGCTGGCTTCGGCCTTCTAGAAAGTAGTGGAATCATTTTATTGGGTTGTCTCCTAGCCCAATGTTGTAGAGTCTTTGCAAGAGCTGGTGATGTGGGAGAGAATCAAAGGCAGCAGAGATGTCGAGGAACATCAGGAAGAAGCCCAGTGAGGTGTTCTGGGTGCATGTTAGGATTGTGTTTAAAAGGGATGTAATAAGAGTTTCCATGCTGAAGTAGCGTCTGAAGTCATGTTGGTGAGGGTCCAGAGGGGCATGGTCTGAGATGTAGTAGTTGAGTTTAAACTGTTTTCTAAATTATCTTTTCAATAAATGGAGTGCTTGAGATCGGTCTGTATGACTTCAGGTTGGTAAAGTCAAGCTTGGTGCTTTTCAGGAGTGGACAGACTAAACTCTGTTTTAGGAGGGTAGCATAAAGCCTTGTGATAGGGACGTATGTACTATACTCAAAAGGTAGGAGCTAAGTTGTGATCTGGTGATCTTGACCCAGGATACAGGACAAAAGTCTAGTGCGAGGGTGGTTGTATTGAGTTTCTTGATTGTGTCTTCCATGTTTTCCAGTGATGGTAGTTCAAATTGTGACCATGTATTCAGAGACCGATTTGGGGGGTTTTGAGAAGATGGGAGGTGGTCTATGGGAGGAGGATTCTGTTCAGAGTGGAGGTAGTTAGCCATATCCTGTGGGCATATTTTATCTTGTGGTGTCCCTCTATTTGGTTCCTTTAAGAGAGGCTTTGCAATAGTGAAGAGCTCTCTTGGCTTATTTATTGCACGCATGATGGTATTGGTGTGATATTCCTTTTTACGTCTTAAGAGTTTCCTCCCAGTATAATCTTAGCTTCTCTGAATTGGTGGCTCGTGTGAGTGGATCTCTGGAACATCACCATTTTTGCTTGAGTCATTGTAGTTCGATCTTCTGCTTCTGTAGTGTGACTGAGTACCATGGGACTCAGTGGAGTGGAGGAGTGGCCTAGTGGTTGGGGCAAGGTACCTCAGGCCGGAAGGTCGGGGGTTCAAATCCCACTAGAGGACAGCAACCTTGGGCCGGAAGGACTGGGCTTTCTAGTCCCACAGGTGCTTCTTGTGGTCTTGGGCAAGCCACTTAACCCTCCATAGCCCATGTTCCCTGTAAAATAGTTATCTCCAAGTTATAGTGCCCTGTTCAATGTAATTTCAGTTTGTTCAATGTAAACCACACTGATGCAAAATAGTGCGGTATATAAGAGAATGTAAATAAAAATAAATAAGGGCACTTTAGCAGAGCTAGCTTTGGTGGTGCGAGTGCAACAGCAGTCATAATATTATTTCATCCTGTGATCTTGGAATCAAGGTCTGCTTCTTCACTTTTAATGATGTCAAGTTGGGGAATAACAGCTTTGAGGAGGTAATCATTGTTAAACTGGTGAAATCTACGGTTCACAAATGGATTAATGGGGGTTGCTATTTGATGAGAGTTACGGGGGATGGTGAAGAGAATGGAGGCATGATCTGACCAGGGTACTGGTCGAATTGAAGGAGGAGCTTGATTGTGGTCTGTTAGGAGGTCCTCAGGCATGAATATTAAGTCAAGGATGTTTCCTTTATTGTGGGTAGGCTTAGTGAGAATTTGACTATATCTAAGAGATTACATAGCTTCAAGTAGGAATCTGACTGATTTGTAGTGATAGATGATAGGTTAAGGTCACCAAGAAGGATGAGTGTCTGGTGCTTTGTTTGGAGCCTCCAGTAGAGTGGATAGTTCAGAGGGATTGCCATTTGGTGCTCTGTATGTTCAGCATAGTGAGAGTGAAGCATTTGCAACTATTAGGATGTCAGTGTCAGCAGTGGAATACGATTCAATGCTGTTGGGTTCTAGATTACATCTGGATATTATACAACCCCCCTCCCCCATTACAATTGTGTATTGTGCAAGAGGGTAAGCACAGCTGGTTAAGGAGTACAGAGTCTGTTTCAGTGAGCCACGTTTCTGTGATGCTTAAGATATCTAGATCATAGTCTAAGATAGAAACATAGAAACACATAAACATGACGGCAGAAAAAGACCACATGGCCTATCTAGTCTGCCCTTCCATATCAACTACTACAATAGTCCCCTTTCTTCCTTTAGAGATCATCTGTGTTTGTCCCAAGCTTTTTTGAATTCAGATACTGTCTTCATCTCTACCACCTCCACAGGGAGACTATTCCATGCATCTACCATTCTTCCTGTAAAGAAATATTTCTGCATATTACTCCTATGTCCCCTTGTAGCAGGGCTTGCTTTCAATCGAAAGAGGCTCTCCTCCTGTACATTTATGCCACAGAGGTATTTAAACGTCTCAATCATACCACCTCTATCCCGCCTTTCCTCTAAAGCAGAGGTTCCCAACTCCAGTCTTGGAGGGCCAAACACCATTCAGGTTTTCAGGCTGTCCCTAATGAATATGCATGAGATACATCTGAATACAATGGGGGGCAGTGCATGCAAATGCATCTCATGCATATTTATTAGGGACAGCCTGAAAACCTAAATAGTGTTTGGCCCTCCAGGACTGGAGTTGGGAACCTCTGCTCTAAAGTATACATATTAGGATCCTTAAGCCTGTCCTCATATGCTTTATAACAAAGACCACTAACCATTTTATTAGCCACCCTCTGCACAGACTCCAACCTGTTTATATCCTTTTAAAGGTGCAGTCTCCAGAATTGCACACAGTACTCCAAATGAGGTTGCACCAAAGACTTATACAGAGGCACTATCACCTCCTTTCTTCTGCTGGCTATCCCGCTCCCTATGCACCCAAGCATTCTTCTAGCTTTCGCCATCGCCTTTTCTACCTGTTTTTCTACTTTAAGATTGTCCGACACAATCACGCCCAGGTCCCGCCCTTCCTTTTGTGGACAGAAGTACTTCACCCCCTACACTGTACCGCTCCCTTGGATTGTTGCAGCCCAAATGCATAATCTTGCATTTTTTAGCAGCTGCAAAATTCTAGACCATTCTTCAAGCTTAGCTAGATCTCTCCTCATGTTATCTACACATTCTTGGGTGTCTAATCTATTGCAGATTTTGGTATCATCCACAAATCTTACCAGACAGCCCTTCCGTATTTTTATTTATTTATTTACACATATTTATATACCACCCCTTCCGGAGATCAGGGGCGGTTTACATCATAACATTTTAAACTTTTACAAAGAACAATATATGTGAACTTTATACAAAGAACAGAATAGATGAGGTAAGACCTCTATTTACATACAGTGGTACTTAGTGGAACAACTTCCAACTACAGAGCTATGAATAGGTGACATTCATATGAGCATCAGAGGGGAGGGAGGATGACGGGTGGGGGGCTAAAATAGGAAGGGGGAGGGAGAAAGGCCGGGAGGACGGAGGACCTTATGTGTTGCTGGTTTGGGAGTTGGTAAAATGTTCTATAAATAGATGTGTTTTTAATTATTTATGGAAAGAATTCAGGTCTCTAATCCCTCTTAGTGCTTTGGGGAGGGCGTTCCACGGCGATGGTGCTATGTATGTATATGCCCTATTGCTGGTAGATTGTTTGGTATTGCATATCGTATGAGGTACTTTTAGAATGTTTTGGTTGGGGTCACTAACAAAGATGTTACAAAAAATCGGACCAAGGTCAGAACCCTGCGGCACTCCATTGATAATATCCTTCTCCTCAGAGTGAGCTCCATTTACCTGTACTCTTTGTCACCTCCCAGTCAACCAATTTTTAACCCAATCAGTAACTTTAGGTCCATCCCTAGGGTGCTCAGTTTGTTTATAAGTCACCTGTGCGGAACAGTGTCAAAGGCTTTACTGAAATCTAAGTACACTACATCTAGGGCTCTTCCTTGGTCCCTGGACACCGAGTCAAAGAAATCAATCAGATTTGTCTGACAAGACCTGCCTCTGGTGAATCCATGCTGCCTCGGATCCGGTAATTCGTTGGACTCCAGAAACCTCACTATTTTCACTTACTACTCACCACCGAAGTTAAACTAACCGCCTTATAGTTTTCAACCACATTCTTACTTCCACTTTTGTGTAATCCGCTGGACTCCAGAAACCTCACTATTTTCTCTTCGAGCAGTGCTTCCAATAATTTACTTACCACTGAAGTTAAACTAACCGGCCTGTAGTTTTCAACCACATCCTTACTTCCGCTTTGTAAAGGGACCACATGTGCCTCTCTCCAGTCCCCTGGCACCACTCTCGACTTCAAAAAGGCATTAAAAGGGTCAGTCAGTGGAGCTGCTAGAACGTCCCCAAGTTCTTTCAGTATTCTCAATGTATCTCATCCGGTCCCATCGCTTTGTCTACTTTTAGTTTAGCTAGTTCCTCACGAACAGTCTTCTGAAAATCATTTGAGATCCCCGTCCCTTGTTTGTGGGTGTTTTCTGAGGTCCTGCTCTGGGCACTTCATCTCTGAACAGAACAGAAAGCGTAGTTACTCACCTGAAAACAGGTGTTCTCCAGGAATCAGTCCTCACATATGGGTGACATCGGCACCGACGGATCCCACGTGGAGCAATTCTACAGCTTTCACAGAAAGCCTTTGGGAATGCTACCATGCATGCTCAGTCAGATGATCTAGCAAAAAAAGGACTTAAACAATCTAGGAAGGCAACCCATCAGGGGAGGAGGGAGGGTTGTGAGGACTGATTCCTGCTGTCCCTGGAGAACACCTGTTACAAGTGAGTAACTACGCTTTCTCCAGGAACAAGCAGGAAGCCAGTTCTCACATATGGGACTCCCTAGCTACAGGATGCCGAGAACCGAACAACGACAGCAACACCGGCAACTCAACAGGTGGCCGTAAGTTGGCAGAAGGTGAGTCCTTACAGAGATTCTGCAAGACCCTCGAGTCCAGCGACAACTTCACTCTGGTAGCCTGAACACAGAAGGGTCAGTGGGCAGGAGCTGCCTACACCCTGAAAATATTACGGAGTACTGTCTGTCCGAAGGCATTATCCCTACGGGACTCGCTCTCCAGGCAGTAATGAGCTTCAAAGGTATAAATCGAAGACCATGTGGCAGTCTTGCAGATTTCTGTCACCGGCACTGAGTGGAGGTTGGCTACCGATGTGGCCATAGCCTGAACGCGATGTGCAGTGATCCGGTGCTCAAGGAAGAGACCTGCTCACTCATAAGCGAGGGCAATGCAGTCCGTCACCCAAATAGACAGAGTCTGCTTCGTTACCGGGAGCCCAGTCTACTGGGGTCGTATGATACAAAGAGTTGAGGAGCTCTGCGATTGGCCAGGATCTGCTGCAGGTAGAAAGACAGGGCCTGCTTACAGTCTAGTGTATGCAGTATGAGCTCCTCCCTGCCGGCATGAGTATGAGCTCCTCCCTCCTGGTTGAGGTGGAAGGGGGAAACCATCTTGGGGAGGAATTTAGGGTGTGTGCGAAGTACTACCCTGTGCTTGTAGAACCCTGTGTAGGGCGAACTGGCCACCAAGGCCTGGAGTTTGCTCACTCTCTGAGCGGATATGAGTGCCACCAGAAAAAACACTTTCCAGGATAGGTATCGTAAATGGGAAGTGGCCAGGGGCTCAAATGGTGGTCTGGTGAGTTGGGAGAGCACTACATTCAGGTCTCATTCCACCGCAGGGGGTAAAGAGGGGTTTTGATAGCAGAGGCCCCGCAGGAACCTGGAGACCAGGGGCTGGTTTGAGAAGGGTTTTCCCTCTACAGGGTGATGGTGCACAGATATGGCGTTCAGATATACCCTCACCAAGTTTGAGTTCAAACCAGCGTGCGAGAAATGCAGTAGGTATTGCTGTACAAGTTGCATGTGGTAAGAGAAGGGATTCTCTTCTCTCTCTTCACAGCAGATGGAGAATCTTCTCCATCTGAAGGCATACGTCCGTCTGGTGGAAGGTTTTCAGGAGGCCAGCAGGATCTCCTTAACTTCCTTCGGGAGATCGAAAGGGGCCAGGACTACCCTTTCAGCAGCCACGCTGTCAACGTTAGCGACCCCTGGTTGGGGTGCAAGAGAGATCCCTCCTCCTGGGACAGGTCTGGGTCCTGACCCAGTGAGACTGGGAGTGCCACCGACAAGGAGAGCAGCAGAGGAAACCAGGGTTGCCAGGGCCATCTGGGGGCAATCAGAATCACTGATGCCTGCTCACTCTGGAACTTGAAGAGGGTCTTGGCCACTAGGGGCATCTGTGGAAAGGCATAAAGAAGGCCCTCTGACCAAGGGATCAGAAAAGTATCCGCTGCTACTCTCCTGGGTGTGGCTGGCATGAGCAGAAGCGGGGTAGCTGTGTGTTGTCCGGGGAGGCGAACAGATCCACCACGGGTCTGTCCCAGAGGCGGAAGAGTCTTTGCACCACCCTGGGGTTCAGACGCCATTCGTATGGGCGCAGGACTCTGCTGAGCTTGTCTGCTAAGCAACTGTCCTGATCCGGGAGGTATATTGCTCGCAGGAACATTCCGTGGGGCACAGCGAAGGAGAGCAGAGCAACCACCTCCTGAAAAAGGGAGTGCGAGCCCGTGTCTCCCCTGCTTGTTTACATAAAACATGGCACCTGATTGTCTGTCTTGATCAACACAGGTTGGTTGCACAACAGGTGGCAGAACGCTCGCAGGGCTAGGAAGATGGCTCTGAGTTCCAGGAGGATGATATATAAGAGTGACTCCTCTTGAGACCAGGTGCCTTGAGTGCGGAGTTCTCCGCAGTGCGCCTCCCAACCCAGGAGGGAGGCATCCGTGGTCAGGACTCTCTGCGGCGCAGGCGCTTGGAATAGCAACCCTGCTTGGAGATGGCTTAGGGACTGCCATCAGTTGAGGGAGAATGCCAGCTGGCGGGTGATCCTGACTCTGTCCCATAACCTGCCCGTGGCCTGAGTCCACTGCAAGCAGAGGCAGCACTGGGCTGCTCGCATGGACAATTAAGGCCATGTAGGCGGAGGAGGAGGCGAGCCGATACAGACTGGTGAACCTGCACTTTTCTTGCCAGTTCTTCAAGGCAATGTGCTCTCTCTTTTGGGAGGAAGGCCTTGACCTGTAGTGTGTTCAACTTGGCCCCTATGAACTCCAGGTTTTGGGCTGGAGAGAGGTCTGATTTGGGGTAGTTGATGATGAACCCCAGTTGCTGCAGGAGGCGGATTGTTCGCCCTGCAGCCTGGCTGGCCTCGGGGGTCGTTCTGCTTCTGATGAGCCAGTTGTCCAAGTAGGGGAAGACAAAGGCCCTTTGCAGGCACACGTAAATGGCCACAACTGCCAGGCACTTTGTAAAGACTCTTGGTGAGGAGGCCAGGCCGAATGACAGTACTCCGTACTGGTAGTGCTCTCCTCCCACCACAAGCCTTAGGCATCGTCTGTGGGAGGGGTGAATCAGAATATGGGTATAAGCATCCTTCAGGTCTAAGGAGCACAGCCAATCTCCCTGGTGGAGGTAGGGCAGAAGTGTTCGAATGGAGAGCACCTTGAACCTCTCCCTTACCAGAAATTTGTTCAGATTTTGCAGGTCCAGAATGGGCCTGAGGCCCCCAGTTCTTTTGGGGACAAAGAAATACCTGGAGAAGAAGCCCTTTCCCCACAGATGACTGGGTACAGGTTCTACCACCCTGTCCTTGAGCAAGCCTGAGAGTTCCGCGATGAGCAAAGTCTGGTAAATGAGAGGCCGCACCAGCTCTCCTGGGAAGTAACCTGGTGGTGTTTGCTGGAACCGAAGGAGACAGCCCTCCTTTACCACCTGGAGGACCCACTGGTCCGTGGTGACCCTGGCCCACCTGTGGGCGAAGAGTGCCAGGCGGGCTCCTGTGGGCAGGTGAGGGTCTCCCAGGGGGGGGGGGGAGGAGGCCCTGCCCGGGAAGTCAAAAGCTGCCCTCAGGTTGGGTGGGAGCTGGGGTTTGAGGTTTCTAAGCCTTTGGCTGTCTCAGCCTGTGGTCCTGATTCTTGGGCTGAGGACCCTGCTGTTGCTGCCCCGAGAAGGGTTGGTAATGGCCCTGGTGAAAAGACCCCTTTTTCCTCTGGAAAGGTGGTCTTTTTCCCCGATGGTTTCTTTCGGGGGAGGATAGAGATCTTCCTCAAGAGTCTCTGCCTAGTCACGACCTTGGCCTCAATCTCATCCACCTTATCAGCCATGGGTTTATCAAATAAGTTTTCCCCGGTGCAGGGGACATCTAGCAGTTTTTCTTGCACCTATTGCTTGAGGTCAGAGGTTTTCAACCAGGCCTGGTGCCGGGCACCGATGCCAACTGCTGACACCCAGGCTGCTGACTCAAAGCTGTCATAGGTGGTGCAGGACAGGAACTTTGAGAAGTCTCAGATCCCGGCTGTTAGGGCCTGGAACCTCTGGAGTGGTTCCCCAATAAGGCCTGTGGATAAGCCTGCCCATTCTGAATGAGGCCCTTGAGATACATGCTTATGTATAGTTCACAGTCCTGTATCTGACAGCCCAACATGGAGCCCTGGAAGCACTTGAGCCCAAAGGCATCGAGGGCTCGGACCTCCTTGCCCGGGGTAACAGAAGAATAGATCATCTGACTTTGCAGCTTCTGCATAGAGGACTCCATGGCCATGGAGTTATGTGGGAGTTGAGATTTTTGGAAGCCAGGGCCCTTCTTGACGTAATAGATGGCGTTGAGGCGTCAGCTGACCACCGGGACCGAGGCCAGAATCTCCCACATCTGCAGGAAGTGTCGCTCGAGGATGGGCTGGACTGGCACCGTACGAGTCTCCTTTGGCGGGGACTCATACTGGAGGATTTCCAGTTCTTTGGTGTGCGGGTCCTCCTCCCATTCATTTGGGACCGAGAGGATCAGCCAGGATCATCATGAACAAGAGCCTAGTCTTGATTGAGCTACACTGGCTACCCATCCCGGCACGAATAATATACAAAGTGCTAATAACAACATTCAAAATCATCCACATAGTATCCCCCTCATTCCTTTCTAGCCTCATCACCACTCAACCTCTCAACAGAAGCAGACGGACCACGAACCTGAACACCCTCTGCATACCAAGCAGCATAAGAGCAGTCAACGTACGGACAAACAATCGGGCTTTCACTTACTCGGCTCCCATGCTCTGGAACCACCTGCCTCATGAGATACGCCAGATCAACGACCTAAAGGACTTCAGGAAAAAGCTTAAGACCCATCTTTTCCAATCCCATTACGGCATCACCTAGACAGATCATTGATACAGTTATGTATATATGTGAATATGTATATATGTGAATATCTGACCCCTCCTTGAGACCCCTAACTGTGTGCTGTGCTGTGCTTTCCCTTTCGAATCAATAGTATATTTCATCAAACTTTCTGTCATGATTTGTCAATTTCACGCCTGTAATCAAGCTGCTACTGATCACTGGAAGTAGCGGCATACAAATGTATGCTAAATAAATAAATAAATAAGGCCACGTCCTCAGGGGGAGAATGGCGTCAGGGTTCTGGGGAGACTGTTCCGAAGGGACGTCTTGGTGTCAAAAAGTCTTGGGAGATGCCTTGACATCGGTCTCTCAGTCGGAGTCAGAGGGCGTCGAGGATGCTGAGTCTTGGGGCTCTCGGGCCTCAAGGCCAGCCCAAAGGAACCGGGGTCCCCGGTGGGTATCGGGTCAGACTCCCGGAAACTGGCCAGAGAGGACTGGACACCCGGTCGGTGCCGAGGGCTTGCCCAAGGCTGTTGGAGCTCGGGTCCTGGCTTGACACCTGGGGACGCCCCGCAGTCGGGGCCCGGTTGTGGGGCAGATGATGCGGACGAACCAGACATCATTGCCTGCTGCATGGCCAGGATTGCAGAGATATTCTGCTCCAGGGCTGCCATTCTGGACTCGATGCCAGAAGGCTCTGCAGCTTTCGGCATGGACACAGAGGGTCTCATGCCTAACGCCAGCACTCTCGCTTGGTCACCGCCAGCTGAGGACTCCTTCTTAGAGACCTTAGGGGGCGCTGCTTGGAGTCACCCGAGTCCCGCCACGGGACTTTACCGGGTTTCACTGGTGGAATCTTGACTGGCTTCGAGGCTTTTTCTTTTTCTTCCCAGGGTTCAGCGTCTTTACGGAGGAGCTGTCGCCGTGGGACTCCAAAGACGCCCGGGTCTCTCACAGGATGTGCTTGGCTTGGGGCTCAGTGTTGGGGAAGCCGGGGCTGAGTGGGACCACGGGAACAGTTTCTCTTGCAACTCTGACCTTTTCTTGTTGGCTCGCAAAGTCATGGCCTGGCACATGTCACAGGTGGTACTGTCGTGGTCCAGGCCGTGGCAGTGCAAGCAGCAGTTGTGGGGGTCTGTAACAGACATGGTTTGACTGCAGCGGTCACACTTTTTGAACATATTGGGGGACATGGTGGGAGACACCCGGCTAGGATCAACGACCTCCGGGCAAAAGGGCGTGAACGCCGGTCGAGGAAAGCCTCGTCAAAAAGAAGGGAAGAGCCGAGGACGGCGTCGGCTCGAGGCGAGAAGAGAAGTGGAACTGGTATGCAAACCAGGAAAAAAACAACTTTTAAGGATAATTTTAGAGGATTTTTCGGGGGAAACAGGACAAGCGTCCGTTGGGCTCTGCGGAAAAAGACGACTGAGCAAGATGGCATCCTTGGGTGGGAAGAGGACCACGCATGCGTGGTAGCATTCCCAAAGGTTTTCTGTGAAAGCTGGGGGAATTGCTTCGTGTGGGCTCCGTTGGTGCCGCCGTCACCCATATGTGATGACTGACTTCCTGCTTGTTCCTGGAGAAATATTTGTTAAGCAATTCTGCTTTATCCTCATCAGTTTCTATATATTCCTCCCCTTCACCCTTGAGTCTGACAATACCACTTTTGCCCTTCCTCCTCTCACTAACATATCTGAAAAATGTCTTATCCCCCCATTTTACTGCATTGGCTATTTCTTCTTCTTTTTATATTTTTGCTTTCTTTACTACTTTGCTAGCCTCTCTATGTTTGTCCAAATATAGATGCTTGTCTTCCTCTTTCTGTGATCTCTTGTATTTCATGAAGGCCGCCCTCTTTTTCTTCACCTTTTCAGCTACTTCTTTTGAGAACCATAGCAGCCTCTTTTTCCTTTTACCTTTATTTACCATTCTAACAAAAAGGCTGTTGCCCTTAAAATATCCCCTTTCAGTTTTGCCCACTGTTTTTCTACATCCCCCAGCTGTTCCCATCCTGCTAACGACTCCTTGAGGTATTGTCCCATCTTGGCAAAGTTAGTTTTGAGAAAGTCCAAGACCCTCGCTTTTGAATGGATTTTTATCAGCCCTAGTCCTAATTTTGAATCACACCATCTGGTGATCACTGGATATGAGATGATCTTCCACTATATCAGCTGCAGCACTTCCACCATTGGAAAGCACCAAGTCCAGTATGGTGTGGGTTCTGTTACTATTTGCCTGAATAGTTCTCCCTGTAAAGTATCCAGGATCTCCTTATTTCCAGATGACACTGCTGCAGGGATGCGCCAAACATCCAGCATATTGAAATCCCCTATCAGTAGAACTTCCCCTTTCCTGGCAATGCTGCGTATGTCTTCTATTAATTCTCCATTCACTTCTTCTCCCTGTGAGGGAGGTCTGTATATCACACCAATGCAAATGGATTTCTCTTTCCCTCTTTTTAGTTTAACCCACAGTACCTCCTCTCTCCCTTTTAAGACCTGTAATTCTATAGCTTTAATATTTTTTTTACATATAGTGACACTTCTCCCCTTCTTCCTACCCTGTTCTTTCAGAATAAAGTATAGCCTGGTATAATTACATTCCCATCACGGTTGTCCGTGAACCATGTCTTTGTAACTGCCACTAAATCCAAGTCAGTCTCTCTCATTAAAGCCTCAACATCAGGGATCTTATTTCCCATGCTATGGGCATTCATACACACCGCTTTCTAGATGTTGCCCCTTTTATCCATTTCTATAAAGGTATTTAGTGTTTCACTTACCTGGGGGCTTTCTTCACCCATCCCCAACAAATCTAGTTTAATACTAGAAGCCCCAAAGTGCATCAATTGATGCAAATGCATCTTTTGAAGTTATATACCAGCACCACTGCTAGAACCATGTCAGTCATGTTCCATGACTTTGTTAGCAAGGTCAAGATGTTCAAATATGTGCATTGAAAATTAATGACAGATGCACCACCTAGTGGGAAAATGAATTTATACCTAGAAGCCCCAAAGTATGTCAATTGACGCACTCAATTGTCTTGCATGCGTCAATTGACGTACTTTGGGGCTTCTAGGTATAAATTCATGTTCCCACTTGGTGACGCATCTCAATCACTGTTTACAGTTTTACTCTGACATTACAAACAATAAACACACGATGATGTCATGTAATGACATCACATACTGCATGTATTTAACAAACAAGTAACTTCACATTAATTCACATCTGCATTTCATGCTAAACGCAGTCGTCGTGATAATGCGTCAATTGACGCACTTTGGGGTTTCTAGGTAAAATTCCTTTTGGGGCTTCTAGTGTTAAAGCCCTCTTCAGTAAGTTAGCCAGTCTGCTACTGAAGACATGTCGACCCTTCTTAGACAGATGGATGCCATCTCTGCTCTGCAGCCCTTGGATCATCATCCCATGGTCCAGGAAACCAAAACGCTCTCAATGACACCATTCATGCAGCCATGCATTTATCTCCAAGATGCAAGCTTCTCTGCCTGGGCCTTTACCCTCAACAGGGAGGACTGAAGAGAACACCACCTGCGCATCTATCTGCTTCACCCTCTGTCCCAGAGCCATGAAGTCACTTTTGATATGCTCAGAAGGATACCTGGCAGTATCATTCGTGCCGACATGGATGAGCAACATTGGGTAATAGTCAGTAGGCTTGACGAGTCTCGGCAAATTCTCCATAACATCTCGGATTTTGGCACTTGGCAGACAGCATACCTCTCTGGACATCAAGTCTGGTCAGCAGATGGACGCCTCAGTACCCCTTCAGAAGAGCCACCAACCACCACTACCGTTCGTTTCCTTCTGGCCACTGATTCTGCAACTTTGGGGTGCTCAAGCCCTAGTTCTTTCCTTTCCTGGGATACTTTCACCTTCTCCACTTCCAGGGCTGAATAATGGTTTTTCAATTCAAGGGCTGGAGGAGTTGGATTGGTGATTCTGCAGGCCCTGGTGACTCATGTCCAACCTTCGTCATTCTGTAGGCTCCCATCTTCACCTGTTGGAGAGCTTGAATGTTTCAAGAAGCATCTCAAAAATGTACTTCTCACTGTCTTGAATGCTCCTCAGCCTCACCACCTCTTCTCTGAGCTCCTCCACTTGTTTCCTGAGCGCTTCAGCATCCTGCACATTGAACCGGTCCTTCAATTGGCATTGGAATCTTTGTCTGGACAGAGGTAGAAGCTGTAATGGGGGCAACAGCTTTGGCAATACAATTTTTCCCAGCCATTGTTCAGTTGGTGGAGCTTTGGTACCAGTTGAAGTAAAAAGGAGAGACCTACCAAAGTACCAGCCTACTTCTCAGCTGTCCTTTCAGCTCTTTTAAGCATGTTCTAAAAGTGCTGTTCTAAGTCCCTGTGTGTAGCTAATTGCGGACTTGCCCTATAAAGCAAGAATGCTCACATGGGGTGGCTAGAGAGGGAACAAACACCTGATGAAGTGTCAGTGGCTTCAAAGAGCTGGGAAAGAGAAACTAAAAGCAGAGTTTTAAAATTTCAAAATTGAAATCAAAAACTCCTTATATCCGGCAAAATCCTAAACTAAAAAACCAAAACCAAAACTGATACCTCAAAAAATCAAAACACTCAACCAAAAACTGAACGACTCAATAAATATCCCTGCTATAAGAGGAAAATACCTCAGTATCCCTTAAGGCCAAAACATGACTCCAACAACAAAGGATGAGCTAACCAGAATATAACAAATATGACTGGTAAAAGCTCGATACATCAACAGTCTAAAAAACCTCTTTTCCAAGCTACTACACAATTTATGCTGAAAAATGTTTTGACAGTGTGTATATGCAATGAAATTTTCAAACAGTATGTGCATTAAAGTTCCAAAGCAATAATCCTCAGCAGCAAAAAAAACTTTCTGCCAATATCCAAGCAGTATGTGCAATAAGATGTCCAGAAACAGTCTATATCCTCAAGTTGTTGAAAACAAAGCTGGAACTCATGATAGAAAAAACTCATCAAAACATTGCATCCACACAGTCTCAGCCAGATATCACATCCACGCCGTCATGTGAGGTTATGATGAAAACACTGTGAATAAAGTCTTCAGCGGGTACTTAGTTTTAACATGTCCAATAGCCATCAGAGTCCCGACACCGGGTGTTTCGCCATACCAAGCTTCGTCAGGGAGCCCAACAGTGCTATACACACAAAAATCTGCAAAAGAAACTAGAAACATATAAAAAATGGCAATACCCAAAAAAGCGCTTCCAAAAACATGGTATCAGGAAAACTTTGCAAAACTGAAAAGCACATTCTTACCATGCTAGCAAAGAGATCAAGACATGTCTAAAGCTATCAAAGCCTTAGAGAGAAACACATCAGCTCTGCAAGAGAACAGATAAAAAATCAACTGTAGTGCACACCCACAACCATTCCACCCAGACCCCAAATCAGAAAAAGGCCTTCTCTATATAAAGCGTAGTTACTCACCTGTAACAGGTGTTCTCCAGGGATAGAAGGAATCAGTCCTCACTTATGAGTGACGTTGGCACCGACAGAGCCCGCACAGAGCAATTCCCCAGCTTTCAAAGAAAGCCTTTGGGATTGCTACCGCATGCGTGGTCCTTTTCCCGCCCAAGGGTGCCATCTTGCTCAGTCAGGTCCCTTAGCTTGAGCCCTACCAAGCAGATGGCAAGGGAAGGACACAAATTCAGCAACTCATCAGGGGAGGCGGGAGGGTAGTGAGGACTGATTCCTGCTGTCCCTGGAGAACACCTGTTACAGGTGAGTAACTACGCTTTCTCCAAGAACAAGCAGGAAGTCAGTCCTCACTTATGGGACTCCCTAGCTACAGGCTACCAAACCTGTAACCAAAAAATGCCTCGCGAGGCTATAAGCAGAAGCCGAAGCTCGAAGGAACCCAAGTCCTCTGGTCCTTGAGGCAAAACCCTTGGTAGCCGTGAAGAAGAGTCGGAGGGCAGGAGTGGCTTATATCCCGAACAGATTACGGAGTACAGCCTGGCCGAAGGCGCTGTCCTGGCGGGACTCCCTCAAAAGGCAGTAGTGGACGGCGAAGGTATTCGTAGAAGACCAGGTTGCCACCTGGCAGATGTTCATCATGGGCACGGAGCACAGCGAGGCCACCGAGGCCACTTTGGCTCAGACCCCATGTACAGTGACTTGACAATCCAGGGGAACGCCCGCCTTTGCATGGGCAAACGTGATGCAGTCTGCCACCCAAACAGAGAGGGTGCGCTTGGTGAAAGCTTGCCCTGCCTATTGGGATTGTGGGTCACGAAGAGCCGGTCAGACTTGCAATGAGTCTAGGTACGCTGCAAGTAGAAGGTGAGGGCCCGCTTGCAGTCGAGTGTGTGGAGAGCCGCCGACGCCTGATTGGCGTGGAGTCTCGGGAAGAAGGTTGGGAGCACTATCTCTTGATTGAGATGAAAGGCGACACAACCTTGGGTAAGAACTTAGGATGCGTCCAGAGGACCACCCTGTTCCCATTAAACCTGGTGTAAGGGGCGCCAGTCATGAGCGCCTGAAGCTGACTGACTCGGTGAGCTGAGGTCAGCGCTACCAGGAAGGCCACCTTCAAGGACAAATGCCGGAGTGAACACGTTGCCATCGGCTCGAAGGGTGGACGAGTGAGTTGTGTGAGCACCACGTTCAAGTCCCATTCCTCCAGAGGGGGACGGATGGGCGACTTGGATAACAGAAGGGCCCACATAAAGCAGGAGACCAGTGGCTGCTCCGAGAGAGGCTTTCCCTTGATAGGGAGATGATTAGCTGATATGGCACTCAGACGAACTCTAACCGAGTTAGACTTCAGTCGCTCCCTTGAGAGGTGAAGAAAGTACTGGAGAACCCACTGAACCGGGCATGAGAAGGGGTCGATCTGGTGCCCTGAGCACCAGGCGGAGAAGCGTTTCCACTTAAAGGCGTAAGCCCGCCTAGTGGAGTCCTTTCCTGAGGCAAGGATGATTTCCTCGACCTCTTCCGGAAGGGCCAAAGAGGCTAGAGAGCCCCGTTCAGCAGCCAGGCCGTGAGAGATAGGGAGGGTAGATTCGGGTGTAGTACCCGACCCTCCTCCTGCATCAGCAAGTCCCTGGCAGAGCCTAGGGAAATCGGAGGCTCCAATGACAGTCAGAGCAAGAGTGGGAACCAAGGCTGCTGAGGCCACGAAAATCAGCGGTGCTCTGTCCCGTTGAGCTTTGAACAGAGTCCTCACAATGAGGAGGAAGGGAGGGAATGCATATAGGAAGCTGGACGACCAGTCCAGGAGAAATGCATCGGGGCCCTCCCTGCCCGTGTGCGGTACCGGGCCACAGAAGCGAAGAAGCTGAGTATTCTGGGGGCTGGCGAAGAGGTCCATCACTGGAGTTCCCCAGCGCAGGAACAGCCAGCCTGCCACCCTGGGATCCAGGCGCCACTCGTGAGAGCGAAGAATTCTGCTGAGCCTGTCCGCCAGGTCGTTCTCCTGACCCGGGAGGTATGTCGCCTTGAGGGACATCCTCCGCCGGGTGGCAAAAAAGCAGATGAGCCCGACTCCGTGCCCTCCTCCTTGTTGATGTAAAACATTGCTACTCGGTTGTCAGTCTGCACCAGGACCGACTTCCCGCTGAGGACATCCTCGAAGACCCTCAAGGCCCATCGGATGGCCCGGAGCTCGAGCAGGTTTATCTGCTGTTGAGCCTCCACAGGCGACCACTGCCCCTGCATGTAGAGAGCCGTGATGGGCTCCCCACCCTAGTAGGGAGGCATCTATGGTCAGTACCACATCATGCTGTGGGGTCTGGAAGAGCGAGCCCCGCAGGAGGTTGCGGGTGTTCTGCCACCAATTTAGGGACAACCGGAGATCGGGAAGAACTCTGAGTCCCTGAAGTGTCCGAGGGATTGGTTCCATTGAGAGCTGAGACACCACTGGGCCGTCTGCATGTGCAGGCAGGAGTGAGGAACCACATGCATGGTTGAGGCCATGTGGCCCAAGAGACGTAGTTTGGACCAAGCGGTGACCTGCTGGGCCCTTTGGACGCGAGCGGCCAGAGCCCGGAGGTGGGTAGAGCGATCCACTGGCAAGAAGGACATGGCCTGCCGAGTATCGAGGCACGCCCCGATGAACTTGAGCGCTCGAGATGAGACTTTGGGTAGCTGATTAAGAACCCCAAGCTCTCCAAGAGGAGGACAGTTTGTGACATCACCTGCCGGGACTCCTTGACGGAGGGGCCCGTAACGAGCCATTCATCGAGGTAAGGGAATAACGGCACGCCGTGATGCCAAAGGTGAGCGGCGGCCATGACGAGGCACTTCATGAAGACCCGAGGGGTGAATGCGAGACCGAAGGGGAGCACCCTGTACTAGAAGTGCTCTCCCTGCACTCTGAAATGCAGGTACTGCCTGTGTTGGGGGTGGATCAAGATATGGGCGTAAGCGTCCTTTAGTTCCAAGGAACATAGCAAGTCGCCCTGCTGGAGGAAGGGCAGCAGCACACCAAGAGATAACATCTTGAATTTCTCCCACACCAGGAACTTGTTTAGCCTGCAGAGGTCGAGGATGGGCCGCAAACGCCCCATCTTTTTCGGGACAAGGAAGTACTGGGAATAAAAGCCCTGACCTCGAAGGTGGGGAGGGACCTTCTCGACTGCCCGTTGGGCAAGGAGGGAGTGCAATTCCCGCTGCAGCAAAATCTGGTGTGCAGGGAGTCGAGGAGGCTCCGCTGGGGAGAAAGGGGGTGGAAGCCTGTCGAAATGGAGGCGATAGCCCTCCCGGATGACCTGGAGGACCCAGGTGTTTGAGGTGATCAGCGCCCATGACGGGGCAAAGCAGGACAGGCATCCCCCCGCGGGCTGCCGGATCGCCGGAGGGCAAGGGGCTATGCCGCTGGTGTCAAAATCCCTGAGGGGGCTGTGGCGGGGCCGGCATCTGGGGCTGCTGTGGGGCCGGCGTCTGGGTCTTTGGTTTACGATGGCTTTGGCCGGGTTTTCCCTGCGCAGGAGTGGTCGGCGTGGAAGTAGCCGGGTACAGCGGGTAGCTGCGATACTGGAGGCCCTTCCTGGGGAAGAAGGGCTTCTTGGCGGGCTGCTTCTTCCGAGGCAGGGTAGAGGTCTTGCGGGAGAGATGGGTCCTCGTGACATACCCCGTCTCGATCTCCGCCGCCTTCTCCTCCATCAGCTTACCAAAAAGTTGTTCGCCGAGGCAGGGCATGTCCAGGAGTTTCTCCTGCTCCCACTGCTCCAAATCCGAAGATTGGAGCCAAGCCTGGCGGCTGCCTCCAATGCCCGCGGCTGCCACCCGAGCCGATGTCTCGAAGCCATCATAGGAGGCTAAAGAGATATACTTAGAGCAATCGGCCACTGATTTCAACAGGGTGCGGAACCTATCGAGGGGCTCGCCCTCAAGGCCCACGGAGAAACCTCCCAGTTCTTTTGCCAAGTCGCGGAGGAAAATACAAATATATAGTTGGTATGCCTGGATGCGATAAGAAAGCATGGAACCTTGATAGGTCTTGCGGCCCAGAGCATCAAGGGCTCTCGATTCTCGGCCCGGCAGGACCGATGAATGGGACTTTGGGCTCTTCTGCTTCCTCATGGCCGATTCCATCACCATCGAAGTGTGCGGAAGTTGGGTCTTTCGGAAGCCTGGCCCTTGCTGCACCCTGTACATTGTGTCAAGGCACTTGCTCACAATGTGGACTGAGGCTGGGGCCTCCCACATGCAGAGCAATAGCTGGGAGAGGATTGGCGACACCGGGTGGTGAGGGATTCCCTGGGCATGGCCTCATACTGAAGAATATCGAGTTCTTCAGCACAAGGGTCCTCCTCGGCCTGGGTGACCAGGTTGAGGGCCCGAGCCATATCCCGAATAAACACCAAAAAGGAGGTGTCCTCGGCGGTGAACGCTGCTGGAGACCAGGCGGTGAGGGGTCCAACAGAAGATCCCGGTGGGTGCGGGTCTCCGGGGGATGTGTCCCCATCAGATTCCCAATGCGAAAAATCAGTCGAGGGATCCGAGCCGGGCGGTTCGCCCTGTCCGATGGCCTGGAGCCGGAGGCCCTGGACGATCTCGCCCCCCGAAGAATGGGAGAGCGAGCAAGACCGACGTTGAGGACCCTCACGAGGCCTGTGGCTCTCGGAAGTTTACTGGATGGATTTGGGTGTCCCACGCGAGGGACCCAGTCTCCGGGCGCAGGTCAGCGAAGCTGGCCGTGAGCGCCTGCTGGGAAGCAATGAACGCAGAAATGCTGCGTTCTAGCACCAGCATACGGGATTCCCACGCAGGTGTGGGGCCCTGGGAAGCCAACACCGGGGTCACCGGGTTGTGCATCGAGGAGGAGAGGGGATCCTCACTGGGACGGCCCTCAGGAGACTGGGCGCCCTCGCTGGAGGCCTCCATTTCTCTGCGAGGTACCTTGTCGGGGGCCCCAGACGGTGACTTCGAGGCCTTCTTTTTGCGCCATTCCACCTCGTGGGACCCCTGGTCTGAGTGCCGCCTGGAACACGGAACCGCAGGGAGAACCCACCAGAGGGGAGACAACCGAAGGCACCGCCAGAAACTCCGAGGCGGCCTTTCGAAAAATGTCTTTGGATTTCTGCTTACGACTGAGCAGGGCCTTAGAGGACATTTTCTTGCAGAGCGAACAGAGCTCTGGGTCTTGGTTGGCTCCCAGACACCTTAGACAACGGTCATGAGTGTCCGTAAGCAACATGTTCCTAGAGCATCTATCACATTTTTTAAACCCAGTAGTCATGGGGGCAAAAAGAGCCCCTGCGAGGTCGAAGACCCATGTGGCTAGCGGTTGAAGAAAAAAGGGTGCGAAGCCCAGAAGGAAATTTAGTAAAGAAAGGTATCCCGGTAATCTCCAAATGGAAGCAAGGGGAGGATGGGTAGAGGACCGGTGCAACCGGAAAAAAGAAATAAGAGCCTGTTAAGGCAAGGAAAATCAAACTTTTTCCGAGGGACGAGGACATGCGTCCGAAGGGCTCCACGGAAAAAGGGAGACTGAGAAAGATGGCACCCTTGGGCGGGAAGAGGACCCCGCATATGTGGTAGCAATCCCAAAAGCTTTCTTTGAAAGCTGGGGAATTGCTCCGTGCGGGCTTCGTCAGTGCCGACGACACCCATAAGTGAGGACTGACTTCCTGCTTGTTCCTGGAGAATCATTCAATCCATTAGGTTCCAAGGTGTTTAAACTTAAAATCCAACGTTGTTCTACTTGGAGTAATGCTTTATCCCAATCACCCCCATATACTGAGGGAAAAATCTGATAATGATTGTGCAGCGCAGCTCCTCAAATGAATGATTCATACTTTGACAATGCTTCACCATGGGCATCCCCTCTACACAGTGATAAATTTTACTTTGATGTTCTGTAAGATGTACCCAAAGTGAGCGTTGGGTTTTACCCACATATCCTAGACCACATGGGCAGTAAATGCGATAAACCACACCTGAACTATTATAAGTAGTGGCTTGATGCAGCATATAAGAACAGCCATTATATGAAAAGGATGCACCATCCAGCATCATAAAACAGAGCAATGGCCACAATTCTTATGTCCCGGAGACGGAATATTTGTATGACTGGCATTCACAAAAGCTGATGGACAAAGCAGATATGTCTGTTCCTAGTATGAACAGGGAGCACTAAAAATGTTGCAACCCAGGGATTAGCTGAAAAATACGTGAATGCCATCGAATGATCTTGGCTAGCCATTAGCTACAGGGATTGAAACTGGTAATGAAATTCACCATCCCATCATCTGTAGATTTAGAGTGTGCTCTAGGTATTAACAGCCATGATCTATCATTAAAACGTGTTCGGGTATAAGCTTGATGAACCAAATGTGCTGGATATCCATGCTGCACAAAAGCCAACTCCAATTGCTGGGCCTGCTGCTTAAATTCAATAATGGAAGAGCAGCTCCGATGATAACACAGGAATTGAGCCAGAGGAAGACTTTGTTTCTATCGGAGAGGGTGAGCACTAGAGAAATGCAGGAATGCTGATCTGTGGGAGGGCTTGCGATAAACGACGGTATACAGATGGTCAGCTTGACGAAAGAGAAGCACATCCAGGAACAAAATACGTTATGCATGGAAGTCCATTGAGAACATGATGTTAATGTCCCATTGGTTCAACCAGCTGTGAAATTCCAATAAACGTTGAGAAGAGCCAGTCCATAGCAAAAAGATATCATCTATATATCTAAGCCAGAGGCAGATGTGAGCCTGAAATGGGCAATCCTGTAGCCAGAGTTTTTCAAAGTTGGCCATATATTGATTTGCAATTGAGGGAGCCATTGTGGCCACCATGGCAACCCCCTTTATTTGTTGAAAAAATAGGATATTAAAGCAAAAAAAAAAAAAGTTTGTAATTGCCACATTCATCAACTGCAAAACAAAAGCAATCATTGCTCCACTCAGGTCCTGTCGATCCACCAGAGATTGTTTCACTACTTAAGCTGCTCTTCTGAGGAATACTTGTGTATAAAGAAGACACATCCAAAGTAAACAAAAGAAGCCCAGCTGTTAAGTCCATGTTGTGACAATCCACCATAATTTGCAAAAAATGCACAGTATCTCGTATGTATGAAGGGATTCTAGGAAGCAATGGTCGAAGGAAGGAATCAACATAATGGACAGTGGTTCTAACAAGGACCTCTGCAGAGAAACAATAGGTCTACCTGGAGGATCCACAGGGCTCTTATGTATTTTTGGTAGGATGCAAAATTGAGGTGTCAGAGGATAATCTATACACAAAAAGGATGCCCTCTTTTTTATCAGCTTAGCATCCAAAGGCATTGAATTAATGTCCTTAATAGCAGCCCGAAGTGATGCTGTTGGATCTTCAGACAGCAAGATATATGTTGCAGTATCAGCCAGTTGCCAATCCACCTCCTGAAGATACTTACCCTTATCAAGGGCAACTACTGCTCCACCCTTGTCTGCGTGTCTAATAATATTGGAGCAAGAGCATAACTATCAATGCCAATTGCTCTGATCGTGAAAAACTATGAACAACTGGATACTTAAATGTTCATTCCATATGTCCAATATCACCCAAAGACAACTTATTCCGGGCAGAGCGAGCGTTAATAAGTGCACATCTTAATGGAGATACCACATTCTGTTTGTTATCTGGTGCATAGCTAGAGTTGTTGGCTTGGCTAATTCTAACTAAGGAGCAGAGTCTTCTGTGTTGCTGTAAGTGTACCTAGAACACTTGGGAATCGTATCGTGGATGTCTGTATTTGTGAATTATGGGGATAAGAATGTTATCCTGTGTGGCTATCAGTAGCAGAAGTAGAGTGCGAACAATTAAGATGGCGTACTTTTTCTGTATTCTATCCATGCTGGTGTTGAGTTAGGATCCTGCCAGACGTAGATCTGTGGTTTTCTGAGGGCTGTAGTAGTTCTCCTTGAGGTGTAGTATTTAGGAATGATTAAGAGTCCTAGAAATTATTCTTGCTGAGCTGTTCAACATAATGCTACCACGCTCCTTCTAATGGCCATGCTAAGGGCTATGTCTAAGGGGCCTTTAGTGAGGCCTTTAGGCATGGGTGCACCTGAAGCATTGGTAGTTAAATGGACCCGGGGAAGCCGGCAGTGACGTCGGTAGGGGCAGGGAAAGGAGCCTCGTGTAGCTGACTTACCTTCCCTGTCTGCTGCTGGCACTTGCTGATTGTGGCACTGTGGCAATGTTTCTCCCCCCAATAAAAAGTGCCTGTTAGCATATATCTGCAAACTGCTTTGACTTGGTGAAAAGTGGTATATATAGCACAGTTAAAAAAAAAATGTGGCTAGGGGGTTGCGATCCCCCTTCCCTGAAGAGTCTGGTCGTGTAGAGAGGAGCTGCACCTGAAGCACTGGTAGTTAACTGGAAGGCGGCAAGACAGTGTAGGGAGGGCTGGGACTGAGGGGAGCTGATACTAGAGATGGTACTGGAACTGGAAGGGGGCTAGACAGTGGGTGGTTGGGAATGCAAGGTGCTGGGATTGGAATGGGGCAGAGGAAGAAAATCAGAGATTTGAGGTGGCAAAAGCAGGGGGATATGGGAAGGGGGTGCGAGGCTGGGTGACAGTAGAGAAAGGATGGTATCAGTAAGGAATGTAGGGGAGAAAGCAAGGGATGAATGAAGGCAGGGACTTGAGGAAGGGGGAATACAAAGAAAGTATTTGATAACTGTAGAAGAAAGCACACTATCAGATTAGGTAAAGGTTTGGAAATGTGAACAGAGTGGGAGGCAGAGCAAGGAACCAGAGATGGGGATTCAATCGAGTAGGAATTTAGAGAGGACAGTACCTACTAATTGATAGATATGAGGGAGGATGTGGGATGGAGGTAAGAGAATAGGGAAGAAAGACTGAGGAAGGCTGAGACCAGATGTGAATGATCGTGGCATACTAGAGAGAGGGTGAGAGATGTGAAAAGAAATGGATCTCTGAAGGAGGAGGGAGAGAGTAGAAATGTGACTAGAGAGATGGTGAAAAGGGTAATAGGAGGTTGGATCAGGAGGTGAGAGACTTAAGAATAAGGTGGGAACCAGGGAAGGAGGGATGCATGACAGGGAAAGGGCTAGAGCTGGTGATGGGATCAGAGGTAGAGGATGGCAGATGAAGGCTGAGGGGGTGAGAATAGAAGATAGAAATAGGGAGCTAAGGAATGTGTGAAATGCAGAGAGAGAAGCAGGGGAAGGAGATAAGGGCAATGGGAGTACTAGAGAGGGGGTAAGAATGGGAGACAGAAAGCTGGTATATAGGTGAGGGGTAAAAAAATGCGAGACTAGAGTGGACGGTAAAAGAAAAGGAGTAAAATCTGGAAATGAGTGGATAGACAGAAGAGAAATAGAAAACAAGAGATAAAAGAAAAGATTGTCAGAAGGAAGAGAAGACGACAGGTGTAGAGAGAAGAAATGGAAAAGAGTTGATGAGAAGATTGGCACAAGGAATGTGGGAAAGAGATTGGAGCCAGGTCAGTCTGAAAAATAAAATGGTCAGACAACAAAGGTAGCAAAAATAATGCATTTCTAGTGTAATGTTTGGAATATGGCATTTTCTTAAATTAATGTGTTGTCTTTATAGGCATCTTTCTGTTTCTGTGGTGTTGCAGTGCCTGGCTTCTCGGGGTTTCAGTTTAATTTTTGTCTACATATTTTTGTTTTTAGTTGGCAGACCTTTATTCTATACTTGGTGAGAGTCTATCTATGTTCTAAATGTTTAACAGAAGCCAGGTATTTTTTTTTATTTATTTAAAGGCAACACAAAGTTACAGAGAAAAACAGTAATATCATGAGTTGCAAGCAAAATACAACAACAAGCAGAACAATTGGAAACTCACAGGCAAAATTCTCACGGCCTTTTTTTTTTTTTTTTTTTTTTTTGAGTGAAATTATACTTAGCCCCCTATTCCCTGCTTATCGCCCCGTAGCAACCCTAAACCACCCTACCTGCCTACCCATGTTACCCCCCTAAACCCCCCTCCCACCCTCCCCTCACCACCCCCCGCCCACCTCCAAAACACTCCCTGCCTATTAAGATTGGTGAGAGAGTAGTAGCATACCAGACAGCACCTCCCGTAATGGCGCGTAATCAGTGCAGCCAGGGAACATAAAGGACCCCTAAGCAGTCATGAACCATACTTCAAAACAAAGGCTTCCCACACTTGCTCAAACTGGGGGAGGCGAAGCTTTCCAACCGCCACCCCACACTCCATGGTGTACGTGTCCCACATCCGCTCCAACCAATTAGAGAAGGAGGGCGCCAAGGCCTGCTTCCAAGCAGCTGCCAGTGCCAGCCGAGCAGCATTCAAACCATGTCGAATCAGGGCTAGCTGGGGGGTTCTGGCGCCCAGGACATTCACTCCAAAAAGAAAGATGCCGGGATCCCAGGGGATGTGTAGCCCTACCAATTGTTGTAAACGATGCTGGATCCCCCTCCAGAAGATACTAATATGAGGACAGAGCCACCAAACGTGCGCCAAGGTGCCCTTCAGTCCATAGTTCCGCCAGCACAAGTCTGAAGCCCCAGGATATGCATGCGCAATCCGTTCAGGTGTCATGTACCATCGGTAAAGAATTTTATAGTTAGTTTCGTGGGCATTAATCGCCACCGAGCTTTTCCACAGTCTACCTTCCACCTGTTCCCATCGTTGCTCCGAATAATGGAGCATCAGATCGCGATTCCACTGCTCCCTATGTTTACCGAGTCCCGACTGCCGCCCCTGCAACTGGGCATACAGGGCAGCAATAAGACCTCTCGTGGTGGTACTTCCCTCACAGAGGCGCTCAACATCCGACAAGTCACGGGCAACCTGAGATCGAACCGCCCGAGTCCGCACCCAGTGAACCACCTGCGTATACTGAAAGACATGACACTCAGGTAGATCAAAGTCCTCCTGGAGCGCTCGAAAAGAGCGTAGCCGTCCCTCATCAAACAGCTGTCTGGCTCGACTAAGTCCCTTATGTCCCCACAGTCGGAACACCTGATCACTCATCCCTGGGGGAAACAAAGCGTTATCCACAATGGGCGCTAGAGGGGTCAAGTCTGCACCCTGAGGCCGAAAGGACCGGTCCCAGCATCGGAGAGTGTGTAGGACATAGGGGTTACTGGTGCGCGTGCCCCCTCGCAACCGAGAGCCGAGCCACAGCCTATCTCCCAGTCCCGCCCCCCCCCCCCCCGAGATACTGTTCCAGCTGAACCCAGTGCTTGGGGCTGTCAGTGTTCATCCACTCCACTGCCGCATGACACTGTGCCGCCTGATAGTACCACTGGAGGTTAGGCGCCCCCATACCACCGCAGCGGGTCTGCTTATATAGAATTTGACGTGCTATGCGGGGCCGACGAGATCGCCATATGAACTTCATAAGCATTGCTTGCCATTTAGCTAAAACTCCCCGTGGGAGCGGAATAGGGAGTACCTGAAAGAGGTATAAGAACTTCGGAAGAACCACCATCTTGACCACCGCTATACGCCCGAACCAGGACATCATCAAATTAGTCCAAAACTCAAAGTCCCGCCTAACCTGCTGAAGGAGCGGATTGTAATTTTCCTTATAAAGTGCCGCACGCTCAACCGACAGCTTAACTCCTAAGTAGCGTAGGGCCCCTGATACCCACCGAAAAGGATATGTGGTCTTCAATTGTGAGCAGATCGCTTCTGGAACCCCAACATTTAGAATCTCGGATTTAGTGTAGTTAATCTGGAACCCCGAAACCTGAGAGAAGGCAGCAAAAAGTTGCATAGCAGCGGGAAGAAACTCAACCGGATCTACCAGAGATAATATGATATCGTCCGCAAAAAGTGCTATTCGATAATCCTCCGGACCCACCCGAACGCCCACTATGTCTGGATGATTGCGAAAACGCTGTGCCAAGGGCTCCATCACCAGCGCAAACAGCAGTGGCGACAGAGGACACCCCTGGCGTGTGCCCCTCTCCAACGCAAAACTCGCGGACTGACCCCCATTAACGCGGACACGGGCCCTAGGTTCTTGATAAAGGCAACACACCCAGTGCTGGAAATTAGGACCAAACACCATTGCGTCCAACACACTCCACAAAAAATCCCAGCTAATGCGGTCAAAAGCTTTCTCAGCGTCAACTCCCACCAAAAGCGCCGGCTGAGGGTCCTGCTACGCAACATGACTGACCTGTAGCATTCGCCAAATATTGTCCGCCGCCTGGCGACCCGGCACAAACCCTACTTGATCTGAGTGTACTAAAGTTGGCAGAATCTGGTTCAGTCGGGCAGCCAATACCGAGGCCAAAATTTTCACATCTGTGTTTAGCAAGGAAATTGGGCGATAAGAAGCCGCCTCCTGTAGGGGTCTACCTGGCTTAGGTATCATAGCAATAAGGGCTTTGCGCTGGGAAGGGGGCAGCGCTACCCTACACAACACTTCATTAAAGAGCACCATCAAGGTCGGCGCCAGCTGCGCTCTAAATTTTTTATAATACTCAGCTGGAAAGCCATCTGTGCCCGGCGCCCCCCCGGGCTTCAATCGTCGAATTGCGGTCTCTACCTCCTCCACGGTGAGTTCAGCATCTAATTGAGCGACATCCGACTCGCTCACCTGCGACAGCAAGACCGACTGCAGATACTCCTGCACCTGATGCAGATCAACCAACTCAACTTTGTACAACCGTTCCAAAAATTCGGCAAACACCTCGCGGATTTCCCTGGAGGTCACCCTCTTATATCCCCGAGAATCCCGAAGTTCACAAATTACTCTCGAGGTGTGTTGTTGTCGGAGCCGCAAAGCCAGATACTGACCAGCTTTATTCCCTCGTTCATAAAAGGTTTGGCGCATTTTCCGTCTTATGTTATCCAAGCTACGTTGCCGACATGCCTCCAACTTAGCCTGCACTGCCCACCATAAGCGCAAGAAACGTTTAGAGTCTGTCTGAGCATGCTCCAATTGAAAAAGCCGAGACTCTTCCTCTAACTGATAAGATTCTTGCTTCCAGGCCCGCCGAGCACGGGCTGCTTCTGCTATCAGACGGCCCCGCACGGTAGCCTTAAAGGCTTCCCAAACCGTTGGCAAGGGTACCTCCCCGGTATCGTTGAGTTCAAAAGAAGCCAGGTATTTTGTTAGCAACATGTTTCTATTTAAGGAGCTATAGTAATTTGGTTTGTTCTGTATTTCTGATAGGTGTATGGATTTTCTAGGGCTCACAGAAATATTGATGGTGCTGCCCTTTCCTAGGTAGGCTCCTTGTTGTGGAGTTTTGGATGTTAGTACTGTTATGGAATGGTAGATTTGCTCTATACATCCGTGGCTCTGGTTCTCGTTTTCTCATTTTGTTTCCTAAGACTATCAATATTCTAGTACTCCCCTCCCCATCAACATCCTAAAACAATAGGATGTTGATGGGGAGGGGAGTACTAGAATGTTGATAGTCTTTAATGTTTGCAGTTTTGTGTTCTTGATGTTGCTGCACTGATCTTAAATTACAAATATGTTATTGGCTCAGATTCAAGGAAATAGACTTTAAAGGAACATCTCAGTTTAAATTTTTCTTGTAACTTTACAGTGTCACTGTTGCTGACTTCTGGGCTTTTCCAGTTCTGGCACAGTCTAATTTGGCCTGAGCATCATGATTTGAATTCATAGCTACCAGGATATTTCTCATTTTATAGCTTGCTTATTTATCATTAGAAAGGTATCAGCAATGACCAAATAAGTCCAGTTGCTGTTATAAAGCATAGTTACTCACCTGTAACAGGTGATCTCCGGGAACAGCAGGAATTGAGTCCTCACATATGGGTATCGTCGGTACCGACAGAGCCTGAGCGGGAACACTCCCCAGCGTAGAATTAGAAAGCTTTTGGGAGCATCCCACAGCGCCTGCGTGCTGCCTTCCTCAACTGCCTCTCTCCAGTTGAGTTTTAAAGCTGAGACAAAGAGAGAGAGAGGGAAAGGAAAGAGATAGATAGAGAGATACAACTCCTAGGGGAGGTGGGTGGGTTGTGAGGACTAAATTCCTGGTGTTCCCGGAGATCACCTGTTACAGGTGAGTAACTATACATTCCTGCTTGTTCCTGGAGATAGCAGTCATCACATATTTATTTATTTTATTTAACAGTTCTTCTATACCGCTCTATTTTAGATCAGAGCGGTTTACATTTAACATCAACTATACAACACAGGCACTCTGAGTTGTATTTACAATAAACAGGGAGATCAACTTGGAAGTAACTGGGGGAAACTATTCACATTGTATTTACACTGGTACCTGTTTTCAGGCAGATCATATCTACATCTTATTTACACTGGGAGTCTGAATTCTATTTCAGGGATTACTTCTGAGGGATCAGTTGATTATCCTTTTTCATACTGAGTCTGATTGTTTAGGTGTAGTGAGTGATTGTCTGAGGGGCCACATGTATGATTACTAAGGCTGGATTTGGGGTAGTATGTAGTTAACAGGTGCTGCTTTAATGCCTTCCTGAAGTGGGTTAGGTAAGAGATGTTTCGAATAAAGGTGGGGAGGGCATTCCATGCTCTAGGTGCATAAATCGTAAAGGCCCTATTTGTTGTTGCTTTTGTGCATTTTGTTATTACTTTTGGGACCTCTAGGGTGTTTTGCATCGTGGGTCTTCTGTTTCTGTTCTGTGGTACTTTATGTATCATCTTGCTGATAGCTGTGGGGGTTAGAGAGTTTAAGGCTTTGAAGGTTAAGGTTAGAACTTTGTGGAGGGTTCTTGCTTGAACCGGTAACCAATGAAGGTTCATCAGTACTGGCGTTATGTGCTCTCTCCGTGAAGCCCCTGTTAGTACTCTTGCAGCGGTGTTCATTGCGAGCTGGAGTGGAGCTAGCGTTGCTTGAGGGAGACCGTGTAGAATTACGTTGGCGTAGTCGAAATGTGGTAATATTAATGCCTGATAGATCGATCGGTAGTCGCTGAAGTCGAGTAGCGGTCGGAGATGTTTTAAGGTCCTTATTTTCATGTATACTGTTTTTACTGTGTTTTTTATGTGGGTTTTCAGGTCCAGTTGTTGGTCCAGTGTAACGCCAAGGTAGCGGATTGTGGGTTTGGTTTTCAGTTCTGTGTTGCCGATTTTTAAAGAGGGTGGAGGGGTGAAGTCCTGGTTCCTTGAGATGAAAAGGACATCTGTTTTGCTGTAGTTGATTCTCAAGTTTTGTGTGTTGAACCATTCTGCTACTGCCTCAAAACATCTTGTTAGAGGGGAGAGGTCTGGTTGGTTGGTTCTGAATGGGATGTATAGCAGGATATCGTCCGCGTAGGCTAGACAGTTGACCTTGAATGAACGTGCTATAGCGCATATGGGCTGCATGTAGATGTTAAACATCAATGCAGATAGTGACGAACCCTGTGGTACACCCTGGTTTTGTAAAAACGGTTCAGAGGTTGTGGATCCAGACCTTACATGTTGCCATCTATTAGTCAAGTATGACTTGCACCACTTTAGAGCTGTTCCCTGAATTCCTTTCTCGCTGAGGCGTTGTATGAGGATCTCGTGGCTTACCGAGTCGAAGGCCGCTGCAATGTCGAGGAATATGAGTGCGAATCCTTGATGAATTTTGTCGGTTCCAGAGACTAGGTGGTCAAATAGGGTGGCGAGGAGGGTTTCCACCCCATGTGCTTCTCTGAACCCATGCTGGGAAGGATCAAGTGGGGCTTCAGTATCAATATGCTGTTGGATTTGGCGCTGTACTAACTTTTCGATTACTTTGGCAAGCATGGGGATACTTGAAATTGGTCTGTATGATTCAACTTTCGTTGGGTCCAGCTTGTTATTTTTCAGCAGTGGCCTGATTGATGTTTGTTTCAGACTTTGTGGAAACGATCCAGTTGTAAGGGATTGGTTTATTAATTCACTTAGATATTGGCTTAAGTCACATCGTAACTCCTTTATCCATAGAGCTGGGCATGGGTCGTTGGGCGCGGTAGTGGGGTTGATTGCAGCGATAGTGTCTTCAATCTCTCTGCGTGATATTTTGTCAAATTTGGATAGTGGTGATGGTTGGTGCAGATTATGTTGAAAGATGTTGTCCGCGGAGCTCGAGGTAGTACCAGCCTGGATCACTTCAGGTTGTAGGTAGTTGGTTGAGGTTGTAGTAGTCTGGATCATTTTTGACTGTAGGTAGTTGGAGTATGCCTGGGGGTGTGGCATATGTGATTGGTCTGCGGGAGGTTCTCTTATGAGAGATTTCACTATATTGAAGAGGTCGTGGGGCTTGTTTAGTGACCGCTTCAAGATGTCGGAATGATATTGTTTCCGCTGCTTTGTTAATTCATCACGGTGTGCTCTTAGGTGAGCAATGTAAGTATTTTGTGCTTCAGTAGAGCGAGCCCGACGCCATCTTCTCTCGAGCCTGCGCAGGCACTTGAGTGAAGCTCGGAGGTCTTTGGTATACCATGGTGCGTGCTCTCGTTTCTTTGATGTTTTATGTGTGGCTGGTATGCATGCGGTGGTCTTGAGGCTCTCATCCCAGGTGGACACCAAAGCATCTAGGTCATGTGGTACATTGTTGAGGAGAGGGAGTATCTTCCCTCGAATCTCTTCTTTATCAAAGGGGTGGAAGCGCTTCAACGAGGTTTCGTGGACAGCGTTGATTTTGTTGGAGTTTTGATTGTATGTGTTAATAGGTATCTGGAATTTGATCAGGCTATGGTCAGACCATGGCACAGGAGTTATGGTTGGTAGCATTGGTTGGGTGGTATCCTTATCTGTCTGTGGGGCAAAGATCAGGTCAAGTTTGTTTCCCTTGACGTGAGTGGGACTATCAACTAGCTGATCGTAACCTAGCTCTTGTAGCGCTTCTAGGAAGGCAGAGGCTTGAGATTCCTGTAGAGTAGGCAGGTTGAAGTCGCCTAGGATCCAGTTTTGGGATTGTGGTCTGTTTGAGTTGCAGGCGAGGCCAATTATTGTTGCCAGATCCTCTGAAGATGGTGTTGGCGCTCGGTACAGTAGGTTGATCGTGCAGGTATCATTTGTTATAGTGAGGGAGTCCAGGTGGGCTGTGCTGGTTGCGTTGCCCATCTGGAAGCCTAAGCAAGTTTTGACAAGGATGAGTGTTCTGCCTCCTCTCTGATTGGTTCTATGGCATACGTGGACTGAAAATCCTGTGGGTAACATCTGGTTGATGATTGCATTGTCGCATTCTGATAGCCAGGTCTCAGTGATCATGATGACGTCAAGATCATGGGTCGTGACCAGATCGGTAATTATTGGCCATTTAGTGCGTATTGACCTTGCGTTGATGAGTGCACACTTCAGGGCATGATGGTGTTGCTGACGGTCCAAATGTGACTTCTTGATATGTTGAAGTGGGATGTGTAATAAATGTGAGTAAGGAGTGTCGTTGGGTTCTCTTGGGGGTGTTGGTGATTCTCCGTCCATCTTTTCCCATCACTGCGGAGTATTGGGATGTGGTTGGTGCTTGTGTGAAAGGCGTGGGATGTAAGGGGGAGCCAGGTGGCTAGGTGTAGACATGCCAGGGCTAGTAATGGATGCATCTTGTGGACGTCTTTGTGGAAAGTATGTGAGCTGTTTGTTGTTGGGTAGTTAGTGGGACCGGTGTTGACTACTGTGCTTGCTATCAGCGGTGTATAAACTCACTGCCTGACAATGAGTAGGTATTTGGAACAATGTGGCAGCATACAAGACAAGAAACAGTACAGCAGCGAGCAAACAATGAGGCAATGTGTCAGTCAGCAGATAATGAGACAATGTAACACTCGGCAAAGAACGAGACAGTGACCATGGGACAATGTAGCAATCAGTACGCCATGAGACAATGTTGCAGTATCCTGCCTGCAATGGCTACTATGAATGTAATGGGCTGCCGTTATTAAGGTTAGAGGGATCAATGTTACAGTATTTTGATCGCAGTGTTAGTTAATGCAACCTAGGCATAGCAACATTGGCTACAGAAAACGGAATACAATGGTGGTTATCTAGAGTATATATACTTGCAAGATAATGTAGGATATACAGATATCCGGTGCAGAATCCCTTTATCTTTTGTTAGTCTCTGTTAAGAAGTGTTCAGTCTTTGCCGATTGGGTAGTAGATGTTCTCAGTGCTGACTTGTTGTTGCAGGTTTCCCAGGGCGTCGCGTGTATCAATGTCTTAGGTAGGTTAGAACGGCTTCTCCGTTGGCAGGGATTGTGCAGAGTGCCCCGCCTAAGGGCCACGCCAAAGGGCCCTCTGGCGAGGCCCTCAGGTGCGGGCCCGCCTGACGGCGGCTTTCTTATGTTGAGCCTGCTGCTCCTCCCCCTCCCACAACCCCGAATGGGCTGGAGGTGTTTCACGGGAGGGCAGGCTGGCCGGGTCGGCGTCCCCGATCAGGGGAAGAAGAAGAGGGAAGATGGTGCCTCTTCCTGCCTGACGGCGGCTCTCTTATGTTGAGCCTGCTGCTCCTCCCCCTCCCACAACCCCGAATGGGCTGGAGGTGTTTCACGGGAGGGCAGGCTGGCCGGGTCGGCGTCCCCGATCAGGGGAAGAAGAAGAGGGAAGATGGTGCCTCTTCCCGCCTGACGGAGGCTCTCTTATGTTGAGCCTGCTGCTCCTCCCCCCTCCCACAACCCCGAATGGGCTGGAGGTGTTTCACGGGAGGGCAGGCTGGCCGGGTCGGCGTCCCCGATCAGGGGAAGAAGAAGAGGGAAGATGGTGCCTCTTCCCGCCTGACGGCGGCTCTCTTATGTTAAGCCTGCTGTTCCTCCCCCTCCCACAACCCCGAATGGGCTGGAGGTGTTTCACGGGAGGGCAGGCTGGCCGGGTCGGCGTCCCCGATCAGGGGAAGAAGAAGAGGGAAGATGGTGCCTCTTCCCGCCTGACGGCGGCTCTCTTATGTTGAGCCTACTGCTCCTCCCCCTCCCACAACCCCGAATGGGGACTCCCTAGCTTTAGGTGCCAGGGAGAGACCCCAGAAGTTGTGTGTCCCTGAACAGGGCTCCACTTCCCCCCATGGATCTCTGGCATCCTACCAGGGATGGTGGGTAGGAGTTGATTAGGTATGGAACAGGTGTTGGAGAACAGCCTGACCAAACAAGGCATCCCGGCGGAAGTCCTTGTCCAAGCAGTAATGGCTGTGAAGGTATGAACCGAGGCCCAAGTGGCTGCTCGACAGATGTCGTCGATAGACACAGAGTGCAGATGAGCCATTGAGGCTGCCATGGCTCTCACATTGTGAGCTGTGACATGGCCCTCCAGAGAAAGGTTCTTACTCTGATAGGCGAAGAAAATACACTGAGCAATCCAGTTAGACAGTGTTCTCTTGGAGACTGGAAGTCCCAAATGAGAAGGATCAAAAGCAACAAAGAGTTGAGAGGACTTTCTATGTTGCTGTGTTCTTTGTAAGTAAAAGGCTAAAGCTCTTTTACAGTCCAAGGTATGAAGATTCCTCTCTGCATTTGATGCATGAGGCCTTGGAAAAAACACAGGTAGGTAGACCGCTTGGTTCAGATGAAAAGGCGAGACCACCTTTGGCATAAAGTGTGGATGAGTCCTAAGGACTACCTTGTCATGATGGAACCTTGTATAAGGTGGATCAGCTACTAGCGCTTGCAACTCAGTAATGCGGCGTGCTGATGTGATTGCAATGAGAAAGATAACCTTCCAAGAAAAGAATTTCAAGGAGGTAGTAGCTAAAGGTTCGAAAGGTGGCTTCATAAGCTGCCCAAGAACCAGGTTTAAGTCCCATGCCACCGGTGGTGGCCTAATGGGAGGCTTAGTTAGAAGGCCTCTCATAAATCTTTCTATAAGAGGATGAGAGGAAATAGGCTGTCCATTTAGAGGCTTAAAGGAAGCTGCAATAGCACTCAAATGGACTCTTACTGAATTAGTTTTAAGACCTGCATTGGATAAATGAAGAAGATACTCCAGCAATGATTCCAGAGGTATCGCAAGGGGGTTAAGACCCTTCTGCGAACACCATATGGTAAACCTTTTCCACTTGAAAGCATAAAAGCGTCTTGTGGAAGGTTTTCTGGAAGCAAAAAGAATATCTTTTACTTGCTGAGTGAGATTAAGATCATGGAGATCTAGGCCTTCAGCAACCATGCCCTGAGACGCAGAGACTTGGGATTGGGATGCCATAACATTCCGTCCTCCTGAGATAGGAGATTTGGAGCAGACCCTAACTCCAGGGATGGAGCTTGAGAGAGATGTAGAAGCAGAGGGCACCACACTTGCCGTGGCCAATGTGGAGCTATGAGAATCATATGGCCTCTGTCTCTCTGAAGCTTGAACAGGGTTTTGGGAATTAGGGGAATGGGTGGAAAGGCATACAGGAAGTCTTGACCCCAGTAAAGGAGGAAAGCATCCCTGGCCTGAGCCCCCTGAGCCGGAATTCTGGAACAGAACTGGGGAAGTTTGGGGAACCCCGGACATAGACCTCTTTGCAAGTCCGTGGAATGCCAAAGTTGAAATATTCTAGTCACCTGGTCTGCATGCAGAGACCACTCGTGTGGAAGCAGAACTCGACTGAGTCTGTCCGCCCAAGAATTTTGAATGCCTGGAAGATACACTGCCAGAAGATGAATCTGATGCTCTCTGGCGAGGGCCCATAGTTGCAAAGCTTTGTTGCAAAGCGACAGAGAGCCTGTTCCCCCCTGCTTGTTCACATAGAACATGGCTACCTGATTGTCCGTATGAATGAGGACTGTCTTGTAGCTGAGCAGGGTGTGGAACACTCGCAGAGCAAGGAAGATTGCTCTGAGCTCCAAGAGATTGATATGTAGATGACTCTCCTGTGGAGACCAGGTGCCCTGGGTGGAGAGGTCTTGCAGATGAGCTCCCCAATCCATTAGAAAAGCATCTGTTGTGAGAGTTGCTTGGGGTAAGGGTTGTTGAAAAGGGGACCCCAGCAACAGGTTTTGAGTGGACTTCCACCACTGGAGGGACAAAATAAGGCGACTTGTGTTTGCTATTTTGTTTGACTCCATTGAGTGGTTAAAGTCCACTGGGCTACCCTCATATGGAGGTGAGCATAGGGAACCACATGTACAGTAGATGCCATGTGGCCTAGTAGTTGTAACATTTCTTGAGCAGTGAGATGAGGCTTTAGTACTGCTTGAGAAGCTAACTGCACCATGCGAAGGCAGCGGGCCTGAGTGAGATAGGCCCTTGCCTTTCTGGTGTCCAGCAAAGCTCCTATGAACTCTAAAGACTGAGTGGGAGTTAGACTGGATTTTGGGATGTTTATTACAAGACCCATATACTGAAGGATACGCATTGTGCAGGATAGAGAAGTCCTCGCCTCTGACTCTGTTGGGGCTCGAATGAGCCAGTCGTCTAAGTAGGGGAAGACGAATATCCCTAGCGTGCGGAGAAATGGTGCTACGACAGCCATGCATTTTGTGAACACCCTTGGTGCTGAGGTCAGGCCAAAAGGAAGCACCCTGTATTGGTAGTGCTTTCCTTGAAAAAGGAACCGAAGGAACCTTCTGTGGATGGATGAGGACATGGGTGTACGCATCCTTGAGATCTAGAGAACAAAGCCAATCCTGACTTTGAAGGTATGGCAGCAGAGACCCGAGAGAAATCATTTTGAATTTCTCTTTGACAAGGAATTTGTTCAATTCTCTGAGGTCTAAGATAGGTCTGTATCCCCGTTTTCTTTGGAATAAGGAAATAAGGGGAGTAGAACCCTGTACCCTACTGATGAATGGGTACTTCTTCTATTGCCCCTTGGGCAAGAAGAGTAGCGACCTCCTGCCCTAACAGGTTGATGAGAGAGGTCGGAGAATTGAACTGCCTTACTATTGTGTGAGGGGGCATGCTTGAAAAATGAAGCTTGTACCCCTCCTTTATGATGGAGAGTGTCCAATGCTCTGCTGTTATCTGCCCCCATCTGGGGGCAAAATGACATAACCTTCCTAGAATGGTGGAAGGCTCTGGTCCCCCGAGAGCCAGGAAGGCTACGTTCTCTAGCTGAAAGTCAAAGGCCTTGTGGAGGCTGAGACTGCTGTGACAGCTGAGGCATAGCAGTCTTTGCTTTCTTCTGTTTGGGTGGTTGCTGACCCTTCTTGACAAACTGACCTGCCGTACGTGCCTGTTGAGCATAGGCAGGATAATATCTTTTCTTCTTAGAAAAGAATGGTTTCTTGAAAGATTTCTTTCTAGCAGGATCAGCTGTGGACTTGGATAATCTATCCAAGGTGGAATTTTCAGCATCCATCTCATTGGCTTTTTCCTGCCAATCTCTACCAAACAGGTTCTCACCAGTACAAGGGATGTTTCCCAATTTGTCTTGTACCCAGAGCTCTAGACCAGATGCCTGGAGCCAAGCAATTCTACGTGCACCTATGGCAATAGCAGAGGTCCTGCTTATGCACTCAAAGCAGTCAAAGGCTGCACGGTTGGCAAATTTAGAAACATCTTGGGCATGTTTGACCAAAGTGAGAAAATCCTGTCTTCTATCTTCAGGAAGAATAGGACTTAAAGCTTCTAAATCATCTGTGACCTCCTTCAGGAACATTCCCATGTAGAGACTATAGGAACTGATCCTGGCAGAAAGCATGGAAGACACGACGTCCAAAAGCATCCAGGGTTCTGCACTCACGTCCTGGAGGATTAGAGGCATGCCTTTTTGCACTCTTGATCCTTCTCATAGCTGATTCCACTACAATAGAGTGGTGAGGAAGCTGAGTCTTTTGGAAACCAGTACAAGGAGAGACTTGATACATAGTATCCAGTCTGGGAGAATGAGGAGAGGTGGTAAGAGGTGTCTCCCACATCCTTAACATGAGATCATATAAAATCTCATGAATGGGCAAGGTAGCTGCCTCCTTAGGAGTTTTGGGATATTGTAGAATTTCCAACTCCTTGGCCCTTGGCTCTGTTTCAGGGGCCACAGTAATGGACAGACCCCAAGCCACCTCCCTGATAAAATCATGGAAGGAAATATCCTCCGGAGGAGACATCCTGCGCTTAGGGGAGGAGGGCTCCTCTGGGAGCAGCATTCCTGCATCGACAGAACTATCAGAATCCTCAGATTCTTCTGAGGACTCGAAGTACCGTCTGTCCGGATGCTATTGAAGAGCCCGATACCCGTATCGACTAAAGTCGGTACCGAGAGTAATTGGTACCGGGGTATCGGTACCGGAGGGCATCGGATGACTGGGTACCAGCAAAGCAGACACCGATGCTGATGTCGATGCTATCGGTACCGATACCGATACCGAAGCCGGGGCCGGTACCGGCTGAATTGTCTGTTGTGGTTCCAAGGGCGTCGATGCTGCAAGGAGAGCCACCAGACTGCGCTCAATAGCCAGGAATCTCTGGTCTATCGACGCTGCCAATGCCTGGATGTCGGTACCGGAGAAAACCGCCGGTACCCCAGAGCATGGCACCAGTAGTTCTGCCGAGGTCGAGGCCTCGAGAACATCCTGGAACCCCGATAATGCTTTGGAAGCCGAAGCCTCCCGCCGGGGCAATTTGGCCGGTGCAGAATCCTAAAGGGCAATGCCAGAGGCATCTCGATGCTTAGAAGGAGATCTACCCTTTGAGGACCGGCTAGACTTATGTTTAGTTACCTGAGATCCACAGGAGGAAGAGGAAGCCCTGGAAGACGTTGATGCCACTGAAGCTGCATCAGAGGGAAACAGGGTACTGAGCTTAGCAGCTCGGTTCTGCCGACCTCTTTTAGACATCATGGCGCAGGACATACAATCCGTGATGGAGTGGTCAGGACCTAAACATTTTAGACACCATTCATGGGTGTCGGTGACGGAAATGGTACCGCCACACTTGGTGCATTTTTTGAAACCTGAGGCAGGTTTCTCCATTATAAGAAAAGGTTTTTGGGCCTAAGGCCCAAAAAGGCACGTGCACCTGAAGAAAATAGGAAAAAAGTAGAATATATATATATATATATATATATATATATATTATTTTTTTAAAAGACAGAAAATAAGAAGAAAAAACCGGCGGTACCGGTAAAGCGTCGAGGAAGGCAGACGCAACCACAAAAAGAAAGAAATAAAGAAGAATTCTTCTGCGGTGACAGGAACGACAACCTGCTGGCTCCGCGGAAAAAGAAGAACTGGAGAGAGGCAGTTGGGAAAGGCGGGAAGGCAGCACGCAGGCGCTGTGGGATGCTCCCAAAAGCTTTCTAATTGGACGCTGGGGAGCGTTCCTGCGCAGGCTCCGTCGGTACCGACGATACCCATATGTGATGACTGCATTCCTGCTTGTTCCTGGAGATTGCAAATGAGACCCTGTGGATATGCAAAAACCTACGCAAATGAGACTCCACAATGAGTCTCTGCACATGGCCCCATATCACCCTCAGGCCACCCCTGCTACTGATCTGTAAGTGCATTCATTCAGTAGCTCCTCACCTGTGCCCTTCTCTGCTACTGCCAGCTTCAGACTTCATTCATTCCATATGAATGGAATTACCTGAGTTAGTACGCCAGGCTCCATCTCTTGCACTATTCAAATCCAGGCTAAAAACCCACCTCTTCAAGTCTGCTTTTGGATCCTGATCCCCTTATTCTCCTGCTCATCACCTATCTGTATCTTTGCCATTCCTCTAGATTTTACCCTAGTCCTAGTTGTGTGGTCTGTCTTGATTAGATTGTAAGCTCTGATGAGCAGGGACCGTCTCTTACTTGTACATGTACAGAGCTGTGTACACCTTGTAGCACTATTGAAATAAGTAGTAGTAGTAGCAGACCCAGCACATATCCTAAAAAACTTGTATATGGGTTTTTAGTACAGCGAAAATGCCAATTTAGCCGTCAGACTAGGTAACAGCTCAACAAAGAGAAGCTGCAGTCATAACAAAACAATAGGTCCTGACAGCCACGCAAACTCAAAAGAACCAACACCACACAATTTTTATCCACCTGGAGAGTGGATAGTTACCAAATAACCTATTTACCCAGATATGGTGGTGCTGGGGCCTGAACGTTAATTAAGAGGAATGGAAAGCTGAAGATTCACCTACTTGCATCGGCCCTGCAGTCAGAAGTCTGTCTTTCCTTAGGACAGTGCGCTGACAGACTTAAACCACCTGAAAATGCTTTCAATTGGAGTTGTTTGGAAATAAGCCTTTAGTATGCATGCACTTTAACATTCTATCTAGCTTTGCAAAGATTACTAATTCCAAGGTGTTCCTAAGGTGAAATACTCAGTTCTTACTATGCTATATTGTGATGTATAGAAATAGCAGAAGCAATTTAAAGAAAGTGCTGTACTGTATCATGGAGCAAATCAGATATTCATCTGGGAAAGAATAAGGGGTAAGAACAAGCCGTGAATTGTTAAATCATAACAACAAATCAGTGGGATGTGTAAGTCACCTTTCATCACATCCAACTCCATTGAATTTCAGTGAAGCAGTCCATGATACCTGCCATGTTTTTTCGCTGGTCAGCAGGTGTTAGGTTCACTGCAGAAATGATGTAGGATACCTGCCAGGTGGGGAAAACGTAGAGCAATAATGCAGATGCCAATAGGAAGCTATCAAGTCATGTAGGCTGTACCTATAGATTTCTACAAATATCTGTAAATTCTTGGCAGTCTAAAATGTGTTTATAACAGCCATAATTATCCAATCACGGCATGGAGACATACAGTCAGTTGCTCGAGGTAATACAATCTCACTGCCACAGAAAGTTTAGGACTCAAATGTTCCTTGTTCCTATTTCTCAGTGCTACCTAGTTGACGCACCAACTCCTTAAGGCAGGGCTGATCTCATCTACAGCAGACTGCAAATTGCCAGCAGTATAAATATGCACCACAAGTCATGTAGGTACCAACAGTTCCTGTGCCTGCTTTCACCTTCGAGAAACCATAACTGTGTTACTACTTTGGATCCAACCAGGCAAAGGGGTTAAACACATTAATCCTTTTCTTTCTATAAGTTCTAAGCTCCTGGTATTAGCTTCAATGCTTTTTCAGTCTAAAAATTCAGACATCAAGCACAAAAGGGTTAAAACAATTTGATCCTCTGCTCTCCTGAACAGAAGATCCATCCAGTAGTGGCACAGCCTCATACCACTGCTTAGTTTAGCTGTTCACTGCAGAGAACAAAGAGATTCTGGGTCTCAATCATTGGTATATATCCTTGGTGGGAGATAGAAAAAACATTTCCCTGTCAGGTTCTGGCTGTTATAAAAGTGTAGCAAACATATGCTTTCATGATAACCCCTATGTATCTTGCTGGCAGGGCACAGCAGGATTGAGACTTTCCAGCTGATTAACTCTGAGGTTTCCGATATGCTGCATTAAATGAGCATTCATTTACTAGAAACCATTTGCAGATATATTTGAGTGGGTGAAAAAAATCAATCTTAACAACCTATGGAATGAAAGATTTAAAACAAAAAAAATCAGCCCATCTCACTGGATAAATATTTCAAACCACCATTTACCTGGATATTTTGAACCACTATGAAGACAAAGAATTACAATGCAATTGTTTTGTGACATCAGAGTGAGGGCATTTGCATGCCATATTGATCACTGATGACATCTTTTTAAAGTATGGGTTAAAAGACATTCCATAAACAATAATGACCTCTAAATTGGACAATTCCTATTTGATGTTAATTGACTCTGACCTCAAATCTTGCAGCAGGTCAGTGCTTGCAAGAATGTGCCCTGGCCATTATTTATTTGGCTTTATTTAACTCAAGCCTTTTTAGTAGTGGCTCAATGTGAATTACTTTCAGCTACAATAGGTATTTCCCTGTTCTGAGGGGGGAAATAGAACTTACAATCTAAGTCTGTACTGAAGGTAATGGGAGGTGAGAGGGTAAGTGACCTTCTCAAGGCCACAAGGAGTGGCAGCAGGATTTGAACCCTATCTTCCTGACTCTCAGCCCACTGTGCTAACCACTAGGCCAGTGCTTCTCAATGTGTGCCTTGGGAAAGTCCTTGGTGTGCCATGTTGCTGACGGTCAGAGAGGTGGCTAAGCAATGGCTTATGAGGTGCTTGCCTCATCTCAGTTGGACAGTGCCCCTGAAAATAGCCATCTGCTTCCTGCTCCAGTCCCTTTATTTTCTATCCTAGATGTAGGGAAACAACTTTTATTTTCAGGTTAGCAATTATAACATGTGATCTAGCGGCTGTAATCTTATTGGAGTAAACTGGAACCTCTCTCCTACACAGAATTTACATGTTGGGAATAGTTTGATTGTGTTAACTAATCTTATTTTTTCTCTGGTGTATAACTAATTGTCTTGTAGGCAAGACATACCCCCACCAGCTGAGGATTTTGGAACCAAAAAATATTTTGTAGTAACAAAACTGAAATATGATTTTTCATGGAGAGTCCACTAGATTCCATCCTCTCCACCAAATTGAATGATCCCTTGCACTCCCCACTCCCATTGGTAGGAGAGGGGGCAATTTATCCAAATAGGTTAGTTTTGCAAATACCATGACAGTAATGAACCTCACTCTAATCCAGGGTATGTGGAAGAGTCTTATTTGTGTGTCTCTTCTGCTGGCTTCAGTCTGGTGTTTGGATAAATGGAGCTCTGTCATTTTACATGACCTGCTGGCCTCATATTTTCAGAAGTGAGATTGAATCCAGCAAAATGAGGCACTCATAGGTTAAAAATACTGCTTTTTTTCTGCTAGTGGGAGGGACCAAGCAATGAAATCTCCTTCATTTTACATATATATACAAAAAAAGTTAAATATTTAGAAGCATGGGGGGTTATTCCGAGGCACGAATAGAGGGGATGGACGTCTCGGACGTCCATCCCTGCTATTCGTGCCTTTTCCCGGTCCCGTCTACCTTCCCCGCATCTTGTATGGGGGAGGTAGATGGGGGTGAGAAAGGAGCAGATTGGGGGCAGCGTTAGGGCGGGCAGTGGGCGGTCGTCGGCCCCGGACATACAAGGCCGATTCTAATGTCGGCCCTGTACGTCCGGGGCTGGCGACTTGCACAGGGAATTTATTCCACCTCCGAGGTGGAATAAGTTCCCCTAATCGCCAGGGATCGCGGGCCTGGGCATGGGGGGGGGGGGGTGAGGACTTTCCCTGCAGCCCGACCCTGGCCTTAGGAGACCAGATCAGGGGTCGGTCTGCAGGGAAATTACTGCTGGAGATGGCAGCCAGGAATCATGGCTTTTCAATAGAGCTGCAATGCCATGGCAACCGGACACCATGGCTCCATTGAAGAGCCCTGAGTTAGCTGGGGAAGGCCTGTACATGCAGGCCGGATGGAATCGGAGTCCCGGCCTGCACGTACAGGCCTGTTCACAATTCTGATCTGGCGGGGCTAGACATTCCCCACGGGATCAGAATCACGACTCCCTCTGTGCGTCCGGCCCATGATGTACAAATATATATTTTTCTAGAATTGTTCTGAGAGGGATGGTATTGAGATGATTACAACTAAATTTGATAATCAAGTTCTTAAGGGAGGTGCTAGGGGTCTAAAACTAATTGCGAGGAGGTGCAAGTCAGAAGGTTCGCCTAGTACACCTAATACCCTTGTACCGGGTCTTGCATGAAAACTGGTTTGTATACCCCAAGGACTGAACCAACTGAAAAGTGTGCCACAAAATAAAAAAAGGTTGAGAAGCACCTCACTAGGCTACTCTACTTTAATAACGATCAGTGCTTAATTACCATAGCAACAGCAGGGTAGAACTGTGATATTTAAATATTTATTGCATTAAGTTGTGGGTCTAAGTAGCTAGTGTTCTATTTGACCCAAAAGTAATCTCTTGTTATGAGAGAAGTCAAGACAGTATCTGCAAATATTTGTACTGAACCGTAGTGCATATTGCTGTGGCAGTAGTTACCAAGTGCTAATGAAACATGTCCAGATTCTTTCCTTGTAATTCTCATATTTAGAATATGCTGAAATTGTACTATGTTAGCACTGTAAATGACTCATGTCCTACATGCACTGGTAATGCCAGAAGACAAACCTGTATATCTGCCCATAGGCGCCAGTTCTATGAATGCCTAAACATCTCCTCCCTCCCCTCCCCCAAATATCAAAGCTGCCTCATGTCATCTCTTCAGTCTCGCCTCTCCTTTTAATTACCACAGGACCAGGGAATTGATGAGGTGATGTGTGTGGGGAAGGGGGTCAGATCTGATATTGAGTGTTCTAGCACCCACACAGATGGTACCTATATTAATTTACCCAAATGCTCAGGTTTTCTTCCAATACTACTTAAAATAATTGCCAGTTTCCCTGCCCTGAATTAACCTGTTTGGGTCTGGCTAGTACTTGGATGGGTACTGTAGACTTACAGTGAGGAAGAAAGGCTTAGCAATCTACTTTGGGTCACATCTTGCCAAGAAAGCCCAGTGGCTGGGTCGGTAGGAGTTAGCGTTGACTTGATGGCACCAAGCTTTAGCCAAAGGGTACACATTTAACTGATAGTACTGCAAAGCTGTTGGCTTATCATTTTGATTTCACCATGGCTGTAATATTGTGTATAATACTGTACAGAATGCCAAAAACATTGCAGATTTCTGTATGATTCTGCGATTCCTATGTGAAGTAACAGGCATTCCCAAAGGTGCCTACAGGCATTTACAACTTTCCAATGCTTTATAAGTTTCATCTTGGTAAATGGAAGCATAAGGCCTCCTTGTGGAACTTTTCATTTTCCTTCTTACTCCCTGCCCTTTCTCCCCATCCTCAATTCTACCCCTCAGTTTCACAGATGTTGGGAGTTTCTTGATTATTCTTATTGGGTAAAGCAGTGGAGCAAGACCTATTAAACTCAGCGGGCCTCTTTAGTAGTCAGCTATGTCTCAGACTCAGGTCTTTTCTTATTCTAACCTTAGTACCGAAATGGCTTCATTACATCCTTGCAAGACAGCCACATGTGACACATGTGCCACAAAATTCATAACACTGGTATAAAAAAGCACATACAAAACTGGTGCAAGGGTATTGGGTTCCAAGGCGAACTTTCAGCCTTACATCCCCACTCCTATAAGATTTTGATAATTAAACTCATCAGAATCATCCAAAAACAGCTTTCCCCACAACAATCCTGAAAAATGCATAACTGCACATCATACTTTTAAATATTAAGTTTCACTTTGTATGTATGTTAGAGCCCACTCTCCCTGCAGATAAAAGAATGAGCTGATGGCTTCAAGTTTCTGGCTGCCAGGATCTATTGTTTTGTTTTGACTGCTGCTGTTCTTTGCCGCTCCTCAGGAGATGCTGCCCCTGGCAGGCATCTGCCTAGTCTGGCCTAATGAGTTGGGCCAGCCCTGAGTACACACATGGTGTCAGACCTGCAGCATGCACAGCACAGGCTGTTAAATGTCCTGCACATGCAATGCAGACAGTATGCACACAGCTTAGAGGGCAGGCTTTCTGCTAGCCAAATGCAGAAGAAACAGTCTAGACAGATAGTATTAGTATGAGCAAATCCAAGGGCAAATTTTATGTATAGAATTCAATAAGTAAGAGACTTACCTTCTACAAACCAACCACAGGAGGACTCCAAGAAGCATGATGCTACTGTATAGCAAAAGAAACATCACACTGCATTATACAGACACATTCCCCTGATGCTGGTCTGAATTTGGGCCAGCAACTACTACTTATTTTCATAATGGCTGGAGACACATACAGCGCTTCTGGACTCTTTTTGCAGGTCATGCTAATCACTTCACTTGGGCAGTGTGATATGTCTTTTCTTAATAGCCAATTCCATCTGGGTTGGGAACCATATCAAATTTCATTCAATCCTGAGCCCTAACCACTCTTCAGAACGAGAGAAGGAAAACAGTGATCTGAAAATGTGGATACAGAAAGATCTCATGACTGGTATGAAGAGTCATAGGCATGTTGCACAGATTTTGGCTCATGAAGAAGAGGTCCTAACCCTTATAGACTTCAGAGAGTTAGCGAACCATATCCTTCACAATAAAAAGGCACTTCAACTTAGCCAAGTCAAAATAGGTTGAAATGCAGCCTGTAGGTGTTTAACAATAAGATATAGCACCACACAACTTCAGAAGGGGAAATTAACTTAATTTTGTTACATAATGCAGAGCTTAGCATGCTGCAGCAGAGCATCTGTTGCTCCACAGTGGGGTCCAAACTCTTGTAGAGCACTTATTTGCTCCCACAATTGCATCTTAATAGGCTGAGGTCAACGGGGGTAGCTGGGCGCAAAGTCCCTGAAAAATTTATTTTATTTATTTATTTACATTCTCTTATATACCGCGCTATTCTGCATCAAAATGACTCCAGAATTACAAAGATAATGACTTATAATTTAACAGTTCATTATTTTCTCCATTCGAGATGAAAATGGATGATGACAGGCTGCATTTTAGCATAGCTGAAGTGCCCCTATAATTGGAGGGGAAAATGGAGGAACTTGACTATCCAAGCAATGAAACAGCAAACAACTGATGTGTCAAAATATCCTATATATTTCAAGATATATTCATTACTCCAGGCCTGGATTTAGGAAGAGGCAATATTAGCAACTGCCTAGGGCAGCGATGGCGAACCTATGGCACGCGTGCCAGCTGTGGCACGCGAAGGCCTTGCAGCTGGCACGCGTGAAGGTCCGCAGAAAAAGAAAAAGCGGGCTCTGGCTGCTGCCGTGGACGCGGACGCGGCAGCATGCAGTGTCCCGCGGGGCCCCCTCCGCCCGCTAAGCCCCTCTGCAAGGGCTTTCAGATTCGCGAGGGAGACAGCGTCTCCCTCGCGTCTCTGTTAAGGCCCGCAGGGGCTAATGGGAAATTTCCCATCAGCCCCTTTAGACGCGAGGGACTGATGGGAAATTTCCCATTAGCCCCTGCGGGCTTAACAGAGACGCGAGGGAGACGCTCTCCCTCGCGAATCTGAAAGCCCTTGCAGAGGGGCTTAGCGGGCGGAGGGGGCCCCACGGGACATTGCATTCTGCCGCTGCCGCGGCAGAAGCCAGAGCCAGCTGCTTTTTTTTTTTTTTTAAATTTGCCATGGGGGGTGGGTTAGGACTGCTAATGGGCTAGGGGGGGGGTTAGGACTGCTAATGGGCTAGGGGGGGGTTAGGAATGCTAATGGGCTAGGGGGGCGGTAGGACTGCTAATGGGCTGTGGGCTGATGGGGGCTGTCTGGAAATGGGGTGATGGGGGGATAGGACTGGTAATGGGCTATGGGGGGGGGGTTAGGACTGCTAATGGGCTAGAGAGGGGGGGTTAGGACTGCTAATGGGCTAGGGGGGGTTAGGACTGCTGATGGGGAGGGGTTAGGACTTGAGGTGGGCTGTTGGGTGGGGTTAGGACTGGAAATGGGCTGATGGGGGGGTTAACACTGGAGGTGGTCTGATGGGGTTAGGACTGGTAATGGGCTATGGGGGGTTTAGGACTGATAATGGGCTATGGGGGGCTGGGACAAGAAATGGGCTGATGGGGAGGGGTTAGGGCTTGAGGTGGGCTGATGGGGTTAGGACTGGTAATGGACTGTGGGCTGATGGGGGGGGTTAGGACTGGCAATGGGCTATGGGGGGCTGACTGGAAGTGGGCTGATGGGGGGTTAGGACTGGAAGTGGGCTGATGGGGGGTTAGGACTGGTAATGGGTTATAGGGGGGGGCTTAAACTGAAAATGGGGTGATGGGGGGTTAGGACTGGAAGTGGGTTGATGAGGGGGGGATAGGACTGGTATTGGGTTGGGGGGTTGCTAGGACTGGAAATGGGTTGGGGGGCTGCTAGGACTGGAAATGGGCTGATGCAGGGACTAGAAGGGAATGGATGCTGGGTGAGGCTGGAACTAGAAGGGAGCTGGTGTTGGGGGAGGATTAGAATGGGATGGGGCTGGGAGAGTAAAATGGAGAGGGGAAAAATATTTTGTGTGGGAGGGATAAAAAATCTACAATTGGCCAGGTATTGGGAGAGTAAGTGGGGATTGAGGATGGAGGGGTAAATTTTGAGTAGATGAAATAGGAATGAGGAAAGAGCAAAAGGAGAAAGATTAGTATGTTAAAGCAGATGTAGAGAGAGTGGAAAAAAAACCCAAGAAGACAGAAGAAAGGACAAATGGACAGCAGATGGAGAGTTAGCAGAAGACACGAAGAAACCAGAAGAAAGTGGCTGGAACAATTGCAACTGAAAAAAAATGCACAAAAGGTAGAAAAATATCTCTTTATTTTGAATTTATTAATTGGAATATGTCAGCTCTGGGAAATGTGCATCATTAATTTTTGCGCTTTGTTTAGTACAAGAGGAAATTAATATATAGTTTATTTCTACAGTGTTGTTGTATATTCCAAGTTTGGCTTTTGGGGTTCCCAGTTTAATTATTGTCTTCCTGTTTCTAAATTGTGATTCCTTGTTTGGTAATGGTCTGTTCTGCATGTGTAACTGAGCTGAGGTATTCTGTTTATATAATTCCTATTTGACATTGCCACTTGTTCTTTCCCCAGTAGGTCATGTATTGTTGTTCTCTGAGATGTATTGGTTTAATATTTGCAGTGTTGCCTTTTGATAGGTAGAGTATGGTGCTTTGTGAGTCCTGGTAGTGCTGTTAGGATACGGCGGGTTTGCTATGGGTTCTAAATGGGCAGCGTTTGTAGTAGTTCCTAATGTGCCTGGCGGTTGGTACTGGATTATAGTAATGTAGAAACCTTTTAGTCTTTCTTTATCCATATACTCATTAAGAGGCATGTTTACTAAAAGTTAGTGTATGGTAACATTATGCAAATATTTATGCAAATGAAGCACCTTATGCAAATGGAGCTTTAATTGACGTGCTGGCACTTTGAGGAAATTCTTTGGTTTTGTGCGGCAGTTTGGGCACTCGGGCTCAAAAAGGTTAGCCATCACTGGCCTAGGGCATCAAATTTTGAAGATACCAAATACCTGGGCTAAATAGGAACCTGACTGTGCTTGCTTTAGGACCATGCTCTGTGACCTCTGGGGGAGAAACCTTCCTTTACCACCACTTTCCAGTCCTACCTGTGGACATCAATCTCTTAAATCTGGCCCTGAATTGCTTACAGCAATGAACAGACCACTAAAACTCGCCAGATTCTGGAGGCCTGCCCAAAAGTATTGCGAGGACAGTCTTCTCTTCCAGGTGAGCACTTTCTACCCCCAACTCTTTTCTTTACGGTCTAAGATGAGGAAATCCTGCAGGGAATTTAAGATATCAATCAAACCTTTGCTGTAAGTATGACAATGGCTGACAGCTTTACTCTCATTGTCCTTTCCCCTCAGAAATGATAAAAAGTTTGGGGACAGAGAATCTAGCAACTACTTATTTTAGTCCAAGCTATCCTAGCCTCCCAAGCCCTGGTCTACTGGGGCTCTGCTGGCCGCCCTGACCTGCACCGTACGAACTCATTGTTCTATGTCCATGATGCGTGCCCGTTCCCTCCCTATGTATGGCAGTGTGAAAATCTATGCTAGCATTAAAAAGTAGAATGTAATGTTTTCAGGATCTAAGGCAGAAAAAATGTTTTTTGTAGGGCTCCCTTTGCTCCATACAGTGAGGTATGTACCAAGCTGAACCTTAGGGAGGAGTTTTGGTGACTTGAACCTTCAGACACCTAACCACGTCACCTCCACTAAATGTTTGAGACAGAAATTCATTTACCTAGTTTCAAATGAACAGAAACAAAGTCATTACTGAGCCCTCTCATCAGATGCAAAACTGTTCAGGCGGCATTGTTCAAGAATGTGCAGGCAACAAGGAATGCATTTGCTATGTAACTAAGAGGTAAATTACAATAATTTCTGCAACTGGTAAGGTCCTTCTGCACAACTAATTAGCATTTATTGCCTGAATTATAAAAGCAATGTGTGCTTTCTTCGGGGTGAGCTTCAACAATCTGGGCACTGAGAAAAGACAGAGCAACTAATGCGCCCATGAAGTTGTGCGGGAATCCTCAGCACTGGCTGCTCCTCGCAACTCAAAGTGCAATATCGCAGCACCTCTCCCTACCGGCAGCAGCGCAGATGGAGTACTTCTGCATAGCTTGGTGGAAACATTGCAAACAACCAGAGGGTAGTGCAACACATTTCTCACACACAAGCAACCAATCTAGAGCAATGAAGAAAACATGTAACTAGACCCAAAGGCGTTACATGTCTCATGGTTAAGCCATTACAACTCAAATGGTTCTTATTTTACTTTGATAGGTTTTTGGCAAGGAAAACCAGATTTAAAATGTAAATAGCCTTTCTCCTAGAGAGGTCATTTACTCATTTTGGTCATTATGCTTGCAGATTAAGATAATGGTGACATAACTGTGCAATCCAAATTATGCATACTTTCCCTTTTCAAGATTTTAGGTTTGATATTACTATTCCAGTCCCACAGTCAGAGAGAGCCATTTGGCTTACCATGATGTAACTAATATTGACCACATTTCATTTATGTAAAAGCCCAACAAAATGGTTGTTTGCTTTCATGCATTTTGCTTCCTTTGAACTGAAAAGCTATAGTACATGTGCACAAATGTGTAGCCCCACGATAAAATGTAAATATAGTACTCCAAAGGAATAATGCAGGGCACCTCTGACATCACTGTTACCTAAATATCTCTCTTTCTAGATCATGTACAGAAACCCTATATAATATTTCAAAATAGTAGAGTCTGACTATAATTGTAGATTCTATATAAGGAGCTTTCACCTCCATGACTAGTCTCTTAAGAAAAGACTTAGAGGATTTTTTGCACCCTGGACCAGTTTTCAGAACTGAGGAATGTCTATTTAAGTATAAAGATTCCCTTGCTAAAATAATCTCTCAAGCAAGTGAAAATTGAACCTCACCGCCACTCTTTTGATCCAAATTGCTTTGATATAATTTTCCACTTTGCTCACATTGGTTGCAAACAATTTTCCACTTGGCCTCAAATGGTTACAAATGATCAAACAGGATAAATAGGCAAAACAAGACAAAAGATTTGAGGAGAAAGATTTTAGACATGGAATGACAAAATCAATTATCCAGTTAATTGTAATTAGGCAACTACCTGACCTACATCACACATTTTCCTGCAGGATATATACTGGGGAGGGGTTCGGAAGTGCCTATATGAATTTTGTTATACAGAGCAGCCATATATATATGCCAAAATAAGCAAGCAAAAAGAGGACCATAAAACACTGCAGAATCTGCAAATGAGTGTCTATTGCTGATGTACTATTGTAGGGCTCCTTCATCTTCAGAACCACACAGACTACAAAAGACACCTCTAAGAAGCCAGCATACTGAATAATGCAAAGTCTCTCTCTTTCTCATTTGATCTTCCCTATGGAGAATATGTTTTCTCAAAACAAATCTATTTTACCTAAAAGACCAAAATAAAGAACACTCTTCAAATGAGAAAATGGAGAATTCCCAGACTGCAAACTTTTAAGCTTCTCTGTATGCTATATGTGGCATTAAGCAATCCCCCACCTTAAGATTTAATAAGACTGGGGATATTTTGTTGCCCACATCTGGCAGCTATTCTGCAGGAATCTTTCATTATGGTTTGTGCAGGGTCTTGAATACATCAGATGGCCTTAAATCTCAATTTATTTCTGCACATGACACACACAAAAAAATCGGTTTCTCGTGGATCAGGATACAAATGCAGACTTTTCTACTCGTTGCATAAGGAGTTAAGGGGATCATTTATTTTTTCTTATATCCCTAGCTCTTTGAACAGTGATGCAGAATAATGGTAGCAATTTTAAGTGTGTTAATATTCTGTTTCTGTAAAAATACGTCCCCATCCCCCTGTGTATAGTAACTACATTTCAAATAATTTTAGCTGTCAGAGCTTGAAAAAAAACAAACCTAAAATAGAACTGCGTGAATCTATGCTGTCACTCCTGGAAAGTAAATGCCCAACATATGTTGGAAGAGAAAACTACATTATTTTCCCTTCTCAGGTTTCTCTTTCTTCCAGTTTATTTCCTCTCTTTTAATTTCCGTTAGCCAAACTTCAATCGCGTTTTGCAGGCTCGGTACGAGTGAGATACCGCGCTCTCGTCTTTTTAAGAAGCCGGAGTCCTCTCCCTAATTGATGCGTCTGAGCCAGTCTAGACCGGTAGCGAGAGAAGAAACCTACCAATTAGGCTATTCACGTCCCTGAACTTCAGCCATGCGCCCCAGTCTGACTGTTGGAGGGGAGGTACCTGCCTCTGCTGGCACGATACAGACGGGGCACTTTTTGGACATTATTCTGATACTCTGAATGCCCCCGAACATATTAGACTATACAACCTTACCCGTTGCATTTACTAATCCAGACATCTTCATTTGGGGATGGGGGCTGTTAGTGGAAAGCAACATTAAGCATGGAATTCACCTTCCCACTACTCATTTTTCGAAGTTTTGTTTGTTTCTTCTGTACATCTTGTCTCCTGGATTACTAAAGGAGTTTGTAGATTTCACTCCAATTCTCCAGATACTAAAGCCATTCACAGGTAAAATGAAAAGATTGAATCCAAGTACTTAACATAAAAGCCCTTCAGATTTGTACTGCATATTTTCACTTCAAAATATTAAATAAGCATTTAAAACATTATGAATTAAAAAATCCGGTTAAGCTATACTTCTTCAAACCTTGTAAAATAGGAAATTTCAGGGGAAAAATAAACTATAGAAGGAACAACGGGATGGGAGAAAATCAGACTTGTAAAAAGCAATATGGGTCCTATTGAATGTTTAATGTATTTGACTTCAAAATATTAAACAGCAACCCTACGTCAGTCTTTTGTTTGAGGAATTTTAGGACAAACTGGTTTCGTGTATATACCAGATATCTTAAAGAGACGGCCGCATGCAAAATATACATTTTAAAACAGCAATTTCCATTTCGCCCGTGCATTTGGTCCAACGTGCAGTTCGTGTTCTGGAAAAAAAGCCACGCAAAGAAATACAATTGGGAGGAATTCATAAATATTTTTTCTATAGTGGCTTCTAGCGCTCTGCTTTTTGCTTTAATTTCAAGGTAATGGGAATATACATATTCGGGGTCATTTGTGTAATAATTCTATATTCTGCAGAACATTTTGACAATTGACGTTCCATGCAGCACATATACGTAAATACTGAAAAGCTGCACAGAAAAACGCCTGCATTTTCTCGCTGTCATTTTGCTAAGTATTTTCAAAGATTCCACAACAGTCCTTACTCTCAAAATGATGAACGCTTTCGTAGGTGGAAAATGTCATCTTTAAAACTTGCAGGTAGATACACGCTAAGAGATGACGCAATCCCAAATGTTTACAATGTTCTACAGTAGTATCATTACTTCCGGCTTCCAAGGACGAAAATGGTAAAACCCCACTATTTTTAATGCCTTGTTGCATTTAGCTGATCGCGAATCAGTTGGTAGTATATCTCTGGCGTAGCTTCTTCACACAGAAATGTAAAAGACAACAAAAAGAAATTCCTGATCCTACCGAGATTTGAACATCAACCCCTTTCACAAGTGGGAGAACTAAGCTTCTTTTGAGGCACTTTGTTCCTTTCTTATTGAGGATGGTCTCCACGCAGAAGGCCACCAGCCCCCGGCTCAGCCTCTGACACATTTCTGAGATTAATGGTTCACTTTTTAAACTTGGAATGAGGCATGCTGGGATTTCAGATGAGATGTTATGAGGTCAGACACCAGTGTACCGAGCTGTTCCAGTTACGCTCTCAGAGTACTGTGTGCTGCTCTCAAGGAAAGGGGGGGGGGGGGGGATTCAACAGCCTTCAATACATTGTCAATTCTTTTACAGAACCCTTTTTTCGGTAATGAAAACGCTACCACCTCCCTCCAAGTTACATACTTAGGATTGACAATGGGTCTTCACAAAGTAAACGCCTACATTCCCATAGTGTAAAAAATTATAAAAATCAAGAAATTTAGTGCTGTGAAAAGCTATTTCACCATTACTTTGGTATTAGAAACATAAGACCCCGTTCCAGGCGCAGAAAGAACATATACAAGCGCTTACAGTACGAAGAAATACACATTGATTAGTTATAACGCACTTAGGAATTATGCACTTGCCATGGGAGGGGGTGAGGAAAGAGTTCTAGTCTTGAGTGAAAAACCTGGGAATGAAGAGTAGCAGTTCCTCACTATTCACAGCAGATCGTTGGAAATGCATTGCAACAAGAAAATTGAACTTGTGCGCTATTACAGGAAAGTCACCATGAGAGTCCTCAGTACCCACACTTTTGGGTGTTACAGCTCTTTACCCAGCAAAGATGCAAGGGCACGACTCTCAGCTCCCGAGAGCCTAACCCGTGGATTTAAAAGCTAAGCATCACAAGTTAGGGTCTCAGGGATTGAGAGGGATGCAATCTTACTTCCCTTTCACCATAAAGGCTGGACAGAGTCGATATTTAAAAGAAAATCTAGCACTTGATCAGGGCGGGAGCAATAAGTTAACTCCCATAGGAGAAAAAGCCTTGAAACGAAAGCACATATTGAATTTTTTTTCATCTATGCGGATTTAACAGGTTGTAAACTCATCGGCCTCCGATCGACTGGATCAGGCATCACATTAAAATAGAAATGCCGTCCGGCTACCAGACATGATCCAAGGCAAAGCATGCAAAAAGCCAAAACAGCCGGCTGGCAGAGGGCATGGCAGGACGGGCAGCAACAGGGGGCGAAAGCGTTACCAGCATATCCCACAGGAACTCACCGTTCAGACGACATGAAAGAGTCGGTCTTTACAAATTCGCGGCGGCAACAAAAGCCACAGGGCTGGAAAATATGTTTTTGGGAGGGGGGTAGGGCGGTCCTCATTTTTAGCAGAAGATTGCTGAATAGAGATGGGGGGGGGGGGGGCATCGTAGCAAGGAAAGAAACAATCAAGCAAAGAATCTATTCCAGTTCAGCAATAGAACGCAAAGCCCCTGGCTAGCAGCAGGTCCTGGTCTCCTTCTTGCTTCACTTCGGATTTCCCCCGTCTGCCAAACTGGGGGCCTCCTGTACACCAAGCGGCAGCCGCTGAGCCGGAGCCAAGGCCACATTAATAAGGAGGAATCTCGTCTGTCACTCAGCGGATACGGGTGGGAGGAGCTTTAGAACCCCTCTCCGTCGTACCGTCCCCCCGCCCGCACCCTTTACCTCCCAAAAAAAAAAAAAACCACCAGAGGGTGAAGGTAACTGACGTCCAAAAACCGTTCTTTATAAATTGAATGTCGTCTTTTCACTTCCAGAACGAAAACTAGGAGAATGCGTTCCAAATCCGGATATATACACGGACATTTTTGTCAACCAAAAATTAAGACTGTAACTGAACTCCTGGGGGTAGGCGGTTAGCATGACATACACAGCATCCCTAAATAAGTAGGCGGCTAACTTTGCTGCCACTTTTCTAAGAAAAGGGGTAGGGATGGAGGAATTACCTCATTTACTGCCTGTTGCATCTGCACTCTCGTTTGTCTTTAGCCCCCACCCGCCCTTTTTAAAATACAGACTATTTAACATGTTTAATAGAGCACCAGGCAAATTAAAATAGCTTCCCCCACCTCCTTTATAACTCCCTTAGATCCCAGCAAGGAGGTGCTGTTGCAGCTATCTAAGCTGATACAATGTGCCAAAGCACTAGGCGATCAGAAAATCGCGGGATGAAACATAAAAACTCTCCATTCATTTGCTTACGCGCTTACCCGGTTGAAAAGATTTCAACTCTAAGAATCATGCATCTTAGTTACACCAGACCTACTAAGTTTTCCAATATAAGCAAAAGAAAAAAAACTTGACATGCAACAATGATGGTTCACTTGGTTACTTTCTCACCTCTGGAGTCTACCTTAAGCCCATTAGATCCACCTTTAAGTAGCTCCGGTTCCTCCTTTCTCCTCCTCCAGCAGGCAGTTAAGCATAGCCTGCCTTTCCTCCGTTAGTTCTTGTCATATTTTTCCTTGACATTCCCCCCCCCCCCCCTCAACACGCACACAAAGCAAGAGCCTGTAAACATAGCAGCATGAAATAGCTGCCTTTTAGAAAGCGGAGTGACTGGCTCCCCCAGCTCCCATAAAGAAGAACGCGAAAAAAAGAAGGGAGGCTACCGACGGGCAGTGAACATCAGGCACAAATCATGGACGGGACCACGCTGCCGCTGCCGCTGCCCCCCCCCCCCCCCCCCCCGTCTGCAAAGTTTCTGTGCCCTGGTGACATTGAAACAGCCAGTGCCCTGCCTGGCCTACCGCCCCCCCCCCCCCCCCCGGGCAGACGGAATCAGACCCGAATTCCAGGCCCGGCTAGAATAAGGCATCCCAAAGCATTTTTTCCTCCTATATGAGACCCTGTGACTCCAATGCCCAGACGGTGGTACCAGCCATTTAACACTTCACTTCTGCATCGCTTCAGCAGGGGCATGAGACTGATACACTGTTCTATATTCTGCTGGCAGTGTCTCGTTCGCAGCCCTACCCCTCCCCACTCCCCAGACTGCCAAGACCGGATGCTTCAAAGTACCTCCCTGACTACTAATAAGACCAAAAATACTCCAGAGGTCATGGATAAGGCCAGACGGTATTATACACATAAAAACTCCCAGACGGCCAGATACACAGATCAGGTGTCACACCTCTATAGAAGCTTGAATCCTCTTTTCAGTCGCTTCTTAATATATAAGGAAAAAACAGCGGTAATTATTTAGCTACAGAAGCAGTAGCCAGCAGGCAGGTATCTCGCCCCAAATACGATATATAATGTATGCTCTTTTTTTTTAAGAAACTACTTCTCACTCTCACAGAGAGCCATCCCCAGGACTGCTGGTACAATCATGATCATCACCGTCCTTCCAACAAAATTCCTGTAAATATGCATAATTGGACATCATAATTTTAAATATTAAAATTTGTTCTACATGCAGTGTGTCTGCTCTTCCAGCAGGTAAAATAATGTGCTCATGGTTCTCTGAGCTTGTGTAAGAGTTCGATGCACAAAAGTACACTACTGTTAGTATAGGCAATAGCGCAATATTTGCACACAATTGTCTGCACCCGTGTGGGCGGAGAATGAAAGAAGGGATCTAATGCAACCATAATCAATGCCCAAATGGCTGCACCAATGGCAATGCAACACAATTAAATCCATTTAAAGGGACAGTAATGAATCAATTAGTTATGCAACGCAGCTGCAGAGATATGCACCGAAGACTGAATTTAATGCCGAGATTCTAAAATGAGGGCTGCAGTGAGGAATTTATGCTGGTTTCTTTAGAATACAACACCCATAACCTTTTTATGGCTTTGCAGAAGAGAGTGCTGAAAAAACTAATCCACAGGGGAAATGTGCTGGAACAGTGTTATGTGTATGTGTTGGCATGCGATCTGGCACAAACACTATTCTACACAGAATTTCTGAGCATTAACATTATTCTGAATAGAACTTCTGCGCAGAATATTAATGCTGTATGCATCAGATAGCATTGTAGCACATGCTCACAAGTGCCCTTTTTTTGTGCACAAGATATAGGTGCTTCTAACAGACTGCTGTGCGCATGTGCCTGATCTGCTTTCCTTGATTAGTGCAGAGCTCATTTGCTTGCTCTTCCTTACAGCATTGCTGAGTGAAGTTCTGCATTAAAACTGCACAAGAGCTCTAGTTCTGTTTTCCTGCATCAAGCTGTTAATCTATTGGTTTGCTTTAGCTGCTGCTCTTTGCTGTCCTCAGAAGCTACTACTGGTGCTACCCTAAGTGATTGAAGTAGTTGCTAGGCCAGGGCCACACAACCTTTAGCCAAGAGAAGGCAAAGATCTAGCATACAGCCAGAAAGAGCCTTTGTGGTGAACAATCTCTCTAGGCTGGGCCTTAGGGACTTTGCAAAAAGCCATCAGCACAGCATTTGTAACACAGTCCCTTAATCCAGGAGGTATGCATACCCTCAAGAGTGACTATGCCACCTCAGGGCTGTATTATGAACACTTTCAGGAGTGCTGTCACGAAAACAAGTTCAGAAAAGGGTACTCCTCTTTAGAGTAACCAGACATTTCCAAAGTGTTCCCTAGGAACATATGGCTCGGCTCTTCCTGCACTCAGATGGCAAAAAAACAGACAAAAATGACAGACTTACCTGCACAGGTCTATTTGCCTGTACTCAAAGGAATTAATGCTTCACGAGGTACTGAACACAACATAAATATTACACTTCCCTGGAGACAGTGAAGGAGTTAGCTCAAGACAGGCATCATACGTTTTTTTATCGTGCACAGAAAGAAGAAAAAAATTACTATAAAAACATAAAAATGTCATGTCTACAAGGCCTCTTTGCCTTCAGTGCCTAGGGCTAGGTCTCAGAGTCAACAATCAGAGTTGCAGACTATGGCTTAGTGCCTAATGGGGTGAATCCCAACATACTCTGGTAAGCTCAGCTTGTGAAGAAAATGGCAGTAGTAAAATGTAAAAAGTGAAGCTTTCAGTACTAATCTGGAGGATTGTCAACAACAAATATTTTCAGGAGTTGACAACCCTGACTCCTTTCATCAACCCCCAGTAGTCTTACCCTCTCCTGTTGCGTTTACAGCTCAATTGGAACTAGATACAGCTGAAACTGATGCCATGAACCTTCGTTGAGTAGCTATCCAAGTTTTTTTAAATCTCTACCTCCCCATTAACCCTTGTGGTTGTCACAGGACCACAATTTTCTAGATTCTCAGCCCAGTCCTTGAGACATGTTCAGCCAACCTGGCTTTTAAGATATCCTCAATGACTGTACAAAAGTTAAATCTACATGCAGTGCTATGCAAATTTATCTCATGCATGTTCACTGCAGATATTCCGAAAACCTGACAGTCAAGATCTATTGCTTTAGAGTTCAGAACAACTGTGCTGTTAATGTGGCCTGCAGGTGGTACTGTTGCACAAATATCTGAGACTCCACCCCCTTTCCCTCCATCACATCTTCAGCACTGATAGGTCAAAGTTGCTTGCAGAAGCCGGGCTTTGGAAATCAACTACAGTCTCCTACTTCCCAGCACAATAAGTACTACCATAAGCATGACCAGTAAATTTGGGAGACTGAGATCATTCTCCACATAACCTGGTTTATGGCTGAGGTTCAATACCGTCATGGTATGCACAAGAGACTTTTCAGAGTAAAGCCAGCATTTATGATGTGGTTGGATCAAAGCCCTCAGGAAGTCTGACTGCTGATGTAGCTGCGCATGAAATGAGAGTCCGAAGCTGTAAAGATGTTTTACCGAACACAATTTAGGATAGCTATCCAGAGGGTCGCCATGAGTCGACTCCGACTCGACGGCACTTAACAACATGCACAAGACTAACCAATTAAGAAACACTGCCCCTAAAGCACAACTCCCTCAACAGACATTGTCCCATAGATTCCAGAACCTCCTCCACTTTATAACAATTTGTGCTCATCTTGTCCCTCAGATCACCAGCCTGGACTGGTCTTGACAGTTTGATTATTTGCTCTGGATGAATATGTCCGTGGTGGCAAGTCTTTCTACAAGTGTAAAACTGACCTTTGTTCCAGTGAACCAATAAAGGAATGTTTGGTGGTGAGAAGAAACAAACCAGCATCCATGACAGGTGACCCCAAACATCAATGATAGTTGTAAAAGGTAGCAAAAGTCCATAAACTGGCTGACAAATCAGTCAGTGCCTGGTCAACTCTAATCTGAGCAGGATAAAGCACAGTTACTTACCTGTAACAGGTGATCTCTGGGAACAGCAGGAATTAGTCCTCACATATGGGTACGTCGGTACCGACGGAGCCCGTGCGGGAAAGCTCCCCAGCTTCTTAGAATAGAAGCTTTTGGGACCTCCCACTGCACATGCGCACTGCCTTCCCGCCTTCCTGAACAGCTCTCCTCAGTTTCGAGTTTATAGCTGAGTCAACAGAGAGAGGACAGGAAGATAGATAGATAAAAGATACAACTCCTAGGGGAGGTGGGTGGGTTGTGAGGACTAATTCCTGCTGTTCCCAGAGATCACCTGTTACAGGTAAGTAACTGTGCTATCTCCAGGAACAAGCAGGAATAAGTCCTCACATATGGGGACTCCCTAGCTTAGATGCATGGGATCCCCTGTAAAGGTTCGCCATCTTCGTATGGATCTCAGGCATCCATTCTGGGAAGGTGGGCAGGAGTTGTTTAGGAATGGAACAGGTGCTTGAGGACAGCCTGGCCAAACAAGGCATCCCGGCGGGAGTCCTTGTCCAAACAGTAATGGGCTGTGAAGGTATGAACCGAGGCCCAGGTAGCGGCTCGACAGATCTGATCTATGGAAACAGAGTGCAGATGAGCCATAGAAGTTGCCATGGCCCTCACATTGTGAGCAGTGACATGGCCTTCCAGAGAAATGTTTTTGCTCTGGTAAGCAAAAGAAATACACTGAGCAATCCAATTGGAAAGTGTACGCTTGGAGACTGGAAGTCCCAAATGGGAAGGATCAAAGGCCACAAAAAGTTGAGAAGACTTTCGATGTGGCTGAGTCCTATTAAGGTAAAAAGCGAGAGCTCTTTTACAATCCAGAGTATGAAGGTTCCTCTCTGCATTGGATGCATGAGGAGCTGGAAAAAAGACAGGTAGATATACCTCTTGATTAAGATGAAAAGGCGAGACCACTTTAGGCATAAAGTGGGGATTCGTCCTAAGGACCACCTTATCATGATGAAATCTTGTGTAAGGTGGATTAGCCACTAAAGCCTGCAGCTCACTGATGCGGCGAGCCGAAGTGACTGCAATGAGGAAGATGACCTTCCAGGAAAGAAATTTCAAGGAGGTGGAAAACATTGGCTCAAAAGGTGGCTTCATAAGTTGACCGAGCACTAGATTCAAATCCCATGCGACCGGGGGTGGTCTGATGGGAGGTTTAGTGAGAGTCAGGCCTCTCATGAATCTTGCAACAAGAGGATGAGAGGAGATAGGTTGTCCATTTATATGTTTCAAGGATGCTGCAATAGCACTTAAATGGACTCTTACCGAATTCGTCTTGAGGCCTGCATTGGATAGATGCAGGAGATAATCAAGAAGAGAATTCAAAGGAAGTGCCAGAGGGTCAAGACCCTGCTGAGCACACCAAATGGAAAAACATTTCCATTTGAAAGCATAGGAACGCCTGGTAGAGGGTTTCCTAGAGGCAGAAAGGATATCTTTCACTGGTTGGGAAAGATGAAAGTCTTGAAGGCTTAAGCCTTCAGTAACCAAGCACTGAGGTGAAGGGATTTGGGGTTTGGGTGCCACAAAGTCCCCTCCTCCTGAGACAGGAGGTCTGGCGCAGCTCCCAGATCCAAGTAGGATCCCTGGGAGAGCTGTAGAAGTAGAGGGAACCACACTTGGCGTGGCCAGCGTGGAGCTATGAGGATCATAGTTCCATGATCCCTCTGGAGTTTGAACAGAGTCTTGGGAATCAAAGGAATGGGTGGAAAGGCATATAGGAATGCCTGATTCCAATTCAGGAGAAAGGCGTCCGTAGCCTGAGCTCCCTGACACGGAGTTCTGGAACAGAACCGGGGAAGTTTGGCATTCCACGGACTTGCAAAGAGGTCTATGTCCGGGGTCCCCCATTCCTGAAAGATTCGGTTTATTTGGTCCAAATGTAGGGACCATTCGTGTGGCAGCAGAACTCGACTGAGCCTGTCTGCCCGAGAGTTTTGAACTCCTGGGAGATACACTGCTAGCAGGTGAATCTGATGCTCTCTGGCGAAGGCCCATAGTCTTAGAGCTTCGTTGCAAAGCGACAGAGAGCCCGTCCCTCCTTGTTTGTTTATGTAAAACATGGCCACCTGATTGTCCGTCTGAACTAGGACAGTGAGGTTGGCTAGGAGGGAGTGGAAGACCTTGAGGGCAAGGTAAATTGCTCGCAGTTCCAGAAGATTGATATGAAGGGTGGTCTCCTGTAGAGACCAAGTGCCCTGAGTGGAGAGAGTTTGCAGATGGGCTCCCCACCCTGTTTGGGAGGCATCTGTTGTGAGGGTTTGCTTGGGGTAGCAATGGTTGAAATGGAGCCCCCAACAACAGATTCTTGGTGGAAGTCCACCAGTGGAGGGACCAAAACAGACGATCGGAGGTTTGTATTTGGTCTGAGAGCGCTCCTGACGCCTGAGTCCACTGAGTGGCCAGGGTCCATTGAGCTGCTCTCATATGAAGACGAGCATAGGGCACCACATGCACTGTGGAGGCCATATGACCCAGTAGGCGTAGCATTTCCCTGGCTGTCAAGTGAGTGCTGGACTGAGCTTGGGAGGCCAAACTCAGGAGGCGCTGGCCTCGAACATGTGGAAGGTAGGCCCTTGCAGTGATGGTGTCCAACTGGGCCCCTATGAATTCTAGAGATTGAGTAGGGATGAGTTGGGACTTGGGAAGGTTTACTACCAGTCCCAGATACTGCAAAAGGCTCCTTGTGTGGTCCAGGGAAATCTGGGCCTGTGACTGAGTTGGAGCTCGGATGAGCCAGTCGTCCAGATATGGGAAGACAAAGATTCCCATGCCTCTTAGAAATGCGGCTACGACTGCCATGCATTTTGTAAATACTCTTGGAGCAGAGGCTAGACCGAAGGGGAGTACTCTGTATTGGAAATGTTTTCCCTGAAACAGAAAGCGAAGATACTTTCTGTGGGATGGATGGATGAGTATATGTGTATACGCATCCTGTAGGTCTAGAGAACAAAGCCAGTCCTGACCCTGGAGGTAAGGAAGGAGAATGCCGAGAGACAGCATTTTGAATTTCTCCTTGAAGAGAAATTTGTTCAATTCTCTCAGATCTAGGATTGGTCTGAATCCCCCTGTCTTCTTTGGAATGAGAAAATAAGGGGAGTAGAAACCGGACCCTTGTTGAGGAAGAGGAACCTCTTCTATGGCCCCTTGGGCAAGAAGAGAGGAAACCTCTTGACCCAACAGGGTTAGGAGAGATGGGGGAGAATTGAATGGTCTCACCATATGATGGGGAGGAAGGCTGGAGAAATGAAGTTTGTAACCCTCTCGAATGATAGAGAGGGTCCATTGTTCTGTTGTGATTTGTTCCCATCTGGGAGCAAAGTGAACCAACCTTCCGGGTATGGTGAGAGGTTCTGGTTGTGTTAGAACCAGAAGTGGCAAGTTCCCTAGGAGCAAGTCAAAACCCCTGAGGGGTTGGAGCCTGCTGAGCTACAGTAGCTGCTGCAGGCTTAGCTCGTGCTTGTTTGGATTGCTGACGCTTAGCAGTATAGCGAGGTTGAGAAGACTGCTGGCCAGTATTTGAAGCAACTCTGGCCTTCTTATAGTAAGGCCTTTTAAAAGACTTTTTCTTAGTAGGAATTGAAGTGGACTTTGAAAGTCTTTCCAAGGTGGCATTTTCAGCATCCATCTGGGTGGCTTTGATTTGCCACTCTTCCCCAAATAAGTTCTCACCTGTACAGGGCAGATTCCGTAAGCCATCTAGAACCCAAGGTTCCAGATCAGAGGCCTGGAGCCAAGCAAGACGTCGGGCTGCAATAGCAATGCCCGAAGCCCTACTGGCTCCCTCAAAGGAATCATATGCTGCCCTATTAGAGAACTTAGAAACCTCTAAGAGTTGTTTCACTAGGGAAAGGAATCCCTGCTTTTTATCCTCAGGGATAAAGGGGGCAAAATGCCGCACCTTTTTGGCAAGTTCCTCCAGGAACATGCCCATATAGAGACTGTAGGAATTAATCCTGGCTATAAGCATACTAGCCTGGAAAATTTTCCTACCAAAAGAGTCCAAAGTCTTACATTCCCGTCCTGGAGGGGTGGAAGAGTGCCTTTTGGTACTCCTAATCTTCTTCATTGCAGACTTCACCACAATAGAGTGGTGGGGCAATTGAGTCTTTTGGAAACCAGGAGAAGGAGGGACCCTATACATGGTGTCCAACCTACGGGAATAAGGAGACAAAGTCAAAGGATTTTCCCAGAAATCCATCAGTTGTTCTTGAAGGATTTCATGGATAGGCAGGGTAACTGCCTCCTTAGGGGCCTTTGAGTATCCCAAAATATCCAGTTTTTTGGATCTGGGTTCCTTTTCAGAGGATGTGGTAATAGAAAGGGCTGTAGCCATATCTAAAACAAAGTCCTGGAAGGACAAATCCTCTGGAGGGGACATTCTCCTTTTAGGAGAAGAGGGCTCCTCAGGTAAGTTGAGTGAAAACTCAGCAGAATCATCAGAGGAGTGAAAATCCTCAGAGGAATCGGTGCTTTCCTCTAACGCACGATACGCGTACCGATCGGTATCGATATCGGGCGTATCGGGTATGGAACCGGTATGGAGCGAAAGCCCATACGGTACCGACTTGCGTTTAGAGGTGGACGGCCTCGATACCGGCATGGCGGACGATACCGGTATCGGGCCCGGAACCGCTGAAAGCGGAACCGATGGCGTTGCAGCTTTAATGAAAGCCATGACGGCTTGCTGCATGGACTGTACAGTATCGCCCATGGACGCCATAGCTGCCTGGATGTCGGTACCGGAGTGACCCGGTACCCCAGAGCAGGCTAACAGGTGATCTGTCGAGGCCGTAGCATCGATATCAACCTGAGACCCCTGAATTGGCGTTTTTGGAAGTTGGACTTCCCGCCGGGGTTGTTTGGCTGGGGCAGGGTCCTCAAGTTCTAAGCTAAGAGCCTCTCGATGCTTTGAAGGAGATTTGCTCTTTGAGGACTTGCCCACAGAAGGTTTGGTTACCTGAGATCCATCCGGAGAAGAAGACCTGGATGACTGTGATGCTGTATTCTCTGAAGCAAACAGCACATGGAATTTGTTGGCCCGGTTCTGCAGCCCACGTTTAGACATGTGGGAGCAAGATGGGCAGTCCGGTATGGAATGGTCAGGCCCCAAACATTTCAGACACCAGTCATGGGTGTCTGTGACTGAAATAACAGCATTACATTTGGTACACTTCTTAAATCCAGGGGCTGGCTTCTCCATGAGGAGAAATTGAGTAGGCCGAGAGGCCTCTCTGAAGTGACCAAAAAGCTAAAAAATAAGAAAAAAGAATTATAATTTTTTAAAGAAAGAAAGAAAAGACCGGCGATACCGGTATCGGTATGGGGAAGGCAGGTACGCGGTCTAAAGAAACAAATAAAATAACAATTTCTTCAGCGGTGACAGGAACACGACCTGCTGGCTCCGCGGAAAAAGAGAAACTGAGGAGAGCTGTTCAGGAAGGCGGGAAGGCAGTGCGCATGTGCAGTGGGAGGTCCCAAAAGCTTCTATTCTAAGAAGCTGGGGAGCTTTCCCGCACGGGCTCCGTCGGTACCGACGTACCCATATGTGAGGACTTATTCCTGCTTGTTCCTGGAGATCCATATGTACTGTAACTACATGCGATGTTATTTTATACATGTTATTATGCTACACAACAATTGCACTCACTGGAGCCAGTGGTAATTTTCTTTAATAATAATAATAATAATAATTATAATAAAAACACAACACAGGTCAGGATCAGCAGATATTACCTTCCACACTAGCTGCAATGAAAAAAATGCCATGTTTCAAAAGGTTCTGGGAGTGGAGGAGTAGCCTAGTGGTTAGAACACTGGCTTGGTAACCAAGCAACCAGGGTTCAATTCCCACTAGCACTCCTTGTGGCCTTGGGCAAGTCACTTAACCCTCCACTGCCTCGGAAGAAAGGCCTGGCAATCTACTTCCGGTGACACTGCCAAGAAAACCCAGGAGCTTCTGGGTCGCCAGGAGTGACTCAAAGGCACACATTGCATTGCATTTTTTCAAAAGGTTCCAGGTCAGTGACCTGGAAGAAAATCACTACCGATGGACTAATGTACCAAATGTTAATGCACTAAAAATGCAGATGGTATTGGGGGGAGGGAGGACCCTGCTGGGTGGGGGCCTGAGGGATTTGTATATATTTATTTATTTGTGAGTTTTATATACCACTTTTTCATTATAATCAAGGTGGTTTACATATAACATTAAACAAACTTAAAAATCACCTTTGCTTCGATGTAAACAATGCAGTAAAGCAAACATAACTAAACTTAATAATTTAAACTTATTTACATGTGCAGAGTAGGTATTTGTAGGAATAAAAATATATGTTTTATCTTTTGCTGTACACCACCTTGAATACTTGAGCCAATGGCGATTAATAAATGCTTTTAAATAAATAAATAAAACGAGTATGAAATGGTGCTAAGTACATGAGCATCTTAAATCCCTACCTGATCTGTCATTTGAATATTAAAAATAAGCAAACCAATAATAAATGTTAAAAGGAGGGGTGGGGTAAGGAAGGGGACAATGTTAAAATGTCACCTGAAAATAAAAAGAAGGCACCACCCTCCCCATCATACCATAGGAGTGGAGGATAGCCTAATGGTTAGAGCACTGGCATGGAAACCAAGAGACCAGGGTTCGATTCCAACTAGCACTCCTTGCGGCCTTGGGCAAATCACGTAATCCTCCATAGTCTCAGAAGAAAGGCCTGGAAATCTACTTCAGATTACACTGCCAAGAAAACCCAGGAGTTCCTTATTGTCCCTCCAGTCCAGTCCCGCACCTCTGGGCAGTTACAGAAACATGATTCACAGAAAACCATGACTGGGATGTTACTAAAGCAGGCTATACTTTTATTTATTTATTAAACAATTTTTCTATACTGCCTTTATCCAAGGTGGTTTACATCGAACATCACAATTACAGGGAATTGTTTTAAATTAAACGGGGAGTATACCGTGGAGTTAAATAAGAGATTATTATGTAGGGGGTATGAACTATTTACATGTAGAGATGGATGCCATTTATGGAGGGAATGGTTGGTTCAGATTAGCAGTCCTATGTGGTGTGTTAGCACCTAGATTATGTTTTGTCATCAGGTCCATAATATTCTCTGAATAGGTTGGTTTTTAGTTGTTTTTTTAAATTCAGTAATGGATTTTGCTGACCTTATGTTATCTGGTTGAGTGTTCCAGATTGATGGCGCATACAAGGAGAATGCTCTGTTGCTGGTCTGCTGTGTGGTTTTGATCCTGAGCGGGTGGATGTTCAGGTGGTTTTGATTGGAGACTCTTCTTGGTCTTGTAGAGTATGTTGTGATTAGCTCAGAGAGACAGGGAGCTGAGAGGTTGTGGAGGATCTTGAAGGTGGCAGCAATGGCTTTGTATTTTGATCGTTGTGTTATTGGGAGCCAGTGTAGGTTTTTTAAGATTGGTGTTATATGGTGCATGGTCGAACTGGTGGAGAGAATTCTGGCGGCAGTGTCTGGACTAGTTGGATTGGATATAGAGCCTTTTTTGGGAGGCCTTGGTAAATGATGTTTCCATAGTCCAAGTGTGGTGTGACTATGGCTTTTAGATTGATCTGAAGTCCGTTTCCTGCAGAAAGTGTCAAAGGAATTTGATGAGCTTTAGTTTCCAGTATGCGGTTTTGGATGCATTTTTGATGTGAGAGATCATGTTGAGGTTGCTGTCAATGATTATACCTAGGTATTTGATCTCATGTTTTATTGATATTTCTGCATTCTGTGTTATTATCTTTATTGGTGAGTTGAAGTCTTTATTTAGAAAGGACAGGGTAGGAGGAAGGGGAGGAGGAGTGGCACTATATGTAAAAAAATATTATTAAAGTTTTGGAATTAGAGAGCTTAAAAGGGAGAGAGGAGGCACTGTGGGTTAAACTAGAAAGAGGGAAAGAGAAATCTATTTGTATTGGTGTGATATACAGACCTTCCTCACAAGAGGAAGAGGTGGATGGAGAGTTAATTGAAGACATATGCAGCATTGCTAGGAATGGGGAAGTGCTATTGATAGGGATTTCAATATGCCAGATGTTGACTGGCACATTCCTGCTGCAGTATCATCTAGAAGTAAGGAGATCCTGGATTCTCTACAGAGAGAACTATTAAGGCAATTGGTAACAGACCCCACACGTGAAGGGGCCATACTGGACTTGGTGCTTACCAATGGTGAAAGTGTTTCTGATGTTATAGTGGGAGATCATTTTGCATCCAGTGATCACCAGATGGTGTGGCTCAGTATTAGGACTACAGCTGTTAGAATCCATTCAAAAGTGAGGGTCTTAGACTTTAGGAAAACTAACTTTGCCAAAAGGGGACAATACCTCAGGGAGTCGTTAGCGGGATGGGAACAGCTGGGGGATGTAAAAAACAGTGGGCAAAACTGAAAGGGGATATTTTAAGAGCAAACAACCTTTTTGATAAAATGGTAAATAAAGATAAAAGGAAAAGGAGACTACTATGGTTTTCAAAAGAAGTAGCTGAAAAGGTGAAGAAAAAGAGGGAGGACTTCATGAAATACAAGAGATCACAGAGAGAGGAAGACAGGCATCTATATTTGGAAAAACAGAGAAGCTAGCAAAGTAGTCAGGAAAACAAAGATTCAAAAACAGGAGGAAATAGCCAATGCAATAAAATGGGGGGATAAGACATTTTTCAGATAGTGAGAAGAGGAACGGCAAAAGTGGTATTGTCGAGGGTGAAGGGGAGGAATATGTAGAAGCTGATGAGGATAAAGCAGAATTGCTTAACAAATATTTCTGTTCTGTGTTCACAGATGAAGAAACAGGACCTCAGAAAACACCCACAAACAAGAACAAAAGCGAGGGGCATCTTGAACAATTTTCAGAAGACTGTGTTCGTGAGAAACTAGCTAAATTTAAAGTAGACAAAGCAATGCGACTGAATGGGATACACCCTAGAATACTGAGGGAACTTGGGGATGTTCTAGCAGCTCCACTGATTGACCTTTTCAATGCCTCGTTGGAGTCAGGAGTGGTGCCAAAGGACTGGAGAGAGGCATGGCATATACCTGGGAGGAGTGGCCTAGTGGTTAGGACACGGTACTTCAGGCCGGAGGGCCGGGGGTTCAAGTCCCACCTAGGGACAGCAATCTCAGGCCGGAGGGACTGGGATTTCTAGTCCTATAGGTACTCCTTGTGGTCTTGGGCAAGCCACTTAACCCTCCATTGCCCATGTTCCCTGTAAGTATTAGCATATGTGTGTCATATCCCCTCGTGTTAAATGTATCTCCCAATTGACCGCTTTGACCCGGTGAAAAGCGGGATATAAATACAGCTAAATATAAATAAAGCTAAATAAATACCCCTATTCAACTGGACTCCACTGACTATATTTATTTATTTATTTATTTAAACTATTTCTTTTATACCGCCCCTTCCAGAGATCAAGGGCGGTTTACATATAACAAGTTAACAGTCATGTACACAGTTTGTATACATTTTACATAGAACATAGAACAATAGAAATCAACTATTTACATTAAACAGTAAATATAACATTTATAGGTATTAAAGCAAACACATTAAACTTTATACAAATGAATATACCTGCATTCAAAGAAATGACAAGCTGGCTAACTAACAACAACTTAAACATCAACATAAAAAAATCTGAAGCAATCATCATAACGAGAGACCCCACATTCATCCATTCTACTTCTATAAACATATCCAATACACCGATTACAATAAAAGATGAAGTCCGATACCTGGGAATGATTCTAGACAAGCAACTCACCCTCCAGCCACATATAAACAAGATATCCAAAACACCCTTTTTCAAACTCGCAACGCTCCGGAGACTAAAACCTCTCCTCAATAAAGAACATTTCCACACAGTATGCAAGGCCATCATTACACCTGTGCTGGATTACTGTAATATACTATTCCAAGGTCTACCCAAACCAACCACCCGTCCCCTACAAATAATACAGAACACTGCTGCCTGAATCATTGCTAGCGCTTCAATACAAGACCATATAACTCCAATACTACATGATCTGCACTGGCTACCAATATTGTCACGTGCAAAATATAAATCAGCACTCACCATCTTCAAAATTAAAGACATAGTAACATAGTAAATGACGGCAGATAAGGACCAGCATGGTCCATCTAGTCTGCCCAGCAAGACAGCAAGAGTAGGTGCACCTGTCGCTCTGTGCAGGCCACCCCTCCCCATGTCTTTGTTTAGGGGTAAAACCACCACTCCATGTAGGACACCCCTATTTGTTGAATGGTACCGTTTATCTTGTTTTTATCCTGTTGCTGTAAAGGGATCCACTGTGTTTGTCCCATACCTTTTTGAATTCCGTCACCGTGTTTGCCCCCACCACTTCCATCGGGAGGACATTCCAAGCATCCACCACCCTTTCAGTGAAAAAATATTTCCTGACATTGCCTTTCAATTTACCACCTTGCAGCTTCCTGTTATGCCCTCTAGTTTTACAGCTTCCCCGTCTTTGGAAGAGGTTTGTTTGTTCAGCATTTCTCTTTAAATATTTAAAGGTCTGAATCATATCTCCCCTGTCCCTCCTCTCCTCCAAAGTGTACATATTTAGGTCTTCAAGTCTCTTCTCATAAGGCTTCTGATGCAGGCTCCAAATCATTTTGGTTGCTTTCCTCTGAACAGTTCTGCGTCTTTTTACATCTTTTGCAAGATACGGTCTCCAAAACTGAACACAGTATTCCAAGTGAGGCCTCACCAGTGACCTGTACAGTGGCATAAGTACCTCTTCCTTTCTGCTAGTAATCCCTCTTTGTATGCAGCCCAACATCCTCCTGGCTTTTGCCACCGCCTTGTCGCACTGTTTTGCCACCTTGAGATCATCAGAGATAATCACACCAAGGTCTTTCTCCTGAACCGTGCATACCAACTTCTCGCCCCCTATAGCGTACATTTACCTTGGATTTCTGCTACCCAAGTGCATGACACTGCACTTTTTCACATTAAATCATAGTTGCCAAGCATTAGACCAATCTTCCAGCTTTTGTAGATCTTTCCTCATGTTAACCACTCCCTCAGGGGAGTCCACTCTTGCAAAATTTTGTGTCGTCTGCAAAAAGAGACTTACATGTCAGCAAGAATACTACAGGAATTCATCGGAACCAAAATAAGCAAAAGACCAGACAGAAACACCACCAAAAACAATATACCAACACTATTCACAACAAACAACAAATCTACATCCATGAGAGCCTTCTCTCTTGCTGCCCCTATCCCAGATAAACTAAAATCAACAACAGATATAAAAGAATTCAGGAAGCTACTCAAAACCGCCCTATTCATTGAACAATTAAACACCACCAATCACCCTAATCACTACACAAACTGATCTAAGCCATGACACACACACCACACAAACACCCCATTACTCTCATTAAGATGTATGTAGTTTAGATAATGTTACAAGAGACTATTCAGGTTGTTGAAGTTATGTTACTGTTGACATTTTGCAAGTTCTTTGTATAAGTTGAAGTTTATTGTAAACTGCCTTGACTGAATGAAAAGGCGGTATAGAAAAACTGTTAAATAAAGCACAGTTACTTACCTGTAACAGGTGATCTCTGGGAACAGCAGGAATAAGTCTTCACATATGGGTATCGTCAGTACCGACGGAGCCTGCGCGGGAACGCTCCCCAGCATCCAGTAAGAAAGCTTTTGGGAGCATCCCACAGTGCCTGCGCGCTTGCCTTCCCGCCTTTCCCAACCGCCTCTCTCCAGTTCGAGTTTTAGAGCTGAGACAAAGAGAGAGAGAGGAAGGAAAGAAAGATAGAGAGATACAACTCGTAGGGGAGGTGGGTGGGTTGTGAAGACTTATTCCTGCTGTTCCCAGAGATCACCTGTTACAGGTAAGTAACTGTGCTATCTCCAGGAACAAGCAGGAATGAGTCTTCACATATGGGGACTCCCTAGCTGCAGATGCCAGGGGAATACCCCAGGTTGTGTGTCCTTGAAAAGGACTCTACCTCCTCCCATGGATCTCTGGCATCCAACCAGGGTAGGTGGGTAGGAGTTGATTAGGAATGGAACAGGTGTTTGAGAACAGCCTGACCAAACAAGGCATCCCGGCGGGAGTCCTTGTCCAAGCAGTAATGGGCTGTGAAGGTATGAACCGAGGCCCAGGTGGCCGCTCGACAGATTTGGTCGATGGACACAGAGTTTAGATGAGCCATTGAGGCTGCCATGGCTCTCACATTGTGAGCTGTGACATGGCCCTCCAGAGAAAGGTTTCTACTCTGGTAGGCAAAAGAAATACACTAAGGGGCTTGTTTACAAAGCCGCGGTAGCGGTTTGCGATCGTAATCGGAGCCGCGGCCCCATTGATTTCAATGGGGCCGCGGTTGCGATCGCGATCGCGAACCACTACCGCGGCTTTGTAAACAAGCCCCTAAGCAATCCAGTTGGACAGTGTTCTCTTAGAGACTGGAAGTCCTAAATGAGAAGGATCAAAAGCAACAAAGAGTTGAGAAGACTTTCTATGTTGCTGTGTTCTTTGTAAGTAAAAAGCAAGAGCTCTCTTACAATCCAAGGTATGAAGATTCCTCTCTGCACTTGATGCATGAGGTCCTGGAAAAAAGACAGGTAAATATACCTCTTGGTTCAGATGAAAAGGCGAGACCACTTTAGGCATAAAGTGTGGATTGGTCCTGAGGACTACCTTATCATGATGGAACCTTGTATAAGGTGGATTAGCCACCAAAGCTTGCAACTCACTGATGCGGCATGCTGAGGTGACTGCAATGAGAAAAATAACCTTCCAAGAAAGAAATTTCAAGGAGGTGGTGGCTAAAGGTTCAAAGGGTGGCTACATGAGCTGGCCAAGAACCAGGTTTAAGTCCCATGCCACTGGAGGTGGTCTAATGGGAGGTTTAGTTAAAAGAAGGCCTCTCATGAATCTTGCTATAAAGAGGATGAGAGGAAATAGGTTGTCCATTGAGAGGCTTGAGGGACGCTGCAATAGCACTCAAATGGACTCTTACTGAATTCGTTTTCAGACCTGCATGGGATAGATGCAGGAGATACTCTAGTAGAGAATTCAGAGGTATTGCAAGAGGGTTTAGACCCTTCTCTGAACACCCAATGGTAAATCTTTTCCATTTGAAAGCATAGGAACGTCTAGTAGAAGGCTTTCTAGAGGCATGAATAACATCTCTGACTTGCTGAGAGAGATGAAAATCTTGAAGGTCTAAGCCCTCAGCAACCAAGCCCTGAGATGGAGCGACTGGGGGTTTGGGTGCCATAATGTTCCCTCTTCCTGGGATAGAAGGTCTGGTGCAGAACTCAAGTCCAGGGAGGGAGCTTGAGAGAGATGCAGAAGTAGAGGGTACCACACTTGGCGTGGCCAATGTGGTGCTATGAGGATCATGGTCCCTCGATCTCTCTGAAGCTTGAATAGTGTTTTGGGAATTAGGGGAATTGGTGGAAAGGCATAAAGGAAGTCTTGACCCCAGTGAAGGAGGAAGGCATCCTTGGCCTGAGCTCCCTGACACGGAATTCTGGAACAGAACCGGGGAAGTTTGGCATTCCACGGACTTGCAAAGAGGTCTATGTCCGGGGTTCCCCAAATTCGAAAAATCCTGGCTACTTGGTCCATGTGGAGGGACCATTCGTGTGGAAGCAGAACTCGACTGAGTCTGTCCGCGCAAGAGTTTTGAACGCCTGGAAGATATACTGCCAGAAGATGGATGTGATGCTCTCTGGCGAAGGCCCACAGTCGCAAAGCTTCGTTGCAAAGCGACAGAGAGCCAGTCCCGCCCTGCTTGTTCACATAGAACATGGCTACTTGGTTGTCCGTATGGATGAGGACTGTCCTGTAGCTGAGCAGGGTATGGAACACTCTGAGAGCTAAGAATATTGCTCTGAGTTCCAATAGATTGATATGCAGAGAAGTTTCCTATGGAGACCAGATGCCCTGGGTGGAGAGATCTTGTAGATGAGCTCCCCAACCCTTTGGAGAAGCATCTGTTGTGAGAGTTGCTTGGGGCAGTGGTTGCTGAAAAGGGGACCCCAGCAACAGGTTTTGAGAGGACTTCCACCACTGGAGAGACCAAAAAAGGCGACTGGAGTTTGCTATTTTGTCTGACAGGCAACCCGATGCCTGAGTCCATTGGGTGGACAAAGTCCATTGAGCTGCCCTCATGTGAAGGCGAGCATATGGAACCACATGCACGGTGGATGCCATGCGGCCTAATAGTTGTAACATCTCTCGAGCAGTTAAGTGGGACTTTAACTGAATCTGGGAGGCTAACTGCACTAGATGTAGGCAACGGGCCTGAGGAAGATAGGCCCTTGCAGTTGTGGTATCCAACAAGGCCCCTATGAACTCCAGAGACTGAGTAGGGGTGAGATTGGATTTTGTGATGTTTATTACTAGTCCCAAATACTGAAGGATACGCATTGTGCAGGTTAGGCAAGTCTGGGCTTCTGACTGGGATGGGGTATGAATGAGCCAGTCGTCCAGATATGGGAATACGAATATTCCTAGAATGCGGAGAAATGCAGCTACTACTGCCATGCATTTTGTGAACACCCTTGGTGCAGAGGCCAGACCAAAAGGAAGCACCCTGTATTGGTAGTGCTTTCCTTGAAAAAGGAACCGAAGGAACCTTCTGGGTGTTGGATGGATGAGGACATGGGTGTACGCATCCTTGAGATCTAGAGATCAAAGCCAGTCCTGACTCTGAAGGTATGGAAGCAGAGCCCCTAGAGAAATCATTTTGAATTTCTCCTTGAATAGAAACTTGTTCAATTCTCTGAGATCTAATATGGGTCTGTAGCCCCTTGTTTTCTTTGGGATAAGAAAATAAGGGGAGTAGAACCCTGAGCCCTGTTGAAGAAGAGGTACTTCTTCTATTGCCCCTTTGGCAAGAAGGGTAGCAATCTCCTGAATATTGGAGAATTGAACTGTTTCACCATGGTGTGAGGAGGAAGGCTTAAGAAATGAAGCTTGTACCCTTCCTTTATGATGGAGGGGGTCCATTGCTCTGCTGTGATTTGCTCCCATCTGGGAGCAAAGTAAGTCAACCTTCCTGGAATGGTGAGGGGTTCTGGTTTTTCCAGAGCTAGAAAGGCTAGGTTCTGTAGTTGCAAGTCAAAGGCCCTGAGGAGGTTGAGGCTGCTGGGCTGTGGTAGGACTGGCAGCCTTTGACTTGGCCTGTTTAGGTGGTTGCTGACGCTTTGCAGCAAAACGACCTGCAGAAGATGTCTGCCCATGAGCAGGATAATATCTTCCCTTTTTAGAAAAAGATGTCTTTTTGAACAATCTTTTCTTAACAGGGGCAGAGGTAGACTTGAAAGTCGATCCAAAGCAGAGTTCTCAGCATCCATCTGAGTGGCCCTTTGCTTGCCAATCCCTGCCAAACAGGTTTCCACCTGTACAAGGAAGGTTTCCCAACTCATCTTGGACCCAGAGTTCCAAATCAGAGGCTTGTAACCAAGCAATTCTGCGTGCACCTATGGCAATAGCTGTGGCTCTGCTTACACACTCAAAAGAGTCAAAGGCTGCACGGTTGGAGAATTTGGAAACATCTTGGGCATGTTTGAGCCAAGTGAGAAATTCCTGCCTTTTATCTTCTGAAATAAAAGGAGCTAAAGTCTGCAGATTATCTGTGACTTCTTTTAGAAACATCCCCATATAGAGACTATAGGAGTTGATTCTGGCAGCAAGCATATTGGCCTGGAAAATCCTTCGGCCAAAAGCATCTAGAGTCCTACATTCACGTCCTGGAGGGTTAGATGAGTGTCTCTTTGCACTCTTTATTTTCTTCATAGCAGACTCAACCACAATAGAGTGGTGAGGAAGCTGAGTCTTATGAAAATCAGGACAGGGAGGGACACGGTACATGGTGTCTAACCTACGAGAATGAGGAGAGGTGGTGAGAGGAGTCTCCCACATGCCCAACATGAGATCATAAAGAATCTCATGAACAGGTAAGGTAGCTGCTTCCTTAGGAGCCTTAGGATATTGCAAAATATCTAATTCCTTGGCTCTAGGTTCTGACTCAGAGGCCACTGTGATGGAGAGGCCTCTAGCCACTTCCCTAATGAAGTCTTGAAAAGACAAGTCCTCTGGAGGAGACATTCTTCGTTTTGGAGAAGCAGACTCCTGAGGAAGAAGTACCGGTGCATCGACAGAAGCCTCCGACTCATCAGAGTCTTCGGAGGAATCGAAGTATCGCCTGTCTGGATGCTCCTGTAAAGCCCGATACGCGTACCGAGTGGGATCGACATCGGGAATAAGCGGTACCGGTTCGGTACCGATGGGCATCATAGGACAGGGTACTGTTGCAGTCGACACTGAAGCAGATGTCGATGCAATCGGTACCGGCACCGGCAACAGAGATTGTTGCGGTACCGGAGGCGTCGAAGCCTGCATAAACGCCATAAGGGTGCGTTGCATGGACAGAATTTTCTGATCCATCGATGCCACCAAAGTCTGGATGTCGGTACCAGTGGAGGCCACCGGTACCCCAGAACACAGCAACAGGTGATCGGTCGAGGCCAAGCCATCGATGTCAACCTGTGACCCCATAGATAATGCTTTGGAAGTCGGAACTTCCCGCCGGGGTAATTTTGCCGGAGCGGAATCCTCGAGGACAAGCCCGGAGGCATCTCGATGCTTAGAGGGAGATTTACCCTTCGAGGACCGGCTAGATTTATGTTTGGTTACCTGAGATCCATGGGAGGACGAAGAAGCCCTGGAAGACGTCGATGCCACCGAGGCTGCATCAGAGGGAAACAGGGTACTGAGCTTGGCTGCTCGGTTCTGCCGACCTGTTTTAGACATCATGATGCAGGACACACAATCCGTGATGGAATGGTCAGGACCCAAACATTTCAGACACCAATCATGGGTGTCGGTGACAGAAATAGTACCGCCACATTTTGTGCACTTTTTGAACCCAGAAGCGGGCTTCTCCATGAGGAGAAAATATCTAGGCCTAAGGCCCAAACTGAAAATGCACAGCTGAATAAAGGTTTTTTTTTTTTTTTGAAGAAGAAGAAGAAGAAGAAAAGAAAAGACCGGCGGTACCGGTATGACGTCGAAGGCAGACGTGACACAGAAAAATAAAGAAAAAAATAAAGAACTTCTTCTGCGGTGACAGGAACACGACCTGCTGGCTCCGCAGAAAAGAAGAACTGGAGAGAGGCGGTTGGGAAAGGCGGGAAGGCAACGCGCAGGTGCTGTGGGATGCTCCCAAAAGCTTTCTTACTGGACGCTGGGGAGCGTTCCCGTGCAGGCTCCGTCGGTACCGACGATACCCATATGTGAAGACTCATTCCTGCTTGTTCCTGGAGATAATAAATAAATAAATAAAATATACCGCCTTATCTAGCAATCAAGGCGGTTTTGTGAAGATCCTTGGGGCAGAGGCTAGACCGAAGGGGAGAACCCAGTACCGAAAATGGTTTCCTTGAAACATGAAGCGCAGATACTGTTTGTGCAAAGGATGGATCAGTATATGTAGAAGAGTTCCTAGGGAAATCATTTGAATTTCTCTCAGACCATGAACTTGTTTAGGTCTCTGAGATACAAGATGGGCCTGAAGCCTCCTGTTTTCTTTGGAATGAGAAAATATGGAGAGTAGAAGCTCATCCTTTCTTGGGGAGGAGGAATTCTTTCTATGGCACCCTGGGACAACAGGGTGGTCACCTCTTCTTTTAAGAGAGTGCTTTGAAGGGAATGTGTGGCGTAATAAGTGAAACTGATAACCCCCTTTGGACAACCTGGAGGGTCCACTGCTCTGATGTTATGAAATACCACTTGTGGGCATAGTGACAAAGTGTGCCTACTATGAGATGGGGCGGGAGGTCCTCCAAGGGCAGATTGGCAATGCTCTCTGGGAAGGAGTCAAAAACCAGGTGCAGGTTGTGCCTGTGCAGCTGATTGAGGCTTCGGAGCTTTGGGCTTCCTGGGTTGGCGAGGGCCCTGCTGCCTCTGCGGAGACTGATAAGCAGCAGAAAGCGAGTAAGAAGGATAGTATCTCTTCTTTTTAGAATAGAAAGATTTCTTGGTTAGAGCCTTCATCAACTATTTTCCTGGAAAGACACTTTAGGGTGAGATCATCTGTTTCAAATCTCCCTTGATTTTTCCCTCCAATCTTTGCAAAAAAGGTTTTCCTCAGTACATGGGATATTGGCCAATTTATCCTGGACCCACTGCTCAAGATCTGATGCCTTTAACCAGGCTATTCTGCAAGCTGCAATGCAGACTTCTGAAGCTCTGCTTGTTAATTCAAAGGCATCAAAAGAGGCCCTGGTAAGAAACTTAGAAGTATTTTGGCCTTGTTTGATGAGTGTGTGGCATGCTTATTCTCAGGAAGCAGGGGGGGGTGAAAGTTTCCAGATTCCTGGTGACATCCTTCAGAAACATGCCCATGTACAGCATGTAAGAGATGATTCTGGAGGCCAACATGCATGCTTGGAAGCATCGACGCCCAAAGACAGAGTGTTCTGTAGTTTCTGCCAGGTGGCATGGAGGACTAGTTCTTAGAGCTCTTTATTAGTCATATCGCCAATTCCACCAGCATTGAGTGGTGGGGGAGCTGAGGTTTTTGGAAGCCTGGGCAGTCTGGTACTTGGTATATGGTATAAAGTCTCTTGCTGATAAGTGGAACCATAAGCAGGCTTCCCACATGCGGAGCACAAGATCCTGCAGAATACGATGCACCGGTAATGTAGCTGCCTCTTTGGGCATGGGAGGGAAGTCCTGAAAGGAGATATCTTCTGGTGAGGATCAATGTCATTCTTGAGGTAGCAAAGGGTCCGAAGGGATGACTAGAAGTTCTTGGAACTCGAGCAGTGATGGGATCCAAACCAATGAGGAACTGGTTCGGTTCCAGCCTCCCAGAGGGCCGGTTTGGTGCACCTCAAGTAGAGGCATTGCAGTAGCTGTATGCTTGGGCCGCTGCCCTCCATCGAGGTGCAGCAACCTGGCCACTGCTCTGCAGCCCGATCCCCCGCATGACAATGTTTTAACGGCAACGAGGGGCTTCTCCCAAAGCCATGATCCCCTGATGTCGTCAAACATTGTCAGGAGGGGGGATTCCCATCATTGTAGTGCTGGCATTTCAATGCAGTGTTCGGCCTGGTTAGGTGAACACAGGTCACACCGGCCAAATCCCACCAATGAAATCAAGTGACCCTTCATCAGATTCTGAAGAACTGGAATCGGAGTCCAGTAAGAAATCAAAGAATCAGCAGTCTTGGGTTCGACCACGATGCTTCATGGACGTTGAAAGTTGATGCCAATACTGATAATCAGAGGTATCGGAAGTGAGAGCTATGGCGATTTGAGTCTGTTGGGTACTGGGGCTATTGATCGGTTCCAACCAAGGTATCGACCTCTGGGGGGTACAGACGATGCCGATTTGAGGGCCAACATCAAGTCCGATATGCCTGGCTGTATGCTCAGTGCCAAAGCCTGCACTCCTGAAGCTCTTGATGATATTGGTACAGAGGCTGTCAGGAGTGCATGCGCTAGTCTAGGGAGATGTCTGATGTCTGGGTGGAATCACCTATCAGGCTCTGAGCCACTGTCCCAGAACATGGAACCAGTACCTCTCTGGAAGTCAATGCCTCGGGAGTGTCCCAGAGCCCCACTTGTGCTTTGGAGGAACAGGGCTGTTTGGCTGGCCAGTCTGCATCGCAAGCACCTCCAGGTGAGTCGTGATGCTTATGCTGGGACTTCTCTCTGACCTCGGTATCAGTCTTCGACACTGATGCAGAGGATTTTGGAATGGCCAGAGATTTTGACTTACTCTTGTGTTTGGACTTTGAAGAAACTTGAGACCTATGAGAGGAAGATGATGTCCTCGATGAAGTGGAAGCCATTGAAACAGAGTCTGAGGCAATGATCCAAATTGTCTGGTTCTGTTCTTGAGGCCTCTTTTTGTCACTTGTTGGCACAAAGGACAAGAACTGGGTTTATGTTCAAGATCCAAACATTTTAGATATAAGTCATGTTTATCAGTGGCCGAGATGGTATCGGCACACTTGGTACATCTTTTGAAACCACTGACTGGCTTTTCCATGCCTTAAAATGTTGTCTTTGAGATGGAAGAACATAAGAATATAAGATATGCCATACTGGGTCAAACCAAGGTCCATCAAGCCCAGTATCCTGTTTTCCAAGAGTGGCCAATCTAGGTCATAAGTACCTAGCAGTCTCCCCAAAAGACACAGGTTCTTCAATGCTTGTATTGGGTCAAGCAGTGATATCCTGGGTCCCTTTTAATAATGGTTTATGGACCTTTCCTCCAGGAACTTGTCCAAACCATTTTTAAACCCAGCTACACTAACAGCTTTTACTACATCCTCCAGTAGCAAATTCCAGAGTTTGATTACACGTTGAGTGAAAAAATATTTTCTCTTAGTAGTCTTGAATAGGTTACCCTGCAGCTTCATTGCATGTCCCCTAGTCTTTTTATATTCTGATGATGTAAAAAATCGATCTACATTTACCCATTCCATTCCATTCGTTAATTTATAGACCTCTATCATACCTCCCCCTCAGCCGTTTCTTTTCCAGGCTGAAAAGCCCTAACCTTTTTAACCTCTCTTCATAGGGGTATCCCTTCTATCCCCTTTACCATTTTGGTGGCTCTTCTCTGTACCTTTTCTAATAACGCTATATCCTTTTTAAAATACGGCGATCAGAATTGCACACAATATTCAAGGTGCAGTTGCACCATGGAATGATACAGAGGCATTATAATAACCTTTGTTTTATTTTCCATTCCTTTCCTTATGATACCTAGCATTCTATTTGCTCTCTTGGCCGCCGCTACACACTGGGCGGAGGGTTTTAATATGTTATCCACGATGACACCTAAATCTTTTTCTTGAGAGGTGGTTCCCAATGTGGAACCTTGCATCATGTAACCATAGTTTGGGTTGTTCTTTCCTAGGTGCATAACTTTGCACTTGTCCACATTAAATTTCATCTGCCATTTGGATGCCCAGTCTTCCAATTTATCAAGATCCTCTTGCAATTTTCCACAATCCTCTTGGTTTTTAACAACTTTAAATAGTTTGGTGTCATCTGAAAATTTGATAACCTCACTCGTTATTCCATTTTCCAGGTTATTTATGAAAATGTCAAAAAGCAGCAGACCCAGCAAAGATCCCTGGGGTACTCCACTAGTCACTTTTTTCCATTGGGAAAATTGGCCATTTAGCCCTACCCTCTGCTTTCTATCTTTTAACCAGTTCCTGATCCACAATAGTACACTGCCTCCTATCCCATGACGTTTTAGTTTTGCCAAAAGTCTCTGATAAGAGACCTTGTCAAAGGCTTTCTGAAAGCCCAGATACACTATATCAACTGACTCACCTTTGTCTACCTGTTTATTCACACCTCCAAAAAACATAACAGATTAGGTAAGACAAGATCTTCCTTGTCTAAAGTCATGTTGGCTGTCCCCCATTAAGCCATTACTATCTACATGTTTAGTAATTTTGTTCTTTATGATGGTTTCTACCATTTTTCCTGGTACTGACGTCAGGCTCACCGGTCTGTAGTTTCCCGGATCACTCCTGGAACCCTTTTTAAAAAATTGGCGTTACATTGGCGATCCTCCAATCTTCAGGTATTACAGATGATTTTAATGATAGTTCACAGATTACTAATAGCAGGTCTGCAATCTCATATTTCAGATCTTTCAACACCCTTGGATGTATACTATCCGGTCCAGGTGATTTGCTACTCTTCAGTTTATCAAATAGATGTAATACATCTTCCCGGTGTATCGATATTTCTTTCAATTCTTCCGCAGTATCACCTTTAAATACCACTTCAGTCATGGATAACATCTCTACATCTTTCTCAGTAAAGCCCGAAGCAAAGAATTCATTCCGCTATAGCCTTGTCCCCTCTTACTGCCCCTTTTACCCCTCTATCATCTAATGGTCCAACTGATTCTCTCACGGGTTTTTTGCTACGAATATACTTGAAAAGTCTTTATTACGCGTTTTTGCTTCCACAGCAAGTTTCTTCTGAAATTATCTCTTTGCCTGCCTCCTTGCATTTAACTTTCCAGTGCTTGTGCTGTTTCCTGTTTTCGTCATTTGGCTCTTTTTTCCATTTCCTGAAAGATGCTTTTTTGGCAACAGTCTCTCTGACCTCACCTTTAAACCATGCTGGCAGTTTTTTGGACTTCCTTCCACTTTTCTTAAAGCGTGGAATACAGCTGGTCTGGGCTGCCAAGATAGTACTTTTCAACACCACCCAAGCTTGATGTAAGTCTTTAACCTTTGCAACTGCTCCTTTAAGTTTTTTCTTAACTGTTTTCCTCATTTTATCATAGTCTCCCTTTTGAAAGTTAAAAGGTAGTACTGTGGATTTCCTTACCATTCCTCCTCCATTAATTAAATCAAACGTGATCATGCTATGATCACTATTGCCAAGTGGCCCCAACACCCTTATCTCTTGCACCAGATCTGGTGTTCCACTAAGGACTAAGTCCAAAATTGCTTCCTCTCTGGTCAGTTCATGAACCAGCTGCCCCAAGAAGCAGTCATTTATTTAATCTAGAAACTATCTCCCTAGCATCTCCTGCCGTGACACTGACCCAGTCAATACCGGGGTAATTGAAATCACCCATTATTATTACTGTTCTGTAACTTTTGTTAGCTTCCCTGATTTCTTTGAGCATTTCATCATCCATTTGTTCATTCTGGCCAGGCGGTCAATAGTACAACACCACTGCCATCGCCTTCCCCTTTTTACATGGAATTTCAAGCCATAGAAATTCTACAGCAAATTTTGTTTATAGTTTATTAAATTGATAGCACAGGTACACTAAAAAAATTTTTTTTAAACTGCCTCTGTTTCGATTGATTTTTACGTTTTTTGGTGCGCTGAATCCAAATCTGGTAACCAATTTGCTCCATCACGTACAGATTTTTTGCTACATTGGGTTAGCAGTTTGAGGTGAACGTTTCAGATTGAGTGCGATCGAGATAAAAGTTTCTTGGATGAATTCTTTATACTAATTGTTTAGTAGTTATTCAAATAAGAATAAAGAAAATTGTAACAAGGCAGCACATAAGAATAGAGTAATGTCAACAAAACACACTGTGATGGTAGCAAAATTGTCTGCACTTAAAACAGCCACATACATGTGCACAAACATTGAGCATATAAGAGCGAGGTTAGACACAAAGCAAAGCAAAGCAATGTGCAAAAAATGTTGTACAGGTATGTATGTAAGAATAGAAAACGCAAACCGCACCATTGCAATACATGAAGACAAACACCCGATGGTGTGAAAATAAAATTCTAATAAATGAGATCCGACACTGTGGTAATAACTAGCAAATTTTTATTTCAAAGTTTAGTAAAAACACGATATTTGTCAACACAGTTTAGATTTTAAAGTCATTCTTGGGTCAATCAATCTCCTGGTGGGCCCGTTTCTTCTTCCCCCGAATGCTTCTCTTGGTGCGCTGCTTGGCGTATTTTTCATCTGGGGTTTCCCGCAGCAGCAACCAGCAGAAATCAGCCATCATAGTGGTGTTCCATCTTCCTTGGTACCTTCTCTCTGCGTCCTTGATGTCCTGGTGAAACCTTTCACCTTGTTCTTCACTGTACGCCCCCAAGTTTTCGGGAAAGTAGTTCACATGGGAGTGCAAGAAATGGACTTTCAGGCTCATGTTACAGCCTTGTTCTTTGAAGGCATTGAGCATCCTGGCAACAATATCCTTATAGTTCTCATCCCGCCTGTTCCCCAAGAATTTGAGAACAACATTCTTGAAGGAATCCCAGGCTTCTTTTTCCTTCTCAGACATCGTTTCAGCGAATGCTCCATCTGAAATGAGTTTCCTTATATCAGGGCCAACAAACACTCCTTCCTTTAGCTTTGCTTCAGAAAGTCGGGGGAACTTTGAGCAAAGGTACCAAAAGCACTCACCATCATTTGGAAGGGACTTGATGAATTGCTTAATGAGATCCAACTTAATGTGGAGAGGTGGTAATAGAATTTTATCACGAGGTACCAAGCTCTCATGAAGAACATTTTTCTCACCGGGTCTCAAATACTCCCGAATTGGCCAGTCTTTTTTCCCCCAGTGTAGGTCGCGGGCCCGGCTATCCCACAAGCAAAGGAAGCAGGGATATTTGGTGAAACCGGATTGCTGCCCTAATAGCATGGATAGAATTTTAAAGTCTCCACAAATCATCCACTTATGCTCATCATAACGAATCTTCTGAAGAATCAGGGCCAAATTCTCGTATTTTTCTTGGAGAATAACAGAGTGAGCAATAGGAACTGAAGCGAATGTGTTGCCATTATGAAGAAGAACACCTTTTATGCTGTCTTTTGACGAATCAATGAACAGCCGCCATTCAGCAGGATCATACTTGAGTTTAAACTTTTCCATCACTCCGTATATATCGTTGCAAAATACCAAATCTTCCTCTTTGCTGAAATACTTCAAAAATTGTGTTTCGCGGTTGCGGTACCAATAAAAAGTTGTTCCTGGTGACAATAGATTTTTCTGTTTAAGCCGAGAACCTAGCAGTTGGGCAGCATCTTTTGAGAGTCCTAAATCCCGGACTAAATCATTCAATTCAGCTTGAGAGAAAAGTTCAGGTTTCGGATCTGGTTCAGTTTCAAACTCGGAAGTACTGGACTCATCGGGAAAAGCCATCTGATGAGTCTCATCATGATCAGAAACGTCCACACAAATATGATCCAAAGATTTTGGTGGTTCAGGCACAGGTACTTCGTTGCTATGAGGCATAGGCCTAATTGCTGAGGGAAGGTTGGGGTAACTTATTACGTTCTTATTTTTTAAGTTGTATCCCTTCACAATGCAAGAGCAAAAATAGCAGTCACTGCTGTGGTCTCTTTGTTCACGCCACATCATAGGTATTCCGAAACGAAATGCTTGTTTTTTACCTTCCATCCATAAGCGTAGATCTTCCTCACATGTCTTGCACACTTTGTGAGGAGCCCACGGTTTGTCTTGATCGCCTAACTTCAAACCGAAATAGGCGAAATATACTTTTTTAATAAATGCAGAAATGTTCCTCTGCCGCTTTTTCACGGTATATTCCCCACAAATAAAACAAAAACTGTCCGGAGAGTTGACGCAACCTCTGGCTCTGTGAGCCATCACAAATACACAGCACTGCAAACTACAACTGTAGTGAACCACTTCGGAATAAAGCTGGATTACGACTGAGCAAACAAAAGGTAATAATGAACTTGCAAAAAACTGAAATTTGACAGGAACGTTCATGTCGCAACCACCGTGTTTGAGCGAGCGAGCGAACGAGGCGAGGCGAACAGGAAAGAACATGCGCCAGCGCGAGTACTGGATTTAGCCCCCCGCCTCCCAATTGTCCTGTTAATGTATAAAATGAATACAAAACACTCTAAAATATCATGAGGGAGTGTTTCTAGTTAGTTAACCATTACAACCTCTATTTTGGGCCAAGAAAATAAACTGCAGTCGGCTAAAAAGAAATTATGTGAACATTCCTTATATGGGTAAGAAATCTAATTTTGCAAGGAAACGTGACGTGATGGAACATTTTGGCTATTTTTCCTGGATTCAGCACCCCAAAATCTATAGGAATCAGTTGCAAAACTGGAGGCAGTTTTTTGGTAGTGTACCTGTGTAGTTTATAGTTTATTAAATTGGATATACCGCCTTTCTGTGTACAAACAAAGCGGTGTACAAACAGTCAAAAATCAAAAGTAATTGGCCAATGGCCTGGAAAAGAAAAAGAAATTACAATGTTGATAGGACACTAAAGAAAAGAACAGGCATGCTAGACAAAGGGAGCATACAAGTGGAAAAGGGGTCATGCAGAAGGGGAGGGGAGGTTGAATGCAATGGAAAACAGATGGGTTTTCAGGAGGGATTTGAAGGTGGTGAAGTTTTGTTCTAGTCTGAGAGGGGTGGGTAGTGAGTTCCAGAGGGCTGGTCCAATGAAGAAGGCAGAGGTACGTATGGACTGAAGGTGAGCTTGGGAGGGAGATGGAAGGTGAAGGCGATTGACATGGAGTGACCGTAAAGTGCGGCTGGGGATATGGGAGCGGATGAGGTCGGCAAGATATTGAGGAGTGTGAGTGTAAATGACGTGGTGTACAAGGGTAAGAATCTTAAAGTGGGTGCAAAATTGAATAGGGAGCCAGTGTAAATGAATGAGATGTGGAGTGATGTGATGAAATCGGGAAGAATTAGTAAGGATGCGCGCTGCCGTGTTTTGAATGCGTTGGAGTCTATTAGATTGTGAACGGGAAATGCCAATAAGTACCAAGTTACAGAAATCGAGATGGGAGGTGATCAGTGAAAGAACCAGAACAGTGAGGGCTTGGGGAGTGAGGAAAGGATGAATGGCCCGAATCAGACGGAGATGAAAAAAAGAAGATTTTGTGACAGCAGAAATATGATCATGAAAGGAGAGACCAGCATCAAAGAGGACACCAAGATAGCGGAAAGAAGAAACTAAAGGAATGGGAGAGCCAGCCAGTTGAGGGGAAGGACTGCCATGAGGGTACCAGATTGCAAGTGTTTTAGAGATTAACATGTAAGCAATTGGAGACAAGCCAGGTAGAAACTGAGTGAAGACAGGAATTGAGAGGAGAAAGATCTGGAGATAAAGGGGAAGTATGATGAATGAGAACAATGTCGTCTGCATAGAAAAAAGCGTGAATGCTAGACTGTTGAATCAAGAGTGCAAGGGGTGCCAGAAAGACATTAAACAAGAGAGGGGCCAACACCGAACCTTGAGGAACCCCGCAGAGTAAGGGAAACTGATCAGAGGGGGCAATTGAAGGAGAGTGAGAAAGGACAGAAAAGGAATGAGAAAAGAGATAGGAATGGAACCAGCGAAGAACAGTGCCACAGAGCCCAGCATTGTGTAAACGCGAGAGAAGGAGAGAATGATCTACAAGATCAAAAGCAGATGAGAGATCCAGGGAAACCACAACCGAGATGTCACCACGATCATGTGCAACGTGCAATTCGTTGAAGAAGGCAATTAGAACTGTTTCCACACTGTGTCCAGGGTGAAAACCTGATTGACGAGGGTGAAGGAAATTAGTAGCGCCCAAGTGGTGAGAAAGTTGAGAAAAGACAGCCTTTTCTAGTATTTTAGAGGGGAAAGGAAGATGGGAAACAGGCCGATAATGTGCGGGAGTGAGTGGGTCAAGGGAAGGTTTCTTTAGAATGGGGCGAATAAGACCATGTTTCCAAAGGAGGGGAAAGGTGCCAGTAGAAAGACTAGTGTTTATCATGACAGGAATTGAGGGAGGAAGTGATGGGGCGAGGAGCCACGAGGAGGGGAAAGAATCAAGGGGGCAGGTAGTTTTCCTTGATGAAGAGATAGATTCAATCAACTCTGAAATGGTGAGAGGATGGAAAGAAGACCAACAGTGGAAGAGAGAAGAGGAAGGAGGAGGGGAAAGAGGAGGGGGGGGGGTGAGGGGAGGAGGGCAATGAGGAAGAGAGGCACGGAGATCCACGATCTTTGATTGAAAAAAAGGAGGCCAACTGATTAGGAGCAGGAGCAACTGGAGGGGGTGGAGGGTGAGAAGGAGAATGAAGGGAAGAGAGAGATTTAAGGACAGAGTAGAGATGACGAGTACGATTAGGGGCGTTGTTGAATGCAGTGGAGAAGTGATTAAGTTTAGCGAGATGGACCTGTGAACGGTAATGAGAATGGCAGTCCTTAAAGGATTTCAGGAGGAATGGGGAACGAGATTTCCTCCAAAGCCGTTCGGCTCGATGGAGAGCGGAGGAGACGAAGCCCAGGGTGGAACCATGATTGCGAGGGGCGGTGGCGTACAGGCAGAGGTAAAAGGGGACCACTTGATCTAATGCTGTGGATAAAGTAAGAGACCAATGAGAAACCTGTGTGTCAGTTGAAAGAGAGGGGAAATCTGGGGAGAGAAGGCAATTGGCGGTCGGAAGCTGTTGCAGGGTGAGTGGGGTGATCCGACGGCCCTAACGCACTGCAGATAGGGGAGAGATGCTAGTCAGACCTGCATTGGAAACTTTAATCCTTTGTGACTCAATGCTCTCTCTAACAGAGCGCAACCCCTCCACCAATTTGATCAGCTCTATCATTACTATATAGTTTGTACCCAGGTATCACAGTGTCCCACTGGTTGTCCTCCTTCAAACGTGATCATGCTATGATCACTATTGCCAAGTGGCCCCAACACTCTTCTCTCTTGCACCAGATCTAGTGTTCCACTAAGGACTAAGTCCAAAATGGCTTCCTCTCTGGTCGGTTCTTGAACCAGCTGCTCCAAGAAGCAGTCATTTATTTCATCTAGAAACTTTATCTCCCTAGCATGTCCTGCCGTGACACTAACCCAGTCAATACCGGGGTAATTGAAATCACCCATTATTATTACCTTTCTGTAACCTTTGTTAACTTCCCCGATTACTTTGAGCATTTCATCATCCATTTGTTCATTCTGCCCAGGCGGTCGATAGTACACCCCCACTGCCATCTCCTTCCCTTTTTTACATAAAATTTCAATCCATAGAGATTCTACAGAAAATTTTGTTTCCTGTAGAACTTTAATCCTTTGTGACTCAATGCCCTAACATAGAGCGCAACCCCTCCACAATTTGATCAGCTCTATCATTACTTTATAGTTTGTACCCAAGTATCACAGTGTTCCACTTGTTGTCCTCCTTCTACCATGTCTCTGAGATACCAATCATATCTAACTTCTCATTTAGTGCTATATATTCTAACTCTCCCATCTTCTTTTTTAGACTTCTAGCATTTGCATACAAGCTTTTTAGAGACTGTATTTTATTCATATTAATCTAGTTATCGGTAGGCAGGGGTAATTTGGAATCTTTAAGCTCTGTCTGCTCTGTACTCAAGAGAATTTGTGCTACCTTTGTCTTTATTGTAACCTCTCTGCTGATGTCCCCTAACTTCATTTTTTTGGTAGTATCCTTCAAGGATACATTGTTCTGAACCATGCGCTCTTGGGTGACTGTCGGCTGTCCCCTATTATCTAGTTTGAAAGCTGCTCTATCTCCTTTTTAAAGTTTAATGCCAGCAGCCTGGTTCCATCCCGGTTAAGGTGAAGCCCATCCCTTCGAAAGAGTCCCTCCTTTCCCCAGAATGTTCCCCAGTTCCTAACAAATCCAAAACCCTCATCCTTGCACCACTGTCTCATCCACGCATTGAAACTCTGGAGCTCTATCTGCCTTTTGGGTCCTGCGCGTGGAATGGGAAGCATTTCGAAGAATGCTACCCTGGAAGTTCTGGATTTCAACTTCCTACATAAAAGCCTAAATTTAGCCTCCAGAACTTCCCTACCACATTTTCCTATGTCATTGGTACCGACATGTACCAAGACAGCAGACTTCTTCCCAGCACTATCTAAGACACTGTCTGGGTGGAGCGTGAGGTCTGCTACCTTCGCACCAAGTAGGCATGTTACCAGGCGATCCTCACGTCCTCCAGCCATCTACATGCCTAATGATCAAATCACGAACTATAATGGCTGTCCTAATCCTTCCCTCATGGGTACATGGCCCTGGAGAAATGTCCTTGGTGCGAGAGGGTTTTACATCACATGTAGGACAGGTCCTAGCTATAGGATCACTTCCTGCCACACCAGGGTCATGCTCTCCTGTCATGTGACCTCTCTCCTCCATGGCAACAGGTATGCTGCCAGACTGGAAGTGGGACTTCAGGACTATATCCCTGTAGGTCTTGTCTATATACCTCTTTGTCTTCCTCATGTCTTCCAAGTCTGCTACTCTTGCCTCCAGAGATCGGACTTGTTCCCTGAGAGCAAAGAGCTCCTTGCACCTTATGCACACGTAAGACCCCTCACCAACTTGGAGAAAGATCATACATGTGACACTCAATGCAAAAGACGGGAAAGCCCCCATCTCGCTGCTGGACTGCTGTCTGCATCTTAGTTTTAAGGTTGTGTTTACATATTTAAGTTCTTTACTTACTAAGGGTTGCTGGGGATACTTATACTAATAAAACTATACCTAATACGTTTAATGTACTTTGTTCACCTGAAGTTTAATTAATCTCAGGACCTTAATGTATGCTGATGAGAATAAACAGCTGCACCTGAGAGTGAATATGGCACTTCCTTTCCTTTAAGAGTTTTAAGTACCTATAAAGCTACAATTATCCCAGGGGTGGGTGGGTGTCGGGGAGGAAGGGAGGGAAAGAAGACTTAATAAAAACTGGCTGCTACACAGTACCCTGTCCTGTGCTTCTAAGGTAACCTGTGACCAATCTCCAGCCGGAGTCCCACAGCCCTTGCTTGGATAGAGGGAGTCATGGGTTCTAAATTTAACCAGAAAGCTCTCTTCTGTGTTTTAAATTTAAACTGAAAGCTCTTTGCTGCTACTAGGCCCTGACTGATTTAACAAATACACTGGGTTCACAGATTAATCAGCTTTAATCTAAAGAATTCCTTTTTCCCCAAGATTCATAAAAATTCCCAGAAGTAAATACTTACAATTGCAGATCTCTCTCCAGAAGTAGCAAGTCCCTTTTTGTAGTCCTTCAAGACGATAAGGCTATGGAGGACTAGAGGCCTAGTCTAGCCGTGAAAACCAATAGAAAACAGAAAATTTGAAAATAAAAAATGAAAGAATTATCGGGACCAGAGTCAGAATTGATGGGAAGGCAGAAGCACGATGTTCCACAAAAGAAGAGAAGTTTTTTGGCGGTGACTGGATTATTCGTCCTGCTGGCTCCATGGAAAACGAAGAACTGAGGAGAGGAGTTGGGAAGGCCGGCACACAGGCCCAGTGGCATGCTCCCAAAGGTTTTCCTATTGGACGCTTGGGAGCGTTCCCATGTAGGCTCTCTGTCGGTGACATTCTCCTATATGTGAATATTGAATTCCTGCTTGTTCCTGGAGATGCAAAGAGCTACGGAAAAGACTTGCACAGTTGCAAGGTTAGATTACGATCTCTGCTGCTCTTAGGACCAGATATACAAAGGGATTTCCCCCATTCTGTGCCTATGTCCTTAACACATCTGGTCCTTGTGAAGGGTAATTTTATAAGGGTGCCTAGGTTGAGAGGTCAAGTGGGCACCTATTTTGGACCTATTTAAGACACTAGTTGCTTATGTGTCTATAAAATAGTAGCACAAATCCTGTAGAAATAACATTTAGTTTGTGGGTGCTGGCACGTCACCTGGTAAACTACTGCAGGGTCAGGGTCAACTTGGAAAGAAGAAGATACACCATGTTTGTAACTTCATCAAGTAAGAACAGGAACCCGGGTCTCAGATTTTGAAAAACAGTCAGTCTTCAAATTTTTTGGGACTGGAAAAGCAATGATTATAACATAGATCAGATATACTATGCATTTTCCACCATAGACACAAAGTGGGATAGACCCTTAAGGCAATCTATTTACAGACAACAGAAAGAATGTATCCCAAAGCATGGACAACATTTCTCTCTTTTTTTTTTTTTAATGTTCAGCTTTGTATGAACTTGGTCATACTGTCCTCGGAACTCCCTAAGGTGGAGGCACATCAGTAACAGCCAAAAGGTAATGTAGCGTCCACCAATTCTCCTAAGCATCAATGGCCTCAGCAAACCTCTACTGTATCTATGAAATGTGAGCCTCCAGCATCACAAACAATGAGAGATAAGATTTACTTTTTATGTAACAAGAAAATTAAGGTTCCTTCTGCAAATCTGAAAAGTAGTAAAAACAAACAAACGTGTGGATGCCTTCCAAGATGCGTTACTTAAACAAATGGTGTTGGAACCAACCAGGGAGAGCTCCTTGTGGATTTAGTGCTCACCAACGGAGATAGTGTGTCAAATACTCAGGTGGGTGCCCATGTGAACAGCAGCGATCATCACATGGTGTGGTTTGAGATAAAAGCCAAGGTAGAATCTAATCACAGCAAGCTAAAAGTCCTAGGCTTCAAAAACGCTGACTTCTGTAAAATGGCCGAGTACCTGAAGATGGGGTGGAAGGGGTTAAGGGAAGTGTAATTGCAATGGGCTAAACTAAAAGAGGCAATAAAAGGTGCAACAGATACATACGTAAGGAAAGTAAATAAAAACAAGAGGAAAAGGAAACCTATTTGGTTCTCCAAAGAAGTGGCTGCACAAATAAAGGCAAAAACCACAGCTTTCACAAATTCAGAAGCTCGCAAACAGAGGAACACAGAAAATAATACAATATCAAACTGAAAGAGACAAAAAGAGAAGTAAGGATACCAACATCAAAGGCAGAAGAAAAGATGGCTAAAGATGTAAAATGTGGAGACAAAACATTTTCAGGTATATTCGGGAGAGGAGGAAAATCAGGTGGTGGAACTGCAGGACTCAAAAGTGCTGGGAACGGATTCATGGAAAGTGACATTGAAAAAGTGAAAATGCTAAACAAAATACTTCTGTTCTATTTTCACTAAAGAAAATCCTGGAGAAGGACCACCTGTGATTGACAAATATAAAAATGGGAATGGAGTAGATATCACACCATTCACAAAAGTTGATGTATTAGAACAGCTTGCAAAACTGAAAGTGGACAAGTCCATGAGACCAGATGGAATACATCCCAGGATACTGAAAGAGCTCAGAGAGGTTTTTGCAGGGCCTTTAAAGGATGTTTTAATAGATCCTTGGAGTCAGGAGAAGTTCCACAGGACTAGAGAAGGACTGATGTGGTACCTCTCCACAAAAGTGGTAATAGGGAAGAAGTTTATGTTTATTTTAAATTTGATATACCGCTCAGGCCGAAGCATTAGAGCGGTTTACAATAATATATCATTTGCGGAAATACGAAAGGAACGCCATTTGTAAGATAGGACAGAGTAGAGGACAGAAACAGTCAAAAGAATAGGTAGAGAAAAGAAGAGGAACAGCAGGTTACCATAATATGAGCGTATGACAATCCAGTCCACAATTTCAATGCTCACTTCAGGATGAACGCCACGGACCAACGCCTAAGGGCCACGCCAAAGGGCCCTCTGGCGAGGCCCTCAGGCGCGGACCCGCAAGGGGCGGGCGCCCCCCCCGAAGCTGCAATTTCATCCGTTGATGCTGGCTTCTCAGTGTCAAACTACAGGCCAGTAAGCCTTACCTCTGTGGCGGGAAAAGTAATGGAGGCACTCCTCAAAGAGTGAATAGTGGACTTCCTTGAAACCAACAGGTTGCATGATCCGAGGCAACATGGTTTTACCGAAGGACGTTCTTGCCAAACAAATCTGATTGAGCTCTTTGACTGGGTGACCAGAGAACTGGATCAAGGGTACGTGATGGATGTGATCTACCTGGATTTCAGCAAAGCCTTTGATACTGTTCCTCATAGGAGGTTTATCAATAAACTCAACAGTTTGGGGATGGTCCCAAGATGGTGAACTGGATCAGAAATTGGTTGACTGACAGACAACAGAAGGTGATGGTAAACGGAACTCACTCGGATGAAAGGAAGATGATTAGCGGTGTGCCCCCAGGGTTCAGTCCTAGGACTGGTACTGTTCAATATATTCATGAGTGATATTGCCGAAGGGCTGAATGGAAAAGTCTGTCTTTTTGCAGATGACATGAAAATTTGCAACAGAGTGGACTCCCCTGAGGGAGTGGAGAACATGAGGAAAGATCTACAAAAGCTGGAAGAATGGTCTAATGCTTGGCAGTTAAGATTTAATGTGAAGAAGTGCAGTGTCATGCACTTGGGAAGCAGAAATCCAAGGGAACTGTATGCAATAGAGGGCAAGAAATTGGTGTGAACGGACCAGGAGAAGGACCTCGGAGTGATTGTTTCTGACAATCTCAAGGTGGCGAAACAATGTGACAGGGCGCTGGCAAAAGCCAGAAGGATGCTGGGTTGCATACAGAGAGAAATTACTAGCAGAAAGGAAGAGGTACTAATGCCACTGAACAAGTCGCTGGTGAGGCCTCACTTGGAATATTGTGTTCCGTTTTGGAGACCATATCTCGCAAAGGATATAAAAAGGTTGGAAGCGGTTCAGAGGAAGGCAACCAAAATGATTTGGAGCCTGCGTCAGAAGACTTATGAGAAGAAACTTGTAGACCTAAATATGTACACTCTGGAGGAGACAGGGAAGCTGTAAAACTAGAGGGCATAACATGAAGCTGCAAGGGGGTAAACTGAAAGGCAATGTCAGGAAATACCTTTTCACTGAAAGGGTGGTGGATGCTTGGAATGCCCTCCCGATGGAAGTGGTGGGGGCAAACACAGTGACAGAATTCAAAATGGCATCGGACGCAGTGGATCCCTTTATAGCAACAAGATAAAATCAAAATAAGCATAACTATTTCTCATACCTGAACAAATAAGGGTGTGACCTACACAGAGCGGTGTGTAACCCCTAAACAAAGACATGGGGAGGGGTTACCCACACGGAGTGGCAAGTGCACCTACTCTTGCTACCTTGCTGGGCAGACTAGATGGACCATACTGGTCTTTATCTGCCATCAAAACCCACCTGTTCATGGACTCATTTGAACAAGTACCATAACTCCCAATATAAACAGCCTTGCCGATAGAGCCACCGAACACCAACAACTCAGTCCTGGGACTCAACCCCCAGAAATAGATGTATGTCTTGTCACCCCTCTGTTGAATATAGACACCTGTTATGTCCCTAACCACCTTGATTGAAGGATAAGGTGGTATACAAAACTGGCTAAATAAATAAATAAATATACATACTATGAGCTTATTGCACATCATGGAATAGATGTATTTCCACAATACCAGGAAACTGCTGAGGGAGATAAAGTTAACACAAATTAGGCAATTTCCACTGAGCCTTGACTGAAGCTTTCTGAAACAAGTGAAGGCAAATTTTAGCTAGTACGTGCAGATCAGAATTGAGACATCCAGGTCAGTACACAGTTCTACTAGTATTTTAGAAAAGACTCTGCCAAACATGGAGTCTTTCATAAAATATGTATAAAAACATGCAAAAGTGCAGATGTATTTGTCAACACATAGAGCCTGAGGAAGCATTTTACATATCTACACATGGGAAAAATCAACAAAGGAAATATGGTAACTTACACGTGTAAGTTGTTTTTTTGCAGCTTACATGTGTAAGTTATATATGTTAGTTGGTGTTTTTTACAAACCTACATGTATAAATGCCACTGATTGCTTACAGAGGCCATAATTATCCTTATTTAATTTCAGTTTGAAGTGGGAAATAAACAAAGGAAGATTAAAGGAGGATTGCCTCTATAATCCCTCCTGTAAAGGGCTGTTTGAAATGAGCATTTTTTTTAAAGTCTATACATGCTCAGGGCAGCTGTAAATCCCAAAGTGGGCAATTTTGATAATACACATGCATTCCCTATATAAAATGGGGAATTCATTTGCAGATTTTTCACCTGACACACATCCTTGCAATTTTTATGTATTATGGACATCCGCATGTAAATTCAGCCCTTTCTAAAATTACCATTTATACATGGCTGTCATTTCCACATGTAAATGCTGGATTTTCCATGTGTAAATTGCAAATAAGGCTTATGTTAATGCCCTTATTATGTGTCTTGGAACTGTAGAGTCTAGAACTGGGATGAAAAAAGGAGAACTAGAGGTGAAGAAGCAAGAACAGCAGAAACGTTGGTTCTAGAATCAATGCAATGGACTTGCTGGGGGAGTTTGCCATAGCTGTTGCAGCTACCTAAACGGGCTCAGTCTCTTATGTTTTGTAGAAAATAAGTCCCTTTCTCTGCGGCTTGAGGCCTGTAATTTCTTTTGTTTTATCAACAGAAAGTGGACCAAAAGTTCCTGAATTCAGAGAAGGATATAAACCATGGTCAAGGTGTCAAAATGTTAAGGACATGCAAATATTTCAGTTGTGTTAACATGGGCCAGTCCTGTGGCTCAGCAACAAATGTGGAAGACTTGGACTCAATTCCCAGGCTTGGCTTCAGCATCTTGGGCCAGTCAGGCATATTACAGGGTAGGGTAGGGCAGGGCAGGGCAGGGCTGGGCTGGGCTGGGCATGGAAGGTATAACAATCATTGCTCAATAGTGACTCCTATTGGGCTGGAATTAAGATGCACACATACCAAGCTTTGATTGGAATTGTGCTCTATGGCTCCAGCCAAGTGTTGTATGGCTGAGAAAGGAGAAAGGTTATGAAATGACGAAAACTCCAAATTGTTATTACTACTAGACTCATGGTGCTGTAGACAAGGAGAGGCTACTTCCAAGGAAGCTAGAAGCTGATGGAGCTGAGGGAACCTGGTGGACCAAATATTTTTTTAAAAAGTGTGAAAGTTCCCCTAAATGTGCATATCTGCAAAACCAGTCACTACAGATTTTAAAGGGGAGACTTGCTATGTGAAATGCAGCAAAATCTGGCAGTTTGGCAGTGTTTTGCTGGTTTCAAAACAAAAACAGGTGGGGGAATTAGAGTGTGCCATAAAAAATAAACGTGTAGTAGTTTTTCATCTGTTTTCTAAAAACAATCCAATATTCTAGCAGGGCTACTGCAAGGTGCCCTATGCAAATCATCAGCACTGTTACCCTTAACTTTCGTATCCCAGAACAATCCTGCAAAAATACATAACTGGACATCATACTTTTAAATATTAAACTTTGTTTACTATGTTTATACATAAAACAAGGTCAATTTCCAGAAGCCATTTACCTGGGTAAATGAGCTATCTGAAAATTCTCCTCCTTCCTGTGAGTAAAAATACTCACAGATGCAGAGCCTCTTATAAAATATACATAAGGAAGTGCAGGACTGCATGCTGATATCTGTTAGTTAGCTGGGTTTAAAAGAGGCTTGGACAAGTTTCTGGAGGAAAAATCCATAAACTATTACTAGAGCAGACTGGGAAAATCCACTCTAGTAGAAATTTTTATTTAACCAGTTTTCTATACCGCCTTATCCTTCAATCAAATCGGTTTACATTATACTGAATATATTCCCTCGTTCCCAAAGGGCTCACAAGCTATGTGTACCTGAGGCAATGGAGGGTTAAGTGGCTTGCCCAAGGCCACAAGGAGTGTCTATAGGATTAGAAAAACCAGTCCCTCTGGCTTGAGATTGCTGTCCCTAGGTGGGACTTGAACCCCCAGCCTGAGGTACCATGTCCAACCACTGGGATACCTTTTGGAAACCTGACAAGTACTTGTGATCTGGATTGGCCACTGTTGGAAACAGGATATTGGGACTGATGGACCTTTGGCCTGACTCAATATGGAATATCTTATGTTCTTAAGTCTTGGGGATGGGTGAAGAAAGCCCCCAGGTAGGTGATACATTAAATACCTTTATGGAAATGGGTAACAGGGGTAACATATGGAAAGCAGTGTGTATTAATGCCCGTAGCATGGGAAATAAGATCCCTGAAGTTGAAGCTTTGGTGGGAGTGGCTGACTTGGATTTAGTGGCAGTTACAGAAACATGGTTCACAGAAAACCATGACTGGGATGTAACTATACCTGGCTATACTTTATTCAGAAAGGACAGGGTAGGAAGAAGGGGAGGAGGAGTGGCACTATATGTAAAAACTACTATTAAAGCTTTGGAATTACAGAGCTTAAAAGGGAGAGAGGAGGCATTGTGGGTTAAACTAGAAAGAGGGAAAGAGAAATCTATTTGCATTGGTGTGATATATAGACCTCCCTCACAAGAGGAAGAGGTGGACAGAGAGTTAATTGAAGACATACGCAGCATTGCTAGGAAAGGGGAAGTGCTACTGCTAGGAGATTTCAATATGCCAGATGTTGATTGGCACATTCCTGCTGCAGTCTCATCTAGAAGTAAGAAGATCCTGGATTCTCTACAGGGAGAACTATTCAGGCAATTGGTAACAGACCCCACACGTGAAGGGGCCATACTGGACTTGGTGCTTACCAATGGTGAAAGTGTTTCTGATGTTGTAGTGGGAGATCATTTTGCATCCAGTGATCACCAGATGGTGTGGTTCAGTATTAGGACTAGGGCTGTTAGAATCCATTCCAAGGTGAAGATCTTAGACTTTAGGAAGACTAACTTTGCGAAGATGGGCCAATACCTCAGGGAGTCGTTAGTGGGATGGGAACAGCTGGGGGATGTAGAAAAACAGTGGGCAAAACTGAAAGGGGGTATTTTAAAGGCAACCAACCTTTTTGTTAAAATGGTAAATAAAGGCAAAAGGAACAGGAGACCGCTATGGTTTTCGAAGGAAGCAGCTGAAAAAGTGAAGAAAAAGAGGGAGGCCTTCATGAAATACAAGAGATCACAGAGAGAGGAAGACAGGCATCTGTATTTGGAAAAACTTAGAGAAGTTAGCAAAGTAGTCAAGAAGGCAAAGATTCAAAAGGAGGAGGAAATAGCCAATGCAATAAAATGGGGGATAAGACATTTTTCAGATATATTAGTGAGAAAAGGAAGGGCAAAAGTGGTATTGTCAGACTCAAGGGTGCAGGGGGGAATATGTAGAAGCTGATAAGGATAAAGCGGAATTGCTTAACAAATATTTTTGTTCTGTGTTCACAGATGAAGAACCAGGAGCAGGACCTCAGAAAACACCCACAAATAAGAACAGAAGCGAGGGACATCTTGAACAATTTTCAGAAGACTGTGTTCGTGAGAAACTAGCTCAACTTAAAGTAGACAAAGCGATGGGACCGGATGGGATACACCCTAGAATACTGAGGGAACTTGGGGACGTTCTAGCAACTCCACTGACTGACCTTTTCAATGCCTCGTTGGAGTCGGGAGTGGTGCCAAAGGACTGGAGAGAGGCTCATGTGGTGCCTTTACACAAAAGCGGAAGTAAGAATGTGGTTGAAAACTACAGGCCGGTTAGTTTAACTTCGGTGGTGAGTAAATTATTGGAAACGCTGCTGAAAGAGAAAATAGTGAGGTTTCTGGAGTCCAGCGGATTACAGGATCCGAGGCAGCATGGATTCACCAGAGGCAGGTCTTGTCAGACAAATCTGATTAATTTCTTTGACTGGGTGACCAGGGAGTTGGACCCAGGGAGAGCTCTAGATGTGGTGTATTTAGATTTCAGTAAAGCCTTTGACACTGTTCCTCACAGGCGACTTATAAACAAACTGAGCACCCTAGGGATGGACCCTAAAGTTACTGCTTGGGTTAGAAATTGGTTGGGTGGGAGGCGACAAAGAGTACAAGTAAATGGAGCTCACTCTGAGGAGAAGGATGTTACCAGTGGTGTGCCCCAGGGATCTGTCCTTGGTCTGATTCTTTTTAACATCTTTGTTAGTGATATAGCGGAAGGGCTGTCGGGTAAGGTTTGCCTCTTTGCGGATGATACCAAAATCTGCAATAGAGTAGACACCCAGGAAGGTGTAGATAACATGAGGAGGGATCTAGCTAAGCTTGAAGAATGGTCTAGAATTTGGCAGCTGGGATTTAATGTTAAAAAATGTAAGGTCATGCATTTGGGCTGCAGCAATCCAAGGGAGCAATACAGTATAGGAGGTGAAGTACTTTTGTCCACTAAAGAAGAGCGGGACCTAGGCGTGGTTGTGTCTGATGATCTTAAAGTAGCTAAACAGGTAGAAAAGGCGACGGCAAAAGCTAGAAGGATGCTTGGGTGCATACGGAGAGGAATGGCTAGCAGAAAAAAGGAGGTGATAATGCCTCTGTATAAGTTTTTGGTGCGACCTCATTTGGAGTATGGTGTGCAATTCTGGAGACCGCACCTTCAAAAGGATGTGAACAGGATGGAGTCGGTGCAGAGGGTTGCTACTAAAATGATTAATGGGCTTCATTATAAAGCATATGAGGACAGACTTAAGGATCTTAATATGTACACCTTAGAGGAAAGGCGGGATAGAGGTGATATGATTGAGATGTTTAAATACCTCCGTGGCATAAATGTTCAGGGAGAGAGCCTCTTTCAATTGAAAGCAAGTTCTGCTACGAGGGGACATGGGATGAGGGTGAAGGGAGATAGATTCAGGAGTGATATGCGGAAATATTTCTTTACAGAAAGAGTAGTGGATCCGTGGAATAGTCTCCCAGTGGAGGTGGTAGAGATGAGGACAGTAAAAAGCATGGGACCAACACAGAGGATCTCTAAAGGTAAAAAGTGGACTGTTGTAGTTGTTATGGAAGGACAGACTAGATGGGCCTTGTGGTCTTTTTCTGTCATCATGTTTCTATACATGGTAGGGGTCGTAAAGTGATGCCACTCTGTGCAGCTGCCTCTAAGCATCTCCACAAAAGGGCTGGGCTTAGACACACTGGTGCCCAGGACAGAAACTAAGGAGTGGACCCAGTGGGTGCCCAGTGTCTCTGCCTCAAAGACATTCTTTAGCTTCGCCAAGGGGTAGGGAAGCATTTGTGGTGCTGGGGCACCAGGCAATTCTTATTCCTCTCTTCCAAAAACCAGCCCTGCTCCTTAATCACAGATAAGGATGAAACTTGTGAGTTGCAGGGTAAATCAGAGAATTAAGATAACCCATCCCACCTCTATGTCTAACCTTTAGAACGAGACATAGGTTTTGATGATCTCAGCAGAAACAGGTATGAGATGCTGCATTTTTAAGCTCTAAACAGACTTCAAAGAACATGCTGATGAAATATAAAATAGATCTGTTGGAGCTTATTGAGATATTTAAGTCCCACGTCTTCACCTTACTGCTGCCTAACCCCAATGCCTGATCCTCAACTTCCTTTTAGGGCCGTCCCAAACATTAGGCAAACTAGGTGGTCACCTAGGGTGGCAGAAAAGGGCAGGGCATTCAAAGCCAAACAATAGATTGGGGAAGAGGGCTTAAGGTTTGCCTATGGTGTCAAAACGGAACCAATTCTGGGGCTGGCCCTGCTTCCTATCCTTATACTAGCATGTTAGAAACATAGAAACACAGAAAAATGACGACAGAAAAAGACCACATGGCCTATCTAGTCTGTCCTTCCATATCAGCAACTACAACAGTTCCCTTTTTTCCTTTAGAGATCCTCTGTGTTTGTCCCATGCTTTTTTGAATTCAGATACTGTCCTCATCTCTACCACCTCCACTGGGGGACTATTCTAGGCATCTACCACTCTTTCCGTAAAGAAATATTTCCACATATCACTCCTGAATCTATCCTCTTTCACCCACATCCCATGTCACCTTGTAGCAGAACTTGCTTTCAATCGAAAGAGGCTCTCCTCATGTGCATTTATGCCACAGAGGTATTTAAACATCTCAATCATATCACTTCTATCCCGCCTTTCCTCTAAGGTGTACATATTAAGATCCTTAAGTCTGTCCTCATATGCTTTATAATGAAGATCACTAACCATTTTAGTAGCCACCCTCTGTACCGACTTCATCCTGTTTATATCTTTCTGAAGGTGCGGTCTCCAGAATTGCACACAATACTCAAAATGAGGTTGCACCAAAGACTTATACAGAGGCACTATCACCTCCTTTTTTCTGCTAGCCATTCCTCTCCGTATGCACCCAAGCATCCTTCTAGCTTTTGCTGTCGTCTTTTCTACTTGTTTAGCTACTTTTAAGATCATCAGACACAACCACGCCTAGGTCCCGCTCTACTTTAGTGGACAAAAGTACTTCACCCCCTATACTATATTGTTCCCTTGGATTGCTGCAGCCCAAATGCATGACCTTGCATTTTTTAACATTAAATCCCAGCTTTCAAATTCTAGACCATTTTTCAAGCTTAGCTAGATCCCTCCTCATGTTATCTACACCTTCCTGGGTGTCTACTCTATTGCAGATTTTGGTATCATCCGCAAGGAGGCAAACCTTACCCAACAGCCTTTCTGCTATAGCACTAACAAAGATGTTGAAAAGAATCGGACCAAGGACAGATCCCTGGGGCACACCACTGGTAACTTCCTTCTCCTCAGAGAGAGCTCCATTTACCTGTACTCTGTCGCCTCCCACTCAACCAATTTCTATCCCAATCAGTAACTTTAGGGTCCATCCCTAGGGTGCTCACTTTGTTTATAAGTCGCCTGTGAGGAATGGTGTAAAAGGCTTTACTGAAAGCGTAGTTACTCACCTGTAACAGGTGTTCTCCAGGAGCAGCAGGAATCAGTCCTCACATATGGGTGACGTCGGTGCCGATGGAGCCCTCGCGGAGCAATTTTTCCCCAGCTTTCAAAGAAAGCCTTTGGGAATTGCAGCGCGCATGCGCGGTCTCCTTCCCGCCCAAGGGTGCCATCTTAGCCAGTCTGATGACATAGCTAAAAGACAGCATAAAAATTTGCAAAAAAACTTAAGCAGATGATTGCAACTCCAAGGGAGGAGGGAGGGTTGTGAGGACTGATTCCTGCTGCTCCTGGAGAACACCTGTTACAGGTGAGTAACTACGCTTTCTCCAGGACCAAGCAGGAAGTCAGTCCTCACATATGGGACTCCCAAGCTTAAGGCTACCGGAGACCCTAAGCACAAAAATGAGCTCCCTCTAGCTCAGCAGCACAGAAGGAAGGAATCTTCACTGAATTATTACCCACCGGTAGCCCCCATCCGGGATGGAGGGTAGGAGTTGCTTAAACCTCGAAGAGATTTCGGAGGACTGCCTGTCCGAAAGCACTGTCCCTGCGGGACTCCCTCTCGAGGCAGTAATGGACCGCAAAAGTCTGGCTCGAAGACCAAGTAGCGGCCCGGCAGATGTCTGCCAACGGAACAGAGCGGAGGTAAGCCACTGACGTAGCCTTCGCCCGAACACAATGAGCCGTGACTCGACTTTCTAACGACAGTCCGGCTGCCCCATAAGCCCAAGCGATGCAGTCAGCAACCCAGATGGACAGAGTACGCTTGGAGACCGGGAGCCCCAATTTATTGGGGTCAAAAGACACAAAAAGCTGAGCAGCTTTACGGTGCTCCCGCGTACGGTCAAGGTAGAAGTTCAAGGCCCTTCTACAGTCCAGGGTATGCAGGACCATTTCAGCTCGGCTGGAGTGTGGCCTGGGAAAGAAGGTCGGAAGTACCACCTCCTGATTGATGTGAAAAGGGGAGACCACTTTTGGAAGAAATTTCGGGTGAGTCCGTAGGACTACCCTATTTTTGTAGAACCGAGTGTAAGGGGGATCAGACACGAGGGCCTGCAATTCACTTACGCGTCTAGCGGAAGTGAGGGCTATCAGGAATAAAGTTTTCCAAGAAAGAAAACGGAGAGAACAGGTAGCCATAGGTTCAAAAGGCGGACAGGTGATCTGCTGTAAAACCACATTCAGATCCCAGTCTGGTGCTGGCGGGCGCAGAGGTGGTTTAAGTAGAAGGAGACCTCGGAGAAACCTCGCTACGAGAGGGTCGCTGGAAAGAGGTCTGCCGTCCACCGGCACATGATGTGCTGAAAGAGCACTGAGGTGAACTTTGACGGAGTTGGACTTAAGTCCCAGATTAGAGAGGTAGAGCAAGTACTGCAAGATCACCGACACCGAGCAGGAGAAGGGATCCTGAGACTGTTGGGTACACCAAACGGAAAAAGCGACGCCATTTAAGGGCGTAGCATTTTCGGGTAGAAGGTCGCCGAGAAGCTAGGACGACCTCTTCCACCTCTGCAGGCAGGAGAAGGGGAGCAAGGACTACCCTCTCAGCAGCCAGGCCATTAGATTGAGAGATCTGAGATTGGGGTGTAGCAGAGACCCCTGATCCTGAGTGAGGAGATCCGGTTGAAATCCCAGAGGGAATGGATCCTCCACCGCTAACTGCAGCAGGAGTGGAAACCACGGCTGTCTGGGCCAGCGAGGAGCGATCAGGATCATGGAAGCTTTGTCTCGGAGAACCTTGAAAAGAGTTCGAGAGACTAGCGGGATGGGAGGGAAAGCATACAGAAGGCTCTCCGACCATGAGAGTAGAAAAGCATCCGCCGCAACTCGAAGGGGATGTGGCTGACGAGAACAGAAGCGAGGAAGTTGCCGGTTGAGAGGACTGGCAAAGAGATCCATCGTGGGGAGGCCCCACTTTAGAAATAGCTTCTGAACTACCAAGGGATCCAGGCGCCACTCGTGCGGCTGGAGGATCCTGCTGAGTTTGTCCGCCAGGCAATTTTCTTGGCCTGGGAGATAAACCGCTTTGAGAAGGATGCCGTGACTGACGGCCCAAGAGCAGAGCTTCTGAGCCTCGCGGCAGAGAAGGAGGGAGCCCGTGCCCCCCTGTTTGTTGACGTAGAACATGGCCACTTGATTGTCCGTCTGGACAAGGACGGACTGGTGAGAAGTCAGGTGGGAGAAAACCCTGAGTGCCAGACGAATTGCTCTGAGCTCCAGGAAGTTGATCTGTTGAGCAGACTCCCACGCGGTCCAAAGACCCTGAGTACATGCCCCTTGGCAATGTGCTCCCCAACCCAGGAGGGACGCATCTGTCGTCAGCACTTGAGCCGGCTGAGGTGACTGAAAAGGCATGCCGAGTACCAGGTTCGGCCGATGAAGCCACCACTGGAGAGAAGAGGCCAGCGGCTCGGAGATGCGCACTAAGTCGGCTAGACCGCCGGTGGCTTGCTGCCACTGCTGGCGAAGGCACCATTGAGCAGGCCGCATATTCAGGCGGGCATTGGGGGTCACGTGGACGGTGGAAGCCATATGGCCGAGCAGTCTCAGGAAGCGCCTGGCGGGGACCAGGGACTGGCTGCGAAAACGGCCGGCTAGGTCCATGAGCCGTTGAGCCCTGTCGAGAGGCAGGAAAGCTCGCGCCTGAGGAGTGTGCAGTCTGGCGCCGATGAACTCGAGATCCTGTGAGGGGAGCAAAGTGGACTTTGCGAAGTTTATGACAAAACCCAAGTACTGCAGAAGGGTCACCGTGCGGTGCGTGGCGTTGGTGACCTCCGGAGCGGACGCTGCTCTGATGAGCCAGTCGTCGAGGTACGGAAAGACATAGAGGCCGTGAAGCCGGAGATGGGCCGCCACCACCGCGAGACATTTTGTGAAGACTCGCGGTGCGGAGGACAGGCCAAAGGGCAGTACTCTGTACTGGTAATGATTTCCTGCCACCACAAACCGTAGGTATTGGCGGTGGCTTGGGTGGATGAGGATGTGCGTGTAGGCATCCTTTAGATCCAAGGAGCATAGCCAATCTCCCTGCTGGAGGTAGGGCAGAAGGATTCCAAGGGTAAGCATTTTGAACTTTTCTCGCACGAGGAACTTGTTGAGGTTGCGCAAGTCCAGGATGGGTCTGAGGCCTCCTGTTCTTTTTGGTATTAGAAAATACCTGGAATAAAAGCCTCGACCTCTCAGGTGGTGGGGCACCGGTTCCACAGCCTGTTCCTGTAGGAGACTTGCCAACTCCTGAAGGAGTAAGTCCCTGTGCAGAGGGAGTCGTGGAGGTTCTCCCGGAAAATAAGAGGGAGGAACCTGATGGAAGTGGAGAAGATAGCCTTCTCGTACGACCTGAAGCACCCAGGCATCGGAAGTGATGTTGGACCACCTGTGGGCGAAGTGAACCAGCCGGCCTCCGGTGCTGGGAGGAGCCAGCGGAGGGGGAGAGGCTATGCTGATGTAGTCAAAAACCCCCACCCTGCTGAGCAGGGGCTGGTGGTGCAGGCTTGGGGGTTTGCTGCCTACGGGACCCGTTACCCCGTCCCTTGGCCTGCTGGCCCTGTTGGGGAGCTGCGGAGGCCTGATATTGAGGGTAGTGTTTATAGGCAGCCGCCTTTCTCGGGTAAAAGGACTTCTTTCCCGAGCCCTTCTTTTTCTGGGAAGGAGCGGAGGTCTTTCTAGAAAGCCTAGTCCTGGTGAGAGTCTCCGTCTCGATCTGTGCAGCCTTTTCCGCCATGGGCTTGCCAAAGAGGTTCTCACCTCGGCAGGGGACATCGACCAACTTGTCCTGCACCCAGGGTTCAAGGTCAGACGACTGAAGCCAAGCCTGTCGGCGGGCACCGATGCCGGCTGCGGCCACTCGAGCCGATGCTTCAAAGCCATCATAGGCTGCTCGGGACATGAATTTGGAGCATTCCCGAATACCAGTTGTTAAGGCCAGGAACCTCCGCAAAGGTTCCTCGGACAATCCAGCGGAGAATCCGGCTAGCTCTTTAGCCAGGTCTCGGAGATACATGCCCATGTATAGCTGGTAGGTCTGGACACGACAAGCAAGCATAGAGCCCTGGAAACACTTCTTACCAAGGCCATCCAGGTTACGGGCCTCCCTGCCAGGAGGTACCGAGGAGTGCATCTTTTGGCTCTTAAGCCTATGTATGGCCGATTCCACTACCATGGAATGGTGTGGTAGCTGTGCTTTTTGGAAGCCAGGACTCTTGCGGACTCGATAGATGGAATCGACCCGCTTGCTTAAGACCGGCGAGGAGGCCGGACTCTCCCACATGCGGAAGAGTAGTCGTTCCAGCATGGGAGGAACCGGTACAGTAAAGTGTTCCCTGGCGGGAGAGTCATACTGGAGGGCGTCGAGCTCTTCGGCTCGAGGCTCCTCCTCGGGATCCGCAGGGAAGGCCAAAGCCTTGGCCATATCCCTGACGAAGTCCGAGAACCGGGCATCCTCCGGAGGGGACTGCTTCCGAGGTTCGGACTCAGGCGAGTCCGAGGGGACACACCGAGTCCGAAAGGAATCAGGTGACTCTTCCTCTTCCGATTCCCAGACCGACTCCGAGGAGGAATCGGTGGGGTCGGCTCGGGCGGGCGCAGACGTCGGCCGCCCCGACACAGAGGGAGTCGGCGTCGACGACCTCGGTCCCGAACGGGAGGCCGAGGGTGACCTCGACCGAGGATCGACTCGAGTTCGCATGGACTCGAGGATCGGCTCGGTCTCCGGGGTAGACTTAGACGTCGACGTCCCGGCGGTCGGGGCAGCGGCGCCAGCGAGGCTAGCGATCAGTGCCCGCTGCTGGTCCATGAAGGCAGATAGTCTGCTCTCCAAGGCCGTCAACCTGAGTCCGACCTCAGGTGACCCAGCAGCCGCCGACTCGGGCCCCGACGGCGTCGGGCCCGACGTCGGCAGTCTCGGAGGCGAGTCCAGGAGGACTACAGGACTTACCCGAGCAGGCAACTCCGACTCCAGGCGAGGTCGCTTCGGGAGGTGCTCCTTCTCCAAGGACCCGGGACGGCTATCGGGGCTATGCGACCTGGCCCTCGCGGAGCCAGGAGCGTCCACCGACGCCGCCCTCGTGGGTTTCGTCTTCCGTCGATGGTCCCCGGAGGGAGAACCCCTGTCAGAGGAGCTTCGGCGATGGTCAGAGCTGGAGCCTCTGGACGCCGAAGCCTCCGACGAGGTCCGGGTACGGCTGGGGTCAGCGAAGATTCTATCCCGCTGGTGCCGCCGACTTCAACGCTTTGGAGGACATTTTGCCACAGGCCCCACAGATCATTTCTTCATGATCCGGGCCCAGGCAGCGGAGGCAATTATCGTGTGTGTCAGTGAGTGACATATTTCTGTCACACTGACCACACCGCTTGAAACCACTGGCAGCCATCGGGGGAAAAAGGGCCCCTGCAAGGTCAAAGGACCGGGCTGCCAGCGAAAAACCGAAAACGAAACTGAGTAAAATCAGAAACCGAAAAATAAGAGAAGACTCATGACGGCGTCGCGAGTCCGGGCAGGAAAAAGACCGGCGTCGAACCGAAGGTAAAAAAGAGAAATATATTATAAAAATCAACTTTTTCGCGGGGTCACGACGGGTACGTCTGTAGGGCTCCGCGGAAAAAAGAAGACTGGCTAAGATGGCACCCTTGGGCAGGAAGGAGACCGCGCATGCGCGCTGCAATTCCCAAAGGCTTTCTTTGAAAGCTGGGGAAAAATTGCTCCGCGAGGGCTCCGTCGGCGCCGACGTCACCCATATGTGAGGACTGACTTCCTGCTTGGTCCTGGAGAAATCTAAATACACAATATCTAGAGCTCTCCCTCGGTCCAACTACCAGGTCGCCCAGTCAAAGAAATCAAACAGATTTGTCTGACAAGACCTGCTCTGGTGAATCCATGCTGCCTCAGATCCTGTGATCCGCTGGACTCCAGAAACCTTACTATTTTCGCTTTCAGCAGCGTTTCCAATAATTTACTCACCACCGAAGTTAAATTAACCGGCCTGTAGTTTTCAACCATATCCTTACTTCCGCTTTTGTGTAAAGGCACCACATGAGCCTCTCTCCAGTCCTTTGTCACCACTCCCGACTCCAACGAGGCATTGAAAAGGTTAGTCAGTGGAGCTGCTAGAATGTCCCCAGGTTCCCTCAGTTTTCTAGGGTGTATCCCATCCGGTCCCATCGCTTTGTCTACTTTAAGTATAGCTAGTTTCTCACGAACATAGTCTTCTGAAAATTGTTCAAGATGCCCCTCGCTTCTGTTCCTGTTTGGAGGTGTTTTCTGAGGTCCTGTTCCTGGTTCTTCATCTGTGAACACAGAACAGAAATATTTGTTAAACAATTCCATTTTATCCTCATCAGCTTCTACATAGTCTTCCCCTTCACCCTTGATTCTGCCAATACCACTTTTGACCTTCCTCTTCTCACTAACATATCTGAAAAATGTCTTATCCCCCATTTTATTGCATTGGCTATTTACTCCTCTTTTTGAATCTTTACTTTTGTGACTACCTTGCTAGCTTCTCTAAGTTTTTCCAAATATAGATACCTGTCTTCCTCTCTCTGTGATTTCTTGTATTTCATGAAGGCCTCCCTCTTTTTCTTCACTTTTTCAGCTACTTCTTTCAAAAGCCATAGCGATCTCCTTTTCCTTTTACCTTTATTTACCATTTTAACAAAAAGGTTGGTTGCCCTTAAATATCCCCTTTCAGTTTTGCCCACTGTTTTTCTACATCTCCCAGCAGTTCCCATCCCGCTAACAACTCCCTGAGGTATTGGCCCATCATGGCAAAGTTAGTTTTCCTAAAGTCTAAGACCCTCACTTTTGAATGGATTCTAACAGCCCTAGTCCTAATACTGAACCACACTATCTGGTGATCGCTGGATGCAAAATGATCTCCCACTAACATCAGAAACACTTTCACCATTGGTAAGCACCAAGTCCAGTTTGGCCCCTTCATGGCCTCTTCTGTTACCAACTGCCTGAATAGTTCTCCCTATAGAGAATCCAGGATGTCCTTACTTCTAGATGAGACTGCAGCAGGAATGTGCCAATCAACATCTGGCATATTGAAATCGCCTATCAGTAGCACTTCCCCATACCTAGCAATGCTGCGTATGTCTTCAATTAACTCTGTCCACCTCTTCCTCTTGTGAGGGAGGTCTGTATATCACGTCAATGCAAATAGATTTCTCTTTCCCTCTTTCTAGTTTAACCCTCAGTGCCTCCTCTCTCCCTTTTAAGTTCTGTAATTCCAAAGCTTTAATATTATTTTTTACATATAGTGCCACTCCTCCTCTCCTTCTTCCTACCCTGTCCTTTCTGAATAAAGTATAGCCTAGTATAGTTACATCCCAGTCATGGTTTTCTGTGAACCATGTTTCTGTAACTGCCACTAAATCCAAGTCAGCCACTCCCACCAAAGCTTCAAGATCAGGGATCTTATTTCCCATGCTACGGGCATTTATACACACCGCTTTCCATATGTTACCCCTTTTACCCATTTCCATAAAGGTATTTAATGTTTCACTTACCTGGGGGCTTTCTTCACCCATCCGCAATGAATCTAGTTTAAAGCCCTCTTCAGTAGATTAGCCAGTCTACTACTGAAGACGCGTCGACCTTTCTTGGACAGATGGATGCCATCTCTGCCTCTCCAACCCTGCCTGACTACTGATCTCACCACTGAAGCGGTGTCCCTCCTAACAGCCTTGCAGGCTGCTCCTATCTGAAGGATGACAGCTGCATCCCTGACCACCAGATGCTTCTGGCAGGGTGCACATGTGCCAATGGACACATGCAGAGTGCCCAGTGCCAATGGACAGATGCTACCCAAGCATGTTATATATATAAGATGCCTTTGTTAGCTATTCATTCAGCCAACTGGGTGTTTAATTTTGATTTCCTTTGAGCTGCCCAAATACAAAGCACATTTGTAGCCCAGTCAGCTGTACAATAGGGGGGGGGGGGGAAGGAAAATCCTTCCCAAGTCCCAAATATGACGATGAGCACAAACGTCTGGATCAGAATCTTGCTGCAGAGCTGGTGACTCTACAAGCACTTGGAATTTCAGAATATCTGAAATGTCTATGCACGAGATCAATCTGCTTACTTTGGAGACCTATTACAAACAAATTTATCATATGCATACTTATTATTGACATCTTGAAAAATGCATTGGCCATGTGATAAGGTCAAGTTTGGGGAGTCTTGCTCTAGACACTGATGCTATTCCACCAAAAATATGTCAGATTTCAATTTGTTTAATTACAGCTTGAAATCTCTTCTTTGGTCTACTGCAGCTCCTTTGGGGCCCAATTATTTACTAAGGCTGTTTTCCCATTCCATGGCCAAGAGAAAAGAAAGCTTCGTAAATCAGGCCCTTAATGTACATGTGCATGCCACTAGCAAAAATACACAACCAGCCACATCCCCACACTCAATCTCGTGTTTGCTTTCTCTCGCACACATGCTGTTGTCATTTAATCTCACACTCGCTCTCCTCTCCCCACACTATCACCCAGTCTCTTTTTTGCTTTAAAACTGGCCATCCTCCAGCCCCTATGATAGCAAGCCCTTACCACCCAAGAAGCCAGTGATTCACTTCCCAGCCAGTCCACTTCACCCAAAAAGACAGCCTCTCCCCTTACCCTTGTAAGTCAGTCAGCCAGTAACTTCCACAAACTCTTCCCTACCCCAGAAAGCTAGTCAGCATCCCCCAGCACCTGCAATTTAATTTTAATTTAATAATCTGTGCTTGTAGTCCACCTTTTTAATCACTGATCATGCAGAATGGATGAAAAACAAAACAGATAAAAACAAAATAACCAAAACTGTACAACAAAATCAAGACAGTCAGCACCCCCAGCCCCTACCCCTGAAAGACAATCAATCATTCCCTCAAGCCTCTTCCTCACTCCCTAATCCTGCAAGGCAGTCAGCTCCTAGCCCTGACAGCTAGTCAGTCCCTATTCCAGCAAGCCCATCAGCCACCCCCCATCAGCTAGCCAGTCAGTCCCTCTAGCCTCTCCCCCACCCCTGCAAGCCAGTCAGTCTCCTCTCACCATAGTACCACTGATCTTTACCCCAACAGACTTCTTCCTCTCTTAAAAAATGGTGTTTTTCTCTTGTAGCTACTGTTTCTTCTTTTCTGCACTGCGTGGCGCCATGTGAGTTTCAGCCACACTGTGCAGGAAGATAGGCTTAGTTTGGGAGGCCATGGGGGGCAGTAGCCCCTCCAAATGCTGCAGGCACTAACACTGATTTGGTATCCCTGCTCTCACTGTCAGTATGACTTCCTTATCCTTTGCCCCCAAAAATAAGAAGGCAAACTATATCGATGTGCAGTTACTCCCATACTATTCTTGGGTTCTCTAGTCTTACAAGACCATCGTGAGAGTTCCTGCACCATGCAGTTGAAACTCACACTGAACCACATGGTGCAGGGAAGGGAAGAAGCTCCTGCTTTAGCAGCACTGCAGCAGCGGATACAAAGGAAGAACACCCCATTTTTGTTCTTTTAAAGGGTTGCGAAAATCCCAAGCGCCGGAAGAAAATTTCTAGTCACCATGGTGACCTGGTACCTGGGATTTGTAGAGCCCTGCATTATTGCTTTTCTTTTTTTTTGTATTTAAATGTTTATTAAACTTTATGGAGTCTTCGGCTGTACTGAAAGAACCTGCTCTCAGCTGATCTCTGCTGCTAAGCATGCTCAGGCCTGGTTAATACTTGGATATCACCTTGGAATACTAGGGGTTGTAAACTCACTGTGTAGAAGAAAAAAGGCCTGCCAATCTTCCAGTCACATCTTGCTAAGAAAAACCAGGGACTGGGTGGCCAGGAGTCAGTATTGACTCAATGGCACACTGCCTTGTCAATTTTTTGGAAAGAAAACCCCATAATTTATATCACCCAGGTTGATGTCATAAGAGAAGAAAAAGATGACTATTCCAACAAAATTCCATGCTTTCAATTTACTACAAACAGATCAGTAATAATCCTCCCATCCCCTACTTCCCCCTCCCCCATTCCAGCACTAACACCAAAATAACCATTATATATATATATATATTTATTTATGAACCAACCAGTATAAAATCATTCCACCATACACAAAGCACATATCCCCATCACATTCATCCACTCTTATATAGGGTCCCCTTAAATCAAACTAAATTATTCTTTGCCCCATTCCCAAGTTTACTTTTGTCTATAAATCCATTCCCAATATTCCCCCACACCTCCTCCACCTTCTCACCCCTGCCTCTACTGTGAGCTTAGTCAAATAATATTAGTATTGACTCAGCTATGCACAAAACTCTGTATGCCTAGTGTTTGCTCATTCTTCCACGGCAAGTTCCAAGCTTGCTGCTATAAACCCATATTTAAGAAAACTTCATGTTTTCTCCTCTTGAGAATCATTATATGCATATAACAAAAAAAAAAAAATCTTAGGATCATCCGCTATAACCCTCCCCACTATTTCCTCTAGCACACATTTTTTATTTAAGATTTCTAATTGATACAGATTATTTTAAATAGGATTTCATAAGTTGCATGGTAAACAAGTTTCAATGTGTTGCAGCACCATACAATGCTTCAGGCTTCCAATGCTAGATCTAGTTTCCACCATAAAGTTCTAGCTAAGGGGAATGTTTTCAATGCATCAGGCCAGCATTCAGTCATGGAGAATAAGCTGGTAAAAGAGTATAAATCATTTGCACAAATATTTAGTACAGAGTGAACCTCCTTCCCACCCAAAAGAATATCTTCCTGCCCCAACCAAAGTGCTGGTCACACAGAAATATTATTTCATAGGAAATGAGAGTTAATTGTTACTGTTCAAGAAAATCACTTTATGCAGTTTGAGTGATTCTGGCTATCTAACTCATGATAACCTCTGAATATGCCAGAGACAATATCATCCTCAAATGCTGCAAGAAAACATACAACTATTACTACTAATCATTTGTAAAGCGCTACAAGGTGTACGCAGCGCTGTACATATAGATGCAAGACATAGTCCCTGTTCATCAGAACTTACAATCTAATCAAATGAAAAGAGAATCGTGAAACTGGGGACTAGAGTATGGTAAGATACACATAAGAAGTGGACAAGAGAGCGTGAGGAGCGTCAGGATCCAAAAGTGGCTTCAAAGAGGTGGGTTTTCAGCCTGGATTTGAATAGGGCTAGAGAAGGAGCCTGACGCACTGACTCAGGTAGTTTGTTCTAGGCATATGGCGCAGCAAGATGGAATGAACGAAGTCTGGAGTTAGCAGTGGCAGAGAAGGGCACAGCTAAAAGGGATCTGCCAAAGGAGCGGAGCTCCTGAAGAGGGATGTAGGGAGAGATAAGAGAGAAAAGATAGTGAGGAGCCACAGAATGAATGCACTGGTAGGTCAGTAGAAGTTTGAACTGGATGAGGAAACTGATAATATACGGATGAGGGCTAGTGTCTGAAATATTGATTCAGGAATCCAGAGAGCTGAAATTCCCCCCACTCCACTATCTCTCTGTATTGGTCCTGGACAGCTTCTTTCACCTCCCTGAGCCTCAGTTCTAATCCTCGGTTCTGTCACTCATTCTTTGGATGGACCATGGACAGTTCACTTTACCTTTCTGGTTCCTCAGTTTACTCAGTTGGAACTGAGTGAGAACAGTGCTGTTAATTCTGTCTAGATCAGTTCATGAAGTCTGGATTCCAGACAAGTAGCAACAGCTCTTCCACCCAGAAATGGCTGCATGTATATTCCTGATATACTAACATATGCTGGGAACCCATCTGAACACAAGGTATCAAAAATTCAGTTTACCAAATTTTATTATGTCGTCAAAAAAGCTCAGAGAGGAAATATAAATCTAAAAAGTGTATTTCTTTGACCTGGTAGAGTAGCCTAGTGGTTAGAACAATGGGCTGAGAACCAGGGAAGCCAGGATTCAAATCCCACTGCTACTCCTTGTGATCTCGGGCAAGTCACTTATCCCTCATTGTCTCAGATATAAACCAAGGATTGTGAGCCCTCTGGAGATAGGAAAATATTTACTATACCTGAAGGAAACTCAATTTGAACATCTGAGAAAGCAATGAGCTAAACCCAATATTTTAAACTGTTTTCTAGTGATGGAAAGTAGTATATGAAAACAAGTTATTTTCAAGCTGGTGCTGAATTTAAACCCTGGATTTTCAATGCCAGGGTCATATCTGGTCCCAGCATTGAATATCTAGGTTTGCTGGATTGCCGCAAGGCTAACTAGGCAGCAGCTATATTGAGATGCTGCTTGGTTAGCTAATGCGGCAAATGTTAGGCATAACAATATCACAGGTGCCTGGTTATTTTTCTTTCTTTCTTTTTTATACCGCACTCTTTAGAATCAGTGTGGTTTACATGCATACCAACAGGTACTTTTTATTCCCTTGTCCCTGAAGGGCTCACAATCTAAGTGTACCTGAGGCAATGGAGGGTTAAGTGGCTTGCCCAAGGCCACAAGGAGTGGCCATGGGACTAGAGACCCCAGTCCCTCCGGCCTGAGGTTGCTTGTCCCCATGCGGGAATTGAACCCTCGACCTTCTGGTCTGAGGTAACCTGTCCCAACCACTGAGCCACTTCTCCCTCTTAGCGATAGGTGCTGCCTCCGCTCGGCCCCAATGCTGCTTAGCATCGGGGCGTATAGCAGCGGTGCCTGGGGATATTCAGCGGCACTATCCGTCTTAGTGCCATTGAATATCCTGCAGAGTGGCATTTACACGGTTTGCAAACTGTGTGAATGTCTTTGAAATGCCCCCATTGTTTTTATAGCTGATATTTTCTAATTAAATAACCTTGTGCCTGTAGAAGCAGGATTTATAACATTGCAAACCAAAGTTGTCCGATATACGCAGGCAGCAGTACTGCAAGCATTCAAGACATGCCTACTGCTTCCTCATACACTGCTCCATCAATGTTTCTCATTCTACTCAAGACTGATCACATCTAAGGCTAGAGATTAGTTTAATTCCCATTCTGTGAAAACTCCGATTGCCAACAGTGGTGTCAGTTAATGTCAGATCATGTGGGTGGTTTCTGTGATGTTGCCATCTGCTCATTGGGAACTGGATCAAGACTGACCTGAGCTTGGTCTGAACCACTGTCCTGTAGATATAAGGTTCTGTAACCCTATGCTAATTCTCTGAGTCATCCAGTTGAGTTTCCTCCTTGTCCCAGACATCTTGATATTCAAAAAAGGCCAAACTCCAAAATTTAGGTTTCTAAGCCTCCCGAATTTGTGTGCGATATTCAGCCACACTTAGGAGACTAAGTTTACAGGTGAAAATCATCCTAATTTAGGAGCTTAAACTTTATGCCCCTAAAATTTAGGCCTACCATTCATTTGTCTGGATTTATGAAGCTAGTGCTGAAAATCAGTGCTAAGCAGCTAATTTTTTCCCCTGCTCAAATTTGCTCTCTGCCACCCACTTTTTAGGCTCCTAAAATAAGGAGTTTAGTGAAATTTTAAGTAAAAATGTAGGCACTTAGACCTGGTAAATTTTCAAATAAGTCAATTTAGGAGTATAACTCTCAAAGTTAGGGGCATAAATTCTTTGAATAGTGGGCCCTCTGTAAAAGCCCGATTCTTTGGCTAGGGATTGCTTTTTCTTACACACATTCAATTATTTCTGATGCATAGAAAGCGTAGTTATTCACCTGTAACAGGTGATCTCCGGGAACAGCAGGAATTTCGTCTTCATATATGGGTATCGTCGGTACCGACGGAGCCTGCAAGGGAAGGCTCCCCAGCGTCCAATAGGAAAGCTTTTGGGAGCATCCCACAGCGCCTGCGTGCTGCCTTCCCGCCTTTCCAACTGTCCCTCTCCAGTTGAGTTTATAGCTGAGACCAAAGAGAGAGATAAAACTCCTAGGGGAGGTGGGTGGGTTGTGAAGACTAAATTCCTGCTGTTCCCGGAGATCACCTGTTACAGGTGAGTAACTATGCTATCTTCAGGAACAAGCAGGAATGTAGTCTTCACATATGGGGACTCCCTAGCTGCAGATGCCAGGGAGATGGCCCCAGGAAGTTGTCAGCCCTTGTGAAAGGGCCATGCTCCCCCCCCCACCCATGGATCTCTGGCATCCTACCAGGGATGGTGGGTAGGAGTTGACTAAGTCTGAAAAAGGTGCTGAAGAAAAGCCTGACCAAACAAAGCATCCCGGCGGGAGTCCTTGTCTAAGCAGTAGTGGGTCGTGAAGGTATGTACCGAAGCCCAAGTAGCTACTCGACAGATGTCGTTGATAGACACAGAGTGAAGATGAGCCATTGAGGCTGACATGGCTCTCACATTGTGAGCTGTGACATGGCCTTCAAGAGGAAAGTTCTTAGTCTCATAGGCAAAGGTTATGCATTGTGCAAGCCAGTTAGATAGAGTTCTTTTAGAAACTGGAAGTTCCAAATGACTAGGATCAAAAGCAACAAAGAGTTTAGAAGATTTTCAATGTTGCTGTGTCCTCTGCAAGTAAAAGGCTAAAGCGCTTTTACAGTCCAAAGTATGAAGGTTCCTTTCTGCACTGGAGGCATGAGACCTCGGAAAGAATACAGGAAGGTAAACCGCTTGGTTTAAATGGAAAGGCAAAACCACCTTTGGCATAAAGTGTGGATGAGTCCTAAGAAGTACCTTATCATGGTGGAACCTTGTGTAAGGAGAATCAGCCACTAATGCTTGCAATTCACTGATGCGACGTGCTGATGTGATAGCAATGAGGAAGATGACCTTCCAGGAAAGGAATTTTAGAGATGTAGTGGCTAATGGTTCAAAGGGCGGTTTCATGCGCTGCCCGAGCACCAGATTCAAGTCCCATGCCATCGGTGGTGGCGGCTTAATGGGAGGCTTCGTTAAAAGAAGACCTCTCATAAATCTCGCTATGAGAGGATGAGAGGAAATAAGTTGTCCACTTAGAGGCTTGTAAGAAGCTGCAATAGCACTAAGATGGACTCTTACTGAATTTGTCTTAAGACCCGCATTTGACAAATGAAGGAGATACTCCAGTATCGATTCCAGAGGTATCGCAAGAGGGTTAAGACCCTTCTGCAAGCACCATATGGTAAACCTTTTCCACTTAAAGGCGTATGAGCGTCTTGTGAAGGGCTTCCGAGAAGGATGAAGGATATCCTTTACCTGTTGAGAAAGGTTGAGATCCTGAAGCTCTAGGCTTTCAGCAACTAGGCCCTGAGATGCAGAGACTGGGGATTGGGATGCCACAGTATCCTGTTCTCTTGGGAGAGAAGATCTGGAGCAGATCCCAACTCCAGAGGCAGAGCTTGAGAGAGATGTAGAAGCAGAGGATACCACGTTTGCCCTGGCCAATGTGGAGCTATGAGAATCATATGACCTCTGTCTCTCTGAAGCTTGAACAGTGTTTTGGGGATGAGGGGAATGGGTGGGAAGGCATATAGAAAGTCCTGACCCCAGTGAAGGAGGAAGGCGTCCCTTGCCTGACAATGTCAAGCAGGGATTCTGGAACAGAACCGGGGAGGTTTGGCATTCAGCGGACTTACAAACAGGTCTATGTCCGGGGTTCCCCAAATCTGAAATATTTGGGCAACCTGGTCTGCATGGAGAGACCATTCGTGTGGTAGCAGAACTTGACTGAGTCTGTCTGCCCAACAGTTTTGAATGCCTGGAAGATACACCGCAAGGAGACGAATCTGATGCTCTCTGGCGAGGGCCCATAGTCGCAAATCTTCGTTGCATAGTGACAGAGAGCCTGTTCTGCCCTGCTTGTTCACAGAGAACATGGCTACCCGATTGTCTGTTTGAACTAGGACTGTCTTGTATCTGAGCTGGGCGTGAAATACTCGAAGAGCAAGGAAGATTGCTCCGAGTTCCAGGAGGTTGATGTGAAGACAGGCCTCCTGTGGAGTCCAGGTACCCTGGGTAGAGAGATCATGCAGGTGGGCTCCCCATCCCACCTGAGATGCATCTGTTGTTAGGGTGGCTTGGAATAGGGGTTGCTGGAAAGGAGACCCCACCAGAAGATTTTTGAGCGATTGCCACCATTGGAGGGACGAAATAAGACGGTCTGAGTTTGTTATTTTGTCCGACAGGCAACCTGAGGCCTGTGTCCACTGAGTGGATAAAGTCCACTGGGCTGCTCGCATGTGGAGGCGAGCATAAGGAACCACATGCACGGTGGATGCCATGTGGTCCAGCAGTTGTAGCATTTCTCGAGCAGTGAGATAAGGTTTGAGCACTGCTTGGGAAGCTAGCTGTATTATGCGAAGACAGCTGGGCTGCGGAAGGAAAGCCCTTGTCTGTCTGGTATCCAGATGAGCTCCTATGAAGTCTAGGGATTGAGTGGGAGCAAGATTGGATTTTGGGAGATTTATGACTAGTCCCAAATACTGAAGGATTCGCATTGTGCGAAATAGAGCAGAGCTGGCCTCTGGCACTGTAGGGGCTCAAATGAGCCAGTCGTCTAAGTAGGGGAAGATGAATATTCCCAGAGTGCGGAGAAAGCACAGTTACTTACCTGTAACAGGTGATCTCTGGGAACAGCAGGAATAAGTCTTCACATATGGTATCGTCGGTACCGATGGAGCCTGCGCGGGAACGCTCCCCAGCATCCAATCAGATAGCTTTTGGGAGCATCCCACAGTGCCTACGTGCTGCCTTCCCCAACTGTCTCTCCTCAGTTAGGTTTTAAAGCTGAGACAAAGAGAGAGAGAGAGAGAGAGAGAGAGAGAGAGAGAGAGGGAAAGGAAAGATAGAGAGATACAACTCCCAGGGGAGGTGGGTGGGTTGTGAAGACTTATTCCTGCTGTTCCCAGAGATCACCTGTTACAGGTAAGTAACTGTGCTATCTCCAGGAACAAGCAGGAATGAGTCTTCACATATGGGGACTCCCTAGCTTTAGATGCCAGGGAGAGACCCCAGAAGTTGTGTGTCCCTGGGACAGAGCTCCACTTCCCCCCATGGATCTCTGGCATCCCATCAGGGATGGTGGGTAGGAGTTGATTAGGAATGGAACAGGTGTTTGAGAACAGCCTGACCAAACAAGGCATCCCGGCGGGAGTCCTTGTCCAAGCAGTAATGGGCTGTGAAGGTATGAACCGAGGCCCAAGTGGCTGCTCGACAGATGTCGTCAATAGACACAGAGTTCAGATGAGCCATTGAGGCTGCCATGGCCCTCACATTGTGAGCTGTGACATGGCCCTCCAGAGAAAGATTCTGATAGGCGAAAGAAATACACTGGGCAATCCAGTTAGATAGTGTTTTCTTGGAGACTGGTAGTCCCAAATAAGAAGGATCAAAGGCAACAAAGAGCTGAGAGGACTTTCTATGTTGCTGTGTCCTTTGTAAATAAAAAGCCAGAGCTCTTTTACAGTCCAGGGTATGAAGATTCCTCTCTGCACTTGATGCATGAGGCCCTGGAAAAAAACAGGTAGGTAGACCTCCTGGTTGAGGTGAAAGGGCGAGACCACCTTAGGCATAAAATGTGGATGAGTCCTAAGGACTACCTTGTCATGATGGAACCTTGTATAAGGTGGATTAGCTACGAGTGCTTGCAATTCACTAATACAACGTGCTGATGTGATTGCAATAAGAAAGATAACTTTCCAAGAAAGGTATTTCAAGGAGGTGGTAGCCAAAGGTTCAAAAGGCGGCTTCATAAGCTAACCAAGAACCAGGTTCAAGTCCCATGCCACCGGAGGTGGTCTAATGGGAGGCTTTGTTAAAAGGAGGCCTCTCATGAACCTTGCTACAAGAGGATGAGAGGAAACAGGTTGTCCATTCAGAGGCTTAAGGGAAGCTGCAATAGCACTCAAATGGACCCTTACTGAATTAGTTTTAAGGCCTGCATTAGACAGATGGAGGAGATACTCCAGCAAAGATTCCAGGGGTATGGCAAGGGGGTTAAGACCCTTCCCAGCACACCAGATAGTAAACCTCTTCCACTTGAAAGCATAAGAACTTCTAGTGGAAGGTTTTCTGGAAGCATAAAGAACATCTTTCACCTGTTGAGAAAGATGAAGATCTTGCAGATCTAGGCCTTCAGCAACCAAGCCCTGAGATGCAGAGAGTGGGGAATGGGATGCCATAACTTCCCGTCCTCTTGAGATAGGAGATCTGGAGCAGACCCTAACTCGAGGGAGGGAGCTTGAGAGAGATGTAGAAGCAGAGGGTACCACACTTGCCGTGGCCAATGTGGAGCTATGAGAATCATGTGGCCTCTGTCTCTCTGAAGCTTGAACAGGGTTTTGGGAATTAGGGGAATGGGTGGAAAGGCATACAAGGAAGTCTTGACCCCAGTGAAGGAGGAAAGCATGCCTTGCCTGAGCCCCCTGAGCCGGAGTTCTGGAACAGAACCGGGGAAGTTTGGCATTCCACGGACTTGCAAAGAGGTCTAAGTCCGGGGTTCCCCAAATCAGAAAAATCCTAGTCACCTGGTCCACATGTAGGGACCACACGTGTGGAAGCAGAACTCGACTGAGCCTGTCTGCCCAAGAGTTTTGAACGCCTGGAAGATCAACTGCCAGAAGATGAATTTGATGCTCTCTGGCGAGGGCCCACAGTCGCAAAGCTTCATTGCAAAGCGACAGAGAACCAGTTCCGCCCTGCTTGTTCACATAGAACATGGCTACCTGATTGTCTGTGTGGATAAGGACTGTCTTGCAGCTGAGCACGGTGTGGAACACTCGCAGAGCAAGGAAGATTGCTCTGAGTTCCAAGAGATTGATAAGTAGACAAGTCTCCTGTGGGGACCAGATGCCCTGGGTGGAGAGGTCTTGTAGATGAGCTCCCCACCCCATTGGAGAAGCATCTGTTGTGAGAGTTGCTTGGGGTAGAGACTGCTGAAAGGGGGACCCCAGCAACAGGTTTTGAGGGGACTTCCACCACTGGAGAGACAAAATGAGGCGACTTGTGTTTGCAATTTTGTCTGACAGGCAGTCTAATGCCTGGGTCCATTGGGTGGATGAAGTCCACTGAGCTGCTCTCATGTGAAGGCGAGCATATGGGACCACATGCAAGGTGGATGCCATGTGGCCTAGTAACTAACATCTCTCGAGCAGTTAAGTGAGGCTTCAACTCTGCTTGAGAAGCTAACTGCACCAAGCGAAGGCAACGGGCCTGGGGGAGATAGGCCCTTGCCTTTGTGGTATCCAGCAATGCCCCTATAAACTCCAGGGACTGAGTAGGGGTTAAATTGGATTTTGGGATGTTTATTATCAGCCCTAAATACTGAAGGATACTCATTGTGCAGGCTAGAGAACTCTTGGCCTCTGACTGAGTGGGAGCTCGGATGAGCCAGTCGTCCAAATAAGGGAAGACGAATATTCCCAGAGTGCGCAGAAATGCAGCTACCACTGCCATGCATTTTGTGAACACCCTTGGTGCAGAGGCCAGACCAAAAGGGAGCACTCTGTATTGATAGTGCTTCTCTTGAAAAAGGAACCGAAGGAACCTTCTGTGAGTTGGATGGATGAGAACATGGGTGTACACATCCTTGAGATCTAGAGAACAAAGCCAATCCTGACTGTGAAGGTATGGCAGCAGAGTTCCCAGAGAAATCATTTTGAATTTTTCCTTGACTAGGAATCTGTTCAATTCTCTGAGATCTAAGATGGGTCTGTAGCCCCCTGTTTTCTTTGGAATAAGAAAACAGGGGGAGTAGAAACCTGTGCCTTGTTGTTGAAGAGCCAATAGATATATAAATTACTCTGATAGCATATACTATAATTCCAAACTGAACTTAACACTATCTCATATGCTTAAATATGCTGAAATATGCATAAATCATCACTTGCATTACTTTATATGCTTTTGTTTATCAAGCGGGTCTCAGACTGTTAGGGAGCTCTCGCATTGACATTTGCCATTAACTGCTCCTTTTTGCATCAACGACCCATTTTTTAAAAAAACTTTTGTAAAACCCTGGTGCTGTAGGTCCAAGTGATTAAACATAGACGTCCCCAATCGTGATAAATAAAATGTATAAAGTCAGGCTTATCTCAATATGTTTATCCCAACGCCAGACTCAGCGCTGCCGCGTTTCACGAACCCGTTTCGTTTCTTCAGGGGCTTGTAAGCCAACTCTTTTTTTGAAACTGTGCAGAGAAGGGGTCTGCGGTCAATACATGCGAACAACAAATATAAAGAGTTGGCTTACAAGCCCCTGAAGAAACGAAACGGGTTCGTGAAACGCGGCAGCGCTGAGTCTGGCGTTGGGATAAACATATTGAGATAAGCCTGACTTTATACATTTTATTTATCACGATTGGGGACGTCTATGTTTAATCACTTGGACCTACAGCACCAGGGTTTTACAAAAGTTTTTTTAAAAAAATGGGTCGTTGATGCAAAAAGGAGCAGTTAATGGCAAATGTCAATGAGAGAGCTCCCTAACAGTCTGAGACCCGCTTGATAAACAAAAGCATATAAAGTAATGCAAGTGATGATTTATGCATATTTCAGCATATTTAAGCATATGAGATAGTGTTACGTTCAATCTGGAATTATAGTATATGCTATCAGAGTAATTTATATATCTATTGGCTCAATTGTAATATTACTCACAAGTTTCAAGACCAAACAAGATTGTTGTTGAAGAGGCACTTCCTCTATTGCCCCCTGGGTGAGAAGGGTGGCAACCTCCTGCCCAAACAGGCTGAGGAGGGAGGTTGGAGAATTGAACTGGTGCACTCTTGTGTGAGGGGGCAAGCTTGAAAAATGAAGTTTGTACCCCTCTCTTATGATGGAGAGTGTCCAATGCTCTGCTGTAATTTGCTCCTATCTGGGAGCAAAATGACATAACCTTCCTGGAATGGTGGAGGGCTCTGGTCCTTCCAGAGCCAGGAAGGCTAAGTTCTCTAGCGGCAAGTCAAAGGCCCTGAGGGGGCTGAGGTTGCTGGGTTGGTGGAGGCCTAGCAGCCTTTGCTTTGCTCTGTTTGGATGATTGCTGACGTTTGGTAGGGAACTGAGCTGCAGAAGATGCCCGCTGACCATAAGCAGGATAGAATCCCTTTTTAGAAAAAGGTGCTTTCTTGAACAACCTTTTCTTAGCAGGAGCAGCTGTGGATTTGGATAGTCTATCCAAGGCAGAGTTTTCAGCATCCATCTGATTGGTTTTTGCTTGCCAATCTTTACCAAACAGGTTCTCATCTGTACAAGGGATATTTCCCAATTCATCTTGAACCCAGATCTCCAAATCAGATGCTTGAAGCCAAGCAATTCTACGTGCACTTATGGCAATAGCTGAGGCTCTGCTGACACATTCAAAGGAGTCGAAAGCTGCACGGTTGGAGAATTTGGAGATATCTTGGGCATGTTTAAGCCAAGTGAGAAAGTCCTGTCTTATCTTCAGAAATGAAAGGACTTAAAGTCTGCAAATGATCAGTGACTTCTTTTAAGAACATTCCCATGTAAAGACTATAGGAATTAATTCTCGCAGCAAGCATGGAAGCTTGGAAGACTCTTCTTCCAAAAGCATCCAGGGTTCTACATTCACGTCCTGGAGGATTAGAGGCATGTCTTTTGGCAACTTCTAATCTTTCTCATAGCAGACTCAACCACAATAGAGTAGTGAGGAAGTTGAGTTTTATGGAAACCAGGACAAGGAGGGACACGATACATGGTATCCAACCTGCGAGAATGAGGGGAGGTGGTCAGAGGTGCTTCCCACATCCTTAACATGAGATCATACAAAATCTCATGAACAGGCAAGGTAGCTGCCTCCTTAGGAGTTTTAGGATATTGTAAAATATCCAACTCCTTGGCTCTGGGTTCTGTCTCAGGGGCCACCGTAATGGAAAGGCCCCGAGCCACCTCCCTGATGAAGTCTTGAAAAGACAAGTCCTCTGGAGGAGACATCCTTCGTTTAGGAGAGGACTCCTCCTGTGGAAGAAGCATCACTGAATCGACCGACTCTTCAGAATCCTCAGAGGAATCGAAGTATCGTCTGTCCGGATGCTCTTGCAAAGCCCGATATCCGTACCGACTGGGATCGGCATTGGGAATAATCAGTACCAGGGTATCAGTACCGGAGGGCTTCAGAGGACAGAGTACCGGCATAGTGGACACCGATGCCGATGCCACTGGTACCGGGATCGGTACTGATGGCGATGCTATAGCCGGTGCCGGTGGGGTAGTCTGTTGCGGTACCATGGGCGTCGATGCCACAAGGAAAGCCGCCAGACTGCGTTCTATGGACAGAATCATCTGATCCATTGACGCCGCCAATGCTTGGAAGTCGGTACCGGTGGTAGCCACCGGTACCCCAGAGCATGGCACCAGGAGATCTGTCGAGGCCATGCCATCGAGATCATCCTGGAACCCCGATGATGATGCTTTAGAGGCCGAAGCCTCCCGCTAGGGTAATTTTGCCGGTGCAGAATCCTTGAGGGCAACGCCAGAGGCATCTCGATGCTTAGAAGGAGATCTACCCTTCGAGGACCGGCTGGATTTATGTTTAGAAGCAGCCCTGGAAGACGTCAATGCCACCGAAGCCGCATCAGAGGGAAACAGGGTACTGAGCTTGGCAGCTCAGTTCTGCTGACCTCTTTTAGACATCATAGAACAGGACATACAATCTGTGATGGAATGGTCAGGAACTAAACATTTTAGACACCAGTCATGGGTGTCGGTGACGGAAATGAGGAGAGACAGTTGGGAAAGGCGGGAAGGCAGCACGCAGGCGCTGTGGGATGCTCCCAAAAGCTTTCTGATTGGACGCTGGGGAGCGTTCCCGCGCAGGCTCCATCAGTACTGACGATACCATATGTGAAGACTCATTCCTGCTTGTTCCTGGAGATATGCAGCTACCACAGCCATGCATTTTGTGAATACTCTTGGTGCAGAAGCCAGGCCAAAGGGAAGAACCCTGTACTGAAAGTGCTTTCCTTGAAACAGGAATTGGAGGAATCTTCTGTGATTTGGATGGATGAGAATATGAGTATACGCATCCTTGAGATCTAGAGAACAAAGCCAATCCTGACTTTGAAGGTATGGCAGCAGAGTTCCTAGAGAGACCATTTTGAACTTCTCTCGGAACAGTTATTTGTTCAATTCTCTGAGGTCTAAAATGTGTCTGTGTCGTCCTGTTTTCTTTGGAATAAGAAAATAGGGGAGTAGAACCCTGTACCCTGTTGTGGAATGGGTACTTACTCTATTGCTCCTTGGGCAAGGAGTGTTGTGACTTCTTGACCTAAGAGATTGACAAGAGAGGTCTGAGAATTGAACTGTTACAATTATAATAGGGGGCATGCTGTGAAAATGAAGTTTGTACCCCTCTCGTACAATGGACAGAGTCCAATTTTCTGCTGTTATTTGGTACCATCTATGGGCAAAATGAAATAACCTACCTGTGATGCCCAAGGGTTCTGGACCCTTCAGGGGCAGGAAGGGGAAGTTCTCTAGAGAGGAGTCAAAGCCCCTGAGGAGGCTGAGCCTGCTGAGGTTTTGCAGCTTTTGGCTTCTTTTGTTGTCTAGGTTGTTGCTGTTGTCCCTTTTGGGCAGACTGACCTGGACGGTGTCCCTGTTGGGTATAGGAAGGATAAGACTTCTTTCTCTTATTGAAAAATGTTTTTTAGAGGATCTTTTCCTTGCAGGATCGGTTGTAGATTTGGACAATCTATCCAATGTGATATTGTCTGCATCTATTTCATTAGCCTTCTCCTGCCAATTCTTGCCAAAGAGATTTTCTCCTGTGCAAGGAATGTTTCCTAATTTATCCTGTACCCAAATTTCCAAGTCGGATGCCTGAAGTCAGGCAATCCGATGTGCACCAATGGCAATAGCAGAGGTTCTGCTTATGCACTCAAAACAGTCAAAGGCTGCACGATTTACAAACTTGGAAACATCCTGGGCATGTTTGACAAGAGTAAGATAGTCCTGTCTTTTGTCATAAGGAAGAAGGGGGCTCATAATCTCCAAGTCTCCTGTGACCTCTTTAAGGAACATTCCCATATACAAGATATAGAAACTGATTCTAGCTGAGAGCATGGAAGCATCGATGCCCAAAGGCATCGAGAGTCCTGCATTCACGACCTGGAGGATTGGATGCATGTCTCTGCACTTTTCATCCTACGCATGGCTGATTCCACTACCATTGAATGGTGTGGTAATTGAGTTTTTTGAAAGCCAGGACAAGGTGGAACTCGATACATAGTATCGAATCTCCGAGAATGAGGAGATGTGGTCAGAGGCGTTTCCCACATTCTCAGCATAAGATCATGTAAGATCTCATGAATAGGCAGAGTAGCTGCCTCTTTGGGAGCCTTAGGGTATTAGAGAATCTCCAACTCCTTTGCCCTAGGCTCTTTTTCAGGAGCTACTGTGATGGAAAGGCCTTGGGCCACATCATGGATAAAATCCTGAAAGGACATATCCTCTGGCGGAGACATTCTACGCTGAGGAGAAGAGGAATCCTCTGGGAGAAGTATCGGCAGAGTCTTCGGAGTCATCAGACTCAGAGGATTCAAAATACCTCTGATCCCGGTGATCGTGCAGCGCACGGTACTGGTATTGATAGAAGTCGATATTGGTTTTTTCCGGTACTGATCTGTCGATGCCGGAGACAGACGCATACCCATCGACGTCGGTACTGGTATCGGTTGAGGTGTCTGAAGCGGTTTCAACAGTACCGAAGCCATGAGAAGAGCCGCTAGACTGCGTTCAATAGCAAGAAATCTCTGGTCTATCGACACTGCCGATGCTTGGGTGTCGGTACCGGTAGAAGCAGCCGGAACCCCAAAGCATGGAACCAGTAGTTCTGCCGAGGTTGAGGCCTCGAGAACATCCTGGAGCCCCGTTAATGCTTTGGAATCTGAAGCCTCCCGCCGGGGCAGTTTTGCCGGTGAAAATTCCTCAAGGGCAACGCCAATGGCATCTTGATACTTAGGAGATCTATCCTTTGAGGACCGGCTAGATTTATGTTTAGTTACCTGAGATCCATGGGAGGAAGATGAGGCCCTGAAGGACGTCGATGCAACAGACACCGCGTCTGAGGGAAAAAGGGTGCTAAGCTTTGCAGCTCAATTCTGCCAACCCCTTTTTGACATCATTCCACAGGAGAGGCACTCCGAAGTAGAGTGGTCAGGCCTAAACATTTGAGACATCAATCATGGGTGTCGGTGACGGAGATGGTACCGCCACACTTAGAACATTTTTTAAAACCAGATGTTGGTTTTTCCATTTTTAAGGAAAAATTGGGCCTAGTGCCCAAAATGGCGCCTAGCACCAAGGAAAAACATTTCTGAAGTAAAATACCTCTGAAACTATAGTTTGTTTGTTTTTTTGAAAAAGGAAGAATCAACCGGCGGTACCGGTATAGCGTCGAGGGAAGGCAGACGCGACCACAAACAACAAAGATTAAAGACAAAATTTTCTGCGGTTGACAGGGTATGCGACCTGTCGGCTCCGCGGAAAACAAAGAACTGGAGAGGGACAGTTGGAAAGGCAGCACGCAGGCGCTGTGGATGCTCCCAAAAGCTTTCCTATTGGACGCTGGGGAGCGTTCCCGCGCAGGCTCTGTCGGTACCGACGATACCCATATGTGAAGACTACATTCCTGCTTGTTCCTGGAGATACAGATGACAGACTAGAGCCATATTGCCCATCTGATCTACCATTACACTATGCAAATGGATAAAGAACCCAATGGTGTCACCAACCTTGCAGTGATGTCAGACAACAACGGCCCACTAAATTGATGAGGTTACAGCACCTGAAAAAAATACCACAGTCTTCCCACTCCTCACTAGCTCTGCTTCTTGGTTCGTTTATGAATTCAACAGCTGGAAAACTTGAAGAGTCCAACCGTTCAATGCAAGAAGCGATGTTACTTCCAGATATATACAAGGCATCAAAATGTTCCCTTGGCTGATTTCCCGTGCATGACAGACAACCAGAAGAATGAGGCATGTCTTGTACAATACTTCAGGATCAGCTTAAATGATGATTTCATATGCAATTAGCTTATTTTAGTCCCCTGAATGATTCGGCAGATCATCACTACAAGCATCACTTCAATACCGGTTTAGGAATTTGTAGACACATGCAAGCTTTTACAAGTCAATTTCTTTAGCAAGACCTCTTTTTGGCACACTAAAAGAATTTCTGAGAAATTCTATTTCTTACTGTACCCTCTTTATCAAAGCTTTTATTTTTTTCTAAATGGATATAGTACACCCATTGTTCCATCCATGCCTCCCACTACAGCGAGATAATACTTTTTTTCCAGTGAGGGGATGGTAAGCAAGCAAACTATAAACAGGCTGTGAAGCCTGGACATGGGGTTTACTCTTCATAGGTTCCAAGCCTATGCTAATTCACTCATCTGCCTGTGTGTCACTGTTCCCTACGGCTTCTAGAGCAGAGCTGGGAAAGATTTTGCAAGCTGGTTAAAAATCCATCAAGAATATACCGCTTTTCACCGGGTCAAAGCGGTTTACATCAAACAAAATATTTGTTACATGGAACGGATAAACATCTTAGTGCATAGAACAGAATAAACACCCTAGTTAATAAATACAGGTTTTCATAACAATTAATTGATTAATTACATAATATTTTTATCTTTATTTTTTTGCTTTGTGTAATAGCTAGCTATTTCATCAATGAACTATATACAAGTAGGATAGCTATACCTTACGGTATCTATTTTAACTATATACAGATTTAGGTTCTGTTATATGTGTGATTGACTCATTTAAGTCATGTCAGAGGATGGATTAGGTGGTGGGTCCAAAGTGGTCTGAGAATAAGTAGGTTTTCAAGTGTTTGCGGAAGGAGGGAAGGTCGGTTGTGTTCCTTATTGTGTCAGGCAAGGAGTTCCAAAAGGGATGGCAAGGAGAGTTCAAATGCTCTTTGGCAAGTTTGCTGATTAAACTTCGTTTTAGATTGTGGTATTTTGAGCTTATTGGTTGTAGCAGGTCTTCTTGGTCTGTTTGTAATGAATTTTTGTAGGAGGGATAGGAGGAGAGTGGCTGGGTGTGAGTGTAGTGCTCTGTGCGTTAGGAGCAATGTCTTATATTTAATTCTACTAGGAAGGGGCAGTCAGTGGAGCTGTTTTACGATGGGTGTAATGTGTTCATTTTTAGCGGCACTCTGGATTGTGTGTGCAGCTGTGTGGAGAGCAAACTGGAGGAGGAGGAGAAGGGTGCTCTTTGATAGGCCCTGGTAGATATTATTGCAGTAGTCAGCATGAGGGAGAGTGAGGGCTTGGAGTGCCGAGTGGAAGTCATCTGGCTCGAGGTGGGGATGGAGTCATTGCAGGGTCTTGGTTTTGAATTTGATTATGTTGGCTGTTATTGTTACATGAGTTTTGAAGGAGAGTTGCTGGTCGAGAATTATCCCTAGATACTTTTGCTCTGGTTTAACATTTATCTGTGTGGTGTTTAGTGTGATTGTGGTTGGTGGGGTGAATGATGAGTCCCTTGTAATGAACATAGCTCCTGGCTTTTTATAATTTATTGATAAGTTGTTCGCCGTAAGCCAGCTGGAGATGTCTTTGAAACAGTCCTGAATTTGTGTGTATGATGTTGCTTAGTGGACAATATAGCAAAATGTCACTGGCATCTATGTGCAAGTAGATCTTGTGGTTTTTAATGATCATACAGATGGGTTAGAGATATAAGTTGAAGAGACGTGCAGAGAGCGTGGAACCTTGGGGTACACCTTGTGTTTGTTGGGAATGTTTGTAGGTGCTCATGCCCAGTTTTATCTGTTGCTGTCTGTTAGTGAGGTAGGACTGAAACCATTTGAAAACAGCGTCTTGGATGCCATATGACTGTAGTCACTGAAGGAGTAAGCCATGATTGACTGTATTGAATGCTGTGGAGATGTCCAGAAATATCATTAGGAAGGCTTGTGAGCGGTCTTGTAATCCTTGGGTTAGTGTGTTGATAAGTGATGTCATTAGGGTTTCCACTATGTGCAGTGGGCGGAAACCATGCTGTTGTGGATCAAGTAAGCAGTTCTCATCAATGTGGTCTTGAAGCTGGAGTTGTATTTTTTTTCAATGACTTTTGCTAGGAAGGGGAGGCTGGCGATGGGTCTATAAGATGCAGGAAGGGTCGAGGCTTAATTTTTTTAAGGTGGGGTGGGCAGAGGACAGCTTGAGGCAGTTTGGGATTACTCCTTGTTGTAGAGTTTCATTTGTTAGTTTGGTGAGGAATGGGCTGAGCTCAATCTTTAAAGCTTTAATCCAGTTACCTGGGCATGGGTTAAGTGGTGAGGTGGAGGTGTTGAACATTGCTAGGATGCTTTCAATCTCTTTGTTAGTGATCTCTCGAAAGGATGACCAGTAGGTGGTGTCAGGGGGAATGGTGGTGGGAAAGGGGATGTGGAGGTCCTGGTGAGGGTGTAGCTGCTTGTATTGAGCAGCTAGTTGTTGAAGGTTGACAGCAGGAGTTTGGTTGTGGTTGTTGGGTGGTTGTGTGAGGTGCTTGACTATGTCAAATAGTTCTCTTGGGCGATTGATAGAGGTATTGATTATCTTAGTGTGAGAGTCCTTCTTGGCCTTATCTGTGGTTGCATGGTAATTCAGAAGTAGTGCTAAGTATTTGTTGCAGTCTTATGCCATTTCCATTCCAGTTGTCTTAGTTTGGTTTTTAGTTGCCAAAGAGTACTGGAATATCAGGGCGTTTTGGGGTGTGTGGTGTTTTTTGGTTAGTTTGTATTGATTGGATGGAATTTTAGCTGCGTCTCCAAGTACTTTGTTCCAGGTATCTGTCAGTATTGTTGTAACTGATGTGTCCATCCTTATGTTCTTTGTGGTGTACTCCAAGAAGGCTTCCATGTTAAATTGTCTGAATCATCTCGTGGTCTGTTGCTGTTCTGTCTGAATTACTGTGGATTTTTGGGGGAAGAGCAAAGGTGATGAGGCTGTGGTCGGTCCATGGTATTGGGTATGTTTGAAGTGTGTGTGTGGGGACTGGTACATATTGGGACAATGGGGGAGAAGATAAGGTCAAGGGTGTTGCCTTTGATGTGTGTGGGGGATGTTACATTCTGAGTGATTCCATGGCTGAGAGGAAGGTTTCTGACACATTGGTAGGTAAGGAGGGGAGGTTGAAGTCTCCTAGGATGAGATGGTCCTTTTTTTGGTGTTGGAGATTTCAATGATGTTTTCAATTATGCCAGATAGGTCATTGGAGGTAGAGGTGGGAGTTCTGTAGTGGAGGCTGATGGTTAGATTGTTGTTCATGATTGTGATAGAGTCTGTTTCATCATTGCTTCTGGATGATAGGGGATGGAAATGGAGGTTTGTCTTGGTTAGTAGCAATATCCCTCCTCCCCTAAGGTTATTTCGTGGGCAGTAGAATAGTGGGTAGCCTTCTGCTTTAAGTTGATTGAGGAAGACATTATCTGTTTCCGAGAGCAATGTTTCTGTAAATCCTAGTATGTCTAGCTGGTATTCTGTGAGTAGGTCCATAATAATATGAATTTTATTTCTCACTGACCTGACATTGATCAGTGTGCATTGCAGTAGCTGTGTTGTTGTTTGGAGGGCAGTTAAGACGGGAATGGTGTGAGAGGTTGTTTTTATGGTTATGAGGTGTCTGTATGAGTGTTGCTGTGAGCAGGTTAGGGGAGTGTATGCAGGGTGGTTTGTGTGATAAGTGCAAGGGGTGTATTGTGTGCTTTCGTTAGAGAAGAGCAAGCATGACATACACTACTAGATATAAACTGAGCATGGTGGATTATATAATGGAGGGTAGGTGAGCAGTGTTTCTACTGCAAGGTTTTCAGTGGATTTGTTTGTTCCTAGAGTGACACAGTTCCTGTTGGTAATGTGTGAGCTGTCTTGATGTGCAGTGCTATTTATTATTACCTTATTTTATGCTGTCCTCAGCTAAGGGCCTCGGCCAAAGGGCCCTCTGGTGAGGCACACCTGAAGGTGCGCAGGCCTTTAAATTTAAAAGTTGTGTCCTCTTCGGCCTGATTGGCCTTTGTGGTGGGGAACGGGGCTGAGGGCTGCCGCTGGTGTTCCTGCGGCTGAAGGAGCTCAATCCTTTAAGGTTACCAGCTATCTCTAATTCTCTTCTCTTCCCTATTGCAGGACAAGCTGATCCAGTCCTGGAGTAAAACTACAACTGGATTGTGCTATTGAATGAAAAAAGCAGCCTTCAGCAGGTATTCAAGAAGACCTGCCAACAGCCTATCTTGTGTTTGAAGAAGAAACATTTGAAAAGGGAGAACATTTTAAAAAATTTAGATAATATTTGTAAATATTGTACTTGGCTCAAGTTGGTTTCTAATTGAGGTCTGTCTCTTCATTATCTCTTCCAGTAACTAAGGAACTGATTCTTCTTCTACTCTAGCAGTCTCATAGTTTTCAATCAGGGGAACTATTACTTCTGATAAAATGGACCAAAACTATAAACTTAATTTCATATTTAATTTCTCTCTTTGCTAATGCATCAGCTATGAAGTTTCAACAGACTTCTCCCTTCAGAGGTCCCTAGAATTTACAGCTAATTTGCCTATATTTAATAAAGAATTTATATTCTGCACTTTACCGAAAGATCTCTGACCAAGGCGGATTACAACATCATGAGCCATTTAAAATCCACAAGAAACATTCTAGGAGGGAAATTTTACACCAGTCTTATTAAAAGAGGGCTGCTACACAGTACCCTGTCTTGTGCTGCTGAGGTAAGCTATATTCTGATTTGATTTAAATTATAGCTCTTTGCTGCTGCTAGGCTCTAACTTATTATGAAATTTAAACTACAAGCTCTCTGCTGGGTTCCATATTTAACCAGAAAGCTCTCTTCTGTGTTTTAAATTTAAACTAAAAGTACTTTGCAGATGATAAGTCCTGAGTGACTATTAAATTTAAACTACAAGCTCTCTGCTGGGTTCCAAATTTAACCAGAAAGCTCTCTTCTGTGTTTTAAATTTAAACTAAAAGTACTTTGCTGATGCTAGGCCCTGAGTGACTATTAAATTTAAACTACAAGCTCTCTGCTGGGTATGAAATGTAACCAGAAAGTTCTCTTTTGTGTTTAAATTTAAACTTAAACTGGTGCTACTAGGCCCTGACTGATTTAACAAAAAATAGTGGGTTCACAGATTAATTAGCTTTAATACAAAGAATTCCTTTCAGAAAATTCCCAGAAGTATATACTCACAATTGCAGATCTCTCTCCAGAAGTAAGTCCCCTTTTCTAGTCCTTCAAGACTGAAGGGAATCCTGAAGGGAATAGCTTGCAAAACCAGTTCACTATTGCAGAAATGGGGAAAGACAAGACTGGCAAGACTGTGCATCTCAATGACAACTCATATGCACTGAACAGATTAAAAATAAATCTGAACCAGCTGCAAGCCAACCGGCTTCTGAAAATGTTCAACTTCTGCAAAACACCAGATTTTACACACAAAAAATACATTTTTAAAGTGGGTAATAACTCCTTGGATCTGAATAGTTTCTGGCCACTTTCCATGTTTTGCCAACTCCACAAACTATGGGGGTAATTTTAGAAGCCCTATTTGTGATTTGGACATCTGAAAATGGCCAGATGCCCCCAATCACATCATGTCCCAAAAATCATTTTAGAACACTCTGAGTTTGCATGTGTCCAGCATAATCGTGTCTATATTGCACGGGGGTGTGCCAGAGGCGTCTCCAGGGCTTTCCAAAAAAGGTGCATGTGTGTGGTTGATTTTAGGTTAGAGCTGCTTGTGTAAATCCACTGGCAGACACATTCATGTCTACATCTTGTTCCTGGGCACAGACATCTGAAAAGTGGTTATTTCGATGAGTTAATAGTACAGAGAAGAGGAGAATGCCCTCTCATTCTCTCAATATTTTTCACTAACTCAAAGAAATCAGGCAGTTAAATATTAAGGCCTTATTGTGTACTGCTGTGCTGTTGCATGTCTTCATTTCCAAAATGGCAGGCCGGGACATGTATGTGGTGGCATATAAAAAAGCAGCATGCTGAGACACAGACCCCCTGCAGTCCAGTCCCGGCACATTTGGGATGTACCAAAGCAGTACTAACTCCGGGAGGGACCCGCTAATCCGGACTGCAGTACCACTGAGCGAAAATGAGCCTCTTCTGTCACCTGTACATCTAACCGGTAACGTTTCACAAATGAAGACAAAGAGGCCCAAGTAGCCGCTCAACAAATGTAGACTGATGGCACCAGGCCAAACTCAGCCCATGATGCCGTCTGGGCTCGCGTTGAATGTGCTTTCAAACCGATGGGCACCGGTTTCTGTCTCAGGAGGTAAGCCGAAGAGATCGCTTCCCTAATCCACCTGGAAATGGACACTTTGGACACTGCCGCACCTTTGCATGGCCCTCCAAATAAGACAGATGCTTGGTCTTGCGAAAAGCCTTGGAGACCTTCAAGTACTTCTTTAACACCCGATGCACATCCAAGCTTTGTAAAGAAGGATCCAATCCCGGCTCTCCTTCTGCCCTGAGAAGACCGGTAGTGAGACAGATTGGTTCAGATGGAAGGCTGAGCTGACCTTCGGTACAAAGCAGGGCACCGCTCTCAACACTACCTTATCTCTCGACATCACGAGATACAGCTCCCTACATGACAAAGCTTGGAGATCCGATACCCTTCTGGCCGAACAGATGGCTACCAAAAATATGGCCTTCAAAATCAAGTCCTTCAAGGTGCACTCTAACAGTTTGAAAGGCGACTGTCAGGGCCAACAACACCAAATTCAAATCCCAATCCCAAGGTGGAACTACTGACTGCAGTGGCGGCCGCAACTGCTTCACTGCTCTAAGAAAATGGCCTATGTCCGGGTGTGAGGCTAAGGACACTGCTCCCACACGACCCCTATAGCACGAGAGGGCCGCTACCTGTACTGTCAATGAGCTGCAGGCCAAGCCTTTATCCAGTCCTGCCTGAAGAAAGGACAGCACGTTCGGCACCCCACACTTCATCGCCGAAAGTCTTTGTGCCTGACAGCAGTGCTCAAATACTCTCCATAACCATATGTACACCAGCGACATATAACATCTGCACGCCTTCAGCGGGGTCGCTATTACGGCAAGCATGTAGCCCCACTTCCTTAAGTGAGCTCTCTCAAGAGCCATGCCATAAGTGAGAACCGATCCACTTGTGGCATCTGGATAGGACCCTGGCTTAGCAGATCCACCAGCAGAGGTGCACGCTACGGTCTGTAGATTGTCATGCGCTTCAAGTCCGTGTACCACAGCCACCTCAGCCAATCCAGAGTGATCAGAAGCACCCGACCCAGATGGGCCTCTATCCTTTGCACTACTCTGCCGAAAAGCGACCGGAGGGAAAGATATATAGCAGCCCATCTGTGGACCATGGTTGCACAAGCACATTGAGGCCTTCCGACACAGGCTCCCTTCTTTATGCTGAAGAACTTCGTCACTTTGGTTGATTCGCAGGTCGCCATTAGATCCATGATTGGTTGCCCCCACCGACTCACCACCTGGTCGAGTACATTTTGACTGAGCCTCCATTCCGCTGGTTGTTTCTCACTCTGCTGTGATAGTCCGCCTCCATGTTTTCTCACCCTGCCACGTGCACCGCCGACAGTGCCAAGAGGTTCTTTTCTGCCCATTCCAACAATGCTCCAGACTCCTCTTCCAGTTGTATATTGCCGGTACCCGCCCTACCGATTGATGTATGCTACTATTGCTGCGCTGTCTGAGAACACCCTCACGGCTTTCCCCTCCTAAACGGTGCTGAAAGCCTTGCAGGGCCAGAAAGACTGCACGCAATTCTAACCGGTTTATGGGCCATTGTGCCTCCTGATCCGACCAAAGTCCTTACAGAAACTGAGCTTCACAATAAGCTCCCCAGCCAACTAGGTTGGAAACAGTTGTGAGCTGTACCCAGTGAGATATCTCGAGCAGCATACCCTTCAGCAGTGTATCGTCCTGCAACCACCATTCGAGCGCGCTCCACGCCTTCCCCTTGCAAGAAAGGTAGTGGGATACAGGGGTGAACCTGCGCCAACCACCTGTGCAGCAGAGCCCTCTGCAACAATCGCATGCATGCCCATGGGACCATGTCTATTGACGCTGCCATATACCTCAACACCTGCAGGTAGTGTCACGCTGTTGGCCTCTGCATTTGCAGGAACTGCTGGATCTGTTTTTGTAGTTTGCAAGCTCTGGCCACCGGAAGCAACACTCATCCCATGTCCATCTGAAACCGCATGACCAGATACTCGAGGTCCTGCGACGGCGTGACTTGACTCTTGACAAACTTCACCACCCATCCTAGGATCTGGAGGAACTGGATGACCCAGTTGGTCACCCTCATGCTCTCCTCTAGGGACTTCGCCCTTATTAGCCAATCGTCGTGATAATGGTGAACTAGAATGCCTTCCTGCCGTGAGACCACCGCCACGACCACCATGACCTTGGTGAAAGTCCGAGGTGCGGTTGCCAGCTCAAAGGGCAAGGCTCAAAATTGGAAATGCCTTCCTGGAACTGCAGATCTGAGGAACTGCTGGTGCTGTTTGTATTGGAATGTGGAGATACACCTCTGTGAGGTCAAGGGAAGTTAAGAACTCCTCTTCTCATACCGCCATTATCATGGACCGCAGAGTCTCCATGCAAAAGTGTGGCACCCTCAGAGCTCGATTTATATATTTGAGATCCAGGATGGACCGAAACGTGCCTTCTTTCTTTGGGACCACAAAATAGATGGAGTATTGACCACATCCTCGTTCGCTTTGGAGCACCTGTACCACTTCCCGCAGATCCAGCAACCGCTGGAGGGTTTCCTATATTGCCTTCCGTTTCCCCCGAGCCTTGCAGAGAGAGTTGATAAAGGCGTCCCAGAGGGGCCGGGCTAATTCCAGCGTATATCCTTCTTTGATGACTTCTAGCACCCACCGGTCTGTCATGATTTGGGTCAAGGCATCGTAAAATTCCCATAGCCGACCCCCTTCAAGAATCTGGTCTGCCTGGCCTGTCCTCACCTAATTGCGGTTTCTTAGGTGCCGCAGAGGCAGAAGAGTAGAATCCTCTTCCCAAGCCTCTGAAACCTTGCAAGGAGGGCCCCCTTGCTAGGAAGCGACCCATCTGGTACAGAGAATACCTTAGCGACTGAAACCCCCTAAACTCTCTCGGCTGACCTCTTCCTGGGGTGGATGAGCAAACCAAACTTTTACTTGTCCTCCGATAAGCGCCCATCTTTAGTCTCTCCCAGGTCTTTGACCAGCTTCTCTAGGTCCTCCCCGAACAAAAGCATACCCCTGAACGGTAGCTTGCTCAGCCGGGACTTGGACGACACACATGCCGACCAATTCTGGAACCACAAGTAGCGTTTTTCTGCCACTACCGAGGCCATACCTTTGGACATACAGCAAATCAGGTCACAGAAGGCTTCTGCCAGATATGTCGCCCCGGACTCCAGCTTCGCTGTCTCTGACAGCCACCCCTGCTCTGCTTCCATGTCACTGCCGACCCCTTGAGCCCAGCAGAGACAGGCTTGGCCCACAAAGGCACCACATACCGACACCTGCAAGGAGAGGGCATATGTATCAAATGCCTACTTCAATAGAGTCTCCAGCTTGCAATCTTGAACTTCCTTAAGGACTGTATTACCTTCTAATGGTATCGTCATCTTCTTTGTCACTGCCGAGACCGCTGCATCCACTCTAGATGAGCAAAAGAGTTCTCTATCTCGCTCTGAGAGAGAGTACAGCCATCGTCTGAGTACCCCGCAGCAGCCCTTCCAGAACGTCCCATTCTTCCTGAATCATGTGCCGCACCAGTCTATGCAAAGGGAAGACCTTCTATGTCGACCGAACGGCCTGGAACAGCAGGTCCTCCAGAGGCTCCTCTTCCTCTGGTGTCTCTATGCGAAAATTCAAAGCCTTAGCTGACTGTGCTATCAAAGCCACCAATTCCTCCCTACGGAAAACTCGTATAATGCGGGACTCCTCTGCATGCCGAATCTCACCTTCCTCCAACTCCGCAAACTGGAGGTCTTCCTCCTCCCAGTCTTTCACGTCCATGGAGTGTCCTCCCAGAGACCGTCCTTCACACATCGCTTACTGGGACCTGGATCCTCGTCTGTTTCTTCCAGTGTCAATATGGTTCTACGGGACGTTTAGCTCCATTCCTTGGAGCTGCCATCTTCCCCATTGCTCCCTGCTTCAAACAAAAGGCTTTATGCAGCATGAGCCCAAACTCTGGTGAGAAGCCCCCCCCCGGATCACCTACACCCTGCTGCTCTTTCGCGCCCCTCACCTTTTCCTCTTTCTTCCCTTTGCCCTTAGGAGCCTTCCTCAGAAGAGGCTCCTTCTCCTCTCCACCTCCTGACTTTGCACTGGATGTTCCCGAGGGCCCCGCTGCCTCAAGCTCTGCGCCTGAGTGTGGGGACCTGCCTGGTCCGTCCCCCTGTAGCTCTACTTACACAGACCTGGATTCATATATGTTCTGAGGGGGGGGGGGGATGCACCCTTTTGCATATACAGATTGTTATTTTTGTCCCCATGAGTTCATCCCTTTAACCTCTACCTTGCACCTTTCCCTTCCCCACTTCAACCCCTCCCTGCTCTCTGTTCCCCTTCGACTCTCTCCCTCAGCACGTTTTTTTTTTTTTTAGGTACTGCCACTTTAAATTTTTTCTGCCTCTCTCCCTGCCTTTTTTTTTCTTGAAAGCTGTGATCCCTGCAGCTCTCTTTGTTGCCATAGGCTTCCCCTCCTGTTCTGCCTGTGGGGATCCGATCTCCGGTGGGCAGGAGGGATCTTTGCTGCGATTGCGGGTTAGATGCAGCATACAACTCACAGGATCAAATTCCCGTGATTTGTCTGCTGCATCTAAGCCCTGATCATGGCAAAGATTGCTCCTGTTCTGACCACCGGAGAAAAGATCTCCTATGGACAGATAGAAGGGGTTTTCTGCCTATGATAGGGGGTCCCAGGCACCAGGTATAAATTTCTGGTCACCATGGCGACCTGGCACCTGTTCTCTGTCGAGCCCTGGATTACCAGCTAGTCCATATGACCCAAACACTATTTCTCTGTTGACCTTGGAGGAAACTACAGCTGCTGGCATCTACAATGAAACAGCCTACCGAAAGGAGGTACCACTTTTTAGTATTTGCAAGAATGACCAATTAATTCACCCAAGTGCATGCAGCTTCACTTATGCTGATGGAGAACTGAGAACCGGGAGGACCCCAAGGTTGCCTCTCCAAGATTTTGGCAATTTTGCTGTATAAGGAAAGTGTGCAAATCTTTAGGGACCGCAGACATAAATTGTTCAAGCATTATAATGTCTAATAACATTTCTACCGTCTTTTGCTCAGGCTCCAACCATTTTACAGCTAAACCTCTGATTCTCTGACTCAGAGCCCTGGGTGTTTCCCCCACTCTCAATGTAGTAGCTCTAAACATTCGCCTATACTCTGAAATAGACAACCCTAGGCGATCTCTAATAGCAGCCTTTACATCCTTATAATTCAAAGCCTGGGCTGCTGGCATTGCTCTATAAGCTGCAAGCGCCTCTCCAGTTAATGAGGCTGCCAGCCTTACTGCCCACTGGGTCTCTGGCCATGCTAATGCTTGTGCCACTCTTTCAAAAGACTCTAGAAAATCATCAACATTATCATCTGGAGTTAGCTTCCCAAAACTAAATGCCCCAATCCCTTGATTGAGTCCCACACTGTCCACATGTGGTGTACCAGTATTTACTGCTGGTCTTGCATTTGTTCCACTTTGGTTCTGCAGCTTTAACTAGGGCTTGCACCAGATCAAGCACTGGCTTCTGCTGGTCCATTAAGGCTTTCATAGCAGTGTCCTGAGCCTGCTGTGCTAGCTCCTGTTGCCTGCTAAACTGGGCTGCCATCCAACTAGCCATCTCCCTCGGATCCATCTTGATCCCTGCAAGAAACAAAGAAAAAAAACAAAGTGCACCACCTTCCAAACAGGTGTTTTTTTTTTTCAATTACCCCTGTGCCTTACTCCCATCCACCACTAGACATGCCCAGGTACTTGTTACCTTATGCCAGTGATGAATCCAGCTCTACACAGGGTCTTTTCCTCCTGGGACAGCTGCCTGGAACATCCACTTCTCCTCCAAAGTGCAGTTGAGGGAAAATCTTTTTTTCCAGCTTTAAACTTGAACTTTAGTTGTAATCCTCAGCAAGTAAATCCCCTTTGTGCAAAAGCAATCCGAAAAACTACGCCATTTGTCAGACGGCTGCCTGGGTGAGAATCTTCACAGTCTTGGCAAGTGCATATATCTATATGATTTGCAAGGGATTGTGGGTAATGCAGTTCATTCACACCAGACACAGCTGCTCACAATAATTAGTTGTGCTTTTGGGTAAAGCCAATAAGATATTTATTTATGGGGTTATTTCTTCCAACACAGATATGCTTGGTAGCACATAAATCAGGTTACTTGCTTTCAGTGTTAAACTTGGAAAAACAAAATCAGGAAAACAACATTTTAACTTATCAGGCAATCAAAGCAAAAGAAATAAGACCTGGTTGATAACAAACTGGTCTTTTCTGTAGGCTTAGCTAATATTTTCTTAGCATGTATCAAACAACAAACCAAAAGCCACAAAGAAGGAAAAAAACTGTTTTTTTTAGGTAAACTTCTTATATCTTCCCACATAGATTCAGAAGTGATTCTCTTAGAGTTCACAAGCAATTAGGTAAGGCTCAATTGCTAGCAGTTATCCAGATGAAATCCCTTAGCTGGCTTGCTTTCTACTGCGTGGCTAAAAATCCTACTCAGGAACTTTTCTGAGTAGATTAAAGAACAAGTTTGTATTTCTTTGTGATGGTTGCTGTACTTTATAACAGAAAATCACCAAAGGAGTTTAGACAGAGAGCAGTCCATGTAAACAGATTCTTCATCTGCTATCACCCCCTCTTCTTCAACAAGCATGGGTTCAATCTCATGGATTGGCACAGATGAATCTCCCAATGGAGCACTTTCAGGAGAATACTTGTTTCCCTGCTGTCTTTCAAGGTTATAGCTAGGGCATAGATCAGTGTTCATACCTGAGCTTCCATTGCTGTGAGTTCCTCTCTATATAGCCTGGCCAGTATGTAGTCCAGTTCTTATGTCCAGCCTTCCAATCCAGATCCCTGGACACTGGATCTCTCTTCACATACCTTCTGGCACGGGTCTTAGGGTCCCTTCCTCGTGCAGCCGTCTCCCTCACAGGTACCGTCTGGAGATTCCTAGCTCTGCAGCACCATTCCTCTGGCTTTCCCCAGTCCAATGGTGTATGCTGGCCCTTGGAATGCCTCCCAGTATACGTACTGTTCCAGCCTCCTCTAGACCTCCCAAAGGCTTTTCTCTTCCTTCTTCCAAAGGGTTTCTTGCCCTCTCTGTCCGTCCGGTTTGGCTTCTGCTTCTGATGATCCTCCTGATGATGAAGATGATCAAGTTCAAGCTGATTCTCTGTAGAATAAACTCTACCTTTATTCTGCTTAGATGAGTGCTCCTCCCTAACACAGCGCAGCTGTGCTGAATCAGGCCCTGCCCTTTGAGATGAGTGCTTAGGGATTACCTCATAGCCCTCCTGATTGAACACACGTTTCCCCACTTCAGCTCCTCTAATGGCTGTTGGAAACCTGGTGCATTCTGGGACTGGTAGTCTTTTATGGGAAAATTCTGTTTTCTTATTTCTACCAGAACTGACAGGTTGCTTGTTCAGAGTCACTTCACCTTTCCTATAGCTCCTTCCTGAGCTATGATAAGCTTCCTTATCACAGGTCTCGTAGATTCAGTATGGGCTGGAAGCCCCCTGTCTTCTTGGGGACAAGGAAGTAGTGGCAGTAGAATCCCCGGCCTTCAAAAGATTGGAGGACAGGCTCCACCACTTGATCCTCAAGCAAACCCTCAAGCTCCCTTTGAAGAAGTTCCCTGTGCAAGGGGTCCTTGGGTAATTCCCTTGAGAAGAAGGGAGGAGGCAGCTGGGCGAATTGGAGGAGATAACCTTCCCTGATCACTTGGAACAGGTGTTCAAAGTGATCCAGACATCCTCCTGTGAACCTCGGGCCTTGTACCTCCTGGGGGAAGGAGACTGTGCCCAAAGAGTCAAAAATTCCCCTGAGGCTGTGACTGGGGCACTGTTTGGGGGCCATTGGCTTATGGGGGCCATGCCCCTAGCCTGCTGTCCTTGGGGGGAGGTGATAGGCCTGAAACATGGGGAAGTTCCAGTAAGTCTTCTTGGTCTTCAGGTGGAAGGGCTTTTCCCCCGAAGTCTTCCTGCAGGAAGGTTCAGACACTTTCTTGGACAGCATGGTTCTGGTCATGAATTCCTTCGCCAGCTCGTCGGCCTTCTCAGTCATGGGCTTGCCAAAGAGATTTTCCCCCAGCAAGGGACATTGCTAACTTGTGCTGAACCTACTGCTCCAAGTCGGAGGACTGTAGCCAGGCAAGGTGGCAGGCACTAATGCCCACCACAGTTACCGAAGCCACCGACTCAAAGCAGTCAAAGGCCACCCAAGTTTGAAACCTGGAACACTCCTTGACGAATAACACCATGGTCTTAAAGCACTCAAGGGATTCACCTGATAGACCAGCTGAGAACCCGGCGAGGTCCTTCGCCAGGTCCCGCAGGTACATGCCCATGTACAGCTGGTATGCCTGAATCCGGGCTGTGAGCATGGAGCCCTGGAAACACTTCCTGCCAAAAGCATCCATGGTGTGTGCCTCCCTGCCAGGGGGCACCGAGGAGTGCGTCTTTTGGTTCTTAATGTGACAAATAGCCGACTCCACCACCATGGAGCTATATGGCTCTTGTGTTTTCTGGAAGCTGGGGCTCTGGCTGACTCGATACTGCAAATTGAGTCGACGGTTCACAATCGGCACAGTCTCCAACGCCGACTGAGCCAGAGGAATCGGCATGTGCCCTGCAGTCGTTGGACTGGCTCTGTGTCAATGACACCCGTCATCAGGATTCTTTTGCAGCCGTACCCAATGATGTGCTGGGCCTCGAGTTGGTTGCCGATGGAGTCAACACTGATTAAGCTAGCCTCTTGAGGATGGGTGGAGCATCCTCCAAGGAGTTCCTGGCCAAGGACGGCCCCGTAGTGGGTGCCGATGATCTGGAATGACTGGTAGTTGGGCCCCTCTGTGCCTCAATGAACACCATGAAGCTGCGTTCCAGGGTCAGCATCCAGGCCTTGATGCCCAACAGCTCCGCTGAGGCAGTCGTCGGCTTTGCAGACTTCGAGGCCAGCGTCGGGTCCCTGGCAGGGGAGTACTTGATAGTGATTGGGTCAGGGGACCTGACTCGATCCCGTTGATAACGCCTCCCGCCGGGGCTGCTTGGAGGGGCGCTCCTGGCCGTTGTCAATGGCATCGAGTCGAGGACTCCACACTTGGGTCCCGGAGTTCTTACCCCCCTGGGCCGCGGTCGGATCTCAACTTCGATGATGTCTTTGACGCCTGGGAAAAGTCCTCAGAGGACAACTCTGATGCCAGACGATCCTCGGGCACTGACCAAGCCCGAGTGTGTGACGCTGGCATCGAAGACAGGGATTCCACCCCCAATACCTATGACAAAGCAGACTTACCAAACAGCTCCCCCTGCCACTTTTCATATTCCTTACAAAATTGACTGACAAAATTACATTCTTTCTGGTGCCTTGGTTCAAAAGAGGAAATATTTTCTTTGGTAGTGTAGGTTTAGAAACTCTGCTTAAAGTATCTTTCTCAGCTCTTTGAAGCTGCTGACACCTCATCAAAAGTTAGTGGGCCTGATTAGCCTGTGAAAGAACTCAGAGCAGCTGAGTGTTGCATAAAGGGCTTCAGAGCCTTGCACGTTGAGGCATTCTTAACAGAGGCTCTGCATTTCATGCAAAGGCAGGGCAGTGTGGCTATTAGTTCTCTGCCTGAGAGCTCTTAAAAGGGGCTTTAGGTTTTAGTTCAAAAGGAGAAATATTTTCTTTAGTGGTGTAAGTTTAGAAATTCTGCTTTCAGTACCTTTCTCAGCTCTTTGAAGCTACTGACACCTCATCATGTATTAGTTCCCTCCCTACCCCCCAACTCCCACCCACCCCATGCGAGCAGTCTTGCTTTATAGGGCACCTCCCCAATTAGTTACACACAGGGACTTGGAATAGTACATTTATAACACACTTAAAAGTTTAATTGTTTTTTCTCTGAAAGAACAGCTGGGAAACTGGCTGGTACTTTGGTAGGTCTCTCTTGCTTCAACAGATACCTAAGCTGCACCAACTGAACAATGGCTGGGAAAACTCGTATCACCAAAGCTGTTGCCCCCATTACAGCTTCTGCCTCTGTCCAGACAGAGATCCAAAATGCCTGTTGAAGGACTGGTTCCATGTGCAGGATGCCTGCATGCTGAAGCTCTCGGGGAAACAAATGGAGGAGCTCAGAGAAGAGGTAGCGAGGCTGAGGAGCATTCAAGAAAGTGAGAAGTACATTGATGAGATGCTTCTTGAAACATCCAAGCTCTCCAGCAGAGGAGAAGAAGGGAGCTTACAGAATAACCAAGGTTGGACACGAGTCACTAGAGCTTGCAGAGTTACCAATCCTGCTCCTTCAGCCCTTGAACTGAAGAAACATTATGCAGTCCTGGAAGTGGTGGAGGTGAAAGTATCCCAGGAAAGCGAAAAACCAGAGCTCGAGCACCCCAAAGTTGCAGAATCAGTGACAAGGAAGCAAAGGGTAGTGGTTGTTGGTGACTCTCTTCTGAGGGATACTGAGGCATCAGACTTGATATCCCGAGAGGTATGCAGTCTGCCAGGTGCCAAAATCTGAGATGTTATGGAGAATTAGCCGAGATTCATCAAGCCCACTGACTATTACCCAATGATGTTTATCCATGGCACAAATAATACTACCAGGTATCCCTCTGAGTATATAAAAAATGATTTCATGGCTCTGGGACAGAGGGTAAAGTAGACTGATGCACAGGTGGTGTTCTCTTCAATACTCCCTGTTGATGGTAAAGGCCAAGGCAGAGAAGCTTGCATCCTGGAGATAAATTCATGGCTGCGTGAATGGTGTCATTGAGAGCGTTTTGGTTTCCTGGACCATGGGATGCTGTTCCAAAGGTTGCAGGGTCGACATGTCTTCAGTAGCAGACTGATTCGTTGGGGATGGGTGAAGAAAGCCCCCAGGTAAGTGAAATATTAAATACCTTTATGAAAATGGGAAAAGGGGCAACATATGGAAAGCAGTGTGTATAAATGCCTGTAGCATGGGAAATAAAATCCCAGATGCTGAGGCTTTAATGGGAGAGGCATTCCTAACAGAAGCTCTGCATTTCAAGCAAAGGTAAGAGTGTGTGGCTATTAATTACTAGTTCTCTGCCTGAGAGCTCTTAAAAGTGTTTTTGGTACATTTTTGGCTGAATTGGATTTAGTGGCAGTAACTGAAACATGGTTCACGGACAACCATGACTGTGATGTAACTATACCAGGCTATACTTTATTCAGAAACGACAGGGGAGGAAGAAGGGGAGGAAGAGTGGCACTGTATGTTAAAAAAAATCTTAAAGCTATGGAAATACAAGGCTTCAAAAGGAGAGAGAAGGCACTGTGGGTTAAATTAGAAAGAGGGAAAGAGAAATCTATTTGCACTGGCGTGATATACAGACCTCCTTCAAAGGGAGAAGAGTTTGATGGAGATTTAACAGAAGATATACTCAGCATTGCCAGGAAAGGGGAAGTGCTACTGATAGGGAATTTCAATATGCCGGATGTTGATTGGCATATCCCTGCTGCAGTATCAGATAGATTCAGAAGTGATATACGGAAATATTTCTTTAGGGAAAGAGTGGTGGATCCGTGGAATAGTCTCCTAGTGGAGGAGGTAGAGATGAGGACAGTATCTGAATTCAATAAAGCATGGGACAAACAGAAGATCTCTAAAGGAAAAAAGGGGACTGTTGTAGTTGTTGATATGGAAGGACAGACAAGACAGGCCATGAGATCTTCTTCTGTCGTTATTTTTCTATGTAAAAGTAAGGAGATCATGGATTCTCTACAGGGAGAACTAGTCAGACAACTAGTAACAGAACCTACACGTGAAGGGGCCAATACTGGACTTGGTGCTTACCAATGGTGAAAGTGTTTTTGATGTTATGGTGGGAGATAATCTCAAATCCAGTGATCACCAGATGGTGTTGTTCAGTATTAGGACTACAGCTGACAAAATCCATTCAAAAGCAAAGGTCTTAGATTTTAGTAAAACTAACTTTACCAAGGTGGGCCAATACCTCAAGGAGTCGTTAGCAGGATGGGAACAGCTGAGGGATGTAGAAAAAGAGTGGACAAAACTGAAAGGGGATAGTTTAAGGGCAACCAACGTTTTTGTTAAAATGGTAAATAAAAGGAAAAGGAGACCGCTATGGTTTTCGAAAGAAGTAGCTGAAACGGTGAAGAATAAGATGGAGGCCTTCATAAAATACAAGAGATCACAGAGAGAGGAAGACAGGCATCTACAATTGGAAAAACTTAAGAGAAGTTAGCAAAGTAGTCAGGAAAGCAAAGATTCTAAAAGAGGAGGAAATAGCCAATGCAATAAAATGGGGGGATAAGACATTTTTCAGACATGTTAGTGAGAAGAGGAAGGGCAAAAGTGGTATTGTCAGACTCAAGGGTGAAGGGGAGGAATATGTAGAGGTTGATGAGGTTAAAACAGAATTGCTTAAGTTGATGAAGATAAAGGGGAATTGCTTAATATTTCTGTTCTGTGTTCACAGATGAAGAACCAGGAGCAGGACCTCAGAAAAAACCCCACAAACAGGAAAAAAAATGAGGGGCATCTTGAACGATTTTCAGACGACTGTGTTCAAGAGGAACTAGCTAAACTTAAAATAGAGAAAGCGATGGGGCCAGATGGGATACACCCGAGAATACTGAGGGAACCTGGGGACATCCTAGCAGCAACACTGACCGACCTTTTCAATGCCTTGCAGTCAGGAGTGGTGCCAGAGGACTGGAGAGAGGCACATGTGGTCTCTTTACCCCTTTACACAAAAGTGGAAGAAAGGATGTGGTTGAAAACTACAGACCGGTTAGTCTAACTTCTGTGGTGAGTAAATTATTGGAAATGCTGCTGAAAGAGAAAATAGTGAGGTTTCTGGAGTCCAGTGGATTACAGGCTCCGAGGCAACATGGATTCACCAGAGGTAGGTCTTGTCAGACAAATCTGATTGATTTCTTTGACTGGGTGACCAGGGAGTTGGACCGAGGGGGCACCCTAAATTTGGTGTATTTAGATTTCATTAAAGCCTTTGATATAGTTCCACACAGGCAACTTATAAACAAACTGAGCACGCTAGGGATGGACCCTAAAGTTACTGCTTGGGTTAGAAATTGGTTGAGTGGGAGGCGGCAAAGAGTACAGGTAAATGGAGCTCAATCTGAGGAGAAGGAGGTTACCAGTGGTGTGCCCCAGGGATCTATCCTTGGTCCAATCCTTTTTAATATCTTTGTTAGTGATATTGCGGAAGGGCTGTCGGGGTAAGGTTTGCCTCTTTGCGGATGATACCAAAATCTGCAATAGAGTAGACACCCAGGAAGGTGCAAATAACATGAGGAGGGATCTAGCTAAGCTTGAAGAATGGTCTAGAATTTGGAAGCTGAGATTTATTGTTAAAAAATGCAAGGTCATGCATTTGGGCTGCAGCAATCCAAGGGAGCAATATAGTATGGTACTTCTGTCCACAAAAGAAGAGTGGAACTTAGGTGTCATTAGCTACTTTAACATCATCAGATACAAACAGGTAGAAAAGGCAACGGCGAGAGCTAGAGGGATGCATGGGTGCATAGGGAGAGGAATGGCCAGCAGAAGAAAGGAGGTGATAGTGCCTCTGTATAATTCTTTGGTGCGACCTTATTTGGAGCACTGTATGCAATTCTGGAGATCGCACTTTCAAAAGGATATAAACAGGTTGGAGTCGGTGCAGAGGGTTGTTACTAAAATGGTTAGTAGTCTTCGTTATAAAGCATAGGCGGACATACTTAAGGAGCTTAATATGTATACTTTAGAGAAAAGGCAGGATGGAGGTGATAAGATTGAGACGTTTAAATACCTCCATGGCATAAATGCACAGGAGAGCCTCTTTCGATGGAAAGCAAGCTCTGCTACGAGGGGACATAGGATGAGGGCGAAAGGGGATAGACTCAGCAGTAATTTGTGGAAATATTTCTTTACAGAAAGCGTGATAGATGTGTGGAATAGTCTCCCAGTGGAGGTGGTAGAGATGAGGGTGATCCGGGAAACTACAGACTGGTGAGCCTGACATCAGTACCGGGAAAAATGGTAGAAACCATCATAAAGAATAAAATTACTCAGCATGTAGATGGTCATGACCTAATGGGAGACAGCCAACATGGCTTTAGACAAGGAAGATCTTGTCTTACTAATCTGTTATGTTTTTTTGAAGGAGTGAATAATCAGGTGGACAAAGGTGAGTCGGTTGATATTGTGTATCTGGACTTTCAGAAAGCCTTGACAAGGTCCCTCATCAGAGACTTTTGGCAAAACTAAAGAGTCATGGGATAGGAGGCAGTGTACTATTGTGGATCAGGAACTGGTTAAAAGATAGAAAGCAGAGGGTAGGGCTAAATGGCCAATTTTCCCAATGGAGAAAGGTGAATAGTGGTGTAACCCAGGGATCTGTGCTGGGTCCGCTGCTTTTTGACATATTCATAAATGACCTGGAAAGTAGAATAACGAGTGAGGTTATCAAATTTGCAGATGACACAAAACTATTTAAAGTTGTTAAAACCCAAGAGGATTGTGGAAAATTGCAAGAGGATCTTGATAAATTGGAAGACTGGGCATCAAAATGGCAGATGAAATTTAATGTGGACAAGTGCAAGGTTATGCACCTAGGGAAGAACAACCCAAACTATGGTTACACGATGCAAGGTTCCACATTAGGAACCACCACCCAGGAAAAAGATTTAGGCGTCATTGTGGATACCATGTTAAAACCCTCGGCCCAGTGTGCAGCAGCGGCCAAGAGAGCAAATAGAATGCTAGGTATGATAAGGAAAGGAATGGAAAATAAAACAAAAGATATTATAATGCCTCTATATCGTTCCATGGTGAGACCGCACCTTGAATATTGTGTGCAATTCTGGTTGCCGTATCTTAAAAAGGATATAGCGATTTTAGAAAAGGTTCAGAGAAGAGCCACCAAAATGGTAAAGGGGATGGAAGGATACTCCTATGAAGAAAGGCTAAAAAGGTTAGGGCTCTTTAACCTGGAAAAGAGACGGCTGAGGGGAGATATGATAGAAGTCTATAAATTAATGAACGGAGTGGAACGGGTAAACGTAGATTGATTGTTTACCTTATCAGAATATAGAAAGACTAGGGGACATGCAATGAAGCTACAGGGTAAACTATTTAAGACTAATAAATGAAAATATTCTTTCACTCAACGTGCAATCAAACTCTGGAATTTGTTACCGGAGGATGTAGTAAAGGCTGTTAGTGTAGCTGGGTTTAAAAAAGATTTGGACAAGTTCCAGGAGGAAAGGTCCATAAAACATTATTAAGAAGGGACCCCGGATATCAATGCTTGAACCAATACAAGCACTGTGGAACCTGTGTCCCTTGGGGAAACTGCTAGGTACGTATGACCTAGATTGGCCACTGTTGGAAACAGAATACTGGGCTTGATGGACCTTGGTCTGACCCAGTATGGCATATCTTATGTTCTTAGGACAGTATCTGAATTAAAAAAAGCATGGGACAAACACAAAGGATCTCTTAAGGAAAAAAAGGGGACTGTTGTAGTGGTTGATATGGAAGGGCAAACTAGATAAAAACATGATGGCTGCCATCATGTTTCTATGTTTCTAAAAGGCAGAGCAGGCAGGAAGACTGTTGTGGTCCGCCCTAAGGCATTTAATGCAGTTACTGTAGCGGGCCATAGTACAGTTGCATTAGCCACTCTGCTTAAATCCACTGGTCGAAGACACAGTGGGAAAAACGAGACCCACAAGATTAAATTCAGATGTCTCAACCAGCTAGGCCACGAGCAAAAACCTTGTGGGCCAAAAAAGTAAAGAAAAAGAAGTACCCGAGTGAAAAACACGACACTGAAGCGTTGGACTCAGACAGTGGGAGTTGATCGATACTGAACACAGATAAGAAAACTACCGACAAACGGTGAAAAAAATCCACTCTATCCGGGGTGCACAGACAGCAGGTCTGCAGGGCTCCACGGAAAAAAGACGACCGAGGTTAAGATGGCACTTTTGGGCGGGAAGGTGACCGCACATGCATAGTGTAGCTCCCAAAGGCTCTCTTTGAAAGCTGGGGCTTGGATCCATGCGGACTCTGTCAACGCCGACGTCACCCATATGAGGACGGATTCCCTGCTTGTTCCTGGAAAACAGGGTGTTTCTAAGGCATTAATGCCTCATGTAAAATTAGACTGCCTGGAATCTAACATGACATTCTCTTGATTTTAAGTAGAGCTACTAACAGATTCCATATTTTCTGGACAGGTTGATGCAATCCTGGTTTTCTTCCACCGAGTGTACTGATGTACAGTGCAGCAAGACCAGGCCTGGATTAACCTATCCTGAAAAATGGAGCCAATATTTGACCCTAATATTATTTATTTACACAAACTTGATTTCTTGCGTTATCATTGGAGAACCCCTCCCCACAGACAAGTTGCAAACAATATAATGTTATGCAAAATCCATCTACATGATAACGGTTGTTATAAATCCAATTAATATGATGCTACTGATAAGATGGGAAGAGAGAAATGCAAAGTTTTTCCATATACATTAGTTTAGAAATGCCTAGCTGTTACTTTATTTCCCTCCCCCTTCCGAAAAAAAGTAAGAAAGAAAAAAAAGGCAAACTTGCCTTAGATTGTCACCAAGTGACAATCTAAGCACCTACAATAGAGCAGCTTTTAAACTAGATAATAGGGGAGAGCCGACAGTCACCCAATAGCGTATGGTTCGGAACAACGTATCCTTGAAGGATACTACCAAAAAAATGAAGTTAGGGCACATCAGCAGAGAGGTTCCAATAAAGATAAAGGTAGCCCAAATGCCCTTGAGTACAGAGCAGACAGAGCTTAAAGATTACAAATTACCCCTGCCTACCGATAACCAGATTAATATGAATAAAATACAGTCTCTAAAATGCTTGTATGCAAATGCTAGAAGTTTAAAAAATAAGATGGGAAAGTTAGAATGTATAGCACTAAATGAGAAGTTAGATATGATTAGTATCTCAGAGACATGGTAGAAGGAGGACAACAAGTGGGACACTGTGATACTTGGGTACAAACTATAAAGTAATGATAGAGCTGATCAAATTGTGGAGGGGTTGCGCTCTATGTTAGAGAGGGCATTGAGTCACAAAGGATTAAAGTTCTACAGGAAACAAAATTTTCTGTAGAATCTCTAAGGATTGAAATTTCATGTAAAAAGGGGAAGGAGATGGCAGTGGGGGTGTACTATTGACCGCCTGGGCAGAATAAACAAATGGATGATGAAATGCTCAAAGTAATCAGGGAAGCTAACAAAGGTTACAGAAAGGTAATAATAATGGGTGATTTCAATTACCCCGATATTGACTGGGTCAGTGTCACGGCAGGACATGCTAGGGAGATAAAGTTTCTAGATGAAATAAATGACTGCTTCTTGGAGCAGCTGGTTCAAGAACTGACCAGAGAGGAAGCCATTTTGGACTTAGTCCTTAGTGGAACACTAGATCTGGTGCAAGAGAGAAGAGTGTTGGGGCCACTTGGCAATAGTGATCAAAGCATGATCACGTTTGATTTAATTAATGGAGGAGGGATGGTAAGGAAATCCACATTACTACCTTTTAACTTTTGAAAGGGAGACTATGATAAAATGAGGAAAATAATTAAGAAAAATCTATAAGGAGCAGTTGCAAAGGTTAAAGACTTACGTCAAGCTTGGATGTTGTCTAAAAATACTATCATGGAAGCCCAGACCAGCTGTATTCCACGCTTTAAGAAAAGTGGAAAGAAGTCCAAAAAACTGCCAGCATGGTTTAAAGGTGAGGTCAGAGAGGCTGTTGCCAAAAAAGCATCTTTCAGGAAATGGAGAAAAAAGCCAAATGACGAAAACTGGAAACAGCACAAGCACTGGCAAGTTAAATGCAAGGCATTGATAAGGCAGGCAAAGAAAGAATCTGAGAAGAAACATGCTGTGGAAGCAAAAAAGCATAATAAAGACTTTTTCAAGTACATTCGTAGCAAAAAACCTGTGAGTCAGTTGGACCATTAGATGATAGAGGGGTAAAAGGGGCAGTAAGAGGGGACAAGGCTATAGCGGAGAGACTGAATGAATTCTTTGCTTCGGTCTTTACTAAGAAAGATGTAGGGATGTTATCCATGACTGAAGTGGTATTTAAAGGTGATGCTGCAGAAGAATTGAAAGAAATATCGATACACCGGGAAGATGTATTTTTTTTTTATTTAATAAACATTTTTATACTGTGCTTTCCAGCGTGGTGTACAAGGAACAACGTATGAAATGCATGGAAATGCAAGTTCATTTACATAAAACTTGTAAAACTACATACATATAAAATACACTTTTACAGGTATAACAAAATTCAAAACAAAACTATGTACAATAGTGGTAGGTGGGGGCACACTGATTGTTACTATAGTGTGGACATAATATCATTTGGCGTCAGAGAAAGTACTCCGATTGTGGGATGCTGATTCTGTTTGTGTATGTGATGTGAGCTTAGGATCATAGTGGGTAGTAAATAGGTGTGTTTTTAAAAATTTACGGAATGTTCTTAGGTCATTGATTTCTCTAAGGCCCTCAGGTAATGCATTCCAGAGTGTGGGGGCGATGTGGGAGAATGCTTTATTAGTAGTAACCTTTTTTGCTTTTCTGTAATCCGACAGTGTTGAGCGTTTATGTTTGTGTTTGCTCCTTTGAGTTCGGTTTGATACCTCCTTATGAATTAGGGCACTGATGAAGGATGGCGCTAGGTTATTAATTATTTTGAATGTTGTTACCAGTATTTTATAGTTAATTCGGCAGTGGATGGGAAGCCAATGTAATTTGAAAAGAATAGGTGTTATATGTTCAATGGAGCTGAGGTTCATTATTGATCTTGCAGCTATATTTTGAGCTAGTTGCAGCCTTCGGAGAGCTTGTTTAGTTACCCCATTAAGGATGGAGTTAGCAAAATCAAAATGAGGTGTAATAATTGTGTAGTCTTGGAGGTGTACGAGGGGATGGAGCTGTTTTAATAGTTTAAGTTTATAGTGAATTTTTGAGGCTGTGTTCTTAATGTGAGATTACATACTGAGGGTCTGGTCTAGAATGACTCCTAGGTATTTTACCTCTTTTTTTTACTGATATGATGGAGTCTTGGAGCAGGATTTCTGTTGGGGGTACAAAGCTTTGGTTCCTAGTGACCATTTGATAAACTGAAGAGTAGCAAATCACCTGGACTGGATGGTATCCATCCAAGGGTGTTGAAAAAACGGAAATATGAGCTTGCAGACCTGCTATTAGTAATCTGTGAACTTTCATTAAAATAATCTGTAATACCTGAAGATTGGAGGATGGCCAATAACACGCCAATTTTAAAAAGGGTTCCAGGAGTGATCCGGGAAACTACAGACTGGTGAGCTTGAGGTCAGTACCGGGAAAAATGGTAGAAACCATCATAAAGAACACAATTACTCATGGCTTAATGGGAGATAGCCAACATGGTTTTAGACAAGTAAGATCTGGTCTTACTAATCTGTTATGTTTTTTTTGAAGGTGTGAATAAACAGGTAGGGCAAAGGTGAGTTGGTTTATATAGTGCATCTGGACTTTCAGAAAGCAGATCAGAGACTTTTGGCAAAACTAAAAAGTCAAGGGATAGGAGACAGTGTACTACTGTGGATCAGGAACTGGTTAAAAGATAGAAAGCAGAGGGTAGGGCTAAATGGCCAATTTTCCCAATGGAAAAAGGTGAATAGTGGAGTACCCCAGGGATCTGTGCTGGGTCTGCTTCTTTTTAACATTCATAAATGACCTGGAAAAGGGAATAACGAGTGAAGTTATCAAATTTGCAGATGACACAAAACTATTTAAAGTTGTTAAAAACTAAGAGGATTGTGGAAAATTGCAAGAGGATCTTGATAAACTGCAAGACTGGGCATCCAAATGGCAGATGAAATTTAATGTGGACAAGTGTAAAGTTATGCACCTAGGAAACAACAGCCCAAACTATGGTTACACGATGCAAGGTTCCACATTGGGAACCACCACCCAGGAAAAAGATTTAGGCGTCATAGTGGTTAACATGTTAAAACCCTCCACCCAGTGTGCAGCGGCGGCCAAGAGAGCAAATAGAATGCTAGGTATCATAAGGAAAGGAATGGAAAATAAAACAAAGTGTATTATAATGCCTCTGTATTGTTCCATGGTGCGATCGCACCTTGAATATTGTGTGCATTTCTGGTCGCCGTATCTTAAAAAAGATACAGTATTATTAGAAAAGGTAGAGAGAAGATCCACCAAAATGGTAAAGGGGATGGAAGGATACTCCTATGAAGAGAGGCTAAAAAGGTTAGGGCTCTTCAACCTGGAAAAGAGACGGCTGAGGGGAAATATGATAGAGGTCTATAAATTAATGAATGGAGTGGAACGGGTAAACGTAGATAGATTGCTTACGTAGCGTAGTTACGCACCTGTAACAGGTGTTCTTCAGGGACAGCAGGAATCAGTCCTCACATATGGGTGACGTCGGCGCCGACGGAGCCCTCATGCGGAGCAAATCCCCAGCTTTCAAAGAAAGCTTTTGGGAATTGCATCACGCATGCGTGGTCACCTTCCCACCCAAGGGTGCCATCTTGCTCAGTCAAATGACATGGCTAAAAAGACGGCAAAAGAATAAAAATTAATAACAGGACTGCAACTCCAAGGGGAGGAGGGAGGGTCGTGAGGACTGATTCCTGCTATCCCTGGAGAACATATGTTACAGGTGAGTAACTACACATTCTCCAGAAACAAGCAGGAAGTCAGTCCTCACATATGGTACTCCCCAGCTATAGGCTACCAAGAACCCATAGCTGAAAACTAGGCTCCCTGTATGAGAGCCACAAGCAGCCACAATAGGAATCTAACAGAGAGTAACACTCCAGTAGCCTGACACCAAGGGGTCGGAGGGTAGGAGTTGCCTAGACCTCGAAAGGTTTACAGAGTACAGCCTGGCCGAAAGCACTGTCCCATTGGGATTCTCTGTCCAGGCAGTAATGGGTTGCGAAAGTCTGGCCCGAAGACCAGGTGGCGGCCCGGCAGATGTCTGCCAGCGGAACAGAGCGGAAGCGAGCCACTGATGCCACCTTAGCCCTCACCCGGTGGGCCGTAACACGACCCTGCAATGGAAGGTTGGCCACCCTGTATGCCCAGGCGATACAGTCTGCCACCCAAGTAGACAGCGTACGTTTGGAGATGGCCATCCCCAGCTTACTGGGGTCATAGGATACGAAGAGCTGCGAAGCCCTTCTATGGCCTTGCGTACGCTGAATGTAGATGGCCAGCGCCCTCTTAACAGTCCAGGGTATGCAGAACTGTCTCTGCCCGATTGGCATGCGTCCTGGGAAAGAAGGTAGGTAGTACTACCTGCTGATTGAGGTGGAACGAAGAGACCACTTTAGGAAGGAACCTGGGGTGAGTGCGAAGCACTACCCGGTTCCTATAGAACCTTGTATAAGGCCTATTGGACACCAGGGCCTGAAGCTCACTCACTCGCCGAGCTGACATGACTGCCACCAAGAACACTATCTTCCAAGAAAGGTAGCGTAGATGGCAAGTTGCCATCGGCACGAATGGCGGCCGAGTAAGCTGCCCTAAGACCACATTCAAATCCCATTTGGTTGCCGGAGGGCGAACCAGTGGCTTCAGAAGAAGAAGGACTCTTGGGAACCTGGACACCAAAGGATGTGCAGACGCCATCAAGGCACTGAGGTGAACTCTGACGGAGTTGGACTTAAGGCCTAAAACCGAGAGAGGGAGAAGATATTGCAAGACCACAGCATTCTGGCAAGAGAAAGGATGCCACTTGAAAGCATAGGTCCGTCTAGTCGACTGCCTCCTTGAGGCCAGCAGAACTTCTTCCACATTTTTGGAGAGGAGAAATGGTGCAAGAACTACCCTTTCAGCAGCCATGCCATCAGGTTGCGTGATCTGAGGTTGGGATGCAGAGTTCCCCCCATCTGAGACAGGAGGTTGGGATAGGATTCCAGAGGGATTGGGGCCTCCACTGCTAGTTGAAGTAGTAGCGGAAACCAGGGTTGTCTCAGCCATCTGGGAGCTACCAGAATGACCGAGGCCCTGTCCTGTAGAATTTTGAAGAGAGTTTTGGCCACCAGAGGTTTTGGAGGAAATGCATACAGGAGGCCCACAGACCATGAGATGAGAAAGGCATCAGCAGCCACTCTGTTTGGATGTGGCTGTCTGGAGCAAAACTGGGACAATTGGTAGTTGTGTGGGCTCGCAAACAAGTCCAGTTCCGGCTGTCCCCAGGTGTGAAAGAGCCATTGGGCCATATTTGTATCCAGCTGCCACTCGTGGGGCTGGAGAATCCTGCTGAGCCTCTCGGCTAAGTAGTTTTCCTGGCCTGGCAGATTAACTGCTTTCAGATGCATGTCGTGCTGGACTGCAAAGGAGCACAGGTCCAGCGTTTCCTGGCACAGACTGGAGGACCCTGTGCCCCCCTGTTCGTTCACAAAGAACATCGCTACTTGGTTGTCTGTCTGTACTACGACAGATTTATGAGCCAAAGTTTGGCAAAAAGCTCATAGAGCTAGGCGAATGGCACGAAGTTCCAGGAGATTGATCTACTGTGTGGCCTCGTGTGGAGACCACACTCCTTGAGTACACCGTCCCTGGCAATGGGCTCCCCAGCCCAGCAAGGATGCATCTGTGGTTAGGATCCTCATGTGTTGAGGAGCTTGGAAGGCGACCCCCCGCCTCCAAGTGATTTCGTTAAAGCCACCAGGCCAAGGCCTGTACCAGTCTTTTGGACACCTTGACTCTGTCTCGGGGTCTGCCTGTGGCTTGTGTCCACTGGTCCCTGAGACACCACTGAGCTGTTCTCATGTGGAGGCTGGCATTCGGTGTCACATGTACCATGGAGGCCATGTGGCCTAGGAGGCACAGGAAATGTCTTGCTGATATTTGAGACCTGCGGCTCACTTGATGTGCCAGGGCCAGAAGTCTCTGTGCCCTGTCCACTGGCAGGTAGGCCCTCGCCTGAATGGTATCTAGTTTGGCCCCAATGAACTCTAGTCGTTGAGTGGGGACTAGGTTGGACTTTGGATAATTGATCACAAATCCCAGGTTTTGGAGCACCTGAATGGTGCGATCTGTGGCTTGTTTAACCTCCCTGGTTGACGTGGCTTTGATGAGCCAATCGTCTAGGTAGGGGAAGACAAAAACTCCTTGAATTCTGAGGAAGGCCGCCACCACCGCCAGGCACTTTGTGAACACTCTGGGGGCGGAGGCTAGACCAAAGGGAAGCACTCTGTACTGGTAGCGTTTTCCCCCTACAACAAAGCTTAGATATTGTCTGTGGTCTGGATGAATTAGGACGTGTGTATATGCATCCTTTAGGTCTAAGGAGCATAGCCAGTCTCCCTGGCGGAGGTAAGGCAGCAATATTCCAAGGGAAAGCATTTTGAACTTCTCCCTCACCAGGAATTTGTTTAAGTTGCGCAGGTCGAGGATGGGCCTTAGGCCTCCTGTACATTTTGGTATTAGAAAGTACCTGGAAGGTGGTGGGGCACCGGTTCTACCACCTGGTCCTCGAGGAGACCTGCCCATTCCTTCAGAAGAAGGTCCCAGAGGAGACCTGAAAGGCTCTCCTGAAAAGTAAGGGGGGGGCACTTTGGTCAAGTGACCAAGGGGGGAGGAGTGGCCTAGTGGTTAGGACAAGGTACTTCGGGCCGGGGGTTCAAGTCCCACCTGGGGACAGCAATCTCAGGCCGGAGGGACTGGGATTTCTAGTCCTATAGGCACTCCTTGTGGTCTTGGGCAAGCCACTTAACCCTCCATTGCCCATGTTCCCTGTAAGTATTAGCGTATGTGTATCATATCCCCTCGTGTTAAATGTACCTCCCAATTGACCGCTTTGACCCGGTGAAAAGCGGGATATAAATACAGCTAAAATAAAATAAATAAATAAGTGACATAGATAGCCCTGATGGACTATCTGAAGAACCCAAGTGTCTGTAGTGATGGCCGGCCACCTGTGGGCATACAGGGCAAGCCTTCCCCCTGTGCATTGCCCGTCTCCTATGGTAAAAGGGGCTATGTTCCGAGAATCAAAACCCACTACCAGGCTGGGCCGGAGCCGGTGCCTGGGGTTTTGGGGCTTTCTGCTTATGTGGGCCGTGCCCCTGTCCGTTGGCCTGCTGCCCCTGTTGGGGAGCTGGGGAGGCCTGAAATGGGGGGTAGCTTCATTAAGCAGCACCCTTCCTTGGGAAAAAGGGCTTCTTCCCCGAGCCCTTCTTTTTAGAAGGGGCAGAAGTCAGGTACTCGGACTCGATCTCAGCAGCCTTCTCGGTCATGGGTTTGCCGACAATGGCATGGGACATTGACCAACTTGTCCTGAACCCATTGTTTCAAGTCTGACGACTGTAGCCATGCATGGTGGGGTGCACCGATGCCAGCCGCAGCCACTCGGGCCGAAGCCTCGAAGCCGTCGTAGGCTGCTTGAGTCATGAACTTCGAGCACTCATGGACTCTGGTGGACAGGGTCTTGAAGTGCTGCAAAGGTCCCTCGGAGAGTCCAGCTGAGAACCCGGCGACCTCCTTCGCCAGGTCCCACAAGTACATGCCCATGTACAGCTGGTAAGCCTGGATCCGACATGCCAGCATAGAACACTGGTAGCACTTCCTGCCGAGGGCGTCCAAGTTGCAGGCCTTCCTGACAGGAGGCACCGAGAAGTGCGTCTTCTGGCTCTTGAGACGGCGCATGGCCGATTCCACAACCATGGAGTTGTGTGGCAGTTGAGCTTTTTGTAACACAGGGCTCTTGCGGACTCGATACATTGAATCGAGCCGCCTGCTGATCACCGGCACCGACGCTGGTGTCTCCTACATCCGGAGCATCAGTCATTCCAGGAATGGAGGCACTGGTACAGTAAGGGCTTCCCGAGGGGGAAGGTCATAATGGAGGATCTCGAGCTCTTTGGCTCAAGGCTCCTCCTCGGACACGGTAGGGAATGCCAAAGCCTTTGACATATCCCTAACAAAGTCCAAGAACCGAGTGTCCTCCGAGAGGGACCTTCTCAGAGGTTCGGACCCCGGGGATTTGGAGGGGACATACTTGGTCTTGTAGGTGTCTGGGAACTCCTCATCCTCCATTTCCCAGCTCGACTCCAAGGAGGAGTCGAGTGGCTCCGGACTTGAGGGCTTCGGCCTTGACCACCCCGTTGCCAGTGGCACCAGCATCGACGACCTCAGTCCCGAACGGGAGGTCGAGGGGGCCCTCGGCCGAGGATCGACTCGAGCCCGCATGATCGAGGATCGGTTCGGCCTCCGGGGCCGACTTGGACGTCAGTGGCCCAGTGGTCGGGGCGGAAGGACCGGTGAGACCGGCTATCAGCGCCCGCTGCTGGCCCATGAAGGCAGACATGCTGCGCTCCAAGGACACCATTCTTAGACCGAGCTCAGAAGGCTCTGCAGCCCTCGGGTCGGGTCCCGACGACGATTCTCCCAGAGGAGAGTCCTCAACGAGGACAGAGGTTACCTGCCTCGGCTTATCCGGGTCCCTTCGAGGAAGTTTCGGAAGGCGCTCCAACTCCGAGGATCCGGGCCGACAGTCGGGGCTCCGTGACTAATCCCGCGAGGAACCAGGCCGTTCAGAACCATCCAACAATGCCGCCTTTGAGGATTTTTTCTTCCTCTGGTGTTCCCGTGAGGGAGACCCCCTTTGCTTAGACACACGACACTGCTCAGGCTCAGAGAGCTCCCGAGATGTCGAGGCTTCAAAAGAGGTCCGGGCCCGGGAGCTTACGGACTCACCAAAAATCCTGTCGTGCTGCTGCTGGTGGCTTCTTAAGGCCTTTGAAGACATTTTCCTGCACGGGCCACAGACCTTTGGGTCATGGTCAGGCCCGAGGCAACGGAGGCAGCAGTCATGTGTGTTGGTGAGGGACATTAACTTTGTACACTGTCAGACAGCTGCCTGGGTGAGAATCTTCACAGTCTTGGCAAGTGCATATATCTATATGATTTGCAAGGGATTGTGGGCAATGCAGTTCATTCACACCAGACACAGCTGCTCACAATAATTAGTTGTGCTTTAGGGTAAAGCCAATAAGATATTTATTTCTGGAGTTATTTCTCCCAACACAGATATGCTTGGTAGCACATAAATCAGGTTACTTGCTTTCAGTGTTAAACTTGGAAAAACAAAATCAGGAAACAACATTTGAACTTGTCAGGCAATCAAAGCAAAAGAAATAAGACCTGGTTGGCAACAAACTGGTCTTTTCTGTAGGCTTTAGCTAATATTCTCTTAGCAATGTATCAAACAACAAACCAAAAGCCACAAAGAAAGGAAAAACTGTTCTTTTCAGGCTAACTTCTTATATCTTCCCACATAGATTCAGAAGTGATTCTCTCAGAGCTCACAAGCAATTAGGTAAGGCTCAATTGCTAGCAGTTATCCAGCTGAAACCCCTTAGCTGGCTTGCTTTCTACTGCGTGGCTAGAAATCCTACTCAGGAGCTTTTCTGAGTAGATTAAAGAACAAGTTTGTATTTCTTTGTGATGGTTGCTGTACTTTATACCAGAAAATCACCAAAGGAGTTTAGACAGAGAGCAGTCCATGTAAACAGATTCTTCATCTGCTATCACCCCCTCTTCTTCAACAAGCATGGGTTCAATATCATGGATTGGCACAGATGAATCTCCCAATGGAGCACTTTCAGGAGAATACTTGTTTCCCTGCTGTCTTTCAAGGTTATAGCTAGGGCATAGATCAGTGTTCATACCTGAGCTTCCATTGCTGTTAGAGTTCCTCTCTATATAGCCTGGCCAGTATGTAGTCCAGTTCTTATGTCCAGCCTTCCAATCCAGATCCCTGGACACTGGATCTCTCTTCACATACCTTCTGGCACGGGTCTTAGGGTCCCTTCCACGTGCAGCCGTCTCCCTCACAGGTACCGTCTGGAGATTCCTAGCTCTGCAGCACCATTCCTCTGGCTTTCCCCAGTCCAATGGTGTTTGCTGGCCCTTGGAATGCCTCCCAGTATACGTACTGCTCTGGACACTTCTAGACCTCTCAATGGCTTTTCTCTTCCTTCTTCCAAAGGGTTTCTTGCCCTCTCTGTCCGTCCGGTTTGGCTTCTGCTTCTGATGATCCTCTAGATGATGAAGATGATCAAGCTCAAGCTGCTTCTCTGTAGAATAAACTCTACCTTTATTCTGCTTAGATGAGTGCTCCTCCCTAACACAGCGCAGCTGTTCTGGATCAGGCCCTGCCCTTTGAGATGAGTGCTTAGGGATTACCTCATAGCCCTCCTGATTGAACATACGTTTCCCCACTTCAGCTCCTCTAATGGCTGTTGGAAACCTGGTGCATTCTGGGACTGGTAGTCTTTTATGGGAAAATTCTGTTTTCTTATTCCTACCAGAACTGACAGGTTAAGAACATAAGAACATAAGACATGCCATACTGGGTCAGACCGAGGTCCATCAAGCCCAGTATCCTGTTTCCAACAGTGGCCAATCTAGGTCATACGTACCTAGCAGTTTCCCCAAAAGACACAAGTTCCACAATGCTTGTACTGGGTCAAGCATTGATATCCTGGGTCCCCTTTTTAATAGTGGTTTATGGACCTTTCCTCCAGGAACTTGTCCAAACCTTTTTTAAACCCAGCTATACTATCAGCCCTTACCACATCCTCCGGTAACAGATTCCAGAGTTTGATTACACGTTGAGTGAAAAAATATTTTCTCTTATTTGTCTTAAATAGTTTACCCTGTAGCTTCATTACATGTCCCCTAGTCTTTCTATATTCTGATAGCGTAAACAATTGATCCACGTTTATCTGTTCCACTCCATTCATTAATTTATAGACCTCTATCATATCTCCCCTCAGCCGTCTCTTTTCCAGGCTAAAGACAGGTTGCTTGTTCAGAGTCACTTCACCTTTCCTATAGCTCCTTCCTGAGCTATGATAAGCTTCCTTATCACAACACTGATCACACTTTTTGAACCTGCTGGCAGCCATTGGGGGAAAAAGGGCCCCTACGAGGTCGAAGACCCGGGCTGCCAGTGAAAAAGAAAAAGAGCGCGAACGCTAGTCACGAAGGACAAAAAACGAAAAATTTAATCGGACTCGATACCGGTGTACCGAGACGAAGGCGGGAAGGGGAACCGGTGTCAAACTGAAAGAAAAGAGAAACCTTTCATGTATTTTTAAACACTTTTTTCGCGACGGCACAAGGAGCACATCCGAAGGGCTCTGTGGAAAAAAGGAGACTGAGCAAGATGGCACCCTTGGGCGGGAAGGGGACCGCGCATGCGTGATGCAATTCCCAAAAGCTTTCTTTGAAAGCTGGGGATTTGCTCCACACAAGGGCTCCATCGGTGCCGACGTCACCCATATGTGAGGACTGACTTCCTGCTTGTTCCTGGAGAACATCAGAATATAAAAAGACTAGGGGACATGCAATGAACTACAGGGTAACCTATTTAAGACTAATAAGAGAAAATATTTTTTCACTCAACGTGTAATCAAACTCTGGAATTTGTTACCGGAGGATGTAGTAAAAGCTGTTAGTGTAGCTGGGTTTAAAAAAGGTTTGGACAAGTTCCTGGAGGAAAGGTCCATAAACCATTATTAAAAGGGACATAGGATATCACTGCTTGACCCAATACAAGCACTGAGGAACCTGTGTCTTTTGGGGAAACTGCTAGGTACTTATGACCTAGATTGGCCACTGTTGGAAACAGGATACTGGGCTTGATGGACCTTGGTCTGACCCAATATGGCATATCTTATGTTCTTAATCGTTAAGCAAAGATATAACTCAGCAAACTGAAAAAACTTCACTCCACAAATGACAGATTACTTCCAAACCCTGACCTCAGCACATGCTAAAAGCACTAGCCCGCTAAATTCTACAGCAGAACACCACGAACCCACACACCTGAGCACATGGAGCACATTCAGTAACATCACACTCAGGTACCTAGAAAAAAATCATCACAGCCATCAACATGACCCAGCTCACTGCTTGACCCATGCCCAGTCAGCTGGATTAAGCTAGCAAGGCAAGAATTTATGCCAACAGTACTGAAGATTATCCAGCTATTCACTGCAACAAATATATGTACCCCCCCCCCCCCCGAGCTTAAACTGCATTGGTCTGCCCTGTAAGGAAAGGCACTTTGAATGACATCAATCAACAAGCATCCTATAGGCCCCATAGCCAGCCTCCCCTTCATGGCCAAAATTCTTGAAAAATCATCTACCAGCAACCCTAGGACCAAATAGAAACCCATCACCCACTCGACCACCAACAATATGGATTTAGACCACACCACGGAGTTGAATCCCTAATGACTGCCCTATTTATTTATTTTATTTATTTATTTAACTATTTATTTTATACCGCCCCTTCCAGAGATCAAGGGCGGTTTACATATAACAAGTTAACAGTCTTGTACACATTTGTATACATTCTTTACATAGAACAATAGAAACTAGCTATTTACATTGAACAATAAAATTTAACTTAGTGGGTATTAAAGCAGAACAAAACAAAACATCAAACTTTTTTACAAATGTATATTTACAGTGTGTGGTGTGTAGTGCGGGTATTTGTGTAGGTGCTGGAATTTAGTTCCTTTTATGTCTTTTTTGGGGCGTGTGTGAGGGTGGGCAGGCATGCGGTTATGGTGTTGGGATTAAGGGAGTTTGTTTAATTGTTTCCACGTTTGTAGTGGGGCTGGCTTTGGGGGAGTAGGGGATTTCAAAATGTTCAGTGAACAGGTAAGTCTTTAATTCTTTTCTGAATTGGATGAGGTCTTTTATGGTGCGAAGTTCAATAGGGAGGTTGTTCCAGAGTGTAGGAGCAGTGAATGAGAATGCTCTGGAGCTAGTGGTTTTCTTAGTCTTCCGGATGGCTTTTGGTATGATGAGAGAGTGGGCTGCGTTTTGTCTGAGGGTCCTTGTCGATGTTGGAGAGTGCAGTAATGTGGATAGGTGTGAGGGGGTTATGTCATTTATAAGTTTATAGGTTGTTAGGATAATTTTGTATTTAATTCGACTGTTTATAGGGAGCCAGTGGAGTTCTAGCAGTATTGGGGTTACGTGATCTGTTAAGCGAGCTTTAGCAATTACTTTAGCACAGATGTTTTGAGCTCTTTGTAGGAGGTATGTGTTTTTTTTTAGGAAGGCCTATAAGGAGACTATTGCAATAGTCGAAATGAGGGGTGATCAGGGTACTTACTACAGATCTAAAGTCTTGTGTTTCGAGGAGTGGTCTTAGGTGTTGAATAGTTTTGAGTTTGTAGAAAATAGTTTTTACTGTTTGTTTTATGTGTGGTATCATGGTGAGAGTGTGGTCTATTATTACTCCTAAGTATTTTACTTGTTTTTTAACAGGTATGGAGGTTTTGTTGATTGTGATTGTTTCAGGGTAAGTGTTTTCAGTCATAGATGACCTCGTTACAAACATTGCCTCAGTTTTTTTGAGGTTGATGCTGAGGTGGTTAGATTCCATCCAGGAGGAGGTCTCTGCCATGCATTTGGATAGTGAGTCATATGTAGGGTTTTTAATGGTTATGGGGATAGCTAGCATGATGTCATCGGCATAAATAAAATGGTTAATCTTGTGTTTTTTAAATATGTTTGTTATCGGTTGGAGGTATAACTTAAGTGCATAAACAAACCCAGATCTAGATTTATACTCCTCTTCCTAGATATAAAAGCAGCATTTGACTCCATTCCACACAATCTAATCATCCAGCATTTGCAAACCCTAGGTCTATCAGACACACCTCTCACATGGTTCAAATCATACCTAACAGACCGACAGCTTCAAGTGAGATCAGGCCCTACAAAATCCACCCCATACACCCAATCCCAAGGCGTCCCACAAGGCTCCACCCTCTCCCCACTTATCTTCAATATCTTTCTGCAAGCAATCTACACAGTCATAAGAGCATTCAACGTCCTCTACCACATATACGCTGATGATGTAATGATCTACATGCCTATCAACACATCCAACCCAGGTATCACGCCCACAACAGAATACTTCACCTCGATCAGCGCATGACTCAAAAGACACAATTTGACAATAAACTACAAGACAGAGGCTATGTACGTCAGTAGAGAGAATAACTTCAAACCACCGAGCTCCATTTCTATATATGGGACCCAAATTCAAGTGAAACAGGACATACGATACCTTGGAGTCACACTGAATCAACATCTCACTTTTGCAGGACACATACAAAACATAACACGAAGCAACTACTTCAAACTCAAAGCAATCAAGCACCTTAACCCTTTCAAGGCCTACTTTAAATTTTTAATCCACATTCTGCAGCCGGGTTAATTTTTGCATATTTCAGGAAAATTGTACCCATCTTATTTAATATGTTCTAATAGTGATTTTCCTTCTGCTATGGTCATGTATTAGATACCATTTGATAGGAATATTTAGTCAGAATTTTGGATCCCAAGAGTTTTGGGCTCGGCCTGGAAAGGGTTAAGCCACTTCTAAGCAACCACGACTTTCGCTCAGTCCTCCAAGCAACTCTCTTTCTGCACTTCGATTACTGCAATATCATCCTACAAAGCCTACGGACCTTCCTCAACTCACTAAAAACAGAGCACATAACACCTCTACTCAGACAGCTCCATTGGCTACCAATAACAGAACGCATAAAATTAAAGTCCATTCTCACAAACTTCAAAATACTCAACTCATCTCCGTCATATCTGCAATCCCTTCTCCAAGTCACACCAGACAACAAAAAACGACGAACCGGTTCACAGAACATGCTATGCATACCACCGCTATTTGTGAAAACCAGCTCTACCACCACTCAGAGAGCCTTCTCACTCTATGCTCCACACTTCTGGAACTCTCTTCCTGACAGCCTATGGACTGCGAAAGATACAGTAACATTTAGAAAAAACCTAAAGATTCACATATTCAGGGACTGCTTCCCTGAAAATGCCACTTAACCAGCCACCAATCAACTACACACATCCTCCCCCATGCACCCACGCCCCCTTCTACCTCCCGACCTTCACTAGTTACTAATGATATCCTAAAACTACAAACTTAAGTGATGTTATTCCCAAGTTGAGCTCCCTGTTCTATGTAAAATGTTGTGTTATAATGTAAACCGCTTTGACCGAAGGAAAAGTGGTATACAAAAGCTGTTAAATAAATAAACACAGATCAGGGTTGCAGAGATGGAGAATGAACTGTTTATATGTTTTGAGTGTCAATGTTGGTGCCCTGTGTGATATGAAATAAGGAAAGTGAAAGAGATCGAGGGCATATTACTGGACAGAGTGATAGAGGTGCTAGTCCTGTTTCTGCTGTGTGTGGGCAAGTAGGGAGCTGATCTCTGGCATGCAATATGACGACACTGTTATGGAATAGTCTAACTCTCGTCATACAAAGGGGGAACTCTAAAATTAGTTCTTAATCACATTGCTGCCTGCAGACATACCTGCTCCTTCATATGTGACTGGATCTGATCTCCTGGGCCCTGATGACCTACAGAGTAGAGCATATGGGAAAACAAGCACAGCTGCAGCTGCTGTCTGCACCTCCTGCTGCCTGTGTTGGGCTTCTTTGAACTATTGACCCCTACTGGGAGGAAGCTGAAATTGATCCTACTTAAGGGTGGGGAGAAAGACCAACATATCATTACTGAACACCATAGAGAGTGTCATACTGAACAAACTGTAAGGCCGTGATTCCCAAACTGTTAGCTGGCGTGACCCTATATTCACAAGACCTCAAAGAGATACCAACATTCAGAAAAGCTCTACATAATATTTGTATATTCTTCTTAAATCAAAAATATTGCACAGTAACACAGAAGCAAATCTATAAGTAATTATCTGAGATACCACCCTTCCCTTCTCCAGTTGATCATTCCTCTTAACCTCTCCCAACCTGAGCAGTCTTATCTCTTAACCCTAATGCCCCACCTCCAGTCAAGTTCCTCGCTCTCTTCACCCTACTACCTCTCTCATCCTCCAACTGATTTCCTGTCTCACAATCCTAAGCTTTCCTATCCAGATGTTTAAAAAACAGCAAATGTGTCACCCATTAGCAGCAAGCAGAAGAATCTGAGAGTGAATTTGATGAAAAGATCCCTCTAGCAGGCTAATTACAGTGTTAGTAAGGGAAGATATCAAATACTCCCTCTTTTCAGAGTACTGAGAGGAGGTGGGTAAGCGAACATTGTTTTTCTAGGAAATTAGGTGACTAAAAGCTTGGGATAGAAGAGAGATTGTGGGTTTACTGATTAATTCTATGTTTTAAGTCCATTAAAGAGCAAAATTGATATTAGACCTTTTAAATAATTTGTCTTAGCTTGTTTTATTTTTTTAGAGCCCTAGAACAAAAAGGTTTTGTCTTAGTTTGGATAAAAGGTCTAAAATCATTTGTCCTAGCAGCACTGTTGCTAGAGGATACGATCAAGGCAACTAACAGTGGAATTCAAAGAGGAATGAACAAGTTCTTGGAGGAAAAATCCATAGAAATTATTAGCTAGGTAGCCTTGGGAGAGCCATTGTTCATCCCTCGAAACAAACTATGGGAAATTGATCTACTTTTTGAAATTAGATGGGTACTTGTGACCCAGACTGGACACTGAAAGACAGTATGCTGGTCTGACTTTATGTCTTTTCTTATGTTCTCCCTATAGTATCCTGGGTCTTTCTGTCCCATGACCGCAGTTCTCTGCTAATACTCTGATTCAACCCTATCCTTCCATGCTCTTGCCTTACTAGGGTACAGTACTCTACCAATTGTGGGAGGGAAGTAGGGGGAAGGAGAGGAAGGCAAGAACAAATGCTGATACCTTATTCCAAACCTGTATCTCCTTGCTTTTACTCGACTGGTCCTTGATTCCTGGGAGGTATGAAGAGAGGAGCAGTGTTCCAAAAGCACAGCTTTAGACTTCCCATGCAGAAAGGGGCCAGCCAGCATGCATTCTAACTCCTGCATGAGAAGGATCCCAGCATGCATGCTATCTGCAGCTCCCATATAGAAAGGAGACTAGCCAGAAACACTCCACAGTTCCAATATGAGAGGTAGGGCCTGAGGCATGTGCTCTCCTGCAGCTTCAGCATAGGCTGTTAACCTGACACTGGCAAACACACCTTGCACTTCTCATTTCTTGCCAGGAAGTGGCCAGATATAAGCTATCCCTTGATAGGTAGCCTTCGAAAGCTGCTGATTGGCCATTGCTTTGTTGCTCTGAAGCTCAGCCAACTCATTGGTCAATGATTTATTCCCTGCCCCCAACAGGATGCTACTCCAAAATCCGATCCTGCAGAAGTACCTGTGTTCTGGACTTAATTTCATCAGGGCCCACTCATGGCCTTGTTAGATGATTTTCTGACTCCATTTCCGGCAGCAACCCATTGAGAACTGCTGGTGTAAGAAAAGGGAAAAGGAGGCTGTAGGAGGTGATAGAAAGGGAACTGCAACAGCCTGGCCTAACTTAGGCCAAACAACCCAGGCCTAGGCTGCTAGATTTTGAAAGCACCAAATACCCAGTTTAAAGAAGTACTCCACCGTACATAAATGGTTCACCTCATATTTAAATAACAGAACGCAAAATGTAAGAATAGGTAATCAAACCTCCAATACATACAAACAAGAAATAGGTTTACCACAAGGTTCAGCACTATCAGCCCTACTTTTCAATATTTACATATTTACTGCAATATTTACTGCAATATCTTTAAAAATTTTGGAGTACAATATCACCTCTATGCGGACGACATTATGATGTACATACCTTTTACGATCCCTAACCTACCGATACAACTCCTATCAGACTGCTACAACGAAATTACAATTTGGCTAAAAACTCAAAACCTCCATATAAACCATGCTAAAACCGAAGTCCTAATCGTAACAAAAAACCAATCATTTATTCCTCCAACCCACATAACACTACAAAACCAAGAAATTAAAATAAAAAACGAAATAAGATACCTAGGTGTCATTTTAGATACACACCTTACAATGGAAACCCACATCAGAAATACCATAAAGAAAATCTACTTCAAACTTAAAATCCTCAAACAACTACGCCCCCTTGTATTTATACAAGATTTTATTAATATAACACAGGCTACCATAACTCCCCACTTCGATTTCGCCAACCTAATATTTATGGGCATTTCAAAACAAAACATCAAAAGAATTCAACTAGTGCAAAATGCAACAGCTAGAATTATATTAAAAATAAACTCACTCCAACACATAACACAGATACTAGCATACCTTCACTGGTTACCAATACAAAGCAGGATAATATACAAAACAATAATAACTGCATTCAAAGCCTTAAATGACATGGCTCCGAAGACATTATGTAATCTAATATGCAAAGAACCACCTAAGCCTACTCATAGAAAAGGACAATTAAATAAACTAAAGATTCCAAAAGAATTCATAAAAACTCACAAATTAACAAACAATAGAGCCTTTTCCCACATAGCTCCAACCATCTGGAATTCACTACCAGAGGACCTACGATCACTAACAGAGATCACGGAATTCCGGAAAAAATTGAAAATGTATCTATTCACTAAACACTATAATACCATAGAAAACCCTCCACTCGACTTAGATAAAGGCTAAACAGGAACCTGCCCACATCAAGTTTATACTCCCTACTATAACGGACAACATACATAGCTTAAACGAAATGACACTCCATTCTAATATGCCCTAATACCTCCACATGTATATAGTTGCAACTGTTATGTACTGCCTTACGTTGTACAGACATTACATTCTGTTTAGATAAATTATTACCCACACTGTTTTAGTTGAAATATTCTGCTTAGTTCTTACTCTCTGCTTTGTTAAGTTAAGATGTTCTATGTAAAAAGTTAAAATGTTCTATGTTCTATGTAAAACAAACTTCGCTTTGTTAATTGTTGTTAATTGTACACCGCAACTGATCGCTGGAAGATGCGGTATATAAATGAGTGTTAAATAAATAAATAAAATAAGAGACTAAGCTACGTTTCTTTAGGGACGTGCACTTCAAAAGAGCACCAGCATGATATTCTAATATCCTCAACCTCTACTGTTTTCAATCTTGCCTATGGGCATCTGAATACTGAATCCAGTGCTAGTAACAGCAATTAAGAAAAGATTTAGGTGCTTAAATAAATAGGGGGGGAGGTGTCAGATGGCCATGAGGTAAGGAATAAAGGAAGAAAATAAATAACAGGATTGTGAATAAAGGAGAGCCATGGACAGCAGATAAAGCTTGTGGGAAGGCTGGAATGACACTGAAGGGAAGCAGTATAATTGTAGATAGTGAAGTGGCGGAGATTGGAGTATGGGGGTAGGTAACAAAATTAGGAGAAAACCAAAAGTAGGAGAAAACAGAAGTGATGAGGTGAAAACAGTTTTAAAAAATTGAAAATATAAAGAGAGAAGAGGAAAGGGTGTGGTGGTGGTCAAATGGGAAAGAAAGAAAAACAAAATGAGAAAAGGAATGCAGATCAAAGAGACTGATGAAGAAGATAGGCATAGAACAGAAATCTTTGGAAAGTATAATTATTATTTAGACCACTGGCTCCCAAGCCTGTCCTTTGGGGACCGACCCCCCTCCCCCATGATTTCCAGGCCTGATGAGGAGGAGGAATCGGAGGTGCATAATCTCTTCAGTCTGTGGGTCTCTGAAAGGGCCTAGTCTAGGCCTGTCTTGCAGCACCCTGTGTATGCTCTAGGCCGGCTGTGTCCCACTCCCTTCAACAGAAAGTGCCAGAGAGGCAGGATGCAGTCGACCTAAAGCATGTGCAAGTGTTGCAAGGCCTGCCACTGCACTATTTCGTTTTTTTGAAGCCTGAGCCCAGCAGGAGGCTGGCAATAAGGGAGCCCAGAAAAACTCTGCCCTGCGACTCATGGTGGCTCTCAGAGCCCTAACAATATCCACAATGAATATGCATGAAAGTGATTGAAAACTGTTCATTTTCCATGGAAGAGTAATTTTAGAAGAGTATTACTGATCAAGGAATTGATTGCTGATGGTCTGGTTGATACGTCATCTTCCATTTCTTATTTTCTTATTTTGATTGTATTATGATGACTTTGATAACCATTTTGAATGACTGCTGTAAATCTATTCATGAATATTCACTGTGGATACTCTGAAAACATAATTGGCTCGGGGTCCTCCAGGACAGGTTTGGGAATCAGTGAGTTAGAGCACAGATGAAAAATCCAAGACCCTACAACATTGCTGCCAAGTCTAGGAAGGAGACATTCTGCCCATTTCTGGTTTGAACTTAATCCCAAAGGAGGAATGTAACTATTGAAATCAGCATTGCACGTCACACTCAGGATCAGTGTTGCAAAGTCCCATTATATGCATCATGATTGGGGTATCAGAAATGCAGCATTAAACTAAAATCTCCTGAACTGGGTAACTTGGCAGCTATACTACAGACACTCTCCCTCCCTGACAGTTTGATGTCCAAATAGCAGCCACTGCACATCAGGCTCTTTTTTCAATCCAACTATAAGCTGAGCCAATATAAGAGTTCCTTTTCTTCCAATGGATTTTTTAGTATTTTTTTTCTAAAAGATAACTGAATGACAGAAATTTTATGAGATGCTCAATGGACAATAGCTAGGATTGAGGCAATGATGACTAGCATTACTGCTAACAAATTTCAGACTCGTTCTAATTCCTCCCTTTTGTATTTTTGTTTTTACATGTCCTATAAGGGGTTCATATAATTTCTGAGAAAGTTTATGGAAACTAGCAATCTGCAACATCTTAGAAAAAAGTATTTTTCCTAGTCTCATCATGTAATTGGGCATCTCTTTGCTTTATCATTTATTTGGGATGCAGCTGATGGCGAGAAAGAGTCAAAACCAAACAGGAAATCTGTTGGCGATTGCTCCCTCCTACCATCCTACAGAGACCCAGGCACCAGGAAAATTATTTGAAAGCAGGTAAAATTGCTCTGTTGAAGAACTGTTTTAGCTTTCTCATAGAGTTCTGTTGACCATAGTACCTCCTGAGATGCAGCAAATGTATGTGTATTTTACCACATTCCCTGAGGTGGCTCCATCTGAACAGGGGCCATAAACACAGTAACAAACCTTGGTCCAAGAAAAGTACATCATACATTCTTGTACACACCATTATGTCTGGTCTCAACTAACAGAATTTGTAACTGGAGGCCTTCACAGAGAAAGGCTTTTGCAGATCAAACTCATGTCTAACTCCAGTTTTTTCTTAAAATTAAAAAAAAACAGAACCATCCTGCAAAAAGAACAGTCTGACTACTCCATAAGTTCAGAAATGGGACTGAGGGGCCTGTTTACTAAATTAACGTGCGTTAAGTGCATTGCACCCATGGAAATAAACAGGCTGTGGAGAATTAACACACGTTAACTTCATTTACGCTCAATGCAAAGTTTGATTTACCCATATTCTCTTGAACTCTATGTGTATTTTACTACCTGTCATGTTCCAGTTTAAAGGAGCAGTTGTGGATGATAATAGACTTTGTAACGGAAAATTGTATCACGCATACTTCTATGCTGAAATTTGTCTAACTGCAGGAAAAAAACCATGTGGTAGGATTTTTTTTTTTTTTTAATTGTTGAGATACTGTTTCCTCAAGTAAAAGGTGGTACCAAGTTTGTGTTCAAAATGCTCAGACCCATGCATAATTTTTCCTCTGGAAATAGACTTAGGAAAAAAGTGGGAAGTAGTCATAGAGGTTCAGATATGTATGGCATTTTACTCCCCTGAAATAGTGTAGTTACTCACCTGTAACAGGTGTTCTCCAGGGACAGCAGGAATCAGTCTTCACATATGAGTGACGGCGGCGACAGAGCCCACGTGGAGCATTTCCCCAGCTTTCAAAGAAAGCCTCTGGGACATGCTACCATGCATGCGTGGTCCCCTTCCCGCCCAAGGGTGCCATCTTGCTCAGTCAGATGACAGCTAGGATAGCAGTAAAAAACTAAAACAAAGTAGTGAGGCAACTCCCGGGGGAGGATTGTGAGGACTGATTCCTGCTGTCCCTGGAGAACACCTGTTACAGGTGAGTAACTATGCTTTCTCCAGGAACAAGCAGGAAGTCAGTCCTCACATATGGGACTCCCTAGCTCCAGGCTGCAGAGGACCGAACCACGACAGCACCAATGGCAACCAATCAGGTTGCAGAAGGTGAGTCCCCACTGAGAGAGACTGCAAGACCCTGGCATCCAGTGACACTATTACTCCGGTAGCCTGAACTCAGAAGGGTCGGAGGGCAGTAGTTGCCTACACCTTGAGAATATTACAGAGTACTGCTTGGCTAAAGGCACTGTCCCTGTGGGACTCGCTCTCCAGGCAGTAGTGAGCTGCGAACGTATGAATTGAAGACCGTGTAGTGACCTCTGCAGATCTCCATCACCAGCACTGTGAGGAGGTTGGCCACCGATGTGGCCATCACCCTCATGCGATGCGCTGTGATCCGGTGTTCGAGGGAGAGGCCAGCTCGTTCATAAGCGAGGGCAATACAGTCCGCCGCCCAAGTGGACAGAGTTTGCTTAGTTACAGGGAGCCCCAGTCTGCTGGGGTGATAAGACACTAAAAGCTGAGGAGTTCTGCGATGGGCCTGAGTCTACTGTAAGTAGGACAGGACCCATTTGCAATCCAGTGTATGAAGTACTAGTTCCTCCCTGCCGGCGTGCGGCCGCGGGAAGGTGGTGGGGAGGACCACCTCTTGATTGAGGTGGAAAGGAGATACCACCTTCAGTAGGCATTTTGGGTGTGTGCGGAGCACTACTCTGTTCTTATAGAACCTTGTATATGGTGGATCTGCCAAAAGGGCCTGGAGTTTGCTCACTCTTCGAGCGGACGTGAGGGCCACCAGAAAGGTACTGCAGGTGGCAAGTGGCTAAAATGCTGGTTTGGTGAACTGGGAGAACACCACATTGAGGTCCCACTCTGCCGCTGGAGGGCAGAGAGGGGGGCTTGGATAACAGGAGGCCCCAGAGGAAACTGGAGGCCAGGGGCTGGCTTGAGAGGGGTTTCCCCTCGATAGGGTGGTGGTGAGCGGCTATGGCATTCAGGTACACCCTCACCGTTAGATTTCAGCCCAGTGTGTGACAGGTGCAATAGATGCAGGGAAGTACCAGCTGCATATGGCAGGCAAAGGGATTCTCTTCCTTTTATACATACCAGGCGGAGAACCTTCTCCACTTAAAGGCATAAGTCCGTTTGGTGGAGTGTTTTCGGAAGGCCAGTAAGATCTCCTCGAGTTCTCCTGGAAGACTAAAAGGTGCCAATGCTACCCTTTCAGCAGATTGGGGTGCAGGAGGGAGCCCTCCTCCTGGGACAGGAGGTCCAGGGCCCAGCCCAGTGGGAATGCCACCGAGAGGGAAAGCAACAGAGGGAACCAAGGTTGCCTTCTCGCTCTGGAACTTGAAGAGGGTCCTGGGGAGGGGGGGAGGTCAGTGGGAACGCATAGAGTAGGCCCTCGGACCACGAGATCAGGAAGGCATCTGCCACCACTCTCACCGGATGTGGCTGATGTGAGCAGAAGCGAGGCAGCTGTGCGTTGTCCGGGGAGGCGAATAGATCCATCATGGGCCTGTGCCCCAAAGGTAGAAGAGCTGCTCCATTATCTTGGGGTTCAAGTACCACTCATGTGTATGACGGATCCTGCTTAGCCTGTCCACTAGGCAGCTATCCTGGCCAGGGAGGAACATCACTTGCAGAAGTATGCTGTTGCGGGTTGTGAAGGAGAGGAGGGCCACTATCTCCTGGCAGAGGGAGTACAAACCCGTGCCCCCTTGTTTGTTGATATAAAACATGGCAACCTGGTTGTCCATCTAGATCAGAACAGGCCATTGTCGCAGGTGGTGGCGGAATACTTGCAGGGCCAAGAAGATTGCCCTAAGCTCTAGGAGATTCATCTGTAAGATTGATTCCTCCTAAGAGCAGCTGTCCTGTGTGCGGTGGTCCCCACAATGCACCCCCTCAACCCAGGACGGAGGCAGTCTGTGATCAGGGTCCTCTGTGGCGCAGGTGCCTGAAAAGGCATTCCCACCTTGAAGTGACACAATTTTTGCCACCAGTAGAGGGACTGCCAGCTAGCGGGAAACCCTGACCCTGTCCGGTAGCCTGCCCATAGCTTGAGTCCACTGTGAGCGGAGGCACCAATGGGCTATCGTGTCAAGGCCATGTGGCCCAGCAGGCAGAGGAGGCAGCGAGCTGGTACTGACCGGTGGCATTGTATCTCTCCTGCCAGTTATCCGAGGCATTCTGCCCTCTCTCTTGGGAAGACGGTCTTGACCTATAACGTGTCTTGACCTATAACGTTGGGCTGGAGAGAGATGGGATTTGGGGTAGCTGATGATGAACCCCAGGTGCTGCAACAGGAGGATTGCATGCTCTGCAGCCTGACTGACCTCTGAGGCCATACCACCCCTGATTAGCCAGTTGTCTAAGTAGGGGAAGACAAAAGCCCCTTGTAGGCACAGGTGGGTGGCTATCACAGACAGGCATTTGGTAAGGACCCTTGGCGAGGAGGCCAGGTCGAAGGGTAGCACCCTATACTGGTAGTGCCCTCCCCACACCCTGAACCTTAAGTACTGCCTGTGGGAGGGGTGGATTAGGATGTGTGTGTATGCATCCTTTAAATCCAAGGAGAACAGCCAATCTGGCTGGTGGGAATAAGGCAGCAGCATTCCAAGGGAGAGCATCCTGAACTCCCACACCAGAAAATTGTTCAGGTTTCTCAGGTCTAGTATGGGCATGAGGCCCCCCAGTTCTTTTTGGGACAAGGATGTACCTGGAGTAGAAACCCTTTCCCATAGGTGCTTGGGTACAGGCTCTATCACATTGTCGCTGGGCAGACCTATGAGCTCTGAGAGCAGGTCTGGTGAAGGAGAGGTCGCACTGGCTCTCCTGGGAAGAACCTGGGTGATATCTGCTGTGGGTGGAGGAGGTAGCCCTCCCTTACCACTTGACAACACCCACTGGTCCGAGGTGATCTTGGCCCACCTGTGGGCAATGAATGCCAGGTGGCCCCTTGTGGGCTGGTGAAGGTTTCCAGGGGAGAGGAGGCCTTGCACTGGGAGTCAAAAGTTCCCCCCAGTTTGGGCGGGGGCCTGGGGCTTCTAAGCCTTTGGCTTCTGAACTCTATGGCTTTGTCTTTTTGGGTGAGAACCCTGTTACAGGCCCGAGAAGGGCTGGTAGTGGTGTCTCTGTTGGAATTGCCCCTTTTTCCTCTGGAAAAGGAGTCTTTTTCCCCCGATGGTTTCTTATGGGGAAAGGATGAGGTCTTTTTTTGAGAGCCTCTGTTGGGTCACCACGTCTGTCTCGATGTTGGCCGCCTTGTCCATCATAGGTTTTCTGAACAGGTTCTGCCCAGTGCAGGGGACGTTGAGCAGCTTGTCTTGGACCCATTGCTCGAGGTCCGAAGGTTGTAGCCAGGCTTGGCACTGATACCAATGCCCGCTGCTGCTACTTGAGCTGCTGACTGGTAATGCTCTCCTCCCACCACAAACCATAGGTACTGCCTGTGGGAAGGGTGTATTAGGATGTGAGTGTATGCATTCTTTTGGTCTAAGGAGCACAGTCAATCTCCCTGGTGGAGGTAAGACAGCAGTGTTCCAAGGAAGAGCATCTTGAACTTCTCCCTCACCAGAAACTTGTTCAAGTTTCTCAGGTCTTGTATGGGCCTGAGGCCCCCAGTTTTCTTTGGGACAAGGAAGTATCTGGAGTAGAAGCCTTTTTCCCATAGGTGTTTGGGTACAAGCTCTACTGTGTTGTCCCTGACCAGACCTGGAGCTCTGAGAGCAGAAGGGTCTGGTGAAGGAGAGGTCACACTGGCTCTCCTGGGAAGAACTTGGGTGGTACCTGCTGTAGGTGGAGGAGGTATCCATCCCTTACCACTTGCAGTACCCACTGGTCTGTGGGTGAAGAGCACCAGGCAGCCCCATGTGGGCTGGTGAAGGTCTCCCGGGGGGGAGAGCCCCTGCATTGGGAGTCAAAATGTATGGCAACCATTATACCCATACAACCTATTCATAATACCCACACATGTGATATACACTCCACACTCCACACTACCACACACATACCAAAGCTCTACCTCAACCCGACCTAACTACAACCTACAATCACCACAACAAGACACACGGCCACCATAACCCAAAACCAAAGAAACCACACCACCCAAGAACCACGATAAAACAGAACAAAAACCCGCAACCTCACAAAATGACTCATACCCCATACTCTTGTATACTAATAAATGCCAGGTCAATAAGAAACAAAGTACACATTATGCAAAACGTCATTACGGATGAAAGACCGGACATCCTTTGCATGACAGAAACTTGGGTTACCGACTCTGACCCTGTCAATCGACCAACTAAACAAGCGTGGCTATAAACTTTACAACTCTCCACGCACCAACAAAAGGGGAGGTGGAGTCTTAATCCTAGCCAAGGATTCACTAAACTTAGCAAATACATCACAAGACACTGTTGACGGAATCGACATACTCAAACTAGAGAACAATACACAGGCCATCTGTCTCATCTACAGACCCCCTACTTCACCTCATGAAACACTGGCTGTGGCACTTGAGATAATCACAACTACCGCGGTCAAAAAATACCAAATAATCTTAGGAGACCTAAATCTAGCATCTATCTCACCTACACATGCAGACACATTCCTGGAAGCCATGGACCAGCTTGGATACAAACAAACCATACACGAAGCCACACATAACAAGGGAAATACTCTAGATCTGGTATTCATACCCAAAAAACACCAGCAAGATTTAAGCAAAGAAACTACCCCACGAATCACGCATGTTCCATGGTCCGACCACCACCTAATAAAATTTACCTTATACTTACCTATCAAACATGCCAATCCCCAATCCGGATCCACATCACAATCTAGAAGAAAATTCCAAAAGTTCAACAAAGAAGCTTTAATAAGTTCCATCGCAACCCACATAAACCCAGACCACACCGACCTAGAAACTTTAATCAACCAATGGAACAAAGGGATAGAAGAAGTCGCGGAACTAAAGTCAACAGTTCCCAACTATCCGACCCATATAATAAGAACCAGAACAGAGCCTTGGTACACCGCAACACTAAAAAGGATGAAGAGAGACCTAAGAAAACTGGAAAAGAAATGGAGACAAGCGAAAACACACGAACGCAAAACAGAATACTTAACACTCCTCTCAAAATACAAAGGTGAAATCAACCTGGCAAAAAAGACACACCATACCAACATACTCAACAAGACGCTGAACAGACCCAGAGAATTGTTCGAACTAATTAAATCTCTTACCAAAACCTCCCAAGATGATAACACAAATAACTCTATTAAAGCCCAAACACTGGCTGACCACTATGCCAGCAAATTAAACCCACAATCCCTCATGCATCCCACACAAAACCAGAACACAAACTACTCCCTACAACACGTCGCAACCACAAACAAGGATGAGGAATGGAGTGCCTTTCACAAAACTGAAGAAAAACAAATAGTAAACATAATCACAAACCTAAACACTACAACCTCCCCACTAGATCCTTGCCCAGCAGCATGGATCAAGGCAACAAAGCAAGAAAAGCCTTTGACACTGTTCCTCACAGGTGACTTATAAACAAACTGAGCACCCTAGGGATGGACCCTAAAGTTACTGCTTGGGTTAGAAATTGGTTAGGTGGGAGGAGACAAAGAGTACAAGTAAATGGAGCTCACTCTGAGGAGAAGGATGTTACCAGTGGTGTGCCCCAGGGATCTGTTCTTGGTCCGATTCTTTTTAACATCTTTGTTAGTGATATAGCGGAAGGGCTGTCGGGTAAGGTTTGCCTCTTTGCAGATGATACCAAAATCTGCAATAGAGTAGACACCCAGGAAGGTGTAGATAACATGAGGAGGGATCTAGCTAAGCTTGAAGAATGGTCTAGAATTTGGCAGCTGGGATTTAATGTTAAAAAATGTAAGGTCATGCATTTGGGCTGCAGCAATCCAAGGGAGCAATACAGTATAGGAGGTGAAGTACTTTTGTTCACTAAAGAAGAGCGGGACCTAGGCATGGTTGTGTCTGATGATCTTAAAGTAGCTAAACAGGTAGAAAAGGCGACGGCAAAAGCTAGAAGGATGCTTGGGTGCATACGGAGAGGAATGGCTAGCAGAAAAAAGGAGGTGATAATGCCTCTGTATAAGTCTTTGGTGCGACCTCATTTGGAGTATAGTGTGCAAAAGGATGTGAACAGGATGGAGTCGGTGCAGAGTGTGGCTACTAAAATGATTAATGGGCTTCATTATAAAGCATATGAGGACAGACTTAAGGATCTTAATATGTACACCTTAGAGGAAAGGCGGGATAGAGGTGATATGACTGAGATGTTTAAATACCTCCGTGGCATAAATGTTCAGGGAGAGAGCCTCTTTCAATTGAAAGCAAGTTCTGCTACGAGGGGACATGGGATGAGGGTGAAGGGAGATAGATTCAGGAGTGATATGCGGAAATATTTCTTTACAGAAAGAGTAGTGGATTCATGGAATAGTCTCCCAGTGGAGGTGGTTGAGATGAGGACAGTAACTGAATTCAAAAAAGCATGGGACCAACACAGAGGATCTCTAAAGGTAAAAAGTGGACTGTTGTAGTTGTTGTTATGGAAGGACAGACTAGATAGGCCATGTGGTCTTTTTCTGTCATCATGTTTCTATGTTTAATACATTACGCACATAGTGAACCAATCACTCCAGCAAGGAACCATGCCAACCCCACTTAAAAAATCTCTCATAAGACCCATACTAAAAAGCAAAGCACTCAAAAAGGAAGACCCAACCTCCTACTGACCAATATCAAGCATTCCATTCTTAGCGGAGACTATTGAAAAGGCAGTCCAACAACAGTTACAGGACCACATTGACTCCAGAAAAGCACTGGACAACAAACAATACGGTTTCCGACAACACCACGGTGTCGAAACTCTACTACTAGTACTTCTAGATAATCTACTCAAAGGCCTGGAAGACAAAAAAAAATGTTCATACTACTATTTATAGATATATCAGCGACCTTCGATACAGTACACCACAGAACACTCATCGACAGACTGGCATCCATAGGAATAACAGGAACCCCCCTAAACTGGTTTACATCCTACATAATAAACATAATGCAGCAGATCCAATTCAACGATGAAAAGGTGAAGGCATTCCTCCAAAACGAAGGAATTCCACAAGGATCAGCATTATCATCTCTACTCTTCAACATTTACATAAAACCGGTTTGCACAATATTTCAGAAACAGAAGATCGAATACCATTTATATGCAGACGACATAATGTTATACACGCAACTGGACATAAACAATCCGAACTACAATCATCTTGAAAAATGCCTAAATGAGATGCAAACCTGGTTGCAACAAAACAAGATGTCCATAAACCACAAAAAGACAGAGGTAATGTACATCTCCCGAAAACAAGACTTCAAACCACCCTCAACAATCACCATGAACAACAACTCCTACATTGTCAAGGACGAGATAAAATACCTAGGGGTAACCCTCGACAGCAATCTAAAAATGGAAAAACACCTCCGGCTAACCAACCGAGCCGTATTCCATAAACTAAAGGTTCTCCAACCCCTGGGCAACATCATTGATCACTCAGATTTCAGAACAGTAGCACAAACACTACTTACTCCTTACATAGACTACTGTAACTCCATCCTTCAAGGTCTGCCAAAAAAACCCTAAAAATACTACAAATGGCTCAAAATGTGGCAGCCAGGGTTATCATGAAGAAGAAAATCACTGAGCATATCACACCAATATTAATCGAACTACACTGGCTACCCATAACTGCCCGTATAAAATACAAAGTTCTAGTAACAACATTCAAACTCATGCATAACATAGCACCATCATACCTCAACAACCTCATCAACACGCAACCCCCTACCAGAAATAGAAGAACCTACAACGCAAACACCCTCTACGTCCCAACTAACATCAGATCTGTCAAAGTCTGCACAAGCAATAGAGCATTTACGTACTGTGACATAGTGGGTCCTTCCAGCCCATTAGAAGAAGCTAAAAAGCAGGAAACAGGAGCAGTGCTGAGATGTAAACAAGAGCACATGGCTTCTGGTTACCACAGAAACCAAGCACAAGGGAAAGGGATACACCCATGCTACCACTTAATGAGTCACAAGTTGATTCAGCACACCTGTTAGGGGGAGGAGTCAAGCTCTACCCTAGAATTCACTCTAATAAAGAGGTCACAGTGGAGCCTATGGAGTTAGGTGAGTTGGGTGAGTTAGGTGAAGGAGGTGAGCCGAGCAGCCAAGCAGGCAGCCAGGTGGGCTACGAGAGCTGCAGTGAAGAGAGCAGTGAAAGGAGAAGGACAGAGTCTCCGTGGAAGGGTGAAACGGAGCTTCCCTTCAGGAAGAGAACAGAAACCCCAAGGGAAGGATACAGCAAAGGCAGTCTGGATTACCTGCCATATTCTGGGGAGTACAGAAAAGAAAGAAAGCCAGGAAGGCAATTGAAAGCTTCTGTGCACAGCTCAGGTTGGGAACCTACAGCCAGTTCCAAGCCACAGAGAAAATCTTTACCAGCTAGGTTTAAAGGTAAGCCTAAAGGCTGGGGTGCTAATAATTACAATGATTTCATTTACCCAGAAGGTTGGGGCTGTAAAGAGAAGGACTGTACTGAGAATGCTTATCTGAACCAGTATTTAATTCAGGAGTATCATAAGAAGCCTGGAGCATTAAGGAAAGGCGTGGCACCAGGGTTGCAGTTACAAACATTTCCTGTTTCAGAGGAAGAATTAATGGACATTGAGCCCGAGCATGTAAATAATAAGGAAGAAGTAATGGACTGTACGATAACTCTTTCTAATGAGATAATATCATTACGTTGAGTTTGTGCTTTAAAGAGAAAGGCAGCACTGCTTGGAGTTAAAAGCATACAGCTGTGAAGAAACAGAACTGTTACTTTGAAATGCTGGAAATTAATGTGTTTATGCTGAAGTAAGCCTTTATGTTGAAAACCTTTAATTTGTCCTTATACCAGAAAGTACCTGCTTTTGTGTTACCTTATTTCCTGGTTAAAAATCCAACCCCGGGAGGGGAAATAAATCCTTTTTGAATCCACAACTGCTCCTCATTGGTCAGCGAAGGGACTACATCTCCCAAGAAGCTCTGCTTTAGGATTTGTGAAAGTAGCTGTTCAGTGGGGAAAAACCACTCGCTTAAACCCTACCTATTGCTACTGGGGGTTTTAAAGGAGAGTTGGTCACAGTACTCAGCACCTACATTATGGAACCAGCTACCAGTCGATCTGAGGACAATCAGCGACCTAAGAGACTTTAGAAAAAAAGCTAAAAACACACCTCTTTCAGGAACAATATAACCTAACTTAACCAATAAACAAGAGCCAAAAGAACCCATTCCTCGGACTATAAATGTAAATACATGACTATGAAATTACTCTCAAGCGCAATTACAAGGCTCATCCCATGTAAAAATTGTATATATGCATACTCTTATCCTGAAATCAAAATGTAAATAATACTGATTCCTATTCTGAAATCAAAATGTAAATAATACCGATTCCTAGCATATGTATCTAAGTTTGTCGTGCAAAGTAATCCGCTTCTGATCGCTGGAAGTAGCGGTATACAAATGAAAACCAAATAAATAAATAAAAGCTCCCCCCCTGGTTGGGCTGGAGCCGGGGCCTGGGGCTTCTGAGCTCCATGGCCTTGTATTAGGGTGAGAACCCTGCTGCTGGACTGAGAAGGGCTGGTAGTAGTAACCCTGTTGGAAGTGCCCCTTTTTCTTCAGAAACAAGGGTCTTTTCCCTGACAGCTTCTTACGGGGAAAGGAAGAGGTCTTTTTTGAGAGCCTCTGGTGGGCATTACATCGGCTTCTATCTCAGCTGCCTTGCTGGCCATAGGTTTGCTGAACAGGTTCTCTCCAGTGCAGGGGACATCGAGCAGCTTGTCTTGGACCCATTGTTCGAGGTCCGAAGACTACAGCCAGGCTTGACATCGGGCATAGGTGCCAGCTGTTGCTACTCGAGCTGCTGAATTAAAGCTGTCGTAGGCCACTGGGGAGAGGAACTTAGAGCAGTTCTTGATCCCGGAGGTCAGTGCCTGGAACATTTGGCGGGGTTCCATTGCAAGCTCCACTGAAAACCCGGACAACTTCTGCGTTAGGGCCTTCAGATACATGCCTATGTAAAACTCATAGGCCTGGATGCGACACCCCAGCATCGAGTCCTGGTAGCACTTGTGCAAAAGGGCATCGAGGGCCCTAGCCTCCCTTCCAGGGGAAAAGAAGAGTGGGCATTCTGGCTCTTAAGTTGGGGTCTGTGAAACCCTGGCCCTTTCCTGATGCGGTACTTAGCATCGAGGAGCCGACTGACCACCGGTACTGACGCTGGGGTCTCCCACATTCTCAACAGGAGCTGCTCGAGTATCGGCTGCAACGGCACCGTGAGAATTTCCTTGGATGGAGCCTCATACTGGAGAATCTCCAGTTCTTCGGTGCATGGATCCTCCTCTGCCTCGGTTTGCACCGAGGTGGCTCTGGCCATATCCTTGACAAAGTCATGGAAGGTCACGTCGTCCGAAGGAGAATGGGGCTGGGGCGCCAGGGGAGATGGGTCTGAGGGAATGTCTCGGAGCCATCTGGTTTCTGGAGATGCCTCATTGTCTGTCTCCCACTCAGAGTTTAGGGGTGATGACGAATCTGAGGCCCTGTGCCTCCTTGCCTCGAGGCCAATGCTTAGGGTCTGGGGGCCTCCAGAGGACCTAGGGTCCGAGTCACGGAAAGTGGCTGGGGAGGATCGGATTCCTGAGGAATGGGATTGGGACCTCGACGGGCACAGAGGGCTTACCCAAGGCCAATGGCACCCAGAGATCAGCTTGACGATCGGGACTCCCCCGTAGTCAGGGGCCCAGTCGTTGGGGCAAATTATGTGGATGAACCAGCTATCATTGCCTGCTGCAGGGCCAGGATAGCAGTGATGTTCTGCTCCAGGGCCGCCATTCTGGTTTCCAAGCCAGAATGCTCCGCAGCTTTCGGCACAGGCAATGAGGATCTCAGGCCCGATGCTAGCACTCTCGCAAGTGCATCTTCGACTAGGACAACGGTCTCGAGGAACCACGCATGGTTTCTGCCGGCCGAGGAATTCTTTTTGAGGACTTGGTAGGGCGCTTCTTGGACCCACCTGAGTCCCTCCGAGCAGTTTTACCAGGTTTCTCCGGTGGAACCTCGACGGACTTTGAGGATTTTTTTCTTCTTTCTCTCAGTGTCTGGGGGTCTTCTCGGAGGAGCCTCTGCTGCGGGACTCCGAGGACGCTTGGGCATCATGGGAAGTGCTGGGCTTGGAGCTCGGCGTCGGGGAAGCAGGTGCCGAGTTGGACCTTGGGAACAGTTTCTCTTGCAACTTCGACCTCTTTTTATTGGTCTTAGACGTCACGGCCTGGCATGACGTCATGGTCTGGTCTCAGGCAGCGTAAGCAGCAGTCATGGGTGTCGATTACTGACATGGTTTGACTGCAGCGGTCACATTTTTTTGAATCCACTGGGAGACATGGTGGGATACACCCGGCCAGGGTTGACAACCCCTGGGCGAAAAAAGGCACGAACATTGGTGGAGGCAAGCCTCAATCAAAAAAACAAAAAGGGTAAAAAGCAGAGAACTGTGCCGGGTCTGGCGCTGGCTCAAGGCGGAAAAAGGAACCGGTACGCTAACCGGGAAAAGCTAACTTTTAAGGATATAGCAAGGATATTTTGTGGGGAAACAGGACAGATGTCCGTTGGGTTCCGTGGAAAAAAGGAGACTGAGCAAGATGGCATCCTTAGGCAGGAAGGGGACCACGCATGTGTGGTAGCATGTTTCAAAGGCTTTCTTTGAAAGCTGGGGAAATGCTCTGTGCAGGCACCGATGTCACCCATATGTGAGGGCTGACTTTCTGCTTGTTCCTGGAGAAATAATGCTACCCAAAAATACTTCTAGAACTGGGTCAGTCTTACTGTGTAACACTATAGTTTAAGAACATAAGAACTGCCATATGGAGTCAGTCCAGTTGCATATTTAGTTCACAATTATCTAGCAGGTTTTGAAAGGGTAGCCAGATTCCATGCTGCTTAGCTGCAGGGATAAGCAGTAGCTTTCCCCATTTCTACTTTAATAATGGTTTATGGACTTTTTCTGCAGGAAATGGTTTAAAGCCTTTTTCAAACCCAGCTACGCTAACTGCTTTTACTACATCTTCTGGCAATGTGTTCCAGGGCTTATGGTTATGATTTGTATTTAATATACCACTTTTAAAAATATATCAAAGTGGTGTATAATGGTTAAAAAACAAACAAACTAGTAAAGAACTACAATTGCTAACAGGAAAGAGAAAGAGGTTACAGGTACCAAACTGCGGTCAGTCCACCGACAACCCATCACTGGTCCTCAAATGTGAAGCTGAATAGATGTGTTTTTAGGCCAGCCTTGAAGTTCTTGTAAGATGAATCAAACCATAGATGGAGAGGTAAGGTGTTCCAAAGAGTGGGGGATGAGAAAAAGGCGGCTGAGCACCTGGTACTTTCAAGTTTGGCTGAGGATGTAGATAGAATGTTCAGGTGGTTTGTAATGAATCCTGGCTGAGGTTTTTTTTTTGTTTTTTTTTAAGAGATCAGCGATGCTAAGTAGGCAGAGGTATCAATGTAGAAGACAGTGAAATTAGGCTTTACCTGAATTCCTTGAGGAACTCCAGTTCGGTCCCGCACCTCTGGGCAGTGTACCTCTTCCAGCAGTTTGGAGATTGAGCATGTCATCTTTTTGATGACCTCACTGTACTTAAGCTGCTGGTACCTAACAACAGCCCCCAAAAATCTACTGACAAAGCAGACTCACAGGAGCAACCAATAAGAAGCTAATACAAACACCAATAAAAAATTATAACTTCCGGCATCATCTTGCCAGAATCCCCTCCCCCCCCAACCATACCAGGGGGGGAGGGAATCCTCCACTTTCCAGAAAGAAAGGTAAGCTTACCTGTAACCTATAGGAGACATAGCAAATACAGAACACCTTATGGTCAAGCTTGTACACCACCTCCTGGCCTTTGCAAACATACTTGACCTCCAAACTTGAGGACCACCCAGAACTGCCATAAATATGTTGCCCTTCTTCAGGCCTGGGGTCGTCCGGAGACAGAGAGGGTTCAGAGACTGGACTGGAGTTCCTCAAGGAAGAACAATTAGCAGGTAAGGCCTAATTTCACTTTCCTTATCGTCCCTCCAGTCCAGTCCCACATCTCTGGGATGTATCAGAGCAGTATTACACATGGAGAGGATCAACAAGCCTGGCCTGAATCACTGCTGCACCAAACCTGGCATCCTCCTGCCGCTTGTACACCCAGGCGGTAATGCTTCACGAACATGTGGAGAAAAGACCCCGTGGCCGCCCATGCATGGTCTCCTGGCATGACGAGGCCATACTGTGCCTGTAATACGGTCCTGCGTCTGATTCAAATGAGTCCGTAATTCCATTGGCACGCTCTGCTGCCGCAACCCGTATGCTGATACGATTGCTTCCTTTATGTACCGAGAAATGGAGGCCTTAGCCATCACCTCCCCTTTACATGGTCCTCCAAATAAGATGACAACCAAACTGACATACGTAACTATGTGGTTCTCTGAACACTCAGGAGACGTAACTGCGGCTCCGCCAAGTCCCCTGGGCCCCCCGATCGCACTGGCCAAGTGACTAGCTAATTTCAGTGAAACACGAAAACACCATGGGCCAAAAGGATGTCATCGGTCGGAGCACCACCTGCTCCTTTGAGATGGATAGAAAGGGTTCCTGATATGACAGTGCTTGAAGCTCCAAAGTTCTAAGCGCGGAACAAATTGCCACTAAGGACACCGTCATGGGCCTCAAGTCCTTCAGTGTACAGGACGCCTGAGGCTTGAATGGCTCTTCCATTAGCCCTGAGAAAACCAAGTTGAGGTCCCAAGAAGGAACCATGGAACGCCGTGCAGGGCAAAGCTGTTTCACTGCCTGAAGAAAAAATGGACCACCTCCGGGTTAGTTCCTAACGACACCCCCTGGCTCATGCCACAGAAGCCCCTGATCGTTGCCCCCTGCACTTGCAAAGAGCTACTTGCTAAGCCCTTCTCAGAGTCCGCCTGTTGAAAGGCTATGACCTCAGGCATCGAGGTCTGCCACGGTGTGCATGCTCGCTCCGCACCCCAGGCCTTGAAAAATCCCCACAAGTGGATATCTTAACACTTACAAACTCTCCATAAGGTTGAGATCACAGAGGCAGAGTTTCACAGTTTCCTCAACCTTGCCCTCTCAAGAGCCAAGCCATAAGCGAGAGATGATCCACCTGTGGCATGCAGACCGAGCCCTGGTCAGCAAGTCAGGCCCAACCAGCAGATGCTATAGCCTATCCACCAGCAGACTGACCTGGTCCGCATACCATGGGCATCTCAGTCAATCAGGGACAAGGCAGAAAAACCACCCCCTCCCCGGTGCACTTCAAGTTGTTGAGACACGCACCCCATCAGGGACCCCGGAGGAAGACATACAAGAGCCTCCCTTTCCCCCCACCCCCCCATGGTAGGCAACCGCTGACTGAGAACTAAGGCCTCCGGACATTCTTTCCAGTCTGCTGAATCTTTGTGCCTTGGCAGTGGCCAACTTTGCCTTGAGATCCATGATCAGTGTGCCCCATTTTCTATCTGTGAGAATACTTCATTGCTGAATACTCATTCCTCTGGCTCCAGCTGAAAACGCCTTAGGTAACTGGTGGTCCCATTCTCGGTCCCTGAGATATGCGCTGCTGACAACACCAATAGGGGAACTTCCACCCTTTGCAACTATTCGGCAGCCTTGCTTCTCAGGCAAATGGTGCCCGTGCCCCCTTGGCTATTGATATAGGCCACAGTCCTTGCATTGTCCGAGAAGACCACCACCCTCATCTTAAGCCAGTTTATGGACAACCGCTCCCATCCGGTGTCCATCGTCCCTGGATCATCCAGCCCTCACAATGCACCCCCTTAACTGAGAGGCTGGCGTCCGTTGTTCCCGGAATCCAGAACGACATCCCCAGGGGTATCCCCTCTGTGAGGTTCACAGGGCACAACCGCTACCGGAGTGTTTCCCCCCAGTCTCCGCCCTGCAAGGCAATGGGTGAGCAAGAGAGTGACATTGACGCGACCACTTACATAAGAGTGACCTCTGCAGCAGTCTCATGTGGGTCCGCACCCACCGAATCACTTTGACTGTTGGCACCATAATCCCTAATATGTGTAGATAATGCCACATTGTCAGTGATCTCATCCAAAGAAACTCTCGAACCATCTTCCACAGCATCTGTGCCCTCTGACGTGGTAGGCACACTCTTTCCTTGATCGTGTCGAAGCGGACCCCCAAGTACTCCAGAACCTACATCTTAGCTGTGATGATAACCCAGCCGAGGCTCTGCAAACATTCAACAACTCTTTCCATGGCCTATGCACTCTTGTGTGGACCCTGCGCAAATGAGCCAGTCGTCCTGACAGAGCACTGCAGCCGCTACCACCATCACCTTGGTGAAAGTGCATGGCGCCGTTGATAAGCTGAATGGCAACACCCGAAACTGGAAGTGTACCTTGGAAAAAGACGTTCTGGGCAAAGTGGGATGTGCAAGTAAGCCTCTGTGAGGTCGAGGGATGAAAGAAGTGCCCCTACTCTCAATGCCACAATGATGGACCGGAGTGTCTCAATATCAAGCCGGGGCACCTGTAAACACTGGAGGATTTGCCTGAGATCCAAAATAGGCCGAAAAGATCCTCCTCTTTCTTTTATTTTTTTAAATTAATTTATTTTTGGAAAATGGAATATGGACTGTAGCCATACTGGATCCTGGGAAAGCACACCATGGTTCCCAAATGCAGCAGGTGCTGAAGGTCTTGAACTGCCTTGGCCTTGCAACATGCCCTGCATGGAATCGCCCGAAGGAGGGCATGAGGGGCCTTGCAAACTCTAATGTGTAGCTCTCCCGGATGACTCCCTGCACCAATCAGTTGAATGTAATCTGAGCCCAGGCCTGGGAAAACCCACAGCTGACCTTCCACGGGCTGCCTTTTGTCTTGGCCTTCCTCGTTTCATTATGGCTTTTTGCATCCCGAGGAAGAGACTGTGGTAAAGAAAACCCCACCCTGCTCTCCAAAATCCTTGCCCCAAGGGCACTGTTCCCTCTAAGCTGTGCGCGTGTATGCACGCACAAACCTCGCCGAGCAAGCACACATACTTTACAACAGAGCGCACAAAAATTACGGCTCTGATTCTGATAGAAAACAACACAGACGTCTTAAAATTTAAAAGTTATGATTGTAATTACTAGAAATTTCCCGCTTCATTTAGTAATCGTCTATTTTCATTTAATTTGATTAAAATCAATGTGGTGTACATACTGTATTCTGACGTGTAGTCAAATTTTAAAGTATATAACTCCGAGTGTCATTATGTGGTGCACAAAAATTTAACCTTCCTTCAAAAGCGCACACAGCCTACAGAAAATTAGAAGGAACATTGCCCGAGGGTTGTAACATCCGTGCTGGCAAGGCGCAACCCAACAGAGAAAAACCTCAGATTCGGCTCGTCTTCTGGGAGTGGGCACCTTTCGACTCCCCTAAGTCCTTAAACAAACATCTGCTCCGAAACAAAAACTTGCTCTTGAATGGCAACCTACTAAGCAGGGACTCAGAAGACATATTTAACGCTCAGTTTTGTAGCCAGAGAGAAAGGTGAGCTGCCCCTACGGAAGGCATGCTCTTTGCTAGAGTTCTGAGATCATAGCAGGCATTCACTAGATAAGTGGCCCCCGACATCGGCCTGGCAGCCGAAGCAGCCAGACCTTGAGAATCCAAAGCCTCATCTTTGGGCTTTAGCACCAAAGGTCTGTTACAACAAGGTGTCTAACCTCCGGCCCCGCACTTCTTGTAGCGCTGTGCTGTTTTCCACCGGTAGAGTGGTCTTCTTAGAAACTGTTGACACTGCAGCATCCACATTTGGCAATTGCCGCAACTCCCCTCATGCTCCGGCAGCGGGTAAAGGTGTGCCTTGGTCTGTGTTCCCCTAAGGGCAGACTTTAGGGAGGTCCCACTCATCCCATATCATTTGCTTGATACCTCGATGCTAGGGAAAAAACCCTTTGTGGTTTCCACACCACTTGGTACTTGCTCCACTGCCCACTGCTCGTGGGCATGTTCAATGCTTTCAGGAACTCCATAACAGAAACATAGAAACATGACAACAGAAAAAGACCACATGGCCTATCTAGTCTGCCCTTCCATATCAACCACTACAACAGTCCCCCTTTTTCCTTTAGAGATCCTCTGTGTATGTCCCATGCTTCTTTGAATTCAGACACTGTCCTCATCTCTACCACCTCCACTGGGAGACTATTCTACGGATCCACCACTCTTTCCGTAAAGAAATATTTCCGCAAATCACTCCTGAATATATCCCCTTACACCCTCATCCCATGTCCCCTTGTAGCAGAGCTTGCTTTCAATCGAAGGAGGCTCTCCTCCTGTGCATTTATGCCACGGAGGTATTTAAAGATCTCAATCATTTCATCTCTACTCCGCCTTTTATCTAAGGTGTACATATTAACATCCTTAAGTCAGTCCTCATATGCTTTATAATGAAGACCACTAACCATTTTAGTAGCCACCCTCTGTACCGACTCCAGCCTGTTTATATCCTTTTGAGGGAGTGGTCTCCAGAATTGCACACAATACTCCAAATGAAATCACACCAAAGACTTATACAGAGGCACTATCACCTCCTTTCTTCTACCGGCCATTCCTCTCCCTATGCACCCAAGCATCCTTCTAGCTTTTGCCGTTGCCTTTTCTACCTGTTTAGCTACTTTAAGATCATCAGACACAATCATGCCTACATCCCGATCTTTAGTGGACAAAGAACTTCACACCCTATACTACAGTATATTGCTCCCTTGGATTGCTGCAGCCCAAATACATGACCTTCCATTTTTTAACAATAAATCTCAGCTGCCAAATTCTAGACCATTCTTCAAGCTTAGCTAGATCCCTCCTCTTGTTATCTACACCTTCCTGGGTGTCTACTCTATTGCAGATTTTGGTATCATCCGCAAAGAGGAAAACTTTACCCGACAGCTCTTCCGATATATCACTAACAAAGATGTTAAAAAGAATCCGACCAAGGACAGATCCCTGGGGCACACCACTGGTAACCTCCTTCTCCTCAAAGTGAGCTCCATTTACCTGTACCCTTTGTCGCCTCCTACTCAACCAATTTCTAACCAAAGCAGTAACTTAAGGGTCCATCCCTAGGGTGCTCAATTTGTTTATAAGTAACCTGTGAGGAACGGTATCAAAGGCTTTACTGAACTCTAAATACACCACATCTAGGGCTCTCCCTTGGTGCAACTCCCTGGTCACCCAGTCAAAGAAATCAATCAGATTTGTCTGACAAGACCTGCCTCTGGTGAATCCATGCTACCTTGGATCCTGTAATCCGCTGGACTCCAGAAACCTCACTATTTTCTCTTTGAGCAGTGTTTCCAATAATTTACTTACCACCTAAATTAAACTAACCGGCCTGTAGCTTTCAACCACATCCTTACTTCCGCTTTGTAAAGGGAAAACATGTGCCTCTCTCCAGTCCTTTGTCACCACTCCCGATTCCAAAGAGACATTGAAAAGGTCAGTCAGTGGAGCTGCTAGAATATCCCCAAGTTGCCTCAGTATTCTAGGGTGTATCCCATCTAGTCCCATCGCTTTGTCTACTTTAAGTTTAGCTAGTTTCTCACGAACACAGTCTTTTGAAAATTGTTCAAGATGCCCTTCGCTTCTGTTCCTGTTTGTGGGTGTTTTCTGAGGTCCTGTTACTGGTTCTTCATCTGTGAACACAGAATAGAAATATTTGTTAAGCAATTCTGCTTTATCCTCATCTACATATTCCTCCCCTTCACCTTTGAGTGTGAAAATACCACTTTTGCCGTTCCTCTTCTCACTAACATATCTGAAAAATGTCTTATCTCCCATTTTACTACATTGGCTATTTCCTCCTCTTTTGGAATCTTTGCTTTCCTGACTACTTTGCTAGCTTCTCTAAGTTTTTCCAAATATAGATGCCTGTCTTCCCCTCTCTCTAATCGCTTGTATTTCATAAAGGCCTCCCTCTGACTTCACCTTTTCAACTACTTTTTCTGAAAACCATAGCGGTCTCCTTTTCCTTTTATCTTTATTTACCATTTTAACCAAAAGGTTGGTTGCCCTTAAAATATACCCTTTTCAGTTTTGCCCACTCTTTTTCTACTTCCCCCAGCTGTTCCCATCCCGCTAACGACTCCCTGAGGTATTGACCCTTCTTGGCAAAGTTAGTTTTCCTAAAGTCTGAGACCCTCACTTTTGAATGGATTTTAACAACCCTAGTCCTAATACTGAACCACACCATCTGGTGACACTGGATGCAAAATAATCTCCCACTATAAAGCGTAGTTACTCACCTGTAACAAGTGTTCTCCAGGGACAGCAGGAATCAGTCCTCACGTATGGGTGACGTCAGCACCAACGGAGCCCGCACGGAGCAATTCCACAGCTTTCAAAGAAAGCCTTTGAGATTGTTGCCACGCATGCGTGGTCCTCTTCCCGCCCACGGGTGCCATCTTGCTCAGTCAGGTCACTTAGCTTGAGCCCTACCAACCAGATGGCAAGGGAAGGACAAAAATTCAGCAACTCATCAGGGGAGGTGGGAGGGTAGTGAGGACTGATTCCTGCTGTACCTGGAGAACACCTGTTACAGGTGAGTAACTATGCTTTCTCCAGGAACAAGCAGGAAGTCAGTCCTCACTTATGGGACTCCCTAGCTACAGGCTACCGAACTTGTGACCAAAAAACGCATCGCGAGGACATAAGCAGAAGCCGAAGCCCGAGTCCTCGGGGCGAAACCCTCGGTAGCTGTGAAGAAGGGTCAGAGGGCAGGAGTTGCTTATACTCTGAACAGATTAGGGAGTACAGCCTGGCCGAAGGTGCTGTCTCGACGGGACTCCCTCTCCAGGCAGAAGATAGCAAAGGTATTCGTAGAAGACCAAGTTGTCGCCAGGCAGATGTCCATCATGGGCACAGAGCACAGCGAGGCCAACGAGACCGCTTTGGCTCGGACCCCATGTGCAGTGACTCGACGATCCAGAGGGACGTCCGCCTTCGCATGGGCAAACACGATACAGTCCGCCACCCAAACAGAGAGGGTACGCTTGGTGACTGCTTGTTCCTGCCTATTGGGATCATAGGTCAAGAAGAGCCGGTTAAACTTGCGATGAGTCTGGGTAAGCTGCAAGTAGAAGGTGAGGGCCCGCTTGCAGTCGAGGGTGTGGAGGATCGGCGTGGGGCCTTGGAAAGAAGGTCGGGAGCACCATCTCCTGACTGAGATGAAAAGCCGACACGACTTTAGGTAAGAATTTAGGATGGGTCCGGAGGACCACCCTGTTCCGATAAAACTTAGTGTAAGGGGCGCCAGCTATGAGCGCCTGAAGCTCACTGACTCGGTAAGCCGAGGTCAGTGCCTCCAGGAAGACCACCTTCCAGGACAAATGCCTGAGCGAACGCATCATCATCGGCTCGAAAGGCGGACAAGTGAGCTGTGTGAGCACCACGTTCAAGTCCCATTCTGCCAGAGGGGGACGGGTGGGTGGCTTGGAGAACAGAAGGCCCCGCATGAAGCGGGAGACTAGTGGCTGCCTTCTCAATAGGGAGGTGATTAACTGATATGGTGCTCAGATGAACTCTGACAGAGTTCGACTTCAGCCCATCTCCCGAGAGGTGTAGAAGGTACTGGAGAATCCATCGAACTGGGCATGAGAAGGGGGTCGGATCTGGTGCTCTGAGCACCAGACGGATATGCGTTTCCACTTAAACGCGTAAGCTCGCCTAGTGGAGGCCTTCCTTGAGGCAAGGAGGATTTCCTCGACCTCCTCCTGGAGGGCCAGAGAGGCTAGATAGACCCGTTCAGCCGCCAGGACGTGAGGGATAGGGAGTGTAGATTCGGGCGTAGTACCCGACCCTTCTCCTGCGTCAGCAGGTCCCTGGCAGAGCCCAGGGGTGATCGGAGGCTCCGACGACAACCGGAGCAGGAGTTGAAAGAGTAGTTACTCACCTGTAACAGGTCTTCTCCAGGAGCAGCAGGAATCAGTCCTCACATATGGGTGTCATCGGCGCCGATGAAGCCCCAGCGGAGCATTTCCCCAGCTTTCTATGAAAGCCTTTGGGAATGCAGGCACGCATGCGCGGTTCCCTTCCCGCCTAAAGGTGCCATCTTACCTCAGTCAAATGACATAGCTAATTACAGCACACAAAAATGAAAAATAAACTATGTACAACTGCAACTCCAAGGGGAGGAGGGAGGGTTGTGAGAACCGATTCCTGCTGCTCCTGGAGAACACCTGTTACAGGTGAGTAACTACTTTTTCTCCATGACCAAGCAGGAAGTCAGTCCTCACATATGGGTGACTGGGCTACCGAGGAACCCAGGCTGAACAAGAGAACTCCCTCTAGTCTCAGAACTCCCTCTAGTAAACAGACAATCGGTTACTCCATGCAATAAACCTTTAACCTACACAGTTAGCACTCTCCAATGATGATCCTTTGACCTCCCCCCAAGTATTCCATATATATATATTCATATATAACTTGTATATAGTTTTTCACACTGTTCGGTATTATACCACATTATTTGTTCTATATTTCATATGATGTTCCTTGTAAATAAGTTCTGTTATATTCCATTGTTCCATGTAAAACAAACTTGATTTGTTAATTATTGTTACCTGTAAACCGCAACTGAACGTTGGAAGATGCGGTATATAAATGTGAATTAAATAAATAAATAAATAAATAGTCTCAGCAGCAAAGAAAGGCTTTTCAAGGACACAACCTCCACCGGTAGCCCAACAGGAGTTGCCTATACCTCAAAGAGATTCCGGAGTACTGCCTGGCCAAAAGCACTGTCCCTACGGGACTCCCTCTCCAGGCAGTAATGGGCTGCAAAAGTCTGGCTTGAAGACCAAGTTGCAGCCTTGCAGATGTCTACCAAGGGCACAGAGTGGAGATGAGCCACTGAGGCAGCCATTGCCCTGACACGATGGGCCGTGACCCTACCCTGCAAAGGAAGGTCAGCCGCCTTATAAGCCCAGGTGATACAGTCAGCCACCCAGATGGACAAGGTACGCTTGGACACAGCCAACCCCAACTTATTGGGGTCAAAAGATACAAAGAGCTGAGTAGCCCTTCTATTCCCCTGCGTACGGTCAAGGTAGAAGGATAAGGCCCTCCTACAGTCCAGGGTATGCAGGACTGCTTCAGCCTGGCTAGCATGAGGCCTAGGGAAGAAGGTTGGAAGAACCACCTCCTGATTGAGGTGGAAAGAGGAGACAACCTTAGGGAGGAACTTTGGATGAGTCCTGAGGACTACCCTGTTCCTGTAAATCCTGGTGTAAGGCCTGTCACAGACCAGGGCCTGAAGCTCACTTACTCGTCTAGCCGAGGTAAGGGCTATCAGGAAGAGCGTCTTCCAGGAGAGGAAGTGTAGTGGACAAGTAGCCATCGGCTCAAAAGGTGGGCGAGTCAGTTGCTGCAAGACCACATTCAGCTCCCACTCAGGGGCAGGAGGACGGATGGGAGGCTTGAGCAAAAGCAAGCCCCTGAGAAAGCGGGACACCAAGGGGTGACCAGATAGAAACTGTCCCTCTACCAATGAGTGGTGAGCTGCCAGAGCTGAGAGGTGGACCCGAACAGAATTGGACTTAAGTCCCTGATTGGATAAGTGCAGTAAGTACTGAAGAACTACTGGAACAGTACAGGAGAAAGGGTCCTCTGTACGTAGGTGACACCACACAGAAAACCTTTTCCATTTGAGAGCATAGGTTTTCCTAGTGGACTGTTTCCTAGAGGCTAGGACAACCTCTTCAACTTCCTGAGGTAGGCCCCAGGGAGCCAAAACTACCCTTGCAGCCTCCAGGCCATCAAATTGAGAGACTTGAGATTGGGGTGCAGAAGGGAACCCTGGTCCTGTGTGAGAAGGTCGGGTTGCAACACCAGAGGCAGTGGAGGATCCACCGCCAGTTGAAGCAGAAGAGGAAACCAAGGCTGTCTCGGCCACCTGGGAGCTACCAGCAGGACCGAGGCCTTGTCCTGGAGAATCTTGAATAGGGTTCGGGCCACCAAGGGCGTGGGAGAAACGCATAGAGGAGGCCCTGAGACCAAGAGATCAGAAAAGCATCCGCTGTTGTCCGCAGAGGATGTGGTTGCCTGGAGCAGAACTGTGGCAATTGCTTGTTGATGGGGCTGGCAAAGAGATCCATCAAAGGGAGACCCTATCTCAGGAAGATCTTCTGAACTACTGAAGGATGTAGCTGTTACTCGTGGGGCTGCAGTATCCTGCTCAATCTGTCTGCCAGGTAGTTGTCCTGGCCAGGAAGGTACACAGCCCTGAGGAGCATGTTGTGCTTGAGGGCAAAACAACAAAGGTCCTGAGCTTCCCGACAAAGGATCCTGGACCCAGTTCCGCCCTGTTTGTTCACATAAAACATGGCAACTTGGTTGTCTGTCCGAATCAGGACAGACTGTTGAGCCAGGGTAGGAGTGAAAGCTTTGAGTGCTAATCGAATAGCTCTGAGTTCGAGGAAATTGATCTGCTGTGCAGCTTCCCAGGGAGACCAGAGGCCCTGGGTGCACTTGCCCAGACAATGCGCTCCCCAGCCTTGCAGGGAGGCATCTGTTGTTAGCATCACTGTGTAACCTGGAATCTGAAAGGGCACCCCTTTCAGCAAATTGGGTGGGTGTAGCCACCAGTTGACGGAGTGCAGAAATGGTCTGGACACCCTTATCCCGTCTCTGAGGCTGCCTGTGGCCTGTGACCACTGAGACCGAAGACACCACTGTGCAGGCCTCATATGGAGCCTGGCATTGGGGGTCACATGTACTGTCAAAGCCATGTGGCCTAGAAGCCGCAGGCAGAGTCTGGCGGAGACCAGGGACCTGCTGAGAAACTGACTTGCCAAGGCCATTAACCTTCGGGCTCTGTTTTCTGGCAAGAATGCCTTTGCCAGGAGAGAGTCCAACCTTGCCCCTATGAACTCCAAGTTCTGGGAAGGGAGCAAAGTGGACTTTGCGAAGTTTATGACAAACCCCAGGCGTTGTAAAAGAGCAATGGTCCTGAGGGTGGCTTGATTGGCCTCCTGACCTGTCTGACCCCTGATGAGCCAGTCGTCCAGATAGGGGAAGACAAAGATGCCCTGATTTCTAAGGTAGGCCGCCACCACTGCTAAGCACTTTGTAAAGACTCTGGGGGCGGAGGTGAGGCCAAAAGGCAGCACTCTGTACTGGTAATGGTTTCCTCCCACGATGAACCTTAGGTACTTTCTGTGGTCTTGATGAATGAGGATGTGAGTGTACGCATCCTTTAGATCTAAGGAGCATAGCCAATCTCCCTGCTGGAGGTAGGGCAGAAGGGTTCCAAGAGTAAGCATCTTGAACTTTTCTTTCACTAGGAACTTGTTGAGGTTCCTGAGGTCCAGAATGGGATGAAGGCCACCGGTCCTTTTGGGCACCAGAAAATACCTGGAGTAGAATCCGTGACCGTGCAAGTGAGGAGACACAGGCTCCACCGCCCTGTCCACCAACAGACCCTGAAGCTCCTGACGGAGAAGGTCTGTGTGCAGAGGAGGCCTTGGAGGCTCCCCTGGAAAATATGGGGGTGGCTGTTGGTGGAAATTGAGGGCATATCCCTTGTGGATTATCTCCAGCACCCAACTGTCCCCGGTGATAAGGGGCCACTGGTGGGCAAAGAGGGCGAGACGACCTCCTGTGTAGGGTTGGGAGAGCAGTGGAGGAGAGGCTATGCTCAAGGAGTCAAAAGCCCCCACCCTGCTGAGTGGTAGCAGGGGCCTGAGGCTTGGGGGTCCTCTGCCTAAGGGGCCCATTACCCTGGCCCTTGGCTTGCTGACCCTGTGGGGCAGCTTGGGCAGCCTGATAATGTGGGTACTGTTTGTAGGCAGTGCCCTTCCTCGGGTAAAAGGGCTTTTTACCCGAGCCCTTCTTTTTATGAGAAGGGGCAGAGGTCTTCCTCAACAGCCTTGTCCGGGTGAGGTGCTCGGTTTCGAGCTGTGCGGCCTTCTCGGTCATGGGCTTGCCAAAAAGGTTTTCACCTCGGCAAGGGACATCGACCAACTTGTTCTGAACCCATGGCTCGAGGTCCGATGACTGCAGCCATGCCTGGCGTTGAGCCGCGATGACGGCTGCCGCAACTCGGGCCGAAGCCTCGAAGCCATCGTAGGTGGCGCGGGACATGAACTTCGAGCAGTCTCGAATCCCCGAGGACAAGGACTTAAATCTCTGAAAGGGTTCCCCGGAAAGACCAGCAGAGAATCCGGCCAACTCCTTGGCCAGATCCCGCAAGTACATGCCCATGTACAGCTGGTAAGACTGGACACGGCAAGCAAGCATTGAGCCCTGAAAACACTTTCTACCGACGCCATCTAGGTTTCGGGCCTCCCTGCCAGGAGGCACCGCGGAGTGCATCTTCTGACTCTTCAGACGATGCATGGCCGATTCCACAACCATGGAATGGTGTGGTAGCTGTGCCTTTTGAAACCCAGGGCTCTTCCGGAGTCGATAGATGGAATCGACCCGCTTGCTAAGAACCGGCGCCGAGGCCAGTGCCTCCCACATATGGAAGAGGAGCCGTTCCAGCATCGAAGGAACCGGGACAGTAAAGGTCTCCTTCGGAGGAGAGTCATACTGTAGGGCCTCGAGCTCTTCAGCTCGAGGCTCTTCCTCGGGATCCGCCGGAATGGCCAAGGCAGTGGCCATATCCCAGACCAACTCCGAGAACTGGGTGTCCTCCGGAGGGGACCTACTCCGGGGTTCAGACTGCGGTGAGTCCGAAGGGACGCACCGAGTCTTAAAGGTATCGGGAGACTCCTCGTCCTCCGTCTTCCAAGCTGACCGAGGTCGACTCCGAGCCACGATGGACTCGAGTATCGGCTCGGCCTCAGGGGTCGACTTTGACGTCGATGTCCCAGTGGTCGGGGTAGATGCGCCAGACAGGCTGGCCATCAGTGCCCGCTGCTGCTCCATGAAGGCAGACATTCTGCTCTCCAAGGCTGTCATCCTGAGACTCAGCTCAGGAGACGCAGCAGCCACCGACTCGGGCCCCAGCGGCGCCGTGCCCGACGTCGGCTCCCTGGGAGGAGAGTCCACGAGGACTAAGGGGCTTACGTGTCCAGCAGACTCCGACTCCACACGAGGAACTTTGGCAGGCTTCTCCGGTTCCACAGGCCCGGGGCGACGGTTGGGGGTCTTAGACCTGGCCCTCGAGGAGCCAGGGACCTCTTCCGACGATGCCCTCGCGAGCCGCTTCTTCCTCTTGTGTTCCCGGTCGGGGGACCCCCTGTCAGAGGAGCTTCGACGGCGCTCAAGATCGGAATCCCGAGATGTCGAGGTCTCAGATGAGGTCCGGGCCCGGCCGGAGGCTGAGTCCGAGAAAAGCCTTTCCTTTTGCTGCTGTCGACTCCGTAGTGCCTTGGAAGACATTTTTCCACAGGCCCCACACGACTTAGGATCGTGGTCAGGGCCGAGGCACCGAAGGCAGCAGTCGTGTGTGTCGGTGAGAGACATTAGTTTCTTACACCGATCACACTTCTTGAAGCCACTGGAAGCCATCGGGGGAAAAAAAAGAGTCCCCGCGAGGTCAAAAGACCGGCCTTCCAGGGGAAAAGAGAAAAAAGGGCGCGAACGCCAGCCACGAAGGGCAAAAACCGAAAAAGAAAAATTGGGCTCGATACCGGTGTACCGAACCCGGCGGGAGAGGAACCGGCGTCGAACCGGTAGAAAAAAAGAGCAAAAAAATTGCTAAAAATCTGATTTTAACTGGGAAAACAGGACATACGTCCGACGGGTTTCACGGAAAAAAAGAGACTGAGGTAAGATGGCACCATTAGGCGGGAAGGGAACCGCGCATGCGTGCCTGCATTCCCAAAGGCTTTCATAGAAAGCTGGGGAAATGCTCCGCTGGGGCTTCATCGGCGCCGATGACACCCATATGTGAGGACTGACTTCCTGCTTGGTCCTGGAGAAACCAAGGCTGCCGAGGCCATGAGGTGGCCACGAGAATCAGTGATGCCCCGTCCCACTGAGCCTTGAACAGAGTCCTCGCAATGAGGGGGAAAGGAGGGAATGCATAGAGAAGACTGGAGGACCAATCCAGGAGAAATGCATTGGGGCCCTCCCTGCTCGGGTGCAGCACCGGGCCGCAGAAGTGAGGGAGTTGAGCGTTCTGAGGGCTGGCGAAGACATCCATTGCTGGAGTGCCCCAGCGTAGAAACAACCAGCCTGACACTCTGGGATCAAGGCACCACTTGTGGGGCAAAGGATTCTGCAGAGCCTGTCCGCCAGGCCATTCTCCTCCTCCGGGTGGCAGAAGAGCAGATGAAGGACTGCTTCCCTGTAGAGGGAGCACGATCCCGTGCCCCCCTCCTTGTTGATATAGAACATCGCTACCCAGTTGTCGGTCTGCACCAGAACCGACTTCCCACTGAGGACGTTCTTGAAGGCCTTCAGGGCCCACCGGATGGCCCAGAGCTCGAGCAGATTTATCTGCCGTTTTGCCTCCACCAGTGACCACTGCCACTGTGTGCAGAGGAACCCTCAATGGGCTCCCCACCCTAACAGGGAAGCATTCATGGTCAGTACCACATCATGCTGTGGGGCCTGGAAGGGCGATCCCCGCAGGAAGTTGCTGGGGTTTTGCCACCAGTTCAGGGAAAAACGAAGGCCAGGAAGAACACTGACGGGGTCCCTGAGGTGTCCAAGGGATTTGCTCCATTGGGTCATCTGCATGTGCAGGCGGGAGTGAGGAACCACATGTGCAGGCGGGAGTGAGGAACCACATGTGCAGTTGAGGCCATGTGACCCAGGAGACGTAGCATGGACCTCACGGTGACCTGGTGGGCGCTCTGGACACGCACTGCCAGAGCCCAGAGGAGGGTGGAGCGATCCACCGGCAAGAAAGCCATGGCCTGCTGAGTATCGAGGCACGCCCCGATGAATTTGAGAGCCTGTGCCAGCTCGAGGTGAGATTTTGGGTAGTTGACCAAGAAACCCAAACTCTCCAGGAGGAGGACAGTGTGCGACATTGCTTGCCGGGCCTCCTCAACGGAGGAGCCCGTAACGAGCCAGTCATCAAGGTAGGGAAACACCGACACGCCCCGGCGCCGAAGGTGAGCGGCGGCCACGAGGAGGCACTTTGTGAAGACCCGTGGAGCGGATGCAAGGACGAAGGAGAGCACCCTGTACTGGAAGTGCTCTCCCTCCACCCTGAAACGCAGGTACTGCCTGTGTTGGGGATGGATCAGGATATGGGCGTTACGTGTCCTTTAGATCCAAGGAGCATAGACAGTCGCCCTGCTGGAGGAAGGGCAGCAGCACACCAAGAGATAACATCTTGAATTTCTCCCGCACCAGAAACTTGTTCAGCTTGCGAAGATTGAGGATGGGCCGCAGATCCCCCGTCTTTTTCGGGATGAGGAATTACCGGGAATAAAAGCCCCGACCTCGAAGGTGGGAAGAGACCTTCAACTGCCCGTTGGGCGGGGAGGGAGAATAATTCCCGCTGCAGCAAGAGTTGGTGTGCGGGGAGCAGAACAGGCTCCGCCGGGGAGAAAGGAGCCTGTCGAAGTGAAGGCAATAGCCCTCCCGGATAACCTGGAGGACCCAGGTGTCTGAGGTGATAAGCGCCCACGCCGGGGCAAAGCGGGACAAGCATCCCCCACTGACTGTTGCGCCATCGGAGGGCGAGGGGCCATGCCACTGGCGTCAAAATCTCTGAGGGAGTTGTGGGGGAGCCAGCGTCTGGGCCTTCGGGCCCTTTGGTTTGCGGTGACCCTGGCTAGACTTCCCTTGCGCTGGAGTGTTCGGTGTGGGGGTAGCCGTGGTACTGGGGGCCTTTCCTGGGAAAGAAGGGCTTCTTGGCAGGCTGCTTCTTCCGAGGCAGCGTCGAGGTCTTGCGAGAGAGACGGGTCCTAGTGACGTACTCCGTCTCAATCTCCGCAGCCTTCTCCTCCATCGGCTTACCAAAAAGTTGTTTGCCGAGGCAGGGTATGTCCAGGAGCTTCTCCTGCACCCACTGCTCCAGATCCGAAGACTGAAGCCAAGCCTGGTGGTGGGCTCTGATGCCCGTGGCTGCAACCCAAGCCGATGTCTCAAAGCTGTCATAGGAGGCACGAGAAATATACTTGGAGCAATCCGCCACTGATTTCAACAGAGTACGGAACCTGCCGAGGGGCTCGCCCTCGAGACCCGTGGAAAAGCCTCGAAGTTCTTTAGCCAAGTCGCTGAGGAACATACCCATATGTAATTGGTATGCCCAGATGCGACAGGACAGCATGGAACCTTGATAGGCCTTGCGGCCGAGGGCATCAAGGGCTCTGGACTCCCAGCCCGGCGGAACCGATGAGTGGGACTTTGGGCTTTTTTGCTTCCTCATGGCTGATCCTATTACCATCGAGGTGTGTGGAAGTTGAGTCTTACGGAAGCCTGGCCCTTGCTGCACCTTGTACATTGTTTTAAGGCGCTTGCTCACAATGGGGACGGGGGCGAGGCCTCCCACATGCGGAGCAACAGCTGGGAGAGGATCGGTGGCACTGGCACGGTGAGGGATTCACTGGGCGGGGCCTCGTACTGAAGAATATCGAGTTCTTCAGCACAGGGGTCTTCCTCAGTCTGGGTGACCAGGTTGAGGGCTCGAGCCATGTCCCGAATAAACACCAAAAAGGAGGTGTCCTCGAGCAGTGCATGCCACTGTAGGTCAGGTGGCAAGGGGTCCGGCGGAAGATCCCAGTGAGCGCAGGTCTCCGGGGGATGTGTCCCCATCGTATTCCCAGTCCGAGAAATTGGTCAAGGGATCCGAGTCAGGTGGTTCTCCCTGTCCGATGGCCGGCGGCCTGGAGCTGGAGGCCCTGGACGATCTCGCCCCCGAAGAACGGGAAGGCGAGCGAGACCGACGCCGAGGACCCGCACGAGGCCCGTGGCTCTCAGAGGTTTCCTGGATGGATTTGGGTGTCTCACGCGAGGGACCCATGGTCTTCAGGCGCAAGTCAGCGAAGCTGGCCGTGAGCGCCTGCTGCGAAGCAATGAATGCAGAAACGCTTCGTTCTAGCGCCAGCATACGGGACTCCCACTCGGGCAAGGGGTCCTGGGATGCCGATACCGGGGTCACCGGATCAGGCGTCAAGGAGGTCCTCACTGGGACAACCCTCAGGAAACTGGGCGCCTTCGCCAGAGGCCTCCGTTTCTCTACGAGGTACCTTGCAGGGCCACTCCTTGTCCGACTCTCGGGAATACTGAATGGGGCTAAGCGACCAGGCGCGGGAGCGCTCGCGCTTATCTGGGGCCCCAGACAGTAACTGAGGCCACCTTCTTTTTGTGCCATTCCACCTCAGGGGACCCCTGGTCCAAATGCCATCTGGAACGTGGTGCCGCAGGGGGAGAACCCACTGGAGGGTGCCACCGGGGACCCCAAGGCAGCCTTTCGAAAAATGTCTTTGGACTTCTGCTTATGGTTGAGCAGGGCCTTAGAGGACATTTTCTTGCAGAGCGAACAGAGCTCTGGGTCATGGTCGGCTCCCAGACACCTTAGACAGCAGTCATGAGTGTCCGTAAGCGACATGTTCCTAGAGCATCTATCGCATTTCTTAAACCCAGTGGCTGTGGGGGCAAAAATGGCCTCTGCGAGGTCGAAGGCCCATGCGGCCAGCGGTTGGAGAGAAAAAAGGGTGCGAAGCCCAGGAAGAAAAAATTTAGAAAGGGTATCCCCACAAGCTACAAAAGAGAGCAAGGGGAGGAAGGTAGAGGACCAGTGCAATCGGAAAAAAGAGAAATAGCCTGTTAAGGCGAGGAAAACAAAAACCTTTTCTGAGGGACGAGGATATGCGTCCGAAGGGCTCCATGGAAAAAGGGAGACTGAGCAAGATGGCACCCCTGGGCGGGAAGAGGACCATGCATGCGTGGCAGCAATCCCAAAGGCTTTCTTTGAAAGCTGGGGAATTGCTCTGTGCAGGCTCCGTCGGTGCCGATGTCACCCATAAGTGAGGACTGACTCCCTGTTTATTCCTGGAGAACATCAGAAACACTTTCACCATTGGTAAGCACCAAGTCCAGTATGGCCCCTTCATATGTGGGGTCTGTTACCAGTTGCCTGAATAGTTCTCCCTGTAGAGAAAGCATAGTTACTCACCTGTAACAGTTGATCTCCGGGAACAGCAGGCATTTAGTCTTCGCATATGGGTATCATCGGTACCGACAGAGCCTGCGCGGGAACGCTCCCCAGCATCCAATTAGAAAGCTTTTGGGAGCTTCCCACAGCGCCTGCATGCTGCCTTCCCGCCTTTCCCAACTGCCTCTCTCCAGTTGAGTTTTAAAGCTGAGATTTATTTATTTATTTAGTACACACTTATATACCGCCACTTCCAGCGATCAGCAGCGGTTTGATTACATCTTTGGGAGTAGTCAAATCAAGACAGAAAAGGGGGGCAAATATACACATAGAACTGGGGGTAAGGCACAGCACACAGGATTAGTGTCTTGGGGATTGGACTGCAAATATTTACATTATTTACATTTATACATATTTATACATTTCTCGGATTTCTCAGAGATAAAGAGAGAGAGAGAGAGGGAAAGGGAAAGAGATAGAGACATACAACTCCTAGGGGAGGTGGGTGGGATGTGAAGACTAAATTCCTGCTGTTCCCGGAGATCACCTATTACAGGTGAGTAACTATGCTATCTCCAGGAACAAGCAGGAATGTAGTCTTCACATATGGGGACTCCCTAGCTTTAGATGCCAGGGAGAGACTCCAGATGTTGTGTGCCCCTGAACAGGGCTCAACTTCCCCCCATGGATCTCTGGCATCCAACCAGGGATGGAGGGTAGGAGTTGTTTAGGTATGGAACAGGTGTTGAAGAACAGCCTGACCAAACAAGGCATCCCGGCGGGAGTCCTTGTCTAAGCAGTAATGGGCTGTGAAGGTATGAACCGAGGCCCAGGTGGCTGCTCGACAGATGTCGTCGATAGACACAGAGTGCAGATGAGCAATTTAAGCTGCCATGGCTCTCACATTGTGAGATGTGACATGGCCCTCCAGAGGAAGATTCTTACTCTGATAGGCAAAGGAAATACACTGAGCAATCCAGTTAGATAGTGTTCTCTTGGAGACTGGAAGTCCCAAATGAGAAGGATCAAAAGCAACAAAGAGTTGAGAGGACTTTCTATGTTGCTGTGTTCTTTGTAAGTAAAAGGCTAAAGCTCTTTTACAGTCCAAAGTATGAAGGTTCCTTTCTGCATTTGATGCATGAGGCCTTGGAAAGAACACAGGTAGGTAGACTGCTTGGTTTAGATGAAAAGGCGAGACCACCTTTGGCATAAAGCATGGATGAGTCCTAAGACTACCTTGTCATGATGGAACCTTGTATAAGGTGGATCAGCTACTAGTGCTTGCAACTCACTGATGCGACGTGCTGATGTGATTGCAATGAGAAAGATAACCTTCCAAGAAAGGAATTTCAAGGAGGTAGTAGCTAAGGGTTCGAAAGGTGGCTTCATGAGCTGACCAAGAACCAAATTTAAGTCCCATGCCACAGGTGGTGGCTTAATGGGAGGCTTAGTTAGCAGAAGGCCTCTCATAAATCTTGCTATAAGAGGATGGGAGGAAATAGGTTGTCCATTTAGGGGCTTGAAGGAAGCTGCAATAGCACTCAAATGGACGCTCACTGAATTAGTCTTAAGTCCTGCATTGGATAAATGAAGGAGATACTCCAGTAATGATTCCAGAGGTATGGCAATGGGGTTAAGACCCTTCTGCGAACACCATATGGTAAACCTTTTCCACTTGAAAGCATAAGAGTGTCTTCTGGAAGGCTTCCTGGAAGCATAAAGAATATCCTTTATTTCCTGAGGGAGGTTAAGATCATGGAGATCTAGGCCTTCAGCAACCAAGCCCTGAGATGCAGAGACTGGGGATTGGGATGCAATAACATTCCGTCCTCCTGAGATAGGAGATCTGGAGCAGACCCTAACTCCAGAGAGGGAGCTTGAGAGAGATGTAGAAGCAGGGGGTACCACACTTGCCGTGGCCAATGTGGAGCTATGAGAATCATATGGCCTCTGTCTCTCTGAAGCTTCAACAGGGTTTTGGGAATTAGGGGAATGGGTGGAAAGGCATACAGGAAGTCTTGACCCCAGTAAAGGAGGAAAGCATCCCTGGCCTGAGCCCCCTGAGCCGGAGTTCTGGAACAGAACTGGGGAAGTTTGGCATTTCACGGACTTGCAAAGAGGTCTATGTCCGGGGTTCCCCAAATTTGAAAAATCTTGGCTACCTGGTCTGCATGCAGAGACCACTCGTGTGGAAGCAGAACTCGACTGAGTCTGTCTGCCCAAGAGTTTTGTATGCCTGGAAGATTCACTGCCAGGAGATGAATCTGATGCTCTCTGGTGAGGGCCCATAGTCGCAAAGCTTCGTTGCAAAGCGACAGAGCCTGTTCCCCCCTGCTTGTTCACGTAGAACATGGCTACCTGATTGTCCGTATGAATGAGGACTGTCTTGTAGCTGAGCAGGTTGTGGAACACTCGAAGAGCAAGGAAGATTGCTCTGAGTTCCAAGAGATTGATATGTAGATGAGTCTCCTGTGGAGACCAGGTGCCTTGGGTGGAGAGGTCTTGCAGATGAGCTCCCCAACCCATCGGAGAAGCATCTGTTGTGAGAGTTGCCTGGGGTAAGGGTTGTAGAAAAGGGGACCCCAGCAACAGGTTTTGAGTGGACTTCCACCACTGGAGGAACAAAATAAGGCGACTTGTGTTTGCTATTTTGTCTGACAGCCATCCTGATGCCTGGGTCCATTGAGTGGATAAAGTCCACTGGGCTGCCCTCATGTGGAGGCGAGCATAGGGAACCACATGCACGGTAGATGCCATGTGGCCTAGTAGTTGTAGCATTTCTCGGGCAGTGAGATGAGGCTTTAGCACTGCTTGAGAAGCTAACTGTTACCATGCGAAGGCAATGGGTCTGGGGGAGATAGGCTCTTGCCTTTCTGGTATCCAGCAAGGCTCCTATGAACTCCAAAGACTGAGTGGGAGTTACTGGATTTTGGGATGTTTATTACCAGACCCAAATAGTGAAGGATACACATTGTGCAGGATAGAGAAGTCCTGGCCTCTGACTCTGCTGGGGCTCGAATGAGCCAGTCGTCTAAGTAGGGGAAGACAAATTTCCCTAGAGTGCGGAGAAATGCTGCTACCACAGTGCATTTCGTGAACACCCTTGGTGCTGAGGCCAGGCCAAAAGGAAGCACCCTGTATTGGTAGTGCTTTCCTTGAAAAAGGAACCAAAGGAATCTTCTGTGAGCTGGATGGATGAGAACATGGGTGTACGCATCCTTGAGATCTAGAGAACAAAGCCAATCCTGACTCTGAAGGTATGGCAGCAGAGTTCCCAGAGAAATCATCTTGAATTTCTCTTTGACAAGGAATTTGTTCAATTCTCTTAAGTCTAAGATAGGTCTGTATCCCCCTGTTTTCTTTGGGATAAGGAAATAGGGGGAGTAAAACCCTGTACCCTGCTGATGGATGGGTACTTCTTCTATTGCCCCTTGGGCAAGAAGCATAGTGGCCTCCTGACCTAACAGGTTGATGAGAGAGGTTGGAGAATTGAACTGCCTTATCATTGTGGGAGGGGGCATGCTCGAAAAATAAAGCTTGTACCCCTCCTTTATGATGGAGTGTCCAATGCTCTGCTGTTATCTGCCCCCATCTGGGGGCAAAGTGACACAACTTTCCTGGAATGGTGGAAGGCTCTGGTCCAATGACAGCCAGGAAGGCTACGTTCTCTAGCTGAAAGTCAAAGGCCTTGTGGAGGCTGAGACTGCTGGGACGGCTGAGGCTTAGCAGTCTTTGCTTTTCTTTGTTTGGGTGGTTGCTGACCTTTCCGGACAAGCTGACCTGCAGAACATCCCTGCTGAGAATAAGCAAGATAAAATCTTTTCTTTTTAGAAAAGAATGGTTTCTTGAAAGATTTCTTTCTTGCAGGATCAGCTGTGGACTTGGATAATCTATCCAAGGTGGAGTTGTCAGCATTGAACTCATTGGCCTTTTCTTGCCAATCTTTACCAAACAGGTTCTCACCAGTACAAGGAATATTTCCCAGTTTGTCTTGCACCTAGAGCTCCAGATCAGATGCCTGGAGCCAAGCAATTCTACGTGCACCTATGGCAATGGCAGAGGTTCTGCTTATGCACTCAAAACAGTCAAAAGCTGCATGGTTGACAAATTTAGAAACACCTTGGGCATGTTTGACCAATGTGAGAAAATACTGCCTTCTATCCTCAGGAAGAAGAGGACTCAAAGCCTCTAAATCACCTGTGACTTCCTTCAGGAACATTCCCATATATAGACTATAGGAACTGATCCTGGCAGAAAGCATGGAAGCTTGGAAGACATGACGTCCCAAAGCATCCAAAGTTCTGCACTCACGTCCTGGAGGATTAGAGGCATGCCTCTTTGCACTCTTGATCCTTCTCATAGCTGATTCCACTACAATAGAGTGGTGAGGAAGCTGAGTTTTCTGGAAACCAGGACAAGGAGGGACTCGATACAGAGTATCCAGTCTACGAGAGTGAGGAGAGGTGGTAAGAGGTGTCTCCCACATTCTTAACATGAGATCATGCAAGATGGATGGGCAAGGTAGCCGCCTCCTTAGGAGTTTTAGGATATTGTAAAATTTCCAACTCCTTTGCTCTGCGCTCTGTTTCAGGGGCCACAGTAATGGACAGACCCCGAGCCAGCTCCCTGATGAAATCCTGAAAGGAAATATCCTCTGGAGGAGACATCCTGCGTTTAGGGGAGGAAGGCTCCTCCGGGAGAAGTATTCCTGCATCGACAGAGCTGTCAGAATCCTCAGATTTCTCTGAGGACTCGAAGTACCTTCTGTCGGGATGCTCTTGAAGAGCCCAATACCCTTACTGACCGAAGTCGGTACCGAGGGGAATCGGTACCAGTGTAACGGTACCGGAAGGCATTGCATGACTGGGTATCAGCAATGCGGACGCCGATGTCGATGCTGTCGGTACCGATACCGGTGCCAGTTGAATTGTCTGACGCGGTTCAGAAGGTGTCTATGCCGCAAGGAGAGCCGCCAGACTGCGTTCAATAGCCAGGACCCTCTGGTCTATCGACGCTGCCGATGCCTGGATGTCGGTACCGGAGAAGACTGCTGGTACCCCAGAGCATGGCACCAGTAGTTCTGCCGAGGTTGAGGCCTCGAGAACGTCCTGGAGCCCCGATAATGCTTTGGAAGCCGAAGCCTCCCGCCGGGGCAATTTTGCCAGTGCAGAATCCTCAAGGGCAACGCCAGAGGCATCTCGATGCTTAGAGGGAGATCTACCCTTTGAGGACTGGCTAGACTTATGTTTAGTTACCTGAGATCCACAGGAGGAAGACGAAGCCCTGGAAGACGTCGATGCCACCGAAGCTGCATCAGAGGGAAACAGGGTACTGAGCTTGGCACCTCGGTTCTGTCGACCTCTCTTGGACATCATGGCACAGGCCATACATTCCGAGATGGAATGGTCAGGACCTAAACATTTCAGACACCACTCATGGGTGTCAGTGACGGAGATGGTACCGTCACACTTGGTGCACTTTTTAAAACCCGAAGAGGGTTTTTCCATTGTGGAAAAAATCTTGGGCCTAAGGCCCAAAATGGCGCGTAAACCTGGAAATAATGGGAAAAGGTACTAAAAAAAATTTTTTTTAAAAGAAAATAAATAAATAAAGAAAAACCGGTGGTACCGGTAAAGCGTCGAGGAAGGAAGACACGACCACAAAAAAGAAGGAAATTTTCTGCCGTGACAGGAACACGACCTGCTGGCTCCGCAGAAAACGAAGAACTGGAGAGAGGCAGTTGGGAAAGGTGGGAAGGCAGCATGCAGGCGCTGTGGGATGCTCCCAAAAGCTTTCTAATTTGACGCTGGGGAGCGTTCCTGCGCAGGCTCCGTCGGTACCAACGATACCCATATGTGAAGACTACATTCCTGCTTGTTCCTGGAGATTCCAGGATCTCCTTACTTCTAGATGATACTGCAGCAGGAATGTGCCAATCGACATTTGGCATATTGAAATCCCCTATCAGTAGCACTTCCCCTTTCCTAGCAATGATGCGTATGTCTTCAATTAACTCTGTCCACCTCTTCCTCCCGTGAGGGAGGTCTGTATATCATGCCAATGCAAATAGATTTCTCTTTCCCTCTTTCTAGTTTAATCCACAGTGCCTCCCTCTCTCCCTTTTAAGCTCTGTAGTTCCAAAGCTTTAATATTTTTTTTTTACATATAGTGCCACTCCTCCTCCCCTTCTTCCTACCCTGTCCTTTCTGAATTAAGTATAGCCTGGTAAAGTTACATCCCAGTCATGGTTTTCTGTGAACCATGTTTCTATAACTGCCACTAAATCCAAGTCAGCCTCTCCAATTAAAGCTTCAACATTCGGGATCTTATTTCCCATGCTATGGTTATTTATACACACTGCTTTCCATATGTTGTCCCTTTTAACCATTTCCATAATAAGCGCTCCGAATTCAAACAGTGGAAAACGTGGAAAATGCGAGACTCCTCCTCCTGCGGACTCTCACCCTCTTTTAGCTCTTCTGGTTCTGCATCCAGCTCGGCTTCCAGGCTACGGTCACCTGGATCCTCCGAGTGCAGAGCCTCCATCTCCTCAAACACATCTGCCTCAAGCCGTGATTTACCAGTGGTAAGCTCTGCCTCCGCAGTGTGCTCCACCACCTCCACTGCCGACCTCTGTCTGTCACATGAAAGCGCTGGAGGAGACCCTCTAGCTCCCTGCTGTGTCATGGCAAGGCTTAGTGCATGAGAAGCATGAACTTGAGGTGAACCCCTCCCCCCTGAGCACCCCCCTCTTCCTGTCTGTGGGAATAGAGGGGCCCGGAGAGGCATGCCTTCCTTTCTGAACTCCTCTTCTCTGCAGGCCAGTGTCCCTGCAACCGCAATGGACCAAAACCCCGAGCTCTCTTAAAACTGTGAGCTAGCCCCCCCCCCAGAATTTCCGTGGACACAGCTCAAGAAGATTCCCCACTGTCCTCATTGAGCCCGTCCCTCTCTGCCAACCTGTCTTCCTCCTCGCATCCATGGTAGAGACCAGAGGGTAAAAGCCTAATCCGCAGGGCTCTGAAGAATCCATGTTGTGGCTTACCTGGCATGATTTGGCTAGTGGAGAAAGAAGGCCAAGAGGCTCCTTCCAAAATCCCACCAGCTGCTCCTCGGGGGGAACTTAACCACTATGCAACACTGAAATCATTTTTTTTCCCCTTTTTTTTTTTTTTTTTTTAAATTGCTCTGTTTAAAACCTTCCAGGAGAAACAAAAAAGCGCAAGTAAGGAGGAGCCCACATCCGAAAAGTCACCCCCCTCCTGTAGTTCTCAGCTGAAGAAGATGGCACTGGCTGCTTAAAATGGCACGGTTTCCCGACCCTGCCAACAGCGACGGAGCCACGCAGTGACCGGATCCCCGCTGCACAGCAAATTGAAAGAGAGGGTGCCTGATCTGCTTAAAAACTGTCTTTTGTCCTGGATCTGCGCCCCTCAGGGTGCCCGATCTACTTAAAACTGTCTTTTTCCCTGATCTGACAATGCCTCACTTTAAACATGGCCTGCTATCTGTGTCTGCGGCTCTTCACGCGCTGAGGGTTTGGGAGCCGCTGCCGTTCCAGCAGTCCTCGGAAGCCTCCTTCTCAGCCAGAGCGCCCCTTGGCCTCTCAATTGAAGTGCTGTTTCTATATCCTTTTTTTTTAAATTGAGCTTTACAGCTTCAGACAAAAGGCCTCTCAGGAGCTGAATTCTCCAAACCTCCTCTTCAGCACAAGCACCCGGTAGCCAGCCCAAAAAAGGAAAAAAGAAACTTAAACACTAAATCTCCTAGTTGTTCACTAAAATGAGTCCAGATCCCTGGGATCACCTGCTCCAGCTGCTTGGAGACTGAGCTTAAAAACTGGTGGGAGGTGCCAGCAGCCTAAATACAGTGAGGTCATCAAAAAGACGACATGCTCAGTCTCTAAGCTGCTGGAAGAGGTACACTATGCAGAGGTGCAAGACTAGACTGGAGGGACGACAAGGAATGTGGGTGTTAACGTGAGAATTTTAAACCAAAAACGACAGAAAACAGGAAGCCAGGGCTGAACTAGAAGAGGAGTGAGGGAATCAAATCTGCATGCATGATAGAGAATTTTGATGGCTAAGTTTAGATAGTCTAGAGATGTTTACATTCTGATGCTAACAGACCAGAGTAAATAAAGTTACATTATCTCTGGCACCGACTACTGTAACTACGTGCTAGGATCTGCTGAATTGAGAAATCTAAGGGTATAACAGCACAAAATTACCACAGTGGAGCTCTTAACAATTGAACTAACTTGTGTTTCGAATATGAATTCTGTGTCCAAATAGACACCCAGGTATTTAAAATAAGGTTGAAGTTTAGATAGACTGACTGTTGAGAATGGGAGATATGACAGGAGCAATGGTGCTTACTGTAAACCAAGTGACTGAGCTTTTGGCAATGTTCAATTTGACCTGGTTATCTTTTAATCGTTTGGAGACTTTATGCAGACAGCAATTTAAAACATGTCAAGTCTGGAAGAGTTAAAATAAGGGTATATCATCAGCATAGTAATATGCACTTATTCCCAATTCTTGTATGAGATTTGTTAATAGACTTAAGAAAATATTAATCAAAAGAGGCGCCAGCACAGAACTTTGCGGGACACTGCATGCCAAGTGACGAGTGTTGGAGGAAAAAGAACCTACAGTCACTGAAAAAGAATGGTCGGAAAGAAAACAAGAGAACCATTTTAGAACAGTGTCACAAATATCAATATCAAGTAAACAGGAAAGTAGGATGCTATGGTTAACCAAGTTGAGGGTGACCGACAAGTTTAATGAAATGCCAGAGTGATTTTACCATGGTCTAAGGCACTATGGACCTCACTCAGGAGGGATGTTAAAACAGTTTCCATACTATGGCCTGGTCTTAATCCAGATTTTTCTAGGTGAAGAGAATTTATTTTTTCAATATGATCCCAGAGTTTTGATAACATAAGCTTTTCAGTTATCTTGGATAAATAATTAAGGTTCAATACAAGGCAGTAAATGGCAGGATCAAAGAGTGGGCCATATAAAGATTTTTTCCCCAAGAGGAAAGACTACTGTTAAAGGTTGTTAAGGGTGATGGGAAGCCGAAGATGGTTCACTAATCCAATTGGAGGGTAGGTGGTCTCGCATGCTCAACTATGTGTTGCGTGAAAACAAATTCTCCTAATTGTTTTAAATGTATTAATTAGTAACTTTGTTATGTGTCTTAGTCTTACCTTTTAAAAGAGAAAACAATCAATTTGAGTTTACTCGTTTCACTGCACTTCTGATTTTATATACCGCCATTATATCTCCCTCTCGGTCATCTCTTCTCCAAGCTGAAGAGCTCTAACTTCTTTGGCCTTTCCTCATAGGGGAGTTGTTTCATCCCCTTTATTATTATAGTCACCCTTCTCTGCATCTTTTCTAATACCACTATATCTTTTTTTCAGATGTGCTGACCAGAACTGCAGAGTACTCAAGGTGCAGTCACACCACAGAGTGATATAGAAGGCATTGTAATATTTGCTTTATTTCCTACTCCTTTCCTGATAATTCCTAATATTTGTTTGGTTTTTTAGCTGCCACTGTGCACCAAACAGATTTCAACTTATTGTTCACCATGATGTCTAGATCCTTTTCTTGGCTAGTGACTCCCAATGTGGAATCTAGCATTGTGTAGCTATAATTTGGGTTGTTCTTTCCTATGTGCTTCACTTTGCACTTGTTCCCATTAAATTTCATCATCTATTTGGATGCCTAGACTCCCAATCTTGCAAGGTCCTTCTGCAATTTCTCACAAACATCACGTGATTCAACAGCTTTGAATAATTCGATCACCTCACACATTGTTCCCAATTCCAGATTATTTATAAACATGCTAAAAAGCACCACTCCCATTACAGATCCCTGGAGTACTCCACTATTCACTTTTCTCCATTGAGAAAATTGACCATTTAACCCTATTCTCTATCTTCTGTCTTTTAACCAGTCCCCAATCCAGAATAGGACACTGTCTCTTATCCCATGACTTTTTAATTTCCTTAGCAGTCCCATGAGGACCTTTGTCAAACATTTTTGAAAATCCTGATACACTATCAACTGGTTTACCTTTATCCATATGTTTATATCACATTTTTATTCCAGTTACAGAGGGATTATGGATCCACCATGATCAGACTATCTTAATGATGGGAAAATAAAAGATATGAGTTTGACAAGGCATATATGAATGGAGGATGCACTAATGTGCTTTACAAGGATTGTAGTATAAAAAGTAGAACATTTGGCATTCTAGATAGTTTTGGTTCAAGCACCTTTTGCATCTTTTGAAAGGTGCCAACGTTTCCTCACTCCTTTGCCCCCACCCCCATCACCAAAGCCAGTGCAAGAATATTAGGTGCTCTAGGTGAGCTTTCAATTTTGCACCCCCTTCAAATAACTTCCAGACTAGCCCAACACCCCTCCCACAAGAAATTCATAATTAAAGTGATCATGATATCCCAAAATCACCCCCTCCCAAAATGACCATGTGAAAATGATCAACTTTTAAATATTAAACTTTGTTTCATAGCTATGTATATGATGAGAACCATTTCTAAAGATATTTACCCAGGTAAATGGATTTTTTCCCTTTCTTTTTAAGAACTTCCTACCCTCCCTGTGGATAAAGGCACATGCTAATGGCTCTTTGAGTTTGTGTGGCTCTCATGACCTATCATTTGTGCTTTGACTGCAGCAGGCCTTTGCTGCCCTTAGAAGCTGCTGCCCTTAGAAGCTGCTGCCCAAGAGAATGCTTGATGGTTAAGCCAGCCTCATGAATCAATCACTAGAAGTTTTATGTCTACCCAAGGACCTGCATCATATGAAATTTAGCAGAACTAGATCCACCCATTTAAAGTTATAAGGGGGAGGGGTAACACAGAAATGTCTAATTTTGCCCCCCCCCCTCTAAATCATTTTTCCACTTTTCAGTTTGGAACATATGCCTCCCAAGGCCTACCTCCATACAAAGTTTGGTACATATAAGCATAGCCATTTTAAAATTTTAAATATAAGGGTGTGAGAGGTGGGAACATACACATAAAACAAACTGCAACACATACAGACATTCACTATAATCTCATAGTCCTTTCTGTCTACTGATAAAACCTCCCAAGACAAGATTGATTTATTTATTAAAATGTATAGGCCTCTTATCCAGTAAGCTCCAGGCTTTGTCCTTGGAAACTGCAAGCATCTTGGCATTTAGGGGTCTTGCGTGAACTGGAGCACAGGGCTGGGCTCTAAGCTCTGAAGGGGACTTTGTGGAAATCCACACTTAAATTATGATTTTGATCTGCTATTGGTTTTCCTCTCTTCCCTTTATCCCTGGGCTTCAAATTCAGTTCAGTTCAGGGTACATGGCAGGCTGTGCGCACAGTATTGTAAACAGACCAAAAAGATGGCAACAGTACAGAAGAAAACAGAACTTCAGCCATCCAAGTCTATTCTCTCAGTGATTATAATATAGAACGATAAAAAAACATTTAAAATGCTTAAACCAAAGCAAATACTTTAATTTATATAACCACAAAACAAAGAAAGTCAAACAAACTGGTCCTCAAAATTGCTAAAAAAAAAAAAAAAATCCCTACTATGGTTATGTTTCAGCAAATCTACCTGCACTGGAGTTAAACCTTCTTTACATTTCTTTAAAAATATTTGCTGATATCATAGGTCAATACGCAAAACAAGAAATTTCACTCAGAACTAACCCAGCCTACTTTCTGTGGTATGTGCACATGTCCACGGGTCAGTACATGGAAAAATAAAAGTTCAGATCAGGATCCTTATGCCCCCACCTTACTGCATAGCCCTAAATGTGTTAATAGGAGAGCAAGAGAAATATGCAGCCAGCTAGATAACAGACATACTTTAAGTATTACAGAAGGTTAAAAAAACAGAAAGCAATGGAATAAATACTTTAAAGGGGAAATTTATGCAAGTTGGACAGCTACACAAAGCTGAGAAATTTGCAGTGGTATTTCCCGTTACATATGTACCCACATGCAGGAGAATGACAGGAAAGAACAGAAGATCATGTAGCAAACAACTCCAAAGAATTGAAAAGGGCAAAATGGGGGGAAAATGGTTGTGGGATTCCCTATCCCTTGATGCACTATAGTCAGGACAAAAAATGTTAAGGTTGTGGATAGGAGAAAGACGAAAGACCTTGGAAAGAAGGATAAAGAGAAACAAAATATTGTTAGTTGGCACCGAGATATTTCTACGAAGTGTTTTCAGGCGAGGCTCCACGGCTAGCAGCAAGGATTATGCTGGAATGTAATGGCTTCTAGAGCTATCAGAATACTGAGAGTGCTCATTTGGGGGATATTTCTTCATTCGTTCATACAACATGCTCATGCAATGTCTAGTACCATTAAGAGAATATGGTATACTTATAGCAAATGTTGCAGTTTCCATGCAAAAACTTGATTAGCTGCCACTCACTCTAGGGAAATATCCTGAAAATGGAGTCTTTATTGGCTTTATCACAGAGAAAATCACCTCCTGTGAGGCAAGAACCGAAACATCCATTGGAAAACATGGTGACACCTGTTCATCAAGAGTATCGCAGCCTCATGCAATATGGCACTGCCTGCACAGTTCTTACATTGCACTTTAAACAGGGTGCGATTGTAGTGCCTGTTGTAGTTAAGAGCCTCCTACTGACAGGTTGCACCATACTACCTTCTTGCAAATGTACCAGAATAATGCCACCTGAAGCCATGAGATATCCCTTCTTTACGATGGCTTTCAAAAGGTTGTAGATCAGAGCTCAAGAGTGCTGCGAGAAACAGTGGTTGTTGCCGGACAGGTGGCAAGCAAGCCTTCCTCCCCAATTCCAAAGTATAGTCCCTCAGGGAGGAAGAGAATATCTTGACAGAGAGGGAGAGAAAGACAGGGGTCATTGTGAAATCGTCAGCTCTTACAATACCTGCATCCGTTACGCTCTCACATAAAAGACAGCAGCTTTCATATGCAAGACCAATACATATGACCTAATTTTAAACAGAGACACATGGAAGATACGATCTCCAGTAAAGTAAAAGGAAGCGTCAAAAACAATTAACCCATTTACTCAGGATTGCTACTATCCAGCCTCACTGCTATGTAGGCAGGAATTGGCAATACCTTTAAATGCTTTTAAAAATTAAAGCATTGGAGGAAAATAGAGCTCATTGGTTTTAGAACTACCATGGAGGGCACAGGGCTGGCAATACTGTTCATGGAATTTTACTGGATCAACATAAGAATTATCTAGACATGGGTCTGTCACATATGCCATACAGAAACATGAACATTAATGCACAGTACTCTCTCTGGATAATTCTTGTGTTGGTCCCATAATAGGCATTACAGATGCAAAGAATCAGGTTTCATCAAGGACACACAAGTCCTTCATTACATTGTCCACCATCTATAAACTGAGGTCTGATTCATTCAGTCCCCATTCATTCCATTACCTTCGATAAGGCACATCACCTCTTTTCCCCTAAAACTCCAGCGGCAGAGATACTGAAATCCTGACAATTATATTGCACAGTATTCTGTAGCTAGTCCAAAATACTTTCTCACACTGTAACATAGTACCATAGTGAATGCTGGCAGATGAAAGCTGCCTTGGCCCTCTGAGTCTGTCCAGCAAGGTTGTTAAGGGTGTATCTGCTATGCTGTGCAGGATATTTTTCCCATAATTTCTTAGAAGTGTAAAAATCATGTCACAGCTGTTTTGAGCTGAAGTACTTTTTCTCCTTGGACAAGCAGCCACACCTGGTGACGTCCTCCGATGGCGCCGTACTCCTTTCTGAGCGTGAGTCAGAGGCTCAACCCACGAGCCCGCCCCTAGCCAGCCAGTCTTTTCTTCTGCTGTACCATCCACTTTGAGCCAGAAATACCACCTCAAAATACTCACGGAATGCCTAAAACGGCAAAACCCAGTTTTATAAAATGCAATCGCTGTTCGAGGAAGATGAGCTTCACCGATTCCCACAACGTTTGTATACGTTGCCTAGGGACAAAGCACCAAGTCGCTGACTGCCAACACTGCACTCGGATGTCTCCCAGAGCCCGCAGATCGAGAAGCCACGCATTGCAAGACTTCCTGGCGGCTCTTCCACCTCCGGAGAACACGGCAACCCGGGATGCACCTTCCGAGGCCTCCATCCCTGATCGTGCCGCTGCCAAGACCCCCTCTGCCTCCTCTGCCCCCCAGGCATCCTCTGGGCATCGAGACTCCCGCAGAGGATCGCCGGGCCATGCTTTCCCTGGGGGCGACCATCTTGAAAATCCAGCAAGACCCGCCCACTCTGCTTCCATTGGCTGGCTCAATGAGTCTCCTCAACATCACGGCGAGGCTCCTCCCACACTCTGCACCGACTCCAGGGCTTCCCCACACAGAAAGCACAGTTACTTACCTGTAACAGGTGATCTCTGGGAACAGCAGGAATTAATCCTCACATATGGGTACGTCGGTACCGACGGAGCCTGAGCGGGAAAGCTCCCCAGCTTCCCAGAAGGAAAGCTTTTGGGGCCTCCCACTGCGCATGCGCGCTGCCTTCCCGCTTTCCTGACCAACTCTCCTCAGTTCGAGTTTATAGCTGAGACAATAGAGAGAGGAAAGGAAGAGAGAGAGAGATACAACTCCTAGGGGAGGTGGGCGGGTTGTGAGGACTAATTCCTGCTGTTCCCAGAGATCACCTGTTACAGGTAAGTAACTGTGCTATCTCCAGGAACAAGCAGGAATAAGTCCTCACATATGGGGACTCCCTAGCTAAGATGCCCGGGAGATCCCCTGAAGGGTATGAGACCCTGAAAGGTTCTTCATCTTCCTATGGATCTCAGGCATCCATTCAGGGAAGGTGGGCTGGAGTTGTTCAAGAATGGAACAGGTGTCTGAGGACAGCCTGACCAAACAAGGCATCCCGGCGGGAGTCCTTGTCCAAACAGTAATGGGCTATAAAGGTATGAACCGAGGCCCAGGTGGCTGCTCGACAGATCTGGTCAATGGACACAGAGTTTAGATGAGCCATAGAGGTGGCCATGGCCCTCACATTGTGAGCGGTGACATGGCCCTCCAGAGAAAGGTTCTTACTCTGGTAAGCAAAAGAGATACACTGAGCAATCCAATTGGAGAGTGTTCTTTTGGAGACTGGAATTCCTAAATGAGAAGGATCAAAAGCAACAAAAAGCTGAGAAGACTTTCGATGTTGCTGTGTCCTGTGGAGGTAAAAGACAAGAGCTCTTTTACAGTCTAGAGTATGAAGGTTCCTCTCTGCATTGGATGCATGAGGAGCTGGAAAAAAGACAGGTAAATAAACCTCTTGATAAAGATGAAAAGGTGAGACCACTTTAGGCATAAAGTGAGGATTTGTCCTAAGGACTACCTTATCATGATGGAACCTTGTGTAAGGTGGATTAGCCACTAAGGCCTGCAGTTCACTGATGCGGCGAGCTGAAGTGACTGCAATGAGGAAAATAACCTTCCAGGAAAGAAATTTCAAGGAGGTAGTGGCTAAGGGTTCATAAGGTGGCTTCATAAGCTGACCAAGAACCAAGTTTAAGTCCCATGCCACCGGAGGAGATCGAATGGGAGGTTTAGTTAAAGTTAAGCCTCTCATGAATCTTGCAATAAGTGGATGAGAGGAAACAGGTTGTCCATTGATGGGCTTAAGTGATGCCGCAATAGCACTCAAATGGACTCTTACTGAATTCGTTTTGAGTCCTGCATTGGAAAGGTGCAGGAGATATTCCAAAAGAGAATTCAATGGGAGTGCCAGAGGGTTAAGACCCTTTTGAGCACACCAAATGGAAAATCTTTTCCATTTAAAAGCGTAAGAACGCCTAGTGGAAGGTTTCCTAGAGGCATGTAGGATATCCTTCACTTGCTGCGAAAGATTTAAGTGTTGAAGGTCTAGGCCTTCAGTAACCAAGCTCTGAGGTGAAGGGACTTGGGGTTTGGGTGCCACAAAGTCCCTTCCTCTTGAGACAGAAGGTCTGAAGCCGCTCCCAAGTCCAGGGAGGGGGCTTGGGAGAGATGCAGAAGTAGAGGTTACCACACTAGGCGTGGCCAGTGTGGAGCTATGAGGATCATGGACCCTTGATCCCTTTGAAGTTTGAACAGAGTCTTGGGAATCAAAGGAATGGGTGGAAAAGCATACAGGAAACCCTGACCCCAATGCAGGAGGAAGGCATCCTTGGTCTGAACTCCCTGACACGGAATTCTGGAACAGAACCGGGGAAGTTTGGCATTCCACGGACTTGCAAAGAGGTCTATGTCCGGGGTTCCCCATTTCTGGAAGATTCTGAGTACCTGATCCATGTGCAGGGACCATTCGTGTGGAAGCAGAACTCGACTGAGACTGTCTGCCCAAGAGTTTTGGATTCCTGGAAGATATACTGCCAGGAGATGGATTTGATGCTCTCTGGCGAAGGCCCGTAATCTTAGAGCTTCGTTGCAAAGCGACAGAGAGCCAATCCCTCCTTGTTTGTTTATGTAAAACATGGCTACTTGATTGTCCGTGTGAATAAGGACTGTCATGTTGCTGAGGAGGGTATGAAAAACTTTGAGAGCTAGAAAGATTGCTCGAAGTTCCAAGTGGTTGATATGAAGGGTGGTCTCCTGTGGAGACCAAGTGCCCTGAGTGGAGAGATCTTGGAGATGAGCCCCCCAACCTGTTTGGGAGGCATCTGTTGTGAGGGTTGCTTGGGGCAACAATGGTTGAAAGGGGGCCCCCAACAACAGATTTTGAGTGGATATCCACCATTGGAGAGACCAAAAGAGACGATTGGAGTTTGCTATTTGGTCTGAGAGAGCTCCTGATGCTTGAGTCCACTGGGTGGATAAAGTCCATTGAGCTGCTCTCATATGTAGGCGAGCATAAGGCACCACATGCACTGTGGAGGCCATGTGGCCTAATAGTTGTAGCATCTCTCTGGCAGTCAAGTGACTTCTGGACTGAGTCTGAGAGGCTAAGTGCACTAGACGTTGGCAACGGGCCTGAGGTAGATAGGCCCTTGCGGTGGTGGTATCCAACCAGGCCCCTATGAATTCTAGGGATTGAGTAGGGGTGAGTTGGGACTTTGGCAGATTGATCACAAGTCCCAGATACTGTAGAATTCGCCTGGTGCGATCCAGGGAAGTCTGAGCCTCGGACTGAGACGGAGCTCGGATGAGCCAGTCGTCCAGGTATGGGAAGACAAAAATTCCCAGGGTGCGTAGGAATGCAGCTACTATTGCCATGCATTTGGTAAATACCCTTGGAGCAGAGGCTAGACCGAAGGGAAGTACTCTGTATTGGAAATGTTTTCCCTGGAACAGAAACCGTAGGAATTTTCTGTGGGATGGATGGATGAGTATATGTGTGTACGCATCCTTGAGATCTAGAGAACAAAGCCAGTCCTGACTCTGTAGGTATGGAAGGAGAGTGCCTAGAGAAAGCATCTTGAATTTCTCCCTGTATAGAAATTTGTTCAATTCTCTGAGATCCAAAATGGGTCTGTACCCCCCTGTTTTCTTGGGAATGAGAAAATAAGGGGAGTAAAAACCTGATCCTTGTTGAGGAAGAGGAACCTCTTCTATTGCCTTTTGGGCGAGAAGAGTGGTCACCTCCTGACCCAACAGGTCTAGGAGAGATGGGGGAGAATTGAAAATTCTCACCATGGTATGGGGAGGAAGGTTGGAGAAATGTAGTTTGTAGCCCTCTCTGATGATAGAGAGGGTCCATTGCTCTGATGTGATTTGCTCCCATCTGGGAGCAAAATGAGTTAACCTTCCTGGAATGGTGAGAGGTTCTGGATGTTTTAGAGCCAGAAAGGTTAAGTTCTCTAGTTTTAAGTCAAAAACCCTGAGGGGGTTGGGACTGTTGGGCTGTAGCAGCCCCTGCAGGTTTTGCCCTGGCCTGTTTAGGCTGCTGACGCTTAGGAGCAAAGCGAGCTGCAGAAGATGGTTGGCCAGTATTTATGGCAAATCTGGCCTTCTTGTAGAAAGGCTTTTTGAAAGATTTCTTCTTGACAGGGGTAGAGGTAGACTTAGAAAGTCTATCTAAAGCAGCATTTTATGCATCCATTTGAGTGGCTTTGATTTGCCACTCCTTACCAAACAGATTCTCACCCGTACAGGGCAAATTTCCCAACCCATCCTGGACCCAGGGGGGTTCAAGGTTAGAGGCCTGGAGCCAAGCAATTCTGCGAGCCGCTATGGCAATACCTGAGGCTCTGCTAGCACCCTCAAAGGAGTCAAAGGCTGCTCTGTTGGAGAACTTTGAAATATCTTGGGTATGCTTTAGCAGAAGAAGGAACTCCTCCTTTCTATCCTCTGGGATAAAGGGGAGAAAATGGCGTATTTTTAATGCAATTTCCTTCAGAAACTTGCCGATATAGAGGCTGTATGAGTTGATTCTGGCAATAAGCATACTTGCTTGGAAGATTTTTCTTCCAAAAGCATCCAGAGTCCTACATTCTCTTCCTGGGGGAGTAGAAGAGTGTCTTTTAGTACTCTTGATCCTTTTCATAGCTGACTGCACCACAATGGAGTGGTGCGGGAGCGGAGTTTTTTGAAACCCAGGAGAAGGGAGGACACGATACATGGTGTCCAGACGACGAGAATGTGGAGATAGGGTGAGAGGAGTCTCCCATAAGTCCATCATGTGATCTTATTTATTTATTTAACAGTTATTTATATACCGCTCTTTCCCTTGTTTCAAGTGCGGTTTACATGTAACAGTAGGTTAATTGGTATGAGATATACCAGGACATTTTACATAGAACAGATAATTATAATTTACAAGGAAAATTGTAACATTACAAGTATAACATATTAGAACATATATACATTGCTAGTTAAATTATTAATCATCATGTAAATGAGTGTGTAGTATGGTTAAATTAGTGTATTAGTGTCATTTATTTTTGAAAATAGGGTATATAATATTAAAAATAAATGTTAGCCTGTATCCCTTTGAGAATTCTGTTTTATACGTCATCACTTACCCCTAATCTTTCCCCTTTGAATGATTGCCTAACTTCTGTCGCACAGTGGTTTAATGACAACTTCCTCATCGTCAACCCTTCAAAGTCTGCAGCTATCTGGTTCACTTTCGGGGCTCCCTCTCCCACCCTGGCTCCTGTGATGTCAAATGCACCCATCCCACTAGCACCTACCCTCCGCTACCTTGGTGTGACCCTAGATTCTGCACTGTCTTTTCACCAACATATTTCTGGGGTAGTACGTAGCTCTCTTTTTCAGCTTCGGAAAATTCGTGCCGTCCGCTCCCTTCTTCCCATCACATCCCTTACCACATTAGTTATTTCTCTGGTAATTAGCCACCTTGACTATTGCAACTCTATATTCGCTAGCATTCCTCAGTACCAACTTCGCAGATTACAATTAATTCAGAACACAGCAGCCCGTCTTCTCACCTTTTCATCTCCACACGATCATGTCACGCCTTGTCTGCTCTCTCTTCACTGGCTTCCCGTTAAGGCTCGATATGTTTATAAGCTTCTTATCACCACTCACAAAGTTCTTTATACTAACACCCCCCAATACTTAGCCGATCTCATCTTCCTTCAACCTACCCCCCGTCTACTACGTTCCGCTCACGGCAACCGCCTTTTTCTCCCCTCCCCGACACAGGCACATCTTGAATCTACCCGTCATGCTGCCTTCTTCTTCGCTGGTCCCGCTCTATGGAATTCCCTTCCACATGCCATCCGTACTGAGTTGTCCCCTTCCCCCACTTTAAGACTATGCTTAAAACTTTCCTTTTTTGCCAGGCCTTCGATCTCCCTTCCCCTTCATTCACCACCACCCAGTCGAGTATACCTACCCACTCACCACTCCTCCCAGGGCTATAACATCTCCTCCATTCCCCTGATTCAGTTTCACGACCTTCTGGGCCGCCTCCCCTGCCGCCCCTCCGCCTCGACTCACCCTTATGTGGTTTGTTACACGTTTGTTACGTAATCTACCCATCTGTATGTTAGTTATCTCACTTCTCCTCTGTCACCCCTGTCTACTACTCGGTATGTTAGTCCGCTTACCATGTCTTGTCTCTTCTGGCTTGTTGGCTCTACACCCTGTCTCTTTCTATCCATACTGCCCCTTCCTCTCTGTCCACTTTCCTATCTATAAATGGCGTTCCTTTCCATTCTTCTCTCTTTGCAGCCAAGATTGTTTGTATTGCTCACCGCCTTAATACTTTTGTAAAGGCGGTATATCAAATCTGCCAAATAAAGATAAAGACTCAGGCCCGGTGCTGGTTCCCCTGAAGGGGAGTCCTCAATGAGGATGGCCTCGGGGGTCCGAGGCCGATCACCAGTGGATTATTTTTGGGTGACCTTAGTAGGCCGCTCCTGCTCTGTGCCCTAGGACGAGCGGTGTGAACTGCAGGATCTGGCTCGGGACTTCCCGCCTTCCCGGATCCGTCCACATACATGGCCCTCAAGGGTTTTTTTTTTCTTCTTGTGTTCTCCAACTGGGGACAGCCCTGTTCGGAGGACACACGGCCTCGCTCGGGGCCCACGGATTCACCACGGGAGTCCAAGGCCTCAGAAGGGGCCTTGGAGCGCTGTGTCATCGGAGACTCCGGGAAGAACTTGTGTTCTGCTGCTGACAGCTCTTGAGGGCCTTGGATGACATGCACAGGCCACAGTCTGCCAGGTCCTGGTCCATCCCAAGGCAACGGAGGCAGCAGTCGTAATGTGTCGGTGAAGGACATGATCCTTGAGCACCGATCACACTTCTTGAAGCTACTGGAGACTATGGGGGAAAAAGGGCCCCAGCAAGGTCGAAGACCCGAGGCTCTGCCAGTGGTAAAACAAAAGGCACAACCGCAGAGGAAAAAAGAAAATTGTTAAACGGACCCAAGACGCGATGCCGATGTAGCACGCTTGGGCGTGGAAAGAGTACAGTGCAAGACCGGAGAGAGTTAAAAAATAAAACTGATACTTTTTCTGGGGGAGACAGAAAGACGTCTGGTGGACTTCGTGGAAAAAAGGAGCCTGAGGTAAGATGGCACCCTTGGGCAGGAAGGGGACCACGCAAGTGTTGTAGCATCTCCTAAAACCTTTCTTTGAAAGCTGGGGAGATGCTTCTGCGAGGGTTTCATCTGTGATGACATCACCCATATGTGAGGACTGACTTCCTGCTTGTTCCCGGAGAAACGACATTAACTGGAAAATAAAATGTCACCTTTCATATATTGTCTTGCTAGACCAGCCCAGACAAGTGGGACATACCAAAGCTATGACTCCACTGGGCGGAAAGAAGACACAGCAGTTTGCAAAACCTTAGAGCCAAGTCTGCCCGCGCATGGACATTCAAGCAGTAATGCTTGACTTAAGTGGAAAGTGATGCCCACGTTGCCAACCCAACAAATGTCTGCAGGGGCTACTGAGCTCTGCTCTGCCCACGAAGATACTTGAGCTCGGATAGAATGAGCATGCAAACCCGACAGTTCTGGATTAGATATGCCAAGGCAATTGCCTCCTTAATCCAGCACCGCAAAGTCAACTTAGGCGCCACGTCACCCTTGTACGGGCCAGCATACGGCACAAAAGCATAGTTACTCACCTGTAACAGGTGTTCTCCAGAGACAGCAGGAATCAGTCCTCACTTATGGATGACGTTGGCACCGATGGAGCCTGCACGGAGCAATTCCCCAGCTTTCAAAGAAAGCCTTTAGGATTGCTGCCACGCATGTGTGGTCCTCTTCCCGCCCAAAGGTGCCATCTTGCTCAGTCAGGTCCCAGAGCTTGTGCCCTACTAAGCAGATGGCAAGGGAAGGATAAAAAATTTGCAACTCTTCAGGGGAGGTGGGAGGGTAGTAAGAACTGATTCCCACTGTCCCTGGCGAACACTTGTTACAGGTGAGTAACTATGCTTTCTCCAGGAACAAGCAGGAAGTCAGTCCTCACTTATGGGACTCTGCAGTTACAGGCTACTGAACCTGTAAGCCAAAAACGCCTCTGTGAGGCCATGAGGAGAAGCCGATGCTAGAAGGAGCCCAAGTCCTCGGGTCCCCAGGGCTAAGCTTTCAGTAGCCACAGAAGAAGGGTCCGAGGGCAGGAGCTGCTTATACCCCGAACAGATTACGGAGTACAGTCTGGCCAAAGGCGCTGTCCCGGCAGGACTCCCTCTCCAGGCAGTAGTGCGAAACGAAAGTGTTCGCTGAAGACCAGGTCGCAGCCCGACAGATGTCCACCAGAGGCACTGAGCGCAGCGAAGCTACCGACACCACCTTGGCACAGACGCCATGCGCGGTGACCCATCGATCCAATGGGGCCCTAGCCTTTGCCTGGGTAAAGGCAATGCAGTCTGCCACCCAGATGGAGAGGGTGCGCTTGGTAAATGCCAGCCCCAGGCGGTTGGAATCGTAGGCAACGAAGAGCCGGTCGGGACTTGCGATGATCCTGGCTCGGGTGCGCTGCAGATAGGAGGCGAGAGCCCTCTTGCAGTTAAGAGTATGCAGGACCACCAGATGCCCGGTCGACATGAGGTCTTGGAAAGAAAGTCGGCAAAACTATCTCCTGATTAAGATGGAAATCCGAGACCACTTTCAGAAGGAACTTGGGGTGGCAACTTAGGACCACCCTATTCCCAAAGAAATAGGGGGCCTCGGCCATGAGGGCTTGAAGTTCGCTGACTCGCCGCCCGAGGTCAGCGCCACCAGGAAGACCACCTTCCAAGAGAGATGCTGGAGCGAGCACATCGCCATCGGCTCGAAAGGTGGCCGCATCAACTGCATGAGCACAATGTTTAGGTCCCACTCTGCAACTGGGGGCCGGACAGGGGGCCTGGAAAACAAAGAGGTCCCACATGAAGCGGGAGACCAGAGACTGGCCCAAGAGGGGTTTACCCCTGACGGGGAAATGGTTGGCTGAAATGGCACTCAGGTGAACCCTGACAGAGTTGGATTTCAGCCCCACCCGTGAGAGGTGGAGGAGGTAGTGGAGAACCTACCGGGTGGAGCAGGAGAACGGGTCGATCTGGAGCTTGGAGCACCAGGTTGAGAAGCACTGCCTCTTCAGGGCATAGGCCCGTCTCATTGAGTCCTTCCTCGACGCGAGGAAGACTTCTTTAATCTCCTCCAAAGCTTTAATATTTTTACATCTAGTGCCATTCCTCCTCCCCTTCTTCCTACCCTGTCCTTTATGAATAAAGTATAGCCTGGTATAGTTACATACCAGTCATGGTTTTCTGTGAACCATGTTTCTGTAACTGTCACTAAATCCAAGTCAGCCACTACCATCAAAGCTTCATCAGGGATAGCGTAGTTACTCACCTGTAATAGGTGTTTTCCAGGAGCAGCAGGAATCAGTCCTCACAAATGGGTGACGTCAGCGCCGACAGAGCCCTCATGCGGAGCATTTCCCCAGCTTTCAAAGAAAGCCTTTGGGAATGCAGTGTGCATGCGCGGTCCCCTTCTCGCCCAAGGGTGCCATCTTGCTCAGTCTGATGACATAGCTAAAAGACAGCAAAAAAATCTAAATGAAGGATATGACTGCAACTCCAGGGGAGGAGGGAGGTTTGTGAGGACTGATTCCTGCTGCTCCTGGAGAACACCTGTTACAGGTGAGTAACTACGCTTTCTCCAGGACCAAGCAGGAAGTCAGTCCTCACATATGGGACTCCCCAGCTTTAGGCTTCCGTGAACCCAGAGCTGAAAAATTGGCTCCCTCTCAAGAGCCTCAGCATCCGTGATAAGAATTTTCTCTGAGAACGCACCCTGTACGGTAATCCAACACAAGGGCCGGAGGGTAGGAGTTGCCTAAACCTCAAAGAGATTACAGAGTACCGCCTGGCCGAAAATACTGTCCTGCCGGGACTGTCTCTCCAGGCAGTAATGGGCTGCAAAAGTCTGGCTTGAAGACCAAGTTGCAGCCCGGCAGATGTCTGCCAATGGAACAGAGTGGAGATAAGCTACTGATGCGGCCTTCGCCCTGACACGGTGGGCCGTGACCCGACCCTGCAAGGGGAGGTCTGCTGCCCTGTACGCCCAGGCGATGCAGTCTGCTACCCAAGTGGACAACGTACACTTGGAGACAGGTAACCCCATCCTATTAGGGTCAAACAAGACGAAGAGCTGAGTAGCCCTTCGATGCACCCGCGTACGCTCTATGTAAAAGGACAACGCACTTTTACAGTCCAGAGTATGCAAGACTGTTTCAGCCCGGCTGGCATGCAGCCTGGGAAAAAAGGTCAGAAGAACCACCTCCTGATTGAGGTGGAAAGAGGAGACCACTTTTGGGAGGAACTTGGGATGAGTCTGTAGGACCATCCTGTTCCTATACAACCGCGCATACGGTCTATCAGAAACCAGAGCTTGTAGCTCACTCACATGTCTGGCCGAAGTAAGAGCCACCAGGAAGAGCGCTTTCCAAGAGAGGAAGCGCAAATGGCAAGTAGCCATTGGCTCAAGCGGTGGGTGAGTAAGTTGCTGCAAGACCACGTTCAAATCCCACTCAGTCGCCGGTGGACGAACCGGAGGCTTGAGTAGAAGCAGACCTCTGGACACCAAGGGGTGAACCGACAGAGACTGTCCTTCCACCGGTGAGTGGTATGCTGACAAAGCACTGAGGTGGACCCGAACAGAGTTAGACTTAAGGCCTAGGTCTGAAAGGTGAAGTAGATACTGCAGTACTACTGGCACAATGCAAGAGAAAGGATCATCATTGCGCTGAGCACACCATACTGTAAACCTACGCCACTTGAGGGCATAGGACTTTCTGGTGGACTGCCTCCTAGAGGCCAAGACCACCTTCTCAACCTCCTTAGGTAGAAGTAAGGAAGCACTATTCCTTCAGCAGCGAGGCCATCAGACTGAGGGACCTGAAATTGGGGTGCAGAAGGGAACCCTGCTCTTGAGAAAGGAGATCGTGTTGCAGCCCCAGAGGGAACGGAGCTTCTACTGCCAACTGCAGAAGTGGTGGAAACCACGGCTGCCTCGGCCATCTGGGGACTACCAGAATCACCGAGGCCTTGTCCCGGAGGACCTTGAACAGAGTTCAGGCCACCAGGGGTGTGGGAGGAAATGCATACAGGAGGCCCGTAGACCAAGAGATTAGAAAAGCATCTGCTGCCATCCTCAGGGGATGCGGCTGTCTGGAGCAAAACCTGGGCAGCTGACAGTTTAGTGGACTTGCAAAGAGATCGATGGATGGAAGTACCCAGCGGAGGAACATCTGCTGGACCACCAATGGATACAACTGCCATTCGTGGGGCTGGAGAATCCTGCATAGCTTGTCTGCTAGGAAGTTTTCCTGACCAGGTAGATAGACTGCTTTGAGAAACATGCCTTGTTTGACTGCAAAGGAGCAACGGGTCAGTGTCTCCTGACATAGGAGCCTGGACCCTGTGCCCCCTTGTTTGTTCACATAGAATATTGCCACCTGATTGTCCGTCTAAACTAGGACAGACTGTTGAGCTAGAACATGGCAGAAGGTTTGCAGAGCTAAGCGGATTGCTCACAGCTCTAAAAGGTTGATCTGCTGTGTGACCTCCCGAGGGGACCACAGGCCTTGAGTGCAGGTGCCCTGGCAAAGTGCACCCAAGCCCTTTAAGGACGCATCTGTCATCAGCATCCTTGTGTGTGCTGGAGCCTGAAAAGATACACCCCTTAGAAGGTTTGGCAGATGTAGCCACCACTGTAAGGAGTTCAGAAGTCGTCTGGACACCTTTACTCTGACTCGGAGATTGCCGGTGGCTTGTGTCCACTGATCTCTGAGGCACCATTGAGCAACCCACATGTGCAGACGGGCATTCGGGGTCACATATACCATGGATGCCATGTGGCCCAGAAGCCGCAGGTAGTGCCTGGCGGAAACACGAGAATTGCTTTGGAACTGGTTGGCCAAGTCCATAAGTCTGTGGGCCCTGTCCTCGGGCAAGTAAGCTCTTGCCTGAAGGGTGTCCAACCTGGCCCCTATAAACTCTAGGTTCTGAGCGGGGAGCAAAGTGGACTTTGCGTAGTTTATGACAAAGCCCAGATGCTGAAGAAGAGAGACAGTGCGAAGAGTGGCCTGTCGGGCCTCTTGGAGTGACTGGCCCCTGATTAGCCAGTCGTCCAGGTACGGGAAAACAAAAATCCCCTGATTTCTGAGAAAAGCCGCCACCACCGCCAGGCATTTGGTGAAATCCCTGGGGGCAGAGGTCAGGCCAAAAGGAAGCACTCTGTACTGAAAGTGGTTTCCTCCCACCACAAATCTGAGATATTGTCTGTGGTCTGGATGGATGAGGATGTGAGTGTAAGCATCCTTTAGATCTAAGGAGCATAGCCAGTCTCCCTGCTGGAGGTAGGGCAGCAGTATCCCAAGGGTAAGCATCTTGAACTTTTCCCTCTCCAGAAACTTGTTCAAATTTCGCAAGTCTAGGATAGGTCTGAGGCCTCCTGTTCTCTTTGGTACCAGGAAGTACCTGGAGTAGAAACCTTGCCTTTCCAGGTGGTGTGGCACCGGTTCCACCGCCTGTTCCTTTAGAAGACTTGCGAACTCCTGAAGGAGGAGGTCCCTGTGTATAGGAAGTCTTGGAGGCTCCCCTGGATAGTAGGAGGGGGTAGCTGATGGAAATGGAGCATATAGCCCTTCTGAACTACGCTCAATACACAGGTATCCCCCTGTGATGGCTGGCCACCTGTAGGCATACAGGGTCAGCCGACCTCCTATGCTGAGTGGAGCTACCGGCGGCTATGCTGTGGGAGTCAAAAACCCCGCTCCCTGCTGTGCAGGAGCCAGAGCTGGTGGCTTGGGGGTCTTCTTCCTACGGAGCCCATGTCCCTGCCTTTTGGCCTGCTGGCCCTGTTGGGGAGCTGGAGAGGCCTGATACTGAGGGTAGATTTTGTAGACAGCACCCTTCCTTGGGAAAAAGGGCTTCTTCCCCGAGCCCTTCTTTTTGTGAGAAGGAGCAGAAGTCTTTCTGGACAACCTTGTCCTGGTGAGAGTCTGTGTCTCGATTTCTGCAGCCTTTTCAGTCATGGGCTTGCCGAACAGGTTGTCACCTCGGCACGGGACATCGACCAACTTGTCTTGCACCCATGACTCCAGGTCCGATGACTGTAGACAGGCCTGACAGCATGCACCGATGCTGGCCACGGCTACCCAGGCCGAAGCCATCATAGGCTGCTCGAGAGAGAAACTTCGAGCACTCACGGATTCCTGTAGACAAGGCTTTGAATCTCTGCAAGGGATCCTCGGAGAGGCCAGCCGAGAACCCGGCAATCTCCTTTGCCAGGTCCCATAGGCACATGCCCATGTACAGCTGGTAAGTCTGGACACGGTAAGATAGCATAGAGCCCTGGAAGCACTTTCTACCGAGGGCATCCAGGTTCCGGGACTCCTGGCCGGGATGCACCAAGGAGTGCATCTTTTGACTTTTCAGCCTGTGCATGGTCGATTCCACAACCATGGAGTTGTGCGGTAGCTGCGCCTTTTGGAACCCAGGGCTCTTACGGACTCTATAAATGGAGTCTTGAAGGCCTAGAAAAGGGGACTGTTACTTCTGGAGAGAGATCTGCAATTGTGAGTTTATACTTCTGGGAATTTTCTGAAAGGAATTCTTTGTATTAAAGCTAATGAATCTGTGAACCCACTATTTTTTGTTAAATCGGTCAGGGCCTAGTAGCAGCAGTTTAAGTTTAAAACACAGAAGAGAGCTTTCTGGTTACATTTCATACCCAGCAGAGAGCTGATTAGGTGTCAGTGGCTTCAAAGAGCTGAGAAAGTTACTAAAGCAGAGTTTTAAACTTACCCCACAAAAGAAAATATTTCTCCCTTTAAAATAAAGCACCACAAAGGTAACTTTGTTTTAAAAATGTACCAAACCCCTTTTAAGAGCTCCCAGTCAGAGAGCTAGCAATTAAAAAAAACCCCCACCAATGCTTACCTTTGTTTGAAATGTATAGCCCCTGTTAGGAATGCCTCAACAGTGCAGGGCTCTGAAGCCTTTTATGCAGGCCTCAGCTGCTTTCAGTTCTTTCACAGGCTAATCAGACCCACTAACTCCTGATTAGGTGTCAGTGGCTTCAAAGAGCTGAGAAAGTTACTAAAGCAGAGTTTTAAACCTACCCCACTAAAGAAAATATTCCTCCCTTTAAACTAAAGCACCACAAAGAATGTATCTTTGTTTTAAACATGTACCAAACTCCTTTTAAGAGCTCCCAATCAGAGAGCTAGCAATTTAAAAATAAACACCACAAATGCTTACCTTTGTTTGAAATGTATAGCCCCTGTTAGGAATGCCTGGAGCTGAACTAATTTTCCCTCCTCCTATGGTTACCGAAAAGAACACACGCTAGTGGAGTCTCCCATGTTGTGCTTAAGTAAGAACATAAGATATGCCATACTGGGTCAGACCAAGGTCCATCAAGCCCAGTATCCTGTTTCCAACAGTGACCAATCTAGGTCATACATACCTAGCAGTTTCCCCAAAAGACACAGGCTCCACAATGCTTGTATTGGGGCTAGCAGCAGATTTCCCGGGTTCCCTTTAATAATGGTTTATAGGCCTTTCCTCCATGAAGTTGTCCAAACCTTTTTTAAACCCAGCTACACTAACAGCTTTTACTACATCCTCTGGTAATAAATTCCAGAGTTTGATTACACATTGAGTGAAAACATATTTTCTCTTATTAAATAGGTTACTATATCCCTCTACTCTTTCTATATTTTGATAGTATAAACAATCAATATACGTTTACCCGTTCCACTCCATTCATTAACTTATAGACCTCTATCATCTCTCCCCTCAGCCATCTTTTTTCCAGGTTGAACCTTTTTAGTCTCTCTTCGTAGGGGTATCCTTCCATCCCCTTTACCATTTTGGTGACTCTTCTCTGTACCTTCTCTATTAACGCTATATGCTTTTTAAGATACGGCGACCAGAACTGCACACAATATTCAAGGTGCGGTCGCACCATGGAACGATAGAGAGGCATTATAAAATCCTTTGCTTTATTCTCCATCCCTTTCCTTATGATTCCTAGCATTCTATTTGCTTTCTTCGCTGCCGCTGCACACTGGGTGGAGGGTTTCAACATATTATCCATGATGATGCCTAAATCTTTTTCCTGGGTGGTGGTTCCTAATGTGGAACCTTGTGCCATGTAACCATAGTTTGGTTTGTTCTTTCCTAGGTGCATAAACTTCGCACTTGTCCACATTAAATTTCATCTGCCATTTGGATGTCCAGTCTTCCAGTTTATCAAGGTCCTTTTGCAATTTTTCACAATCCTCTTGGGTTTAACAAATTTGAATAATTTTGCGTCATCTGCAAATTTGATTACCTCACTCATTATTCCCATTTCCAGGTCATTTACGAATTTGTTAGTAAGCAGTGGACCCAGCAGATCCCTGGGGTACTCCACTATTCACCTTTCTCCGTTGGGAAAATTGTCCATTTAGCCCTACCCTCTGCTTTCCATTTTTTAACCAGTTCTTGATCCACAACAGTACAAAAGTGAGAGAGAGTCACCCTCAAGGTGGTCGTTCACGAGCGTTTAATCAATCTTTTCCTGTCAATCTTCAGATTTTCTACAGAGAGGAGAAAATCCATCCAACATCTGCTGGAGACAAAACTATTGAAGAGACCTCTGGTGACTGAGGTGATTAGAGATATGGAGGTGATGTCATTGATAACTGGGCTTTTCATTGGTTCTTTGTCTCCAAAAATCTGCTGGTAGGGGAACACAACCCACTTGTCTGGACTGGTCTAGCAGGACGATATGGAAACCTTTTTTAAACCCAGCTACATTACCTGCATGCACATACCCTATATGAAATTGGGAATACACATATAGAGTTTGATGCTGCCCAGGCCTTGCTCTAAGCATGCCCCTTGTAATTTCCATGTATTACAGATATTCATGTGTAAACATATCCCTTTAGAAAATCATATACATGTGGAAGTCATTTTCACATGTAAATCTAAATTTTCCACATAGAAATTATGAATAAGACTTCTAAACTAACCACTCAGGGGGATTAGAAAAAGCTTTGTCAATTTTTGCTGGACCTGAATTGAAGTACTACTGTCAATTCTAAAGTTCATACGATACCTTAAACACCGTTTGAAGCTCTGCACCTGTTTTTAAATTACAATTTAATTTTAAAGGAATAGAAACAACCTCCCTACTGCAAGACAGTATTGTACAGCCCCACTGCCCTTTACAAAAGAGTTGATTGGTCTCATGGATGAATCATCAAATAATTTTATTTATTTATTTATACCCAACTGGATTCTTTTCACATGAATTTGTACACAATCATGGGATACAAGGCACAAACATATATGTAAAGGGTGACTAGCTCATAAACCATTCGTTTTCTTATGGCTTCCATTTCAATGGGTTTTAAATAACTATCTACAATCCCAGGTAACTGCACTCTGAACATTTATTCCGAACTACTTATGGAATATCTGACTCAGAAGTGCAGAGTGTGGTTTAAAAGTAGACAGTGTCTGCAAAATGCCAGGAGGATTTGCAAACAAATGCAACAAAACTGCCTTCAGGTATTGGTCACATATCAATAAACTATAGAGGGTAATTATTAACCTGTGCTATGGGAATAATGCTCAATATTTGCTCTTAACACATGTTAAACAGCAAAATCATGTGCTATTCTACACTAATGCACATTAGTTTACTATAATGTTATGTTAAACCGCTTTGACCTGGTGAAAAGCGGGATATAAATGCAGTTAAATAAATATAATATGCGTTAACATAATAATGACATGAAAAAGCATGCAAATGCATACAAAGCATCTCATTATTATGTAAATCAAGTAAAGCAGCTTGTGTTCAACTTTTGCAAGCTGTGTTATTCATGAAAAAATAGTGCCAGCTTTGAGCAACCTCCCTGAAGGCAACTCCCCCCAGGAAGGCACCCCCTACCCCACCTCCAATAGACCCCCAGGACCCACCGGGGGGAGGGGGCATTCCCTGCTTTTTGGTGGATGGGGCAGGAGCAATTCCCTGTCGTTCCTGCTCTTTCTGGCTCTGGGTTCAAAATGTCACCTGGTGACCACCCAGTGTGGGGACCGTCTTGGGGTGGGGTGAGGTGAGGAGGGTTTGACTTTGGGGAGTTGCCTTTGAAGGGTGTCTCTTGCTGGTGGGAGTGGGATTAGTACTTCAATAGTGTTAATTCCAGGCACTTTAAGAGGCTCTGTGGGAGCATTCAGGCTCGTGGGGAGGAAAAATAATGCAGTTTGAAAATTTGATCACATATTGTGTTATTCCTTTACTGCGGCAGTTACTAACCTACCATACTCTGTTAGTTCATGTTAGTAATTCCCACAGTAAATTAAGCTGCAGTAAATTATAACCTTATCACAGCTTAGTACGTAGCCCTCTATACAGCAGAATCAGCCTTTGCTCTCTAATCCAGTGAAAAATCGTATTTTTGTAAGCAAAACTTGATTAAATACTCGTGTTATTGATCCTTCCACATACCATAGCACAGGTGACACAAGGTCTCATACCATATCTTACCTGATTCCTTCTGTCACGAGGAATTAAGCGCTCTCACGTCGTTTTGTGCAAGCCCCAGGGAAAGCTAGGAGGTTGTAGAGTTATCTCCCTTGGTGTAATTCTAAACTATACAACCTACTACCTCAACTTGGATACTTGCAGTCAAACAAGCTGGAAAACACCATACAGTCAATACAATTCTACTCTTGTTTAAGGGAAACATGTGACGGCATATTTTAGATAGGACGTGGAGATCAGGTTTGGGCGTCAAGGTCAGGATGTGCTCAAGCTCTGCTAAATGTGGAGCAGTTTCTAAAAAGCACAACTATGTTCAGTGGGAGGGACCATTTCAGAAATCTACATGTGGGAAAAATCAGCAGAGAGGAACCTGGCAACTTATACGTGTAAGTACCGGCATTTAACAATGAATACATATACCTGGACCATTTGCAAACATGGATGCGCAGATGTTTTTATTTAAGTACAAAGGTCTCTCTTTGTCTAGGAGTAGCATAGTGGTTAGGGCAGCAGCTTAGAACCAGAATGAGCAGGTTTCAAATCCCACTGGCACTGCCTGTTGCCTTGGGCAAGCCACTTAACTCTCCATTGCCTCAGGTACAAACTTAGATTGTAAGCCCCCCGGGGACAGGGAAATACCTATTATATCTGACTGTAACTCAGCCCACTGGAAAGGCGTGAGCAAAATACCAATAAAAAGTAAGGAAATTTCAATTTGGAAAAGGAAATCAACATGGGGATGGGCTTAAGGGAGATATCTCCCTAAATCCCTCCTATAAAAGGATGGCCAAAAGGAACACTTTTTAAAACCCTAATCGTGCCAGGGAGCAGGAGTAATCTGGATGTGGAAAATTTACAGCCAACATGTGTATACCCTATATGAAATGGGAGAGTACACGTGTAGATTTTTATCTTGCCCAGAGCATGTTCTGACACTTCCCAAACACATTCCCATCTACTTTCAATGTGGTGCAGTCACGTGTAAATTTTACTTTTTCTAAAATGGCAATTTACACATATATGCGGTTATACACATTTATATCATTAACAGGCCTTCTAAAATAAGCCCCATATGCTTTAACATGCTCTTGTCTAGCCCTTTGCTTGAATTTCTTTTTTTACCTGTCAAACTACTGCACAGAAATGTGCGCTGGGGCTTAAGGTTGCGATTTTCAAGAGCAGATTTATCCACTAAAAGGATTAATCCACTACCTTCTGAATGCAATTGGGGATAAGAGATGCATTATTGATTTTGAAGATAATAAGTATCATATGACCAGTATAAGGGGCACAGAACCATCTATATGTGTACTACAGGGGGAGCTGTTCTTGCTATCTTGGCAAAGTTACAAGGAGGGAAGGCAGGCAAACCAACAAACAGCAGCCACAAAAAAAAAATCAATTAAAAATTGCAAATGTGCTCGTGTATTACTCAAATAGCCTCTCACTGTAAATCCAGGGCAAGAAGCATACCAATAAAACATCTCATCTACTCTTAAAATTCTTACCAAACAAATCCTTTTTTATTCTGCATGAAGGCATGAGTTGATATGAACCACTACTATGCACTGGGCATGACAAATAGTTTTGAAAAAGTCCAAATGGTCACTTTCACTGGAGAATTTAGGAGTCAGAAATGAACCATGGTCTTTAATGAAACAAAATACAAGATGCTAATAAACCAAAACTCTCTGGATACAGCTACATATTTACAACTGGGGTCTCGGCATTTATCCTTTGCACAATATTTTGAATTTCAGAAAGAGAACTCACCTTCTAAAGCTTTGAGCATCTTTCCTTGCCCCTCTGAGAACACTTGGGCATCTTGAAAGGCGACACACGAATGGATGACCATCATCATTACGTTCACATACTCTATCAATACTTGCAGACCAGGCGGTGATACAAGATCTTGATGAGCTTCTGGGATACTACTGCTGGACATATGAGCCACCTAAAATACATCTTCCCCTCTCTAAAGGGAATCCCATTGGAATTCTTCACATAAAGATACAATCTGTGCCAGTTTTCAACCCTGCCCTCTTAACATGACATGGCATTTTCTATTTGGTCATGAGAGATAGCAATGGAAAGCCCTTGAGCATAGACAACTCTATTTGCACTAAGTCAGACTGATCACAAGTTTTTCCCACGGGTACAGCAACATTCCCCCAAAATCTCGTGGGAGTCTTCTGGTGGCAATGCTGCCAGTAGAGGGAACTGTTGCAATATCACATTTTTAGTCACAATAAGCAGGGGTAGCTGGACTCCCGCGCAGCTTGGCGTGAACATTGAGGCACAGTCTAGAAGAAAGTCTTTATGAGTTAGGTACTCTGTTATATTGTTTTTTGGGATCATACTATAAAGAGTTTTCAAGTTAGCCAAGTCTATAACAAGTACCTTACAAAAGAATAAGAGTATTGCCAAGTGGTGACAAAGTCAGCAAAGTAGCTGATTTTCAAAGGAAAACTACAGTTTCCCCTCTGAAAATATCTTACAAGTTCCAAAGGTCCTCCGCTGGCTTATTTGCAGATGAGTTGACAGGAATAAGGCACACAGATTTAAAAAAGCAATATATGCTCCTTATTTACCAAACTCACTCTGTCCCTCCCCTTTCCAAGCTCCTCCCCTCCCTATTAAAAGTAGGCACAGAAGGGGACAGATTACAGACTAACCAGTTGACTTGGCTAAATGGCTTTGAAAATTGTCTTCTAATTTACTGCCATAAAACTTGAAATATTTGCTCATTTTCACTTTTTATAGCTAGAGATTGTAAAATATATTTCCTCCCTTTAGATAATGACACAGCTGCAATAGAACACACTAGGTCCATATGACAGATTCCTAACCATTTTTGATTGTATGAAGTAAAAGTCTTGCTCCACAAAGTAGTTCTTGCACTACATTTAGAGTCAAATTCTGCTATAATAAATCTTCTGTAAAACCAAATTTGTGGCTCCCAGATCATCTGTTCTAAGGAGAGATCAATGCTGTAGCTTACTTTTTTTATAGTTTATTCACAGAAATTTTGTGAAACGAGGGTGCAAAACACCATAAAATATACATGTACAAAAACACAATGTGACCACGTGAACTTGTACTGCCACAGACTTACTACGCATCATGCGATGGGTACCTTTGACTCTTACAGAAAGGATGAATTATCAATAGCATTACGAGGTCAACAAGACGACAAACACATGAGAAACTGCAAGAAAAAAAATGACCCTGAAACTGCATCTCATGGTATCAAGTTAGGCTATTCTCTTGATAGAAAGGTGTAACAGGGTCAAGAAGCAGAAGTGACGTGTGAGCCAAAGAGACAAAATATTAAAATCAGACATTAGAAAACATTTTCTTCTAGTTAAAGCTGTGAATTTACACAAGAATTTGTTGGTAGCATGCTGAAAGCTGATAGAAGCCAAGCAAAGGGCTAGGTGACTATGCACTGGAAAGCACAGTTACTTACCTGTAACAGGTGATCTCTGGGAACAGCAGGAATAAGTCTTCACATATGGGTACGTCGGTACCGACGGAGCCTGCGCGGGAACGCTCCACAGCGTCCAATCAGAAAGCTTTTGGGAGCATTCCTCAGCGCCTGCGTGCTGCCTTCCCGCCTTTCCAACTGTCTCTCCTCAGTTATTTATTTATTTATTTTATTTAACATCTTTTATATACCGCACTATTCACAATCAGCGCGGTTTACATAGAACAAGAAAACATCAGATAAGATACAGATTATCTGTTTTTTTTTTTTACATAAAACAGGAACAGAAACTTGGGTAACCGGGGCAATTATTTACAATAAATAATAGTCAGTGAAACTATTTACATTTGGAAGACATATTGTATGAAAAGAACCTTGCTCTAATGAGGGAGAGGTGTGAAGTGTTGTTGGGTTAATAGAGGTTATGTGTTAAGAACGGGATTGTTGCTATTTGAGTGTACCTGTGTTACTATGTTCTCTGGGAAATATTTGATGAAAAGGTGATGTTTCAAGGCCTTTTTTGAGTTGAGTTTCATAGCTGAGACAAAGAGAGAGAGAAAGAGGAAAGGAAAGATAGATACAGAAATACAACTCCTAGGGGAGGTGGGTGGGTTGTGAAGACTTATTCCTGCTGTTCCCAGAGATCACCTGTTACAGGTAAGTAACTGTGCTATCTCCAGGAACAAGCAGGAATGAGTCTTCACATATGGGGACTCCCAAGCTAAGATGCCTGGAGCCTTAACATGTTGAAGATTGAAAACATGCTACACCTCATATGGCCAGGCATCCTGAGGATGGAGGGCAGGAGTTGAAAAGAGAGGAGCTGCTGAAAAAACAGCTAACCTAAGAAAGGACTACTCGGAAGGAGTCCTTGTATGTATGATCATTATCACAAGATATATTGAAATGAACAATCACCATATGATGCTCACCTACTGGACTGCAGGAAGTAGAGAGGCTGACGGAGTCTACTGGGGATCCAGTAGAATAATGTTCAAGGTGACCTCACTGCAGTGAAGGTGGAGGTCAACATCTGGAAGTGAGAGGTGACCCCAGGATTCAATTGGGGTAACACAAACACGGCAGGTCTTCAGTGGGAAGCTTCATGGGAAGCTGAAAACTCTTTTAGCTACAGAAGTATTCAGAGGTAGGAGCAAAAGAGGAAGACTGACCAATCTGGACAAACAGACCTAGTCCTTGAGGGAGGAAAGGGTATGAGAAGAACCCCATACTCCCAAGAAAGGACAGATGTTTGAGGAATTGAATCTGAAATCCACTGAAGATCCACCATGTCTTTCCTAACTGGTGAGAAGTAGGAAGACATTGGGGCATGGAGCTTCAGGGATACGTAAACTTAGGATACGGTAGAGCTGTCAGTTCCACAGCAGTGGTTGTGTGCAAAATATACGAAACATACTGTGGAACAGTATGAAGCTGTGCAAGCCCACTGTCAGAAAAATACAGGAAGGTAAAAACCTTTATGAGCATAGACAGTCAGGAGATAAGTATAGAAATACACATCTACCTATAATAACTATCTGGACAGATACACACATATATGTAGAGATATGTGTGTGTGTGTGTATATATATATATATATATATATATATATATATATATATATAGTGGGTTATATATATATATATATATATATATATATATATATCTATATATATATATATCTATAATAAGATCTAAAGGGCATAGCATATGCACACTTAGCTGACAGAGACATCTACAGAGATGTATAGAGGTATATATATAGATATATATACCTGAATATATAGGTCTAAAGATAGATGCCTGCAGTAAGCAGACAGAGCTATGCATATCAGGACATTCACATGGAGATGTGAAGGGAAAAGATTCATCTATGTTCAAATTTGTTTATTGAAATTACATCAATGCCAAAACAACCTTGAAACATTGCACAATTGTAAAAACATTAAACCAGATCAAATCAAACAACAATTTTACCGGAAAGCCCACCCCGGCAAGTACATTCCAGCAACAAAACCATAGGAAAGTCAGAAAGGCCCCCCCAAAGCCCACAGAAATATCCAAGAATATCCGCAAAATCATTACTCACGCCCAAACCCTCTGTGATCAGGTTGGCCCTAAAGCAGGGGTGACAGCCCTCACCCACCTTCCGCAAAGAGCCTAAACTAGTGCCCCCCCTGTTTCCCCCCCCAACCCCCCCAACTACAGCCCCAGCTACACCCACGTCCAGCAATGGGCAGGCTCGAGGTGTGCTCTTCGCCCGAGCCCATCCCTCCTCTCCCATATAGACCCACATCTAGCCTCCCCCTCTACCCCCCTCCCCCACCCCTCCACCCCCTAACGTAAACTACCCCTCCCAAACCCCCCCTTCCCCCCCCTTGACTGGAATTACCCCCCCCCCCCAAAAAAGGCACACCTATTCAAATGAACCGTCTACCAATTCGGAGTGGATTCCTCTCAATGGCCCCCCAGAATCCGACTACGGGCATTTCGAGGCAAAGAATTCAAATGTGGCCCCCACTTCACCAGAAACCTCTGCCAACGCCCAGGGTTCCCACTCGCTCGGAGCCTCTCCATAAGCAACACCTCGTGCAGGCGTCCCCGCCAAAGCCCATACGTTGGCCCCCGAGCGTCCATCCATCTGAACAGAATAGTCATCCTAGCTGTCAACACCACCAAGCGCATCCATGACCATACCTCTCGCCCCATCTGTGCCTCCCAATCACGCTCCCACACATCCAGCACCACATTCAGCGCCGTCAGGGATATCGAACTTTCCATAACATATGCCCTAACGTAGCCCTCTCTTCCCCACATCGGGGGCAACAGAGGGACCCAGCGATCCCAGCCCTCCACGCTCGCACGGGGGCGTAGTAGAGCTGGCGCAACAGTTTGTATTGCATGTCCCGAAAGGACACCAACACACACAACTTGGGAATAGCAGCCAGACCTTCCAGCAAACCTCCACTCGTCACCTCCTCTCCCAGCTCCCTAGTCCAGGCCTCCACCAAGCCATCCACAGCAATCGGCGGTATCATAAGAGCTTCTGTAACCCAGCCACTCTCGCCCCCAACTCTCCCCCCAACAGGGTCGCCTCAAGCTGTGAACTGACCGCCCCCCTCAGGGCCGCAATGGGTACTGTGCGGAGATAGCTCCGAACCTGCACATAAGGAAAAACATCCCGTCCCTCTAGGGGATAGTGCCGGCAAAGCTCAGGGAATGTCAGCACAGTACCCTCAGGCGATACCACATGTTCCAAGTTGACTATCCCTAGCTGTTCCCAGCGTGTAAAAAAGCTACCCTCCAGCCCGGGCAGGAAATCACCATTGCCCCTAATGGGGAGATAGGGCGAATGAGAGGCTTGAAGCTGCTGACTAGAGCAAAAATGGCACCACCCCGCCCGGACCGGATCCACTATGAAGATCCCGATCCAGCCCGGAGAGTGTCTTAGCATGCAAGAGATACCGCAAATGAAAGGGTTTCACCGCCTCCTGTAGCAACCCCCGTGGGGTATACTCCTCCAGGTCCCATAACCAATCCCGGACAAACCGCAGCAGACAGGCCACATTATATTTGCGAAGATCGGGTAAGCCCCATACCTCCCGAGGACCAAGGCTGCCGCAAGACCTCCACCCTCACCCGAGGCCGCCGCCCTTTCCATAGCAGACGGTTTAACAGACCATCCAGCTTTCTCAAGTCCGACCGTGTCAACAACAACGGAAGAGTCTGTAGTAAATACAAGACCCGCGGAAACAATGTCATCTTATATAAGGCGATGCGACCACCAAGAGACAATGGGAGGTCCCGCCATTTGTCAACACTGATGGCCACGGTGGTCAGTAGTTTGTCAACATTCAGCTGGTAAAGCTCATCTAGATCAACAGGAATGAACACCCCCAGATATTTGAAGTGCCTCGACTCCCACTTTAGAGGGAAATCCCCCTGCCACCCCTGCGGATCCCCCGGACCCAACAACATCGCTGCCGATTTGTCCAGATTTAAACGAAACCCGGAAGGCACCCCATAGTCACAAAAGAGCTGTAGTAAATGCGGGAGTCCCGCCTGAGGGTCAGCCAAATGCACAAGGAGATCGTCAGCAAAGGCTGCAACACGAAACTCGGACCCCCCCACCTGTACACCCCGAAACTGGGGATGAACCCGAATCTTCTGCAGCAGGGGCTCCAAAGTCAAGATGAACAGGAGAGGGGACAAAGGGCAGCCCTGCCGAGTCCCCTTCTGGATGGGAAACTCAGCGGACATAGCCCCATTTATCAAAATAGCCCCTTTCGGGTCCGCGTATAAAAGCCGAACCACCCGGACATAGAAGCCCGTGAACCCCATCGTCTCCAGGACTTGATACATAAAGTCCCAGTTGACCCGGTCAAATGCTTTCTCAGCGTCGAAACTAATAAGCATAGACCTCATCTTGGCAGCTCTACCCACACACATAGATATCAGAAGCCGCTGCAAACTGTAAGCTGCATGGCGTCCCCGTACGAAGCCCACTTGATCTTTATGAATCAAAGTCGGCAGAATAGGTGCTATCCTGTCCGCCATAATTTTGGCAAGGATCTTAATATCAACGTTGAGGAGAGAAATGGGTCTGTAGGAACCCGGCGCCAACGGGTCCCTCCCCGGCTTAGGCAAAACCGTAACCAGCGCTTTATTCGCCTCGTACGGGAAGCTACCCCTACGGACCAAATCCTCAAAATAGCCCGCGAGAGGAGCCACCACAACGTTCCCCAAGGTCTTATAGAACTCCCCCCGCAAGCCATCCAGGCCGGGAGCGCGACCATTTTTCAAATTCCGGATCCCCTCCTGTACCTCTTTCAAAGAGATAGGCATATTCAGGGCCTGCACCTGTTCCTCGGTCAGCTTTGGTAAAGCACAACCCCCCAGAAAGTCCTTACCCTCCGCCACGCCGTCCCCCTCACGGGCATAAAGCTGCCGATAATAGTCTGAGAAAACCTGCTGGATCGCCGCAGTGTCTTTACGTAGAGACCCGTCCGGGTGACGAATCACCCCTATGTGGCGGCCCCCTCCCGCCGGCCGCACCAGCGCCGACAACAACTTCCCGGCCCGATTCCCGTGCTGGTACAACTTATATCTGTAATACATCAAGGATTTTTGGGCCCGTTGGTGAAGGAGCATTTCCAACTCCTGCTGGATTTCACGCACCTGGCGCCCATGCACAGCTGATCGATCCGCCGCCAGCCTCCGCTGCGCTTTACCCAATTCGCGTTCCAGAAGAAGAATTCGGTGGTTCTGACGTTTTCGCCGGGAGCCATAGTAACTAATAATCTCCCCCCGCATGACCGCCTTACCCGCCTCCCAAAGAAGGGTCGGAGAGATCCACGGGTTATCATTAAGAGCTTCATAGTCTCTCCACCGATCCTTAAGAAACCCTGCAAACTTGACGTCCCCACTTAACTCCAAGGGGTACCGCCAGAACCGGTGACCAAGCGGAGTTCGATTTCGCAATACCAGAGTAATCATTGCGTGGTCAGAGATAATGGAGGGGCCAACCGCCGCATCCACCACCCAACTGAACAAGGAGGCCGATATCAAAAAATAATCAATACGTGACCAAGTGCTATGGGCCCGAGACAGGTGAGTGTAGTCTTATCCCCGGGGTGCAAGACTCTCCAAATATCTAAAAGGTGATGCGCTTCACAGTTCCCCAGCAGCCGCCGTTGACCCCTATGGTCCCTACCCTCTACCTGCCCGGACCGATCCAGACTATCATTCAATACAGTATTGAAATCCCCACCCACTATTACCTGATATCCATCGGCCGTGGCCAGTAACCGTTCTAGGGTACGATAAAAGCGGGTTTCATATACATTGGGCGCATACACAGAGCCTAAAACAACCCTGATACCCTCAAGCAATCCCCTCACCAGGACATACCGGCCGTCAGGGTCTATTTCAACCTTCTCCTCCACCCATCCCACGTGCTTGGCTATGAGTACAGCCACCCTACGCTTCTTCCCAACAGCAGGGGCTCCATACACCTGGGCTATGGAGCGATTGCCCAACTTCGCATGCTCAACTGCAGACTGGTGGGTCTCTTGCAGCATTGCGACCCCAACCTTCTGGCATTGAAGCTGCTGCATGATTTTATATCTCTTTATTGGGGAACCTATACCGCAGACATTCCAGGAAGCAATCTTCAAGCCACTAGTCATTGTACCTCACCAAGGAAGGTCGCCTTCTATAGACTTTCAACCTCTTAGTGTGGCGAGAACCCCCCCAGCCTAAGATCCCCCCCCAGTTACCATCCACCCAGATAGCCAACAGCCACTCCAAAACACACTCACATCCACAGCGCACCCCAGACAAACCCTCGAAACCAGTCACATACCCTCCCACAGTCCTCCCCCAGACCCCCAAGTTCACAACACTTTCCCCCCCACCAAAATCAGAAAAGAGTCCCCAACCCTCCCCAGCCCCCCCGACCCCTACCCATACCCCATACAGCCATACTCTAAGACTACCTCCATCCTCCCTTCCCCACCCCCCACCCCCCCTATCCTCTCTACCCACTCTCTTAACCCAGTACCCACCAGCCAGTCTAACCCGGTCGGTCGACTCCTACTGGTAACGGGCCCATACCCCCCCAGCCGCCCCGCTATGTATGCCAACAAGCAACAAACATTTGTAACCCTATTTCTTAAACTACTACTAGGTCCCTCCCCCCTCACACCTTCCCTGGGAGCACCCCACAGCTTCCCCCCCCTTCTCGCTCCCAGGGCAGAATTGCCATCTCGGGAGAGGCGGGACCTGTCCTCCCCACTCCTATCCGCACTCCCCCCACACACTCTGCAGCGCAGCCCAATACTATACCAAGGGAGCCCCCCCCCCTCCATGCCCAACAGCCCCCACGCAGCCTACCCCCTGGGGCTCCCCACAGGCCCAGCAGACAACGGGCAAAGAGCAAAGAAATACCCGGTATGAAGCCATGCCAATGACAGCAGGGGTGGGGTGTAAATAGCATTATGTAAGGGAGAGCCTTTGGCAACCCCCCGCCCCCCCAGTGACCTTCCAATAAGCCGGAGGCCAGGAAATGGCAAAACCCATAACATATATCCCAAAAGTGGGAACCCATGGAAGCCAAGAAACCCTAGAGCCTGCACCAGCCACCGGGCGGGAGCATGGATGCAAAACCCGAGGGCTCCGCCTCCCACTGACCCAGCGGGCCCGGTACCCAGGAAATATAGCACCCAGCCTAAAAGAAAAGGCAAAACATCTGTGGCGATCCCATTATCCCCCCCTCAAAAACCAGTACAATAAGTCTATCCAATGAAACAAAAAACAAAACAGAAAACAGCACAAAATATAAAATTCAAAACAGCACAAAATATAAAATTCAAAGAACCACAGCCAATTTGTACCCCGTAAGGCATAACATAAGACATAGGGAGGCATCATCTTCAGTCTCTGATACCTGTTCTCAGCTAGCCTCTCAACAGTTCGGGCCGTGAGATAAATTTAAGGCAGAGGAGTAAGTCTCAAACAGGGCAAGCCCGCGATCCGGGTCCTGGAGCCAACTTCCATAGCGATGTCAGCCATGCCGTAAGGACTCCTGTAGAAAGACCTCGCCTCCAACTGCTGCTGCTCGCTGCCATCCTGTCACACGGCGACACATGGTATCAGGGAGCGGCCTCCGCCGCCCCAGCCAAACGATCCAGGAAAGCGCCAGCCTCCGCAGGGGTCCCTAAAAGGTGCGCCCGCCACTGGAACTCCACACGCAGCCGGGCGGGGTAGAGAAGCGAGAAGCGCAACCCTTTGCCCGCCAACTGCGCACAAATGGGGGAGAAGGCCTTGTGCTGCTGGCTAACCAGCGCAGAATAGTCCTGGAAGACCAGGAGCTGTTCCCCATCTCCCGACTGCCTCCGATGACTGTGGGCTGCCCTCAGGATCGCCTCTTTCTGGCGGTAATCTAAAAATCTGGCGATGACTGCACGTGGCCGCTGGGCCTGCTCCCGCCTAGGGCCAAACCGATGTACCCTCTCCAACGTGATAGTAGATTCCAGCTCCCCGGGCATGATCTTGGACATCCAGGCCAGCAGGTAAGCAGAGAGAGCGCCGTCGGCAATATTTTCAGGTACCCCAACAAAGCGGAGGTTTTTCCTACGGCCCCGATTTTCGAGGTCGTCCAGCTTCTCTCCTTGCTGTTTCACCGTTGCCTCCAAAGCCTGTACCCGGGCTGCAAGGGAGTGTTGTTCATCCTCCAGGCCTGAAATCCGATTTTCGGCCTGCTCCATGCGGTCCGTAAACTCGCTGATGCTGTGGGCCACCGAATTGAGCTGATCTCCCAGCTCCCGGAAGCGACCGTCGAGGGCCCGCACGACCGCCGCGCTCACATCTTCCACCATGCCCTGATCACCATCAGATCCCGGGCTCCGAGGGGCCCCCTCCGCCATCTTTGGATCCGGAGCACGGGCCTTGTCTCTTCGCAATGTTTTCGCGGCCATCCGAGGCGCTACGCTGTTCGGAGAAGGCACCAAAGCAGACCGCCCTCTCTCCTTGTTGCTCCGCGCTGGGATGGGGGGCATTCAGTTGCGATTTGCTATAAAGTTAAGGCTGCTGGCGGGGTATGGAGCCCGGAGCTGATCAGCACACGACCGGTCAAGCTCATTACCAAACCCAAAAGATTCATTTAAGAACAAGGAGGTGAAACCTACTTGAGAAGATATATAGAGAATCTATTCCCCCAGAAATGATGGTAAAGGAATGCTATCCAGTGAATTACCAGGATGGTTACGTGAAAAAACAGAGGATAATATCAGTCTGTAGACAGCAAGTCCGGAGTCCTGTGGAACTCCAGCATGGTAAAAGGACAGAAACGCATAGAATGAGATACCAGGTTGACCTACGTGAGGGACAAAGGAGGTATCAGGCGTTTTTCAGACTAATATGTGCTGTCCTTGAAGTGTTAGGATACCATGAGGACAAGCTGCAAGAAAAAAAAAAGAGAATATTCCCTAAGGAATGGGATAACTCTTAGACTTTCACGTGGAGAAGGCTTATGTCCTTATCCCTCTTTTTTTTTTTTTTTGAAAGAAGATAGCAGGGTATGAAGAACCCTCACAGTCATAGGGGATGACTGAGGAAGCATTTTTCAACCATGATGGATAGCCATTAGAGAAACTCTATGCTCTCTAGCAAGGGCCCATAGTGGAAAGCTTCTCAGTAGGATTGCAGAGAGTATTATGCAGGAGAACTGAGATGTAGAACTGGCTGATGGAGAAAACGGACAGCCACGTCCACTACGTTGCCAAATCCAGGGATTGGAGATGGCAAGGGTAGAAGATAGTGTAAGAAGTCTGTAGTGAAAAAGATTATCCAGGAAAGATGTAGAAAACTTCCTTGGAATCACTACTAAGGCCAGACAGGAGTGGTGGAAGACAAGACTGGGACTTGTGGAAAAGTACCAGTAGTCAAGCACTGGACTCCTGCATGGGCAGCTACTGAATAGGACCACAGAGAGAGTCGGTCTGTGTCAAACAGAGAGAACAGACTGAACAAAGAGAGCAAGCTGTCTCTGTCTGCAGAGCTGCCTAGATAAAGAAGGGAGTTTACTCAGGAGAAGAAACTCTACAGTGAAAAGAAAGACAAGAAAGTCTTTCAATGGTATGGTACCACTCTTACAGGGGAAACCCTGGCGAAGAGGGTAGAGAAAGAAGCTGAAGAAGGACTTACCACATGGTAAGTCCCTGGAAGGAAAAAATTCATGCTGGTACAGAGAAACTATCATGTGATAGTTGCTAAACCTCTCTTCTAGTCAGAAGAGGTGGAAAATCCTGTAACTTATAGACATGAATATCCTGACAGTTCAGCATACTGAAGAGTAAATGGATTTCCTGAGAATAGGAATCCCTGAGCAGAGTTTTGAATGGAGAAACAGTGAAAAACCTCTGCCGAAAAGAAATTAACTGTAGTTATAAAAAGATTAATCAGAAACTTATGGTTACTGTGGTTATTCAGCCTGGCTAGAGTTTGGACTCTTCAGACCAGGGCGAGACTTCCCCTGCTTGGGAACATCTGAAGGATGGGCAGAAGAAGAGGAAAACCTCTTTCTTTTAGGGAAAGAAGGTTTGGTAGGGCATTTCCTACCTGCTGAGGAAGGAGAGGGCTTAAGATGGCCCTCAAAAACAGGAAAGTCAGTGGAGCAATGAGCAACCTGACGTAAAGACTCCTTATTGAAGAGATTTTCTCCAGTACAAGGAGTATTACTCAGTCTTTGTTGTGCCCATCTACTCAAGTCTGATGCTTGGAGCCAGGCTTTACGACGTGCTCCTATGGCTATAGCAGAAGTTCTGCTAACAGACTCAAAAGAGTCTAGGGAAGCACGAGAAAGAAACCAAGAGATATTTTGGCTATGACTAAGAAGTAAGGAATAGTCTGCAGCCTTGGGCTCTGATAGAAAAGGAGTCAAAAGAGATAATTTCTTTGTGATCTCCTGAAGGGATAGACTCATATAGAATATATATGAGAGAATCCTTGTTGCCAGCATGGATGTTTGGAAGGTTTGACGTCCAAAGGCATCCAGTGTTCTAGATGCACGCCCTGGCGGGAAAGAAGAATGTTTTTTCTTGCTTTTTACCTTCCTCATTGCTGATTCCACTACAATGGAATGATGGGGAAGTTGAGGCTTTTGAAATCCTGGAGAGGGGGCACCTGATACAGAAGATCAGTTGCTGTAGGAGGTGAAGAAACCCTTAAAGGTTTTTCCCATACCCTCAGAAGAACATTCTGCAAAGAGTGATGTAAAGGAAGCATTAAATTTTCCTTTCCTGCAGAAAAACCCTGAGAAGACTCATAGCCAGGGATAGGAATATTAAGGAAGGTTGCCATGTCAAGGAGAAATTTCTGAAAAGAAGGATCTCCGATGGGAACCATCTCTGGACAGGCTAAATCTGAAAAGGTAGCCTGGGCACCAGAGGATGTACCTGTCTGGTGCAGAACAGGATTTGTAATGGATGGACACTGGAACTGGCAGTTATGAGTCGAGACAGTCAGTAGTGCATCATCCATGCCAGGTATCGACTCCAAACTAGGTATAGAGAGGAGCGATCCGGGTGAAAAAAGCATGGAAGGAGCTGGTTCCGATGATACTGCAGGTACCGGCATCGATACCGATACCGGTAGTCGTGCCGGAATCGAAGGCGAAACCGACACCGAAGCAGGCATTGGAGGCTGCTCAAACGGTACCGAGGTAACTAAAAACACTTGGTGATTATCCTCGGTCCCGTGCATGCGGAATCGGTAAACATCGGTTCCGAGACGCGTTGGTACACAGTCCTCTAGACTAGAAATCGATTCTAGACTCGGCATCGAAGGAAGCGAGTCTATTGATGCATGCCTAGAGGGTACCGACGCCGGTGGTGGTATCGGCGGTATTGCCGATACTGGAAAGTCAATCTGGGACGTATCGGTCGGTCCCGAAGGTACCGAGAACGCCAGATGACGATCCCTGGTGAAGAGTGGAGCACTCAACACCGGTGCCGATGCCGGGTTATCGGTACCGCTCGAAGCGGATGCCACCCCCGAGCATGGCTCAGGTATGTTCTGTGAGGGGTGAGCCCCAGGAACAACCTGAAACCCCTGAGATGCTTTGGAGCCCGAAGACTCCCGCCGGGGTTTTGATGCCAATGGGGTCTTGAGGGCAAGGCCAGGGCCGTCAGCATGCTTAGCATGAGACTTACCACTCAAGGATTGGCTAGTCTTAACAGACTGTTTGTGGGTTACCTGATCCTGTAGAGAAGAAATGGCCGGTGCCCTGCCATAGGGAGGGAAAACGGTATTGAGGGAAACTCGAAAAAGAGAATCCCTTCTCACAGTATTCTAGCCTGATGGTTCAGGGGAAAAAGGGTCAGGACTCAAACAGGTTAGACACCAGTCATTGGAGTCTAAAAAGAAAACTGTATTTCCGCAGTGAAGGCACTTCTTAGGAGAAGGCGGCTCCATGATGGAGAGGCCTTACAGGCCCAAAAAATTGTAAGACAGAAACTGAGGGAAAACTCTCCCTCAGTTTGAGAAAAAGAAAAAACCCCACCGGCGGTGGCGGGAAAACAGCCACGACCTACAAGAAAACAAGAATTAAAAAATTAAAGAAAAAAGTTTCTGCGGTGACAGGAGGACGTCCTGCTGGCTCCGCGGAAAAACGAAAACTGAGGAGAGACAGTTGGAAAGGCGGGAAGGCAGCACGCAGGCGCTGAGGGATGCTCCCAAAAGCTTTCTGATTGGACGCTGGGGAGCGTTCCCGCGCAGGCTCCGTCGGTACCGACGTACCCATATGTGAAGACTCATTCCTGCTTGTTCCTGGAGATAGCATAGTCACTCACCTGTAACAGGTGATCTCCGAGAACAGCAGGAATTTAGTCTTCACATATGGGTATCATCAGTACCGACGGAGCCTGCTTGGGAACTCTCCCCAGTGTCCAATAGGAAAGCTTTTGGGAGCATCCCACAGTGCCTGCGTGCTGCCTTCCCGCCTTTCCCAACTGTCCCTCTCCAGTTGAGTTTATAGCTGAGACAAAAGAGAGAAGGAGAGATCCAACTCCTAGGGGAGGTGGGTGGGTTGTGAAGACTAAATTCCTGCTGTTCCCGGAGATCACCTGTTACAGGTGGGTAACTATGCTATCTCCAGGAACAAGCAGGAATGTAGTCTTCACATTTGTGCAGCTAGCAACACTACCGCTTCTCAGAACACACAATGTTCACTATAAGAATGCATACATTAGTAACCCTTACCATTACTTATCTCCTCACTGCACTAGCTGGCCAATCAATTGCCTTTAATGATGACCAAAAATCCATACCAATATTACGAAATAATTGGAAGAGATGGTCAAACAAGACTCAAACAAATCAAACAAACACTACCTACACCCACCACTCACATCTACTTCATATTGCCCTTCACATTACCAAAAAACCTCAACCAAAACAGCAATACCATCCACCATTACACTGTGCCCTTATCAATATAAGATCCATTCGCACAAAGTGGCCTCTGATACCTAATCTCATAACTGCACATAACCTTGACATCTTGATGATCACAGAAACCTGGCTAACTGATTCTGACAATGTCATTCTTAACCAGATGCTACCGCCAGGATTCTCTATCCACACGTGTCATAGGAACCAACAAAGAGGAGGCGGAGTACTTATTATCTCTAATAACCAACTACAATTTCAAATTGACAACAGTATTAGTTCAACACATCTAAATATACTAAATATATCAAACAATGAGCACTCAATCAGCCTAGTCTATAGAGCTCCAACATCATCAGCTGATGATCTGCCAACGATAGTTGACCTGGCCTGCAACACTGAAAAACCAAGACTATCTAACTGGATATTGGGAGATTTCAACCTCCCCTCCCTACAGGACTCGCAAACTACAGCTTTTATAGAAGCAATTGACAACCTTGGATACAACCAAATAGTCAAAGATCCTACTCACAATATGGGAAATATACTCGATCTGATATTCGTTCCGCAAGCTACCTCAGACTCCAACCACAATTACGACCTTTCCATAATACCAGTGCCGTGGTCTGACCACAGTCTCATTTTATTCCAAATCCCCAACTCCTCCAATCCCACTAACTCCAAACCCACTCATGCGAAACCAACAGCTAGGAGGTTCCGCCCCTTTGTCAAAGATGAAATACTTAATAATCTTCTCCCAACTCTACAATCTTCTGAACCCGACTTGGACAGTCTAATCAACACCTGGGATCACTCTCTCAGAGCCAATTCTCAACCATCAAACATGGCAAAAAAGACCAACCACCGTGCACACGTAGCTTGGTATTCCAAGGAGCTAAGAACATCCCTCCTCCATCTTCGGAGACTCGAAAAATACTGGAGAAGATCACGCTCTACTGAAGCCTACACAGCCTACTGCAAATACCTAGAAAAGCATCGCCAGGAAATAGCAGATCGAAGGAAACAATTCCATACTAACCTTCTAAAGCAATCATTAAATAAACATCATGATCTCTTCAACATCGTAAAAACAATGGCAAAGGAACCAACACCCCAACATACACAAACAATACACCCTCAAGACTATGCTAAATACCTAAAGTCAAAGATGACAAAAACATCCAACATTTGCACCACTGGACCAACAAAGAGCGATATGCATTCACAGTCAACCACATTAACCAAGTTTAATACATTATCAATCAAAGAAATTGAAAACACTATCGCATCAATAAATGCTACCACCGCTGCAAGTGATCCATGTCCAGCAGCTTGGATAAAAAACCTTAAACATGAAGTAAGCTTCTTCATACAGAATATCCTTGAACAATCTTTTTCAACTGGAACCTTTCCTCAAAGCCTCAAGCAAACATCAATTAGACCATTATTAAAAAACAGCAAATTAGACCCCCTAAAAGTAGAATCCTACAGGCCAATATCCAGTATCCCACTCCTAGCAAAAATAATTGAGAAAGTGGTCCAACGGCAAATACAACAGCACATAGACACTGAAGCTCCACTTGACCCTGCACAACACGGATTTAGAGAGGCTCATGGAGTTGAGACCCTCCTCATCACACTATTCAACACACTAATCACAGGAATAGATAACATTCACCAAGGATTCATACTTATATTCATGGACATCTCAGCTGCGTTCGACTCAGTAAGCCACCAAATACTTATCGATCGCCTTAAGGAAAAAGGAATAGTCGGTGTCGCACTTGACTGGTGTATATCCTATCTAACTAACCGTTAGCAACAAGTACGAATTGGCGAAACTGCATCTGAACCATTTCTTCAAGATCAAGGGGTACCGCAAGGATCTTCTCTGTCAGCGTTGATGTTTAATATATACATGCAACCCATCTGCGACCTCATTCGTTCCTATAATGTCACCTGTTTAGCATATGCAGACGACATTCTACTATACATGCCATTCTCCATCAACCACCCCGATTATACACCATTGACAACATGCCTCGAAGCAGTAGAAGATTGGCTCATCTCACAAAATCTAAGAATCAACCACAGCAAGACTGATGTGATGTTTATAACAAGGAACCAAAACTTCACACCTCCAACCTCCGTAAAGATAAAGGACAAGGAATTAACAGTAAAACCTACACTACGCTACCTAGGTATAACTCTCGACCAGCGCCTCAATATGAAAGCCCACATAAAAAACATAACAAAACTAATATATCACAAGATACGTACATTACGCCACCTGCGACCCTTACTTGAACCCTCAGACTTCAGAACCGTCTACCAAGCCCTGATAATGCCTCACATCGACTTTGCAAATGCAATTCTATACGGGCTCCCGCAAGCAACATTAAATCCTCTTCAGCTGGCGATGAACACTGCCGCCAGAGTACTTGAAGGAATATCAAAGACAGATCACATAACCCCAGTCCTAAAAAGACTCCACTGGTTACCAACCAACGCAAGAATTCACTACAAGATACTGATCACTACATTCAAAGCCATAAACAACCAAGCACCATCAACTGTCACCAACCTTGTACATTTACAGACCCCCAACAGATCCAGAAGATCAACTGCTATAAATACATTAATAACCCCGAAACAAACAGTCAGATACACTAAGGAAACAACTAAAAGAGCCTTCAGTATCCATGCCCCAATAACCTGGAATGCCCTCCCACCAGAACTGAGAGCTATAACCAGCCTAACACAATTCAGAAAAAGCCTCAAACACTACCTCTTCCTAAGCTATTTCCCAATCTAATCTTTGCACATGAAAATACTACAGACACTTTTTCTGACCAAGACATTCCCCAAACGATATCAAATGTGACTAATGTATTTGAATTTTCTGTAAATAGTTAGTTAGCCTATATAGTTTACCTTTTTAATCCCAAGTTCAAAAACCCCGTTACTTGTAAAATGCACTACAGTTCCCTGTATGTATATGTTTGTTCCATGTAAACCGCGCTGATGACAATAGTGCGGTATATAAGAGATGTTAAATAAATAAATAAATAAAAATGGGGACTCCCTAGCTGCAGATGCCAGGGAGATGGCCCCAGAAAGTTGTGTGCCCTTGTGAAAGGGCTCCACTTCCCCCCATGGATCTCTGGCATCCTACCAGGGATGGAGGGAAGGAGTTGATTAAGTGTGGAACAGGTGTTAAAGAACAGCCTGACCAAACAAGGCATCCCGGCGGGAGTCCTTGTCTAAGCAGTAATGGGCTATGAAGGTATGAACCGAAGCCCAAGTAGATGCTGGATAGATGTCATCAGCAGACACAGAGTGAAGATGAGCCATTGAGGCTGCCATGGCTCTCACATTGTGAGCTGTGACATGGCCTTCAAGAGGAAGGTTCTTACTCTTATAGGCAAAAGATATACACTGTGAAATCCAGCTGGACAGTGTCCTTTTGGAGACTGGAAGTCCCAAATGACTAGGATCAAAAGCAACAAAGAGTTGAGAGGATTTTCTATGTTGCTGTGTCCTTTTCAAGTAAAAGGCCAAAGCTCTTTTACAGTCCAAAGTATGAAGGTTCCTTTCTGCATTTGAGGTGTGAGGCCTTGGAAAGAATACAGGAAGGTAAACCGCTTGGTTCAAATGAAAGGGCGAGACCACCTTTGGCATAAAGTGTGGATGAGTCCTAAGGACTACTTTATCATGATGGAACCTTGTATAAGGAGGATCAGCCACCAAGGCTTGCAATTCACTGATGTGACGTGCTGATGTGATTGCAATGAGAAAGATAACGTTCCAGGAAAGGAATTTCAAAGAGGTAGTGGCTAATGGTTCAAAGGGCGGTTTCATGAGCTGCCCAAGTACCAGATTCAAGTCCCATGCCGCCTGTGGTGGCTTAATGGGAGGCTTAGTTAAAAGAAGGCCTCTCATAAATTTCGCTATGACAGGATGAGAGGAAATAGGTTGTCCATTCAGAGGTTTGAAAGAAGCTGCAATAGCACTCAAATGGACTCTCACTGAATTAGTCTTAAGCCCTGCATTTGATAAATGAAGGAGGTACTCCAGTAACGATTCCAGAGTTAACGCAAGAGGGTTAGGACCCTTCTGCGAGCACCATATGGTAAACCTTTTCCACTTGAATGCAAAAGAGCGTCTTGTGGAAGGTTTCCTGGAAGCATGAAGGATATCCTTCACCTGCTGGGAAAGGTTAAGACCGTGAAGTTCTAGGCTTTCAACAACCAGGCCCTGAGATGCAGAGACTGGGGATTGGGATGCCACAGCATCCCGTCCTCTTGAGAAAGGAGATTTGGAGCAGATCCTAACTCCAGAGGTGGAGCTTGAGAGAGATGTAGGAGCAGAGGGTACCGCATTTGCCGTGGCCAACGTGGAGCTATGAGGATCATATGACCTCTGTCTCTCTGAAGCTTGAACAGGGTTTTGGGAATTAGGGGAATGGGTGGAAAGGCATACAGGAAGTCCTGACCCCAATGGAGGAGGAAAGCATCCCTGGCCTCACAACCCTGAGCCGGAATTCTGGAACAGAACCGGGAAAGTTTGACATTCAGCGGACTTGCAAAGAGGTCTATGTCTGGGGTTCCACAAATTTGAATAATTTTGACCATTTGTGTGGAAGCAGAACTCGACTGAGTCTGTCTGCCCAACAGATTTGAATGCCTGGAAGATACACCGCAAGGAGATGAATCTGATGCTCTCTGGCGAGGGCCCATAGTCGCAAAGCTTCGTTGCAAAGCGACAGAGAGCCTGTTCCGCCCTGCTTGTTCACTTAGAACATGGCTACTTGATTGTCCGTTTGAACTAGGACTGTCTTGTAGCTGAGTTGGGTGTGGAATACTTGAAGAGCAAGGAAGATTGCTCTGAGGTCCAGGAGATTAATTATGGAGATAGGTCTCCTGTGGAGTCCAGGTACCCTGGTTAGAGAGGCCTTGCAGGTGGGCTCCCCAACCCACCTGCGAAGCATCTGTTAGAGTGGCTTGGGGTGGGGGTTGCTGAAAAGGAGACCCCACCAAAAGGTTTTGGGGTGACTGCCACCATTGGAGGGACAAAATAAGGCAATCTGAGTTTGCAATTTTGTCTGACAGGCAACCTGATGCCTGAGTCCACTGAGTGGATAAGGTCCACTGGACTGCCCTCATATGGAGGCAAGCATAAGGAACCACATGCACGGTGGATGCCATGTGGCCTAGCAACTGTAGCATTTCCCGAGCAGTGAGGTGAGGTTTTAGCACTGCTTGGGAAGCTAACTGCACAATGTGAAGGCAGCGGGGCTGTGGAATGTAGGCCCTTGTCTGTCTGGTATCCAGAGAAGCTCCTATAAACTCTAGGGATTGAGTGGGAGCAAAGTTGGATTTTGGGAAGTTTATGACAAGTCCCAAATACTGAAGAATGCGCATTGTGCGAGACAGAGCAACCCTGGCCTCTGGCTCTGAAGGGGCTCGAATTATCCAGTCATCTAAGTAAGGGAAGACAAATATTCCCAGGGTGCAGAGAAAGGCTGCTACCACAGCCTTGCATTTTGTGAACACCCTTGGTGCAGAGGCCAGGCCAAAAGGAAGAACCCTGTATTGGTAGTGCTTCCCTTGAAACAGGAATCGAAGGAATGTTTGGTCAGTTGGATGGATGAGAACATGAGTGTACGCATCCTTGAGATCTAGAGAACAAAGCCAATCCTGACTCTGAAGGTATGGCAGCGGAGTTCCTAGAGAAATCATTCTGAACTTCTCTTTGAACAGGAATTTGTTCAATTCTCTGAGGTCTAGAATGGGTCTGTGTCCTCCTGTTTTCTTTGGAATAAAGAAATAGGGGGAGTAAAACCCTGTACCCCGTTGGGGAATGGGTACCTCTTCTATTGCCCCTTGAGCAAGGAGCATAGTGACTTCTTGACCTAACCGGTCGTTGAGAGAGGTCTGAGAATTGAACTGTCTTACCATTGTAGGAGGGGGCATGCTGAGGAAATGAAGCTTGTACCCCTCTCTTATAATAGACAGACTCCAATTTTCTGCTGTTATCTGACCCCATCTGGGGGCAAAATGACATAACCTTCCTGGGATGGTGGAGGGTTCTGGGCCGTTCAGGGCCAGGAACGCAAAGTTCTCTAAATAGGAGTCAAAGCCCCTGTGGAGGCTGAATCTGCTGAGCCGGTTGAGGCTTAGCTGCTTTTGTCTTTCTTTGCCTAGGTTGTTGCTGCTGTCCCTTTTGGGCAGACTGACCTAAACGATGTCCCTGCTGGGTATAGGAGGGATAAAACTTTTTCTTCTTGCTGAAGAATGGTTTCTTAGAGGATATTTTCCTCGCAGGATCAGCTGTAGATTTAGACAATCTATCCAAAGTGATATTGTCAGCATTTATCTCATTAGATTTTTCCTGCCAATTCTTGCCAAAGAGATTCTCTCCTGTGCAAGGTATATTCCCCAGTTTGTCCTGTACCCAGATTTCCAAGTCAGATGCCTGGACCCAGGCAATTCTACGTGCACCTATGGCAATGGCAGAGGTTCTGCTTATACATTCAAAGCAGTCAAAGGCTGCACGATTCACAAACTTGGAAACATCCTGAGGATGTTTAACAAGAGCAAGATAATCTTTGCCTTTTATCATCAGGAAGGAGAGGGCTCATAAGCTTTAAATCTCCTGTGATCTCTTTAAGGAACATTCCCATATACAAGATATAGGAACTGATCCTAGCAGAAAGCATGGAAGCCTGGAAGGATCGATGTCCAAAGGCGTCAAGAGTCCTACACTCTCGTCCTGGAAGATTAGATGCATGCCTTTTTGCACTCTTTATCCGTCTCATGGCTGATTCCACCACCATGGAATGGTGTGGTAATTGAGTCTTCTGAAACCCAGGACAAGGAGGAACTCGATACATGGTGTCGAGTCTTCGAGAGTGAGGAGATGTGGTCAGAGGTATTTCCCACATCCTTAACATAAGATCATGCAAGATCTCATGAATAGGTAAGGTAGCTGCCTCCTTGGAAGCTTTAGGGTATTGCAGGATTTCTAATTCCTTTGCCCTAGGCTCTTTTTCAGGAGCCACTGTGATGGAAAGTCCTCGGGCCACATCTCAGATAAAATCCTGAAAGGACATATCCTCTGGTGGAGACATCCTATGCTGAGGAGAAGAGGAATCCTCAGGAAGAAGTACTCTGGTATCGGCAGAGCTTTCAGAGTCTTCAGACTCATCCGAGGATTTGAAGTATCTCCGATCCGGGTGATCGTGCAAGGCACAGTACCGATTGAAGTCGGCATCGGAGTGGTCCGGTACCGACTTATCGATGCCGGATAGAGACGCATGACTCGGTCCCAGTAAAATACCTGCTATGTCGATGCAGCCGGTGCCGGTACCGGCTGAATTGTCTGAAACGGTTTTTTCAGAGGTATCGAAGCCGTGAGAAGAGCCGCCAGACTGCGTTCAATAGCCAAGAACCTGTGGTCTATTGACGCTGCCAATGCTTGGGTATCAGTGCCGGATGAAGCGGCTGGAACCCCAGAGCATGGCACCAGTAGTTCTGCCGATGTTGAAGCCTCGAGAACATCCTGGAGCTCCGTTAGTGCTTTGGAAGCCGAAGCCTCCCGTGGGTCAATTTTACCGGTGAAAGTCCCTCAAGGGTAATGCCAGAGGCATCTCGATGTTTAGAAGGAGATCTAACCTTTGAGGACCGGCTAGATTTATTTTTAGTTACCTGAGATCCATGGGAGGAAGATGAAGCCCTGGAAGACGTTGATGCCATGGAGGCTGCATCGGAGGGAAAAAGGGTGCTAAGTTTAGCAGCTTGATTTTGCCCTCTTCTTTTCGACATCATCCCACAGGCAACACACTCTGAAATAGAGTGGTCAGGACCTAAACATTTGAGGCACCACTTATGGGTGTCAGTGACGGAAATGGTACCGCCACACTTGGAACACTTTTTAAAACCCAAAGCGGGTTTTTCCATTTTGAGGGAAAGATTTGGGCCTAGTGCTCAAAATGGTGCATGGCACCCGAGAAAAAATTCACTGGAGAAAGACTCCAGAAACAAAGGGAAGGTAGACGCAACCACAAAAAAGAATAAGAAGGGAAATTTTCTGCAGTGACAGGATGTGCGACCTGTCGGCTCCGCGGAAAACGAAGAACTGGAGAGGGACAGTTGGGAAAGGCAGCACGCAGGCGCTGTGGGATGCTCCCAAAAGCTTTCCTATTGGACACTGGCGAGCGTTCCCGCGCAGGCTCCATAGGTACCGATACCCATATGTGAAGACTACATTTCTGCTTGTTCCTGGAGATACGTATGAATGACTTAGAAACCAGAGTGCTGCAGGGGTGTGTGTGTATGTGCCATAGAAAGGGAAGGAGATGAACAAGCAGGTAAAAAAGTGAGAGTGCACCACAGAATCAAGTGGATCAAGCTTTTCCCTGTACTATCTTCATTGACTTCTGGAGCTTCAAGGGAAAGGTGCGGAAAATCCTGTAAACATAGCTTAAGAGAAAAGAAGATGAGAAGGAGGATCATTATTAGGTAGCATTATGGCTTCTTGCTAGCTTGAACATGCTATAATCACAGCAACAGGCTGCATAAATTATATTCACCACTACCATTAGGAAATGGGATTTCTAATTGTATTAAACTGCCTTCTTAGCAAAATTTCTCCCCTTTTTATTCTATAGTACAACCTACATTTTGCTTCTTATATTCAATTTCACAACTACAAACTGTATGGTCTTTAACAAACTTAGAACACATTTAAAAGAAATGAACTGGCGACTGTGCCAAACGATGATGGACTTCCCATCAACATTTTTGCATATAGCAGCTGTCCGCAGTTGCTCAAGTTTTCAGTATGATAAGGGAGTCAGGAGTGAACTACTACTGCATTGCTAATAGTTTTGCTATAGTTCATTTCATGGAAAACCAGCAGCATGCCCCCAATTATGTACAAAGATGCTCCTGCCACTTTTCTCTATTATGCAAGACTTGTTTCATAAAATAATTTAAAAAAAAAAAAAAAGGTTCCAGGAAGCCCCCTGAAACACCTTACTTAGCAAGAGCCCAGTTACAGTTGGGAAAATAAAATTGAAAGAAGGCAAAATTAAGTTAAGGAGGATGATAACTGAAGTTTTGGATGAGATATCTGTTATACATGCATTTTTGATGATCTCTGTTTTATCTCACAGTTAATGGGCTGCAATTAATAGGTGATTGCCTAAACTAATTACCAATATAATCTAAAAACTATATTCATTATTGCGGGGATCGCCTATTTTGACCACATTTCCAGAAATCTATAGAGATCTATTTATAGATTTAAAATGGGAAACAATTGGGGGTGGGGGTAGATATAAATTCAGTGCTCTATCAGCAGAATAAGACATATAAGATATTACTTTTTTTTGTAGCCTACAGTTCCAGTAGCTGTACTGGCCCTGGAAAAAAATGTTTTTCTTTGCAGACTGATACTTTATACCGGTAGTTCTCAACCCAGTCCTCTGGTATCCCCCTAGGCCAGTCAGGTTTCAGGATATCCATAATGCATATGCATGAAGTAGATCTGCTTACTATAGAAAGTGCATGTAGATCTCTCATGTTGTAGTGGGAGATCATTTTGCATCCAGAGATCACCAGATGGTGTGGTTCAGTATTAGGACTAGGGCTGTTAGAATCCATTCCAAGGTGAGGATCTTAGACTTTAGGAAGACTAACTTTGCGAAGATGGGACAATACCTCAGGGAGTCTTTAGTGGGATAGGAACAGCTGGGGGATGTAGAAAAACAGTGGGCAAAACTGAAAGGGGATATTTTAAGGGCAACCAACCTTTTTGTTAAAATGGTAAATAAAGGCATCAGGAAAAGGAGACCGCTATGGTTTTCGAAGGAAGTAGCTGAAAAAGTGAAGAAAAAGAGGGAGGCCTTCATGAAATACAAGAGATCACAGAGAGAGCAAGACAGGCATCTGCATTTGGAAAAACTTAGAGAAGCTAGCAAAGTAGTCAAGAAGGCAAAGATTCAAAAGGAGGAGGAAATAGCCAATGCAATAAAATGGGGGGATAAGACATTTTTCAGATATATTAGTGAGAAGAGGAAGGGCAAAAGTGGTATAGTCAGACTCAAGGGTGCAGGGGGGGAATATGTAGAAGCTGATAAGGATAAAGCGGAATTGCTTAACAAATATTTTTGTTCTGTGTTCACAGATGAAGAACCAGGAGCAGGACCTCAGAAAACACCCACAAATAGGAACAGAAGCGAGGGACATCTTGAACAATTTTCAGAAGACTCTGTTCGTGAGAAACTAGCTCAACTTAAAGTAGACAAAGCGATGGGACCGGATGGGATACACCCTAGAATACTGAGGGAACTTGGGGACGTTCTAGCAACTCCACTGACTGACCTTTTCAATGCCTCGTTGGAGTCGGGAGTGGTGCCAAAGGACTGGAGAGAGGCTCATGTGGTGCCTTTACACAAAAGCGGAAGTAAGGATGTGGTTGAAAACTACAGGCCGGTTAGTTTAACTTCGGTGGTGAGTAAATTATTGGAAACGCTGCTGAAAGAGAAAATAGTGAGGTTTCTGGAGTCCAGTGGATTACAGGATCCGAGGCAGCATGGATTCACCAGAGGCAGGTCTTGTCAGACAAATCTGATTGATTTCTTTGACTGGGTGACCAAGGAGTTGGACCGAGGGAGAGCTCTAGATGTGGTGTATTTAGATTTCAGTAAAGCCTTTGACACTGTCCCTCACAGGCGACTTATAAACAAACTGAGCACCCTAGGGATGGACCCTAAAGTTACTGCTTGGGTTAGAAATTGGTTGGGTGGGAGGCGACAAAGAGTACAAGTATATGGAGCTCAGTCTGAGGAGAAGGATGTTACCAGTGGTGTACCCCAGGGATCTGTCCTTGATCCAATTCTTTTTAACATCTTTGTTAGTGATATAGCGGAAGGGCTGTCGGGTAAGGTTTGCCTCTTTGCGGATGATACCAAAATCTGCAATAGAGTAGACACCCAGGAAGGTGTAGATAACATGAGGAGAGATCTAGCTAAGCTTGAAGAATGGTCTAGAATTTGGCAGCTGGGATTTAATGTTAAAAAATGTAAGGTCATGCATTTGGGCTGCAGCAATCCAAGGGAGCAATACAGTATAGGAGGTGAAGTACTTTTGTCCACTAAAGAAGAGCGGGACCTAGGCGTGGTTGTGTCTGATGATCTTAAAGTAGCTAAACAGGTAGAAAAGGCGATGGCAAAAGCTAGAAGGATGCTTGGGTGCATACGGAGAGGAATGGCTAGCAGAAAAAAGGAGGTGATAATGCCTCTGTATAAGTCTTTGGTGCGACCTCATTTGGAGTATAGTGTGCAATTCTGGAGACCGCACCTTCAAAAGGATGTGAACAGGATGGAGTTGGTGCAGAGGGTGGCTACTAAAATGATTAGTGGTCTTCATTATAAAGCATATGAGGACAGACTTAAGGATCTTAATATGTACACCTTAGAGGAAAGGCGGGATAGAGGTGATATGATTGAGATGTTTAAATACCTCCGTGGCATAAATGTTCAGGGGGAGAGCCTCTTTCAATTGAAAGCAAGTTCTGCTACGAGGGGACATGGGATGAGGGTGAAGGGAGATTGATTCAGAAGTGATATGCGGAAATGTTTCTTTACAGAAAGAGTAGTGGATCCATAGAATAGTCTCCCAGTGGAGGTGGTAGAGATGAGGACAGTAACTGAATTCAAAAAAGTATGGGACCAACACAGAGGATCTCTAAAGGTAAAAAGTGGACTGTTGTAGTTGTTGATATGGAAGGACAGACTAGATAGGCCATGTGGTCTTTTTCTGTCACATGTTTCTATATTCATTGTGGATATCCAAAAACACCTAACTGGCCTAGGGAGTACCAGAGGATTGGGTTAAAAAACAATGTCCTTTACACAGGGTCATAAAACAGTGCTGTTAGAACACACAAAACAAAGAGGTTAACTGCTTTTTCTCTTAAAAGACAGCTGAGGAAAATGTTAGGGAGGAGCCAATTCAAGATGGACGCTTGAGAGTTTGCGGTGCTGCCTCTGAATATGCCTCAGAGAAAAGGGAAGTTAAAGCTTACCTTGCTGAGCCTTCGACTCCAGTTTCAGGTCCAATGGACAAGTTTGTCACCATTTCCGAGGTTGTCAGGCAGGCGATACGTTCAGGAGTGGTTCCTGGGGCACTGGAGGGCTCCTTTGGAGCAGAGGATACTGAAACCACCTTGTCTCCTGTTGTACAGTGCCTACCGCAGCCTCCAGGGGAGTTTACCCTCTCCCGCTTGCTCGGTCTCTCGAACTACCGGAGGTTGGTGGCTCTGAAGGGTTGATGCAGGGCGAAACAGCCTGTTTGAATTGGGCATTGTCTTTCTCAGAGGGATCCGGAAGTATTGACGGTGGAGATGCCCTAGACTAGTGGCCCTGGTGTGGGTAACTGATTTTGTATTCCAGAATATGCCTCGATGTTGACACTGCTGCTCCCTTGCCCTAAGAAAATTACTTTGGATTCAATCTGGGACACAATTACAACTTTCTCTTTGGTGATTAAACAGCAAATGTCAACGCTATCATTGAAGGTGGACCAGACTAATATGGAACTGGTATCATGTGTGAATTCAGTAATAACTTTAGAAGCTAAAGTTCAAGATAACTCTGGTTTCAGTTTCAGATTCAACTGTGGTTTCTCAAAGGATAATATCGCTCTTCGAGCTAAAGTGGAACAGTTGGAGAATTCAGCACCAGCTTCTAATTCAAGGGTTCTTAATTTTCCCAAGATTGACAGTATTTCAGCCGTGGATATGTTTAAAAAGTATATTTAATTTATTTTATTTGAATGGACTTTTATACCATTTTTCATTGGGGCAAAGCGTGATTGTTTCTGATGATCTTAAAGTGGCTGAACAGGTGGAAAAGGTGACGGCGAAAGCCACAAGGATGCTTGGGTGCATAGGGCCAGGCATGGCCAGCAGAAAAAAGGAGATGATTGTGCCTCTGTATAAGTCTCTGGTGCGACCACATTTGGAGTATTATGTGCAATTCTGCAGACCACACCTGCAAAATGATATGAATAGGATGGAGTCCGTGCAGAGTTTGGCTACTAAAATGGTTAGTGGTCTTCGTTATAAAGCATGTGAGGGCAGACAAAGATCTTAATATGTATACGTTAGAGTTAAGATGGGATAGAGGAGATATGATAGATACGTTTAAATACCTCCATGGCATAAATGCACAAGAGGAGAGCCTCTTTCAACCGAAAGTAAGCTCTGCTATGAGGAGACATAGGATGAGGGTGAAAGGGAATAGACTCAGGAGTAATATGAGGAAATATTTCTTTACGGAAAGTGTGGTAACTGTGTGGAATAGTCTCCCAATGGAGATAATAAAGACGAGGACAGTATCTGACTTCAAAAAATATGGGATAAACACAGAAGATCTCTAAAGGAAAAAAGGGGACTATTGTAGTTGATATGGAAGGGTAGACTAGATAGAAACATGACAGCAGAAAACGACCACATGGCCTATGTCTTCACTCCCAATCCTTGAGGGATGCCAACAGGTCGGTTTTTCAGAATATCCTTATGAATATGCATGAGAGAGATTTGCATGCCCACTACACTACCTCCCATTGTGTGCAAATCTCTCTCATGCATATTCATTAGGGATATTCTGAAAACCTGACCTGTTGGCAGCCTTCAAGGACTGGGAATGAAACCAAGGCCTATACAGTTCCGTATAGAAGCCTTCACAGCCTTGTACATTTTTCACATTCAATTGTCTATAATATACAATGCATTAAAGTAGAAATTTGTTGTGTTGATCTACACATTTGCTAACTTTCAGTGTGGAAGAACAATTATAGAAATATTCATGAAATAGTTAATAAGAAACCAAAACATCTTAATTGCATAAGTATTCACAGTTTTTGCGACAGCAAACCTAAATTAGCTCTTTTGCAAAAATTGCTTTAACTAGGCCTATATTAAGTGAAATATAGCCCACCCATGTTCAACCTCAATAAAAATGATAAGAATACTTCTGGATGAAGAATCAAACTACTTCCATTATATAAAATGAATTGAAGCAAAGGTCTAAACATACCGAACCTGAAGCTGCCGAATGTTATTCAAAGACACAGATAGGGAAAGGCTATAAGAAAATTTTAGCATGTTTAAATAGCCCTTGGGGCACTGTCAAGTTCATCCTTGTAAAGTGGAAAACGTTTGGCATCATCAAGACACTGCTTTGATCCTTCCAAAGTCAGTAGCAGTGTTTCAACAAAATCATTCAGGAAGGTCACTGTGAAGCCTAAGTTTATTTTAAAAGACTTATAAGGGTATCTGTCTAAGACTAAGAAAATTTTGACTGTTCAACATCTTCAAGATTAGTGTACAAATATACTGTAGGCTTTGTAGGAGGTTCACAAGAAGCAACCTCGTTTACTATTCTCTAACTTTTTCAGATCTCATTGTTTCCCGTGCCTGCAATCTGCATCCACTAATCTTAAAATTGCAGTTTTAAAGACAAAATTAGAATTAGCCGACAGTCGCCCAAGAGCGGATGGTTCGGAAGAATGTATCCTTGAAGGATACTACTAAAAGCAGAGAGGTTCCAAAAAATAGTAAAGTAGCCCAAATGCCCTAGAGCAGTGATGGCTAACCTTTTTGAGCCCGAGTGCCCAAACTGCCGCACAAAACCAAAGAATTTCCTCAAAGTGCCAGCACGTCAATTAAAGCCTCATTTGCATAAGGTGCCTCATTTGCATAAATATTTGCATAATGTTACCATACACTAATTTTTAGTAAACATGCCTCTTAATGAGTATATGGATAAAGAAAGACTAAAAGGTTTCTACATTACTATAATCCAGTACCAACCGCCTGGCACATTAGGAACTACTACAAACGCTGCCCATTTAGAACCCATAGCAAACCCGCCGTATCCTAACAGCACTACCAGGACTCACAAAGCACCATACCCTAACTATCAAAAGGCAACACTGCAAATATTAAACCAATACATTTCAGAGAACAACAATACATGACCTACTGGGGAAAGAACAAGTGGCAATGTCAAATAGGAATTATATAAACAGAATACCTCAGCTCAGTTACACATGCAGAACAAACCATCACCAAACAAGGAATCACAATTTAGAAACAGGAAGACAATAATTAAACTGGGAACCCCAAAAGCCAAACTTGGAATATACAACAACACTGTAGAAATAAAACTATAAATTAATTTCCTCTTGTACTAAACAAAGCGCAAAAATTAATGAAGCACATTTCCCAGAGCTGACATATTCCAGTTAATAAATTCAAAATAAAGAGATATTTTTCTACCTTTTGTGCATTTTTTTTCAGTTGCAATTGTTCCAGCCACTTTCTTCTGGTTTCTTCTTCGTGTCTTCTGCTAACTCTCCATCTGCTGTCCATTTGTCCTTTCTTCTGTCTTGTTTTTTTTTTTTCCATTCTCTCTCTACATCTGCTTTAACATACTAATCTTTCTCCTTTTGCTCTTTCCTCATTCCTATTTCATCTACTCAAAATTTACCCCTTCATCCTCAATCCCCACTTATTCTCCCAATACCCGGCCAATTGTAGATTTTTTATCCCTCCCACACAAAATATTTTTCCCCTCTCCATTTTACTCTCCCAGCCCCATCCCATTCTAATCCTCCCCAACACCAGCTCCCTTCTAGTTCCAGCCTCACCCAGCATCCATTCCCTCCTAGTCCCTGCATCAGCCCATTTCCAGTCCTAGCAGCCCCCAACCCATTTCCAGTCCTAGCAACCCCCCAACCCAATACCAGTCCTAGCCCCCCTCATCAACCCACTTCCAGTCCTAACCCCCCATCACCCCATTTTCAGTTTAAGCCCCCCCTATAACCCATTACCAGTCCTAACCCCCATCAGCCCACTTCCAGTCCTAACCCCCCATCAGCCCACTTCCAGTCCTAACCCCCCATCAGCCCACTTCCAGTCAGCCCCCCATAGCCCATTGCCAGTCCTAACCCCCCGTCAGCCCACAGTCCATTACCAGTCCTAACCCCATCAACCCACCTCAAGTCCTAACCCCTCCCCATCAGCCCATTTCCTGTCCTAGCCCCCCCCATAGTCCATTATCAGTCCTAACCCCCCATAGCCCATTACCAGACAGCCCCCATCAGCCAACAGCCCATTACCAGTCTTAACCCCCCCATAGCCCATTGCCAGTCCTAACCCCCTCCATCAGCCCACAGCCCATTACCAGTCCTAACCCCATCAGCCCACCTCCAGTGTTAACCCCCCATCAGCCCATTTCCAGTTCTAACCCCACCCAACAGCCCAACTCAAGTCCTAACCCCTCCCCATCAGCCCATTTCCTGTCCTAGCCCCCCATAGCCCATTACCAGTCCTAAGCCCCCATCAACCCACTTCCAGTCCTAATCCCATCAGCCCATTTAGACTTAGCTCCCCCATAGCCCATAGCCCCCCCATAGCCCATCACCACTCCTAACTCCCCCAGCCCATCACCACTCCTAACCCCCCCATCAGCCCATTTCCTGTCCTAGCCCCCCATAGCCCAGTACCAGTCCTAGCCCCAACAGCCCACAGCCATTACCACTCCTAACCCCCCCAGACCATCACCAGTCCTAACCCCCCAACAGCCCACAGCCATTACCACTCCTAACCCCCCCAGCCCATCATCACTCCTAACCCCCCCAGCCCATCACCACTCCTAACCCCCCCATCAGCCCATTTCCTGTCCTAGCCCCCCCCAGCCCATCACCAGTCCTAACCCCCCAACAGCCCACAGCCATCACCACTCCTAACCTCCCCCAGCCCATCACCAGTCCTAACCCCCCAACAGCCCACAGCCATTACCACTCCTCACCCCCCCCACCCCATCACCACTCCTACCCCCCCCCACCCATTACCACCCCTAAACCCCCCCGCCCATCACCACTCCTAACCCCCCCCCCCAGCGAAATTTTTTTACAAAGAAAGCTGCCGCTGCCGGGGCCGGGGCCGCCGAGGCAGAATCGAGTGTGCCGCGGGGCCCCCCCCGCCCAGCAGAGCCTGCCCTCCGTCCCCGGTATCACCTCTCTGAGCTGCCTCCAGTCACACGCGCCGGCTTTCAGAGCGCGAGGGAAGAGTTTCTCCCTCGCTGCTCTGTTAAGCCCGCGGGGCTGATGGGAACTTCCCATCAGCCCCCGCGGGCTTAACAGAGCAGCGAGGGAGAAACTCCCCTCGCGCTCTGAAAGCCGGCGCGTGTGACTGGAGGCAGCTGAGAGAGGTGATACCGGGGACGGAGGGCAGGCTCTGCTGGGCGGGGGGGCCCCGCGGCACACTCGATTCTGCCGCGGCGGCCCCGGCAGCTTTTTTTTTTTTTTTTTTTTTTAATGCCACATATTTTGATTGCGGACCTTCCCGCGTGCCAGCTGGCACGCGTGCCATAGGTTCGCCATCGCTGCCCTAGAGTATGGAGCAGACAGAGCTTAAAGATCCCAAATTACCCATGTCTACCAATAGCCAAATTAATATGAATAAAATACAGTCTCTAAAATGCTTGTATGCAAATGCTAGAAGTCTAAAAAATAAGATGGGAGAGTTAGAATATATAGCACTAAATGAGAGGTTAGATATGACTGGAATATCAGAGACATGGTGGAAGGAGGACAACCAGTGGGACACTGATACCTGGGTACAAACTATATCGTAATGATAGAGCTGATCAAATTGGTGGCGGGATTGCGCTCTATATTAGAGAGGGCATTGAGTCAGAAAGGATTAAAGTTTTGCAGGAAACAAAATTTGCTGTAGAATCTCTATGGATTGAACTTCCGTGTAAAAAGGGGAAGGCGATGGCAGTGGGGGTGTACTATCGACCGCCTGGCCAGAATGAACAAATGGATGATGAAATGCTCAAAGAAATCAGGGAAGCTAACAAAAGTTACAGCGCAGTAATAATAATGGGTGATTTCAATTACCCCGGTAGAGTAAGTTCCTAGATGACATAAATGACTGCTTCTTGGAGCAGCTGGTTCATGAACCGACCAGAGGGGAAGCCATATTAGACCTAGTCCTCAGTGGAACACCAGATCTAGTGCAAGAGATAAGGGTGTTGGGGCTACTTGGCAATAGTGATCATAACATGATCGCCTTTGATTTAATTAGTGGAGGAGGGATAGTAAGAAAATCCAGTGTACTACCTTTTAACTTTCGAAAGGGAGACTATGATAAAATGAGGAAAATAGTTAAGAAAAAACTAAAAGGAGCAGTTGCAAAGGTTAAAGACTTACATCAAGCTTGGATGCTGTTGAAAAATACTATCTTGGAAGCCCAGACCAGCTGTATTCCACGCTTTAAGAAAAGAGGAAGGAAGTCCAAAAAACTGCCAGCATGGTTTAAAGGTGAGGTCAGAGAGGCTGTTGTTGCCAAAAAAGCATCTTTCAGGAAATGGAAAAAAGAGCCAAATGACGACACCTGGAAACAGCACAAGCACTGGCAAGTCAAATGCAAGGCATTGATAAAGCAGGCAAAGGGAGAATTTGAGAAGAAGCTTGCTGCGGAAGGAAAAACGCGAAATATAGATTTTTTTCAAGTACATTCATAGCAAAAAACCTGTGAGAGAGACAGCTGGTCCATTAGATGATAGAGGAGTTAAAGGGGCACTAAGAGGTGACAAGGCGATAGCACAGAGACTGAATGGATTCTTTGCTTCGGTCTTTACTGAGGAAGATGTAGGGATGTTACCCATGACTGAAGTGGTATTTAAAGGTGTGGAAGAATTGAAGGAAATATCGATACATCGGTAAGATGTATTACAACTATTAGATAAACTAAAGAGTAGCAAATCACCTGGGCCGGATAATATACACTAAAGAGTAGCAAATCACCTGGGCCGGATAATATACATCCAAGGGTGTTGAAAGAACTGAAAAATGAGATTGCAGACCTGCTATTAGTAATCTGTGAACTATCATTAAAATCATCTCTAATACCTGAAGATTGGAGGATCGCCAATGTAACACCAATTTTTAAAAAGGGTTCCGAGGTGATCCGGGAAACTACAGACCGGTGAGCCTCACGGCAGTACCGGGAAAAATGGTAGAAACCATCAAAGAATAAAATTACTCAGCATGTAGATAGTCATGGCCTAATGGGAGACAGCCAACATGGCTTTAGACAAGGAAGATCTTGTCTTACTAATCTATTATGTTTTTTTGAAAGTGTGAATAAACAGGTGGACAAAGGTGAGTCGGTTGATATAGTGTATCTGGACTTTCAGAAAGCCTTTGACAAAGTCCTTCATCAGAGACTTTTGGCAAAACTAAAGAGTCATGGGATAGGAGGCAGTGTACTACTGTGGATCAGGAACTGGTTAAAAGATAGAAAGCAGAGGGTTGGGCTAAATGGCCAATTTTCCCAATGGAGAAAGGTGAATAGTGGAGTACCCCTGGGATCTGTGCTGGGTCCGCTGCTTTTTGACATATTCATAAAAGACCTGGAAAGTGGAATAACGAATGAGGTTATCAAATTTGCAGATGACACAAAACTATTTAAAGTTGTCAAAACCCAAGAGGATTGTGGAAAATTGCAAGAGGATCTTGATAAATTGGAAGACTGGGCATCAAAATGTCAGATGAAATTTAATGTGGACAAGTGCAAAGTTATGCACCTAGGGAAGAACAACCCAAACTATGGTTACTGCGGCGCTCCTGCCCGGCCTTGGGGCTAAAGACAGGAGCGGCGGTCTGATGCTTCGTGAGGAAGGAGAGTAACCTGTATCCCTGGAATGCTGGGTATTGTAGTTCCTGCTCCTCTCGCTCCGAAATAAAGAGTTGTAGTTATGGGGTTTCCAGTATTTTTATTATAGTAAAGGATATTGTTCCATCACATGGCAAATAAATGCAAACAAAATAGGTGCTTCAAATGCTAACAGGAAAACTTAGGATAAAGGCAACTTAAAGTATAACTGCTTCTTTTCACTTCTAAGCAAATTACTCACTTTGCCCCCAAGAGGTCAGTTAGATTCACTGCAGCCTCTTTCAGCCACTGTTACCTTCACAGTGCTGGGGAAAATCAGGTGCACATAATTAGAGCTTTCTCAGCAAGGCAATACAACAGCTTCGTAGCATTCAATTCACATACGGTAAAAAGCAGTTTCCTTCAGCTTGGCATCTCTACACAGCAGACCGTGCAATCCATGCTTTCACAATCTGGTAAGTCTGTATTATCTTGTGTTAATTGTTCAAGCTGTATGGAATTACTGGCTTCTGGTAACACTGGCTGTCTTCTAGCTTGCAACTCTAAAAACTGCTTAAAACTCTGTAGGAGCAATTCAGCCTGCTGTTTGGGAGGTAGGGAATTGCTATCAGCTATACAACTTCCCTCTGGCTTAAGGCTGTTTATTTTCTCCTCTCTTAGATTAATTGTATCAGAGTAACTGCTAGTCTCTTTTGCTAATGTTTCACACACAGGAGAGTTAGCTTTACGTTCAGCCTGGAAACTTTGTGGCCATTCACTTACTTGTTGCCATGCCGTTCTGACTTCAGATGGCTCCAACGTTCTCCAGCTGTTAGAATGTTTGTTGCTCTCTGGCTCAAACGGTACTTCACAGAATGATTGTTTTCTTTCTTGTGCCTGCCTTGAAGGCTTCCTTTCCCAGGGCTGTGCCTTCCAACTGTTGTCTAATTCAGGGCTAGGTCCTCTCTCCTTGGGACTTCTACTCACTGCCTCTGAATGGAACTTTGCAGGTTTCTTTCCAATGCCAGGTTCCCAAGTATCAGCATACTGTTTTCTGGACTTCCAATCATTCTTCCTCTTCTCCTTCTTTCTCCTCTCCTTCTCCTCATTCCTCTCAATCCCATTCTTAGCAAAGCCATGCTCTGGTATAAAACCACGTTCTCTCCTAGACACGCCCCTTCCAAGGGCAGGGTGTGCCCAATCAGGACTGCAGGACTCCTCCCCTGGGCTGGTCTCCATGCTCAGCTCTGTGGAATAGAGTCTCTCTTTTTTCCTTGGTTTCTCAAATATGCATAAATCCTGCTGAACCTCAGGATTTTCATCCGTCTTCATAGGCTCAGGAGGGCGCTGTTCACCACAGATCCCCCCCCTTAAGATATCACGGGCTGGCATCTGACCAGAGGCACAGCACGTGATTCTACCCCGGGGTCTGGCATTGATCTGTGCTCTCTCTACCACTTTCCTGTCTTGCACTACGGTGGCTACCTGAGCTAGGGCTGTTCTATCATGCCAAGGCTTCAAAAGGTTAATATGATACACTTGTTGGCGTCCTTTCTTATTCTTCACGAGATAAGACACTGGACCCACTGGCCGGACCACGGTACATGGGCCTTTCCATTGGCTCTCAAATTTCGGGTCTGGGCCTGCCACCATCACGATGACCTTGTCTCCCACAGCTAACTGGCGCGGCCGTGTGCCTTGGTCATAATAGGCCTTCTGTCGTCGTTGATTGTGTCTTAAATTGACTTCCGCCACTTGTGTGGTGCGGCATAAGCGACCTTTTAGATCCTTAAGAAATTCTGGTACTCCCACTTCATGTACGTCGGGCTCTACCCACTGTTCCTTCAGGATATCTAATACCCCACGGGGTGATCGACCATACATAAGTTCATATGGCGCTGTCCCTAGGGACGACTGCTTCCTTTCCCTGCAAGCGTAGAGGACGAAGGGTAGCATCGTATCCCAGTTGGCCATATTTCCTTCTAAACTGCGGCGCAGCATCCTTTTAATCGTCTGATTTTGTCTCTCCACTAGCCCATTGCTTTGTGGATGATAGGCTGAGGTCTTGACATGGCGGATATCAAACGCTTCCCAAACTTGGGCTAAATACTTGGAAAGGAAATTGCTTCCTCTGTCTGTCAGAACTTCGTGAGGGAAGCCCACCTCGCAAAACAGTTTGATCAGTTCAGCCGCCATGGCCTTAGCGGATATATTACGTAGTGGCATGGCCCAAGGAAATCGTGTCGCTTGGTCTATGACCACTAAAATATATTGAAATCCCCTTGGTGTCTTGATTAAAGGACCAACAATGTCCATAGCCATTCTATGGATGGGTTCTGTAATGACCGGGGTTGATATCATTGGCACTTCTTTTGGGTGGATGGCAGAGACGCGCTGGCATGTTGGACAGGCTTCACAGAACCTTGCTGTTTCTTTGAAAACACCCGGCCAATAGAACCTTGCCAGGATCTGATCCAACGTACTTCGGATGCCCTTGTGTCCTCCGACCGGATGGTCGTGGGCCAGCCTCAAAACCAAGTTTTTGAAGGTTGCAGGCACCACCACCTGTTTGCGCGTATCGCCTGTATAGGGATCCTTGCTCTCTCTGTACAAAATACCGGTGTCCAGGAAAAACCTAGGTAGGGTATCCCTATCACTCTGGGCCCATTTAAATGTCTGACTTAAGACAGGGTCGTCCAGTTGTTCGTTGGGGAACGTTGGAAATTTCCCAACTAGTTCTTCGGGCACCCAGGGCAATTCCTGGCCAGCCTGAGTTTCTGCCCTATGCTGAGAACGTTCTTGTCTACCATTACGCTTCTGCGCTTTTGTTTTCTTCACCTTCTCTTCTGGTGCGGCTATTAAATCCTCATGGGAAGGAAGACTTCTAAATGCCTCATCAGTAGGGTCTTCTCCCTTCTCTGAGTCCTTAGCTTGGGCTCTTGTAGCTACCAGGGCTCCCTTAGGGGTTAGGCCTTGTCTCATTTCTCTATAAAAATAGGGCCAATCCCTTCCTAAAACCATAGGGTTTGGTAGCTTGGGTATCACTGCGATGGGAATTTTCTTAAGCACACCTAGCGCTTTCACCTGAAGGTTGTATACAGGGTATAGTGATGTACCTCCATGTACACAGCGGATCTTCACATTGCGAACAGGCTGAATTGCTACCCCTGTTTGGACTTGCTGCCACAGCGCCTTGGAGAGCATTGTCTGCTCCGCGCCAGAATCCAATAACGCGGTAGTAGCAATTCCCTGCACCTCTACCTCAATGAGAAATCCTTCTCGGGTTTTTTGTGCACTTTCTGCTACTAAGGCAGTTTTAAAACAATTCTTCTGTATATGCCCTTCTCGCCCACATTTAAAACATTTCCTAGGCGGAAACCTAACCTTCACAGTTGGCATACACATTTTGCTTGCTTCATTCTGAAATTTCCACTTCCTTTCTGACTCAGGTATTGCTGCCCCCTTTAAATCACTACTGCTTTCATGAGCCATTACCTTGGCCTCTAAGAAGCGTTCTGTGAGGTCTACTGCCTCCTGTGGGGTTTTGCAGCTTTGCAGAATCAGGAAGGTTTTTATTTCATTGGGTACAGCATTCATGTATTGCTCTACAATTAAGCTTAACAATATAGACTCTTTAGTCCTATTCTCTGGATTAAGCCATTTATTTAACAACATGCTTATCCTGTATACTAAGGCTTTCGGTGTCTCACCCTGTTTTAATTTAACCGCTCGCAAGAGATTATGGTAGGCTAGCGGTGTAAGGCCTAGCCTTTCCCGGACCGCTCTTTTCATCTCCTCATAATTTCCGGCAAGGTCGGGTGGCATGCTCCTATAGGCAGCCATTGCTTCTCCAGTAAGGGAAGCTGCAAATCTGATGGCCCAACATTCCTTTGGCCATGCACTTAACTGTGCCACTCTTTCAAAACACTCAATAAAATTGTCAACATCCTCATTGTCCTTTAACTGGCCAAAATTAAACATAGTCCCTGCATTTAGACTATGCGCAGCTGTAGCAGAAAAACCTGGGGGAACGGACGGTTTCTCCTGTGTCGTCTTCTGCTCAGCTACCCACGCTTGTAGCATGTCCAGTAGGGGTTGCTGCTGAGCCTGCAGGGCAGCAGCACTCTTTTCCTGGAACTCTAGACTCAAGTCTCGCTGTCTCTCGAGTTGAGCGGCCATCCATTTAAATACCTCTGCTGGATCCAGAGACATCTTTAGTACCTGTGAATACAAACAGACAAAAAAAAAACAAGTGCGGTACCTCACACTTTAAAAAAAAACAAAAAACTTTTCCTTTTTTTTTTTTTTTTCAACTAGCTGGCAAACACTCTCAGCCCTGTATCCTTATCCTTTTCCCAGGTGGACACTTATTACCTGGCTCAGGTGTTGCCTCACGCTTTCCACAACCTCGTTGCAGCTGACACTCCGATGCTGGGACTCTTTCCTTCCTTTCAGGATGGTCTGCACTCGGGGTCTTTCTTGCAGTTGCTTTTCTGTAGTTTTCTGCACGGCACCTTGCGCATGCGTGGAAAATCCTACCACGTAGCCACTTGCGGCGCTCCTGCCCGGCCTTGGGGCTAAAGACAGGAGCGGCGGTCTGATGCTTCGTGAGGAAGGAGAGTAACCTGTATCCCTGGAATGCTGGGTATTGTAGTTCCTGCTCCTCTCGCTCCGAAATAAAGAGTTCTAGTTATGGGGTTTCCAGTATTTTATTATATTAAAGGATATTGTTCCATCACATGGCAAATAAATGCAAACAAAATAGGTGCTTCAAATGCTAACAGGAAAACTTAGGATAAAGGCAACTTAAAGTATAACTGCTTCTTTTCACTTCTAAGCAAATTACTCACTTTGCCCCCAAGAGGTCAGTTAGATTCACTGCAGCCTCTTTCAGCCACTGTTACCTTCACAGTGCTGGGGAAAATCAGGTGCACATAATTAGAGCTTTCTCAGCAAGGCAATGCAACAGCTCCGTAGCATTCAATTCACATACGGCAAAAAGCAGTTTCCTTCAGCTTGGCATCTCTACACAGCAGACCGTGCAATCCATGCTCTCACAATCTGGTAAGTCTGTATTATCTTGTGTTAACTCTTCAAGCTGTATGGAATTACTGGCTTCTGGTAATACTGGCTGTCTTCTAGCTTGCAACTCTAAAAACTGCTTAAAACTCTGTAGGAGCAATTCAGCCTGCTGTTTGGGAGGTAGGGAATTGCTATCAGCTATACAACTTCCCTCTGGCTTAAGGCTGTTTATTTTCTCCTCTCAGATTAATTGTGTCAGAGTATGATTGTTTTCTTTCTCGTGCCTGCCTTGAAGGCTTCCTTTCCCAGGGCTGTGCCTTTCAACGGTTGTCTAATTCAGGGCTAGGTCCTCTCTCCTTGGGACTTCTACTCACTGCCACTGAATAGAACTCTGCAGGTCTCCTTCCAATGCCAGGTTCCCAAGTATCAGCATACTGTTTTCTGGACTTCCAATCATTCTTCCTCTTCTCCTTCTTTCTCCTCTCCTTCTCCTCATTCCTCTCAATCCCCTTCCCATTCTGACTAGCAAAGCCATGCTCTGGTATAAAACCACGTTCTCTCCTGGACACGCCCCTTCCAAGGGCAGGGTGTGCCCAATCAGGACTGCAGGACTCCTCCCCTGGGCTGGTCTCCATGCTCAGCTCTGTGGAATAGAGTCTCTCTTTCTTCCTTGGTTTCTCAAATATGCATAAATCCTGCTGAACCTCAGGATTTTCATCCGTCTTCATAGGCTCAGGAGGGCGCTGTTCACCACATTACACAATGCAAGGTTCCACATTAGGAACCACTACCCAGGAAAAAGATTTAGGCGTCATTGTGGATAACATGTTAAAACCCTCAGGCAAGTGTGCAGCGGCAGCCAAGAGAGCAAATAGAATGCTAGGTATCATAAGGAAAGGAATGGAAAATAAAACAAAAGATATTATAATGCCTCTATATCATTCCATGGTGAGACCGCACCTTGAATATTGTGTGCAATTCTGGTCGCCGTATCTTAAAAAGGATATAGCGTTATTAGAAAAGGTTCAGAGAAGAGCCACCAAAATGGTAAAGTGGATGGAAGGATACTCCTATGCAGAAAGGCTAAAAAGGTTAGGGCTCTTTAACCTGAAAAAGAGACGGCTGAGGGGCGATATGATAGAAGTCTATAAATTAATGAACGGAGTGGAACGGGTAAACGTAGATCGATTGTTTACGTTATCAGAATATAGAAAGACTAGGGGATATGCAATGAAGCTACAGGGTAAACTATTTAAGACTAATAAAAGAAAATATTTTTTCACTCAACGTGTAATCAAACTCTGGAATTTGTTACCGGAGGATGTAGTAAAGGCTGTTAGTGTAGCTGGGTTTAAAAAAGGTTTGGACAAGTTCCTGGAGGAAAGGTCCATAAACCATTATTTATTTATTTATTTATTATTTTATATTTATGCGATTTTACGATACATACAAGAAGGTTTAAATAAAACCCTTCTGTGAGAAACAGGGAAAACCCATGAAAGCCCTTAAACAAGGTACTTAATACAATAATTAAATATACAAGAAAAATTAAATCTAAAGTGCCTACCCTCCCTAGTCCACTACCAAAGGAGGTCACAACACAGAAAAAAAACATCCAAAATATGAAAGAAAAGTAGCAATGAAATCCAGGACAAATCTAATATGAGCTCTAGGAGGAATCAATAGAGGATTCTAATCGCCGAGCACTTATAAAAGCTGTCAATTGGGAGGGCTCAAAAAAACATAAGAAACAGATTGATACTTGATCAAACATTTACATGGATGTTTCAGGAAAAACAGCCCATCCAATTGTAAAACCCCAGGACGGAGCAGTAAAAACTCTCTGCGCCGTTTCTGGGTATCCCTCGCCAGATCCCGATACATGCGAACAGCTAAACCCCGAAACAAAAGCTTCCTTTTCTGAAAGAAAAGTTTCAACATCCGGCTCTTTATCTGATAATAAAGCAAATGTGAGTAATAGAGTGGAAGGTTCCTGAGAATCAAGACCTGAATTTTCGAATAAATCTGTAACATTGAGAGTATCTCCTTGCTCCACCCCACCTACTAAATTCCTCCGAAGAGGAACTCGCTTAGCCTTCGGAAGATAATATATTTTTACCAAAGGTAGCATTAGATCGGGAGAAACTCCCAATATCTCTACTAAATATTATTTAAACATGTCTCTAGCTGAAACAGAGACCACCTTAGGCAAATTAACAATTCTTAAATTATTCATACGAGAGCAATTATCTAACTGTTCTAATTTAAACTGTACCGACAAAGTTCTTTTTAAGAATGTCCACTTGATCTTCCAGGATAGTAGTTCTGCTCCGTTCTACTTCCATCTCCATAGTAACTCCGGATACCTTCCTTTCCAACTCTTTTACAGTCTCAGTTGTTAACCTAACCTCACCGCTGAAGACAGAGATGTCATTTGAGAGAGTAAAACTTCTCCTAGTGAAACGATAGCGTTCCAAATTGACTACAGTGTAAAGTTTGCTGGGCGCTGAAGAGCAGAAGCCCCTTCCAATTTAGACGCTGTCGCACCTTCCATCACCAGCGACGGCGATACCTCCTCTAGATACACAGGGGAGAAAATTTCCCCCGTGTATTCAGCTCCAACCAGCGCCAACGATGTAGAAGAGAGAAGAGCACTACTAACTCCACTCACAGGCTCTAACGGCGCAACATTTCCCAGCCCTCGCGAGGTAAATACCTCTCTCGTTGCTGCGGGAGAGGAAACCTCCAGGAAGCTTTCCGGTAACGTGCAACCATGAAGAACCTTAGGCGCGGGGCTCACAATTGGGGAGGAAGATGTTACCGAGGCTTCTACCTAGCTTTTCAACTCCGATAACCCACCCAATCGGTTTTCTCCACCAATATCTCCTGGACCCCGAGGGGCACGCAACAAGTTAAGAGTCCAGAGGGCCCAAAACAGAAGCAACCGGCGTCGAGGTAGGAGTGGGCTGCGAAGGCACCTGCCCAGCCTTTCCCTTACGCTTCTTCCCCATAGAAAAATAGCGTGCTCACTCGGACATGACTACGACCGCCATCTTGAAAAACCTCCTTCCTCCATAAACCATTATTAAGAAGGGACCCAGGATATCAATGCTTGACCCAGTACAAGCATTGTGGAACCTGTGTCTTTTGGGGAAACTGCTAGGTACGTATGACCTAGATTGGCCACTGTTGGAAACAGGATACTGGGCTTGATGGAACTTGGTCTGACCCAGTATGGCATATCTTATGTTCTTAGACTTAATTGTTGTTCTTTGAGGAACACCAGTCCAGTCCCGAACCTCTTGGTAGTGCACCTCTTCCAGCAGCTTGGAGACTGAGCATATCATCTTTTGATGACAGCAGTACTAATAGGGCAGGTACTGCCCTTTCTCACCAGTAACCTATTGACAAAGCAGACTCAGGAGCAACAACTAAGTAGAAAAACAAAAAATTTTAACACAGAACTCTTGTACTCTAACTATACACAAAAATCCCCACTGCCCTGGAGGAGAAGATTCCCCCCCCCCCCCTTCCAGGCCAAGGGAACAAGCACCGCACGTGAGACAAACCAACCCCCTGACTCACCACAGCAATATAACCCTGACCACTGCCAAACGTGTGGGATCCGGGACTGGACTGAAGTTCTTCAAGGAACAACAATTAGCAGGTAAGTCTAATTTCATCTTCCTTGTAGTCCCTCCAGTCCAGTCCTGAACCTCTGGAATATAACAGAGCAGTTAAAGTTGGGAGGGACCTGCCGAACCGGCCCATAGCACTGCCAACCTTAAGCAGGCATCCTCGGCAGCCTGAACATCCAGGCAAAAATGCTTTGCGAAGGTATGCAATGACAACCAGGTAGCCACCTTGCAAATCTCCTCCAACAGAACCAAACTGTATTCCGCCCACGAAGCCGCTTGTGCTTGCCTGGAATATGCCTGCAATCCTGCCGGTACTTGCTTACCCCTGAGCAGATATGCCGACGAGATCACCTCCCTGATCCACCTGGAAATAGACGCCTTGGCCGCCGCTTCGCCTTTAAACGGACCCCCAAAGGAAAAAGATGATCCGACTTGCGGAATGTCTGAGTAGACTTCAGATAATGCCGTAACACGCATCGCATGTCCAGATACCTCAGTGACTGGTTCCTGCTAGTGTCTTTAGCGCCTGCCAGAACTGGCAGAGACATCGACTGATTCACATGAAAGTCCAAAACCACTTTTGGCAAGAAAGAGGGAACCGGTTGCAATATTACCTTTTCCTTGGAGAAGGACAGAAAGGGTTCTCGGCACAATAAGGTTTGCAGCTCCAAAATCCTACGCGCCGAACAAATAGCCACCAGGAAAACAGTCTTAAGGGTCAAATCCTTCAGTGACGCCTGTGCCAGGGGCTCAAAGGGCTCACCACAGAATAATGACAATACCAAATTGAGGTCCCATGCCAGGACCACCGCCCGCTAAGGAGGGCATAAGCAAAGCACCGCTCTCAAAATACATGCTACATCAGGATGCGTGCCTGGATCTTGCCGTGATAACAGGCTATTGTCGCCAAGTGCACCCTCAAGAAACTGCCAGCCAGACCCTTGTCGAACCCATCCTGTAAGAATGATAAGACGCTGGGCACTGAGGCTGTGGGCAGCTTCACCCACAGGTCTGCACACCAAGCTTCAAAAAGGCGCCAGATCCGAATATAGGCTAAGGAGGTAGACCTCCTCCTTGCTTTCAGCAGCATCAAAATCCCCAGCCCCGAATAACCTTTCTTCCTCAGCCTCGCCCTTTCAAGCGAGAATCAATCCACCTGAGGCATGATCACCAGCCCCTGCGACAAGAGATTCGCCTTCGCTGGGAGGCACCATGGGTGATCCGTCAGACTCCTCAACAGATCTGCATACCACGGCCGCCACAGCCAATCTGGGGCGATGAGAATCACCATCCTCAGATGAGCAGCAATCCTTTGAACCACCCTGCCTATGAGGGGCCAGGGCGGAAACACAGAGTCCTTCTGTTGGCCACTGCTGCACCAGGGCATCCAAGCCTTCTGACATCCGTTCTCTTTTCCTGCTGAAAAATAGACTCGCATTGGCATTTGTGCATGTCACCATCAGATCCATGACCAGTGCACCCCAATGATGCACCAGCAAGTTGAACACCTCCTGACTGACCACCCACTCTCCGGGGTCCACTCGTGCGTGACTCAAGTAGTCCGCCATGACATTGTTGACTCCCGCTATATGCGCTACTGACAATGCCTGGAGGTGACATTCCACCCATTTCATCAACATCTTGGCCTCCGCCTCCAAGGTCACACTGCCTGTGCCACTCTGCTGGTTGATGTAGGCTACCGTGGTTGCATTGTCCAAGAGAACTCATACTGCCGCACCGTGCAACCTTTCCTCTAAGCTCCTCAGTGCTAGCGCAACCGCCCGCATCTCCAGCCTGCACAAACTGCCCTTTGCAATGAGCCCCCCAGCCGGAGAGACTTGCATCAGTCACCAAAGGGACCCATGCTGGCGTCTCGAGGGGCATTCCTCTTCCCAGATTCTCCCCCGAGAGCCACCACCTGAGGGACCTCCTGACCCCCTGCAGACAGGAAGTCTCTGGGACACTGATGTGACCTCCGTTGGAGTAGTGCCTTTTGGAGTGGCCGCATATGTGCCCTCGCCCATGGAACCAGTTTGATCGAGAGTGGCTGCCATGGTGCCCAGGAGCTGAAGGTAATGCCATGCCGTGGGCTCGATCCTGCCAAGAAGCTCTCGCACCAGATGCCGCAGCTCCCACGCTCGCTGCACCAGCAAGAAAACTCTCCATACCTGAGTGTCGAAGCATGCCAACTACTCAGACTTGAGACGGGTGCAAACGGCTCTTGGCAAGGTCGACCACCCAACCTAATCTCTGAAGAAATCCCTGGACTTTGCCCGAATGAATCAATCATTGAGGTACGAATGCACTAGAACCCCTTCTCTGTGCAACACTGCCGCCGCCGCCACCACCACCATGACCTCGGTGAAGGTGTGTGGAGCCGTTGCAAGACCGAAGGGTACCACCCAGAACTGAAAATGCCCCATGGGCACAGCAAACCTGAGGAACTGCTGATGTTCCGATCGAATGGGAATATGCAGGTATGCCTCCGTTAGGCCAAGTGACGTCAAAAACTCTCCACTGTGGATCGTCATGACGGACTGCGGGGTCTCCACGTGAAAATGTGCCACTCACAGACAGCAGTTTACCTGTCTTACGTCAAGAATCGGGAGGAAGGATCCATCTTTCTTTGGCATCACGAAATAAATGGAGTACCGACCGCAGCCGTACTGTACTGGTCTCGAGGAACTGGCACCACCGCCCTTAACTGAATGAGCCGCAACAAGGTGTCTTGTATCGCCACCTCCTTGGTCTGTGCCTTGCACTGAGACTGCACGAAGGAACTGCCCACCAGTTGAGCGAATTCGAGGGCATACCCATCCTGAATGACCTCCAACACCCACTGATAGGAGGTGATTTGGACCCAGGAGTAGAAGTCCTGTAGCCGGCCTCCCACCAGTTGCACCTCCACCTGGGCCCCCTTTGCTTCACTGGGACTTCTTCAGCCCTGCAGAAGGTGCGGCCACAAAACCATGCCCTGCCCCACAAAAGCCTTGAAACGCTTGCATCCTAGCAGGAAATCGACCCCCTCTGAAAAGGAGCCAGTCGTGGAGACTGAAAACACCGGAATTACCGCTGTTGACCATGAGGGGTAGAGGCATCGCAGCCCGGCTTCTGCTTGTCCTTCGGCAGTCGCCCCCCTTTTGACTCTCCCAAGTCCTTGACCAACTTCTCCAGGTCCTCTCCAAACAGCAGCTTACCCCGGAAGGGCAGCTTGCTGAGTCGGGCCTTGGAAGAACTATCCACGGCCCAATTACAGAGCCATAGATATCGGCGGGCTGCCAATACTGAGGCCATACTCTTCAAAAGTCCCCTGCACCCGCTGCGTATCCCAATTTTACCTTCACTCTTTAGTTTAGTCAGTGTATGCCCCCCTGTCTCTGTTCTCCCTTCTTGTGTCTGGTAACCGCTTTGATTTAAGGAAAAGGCGGTATAGAAAACCTGTTAAATAAATAAATAAATAAATAAATAAAGAGCACTGACGTCAAAGGCCTGCTTCAATAGTGCATCCAACTTTCTATCTTGTGCATCTTTCAGCGCCGCCGCCCCTTCCACGGGAATCATAGTCTTCTTAGTAACAGCTGAGACTGCCGCGTCAACCTTCGGAGACCAAAAAAGCTCCTTATCCTGATCCACCAATGGATAGAGGTACTCCATAAGTCTAGTCCCATGAAGGCCTGTTTCCGGCAGATCCCACTCATCCTGACTCATCACCCTATGAATAGGGAAGACCAACTGTGTTTTCCGCATGGCTCGTAGCAGAGGATCCTCTAAAGTATCCTTGTCTACGGAAGGCACCACAGGCATATTGAGCGCCTTCAGCGATTCCAAGATTAGCGCTAGTAACTCCTCCCTGCGGAAGACCCTGACTACCCTAGCCTGATCTTCCTCGAGCTCGCCTTCCTCATCCAACTCCATGTCCAGGTCTTCCCCCTCAAGACCATCCAACACCGGAACTGCCTGAGCTCGTCCTCCGCATGCCTAAGGCGCTTGACCGGTAAACCCCCAGCTCCTCACCGGGCCCCCTCAGCCTCTTCTCACTCCGAGCCACGGTCACGGACGCTCCTGTCACCCCCTTCTGGCGCAAGCAGAACGCCTGATGGAGCAATAGCATGAACTCTGGGGGGAAAAACCCCAGAGCACCCCCCCCCGCCAGACTTTGGGAAGAGGATGGTCCGGGGATGGCTGGAGCGGGGGGAAAAAGCTCTAGGAAAACAGGCCCATCCCCTCTGGTCACCTGTCCGTCTGGAGGCGGGTGCAGAGGCTCTCCCTGTTCTGATCTGGCTCTACCTGTTCTGATCTATCCTGGAGGGACTGCTCCATTGCGGTGGCCTCCTGAGCACACCCCTTACAGACACCCGCCTCCGAAACAGAACCCCGTCTGGTTCCACAAACCAGACACTGAGGCCTGGCAGGCATTGCAACACTGTGGGGACTCCAGTATGAGCCCTGAGACCAGCCGAAAACTTCACAAGCTGGCAAAGGCTGTCTGATCCTCTAAGCAAGGCAGAAGGCCAACTGAAAGGCAGTATCACCCGAAAAGGGTAATGGACTGCACCCTCCCCCTTCTGCTTTCCTCTGTGCCACTGCTTTCCTTACCATTATTCTTTGTTTTCTTTTTTTATAACTTAAAAAATAAACCTGAGGGCTAGAAAAAGCTAGGGCCATTAAGACACAACGCATTTAAAGTAAAAACAAGAAAAATCAAGAAAAATGCTGGGCTCTGTGTCCCTTGCACAGCTGTGGGCTTCCTCCACGCAGCTGCAGGCTTGCGCGGGAAGTGTTGCCCTGAGCAGGCTTCCGAAGGGAAAACATGCCGCAAGCAATGCCGCCCTCTCAGCCGCTCCTAAAATGTGGCACACCGGTCCCCGAACACCCGGCAGCTTACCGCACCAGCAGCAAGTGCTGCGAGGGAAGATCTGCTCCTGCGTCGTGCTTGTTGTGCCATGCACCGCAGCGCTCAGCCTGACAGGAAGGCTTCGGCACCGCAGTCTCCCCAGGAAAGGACTGCTGCTGGAATGGGGAAACTTTGCTGATGGCTCCTCACTGCACTGTGAGTTCGGGAGCCACCGTACAGATCACCACCTGCTCACCACTCCGCCTGAATGGAGGGGGGAGGGGGGCAGCTCCTTGACCAGAAGGCCTCTTCTTAAATCTTCTGAATTTCTTTTACTTGCATCTTGCCTACCAGAAAAAAATAAAGTGCTCTCAAGAGACTCAAAGGCAAAACACAGAAAACTCAACTAACTACACAAAGCTCCTTAGTTGTCCTCAGTGGCTCACCACCTCCAGCTGCTTAGAGACTGAGTGTACTGGTGAGAAGGGGCAGTGCCTGCCCTATTAGTACTGCTGTCATCAAAAGATGACATGCTCTGTCTCCAAGCTGCTGGAAGAGATGCACTACCCAGAGGTTCGGGACTGGACGGACGATAAGGAACTATGTATTGTTTAAAGTTATGACTATACTAATCCAGGACTTCATTGTGGATGATGCCCTCAACATTCTTTGCTTAGATAAAACTTGGCTCAGGGAGGAAGTAGATGCAATCCACTATCACTGCCTCTTTCCTGGATTCTATGCTTGATCAATAACTCGCATAGATTCAAAGTGTGGAGTTGCACTAATTTTCTTCAACTCTATATCCCTCAGGGAGATGTCTCATGAAGCACAGTTACTTACCTGTAACAGGTGATCTCCGGAACAGCAGGAATTAGTCTTCACATATGGGAGACGTCGCCGACGGAGCCCGCACGGGAATGCTCCCCAGCATCCAATCAGAAAGCCTTTGGGAGCATCCCCCGCGCCTGCGCGGTGGCTTCTCACCCTTCCTACTGCCTCTCCCCAGTTGAGTTTCATAGCTGAGCCAGAAGGAGAGGAGAGGAAGAAATAGAGAGAAAGAGATACAACTCCTAGGGGAGGTGGGCGGGTTGTGAAGACTAATTCCTGCTGTTCCGGAGATCACCTGTTACAGGTAAGTAACTGTGCTGTCTCCAGGAACAAGCAGGAATGAGTCTTCACATATGGGGACTCCCTAGCTGAGGATGCCCAGGGGAGATCCCGTAAGCCCGGCCCAGGACGGGATGGCATTTGCCCAACCTGAATCCCCGGCATCCCCCGAGGGATGGAGGGTAGGAGTTGAGAAGAGGAACAGCAAAACCCAAAGACTACAGGGAGAGTAGTCATTACAATGCATGGAAGCATCATTAAGTTATTAATGAATTAATGACTTAGTACCATGTAGAGCTTACCTACTGAGTTGTAGGAAGTAGGACTATGATGGAGGTACTGTAGACGCAGTAGCGAGGTCTTCAAGGGAACTTCACCGCAGCGAGGAGGAAGTTCCAAATCCGGAAGGCCAGGAGATCCAGGAGTCAGCTGGGTCAGGAGGAGGACGGCAGGTCTTCAAGGAAGCTTTATGCAAAGCTGAGCACTCCCTTAGGAGCAGAGTCCATAACTCAGAGGACTAACAGTAGAAGACTGGCCGATCTGGATAGCCTATTCCGGAGAAGAGTAGGGGTGTACCCCAGAGCAGAAGGAGTACACAGCCTGCCCTAGCGAAGAGATAGGGAGACAAGGGTCTGAACCTCCGGGAGGAGGGCATAACTGAAAATAGAAGCTGTTGACTTCACAGCAGTAGAGTACAACCAGTCCGAGGGCCGATCTAAGGAATAGGCAGGCGGACTGGCCGGACCCCGGAGGGGGGGGGGGCATGAGTACCGGCCATTGGGAAAAAAATAGGTGGCAGAACACAGGCACTGTGGGCATCCCCCAAAATGCGCCTATCGAGCAGGTGATATCTGGCGTATCTAGGCCGTTGGGCATGGAGAACGCCCCACCCCGGCACTAACGCAGGTACGCCGAGGAACCTACCTCCATGAGCATAACACTGGTAAGGCGGACCTGCCAGTGATCCACAGAACGTCCACCTGGGGAGGTGGCGTCAAGATCCGTCCGGGAGAGGGATCTATTCCGGTGGAACAAGGGCAGATCGGCGAACAAACAGCACGGTAGCGTGAAGGACAGAGGATAGCATCAGTCCGGAAGAACACACCAGGGGCTTGAGGCCCTATAGGTGTCCCCAGGGCCTGCACGCAGAAACTCGCCCCCCGCACTAATCGGGGGACATGAGGGCATAGTCCTTGGTAAGCATTGGGGGACTATAGCGGTTGGAAGGAAAATTCCGTTACAGAAGCAATCAGCAGGGGAATACTGGCCGAGAAGGGTTTGGGGACGTATCTAAGGGTAAGCCAGTTGACCATGGGCCAGAGCTATCATGGAGTAGAGGTGGTCTCCCTCTACCAACGGAAGGAGAATACCTGAACTCCTGGATAAGCCCCCAAACCATTTGCCCTACTGAACGAGCCCCAAAGTAGAGCTCATTTGTAAACTTCTGGTAAGAAGGTAAATTGCAGGCAGCTGCCCACCGGAGCCTAAAACTGCTTGGTATGAGAGTTCTGGCACGGGCCCGGGAACTTCAACCCAGGGTGAGGGGTCCCTTGCTTGGGCGCACCTGGCGGGTGGGCGGAGGGGTGACATTTCCACTTCCTAGGGAAGGAGGGCCTGGTGAGGCGCGCACCACCGCCGGGGAGAAGCCGGGCCCTAGGATGGCTTCCAACGCTGGGAAGGTTAGCGAAGCACTGCGCGACCTGACGTAAGGCTTCGCTATTGAAGAGGTGATCTCCGTCACAGGGAGAATTACCCAGGTTATGCTGTGCCCGTCTACACAACTCGGACGCCTGCAACCATGTTGTACGGCGTGCTCTAATGGCAACAGCAGAGCATCTGCTGACCGACAGGAAGGAGTCTAGAGAAGCACGAGAAAGGAACCCAGAGATATTCCTGCAGTGATAAAGAAGCAAGGAATATTCAAAGGCCTTGGTTGCAGACAAGAAGGGAGACAACAGAGATAATCTCTCGGTGACCTCCCGGAGCGACAGACTCATATAAAAAATATATGAAATAATCCTGGACGCCAGCATAGATGTTTGGAAGGTTTGACGTCCTAGGGCAGCGATGGCGAACCTATGGCACGCGTGCCAGCTGTGGCACGCGAAGGCCTTGCAGCTGGCACGCGGGAAGGTCCGCAATCAAGATATGTGGCATTAAAAAAAAAAAAAAAAAAAAGCTGCCGCTGCCGGGGCCGGGGCCGGGGCCGCCGCGGCAGAATCGAGTGTGCCGCGGGGCCACCCCGCCCAGCAGAGCCTGCCCTCCGTCCCCGGTATCACCTCTCTCAGCTGCCTCCAGTCACACGCGCCGGCTTTCAGAGCGCGAGGGGAGTTTCTCCCTCGCTGCTCTGTTAAGCCCGCGGGGGCTGATGGGAAGTTCCCATCAGCCCCCGCGGGCTTAACAGAGCAGCGAGGGAGAAAACTCTTCCCTCGCGCTCTGAAAGCCGGCGCGTGTGACTGGAGGCAGCTGAGAGAGGTGATACCGGGGATGGAGGGCAGGCTCTGCTGGGCGGGGGGGCCCCGCGGCACACTCGATTCTGCCGCGGCGGCCCCGGCCCCGGCAACAGCTTTCTTTGTAAAAAAAATTTCGCGGGGGGGGGGGGTTAGGAGTGGTGATGGGCTGGGAGGGTTAGGAGTGGTAATGGCTGGGGGGGGTAGGACTGGTGATGGGCTGGGGGGGGGTTATGAGTTGTAATGGCTGAGGGCTGTTGGGGGGTTAGGACTGGTGATGGGCTGGGGGGCTATGACAGGAAAATGGCTGATGGGGGGGTTAGGAGTGGTGATGGGCTGGGGGGGTTAGGAGTGGTAATGGCTGTGGGCTGATGGGGGGAAAGGACTGGAAATGGGCTCGCCGGCTTAGGAGTGGTAATGGCTGTGGGCTGTTGGGGCTAGGACTGGTACCGGGCTATGGGGGGCTAGGACAGGAAATGGGCTGATGGGGGGGTTAGGAGTGGTGATGGGCTGGGGGAGGTTAGGAGTGGTGATGGGCTATGGGGGGGCTATGGGCTATGGGGGAGCTAAGTCTATATGGGCTGATGGGATTAGGACTGGAAGTGGGTTGATGGGGGCTTAGGACTGGTAATGGGCTATGGGGGGCTAGGACAGGAAATGGGCTGATGGGGAGGGGTTAGGACTTGAGGTGGGCTGTTGGGTGGGGTTAGGACTGGTAATGGGCTATGGGGGGCTAGGACAGGAAATGGGCTGATGGGGAGGGGTTAGGACTTGAGGTGGGCTGTTGGGTGGGGTTAGGACTGGAAATGGGCTGATGGGGGGTTAACACTGGAGGTGGTCTGATGGGGTTAGGACTGGTAATGGGCTATGGGGGGGTTTAGGACTGATAATGGGCTATGGGGGGCTGGGACAAGAAATGGGCTGATGGGGAGGGGTTAGGACTTGAGTTGGGCTGATGGGGTTAGGACTAGTAATGGGCTGATGGGCTGATGGGGGGGGTTAGGACTGGCAATGGGCTATGGGGGGGTTAAGACTGGTAATGGGCTGTTGGCTGATGGGGGCTGTCTGGTAATGGGCTATGGGGGGTTAGGACTGATAATGGACTATGGGGGGGGGCTAGGACAGGAATGGGCTGATGGGGAGGGGTTAGGACTTGAGTTGGGCTGATGGGGTTAGGACTAGTAATGGACTGTGGGCTGATGGGGGGTTAGGACTGGCAATGGGCTATGGGGGGCTGACTGGAAATGGGTTGATGGGGGTTAGGACTGGAAGTGGGCTGATGGGGGGTTAGGACTGGAAGTGGGCTGATGGGGGTTAGGACTGGAAATGGGTTATAGGGGGGGCTTAAACTGAAAATGGGGTGATGGGGGGTTAGGACTGGAAGTGGGTTGATGAGGGGGGGCTAGGACTGGTATTGGGTTGGGGGGTTGCTAGGACTGGAAATGGGTTGGGGGCTGCTAGGACTGGAAATGGGCTGATGCAGGGACTAGAAGGGAATGGATGCTGGGTGAGGCTGGAACTAGAAGGGAGCTGGTGTTGGGGGAGGATTAGAATGGGATGGGGCTGGGAGAGTAAAATGGAGAGGGGAAAAATATTTTGTGTGGGAGGGATAAAAAATCTACAATTGGCCGGGTATTGGGAGAATAAGTGGGGATTGAGGATGAGGGGTAAATTTTGAGTAGATGAAATAGGAATGAGGAAAGAGCAAAAGGAGAAAGATTAGTATGTTAAAGCAGATGTAGAGAGAGAATGGAAAAAAAAAACAAGACAGAAGAAAGGACAAATGGACAGCAGATGGAGAGTTAGCAGAAGACACAAAGAAACCAGAAGAAAGTGGCTGGAACAATTGCAACTGAAAAAAATGCACAAAAGGTAGAAAAATATCTCTTTATTTTGAATTTATTAACTGGAATATGTCAGCTCTGGGAAATGTGCATCATTAATTTTTGCGCTTTGTTTAGTACAAGAGGAAATTAATTTATAGTTTTATTTCTACAGTGTTGTTGTATATTCCAAGTTTGGCTTTTGGGGTTCCCAGTTTAATTATTGTCTTCCTGTTCCTAAATTGTGATTCCTTGTTTGGTGATGGTCTGTTCTGCATGTGTAACTGAGCTGAGGTATTCTGTTTATATAATTCCTATTTGACATTGCCACTTGTTCTTTCCCCAGTAGGTCATGTATTGTTGTTCTCTGAAATGTATTGGTTTAATATTTGCAGTGTTGCCTTTTGATAGTTAGGGTATGGTGCTTTGTGAGTCCTGGTAGTGCTGTTAGGATACGGCGGGTTTGCTATGGGTTCTAAATGGGCAGCGTTTGTAGTAGTTCCTAATGTGCCTGGCGGTTGGTACTGGATTATAGTAATGTAGAAACCTTTTAGTCTTTCTTTATCCATATACTCATTAAGAGGCATGTTTACTAAAAGTTAGTGTATGGTAACATTATGCAAATATTTATGCAAATGAGGCTTTAATTGACGTGCTGGCACTTTGAGGAAATTCTTTGGGTTTGTGCGGCAGTTTGGGCACTCGGGCTCAAAAAGGTTAGCCATCACTGTCCTAGGGTATCTAGCGTCTTCGAGGCGCGGCCTGGAGGGCGAGAAGAATGCTTTTCCTTGCTTCTGGCCTTCCTCAGCGCCGATTCCACCACAATAGAACGATGTGGAAGCTGGTGCTGCCGAAAACCCGGGGAGGGGGGCACCCGATACAGAGCATGCATCGCAGTCGACGGTGCCGGAACCCTCAAAGGCGACCGCCAAGCCCCCAGCAGGAGATCCTGCAGGGAGGGATGCAGAGGAAGCATCACGGCGGCCCGTTCTGCAGGGCCTGGAGTTAGGTCCGGGATAGGGATGGCCAGCAAGTCCGCCATGTCAAGGAAAAAATTCTGAAAAGACGGCTCTCCCGGAGGGGCTATGCCGTGGGAGGCGGTGGCGGGAGAAGCCTCTCGGGCTGATGCCCGCTGGGCAGAGGAGGGGACCAACAGCCCCGGACCGGGGTAGTCAACATGGCGTCGTCGGCTCCTGGAATTGATTCCAAGCTAGGCATCGAAGGGGTCGATGACACCGACAGAGCCGCCGGAATCGGCCTCGGCCCCGAACCTGGGGGCGGCGCTGCCCCCGGCAACTGAAGCGGTTCCGTGGCAGCTGGAGGGCAGTGGCCAACGATCTCCGCTCTGCGTCATGGCAGGGGACAGGGGCCGATCCCGAGACGTGTCGTGGCCAAGTCTTCGAGGCTGGATACTGATTCCAGGCTGGGCATCGAACCGAGCGATGAGATCGACTCCCTTCTAGAGGGCCCCGGCAGGGGCGGCCGCACCGGCGGTGCTGATCCCGGGGAGCGGATAGGAACCGCGTCGATCGGCGTTGCGAGCATCAAGGGCCCCCGAGGACGAAGCTCGGTGGAGAGGGGGTCATCCGACGCCGGCGCCGATGTCGGGCGGCGGGCACTGCCAGATGCCGGGCCCCCTCTCGAGCCCGCCTGACCCGGAGGGAAATCCTTTCGGGGCATACGACCCGTCCCCGAGGGTACCCAGGTCGCCCGACGACGAGCCCCTGCGGGGAGGGAAGTGCAAAACTCCTGTGCCGATGCCGGGGTACCTTTGCGGGACGGCACGGATCCAGGCTGGATCGAAGACCCCGGGGCCCCCTTTCTCGGAAAGGGCGGGGCCCTCGACGGCCGCGACGATGCCGGGGGCTCGCCCGTCTGGGGCTGATCGACATACCCCGAGGCTCCTGGGGAAGGCCGACGGCGGTCCCTGGCGCTCGACACCCCTGCCGTCTCCGGCGGAGCGGTGCCGCGCAAACCCGGTACCACCCTCGCGCAGGGCTGGGATACCGGCAACCCAGCGCGGGTCAAAGCGACCGGCCCCGAAAGGAGCGAGGCCAGATGACCATCCCCGGTGAAGAGTGGAACCATCGACGCCGACGTGCCCGAAGCGGGTACCACCTCCGTGCATGGCCTGAACGTAGGGCCGCCAGACTGTGTCGAGTCGGTCGGCCCTAGAGCTGCCGAGGGCAGCGGCAGGTGATCCCCGGTGGGGAGCGGGTCACTCGACACCGATGCCGACGGGTCGGCACCGCTGGAAGCGGATACCACCCCCGTAGGGACGCCATACCGGCAGGAATCGGTCGGCCCCGGAGGTGCCGAGGACCGCGGCTGACAGCCGCCGGTGAGGAGCGGAACGCTCGACACCGACGCCGACGTCGAGGGGTCGGCACCGCCCGTAGCGGATACCACCCCCGCGCATGGCAGGGATGAAGGAACGCCAGACTGGACCGATTCGATCGTCCTCGGACGATCCTCGGTGAGGAGCGGAACGCTCGACACCGACACCGATGCCGGGGGGTCTGCCCCGCTAGAAGCGGGTACCTCCCTCGAGCACGGCTTGGATATAGGGAGGTCAGACTCGGTCGAGTCGATCGGCCCCGGAGGCGCCGAGGACACCAGCTGACGATCCCTGGCGAAGAGTGGGACACTCGACACCGGCGCCGATGCTGGGGAATTGGCACCGCTCAAAGCGGGTACCTCCCTCGAGCACAGCTCGGGAATGTTCTATGAGGAGCGAACCTCAGGAACATCCCGAAACCCCGTAGATACTTTGGAGCCCGAGGACTCCCGCCGGGGTATAGTAGCCAAGGGGGACTTGAGGGGTTGGCTGGAGCCGTCGCCATGCCGCGCATGAGACTCGCCCCTCAAGACTTGGCTAGCCTTAACAGACTGTTGCGTGGTTACCTGATCCTGGAGAGAAGAAAAACCCGATGACCGCGCCTTGGGCCTGAAAACGTCATCGAGGGATACCCGAAAAAGGGAAGGTGTTCTCCCGACACTGTAGCCCGGAGGACCCGGGGGGAAAGGGTCAGGCCCCAAACAAGAGAGGCACCAGGCATTGGAGTCCATGTGGAAAACTAAGTCCCCGCAGTGAGGGCACTTCTGGGGCTCCATGCTGTAAGCCCGGTAGGCCTCGGCGCCCAGAGGGAAAAAAGGTCCCGCTAGGCGACGAAAAATAAGTGAGAAAAGGAAAACAAAAGGGGCACAGAGGTGCCGCTGTCGGCGGGAAAAGCCGCGACTACAGAAACAAGAAAGAAAAAAAGAAAAAGGTGAAAAGTTCTGCGGTGGCAGGAGGGACATCCTGCCTGCTCCGCGGAAAACGAAAAACTGGGGAGAGGCAGTAGGAAGGGCGGGAAGCCACCGCGCAGGCGCGGGGGATGCTCCCAAAGGCTTTCTGATTGGATGCTGGGGAGCATTCCCGTGCGGGCTCCGTCGGCGACGTCTCCCATATGTGAAGACTCATTCCTGTTGTTCCTGGAGATCACTGTGCTACTCAAAAATCTCTGCTGATGAAGCTCGATATAAACCTAGTCTTATACCTCCTCCTAATCTACTGTCCTCCCTCCGTTGATTCTTCAATTTAGGACTCCCTCTATCAAACCTTTTCAGAACTGGTGACATTGCTCTCCAACATTTTATTAATGAAAGATCTTAATATTCACTACTACATTCAGACCTACCCCCATGGCAAATACTTCACAACATTTATGTCTGAATTGGGTTTTACGTAACAGGTACCTTTTCCAACACACTCAGCAGGACACATTCTGGACTTAGTTTTGCATAGTGCCATTACATCTTTTTCCCTATTGAACTTTGCAGCATCCCCTTCCACCTAGTCTGATCACTTTCTCCTTATTTTTTGACTTGAGCTTACATGGCGCTTCCCATTTCTCAAGACTCCTCCTCTTGAACCTTGCACATAGTTGAAGATCTTGCACAGGTTGATCCAGCCTCATTTTCAGCCTGTTCTACCTTATTCTCCCCTAACTGACTCTGTCTGTCCCTGATCTGGTCAATACCTAAAACAAGAAACTGAGCTCCCGTTTAGACACCATTGCACCCCCTAGGCAACACAAAACACCATGGTCCCTACTACCCTTGGTACCGTGGTGGTGGTCTCCTCCTGAAGTGACAGACCCAAAGGGCTGAAAGGGCTTGGAAGAACCCACTGGTCACAGCCCAGGCCTTAGCCTCCTTTAAGGAGTGTCACCTCTTATCACTCCAAAGCTACATTGGAAAAGAGAATACTATTCACCCAAAAGCGCTATTTTCTCTGGTTTCACAGCTTTCCTCTTTAAAATGTGCCCTGATTCTCTAACTTGGACTGGTCCTTCTACAGACACCCTAGCCAACTATTTTTACACCAAAATCTTGGACATTAGACACGGTACTATCAAACAGTATCAGTTATATGTGCCCCCCTCTGGGCTGCTTTTGGATCCTGACCCCCTTATTCTGTCTACACCCATATGTGTTTTAATCATTTTCCTTAAAGAACTGCCCTAGTCCCCTGTCTGATCCATTTGTCTCTCTTAGCAGATTATAAGCTCTATGGAGCAGAGACAGAAACAGTCTCTTATGTGTATGTGTACATCGCCGCATATGCTTATAAGTGCTATATAAATAAGTAATAGTGATAGTAGTAGCAGCAGCAGCAGCAACCACCATTACCGGATCCACCAGGTCCTTCTGACCTAAACCCTTCCATCCCTCTATCTCACCACTAGTCCTCTTAACCTCGGGACCCATTTCTCCTTAACCAATGTATCAGGCACTATCCGTAAAACTTTGTCTGCTTGATCCTTTCCCTTTCAAATGGATTGGAGAAACCTCCCTTGGCCTAGTACCCTATGCACCTCTACCATTTATCTTCCATTCTAGCTCTGTGCCAGACCAGTGGAAACAGGCTCTCATACAGAACAAACTAAAAAAAATTCTCTCGACCCCTCTATACCCGTCCATCGCATCCAATTTTTAACCTTTCGTTCCTGTCCAAGGTCATGGAGAAAATTATTTTCACCCAACTCTGGGATCATGTTGAAATTCTAAACTTTTGCACCCACGTCAATAGGTTTCTGTCCAGACAATAGCAGTGAAATATCCTAACGCTCTAAGTGAGATTCATAGATATCTTGATAAAGGTGGGATTACTATGGCAGCATCACTAGACTTCTCGGCCGCTATGGATTTAGTCACTCATACCCTGTTTCTTTGACTTCAACATCATCAGTATTGAAGACCAAGTTCAGTCTTTGTTCTCCTTCTGTTCTAAATAATTGTTCCTTTAGAGTCTTAGCTGGTCCTCATACCTCTTCCCCTCAATGTCTAGTCTGTGGGGTTCCCAGAGATAAGTTTTAGCCCCCTTCCTTTTCAACATCATCCTCGGTCCATTGGCTACAGTAGTGCAGGATCTAGGAATAAGTGTATTGTACTATGCCGCTGACATTCTCATCACTTACAGAAATTCACGCTTCACTGATTTAATGCCCTTTAAATTATTACTTAAAGAAAGTATTTCAATAGCTTGAAATCAAACAGGTCAAACTGTTAGTGCAGCTGGATTAAAAAAGGTTTGGACAAGTTCCTGGAGGAAAGGTCCATAAACCATTATTAAAGAGGACTCGGGAAATCCACTGCTTGCCCCAATACAAGCATTGTGGAACCTGTGTGTCTTCTTGGGAAACTGCCAGCTATTTGAGACCTAGATTGGCCACTGTTGGAAACAGGATTCTGGACTTGAGGGACCTTGGTCTGACCCAGCATGGCATTTCTTATGTTCTTAACACAGGTGCACTTTATTGCCATTCAGTGAGGTGGCAGTAAGCACACCCATACTAACTGAGACACTGAAGATTAGTGTGCACTAATGACCCCCCGCACTAACCACAAGGTGCAGTCAATACTCACTCTCTACCCTTTCACACACTAAGCAGCATGAGATTTTTACTTCCTTGGCTGTTTAGCATGCAGTAAAAGCTACCATGACCTACTTAGCATGTGGCAAAGCTAACAGCATACTTTAGTAAGCATGCCCCATTATGTGGTACTTTATAGACAGCAGAATGTACAATGGAGTGAAAATTTTAACAAGGCATGTTATATGCTTCCTTCCTGCAGAGCCCTGTCATCGCATCTGAAGAAGGGAGCTATATGACCTCTAAAGCTCATGAATATCACCTTCTTTAGAGATGTCATAGGCTGATCCACCAAAAGTGTATTCAAACTGCAAGGAATCCATGAGGGGCTAAAGGCATTTAATGTTCATTTTTCTATAACTTATCTTCTATTGCATCTAATTAGAGGGCAGTGGTATGGGCTACAGTTCAAAACTGTTTTTTATTATATTCACTGGTGGAACTGGCCACCACAAATAATGGGCAATAAAGGCATTCCCTATCAAGCTTCTCCAGGACAGTTGCTCTAGACAAAATGGTGCACAAACAGAAATTACACTTACCTGGTAATTGTCGTTCCTTGAGTGACGAGTTTAGTCCTCCACCTCTGGGTTGTGCACCTTCTCCTGCAGCTTGGAGACTGGGCATGTCAAAGTCATGACATCACTGAAAATAGCCTGCTGGTATCTCCCATCAGCCCCCAGTGTACTATTGACAAAGCAAACTCTAAGGAACAACAAATAAGTAACTATACCATAACTTTAAATAACTCTCCATTCCTCAACCTGAGGAACCTTTTTAACCTTATCAGTCTTATATTTTCTTTTTTTGTTAACTTTACATTCACGTCTCCCCTATGCAAACACGTTTCCTATACCATCCCCTCGTTTAAATGAGAGAAGGAAGAAACATCAGAGAGGGATACTCACTGCGATCTAGAATCTGAAAGGATCTGCCTACTCCTTGAGATTGATGCTCCACTCCGCCTGAAAATAAACTCTGAAGAAATCACACCCCTGGGCGGGAATGAGGACTAAACTGTCGTCACTCAAGGAATGACAATTACCAGGTAAGTGTAATTTCTATTTCCTTATCGTTCCTCCAGTTTAGTCCTCCACCTCTGGGATGTAACAGAGCAGTAATCATTGGGAGGGACCTTTCCAGCCAACTCACCACACCGTCGACCCGGAACAGGCATCCTTTACTGCCAGAACATTTAGGCAGTAGTAGTTACTGAGGGAATGAAGAGACAACCTGGAAGCTGCTCTAACAATCCCCCCTGGTGGAATGACACAGTGATCCACCCATGAAGCTGCTTGCGCCCTGGTAGCAAGAGTCAGAAAGCCCTCCGGAATCGTACAACCTCACTACCAGAATGCTGAGGCAACCACCGCCTTAACCCAGTGCGAAATGGCCGCCTTCGCTGATGCTTCCCCTTCGCGGTGACCTCCAACCAACACACAAAAACAAAGAAACGAATGCCGCACCCTGCATTTTATGTTTCCTATCGGCGTAAGCTACGAATAAAAACCTCCCCTTCCAGAAAAACCGAGAACTGGAAGAGAAACCAATAGGCTCAGGAGAAAAATCAGATACCACCTTTTGGAAGGACGACAGGACTGGTTGCAAACACCACCCTCTATCCAGAAAGGGTGAAAACAGCTCATTACATGACAACGCCTGAAACTCCGAAACTCATCACGCCGAACAAAGAGCTATCAAAGCCACTGTCTATAACAGCAAATCCTTTGCCGACGCCTGGAGTAAAGAATCAAAGGGCTCTTTAGTTAATGCCTCTAAGGCCCAATCGGGATCCCACGGCGGCACCCGAACTCTCCTTGAGGAGCGCAGTCGGGTCCCAACTTAAGGAAATGCCACACATCGATCCGAACACCTAGCGCTATTCCCTCCATAGAACCTCTACAGCCGGAAACAGTCGCCAGCTGGGTCCTCTAAGCAACTGGCCGCTAGTTCCTTCAGACACTGTCCTGCAGAGAACTCAGACCAAGGATACAGACACCTTTGTCGCCCGGACTTGCCGCCGTGAATAGCAGCCTTCAAAAAGGCGCTAAGCAGGGACCTATGTACCAGACACAGCCTGCCTCCTTGCTCTCAACAAGGTGGCGGAGACTGCCGCAGAATAACCCTTCTTCTTCAGCCCCGCCCATTCACAGGCCAAACCTTAGGCGGGAACCGATCCACCTGAGACATTCGTCGCGGACCTAGCCACAGCAGAACGTCCGCTACCGGCAATTTCTAGGAAATGCCCGTCGAGTAGGCGAATGAGATCAGCCTAGTATGGCCGTCTCATCCAACCGGGCGCTACCAAGAGTACCTTTCCCCGAAAGCCTCAATACGCTAACTACTTGCCCTATGAGAGCCCACGGGGAAAGGACAAGACAGACTTTTAACTGGGAGCTTACTGAGCCTCGACTTGGACGAACCATCAGCCGCCCCATTCCTCCACCAGAGAGACCTCCGGGTGAACCCCAAGGAAGCCAATAATATTAGCTAGAGCTCGAATTAAACCATAATGCACATTTACCACATAAAGCAAATCAGGGTCTAGTCGATTCAACTCCTTGATCCTTTCCTGTTCCAGGCGAGTAGACTGCCGTAAACACTGGGACACCTGAAGCATGCTCTCGCCCCCCAGGCTCCACAAATGGGAGCTTGTAAGGACAGAGCATTGCCCCCAACGATCGCTTTAGTGAACCATCTACTTTCCTATCTTGCGCTAAAGAAGACTGCTAGGGCTCTCTTCCCTACAGTGAGTCCACACCCCCTGGTAGTGCAAGGTGTGCACCCACCCACGTAGTACCCAGGGCTGCCCCTGCTTAGCCTCAAAATGTCAATCAAGAACAGGCGAATTCAGGACAGCTGAATACTTTTTTTTTTTCCACAGAGACATCTCTTAACCAAAAATTCTTTCAGCATATGTTAAGAGAAGCTCTTTCCGTGCCAACAATATGAAGTAGAAAGAACTCCCCATCCCAGGCATACTAATCCACGGCCTTCCTGCTAGAGTAATGCCCCATTCCATCTGACTGCACAAAGATGGACTTTATATTTTAAGTTCAACTAGCCCTGGTGTTAGGAAATACAGCTTTCTCATTCCGTAGTGGCAATTGAGTCAGCAATGAAGAAGCCGAGAAACTGCAGACAAGTTCCCATTATACTACCTGGAAAAGACTCCACTTTTAGACCACTGAAGCAAAAAAGCATGCGAGAGTGCACTGTCTCCTGCCAGTAGCTGATCAAATTTAAATGATTCAGTGTATGCAGGGCAATTTCCAGAGAATGCAAGGTCCCACATCCAGGCTGCTTCCACATTCACAGTCTAAACCGGCAGCCATCTTGGCTGATGCCGATCAGCGTGGAAGCCATCTTGTAAGCCCAGCATATGATGTATGCCTACTAGAATCTGAGCTGCTGCTATTGCTGCTAGAGAACTAGCCTGGCTGCGTGCTTCTGGCCCCCATAAAGGCATTCGCTAAACACTAGCAGATACTCTCCGTACTGGAGAACCTCTGATAAATGGAATGGGAGCATAGATAGCTTCAAAGGCCAGAGTTCTATTTTGCAACCTCTCTCCACTGAGCTGCACTTTCCATATGTAAAATTAAACCACATATAGCCAAAATTAAGACATTACAAATCTACCATAAAGAGTGGTTACTCACCTGTAACAGGTGTTCTCCAGGAGCAGCAGGAATCAGTCCTCACATATGGGTGACGTCGGCGCCGACGGAGCCCTCGTGCAGAGCATTTCCCCAGCTTTCAAAGAAAGCCTTTGGGAACTGCAGCGCGCATGCGCGGTCCCCTTCCCGCCCAAGGGTGCCATCTTGCTCAGTCTGATGACATAGCTAAAAGACAGCAAAAAAGTAGCAAAAATAAATCATATGACTGCAACTCCAAGGGGAGGAGGGAGGGTTGTGAGGACTGATTCCTGCTGCTCCTGGAGAACACCTGTTACAGGTGAGTAACCACTCTTTCTCCAGGACCAAGCAGGAAGTCAGTCCTCACATATGGGACTCCCCAGCTTAAGGCTACCGGAGACCTCAAGCGGAAAAATGAGCTCCCTCCAGCTCGTCGGTACGTAAGGAAGGAATCTTCTCTGAGAATGCCCCCGACCGGTAGCCCAACACCAGGGCCGGAGGGTAGGAGTTGCCTAAACCCCAAAGAGATTATGGAGTACTGCCTGTCCGAAAGTACTGTCCCTGCGGGACTCCCTCTCGAGGCAGTAATGGGCCGCAAGAGTCTGGCTTGAAGACCAAGTAGTGGCCCGGCAGATGTCTGCCAATGGAACAGAGCGGAGATGAGCAGTGACGCAGCCTTCGCCCTGACACGATGAGCTGTGACTCGACCCTCCAACGAGAGGCCGGCTGCCCCATAAGCCCAGGCGATACAGTCAGCGACCCATATGGACAAAGTACGCTTGGAGACAGGTAGCCCCAACTTATTGGGGTCAAAAGAAACGAAGAGCTGAACAGCCCTCCGGTGCTCCCGCGTACAGTCGAGGTAGAAGGATAACGCCCTCCTACAGTCCAGGGTATGCAGGACCATCTCAGCTCGGTTGGCATGCGGCCTGGGAAAGAAGGTCGGAAGAACCACCTCCTGATTGAGGTGAAAAGGGGAGACAACCTTAGGAAGAAACTTCGGGTGAGTCCGTAAGACTACCCTATTCCTGTAGAACCTAGTGTAAGGGGGATCAGACACTAGTGCCTGAAGTTCACTCACTCGCCTAGCAGAGCTAAGAGCTACCAGAAACAAGGTTTTCCAGGAGAGAAAACGGAGAGGGCAGGTAGCCATAAGTTCAAATGGCGGACAAGTAAGCCGCTGTAAGACCACATTCAGATCCCACTCAGGGGCTGGTGGACGCAAAGGAGGCTTAAGCAGGAGGAGGCCTCTGAGAAAACGAGCCACCAAAGGGTGGTTGGAAAGAGGCCTCCCATCCACCGGCGAGTGGTGCGCTGAGAGAGCACTGAGGTGAACCCTGACAGAGTTGGACTTAAGGCCTAGATTGGAGAGGTAAAGCAAATATTGCAATACTACTGCTACCAAGCACGAGAAGGGATTCTCGCTATGCTGAGCACACCATGTGGAGAATCTACGCCACTTAAGAGCGTAGGATTTCCTGGTGGATTGCCGCCTAGAGGCTAAGACTACGTCTTCCACCTCTCTAGGCAGGAGTAGGGGAGCCAGGACTACCCTTTCAGCAGCCAGGCCATCAGATGAAGGGACTGGAGGTTGGGGTGCAAGAGAGACCCCTGGTCCTGAGACAGGAGATCGTGTTGAATTCCCAGAGGCAGGGGAGTGTCCACCGCCAGTTGCAGCAGGAGTGGGAACCACGGCTGCCTCGGCCACCTGGGGGCTATCAGAATCATTGAGGCCCTGTCCTTGAGGACCTTGAACAGTGTTCGAGACACTAGTGGCGTGGGAGGAAACGCATATAGTAGGCCTTGGGACCATGGAATCAGAAAGGCATCCGCTGCTACTCTGAGAAGATGCAGTTGTCTGGAACAGAATCTTGGGAGTTGCCAGTTCAGAGGGCTGGCGAAAAGATCCATGGTGGGGAGGCACCACCTGAGAAAGATCTGCTGAACCACCAATGGATTCAATCTCCATTCGTGTGGTTGCAGGATCCTGCTCAGTCTATCCGCCAGGTAATTTTCTTGACCGGGGAGGTAGACAGCCTTGAGGAGGATTCCGTGATTGACGGCCCAAGAGCACTGCCATTGTGCCTCCTGACAGAGAAGGAAGGAGCCTGTGCCTCCTTGTTTGTTCATGTAGAACATGGCAACTTGATTGTCCGTCTGGACCAGTACAGACTGGTGAGATGTGAGGTGGGAGAAGGATCTCAGAGCTAGGCGTATTGCCCGTAGCTCCAGGAAGTTTATCTGCTGAGCAGCCTCCCAAGGAGTCCAGAGACCCTGAGTACATGCCCCTTGGCAGTGTGCTCCCCAACCTAGAAGAGAAGCATCTGTCGTCAGCACTCGAGAATGCGGAGGGGATTGAAAATCCACTCCGAGTACCAGATTCGGAAGATGAAGACACCATTGTAGAGAGGAGACGAGCAGGGTGGATATTCTCACCGAGTCTGCAAGGCTCCCTGTGGCCTGATGCCACTGAGGTCGAAGGCTCCACTGAGCAGGCCGCATGTGCAGGCGGGCATTGGGGGTTACATGAATCGTGGAAGCCATATGGCCGAGAAGTCTCAGGAATTGCCTGGCGGAGACCAGGGAATTGCTGTGAAACTGCCTGGCTACATCCAACAACCGGAGGGCCCTGTCCACTGACAGAAAAGCCCTCGCCTGAAGAGTGTCTAGCCTTGCTCCTATGAATTCCAAGTTCTGGGACGGGAGCAAAGTGGACTTTGCGAAGTTTATGACAAACCCCAAGTGCTGAAGCAGAGCCACAGTGCGAAGGGTGGCTTGACTGGCCTCCTGGGAAGACTGGCCCCTTATGAGCCAGTCGTCCAGGTATGGAAATACAAAAAGACCTCAGGTAGGCCGCCACCACCGCCAGGCACTTGGTGAACACCCTGGGAGCGGAGGTCAGGCCAAAGGGAAGTATTCTGTACTGGTAGTGGTTTCCCCCCACAACAAATCTGAGATATTGTCTGTGGTCTGGATGAATAAGGATGTGAGTATAAGCATCCTTTAGATCTAAGGAGCATAGCCAATCTCCTTGCTGGAGGTAGGGCAGCAGGATTCCAAGGGTAAGCATCTTGAACTTTTCCCTCTCCAGGAACTTGTTGAGGTTGCGCAAGTCTAGGATGGGTCTGAGGCCTCCTGTTCTTTTTGGTACCAGAAAGTACCTGGAATAAAAGCCGTGACCTCTCAGGTGGTGGGGCACCGGTTCCACAGCCTGTTCCTTTAGCAGACTTGCTAACTCCTGAAGGAGTAGGTCCCTGTGCAGAGGGAGTCTTGGAGGCTCCCCTGTAAAATAGGAGGGAGGTACCTGGTGAAAATGGAGAAGATAGCCCTTTTGGACTATATAGAGCACCCAGGCATCTGATGTGACGGCTGACCACCTGTGGGCAAAGTGGGCCAGCCGGCCTCCTGTGCTGATGTGAGCCAGCTGAGGAGAAGAGACTATGCTTGCTGAGTCAAAAACCCCCACCCTGCTGAGCAGAGGCCGGTGTTGGTGGCTTGGGGGCCTTCTGTCTACGGGGCCCATGACCCTGCCCCTTGGCCTGCTGACCCTGTTGGGGAGCTGCAGAGGCCTGATAATGAGGGTATTGTTTATAGGCAGAGGACTTCCTCGGGTAAAAGGTCTTTTTTCCCCGAGCCCTTCTTCTTCTGAGAAGGGGCAGAGGTTTTTCTGGACAGCCTAGTCCTGGTCAGAGTCTTGGTCTCGAGTTCTGCAGCCTTTTCAGCCATAGGCTTGCCAAAGAGGTTTTCACCTCGGCAGGGGACATCAACCAACTTGTCCTGCACCCATGGCTCGAGGTCGGATGACTGTAGCCAAGCCTGTCGGCGGGCACCGATGCCGGCCCCGGCTACTCGGGCTGAAGCCTCGAAGCCATCGTAGGATGCTCGAGAGATAAACTTCGAACACTCTCGAATACCAGTGGACAAGGCTTGGAACCGCTGCAAAGGTTCCTCGGAGAGACCAGCAGAGAACCCGGCAATCTCCTTTGCCAGGTCTTGGAGCTACATGCCCATGTAGAGCTGGTAAGTCTGGATACGGCAAGCAAGCATAGAGCCCTGGAAGCACTTCTTACCAAGGGCATCCAGGTTCCGGGCCTCCCGGCCGGGAGGCACCAAGGAGTGCATCTTCAGTCGATGCATGGCCGATTCCACAACCATGGAGTGGTGCGGTAATTGTGCCTTTTGGAACCCGGGGCTCTTGCGGACTCGATAGATGGAATCGACCCGCTTGCTTAACACCGGCGTCGAGGCCGGGGTCTCCCACATGCGGAAGAGCAGCCGCTCCAGCATCGGAGGAACCGGTACAGTAAAGGCCTCCTTTGGGGGAGAGTCATACTAGAGGGGCCTCAAACTCCTCGGCTCGAGGCTCCTCCTCGGGAACCGCGGGGAAGGCCAAGGCCTTGGCCATATCCCGCACAAAGTCCGAGAACCGGGTATCCTCCAGTGGGGATCGTCTCCGAGGTTCGGACTCCGGCGAGTCCGATGGGACACACAGAGTCCGATAAGACACACAGAGTCCGATAAGTGTCGGGTGACTCTTCGTCCTCCGTCTCCCAGCCCGACTCCTTGGAGGAGGAATCGAGCGGCTCCGGTCGGGCGGGCACCGATGCCATCCGCCCCGACGTCGAGGGTACCGGCGTTGACGACCTCGGTCCCGAACGGGAGGCCGAGGGAGACCGTGGCCGAGGATCGACTCGAGCCCGCATGGACTCGAGGATCGGCTCGGCCTCCGGGGTCGACTTGGACGTCGAGGTCCCGGTGGTCGGGGCAGATGCACCGGTGAGACCGGTGATCAATGCCCGCTGCTGTTCCATGAAGGCAGCGAGGCTGCTCTCCAAGGCTGTCAACCTGAGTCCGAGCTCAGGAGACCCAGCAGCCCCCGACTCGGGCCCCGACGTCGGCTCCCCTGGAGGAGAGTCCACGAGGACTACAGCACTCACGTGTCCAGGAGACTCCATCTCGATACGAGGATGCTTGGCAGGCCTCTCCGAAGACCCGGGACGGCTATCGGGGCTATGCGACCTGGCCCTCGAGGAACCAGGAGCGTCCACCAATGCCGCCCTCACAAGTTTCTTCTTCCTGCGATGTTCCCGCGAAGGAGACCCCCGCTCAGAGGAACCCCGACGCTGCTCGGGGCCGGAGTCCTGAGACGTCGAGGCCTCTGACGAGGTCCGGGCCCATCCGGACGCGGAGTCAGAGAAGATCCTATCCTTCTGGTGCTGCCGAGTCAACGCCTTCGAGGACATTTTGCCACACGGACCACAGATCATCAGGTCATGATCGGGTCCAAGGCAGTGGAGGCAGCAGTCATGTGTGTCTGTAAGAGACATAAGTTTCTTACACCGATCGCACTTTTTAAACCCGCTGGTAGCCATCGGGGGAAAAAGGGCCCCTGCGAGGTCAAAAGACCGGGCTGCCAGTGAAAAAAGAAAAATGGCGCGAACGCTAGTCACAAAGGACAAAAACCGAAAAAGAGAGAGTGGACTCGATATCGGCGTATCGGGCCAAGGCGGGAAAATGATCCGGCGTCGAACCGAAGGTAGAAAAAGAAAAAACAGGGAAATCAACTTTTTCCTCGGGGAAAAACGAACTATGTCCGTCGAGCTCCGCGGAAAAAAGAAGACTGAGCAAGAAGGCACCCTTGGGCGGGAAGGGGACCGCGCAAGCGCGCTGCAATTCCCAAAGGTTTTCTTTGAAAGCTGGGAAAATGCTCCGCACGAGGGCTCCGTCGGCGCCGACGTCACCCATATGTGAGGACTGACTTCCTGCTTGGTCCTGGAGAAAATCTTATAATTTGGGCAAAGCCAAACTAAACGGGAATATTTTCCATTAAGAAACCACACAACTATAAAACCCCTCTCATGACATAATGCTTATGGCAGAGCATTCCACATCTGTGGACTGGCCATGGCACTCACCCAAGCACCTGTTACAACTGTCCAAGACAGTTATCATCATAATTCCTTTTGACTTGAATATGTTTACAGTGGATCATAGTGCTATATCACAGCAGCTAAGCCAAAATAGTAACCTGCCATATAAACCGACTTTAACGCTTTATAGGACCTTCTATGGATAGCGGAAGGAGATTCACATAGCTATGCCTTTTTTTTTTTTTTTTTTAGTATAGGACTCCAAAAACCGAGTTTCCGCCAACTCCAATAAAATCAAAGCAGATCAGCTAAAATTACCCGAACTGCTCCTATAGCTTTGCAAGAAGCTACCAGCCCCCGCTGCACCCAGCTTTCCTTCCCCCCTTATCCTGAGGGATTCAGCATTGCAGGACGCGTTGTGCACCCCCTTCCAGCCTGCTGCGTCTGCCAGGGAGCTGAAGAATGAAATAGAGAGTAGAACTCCTGGAAGCAACAGTGTCCCAACCTTGGGATTCAGGACGCAAAAGGCCACCTAATAAATCAACAGTGTTAGCTAAAAATGAACAAGGCTATCTCTCACTAGTTTCTTTTTCTTTTTTAAATCCCACCGAAGTCCGTGGGACCCAAGCCTTCGAACACAGCCCCTTAACGCTGTGCATTAACCATAACCAGAGAAATGAAATCCTGCTCTAGAAATAGATGAGAATTTCCTGGGAAGGGCATGCTAAGTGGAGCTATGAAACACACAGGCACCCCCCCCCCCCCCAGCCTTCCTGCAGTCAGAGAAATAGCAGTGGGATACACCGACAACTTTGCAAATGGAGGTCTTAGAGGTTGCTGCCTGTGTGAACCTGATGAGTAATACGATTTTGTATTTTACCACCCCCCCTCCCCCCAGGGATGGGGGCACTGAATACTATATGTGATTCATGAGCAGCGCTGCCATCCGGTGGCCTTTAGGGCACCAGAGCCCAACAAACGATACAAGCAAAAGAAACACTAGGCCCAAAAATCTAGCTATCCTGCCTGTTGTCTTCCTCACACAGGCAGCTCCCTGCAACTCTCGCCATGCGGTCCAAATACCTAGAGAGAAAATGGCCTCCCCTTCACCAATGAATTTTGGCGCCAAGAACAGCCGCTGAAAAAGGAGCCCTCAGCAGGCCGACCGAGCTCGAAGGCCTTACCTGCAGGGCCGAAAGCCACGCAGCCTGCTCCTACCGCCTTGAATTCCTCCGATCCTCAAGCCGTGCTGATGCGCCTGGCAGCCGCAGCAAGGACCGCTCAGCCGGTTCCACAGAGTAAAATTAAAATCCTGCAGCAACGGAGAGGCTCCGTTTCACACAGCTTCAGTGTGGCTGTACAGGTCCCGGAGCTCTCTCCCGTACCGTCCAGGGAGAGAGATCCGCACCGGCGAATGCCTGCAGCAAGTGAAAATAACTGACAAGGAGGGAAGGTGAGAGCTGCTACTAATTTAAAGAGCCAGGCTCAAATTTAAAATTACTGTAAATATAAGGAAATTTGTTCCTAATAACTAAAGGGAACTAATCCCAGATTGCCAATTAACCAAAAGTAAAATGAAAAGTAAAAATCAAAAGTAAATCAGAATAGAATTTGTCACACTAAATGCTCCGTATCTGTTCCCCCCAAGTGAGCCCAGAAGCTAGGCTCACTACGTCCTCCTGCTGCATGGAGACTGGACACACTGGGAGCTGATGGGAGATACCAGCAAGCTATTTATTTATTTATTTATTTACAGTCTCTTATATACCGCACTATTCATCATCAGCGCGGTTTACATGTAACAAAAAATGCTCAGTACAGTTAACACGTATGAGTTTACAGGTAACAGGGCACAAAACTTGGATAACAGGAGTAAACTATTTACAAAACTTGCTACATGGAGTTATAACAGAAGTTTCATAGAAACATAACCACCACTATGGGCTTGGGTATCAAACTTGGTGTGTTGTTGAGATACCATAATATGTCTGGAAATGGTATCGCTGGGTGTCTTTGGGCTCTAGGGGATGTCGTTGGGCTCTATCAGGTACTTGTTGTTGAAGAGGTGGCATTTGAGGGCTTTCCTAAACTGTGGTAGGTTCTTAATAGCCCGGATATCAGGAGGTAATGCATTCCAGCATCTTGGGGCACTGAAACTAAAGGCTCTGTTGGCTGTCGATTTGGTGCAAACAGTTAGTACCTTCGGGACTTTTAGGGAGTTTATAGACGTGGATCTTCTTAATCTATTTGGGGATGTGATATGGATGAGTGAGGTTAAGGATGCAGGTGAGAGGTTGTTAACAGCTTTAAAAGTGGTTATCAAGGTCTTGAAGACTATTCTAGCCTGGATGGGTAGCCAATGCAACTGTATCAGCAGAGGCGTCACGTGGTCGCTCTTGGAGGCTCCATGGAGGACTCTTGCTGCCGCGTTCATGGCTAGCTGCAGCGGGTTCAGTGTGGATTGGGGAAGACCTTGTAAGATGCATTGGCATAGTCAAAATGAGGTATGATCAACGCCTGGAAGATTGTCCGGAAATCAGTTGGTTCAAGCATGGAACGTAGATGCCTAAGTGAGCGGATCTTGTAGTATACAGATCTGACTATGTTTCCTATGTGGGCCTTCATATCCAGGTGTTGATCTAAAGTGACTCCCAGGTAACATATTGAGGGTTTAGATTGCAGCTCAGCTTCTTTTACATTAAGAAATTGTGGTGGGGTAAATTTGGGGTTCCTCGAAATGAAGAGTACTTCCGTTTTCTTATGTTGTATTCTGAGGTTTTGAGAAAGAAGCCAGTCAGATATTGCATTGAAACAATTTGTCAGTGGGGAGAGGTCCATATGCTCAGTCGAGAAGGGTATGTAAAGCAGGACGTCGTCTGCGTATAACATGCAATCAACATTGTAGGACCGGATGATATTACAAATTGGCTGCATGTAAATATTGAACAAGAGCGCAGAGAGGGAGGAACCTTGTGGGACTCCCTGGCTTTGGTGGAATGGTTCTGAGTTTATCCCTCCAGAACGAACATGCTGCCATCTTTCGGACAGGTAGGATCTGCACCATTCAAGCGCTCTTCCATTAATGCCTTTGTCAATCAGTCGTCCTAATAGAAGCTCGGGAGGTGTGTGGATTCCTTTAATTTACCTTGGACTGCCTTCTGAGTGGTTCCCGACGCTAGCTCCTGCACTGATTGATCACCTGCTGTGTAGCTGTGGGCTATAAAATCTACTGCCCTGCCGCGGGACGCTGAGGTGTGTGGATTCCTTTAATTTACCTTGGACCGATGGACGCTCACGTCCGAGTGAGTGATCCTTCTCCTGCCACATTGACATTAAAGGATGGTGGACCGGATATTTCTGGCGTGAATACCTCGTCGTCCGTGTCTTCTCCCCGCGAAACGGGTTCGTCTCCGCCCTGCTTGAAGTCTGTACATATGTCTGGGGAGGCCCCTCCACAGGTGGATGTGGTGGGGACCGATCCGGGCCTAGTTCTTCTGCCCTCTACGTTCTTGAAAATTGATTCCGCCTCAGAGTTACCTCCATCTTTGCCTTCAGTAATTAGAAGCTCGTGGTTTACTGAATCAAAAGCTGCAGCGATGTCCAGAAAGATGAGAGCAAATCCTTGACGGATGTCGTCAATGCCGGTGATTATCTTGCAGAAGAGAGCGGTAAGAAGGGTTTCAACTCCATGGAATTCCCTAAAACCATGTTGGCAAGGGTCTAACGGTGCAGCAGAGTCGATGTGATCCTGCAATTGACGTTGTGCCTCCTTTTCAATGATCTTCGCGAGTAGTGGGATGCTAGAAATAGGTCTATAGGATTCTACCTGTTGGGGATCGAGCTTGCAGTTCTTTAGCAGAGGTCTGATAGAGGTATGTTTGAGGGCTGAGGGGAAAGAGCCGGTTGAGAAGGAGAGCTTCATTATTTTGAATAGTACTGGGCTGAAGTGACTGCGAAGCTCCTTGATCCAGAAGGCTGGGCATGGATCAGTCTGGGCAGTGGTGGTATTAAGGGCCGCAACAGTGTCTTCAATTCCTCTCTTGGTGGGGGTAGAGAACATGGTTAGGGCTGTTTGGCAGTCTTGAACTGTGGTGGTAGTTGTAGTAGAGGTTTTGTTGGTTTGGCAAATCTTGGATTGGATATAGGTTGCAAAATCTTGTGGGTGTATCTCAGCTGGAGGTCCGGGGGATGGTTTCTTCGATAAAGTCTTTACCAGGTCAAAAAGGTTGTGTGGTTTATTAAGCGATCTCTTTAAGGTATCGGAGTAGTACTGCTTCATCGTATCGGTGATTGCGTTGCGATGCGCAGCCAGATGGAAGTTGTATGTTGTCTGGTCATTTAAAGAATGAGATCGGCGCCAGCGTTTCTCTAGTTTCCGTAGTTGGTTAAGCGATGCTCTAAGATCAGCTGAGTACCATGGGGCACTCGCTCTTTTACCTGGAGGCTTGTTGGTTGGTGTGCGTAGGGCGATTGAGCTGAGGCAATTGTTCCAGTGGGAAATTAGGTCGTCAAGGTTCTGGGTGGTATCAGAGATGAGTTGTTTCGTTTCCGCAAGGATAAGATCTCTGTTGTAAGGCTTGAAACATCGAGAGAGCGGTCTTGCAGGGTTGCTTTATATTTTGTTGATTTTTGTGTAGGCTTTGTGAGAAGGGATCTGGATGATGATCAGTTTGTGATCTGACCAAGGAACAGAAGTTATGGAAGTTATGTGGTCCTGGGCTGGGATAAGAGATGTTTGCGGGGCGAATACTAGGTCCAGGATATTTCCCTTAATATGAGTAGGATCTTTAACTAATTGCTTGAAGCCAAGGTTTTCGAGGGCATCGAGGAAGGCTGATGCTTGATTTTCTTGTAGTGTAGGCAGGTTAAAGTCGCCTAGAATCCAATTTGGGATGCTTGGGTTATGAGTGTTGGATGCAAGATCGATGATAGCCGCAAGATCATCTGGGGAAGCTGAAGGTGCTCTGTAAAGCAGGTTGATTGAGCAGCGTTTGTTGGAAATGGTGACGGTCTCCAGGTGATTTGTACTGGTGGAGTCTATCGTTCGAAAATGGAGGTCTGTCCTGGTGAGGATGAGCACGCCACCTCCTCTTTTGTCTTGTCTATGGCTTGAGTGTGCGGTGAAGTTCTGGGGGAGGAGCTGGTTGATTATGATGTTGTCTTCGGCGGATAGCCATGTCTCAGTGACCATGAGTATATCAAGGTCGTGGCTGGCAATGATGTCAGTGACAGCTGGCCACTTCTTCCAGATAGAACGGGCATTGATGAGTGCACATTTTAGGCTATGAGGGTAGGGGTTTTCAACTTGTTTGGGTTTCATATTGTGTTGAAGTGCAATGTGTAACAGATGGGGCTGGTGTGAGCGGGTGTCCCAATTTATGTTATTATGGGATGCACTAGTCCATCTCCTCCCATGGCTCTGTAATATAGGAATCTGATTGGATGCTGGGGTTAAGGCGAGAGAGTTGGAGAACCAACTTGCAAGGATGATATAACATCCTACTACAGAGGTAATGGGGGGATCCATCTTGGCAGAGCGCTATGTAATTGTGGGTCAGTCAGGGTAGATTACCAGAAGTTATTAACAAACTCTTGATACTTAGTGCAGTAGGTTGGGTCACAACAGACAATATAATAACCGACAATGGTTAATGTTAGAACAGTACACTGTTGACTTGCACTGATGAGGCTACTGGCAACAGTAAAATAGATTGTTAGCAATAGTAGATTACTGACAGCGGTACAATGGTACCTAGTACTGATAAGGCTACTGACGACAGTATAGGGGTTGATTGGCCATGGAAGATTACTGGCAACAGTAAAGTGGTTACTGGCAACAGTACAATGGTGACTGGTACAACAGTATGGTAATTAAATAGTAGTGATGTGCAATAGTTACTGGCAACAGTACAGTGGTTACGGAGGTGCTGGTAATGGAGATGTTGCAGGTTGACTGTAGGTTACTGACAACAGTACGGTTGTATACAGATTATTGGTAACGGTGAAATTGGAAAGCAAGTTACTGGCAGCAGGTAACTGAGCAGAGAGGTGGATGCAGGTTACTAAAATAGTGAACCTGACTGCAGGTTACTGACAACAGTACAATTGTATACAAGTTATTGGTAACATGAAATTAGAGAGCAGGTTAATGGTAACAATTCTGACTACAGTACAATTGGATGAAGGTTGCTAGCATGATGAGGCTAAATGCAAATTCTGAAATCAGTACAGGTAAGCTGTGGTTACTAGTAGTAGTAGAATTGGATGCAAGGTTGCTGGCTGAGGTAAATTTAAAGCTCGTTATCGTCAACAGTTATACTTGCTGTGATCTGGGACTTTGGTTGTGTTGCTGAAGGGAGTGATCTCAGTTCTATGGGAGCTCAGGTTGCTAGGTGCTTGTATTCCCATTGCAGTGCAACCCGTGCTGTCGCTGTATCGATGTGTGTGTTGTTGGGCGCGAGCTCAACCCAAGGGGAGCTCAAGCTGCTTTTGCTTGTAAGGTAGAGTAGCGGTGGATCCGTTGGAGGTTGATCGTGCGTTTTGTTGTAGGCCTCTGCCTAAGGGCCGTACCAAAGGGCCCTCTGGCGAGGCCCTCAGGCGCGGGCGCGCCTGCCGGCGCTCCTTTTTGAATGTTCCGGGCTGCCCCGATTGGGCAGCGTGAGCAGGCTGAGGCGTCGGGAGCAGCCCTGGATGGTCGGGGGGCTTTCTCCCTCCTGGGAGAGCTGCTGGGCCGGAAAGGCCTTCGTTGGGGCCGGCGCTCCTTTTTGAATGCTCCGGGCTGCCCCGATTGGGCAGCGTGAGCAGGCTGAGGCGTCGGGAGCGGCCCTGGATGGTCGGGTGGGCTTTCTCCCTCCTGGGAGAGCTGCTGGGCAGTGATGTCACGACTTTGACATGCCCAATCTCCAAGCTGCAGGAGGAGGTGCACAACCCAGAGGTGGCAGACTAAACTGGAGGAACGATAAGGAAGGCAAGTTTGGTTTCGATGTGCCTCTTTCCTTTGGGGCTCATGCCCAAGGGGATCTCCCTGCTCATCCACCCCTTGGGACAATTTTCTGCCCCCCCCCCCCCTCTTTCAGTCCAACCCCAATATTCTCTTTGCCCTTTCTAGCCATATTGTAGAACTCTTCCTCCTCCTGCTCAACCCCAGTACTTTTTAAATTTTAATCGTATTTATTTGCATTTAGCTTACACCTTTCCAGTAGTAGTAATAGTTTAAGATGAATTACATTCAGATGCAATAAGCTGTCACAGGTACTCTCTCCCTTCCTCCCCAGTGCTCTCTTAACCCACTTCCCCCACAGTCTAAACTCCAGTTACTCCTTCCCAATTTCAACAACAGAACTTGCTCCCTTCCTCCCCAGCCCTACCCTTGCACGTTCTCCCTCCCTCCATAGCTTGACCCTTGCTTTCTCTCCATCTACAGCTTATCCCCTAGAACTCTCCCCCCAATCTGACCCCAGCTATTCTTTCCCTCCTATATCCTAAACCCAGCTTTCTGCCCCACTCCTCCAACCCAACCTCAGCAGTACTCACTCGGTTTCCACTGACTCACCTAAGTGGTTTGTGATCCCATAGCCAAGGAATTGCAGGAGCTGCTGACTTCTAAAATTGTTATGCAGTCTCTTTGGGGCTTTTTTTCAAAGTTTCAAAATACTTTATTAATAATAAAATAGGAAATACAACGAAGTCCCCATCAACTCTTAGAGGCTTTTAATTTCTTGCTATGTTTGGCAGTATTTGCTGTTGGAGGGCTATTTTGTTGTGTGCCAACACTGAACATGCATGCTGTATGAACATGCCAACATGCCTTTAGGCTGGAGGAGAGGGTCATGGAAGGAGAATGTTGTGAGCACCAACAGAGAAAGTGCGGTAATGATAAGAACTTGCACAAGAAAAAGCTTTTTTGATAGCAGGCCAAGTTGCAATGGTAAGGAATGTATTTTATTTCATCGCAGAATGGCCAAAGGGTCATCACAGCTATTTATAATAATAAAAGAATAAGGGGGTATTGAAGGGAAAGGAATAAGAAAAAAAAGGATGAAGTTAAGGAGTTAAATATCATGGGAGGACAAAAGAGAATGTGAGAGAAGGGCAGACTGAGTCCCTGATGGAGGAGGGAAAGGGACTACAGAGGAGAGTCCAGGGTAAAGGCACATTGGAAGAGCCAGGTCTTTACATTTTTTTAAACCTCATAAAAAAGGACTCCTGACGGAGGGAGGGGTAGGAAGGAATTCCAGAGGTGAGGGCGAAGATAGGCAAACAAAGAATTTCTGTAGATAAGCAGGGGATTTGGGGGGGGGGGGGGGAGACACTAGAGTAAGCCCTGGGTGGAGGCAGGATTCAAGAGGGCCTACAGGGGAAGATGAGAATGGCAAGGTAGGAAGGATAGGAGAAGTACGATGAACAAGCGCAAGAACCTTGTATTGAATACCAAAAAAGCTAGGAAGCCAATGAAAGCAAATGAGAAGGGATGAAGTGTGGTCAAAGTAGCAGGCACCAGCAACATAAAGGGGAAGCCTAAGGTGAGATAAGGGAGGAGAAAGGGGCCAGCAGAACTACTATGGAAAGGTGGCAAGTTTATGAGCATCACTGATGGAGTGGCGCCGAGAATCCTTTAGCAAATGATGTATAGATCGATAGATAGATGTATTTTTATTTTAGAGATGCATCCTGGATTTTTGATGTAATATTGTACTTTATTTAAGAGGCTAATTTTAATACAGGACACCTAGGCAGGGAAGGTACATAATGTTTGTTTCACCAATTTTACAAAGATAAACATGCCTCCATGTGCCTTTAAAAAGCATAGTTACTCACCTGTAACTGGTGTTCTCCAGGCATCAGTCCTGACATATGGGTGATGTCGGCGCCGACAGTGCACTTGGTAACAGCCTCTCCCAGTTGACTGGAGTCGTAGGAAACGAAAAGCTGCAAGGATCTGTGGTGGTTCTGGGTACACTGCACGTAGGACAGGGCCCTCTTACAATCCAGAGTATGGAGAACGGCTGCCCCCTTGTCAGCGTGGGACTGTGGAAAGAAGATGAGGAGCGCTACCTCCTGGTTGAAGTGGAAGGAGGATACCACCTTCAGAAGGATGGGTGTGAAGCATGACCCTATTCTTGTAGAACCTGGTGGAAGGTGGCTCAGCCTCTAAGGCTTGAAGCTCGCAGACTCTGCGGGCAGAGGTGAGCACCACCAGAGAGATGACCTTCCAGGAGAGAAAGCAAATGGCAAGTAGCCAGAGGTTCAAAAGACAGCTTGGTGTGCTACGTCAGAACCACATTGAGGTCCCATTCCACCGGGGCTGGGCAGATGGGAGGCTTAGATAGCAGAAGGCCCCACATAAATTGGATAATGAGGGGCTGTATAGAAAGAGCTTTGCCCTCTATCGAACGATGGTGCGCCGAGAGCTCACTCAAGTGCACTCTGACGGAGTTGGACTTGAGTCCGGTTTGCGAAAGGTGAAGCAAGTACTGTGGCACCGTGTGCACCTGGCAAAAGAATGGGCCAACCCGTTGCTCTATATACCATTCTGAGAATCTACGCACTTGAAGGCGTAGGCCTGTCTCGTGGAGTTCTTACGAGAGGCCAGGAGGACTTCCTCCACCTCCCTTGGGAGGTTGAAGGGTGCTAAGGCTACCCATTCAGCAGCCATGCTGTTAATGACAGGGCTCCAGGTTGGGGTGACAAAGGGAGCGCTCCATCAAGAGGTGGAGCAACAGAGGAAACCATGGCTGCCTGGGCCACCATGAGGCCACCAGGATCATGGAGGCCTTGTCCCGTATTACCTTTAAGTGGGTTCAGGTGATTAGTGGCATGGGAGGGAAAGCATACAGAAGGTCCTCAGACCACAAGATGAGGAAGGCATCTGCTGCTATCTGGGAAGGATGCAGCCAAGGACAGCAGAAGTGGGGGAGCTGAGCAATGGTCAGGCTGGTGAAGAGGTCCAGACTTGGGGTACCCCAGAGTCGGAAGAGCCGCTGTGCCACCTTGAAGTCTAGTTACCATTTGTGCGGCTAGAGGACCCTGCTCAGTCTGTCCGCTAGGGCACTGTCTTGGCCCGGAAAGTATACACCCCTGACTGATCGTGTACGAGCAGAGGGCTACTGCCTCCCGGCAGAAGCGCTGAGACCCTGTGCCCCCCTGCTTGGACTAGCACCCACTGCGGATTGTATGCAGCATTCGGGTTTTTAAACATATAGTGTCACCTCTCCGTTTTTTTGTTGGTTCTCTTCAATATTTAGCTGTTTACAGTCATGCTTTCTACATTAATGCAATTCATGGCCCTTCTGTCCCTGTGGCCACCCAATTATATATTTTAAGCTCTAATTATTTTTAAATCTCTCCCCTCCATTATGGTTCTCCTTTTGATAAATTGTTATGCTTTCCCTTTCTCCAATCAGGCCACTATTAGTGTTAGCTGTTTCTGATACATTGCTTTCACCTTCCCTGTTTCCTCCTCCTCTCCGATTATTTTTAAGCCGTTCGGCTGTCTATTTTTGCATTTTTTCATTGTTCTCACTATGGTCTAATAAGTTTGTCGTTCTGTCTCCTAGTTGTTATCTAGTGCCTATAACTACTGTCTAGATGCTGGTTGTTATTCATCCATTGGTAAGTTCAACAGTTTATTGACCTTGCTTCATGATATGTCTCCCTATCGGCAGCTGTATACATTTGCATATGATTTTATGCAATTATGTTTATTTATTATTACATGTACACATTTTTTAACCTTGAATTGTCTTTTAGTTTTTATTTCATTATGTTTTTATTGGTTTTTTTATTGTTCCTATTGTTACTATTGCCTGTTTGTTTATGATTACAGTTATTCCTTTTATGTTTTTATATTGTAGTGGTCATAGTCCCCTGATGAAGGCCTAAGTGGCCGAAACACGTGTTGGGCCGACCAATCAAAGTTTTGTCCTCCAAGGATTTCTTCTTTGCCTGCTTCTTCTGTGTGTTGGCCCAGAAGGTCTACTCCCCTGAGAAGCATTCCTTGACTGATCGTGTACAAGCAGAGGGCTACTGCCTCCTGGCAGAGGCACTGAGACCCTGTGCCCCCCTACTTGTTCAGGCAGAACATTGCGACCTGGATGTCCATTTGGACTAGCACCGACTGGTTCAGCAGGCGATGGTGTAAGGCCTCGATTGCCAGAAAAATGGCCTTGAGCTCCAGTAGGTTGATCTGATGATGGCTCTCCGCTAAGGACCAGTTACCCTGCATGAGCAGTTCCTCACAGTGGGCAACCCAGCCCAGTGGGGACGCATTCATGGTGAAGATCCTCTGAGGATTTGGGGACTGGGAGGGCATGCCCTCCTGCAGGTGCTGTGTGCCTTGCCACCAATCGAACAATTCCGCTAGCTGACGGGATACTAAGACCTTGTCCTGGAGCCTGCTTGTGGCTTGTGTCCACTGCAAATGGATACACCACTGAGGCACCTGCATGTGGAGGCAGGCATTGGAAACCACATGGACTGTGGATGCCATGTGGCCCAGTAGGCGGAGCATGGACTGCGCCAACACTGCATGATGGCATTGCCTCAGGGCCCTGGCCACCGAGGTGCAATCTGCCCTGTCCAAGGGAAGAAAGGCCCTGGCCTGGAGAGTGTCCAGTCAAATTCCTATGAACTCCAAGTCCTGCACTGGAGTGAGGTGAGATGGTTTATCATGAACCCCAAATGCTGCAGGACCTTGATGGTGAAGGCTGTGGTCTGTTGCACCTCGGTAGCCGTGTTCCCCTTTACGAGTCAGTTGTCCAGATATGGGAAAACGAGGCCCCTTGGAGCCATCACTACCAGGCATTTGGTGAAGACTCGGTGCAGAGGCTAGGCCAGAGTAGTACCCTGTACTCATCACCCCAGACCATGAACCTTAAGTACTGCCTGTGACTGGGATGAATAAGAATGTGGGTGTAAGCATCCTTTAGGTCCAAGGAGCATAGCCAATCTCCCTGCTGGAGGTAGGGCAGCAATGTTTCAAGAGAGAGCATCTTTAACTTCTCCCGCACCAAGAACCTGTTCAGGTTTCACAAGTCCAAAATGGGCCTTAAGCCCTCTGTTCTTTTTTGGGACCAGAAAGTAATGCAAATAGAACCCTTTGCCCCTGAGGTGGAAGGGTACAGTTCCACGGCTCTGTCCCTGATGAGGCCTGCGAGTTCTTGCAGTAGAGGGGTCTGATGCAGGGAATCCGAGGGGGCTCTCCTGGAAAGAAAGGGGGAGGTGTCAGATCCAAGTGAAGCAGGCAGCCTTCTCTGACCACCTGAAGGGCCCACCACTGGGCACAAAGTGGATCAGCTGTTGGCAGCTGTTTCCTCCCAGGAGAAGAGGCTATGCTCAGGGAGTCAAAATCTCGACTCAACATGGGCAGGAGTCGGTGTTTGAGGCTTAGAGACCTTAGGCTTGCATTAGTCTTGGCCCACTCCTTTGTCCTAGTGACCCTGCTGTGGGGGCCTGGTATTGGGGACAGCCTCTGTAAGGCTGGCCTTTTCTGTGAAAAGGGGGCCTTTTCCCCAATGATTTCTTCTTGGGAAGGATGGAGGTCTTCCTGGAGAGCTGAGTCCTCATGATGAACTCTGTCTCTATCTCCGCCGCCTTTTTCTCCATTGGTTTGCCGAAGAGGTTTTCACCGAGACAGGGGATGTCAAGGAGTTTTTCCTGGACCCACTGCTCAAGTTCCGATACCTGGAGCCAGGCTTGGCACCGATGTCTGCGGCGGCCACCCTCGCATTGGACTCAAACCCGTCGTAGGCAGATCAAGACATGTACTTTGAGCACTCCCCGAAGCACTTTGTGAGGGTCTGGAATCACTGGAGGTGATCTCCACTGAGACCCGCCGAGAAACCTGCGAGTTCCTTTGCTAGGTCTCGGAGATACATGCCGATATACATCTGGTAGACTTGGATTCGGCAACCCAGCATAGAGCTCTGGTAGCATTTGTGTTCAAGGGCGTCAAGGGCGCGGGACTCCCTGCCTGGGGGCACAGAGTCTTTGGGCTTTTCTGCCGGCCCATGGTCGACTCTACCACCATAGAGGTGTGTGGGAGTCGCGCTTTCCGAAAGCCGGAACCCCACTGAACCTAGTACATTCTGTTGAGGTGTCAGTTAACTATTGGCACTGACGCCAGTGTCTCCCATATTCGAAAGAGAAGTTGCCCAAGGATGGCGAGGACAGGGACCATCAGGGCCTCCTTAGTTGGAGCCTCATACTGGAGGATTTCAAACTTCTCCATGCGAGACTCCTCCTCCATGGTGAGAGTCAAGGCTTTCGTTATGTCCTGGACAAACTTAGGAACAATATGTCCTCAGGTGGGGTCCGGCACCATGACACCGGGGAAGACGGTCTGAGGGGAGATTGCTGTGTTTACACATCTCCGGGGAAGCCTCGTCCTTGGATTCCCAAGGATTCTAGGCCAGATGGTGCTTGAGGTGCCGGGCCTGGGTCGGATCTTTGGTGACCCGTGGCAGCTGCTTGGCTGGAGCCACAACCATTTGCTGGGGAGGATCTCACTCCTGAGGACCGGGAGCAGGATCGAGACCCTCGCCGAGGATTGGCTCAAGGCTCAGGGCTCTCGAGGATTGTCAAGGTGGCCCGGGAAGATCTCGATGTCTAGGTCCCTGTGGTCTCGGCATGAGCACCGGCAGGGCCGGGCATCGACACTTGCTGCAAGGCAAGGAAGGCAGTGACACTGTGTTCCAATGCCGTAATTCTGTCTTCCCACTCAGGAGTTGCTGCTTTCAACGTGTACATCGGGGTGACAGGATACAATGTCTGTGAGGAGAGGGAGTCCTCAACTAGACAGACCTTGGGGCGTGACCAGTCACTAGAGGTCTTGACATCTGTTCTGGGCACCTTCGCTGGCTGCTCCCGCTCAGATTTCTCAGATACCCTCCGGGGACTGCGGGACCTGGCACGGGACTTGCCGTGTGTGTCCGATTCTCAGGATGAGGTCCTCGAGTATTTCTTCTTCTTGTGCTCATGCTCCAGGGAACCCTTGGAGTGTCCACGGACCCAATCTAGCGCCGTGAGGGCTTTATGCGACTCCAAGGATCTGTGTGGGGCCTTAGAGCGCGAGGCTACTGTGGATACCAGCGCAGAATCTAACCTGTGGAAGATGTCATCTTGCTTCTGCCAATGACTTTGGATGGCCTTCGTGGACATCTTTTTGCACAAGGTGCAAACCTCTGGGTCATGGTCGGCACTTAGACACCAGAAGCAGCAGTCGTGTATATCGGTTAGGGACATGATATTTGCACACTGATCATACTTTTTGAACCTACTGGCCATTGGTGCAAAACGAACTCCTGCAAGGTCGAAGACCCTCGACCCGGCCAGCAGTTAGAAAAGGGCGCAAAACTGCGCTGGAAGAAAAACGAAAAACAGTTCCAAGACTTGATGCCGGGAAAACGGGGCTCGGAAGTGGGATAGGGACTGGAGTTAACCGGAGAAGGAAGGCAGTTTTATGCACAAAAATGTCAATTTTTTCCAGGGAAAGACGGACATCTGTTGGGCTCTGCGGAAAAAGAGAGACTATGTAAGATGGCACCCCCAGGAAGGGGACCATGCATGTGTGGTGGCATCTCTCAAAGGCTTTCTTTGAAAGCTGGAGAGATGCTCCTACGGGAGTTCTGTCGGCACAGACGTTACCCATATGTGAGGACTGACTTCCTGCTTGTTCCTGGAGAAAATAGCAGATCTGAAAGCTTTGAAAGCAAAGCAGAAGGGAGTCTGTACATGTCCATACCAGTCGAAGGTGGCACCTATGCACGTATTTTATAAGATGAAGTATAAGGTACCTACTGCTGCCCACTCCCCTCCAAATCATTCTCCACCTCTGGACAGAAATAGAGATCACCTAAAGGTAGGTGCCGTGTTTTCTGAGCACCCCCTTTTATGCGCATAAACCCTCAGACACTTTATAAAGGGAGTAAAATGTTCTCCACACTCAAATTCTACTTAGAATTGTCCCCATACTGTATTACTATGTATTTGTCTATAGCATTATTTTGTTTTTTTAGAAACCACTTTCATCCAAGGAAGGCAGGATATTAATGGTATGAATGTTAACCTAACAATCCTACAAACTCCCTGTTCTTGAGACACAACCTCACACAAAATCTCTTATATAAAATGCATGCAAGGGGCATTTCCTTCTTGCCCACAAAGAGTACTATATACTTTGAACCACCAAATATACCAGCATGAACATCACAGAACTGAGGATAGAGGACAGATACAAAAACTATCAAGTGACCTATTTCCGGAAGGAAGAATTTCTGGCTAGTCCTCGTTTTGAACTTGTAGCCCAAAGCAATGTCGTATTTGTAGTCCCTGATTTTACCCACTGAAATCAGTGTGGCAGCTCCCATAATGCATCAAGATGTGGTTGTCAATTCAGTAGTGGCATAAAATATCCCTCCTGAAACTGGGTAACTGGGTGATTCTAATTAAAAAGGTTCAGTGCCGTTTCAAAAAAGGCCTCTGAGTTGGAGAGAAGTAATTTTTCTTCTAATTTTAAACAAAGGAGTTTCCTAGAAATTCATGAATAAAGTTCAATAAACTCATTTTGCTGCTCTTAATATCTAAGCATAGAGGGGCCGATATTCAAAAGCAGTTTTCCAGTTAGCAGTGCTTGCTAACAAGAAAAGTGTTGGCCAGTGGGATATTCAACAGCTCTATCTGGATTGCACTGCTGATTATTCCCCCTGACCACCTCAGAATTATCCAGATAGTGACAGGGCCAGTCTGTGGGCAGAGCTGGAGCAAGGTTCGAGATTATCCAGTTAGTAGAGATGTTCAGTCCTCCAACTGAATAAATACCCAGATAAAGTTAAGACAGCAAAAAGGCAGCACTAGCTTTATGTGGCTTGCTATGCAGGTACTGTTGCTGAATATCTGGCCTTAAATTCTCCATGGAGGCTGGTGTCTAAAAACTATACATAATATTTTGGATCAGAGACCTGTAATCCTTTGCATAGCTTTTTATTGCCATCATATTCATTTTAGCCCTAAAAATGCCATTCTGTTTTCCTAAATGTCTTCTGAATGTATTTTAATGAACACAACTGATGAGATAACTGAAAAACAAGATATACAACTCTCTTGTTATGACTTAAAACGGGGGGAGGGGTAATATAATCGCAGACCGACTCCAGTGCTTTTACCATGCAGACACATCCCTGCAGATACGAACTTGTGAGAGATTGGACCACAAGTTCGGATCTACGGGTTTGTGGCAGCGGGCACAAACATCTTCTTTTATTTACAGTTGCAGGAAATGAAAGATTACGGTAATTAGTAGGTGGCAAAGCTTCCATAGATGCATGCACTACAATTCTGCTGCATCTGAAGAAGAGTCTTCGGTGGTCCCTTATCTCTGAAATATTTTTATGCTGGACCAGTAAACTGTTATCATGGCCTTTAGCAAATTAGCGTAGTTACTCACCTGTAACAGATGTTCTCCAGGGACAGCAGAAATCAGTCCTCACATATGGGTGACGTCAGCACCGACAGAGCCCTTGCGGAAGCATCCCCCCAGCTTTCAAAGAAAGCCTTTGGGAGATGCCACCATGCATGCGTGGTCCCCTTCCCGCCCAAGGGTGGCATCTTGCTCAGTCAGATGACATAGCTAAAAGACGGCAAAAAAATAAAGATCAAGGGGAGGAGGGAGGGTTGTGAGGACCGATTCCTGCTGTCCCCGGAGAACACCTATTACAGGTGAGTAACTATGCTTTCTCCGGGAACAAGCAGGTTGTCAGTCCTCACATGTGGGGCTCCCCAGCTACAGGCTACCGAAAGTCCATAGCAAAAACAGGGTATCCCTCATGGGGAGCCACAAGCAGCAGCAATGAGTCCGTGTCCACAGACCACAGTAGGACCCCCTGTGTCCGATGAAACCAGCACGCCAGTAGCCTGAATACAGAAGGGTCGGAGGGTAGGAGTGCCTAAACCCTGAAACGGTTATAGAGCACATCCTGGCCAAAGGCACTGTCCCATCAGGCTCCATTTCCAGGCAGTAATGGGCTGTGAAGGTATGGACTGAAGACCATGTGGCGGCCTGGCAGATATCCACCATTGGGACAGAGCGCAAGTTTACTGATATGGTGCGCCGTGACACGGCCTTCCAGCAGGAGAATCGCCTGCTCATAAGCGAGGACAATACATTCCGCCACCCATGTGGATAGCGTATGCTTGGTCACTGCCTTCCCCAGCCTATTGGGGTCATAGGAAATGAAAAGCTGAGCAGCTTTGTGGTGGCCCTGAGTGCGTTGGATATAGAAGGACAAAGCCCTCACAGTCCAAAGTGTGGAGGACCATCGCCGCCAAAGTGGAGTGAGGTCTTGGAAAGAAGGTAGGGAGCACCACCTCCTGGTTAAGATTGAAGGGCCATACTACCTTTGGCAGGAATTTGGGGTGTGTGCAAAGCACCACCCTGTTCTTGTAAAACCTTGTATAAGGTGCCTCCGCCACAAGGGCCTGGAGCTCGCTAACTCTGCTAGGGGAGGTAAGCATGACCAGGAAGACCACCTTCCAAGAAAGGTAGCAAAGGCAGCAGGGTAGCCAGAAGCTTGAAGGACGGGTGAGTGAGCTGCCCCAACACTATGTTGAGGTCCCATTCGGCTGCCAGAGGGCAAACCAGGGGCTTCAATAAGAGCAGGCCCTGAAGAAAACAGGTCACCAAGAGATGGACCGAGAGGGGATTGAGCCCAGATTGAGAGAGGTGGAGAAGGTACTGTAACACCAGTGTCACCGGGCAGGAGAAAGGGTTAGCCCCATGTTCAGAGCTCCAAACCGAGAACCTGCGCCATTTGAGGGTGTAAGCCTTTCTAGTAAAGGCCTTGCGAGAGGCCAGCAGAATGTCTTCCACATCAACCGGGAGGTTGAAAGGGTCCAGAGTCACCCTCTCAGCAGCCATGCTGTCAGCGATAGGGACCCCAGGTTAGGGTGAAGGAGAGAGCCCCCATCCTGAGATAGGAGTCCCGGGGCAGACCCCAAGGAGATGGGGGGTCTCCACCGTCAACTGTAGGAGCAGCAGGAACCATGGTTGCCTGTGCCACTGAGGAGCTATCAGGATGAGTGAGGCCCTGTCGCTGAGTCCTGAATGAGGTCTTGGAGATCAGCGGCGTAGGAGGGAAGGCGTACATGAGGCCTTCCGACCATGAAACAAGGAACATAGCCCATATTCCCTGTAAAATAGTTATCTCCAAGTTATAATGCCCTGTTCAATGTAATTTCAGTTTGTTCAATGTAAACCGCACTGATGCAGAATAGCGCGGTATATAAGAGAAACAACATGTCCGCAGCCACCCTGGAGGGGTGGGCCTGCCGGGAATAGAATCAAGGCAACTGAAAGTTGTCCGGGCTGGTGAACAGGTCTACCACTGGTTCCCCTCCAGAGCTGGAAAAGTCGGCTGGCTACCCTGGGGTCCATCTGCCACTCGTGCAGCTGGAGAACTCTGCTTAGCCTGTTGGCCAGCAGGTTGTCCTGGCCTGGCAGGTACACTGCCGGCAGGAGGATACCCTGTTTGATTGCGTATGAGCAGAGGACCAGTGCATCACGACAAAGGGTACGAGACCCCATGCCCCCTGTTTGTTCATGTAGAACATCGCCACCTAGTTGTCTGTCTGGACCAGCTCCGGCTGGTGATGCAGGTGGTGACAGAAGACTCGCAGGGCTAAGTGCATGGCTTGGAGCTCCAGAAGGTTGATCTACTGGGTGCTCTAATCTGGTGACCAACTGCCCTGAGTGCAGAGATCTCTGCAGTGGGATCCCCAGCCAAGCAGGGAGGCTTTCGTGATGAGGACCCTTGAGTGGTTTGGGGCCTGAAAAGGCATGCCTGCCTCGAGATGCTAGGAAGACTGCCACCAGACGAGGGAATCCGCCAATTGGCCAGCCACAGAAACTCTGTCTCGGAGGCAACCCGTGGCCCGAGACCACTGGTCCCGGAGACACCATTATGCTGCCCTCATGTGGAGGCGAGCAACGGGGGTGATGTGGACCGTGGAGGCCATGTGCACAAGGAGGCACAGGAGAAGCCGAGTGGGCACCGAGGGACGGTACTGTATGTCCTGAGCCAGAGAGTCCCTGGGCAACAATGCCTTTGACTGGAGTGTGTTGATCTTTGCCCCAATGAACTCCAGACACTGTATCGGGAGGAGGTGAGACTTGGGGTGGTTTATGACAAACCAAGTGTTGCAGAACCTGGATGGTGCATGCGGTGGCCTGCTGCATCTCTGAGGTTGTGCCTCCCTTTATGAGCCAGTCATCCAGGTAGGGAAAGATGAAGACGCCCTGGAGTTGGAGGAAGGCAGCCACAACTGCTAGGCATTTTGTGAAAACTCTCGGGGCAGAGGCCAGGCCGAAGGGGAGCACCCTGTACTGAAAAGGCCTGCTCCCCACTATGAACCATGGGTATTGCCTGTGGTTGGGGTGAATGAGGATGTGGGTATAAGCATCCTTGAGGTCTAAGGAGCATAGCCAATCTCCCTGCTGGAGGTAGGGCAGCAATGTTCCAAGGAAGAGCATCTTGAAATTCTCCCTTGCCAAGGATTTGTGGAGGTTGTGCAGGTCGAGGATGGGCCTTAGGTCCCCTGTCCTTTTTGGCACGAGGAAGTACCTGGAGTAGAAACCCTTGCCCTTGAGATGGTGGGGCACTGGTTCCACCGCTTTGTCCTCAAGAAGACCTGTCAACTCCTTCAGAAGGTCCCGGTGAAGGGGAGAGCTGAAGGGCTCTCCTGGGAAATAAGGGGGAGGTGTCTGAATCAGGTGGAGGAGGTAACCCTCCCTGACTACCCGAAGTGCCAAGGAGTCGGTGGTGATAGTCACCCACCTCTAGGCATAGAGGGCCAGACCCCTGTGGGCTGCTGATCTCCTTGGGGCAGATAGGCTATGCTCAAGGAATCAAAAACTCCCCCCCCTGGCTGGGCTGAAGCCGGTGCCTGGGGTTTTGCAGCCTTCTGATTATGAGGGCCATGCCCATGTCCCTTGGCCTGCTGACTCTGTTGGGGAGCTGGGGACGCCTGATAAGGTGGGTAGATTCTGTAAGCAGCTCCCTTCCTCAGGTAAAAGGACTTTTTACCCGAGCCCTTCCGTTGGTGAGGGGAGGTGGTCTTTTTGGAGAGCCTGGTCCTCGTCATGAATTCGATCTCCAGCCCGGCAGCCTTGTCAGTCATGGGTTTGCCAATGAGGTTCTGTCCTTGGCAGGGGACATTGACCAATTTGTCCTGAACCCACTGATCGAGGTCGGATGACTGTAGCCAAGCTTGGCGGCGTGCACAGATGCCAGCCACTGCTCCTTGAGCCGCCAACTCGAACACGTAATAGGCCACTCAAGACATGAATTTGGAGTACTCACGGACTGACAGGTCCTTGAACCGCTGCAAGTGTTCCTCGGAACGACCAGCTGAGAACCCAGTGAATTCCTTTGCCAGGTCTCTCAGGTACATGCCCATGTACGGCTGGGTAGGCCTGGATGCGGCCGATGAGCATTGAGCCCTGCCAGTATTTTCTGCCGAGGGCATCCAGGATGCAGGCCTCCCTGCCGAGGGGTCACCAAGTAGTGTGTCTCTTCTGGCTTTTCAGCCGACGCATGGCCAACTCCATCATCATGGAGTTATGCGGCAGCTGTGACTTTTGGAAGCCCGAGCTCCGGCGGACTCGATACTTTGAGTCGAACCGTTTGCTCACCACCGGTACCGAAGCCAGTCTTTCCCACATTCGAAGCATCAGCCGTTCCAAGATGGGCACCCTGAGCGGTTTCCGCAGAGGGGCCTCATACTGGAGGATGTCCAACTCATCCGCCCGAGTGTCCTTCTCCAACTTGGTCGGGAACGCCATCAGTCCTGTGCTCTCCCTAGCATCCCTCACAACTCTTCTTCTCTTTCTAGTAATTTTGCATCTCGATTATTGCAATGCTGCTTTTGCCGGTATCCCCCACCATCAACTTTACAGTCTACAGCTAATTCAGAACACTGCCACTCGTCTCCTCACTCATACTTCTCACTTCAATCATATCACTCCCTCCTTGATCCACCTGCACTGGCTCCCCTTCCCTTACCGCATTACCTTCAAACTTCTAATCCTAACACACAAGGCCCTGCATCAGCACACCCTTCAATATCTTGCAGACTCAATACACTTTCACACAGTATCTCATAGCCTCCGGTCCCTGCGCATCAACCGCCTTGACCGCCCCTCTCCTGCCCGTGCCCGCCTGGAGCAAACCTGGCATTCCGCTTTCCTTTTTCTAGCCCCATCACTGTGGAAGTCCCTTCTGCCCCTAATCCATCAAGAAGAATCATTTCCCAAATTCAAGTCTCAACTAAAAACTCACCTCTTCTGTACTGCCTATGACCTCCCTTTCCCTGACCCCCCTGTTTCCTCCTCTCCTTCCACTTAGACTCTTTCTCTTTAGTACTGTATGGGTGTGCACTTTCCTCTCTAGCATTGCAGTTCCTTTTCTGTTTCTGGCTTTTCTAATAAATATTATTGTTATTGTAAACCACCCAGATGGCTTCCGAAGGGCAGTCTATCAAATGTTTTAATAAAGATAAAGATGTCCTTGACAAAATCAAGGAAGCCCATATCCTCGGGCAGGGACCGCCATCAAGGCTCCGAGACGGGAGAGTCAGATGGGACGCTGTGGTGGCGACGGGTATCGGGGGACTCCTCGTCCTCTGTCTCCCACTCGGAGTAGTCTGTCAAGGACTTGTAGTAGGCTGCTCTGCAGGCTTTGGGGCTCCCGAAGCCCTGCGGCCGACATACTTGCCTGGAATGACCGCAGTCCCATCGAGTGGAACTCAGATTGCGACCTTGGCCGAGGATCGACTCAGCCTCTGGGGACGTTTTGGACATCGAGGGCCCTGTGGTCTGGGCGGATGAACCGGTCGTGCCGGACAACAGCACCTTGCTGCTGGTCCATGAAGGCAGACAAACTGTGCTCCAGGGCCACCATTCTGGACTCCAGACCAGAAGGCTCCGCAGCCTTCGGCGCAGGCACCAAAGGACTCGGGCCCAAAGTCAGCTCCCCCAAAGGGGAATCCTTGATGAAGATGGTATCTGGGGACTGAGGCCGGTCCGCGGTCGGATCCTTTCGGGGGACCATCACAGGTTGCTCCTTCTCAGATGGACGTCTCAGACTGCGGGACCGGGGCCAGTAAAAACCATCCAAGGACGCCGCCTTCGAGGGTTGCTTCTTCTTCCTGGGTTCCGTCAAGGGAGACCCCCTTTTAGACGACCCACGACAAGGCTCGGCCTTCGGAGGCACCGGGGACTCGGGGAAATCTTATTGTGCTGCTGCTGGCGGCTCTCGAGGTCCTTACTGGACATCCTCTTGCAGAGACCGCAGGCTGCCGGGTCATGGTCTGGCCCAAGGCAGCAGAGACAGCAGTCATGTGTGTCAGTCAAAGACAATTTTAGAGCACTGATCACCCTTCTTAAAGCCATTGGTAGCCATGGGGGAAAAAAGTATCCCTGCAAGATTTTCTGTAGGCTGTGTGCGCATAAAATATCAGCTGTGCAGCTTTTGAAGGAATGTTAAATTTTTGTGTGCACCACATAACGACACTCTGAGTTATCCTCCGGGCTGCCAGTGGGAGAAAAAGGGTGTGAAGACACCAGGAAAAGAAAAGAACAAAAACTACAAAAGTAGACCGAACTCGACGCCGAGGCAACAAGGTCGGTAGGCGGGAAGAGTACTGGTGAGATACCGGAGGCGAGTATTAAACTCAGAGAGAAAAAAAAATCAATTTTTTCCGAGGACAAGCCAGACAAATGTTTGAAGGGCTCCAAGGAAAAAAAGGAGACTGAGCAAGATGGCACACTTGGGCGGGAAGGGGACCACGCATGCGTGGTGGCATCTCCAAAAGGCTTTTTTGAAAGCTTGGGGATGCTTCCGCGAGGGCTCCGTCGGTGCCGACATCACCCATATGCGAGGACTGACTTTGTTTGTTCCTAGAGAACATGCTGTTTGTGTGACGCTTGACCAATAATTAATACAAATCATAAAAACACAAGCAATACATCATTTCAAAACAGGCAACAATAAAAATAGAAACAAAACAATAGGGAGCTAATTTTATAAACGTAATAAGCCACTTATTTTCACACTTCTCACAAAATTAAGTCAACCATAAAGGTAGGCGTGGTGCAATTAGGCTTGTACTTGGCATGTGACTTTGGAGAAGGCATGCTTAGGGGAGGAGTTTGGAAAGCATACAGTTGGAGTCACTATGAACTTTATAAAATATGTACGCATGTGTGTACTTACATTGGAGTGGAGAAGTAGCTTATTGGAGTGGAGAACTAGCCTGGTGGTTACAGCACTGGCTTAAGCACCACGAGACTAGGGTTCAATTCCCACTAGCACTCCTTATAGCATTGGGCAAGTCGCTTAACTCTCCATTGCCTCAGAAAAATCCAAGTTATCAATATTTAAATTACAATGTAAACCGCTTTGACTGAAATGATATAGTACAATAAAACTGTTGAATCAGACTCTGGTTGTGTCTCTGACCCAAGTTGCACCAGAGCACATATTTTTGTATGTGCCCTGGGTTGCCTACTGGAAAACCAGTATTTGGGGGCTGGCTTGGGAGCTCAGTGGCAGTGCTATGCAGAGGACAGGGGTTCAGTTCCCAGCCCAGGATTGAAGATGCTGCAGAGTCAGCACTCACAGCACTAGGGTGGGAGAATCTCTTAGCCATCATTCAGTGGTGATAACCTAGTGACCAAATTCTATCAAACTCTGGAATTTGTTACTGGAGGATTTAGTAAAAGCTGTTAGTGTAGCTGGGTTTAAAAAAGGTTTGGACAAGTTCCTGGAGGAATGATCCATAAACCATTATTAAAGTGGACCCAGAATATCCACTGCTTGCCCCATTACAAGCATTGTGGAACCTGTGTCTTTTGGGGAAACCGCTAGGTACTTGTGACCTAGACTGGCCACTGTTGGAAACAGGATACTGAGCTTGATGGACCTTGGTCTGACCTAGTATGGCATATCTTATGTTTATGCTCACATTTATGCCTGTTCCTGAGAAGACAATTATTGCCCGTGGCTTCCATCTAGCCACTATTTTTGCCAGATCTGGGCTAGTGTTTTATAAAGATATATAGGTGCCTGTGTGTCTTTATAAAATAAGTTAAAAATAGATGTCTATGTGGCCTTCACATATAGGCAACCTGTTATAAAATTACCTTACACAATCCTAATTGTTGGTTGGGTAGCGCTGACGGCAGTGTCCACCTAGCCACATAACAGCAGCTTTCAGAGTATGATCTGTTTGAAAAAGGGTCATTTCAAACCTTTAGAGAGCTCAGCACTGAGCAGACACCATCGAATGGCCAAGCCAGATCTTCTCTTCAGCATTCAAGTCTCATTATGACCAGAATATGTATACAATTCCAAAGGTTCAAATCAAATCCCAGATATGTGCCAACTCATCTCAGGCTGATCCAGTCCTGATTTTCCCCTGTTGCATGTGGTTGTTCTGATTGTCCCTTTAAGTTTCCTTAAATGATCAGAACAATTCCATGTGTGCAACAGGGCAAAACCAGGATTGGATCGGCCTGTTCAGTCAACTTGGAATAAGATGGCAACCCTATCCAGATGTTTTCCTTAACCTCCATTTTCAAACATTTTCAGTTTCTGCTCAAGATGACAAAACACCAAATCAAATTTGTAAGCGTTTGCTGTAATCTCCCCACGAAACACATTCAAAATTATAATTAAAGAAAAATGTACAAATTCTATTGCTGCCATTACTTTTGTAGATTAATTCTGTGGATCTTCCTGCTACATTTGAATTCTACTGCAAATATGTTTATCTTACTGTACCTGTATTATCTTCTGTCATTTTAATTCTCCAGAAATAGCGGACTATAGGCAAGAAAGAAATGTAGTTATCACAGTGTGAATGAAGAGAATAAATGCAAACTCCTTCAGATATATAAAAACTATAAAATACCTTAAAAGCAACATTCGCTAAGTAAAAACAGAAGCAAAAGGATTTTATTTAGCCCATAAGCTATCACAATGACACAAGCCATTACAGAGCTGATGACCTCACAGTTTCATATTCTCCAATATTTTTTGTTTTTACTATATTAAACAGAAAAATAAAATTAGCAGCCCGTTTCATCTTTCATCTGGTCATTGCTGTTTTATGTTTTATTTATAGTGTCAAATATGAATGGGTCTGTTAATGATTTGCAGGTATAGCATAGTTAATCACCTGTAACAGGTGATCTCCGGGAACATCAGGAATATGTTTTCACATATGGGTATCGTCGGTACCGACGGAGCCTGCGTGGGAACGCTCCCCAGCATCCAATAGGAAAGCTTTTGGGAGCATCCCACAGCGCCTGCGTGCTGCCTTCCCAACTCTCCCTCTTCAGTTGAGTTTAAAGCTGAGAAAAAAGGAGAGAAGGAGAGAAAAGAGAGAGAGAGAGAGAAACACAACTCCTAGGGGAGGTGGGTGGGTTGTGAAGACTTATTCCTGCTGTTCCTGGAGATCACCTGTTACAGGTGAGTAACTACGCTATCTCCAGGAACAAGCAGGAATGTAGTCTTCACATATGGGGACTCCCCAGCTGAGAGATGCCAGGGGAATGACCCCAGCAAGCTGCGAACCCAAGGTGAGATGGGTCATGCTTCCTCCCATGGATCTCTGGCATCGAAAATCCAGGACGGCGGGTAGGAGTTGTACTAAGTCTGAAAGAGATGCTGGAGCACAACCTGGCCAAACGAGGCATCCCGATGGGAGTCCTTGTCTAAGCAATAGTGGGCTGTAAAGGTATGTACCGAAGCCCAAGTTGCTGCTCTACAGATGTCGTCAATAGACACAGAACGAAGATTAGCCATAGAGGTTGCCATTGCTCTCACATTGTGAGCTGTGACATGGCCTTCGAGACAAAGTCCCTTACTCTCGTATACAAAGGATATGCAATTTACAATCCACCTAGAGAGAGTTCTTTTGGAAACTGGAAGTCCCAAATGACTAGAATCAAAAGCAATAAAAAGCTGAGAAGATTTTCTATGTTGCTTAGTTCTATGAAGTAAAAGGCTAAGGCCCTTTTACAATCTAAAATATGAAGGTTCCTTTCTGCATTAGAGGCGTGAGGCCTAGGAAAAAATACAGGAAGGTATACCGCTTGGTTTAAATGAAAAGGCGAAACCACCTTTGGCATAAAGTGAGGATGAGTCCTAAGACCTACCTTATCATAATGGAATCTTGTATAAGGAGGATCCGCCACTAAGGCCTGTAACTCACTGATGCGTCTTGCAGAAGTGAGAGCAACCAGGAAGATGACTTTCCAGGAAAGAAACTTCAGATCCGTAGTGGCTAAGGGCTCAAAGGGCGGTTTCATGAGTTGCCCGAGAACAAGATTCAGATCCCATGCCACCAGCGGCAGCTTAATGGGAGGTTTTGTTAAGAGTAGACTTTTCATGAATCTTGCTACGAGTGGATGAGAGGAGATAGGTTGTTCCTTCAGAGTCTTGCAGGAAGCTGTAATGGCACTCAGATGGACTCTTGCTGAATTGGTTTTAAGACCAGAATCTGATAAATGGAGAAGATACTCTAGTAGCGATTGTACAGGCACCAAAAGGGGGTTAGGTCCCTTTTGAGAACACCATACAGAGAACCTTTTCCACTTAAAGGCGTAAGATCGCCTTGTGGAAGGCTTTCTGGAAGCCACTAGGATATCCTTTACCCGTTGATAAAGGTTGATATCCAGGGGTTCTAGGCTTTCAGCAACCAGGCCCTGAGATGCAGGGACTGGGGATTCGGGTGCAACAGAGTCCCGTTCTCTTGGGAAAGAAGATCTGAAGCATATCCCAACTCCAGAGGTGTGGCCTGACCCCAGTGGAGGAAGAAAGCATCTCTTGCCTGACAGTTTTGAGCCGGAACTCTGGAACAGAATCGGGGAAGTTTGGCATTCTGTGGACTTGCAAAGAGGTCTATATCTGGGGTTCCCTAGATTTGAAACACTTGATCCAGTTGGTCTATGTGAAGAGACCATTCGTGTGGCAGCAGTATTCGACTGAGTTTCTCTGCCCAAAGGTTTCGAATGCCCAGACGATATACTACTAGGAGGTGGATTTGAAGCTCTCTGGCGAGGGCCCACAGTTGTAAAGCTTTGTTGCATAACGACAGAGAGCCTGTTCCGCCCTGCTTATTCACATAGAACATGGCTGCTTGATTGTCAGTTTGAACCAGGACTGTCTTGTAGCTGAGCTGGGCCTGGAATACTTGAAGAGCATAGAAAATGGCTCCGAGTTCTAGGAGGTGTTTGTGAGGACAAGCCTCCTGTGGGGTCCAGAGACCCTGAGTGGAGAGATCGTGCAAGTGAGCCCCCCAACCCAACTTGGACGCATCTGTTAGGGTAGCTTGGCATAGAGACTGCTGGAAAGGAAATTCTATTAGAAGGTTTTCCAGTGATTGCCACCATTGAAGGGACAAAATGAGACGTGGAGAGTTTCTGATTTTGTCCGATAGGCGACACGAGGTCTGTGTCCACCGAGAGGATAGGGTCCACTGGGCTGCTCGCATATGAAGGTGAGCATAGGGAACCACATGGACAGTGGATGCCATATGACCCAGAAGCTGAAGCATCTCCCGAGCAGTCAGAAAGACTTTCATAGCTGCTTGGGATGCCAGCTGTACTATATGGAGACAGCACAGCTGTGGCAGGAAAGCCTTCGACTGCCTTGTGTCTAGACAAGCCCCTATGAATTCTAGAGATTGAGAAGGGGTGAACTGAAATTTTGGGAGGTTTATGACCAATCCCAAATAGCGCAGAATTTGCATTGTTCGAGACAGAGCAAAGCTGGCTTCTAGAGCTGTTGATGCTCGAATGAGCCAGTCTAAGTAAGGGAAGACGAATATTCCCCGAGTTCTTAGAAATGCTGCTATTACTGCCATGCATTTCGTGAAGACCCTTGGGGCAGAAGCCAGACCGAAGGGAAGAACCCTGTATTGGAAGTGTCTTCCCTGGAAAAGGAACCGAAGGAATTTCCTGTGATCTGAATGGGTGAGAATATGCATATATGCATCCCTTATATTTAGAGAACCTAGCCAGTCCTGACTCTGAAGGTATGGCAGGAGTGTTCCGAGGGAGATAAATTTGAATTTTTCTTGGAATAGATATTTGTTTAATTCTCTGAGGTCCAGAATGGGCCTGTATCCCCCTGTTTTCTTTGGGATGAGAAATTAGGGGGAGTAGAATCCCATTCCCTGTTGGGATATGGGTACCTCTTCTATTGCTCCATGAGCAAGAAGTGATGTGACTTCCAGACCCAAGAGATTGGTGGCAGGGACCTGAGAATTGAACTGTTTTACCATTGTAGAAGGGGGCATGCTGTGAAAATGAAGCCAGTACCCCTGCTGTACAATGGACAGAGTCTAATTTTCTGATGTTATTTGTTGCCATCTTTTGCCAAAATGGCATAGCCTGCCGGGAATGGTAAGGGGTTCCGGACCTTTCAGGGGCAGGAAGACTAAGTTCTCTAGGAAAGAGTCAAAGCCCCTGAGGAGGCTGAGCTTGAGCCGGTTGAGTTCTGGGAACTTGTGGCTTCCTTTGCTGTCTTTTCTGTTGCTGCCCCTTTTGGGGAACATGAACTGGACAGTGAGCATGATGGGTGTAAGATGAGTAAAATCTCTTTTTCTTGTTGAAAAGGGTTTCTTGACTGACTTTTTCTTTGCTGGTTTGGCTCTAGATTTTGATAGTCTGTTCAAGGTAGTATTTTCAGATTCAATCTGATTTGCCTTGTCTTGCCAATCCTTGCCAAAGAGATTTTCTCCTGTGCAAGGGATGTTTCCCAGTTTATCTTGCACCCATTTTTCTAAGTCTGATGCCTGAAGCCAGACAATGACGTGCACCGATTGAAATAGCAGAGGTTCTGCTAATATATTTAAAGCAATCAAAGGTTGCACGGTTCACGAACTTATAGACATCCTGGGCATGTCTGACCAGAGTAAGAAATTCCCCTCTCTTGTCCTCAGGAAGAAGAGGGCTCATGAGCTCCAAGTCTCCTGTAACCTCCTTGAGGAACATTCCTATATAGAGAATGTAAGAGCTGATCCTGGCAGACAACATGGAGGATTGGAAGCATCGACGTGCAAAGGCATCGAGCGTCCTCGATTCATGGCCTGGAGGATTGGAAGAATGCGTCTTAGCACTCTTAATCCTACGCATTGCCAATTCCATTACCATTGAATGGTGTGGTAATTGAGTCTTTTGAAAACCAGGACAGCTTGGAACTCGGTACATGGTATCGAGACGTCGGGAGTGTGGCGACACCGTTAAAGGGGTTTCCCACATTCTTAACATAAGATCATGCAAGATCCTATGAATGGGCAGAGTTGCTGCCTCTTTAGGAACCTTAGGATATTGAAGAATTTCTAATTCTTCTGCTCTGGGTTCCTTCTCTGGCGTCACCGTGATAGCAAGACCTCGAGCTACATCACGTATGAAATCCTGGAAGGACATGTCCTCTGGAGGAGACATTCTGCGTTGAGGAGAAGGAGACGGATCCTCCGGAAGGATTGCTCTAGTACCGGCAGAATCATCAGAGTCATCGGAATCGGAGGATTCGAAGTATCTCTGTGCCGGGTGTTCCTGCAACGCACGGTACCGGTATCGCTCAAAGTCAGTTTTGAGGTGTCTCGGTACTGATCTTTCTATACCTGAAACAGACTCAAGACTCGACATGGGAGGAAGTATACCGGCCGAGGCAGGTGCAGTCGGTACCGACACCTGTGGAACCATCTGTAGTGGTCTTAGCGGTACCAAAGCTGCTAAGAGAGTTGCTAGACTGCGTTTGATAGTAAGGATTCTTTGATCCATCACTCCTGCCGATGCCTGGGTGTCAGTACCGGTGGAAGCAGACATGACACCAGTAGTTTTGCAGAGGTGGAAGCCTCTGGAACATTATGGAGCCCCGTTAATGCTTTGGAGACCGAAGCCTCCCGCCGGGGCTGTTTTGCCGGTGAACTTTCCTCGAGGGCAACACCACTGGCATCTCGATACTTGGAAGGAGAGCTATCCTTTGAGGACTGGTCAGTCTTAGAAGACTTAGGTTTAGTTACCTGAGATCCATGGGATAAAGATGAATCCCTGGAAGACATCGATGCGACTGACATCGTATCTGCGGCAAAAAGGGTACCAAGTTTTGCAGCTCTGTTCTGCAGGCCCCTCTTGGTCATCTTTCTGCAGGAGAGACACTCCGATGGAGAATGGTCAGGACCTAAACACTTAAGACATCATTCATGGGTGTCGGTGACGGATATGGTACCACCACAGTTAGAACATTTTTTGAAACTACCAGCTGGTTTCTCCATGTTTGAAGAAAAGTGGGTCTAGTGCCCAAAATGGCACCTAGCAACGAGAGGGGAGAGACCCCTGAAAAAAAATATTTTAGAAAGCTAGTTTACAAAAAAAAAAAAAAAGGAAGAGAACCGGCGGTACCGGTAGGCGTTGAGTGAAAGCAGACGCGACCACAAAAAACAAAAGAATAAGAATAAATTTTCTGCGGTGACAGGGTATGCGACCTGTCGGCTCCGTGGAAAACGAAGAACTGAAGAGGGAGAGTTGGAAAGGCGGGAAGGCAGCACGCAGGCGCTGTGGGATGCTCCCAAAGGCTTTCCTATTGGACGCTGGGGAGCGTTCCCGCGCAGGCTCCGTCAGTACCGACGATACCCATATGTGAAGACTACATTCCTGCTTGTTCCTGGAGATCATAACTTATCTAATCCAACTGTTAAATGTTATTTAATATATTATGTTAATTAACTGTGTCCAGCTGTTCCAGTTCCTAGTCGGAGTAAGGAGTGTGAATCTGTTTGGAATTAGGGGTTTTTATTTCTATTATTTTGTTTTGAAATTATGTAGTAATGTAGGTTTATAGAAATAAGTAGCAGTAGGAGGAGGAGGATTTGCTTATAATTTTATGAATTGCACTAAGATGAAATTAGACTTACCTGCTAATTGTTGTTCCTTAAGGAACTCTAGTCCAGTCCCGGAACCATAGAGTTTAGAATCTCCTCCAGCAGCTTTGGAGACTGAAATACATCATCGCTTTGCTGGCACCAGTATAAGTAGGCAAGGACCGCCCCCTCCATCCAGTACCTATTGACAAAGCAAACTGAGCAGAGCAACAAATAGAGCAAATAGGAATACAAACAGCAACGCAGCCGAACCCCCCTTGGGAGGAACAGCCTTCATCAAACTGACATACTAAAATTTTTTTTTAAAATAAACCTTATTAAACAGTGCTACGAAAAGGATCCCCACCATGGCTCCACCTGACGCCTGCGGAGACCCCCTATAGACAAAACCTGTACCGACTACCATGTACTTCAGGCTGACGAACCCCAATACTCAGGGTGGGCTCCAGGACTGGACTAGAGTTCCTTAAGGAACAACAATTAGCAGGTAAGTCTAATTTCATCTTCCTTTGCGTCCCTCTAGTCCAGTTCCGGAACCATAGAGGATGTAACAGAGCAGTGAATATTAACGGGAGGGACCTGCAAGTCCAGCCTGAAGCACCGCCGAACCGAAACGCACATCCCCCGCCGCCTGCACATCTAGCCTATAGTGCTTTACAAAGGAATGCAATGACGACCACATCGCCGCTCTACAAATGTCACCAACTGGAACCAAACTGAATTCCGCCCAAGACGCCGCTTGCGCCCTAGTCGAGTGAGCACGTAGTCCCTCCGGAACTACCTTCCCTTTCAAAAGATATGCTGAAGCAATGGTTTCCTTCACCCAACGGGAAATAGAGGACTTCGCCGCCGCCGCCTCCCCCTTCTGCGGACCCGCAAAAGTCACAAACAACCTATCCGACTTGCGGAATGGAGCCATCCTTCCGAGATACCTCTTAAGTACCCGCCGAACATCCAACCGATGTAACTTGCCCTCCGATGTAACTTTGCCGGTCCGAAAACAACGGAAGCGATACCACCTGATTAACATGAAACGCGGAGACCACCTTTGGTAGAAACCCCGGAACCGTACGGAGAACCACCTTATGATCGAAAAAAGACAAATATGGCTCCTGACAAGATAGCACTTGCAGCACAGAAATCCTCCTCGCGGAGCAAATAGCCACTAGGAAGACCGTCTTCAACGTCAGATCTTTTAGCGAGGCCTTGGACAATGGCTCAAACGGCGCCCCAAGCAAAGCTGCCAACACCAAGTTCAAATCCCACGATGGCACAAAGCAGCGCTTCGGCGGTCGCAAGAGCAACACGGCCCGCAAAAAATGTTTCACATCGGCGTGAGTCCCTAACTGCTGCCCTTGTACCTTCCCTCGGTAACAGGAGAGGGCCGCCAACTGCACTCGCAAAGAACTCGCTGTGAGACCCTTGTCCACACCATCTTGCAGAAAGGAAAGGATTTGCGAAACCAAGGCTCCCAAGAGCCGCAGACTACGCTCCGCACACCAGGCCTCAAAAATGCGCCACATCCGAATGTATGCCAACGAAGTCGATCTTCTACGCGCCTTCAGCAATGTAGAAATTACCGCTGCGGAATAACCTCTAGTTGTCAGCCTAGCCCTTTCAATAGCCATGCCGTAAGCGAGAATCGATTCACCTGGGGCATTCGCAACGGGCCCTGCTGCAACAAATCCACTCGCTGCAGCAGCCTCCACGGCCTGTCTGCCAGCAGCCGCACCAAATCTGCATACCAAGGCCTTCTGGGCCAGTCGGGTGTTACCAGTAGCACCAAACCACGATGACGCTCTATCCTCTGTACTACCCGGCCTATGAGCGCCCAAGGCGGGAACACATAGAGAAGAACCCTTTCCGGCCACCGCTGGGACAGCGCATTGAGCCCCTCTGACATCCGTTCCCACCGCCTGCTGAAAAAAGCGCGCTACCTTCGCTGACTCGAAACTCGCCATCAGATCCATCAGCAGGAGCCCCCAGCGGCGCACTAAAAGCGAGAACACGTCCGGGTGCAGAACCCACTCTCCTGGGTCCACCCTGCGCTGACTGAGAAAATCCGCTTCGACATTGTCCACTCCGGCCACATGCTGCGCCGAAAAACCCTTTAGATTTCGTTCAGCCCAATCTAAGAGCCGACTGGCCTCTGCTTCCAGCATCGCGCTGCCGGTGCCGCCCTGGCGATTGATGTAGGCTACGGTCGTCGCATAGTCTGACAACACCCGCACCGCCTCCTGCCGGAAGCTTTCCTGAAACTCTCGCAGGACTAAAAACACAGCTCTCATCTCTAACTGGTTGATGGACCAACTCCTTTCTTCCTGAGACCACCGACCTTGAGCAAACCGGCCTTCGCGATGCGCCCCCCAACCCCAGAAGACTGGCGTCCGTCGTCAGCAGTCTTCAGGATGGAGGCTCTAGCGGCAACCCTGCCGACAAACTCTCCGGCCGCAACCACCAAAGAAGATCCTGACGCACCTCCTGTGGACACACCAGCTGATGAGACAACGCATCCCGTTGATGAGACCAACGCCGAAGAAGCGCACTCTGCAACGGCCGCATATGAGCCCTGGCCCACGGCACCACCTCAATCGTGGCCGCCATCGTCTCGAGCAATTGAAGATAATGCCACGCAGAAGGCGCTGGTCTCGCTAAAAACCACCTTATGAGCTCCCGCAACCCCTGAGCCCGCTGGGCTGGAAGAAACACCGCTGCCTGCTGTGTCTCGAAACGCGCCCCCAAGTACTCTAGGGACTGCAAGGGAACCAGGTTGCTCTTCGCAAAGTTGACCACCCAGCCCAGGCTTTCCAACATCTCTACCACCCGAGCGGTGGTCGCGGTACTCTCTTCCTGTGACTTTGCTCGAATCAACCAATCGTCTAAGTGCGGATGCACTAGCACCCCCTCTTTGCGGAGTGCCGCCGCTACTACTCGTACTACCATGATCTTGGTGAATGTTCGAGGCGCCGTCGCCAGCCCAAACGGCAACGCTTGAAATTGAAAATGCCCCATCGGAACCGCAAAGCGCAAGAACCTTTGGTGCTCCTGCCGAACCGAGATATGGAGATACGCCTCCGTCAGGTCCAAAGAGGTCAGGTACTCCCCTGCCCTTACCGCTGCTATGACGGAATGCAGCGTCTCCATACGGAAATGCGTGACTCGGAGACACCGATTCACCCTTTTTAAGTCCAGAATCGGCCGAAACGTGCCTTCCTTCTTTGTCACCACAAAATAAATGGAGTACTGACCGTACCCGCACTGATCTACAGGCACGGGCACCACTGCCTTGAGCTGTAGCAGGTGCTGCAGGGTTTCCGAGTCCGCCCGGAACTTTAGCGGGGCCTTGCAAGGAGACTGAACAAAGGAATCTAACACGGTTCAATGGAGCTCTAACGCATAACCCTCTCGAATGACTTCTAGGACCCACTGGTCTGACGTAATTTGGACCCAGGCAGAGTAAAACTCCCGCAAATGACCTCCAACCGGGATCACCTCCACCTGAGTCCGCCTTATCACATTGCGACTTCTTAATGGCCGAGGATTGGTATGGGGCAAAACCTCTACCGGCCCCCCGGAAACCGCGAAACCCCTGGCTTCTCGTCGGAAATCTCCCTCGCTGAGACTGGATAAAGCGGGAGGATCGAAACCTATGGAAATCCCTGGAAAGCCCCCGGGGCCCAGCAGTACTCCGTCCTAGCTTAGGCTTATCCTACGGAAGGCGACCCCCATTAGACTCACCGAGATCCTTGACCAACTTTTCTAAATCTTCTCCAAACAAAAGCTTACTCCTAAAGGGCAGCTTGCTGAGGCGAGTCTTAGAGGAAGCGTCCGCCGCCCAATTACGCAGCCAGAGGTACCGCCGAGCCGTTACCACCGAGGCCATACTCTTAGCTAAGCAGCGGATGAGATCATAATGAATGTCCGACAAATAAGCGGCCCCCGATTCCAGGTGCGCTACATCCTCCAACTGCCCTTCCAGGTGGTTCCCCTGCAATCTCTGAGACCACCGTATCCAGCGTGTCCAAAATGCCGCCATCCGCTTGTTGACCCATGCATCACGTTTCGATCACGTTACTCCCCTTCTCTACCAGCACCACTGGTTACCTATCTCCTTCCGCATTCGGTATAAACTCCTAATCCTTGCATTCAAAGTTATCCATACTGGCACTCCCCTCTACCTGGCGAATCAGATCCAATTTCGTACCTCTCACCGTCTCCTCCGTTCCATACACATAAATCGCATGGTCCTCCCCTCCCCCGCACATGCTCGTCTAGAACAAACCCGTTCCTCTGCTTTCTACTTCCTGGCTCCAAGTCTCTGGAACTCGCTCCCCCCCTCCCTCCGTGCTGAAGACTCATACCCCTCATTTAAAACCCAGCTCAAAACTCACCTTTTCTGCCTTGCGTTTGATCCTCTTCCCTAGCCTACCCTCCCCCCCTCCTTTCCTCCATGTGTCTCATGAATGTCTGCTCCCCTTTCCCTCTCTTCCTTGATAGTATGCTTGTATGCTCTCTCCTGGCTTAAACTACCATTCTGTTCTCAGCTTTTCTTTTCTTTCTCTCCTCACCTTTTTCTCACAATTTATGGCGTTCTTATTCCTTTTCCTTTTCTACAGCCGAGTGCTTGTTTTAATTAACTTGCCTGATTTTATCTATTGTAAACCGCTCAGATGCCTACGGTATTGAGCGGTATAACAAGTTTTAATAAACAAACATAAACAGCCTCTCGCCACCCACACCCCTGCTATCGAGGCCTGCATAGAGAGGGTGCACACATCGAACATCTGCTTCAACAGAGTATCCAATTTCCTGTCTTGTACATCCTTTAACGCCGCGGCCCCCTCAACCGGAATTGTAGTCTTCTTAGTAACAGCATATACCGTCGTATCCACCTTGGGAGAGCGAAACAGGTCTCTATCTTGATCGGACAACGGGTAAAGCCGAGCCAAGGCCCTGGACCCCTTCAGAGTCGATTCTGGGAAGTCCCACTCTTCCTGAATCATACTCCGAAAAACTCTATGAACGGGAAAAACTCTTTGGGAAGTCGGAACCGCCTGAAGCAACGGATCCTCCAAGGACTCCTCCACACCCGTCCCTTCCGAGGGCATATTCAATGTCTTGGCAATCAAGGCCGGCAGTTCTTCACGCCGAAACACCCTGACTACTCTGCTCTGAGTCAGGCAGCTCACCCTCCTCCAACTCTTCCCCCGAAAGCTCTTGCGACTCCGTGTCTATGCCTCCCAGGTCTTCCCCGAGGCGAGACCCCGGGTTTTCCCCCCCAGCCACCCTGCTTCTCTTGGCCGGGGGAGCGCCCTCCACCACCTGATCCCAAGATCCTCGCCACTTCTGCTCTTGCGACTCCTGAGGGAGAGTCGCCATCGCGGGTTGCAGCAGAGCAAATGCCTGCTGCATGAGGGCAAAGAAATTTGGTGGGATCGCCAGAGCCGGCCCACCTAGACTTTGCTGCCGAGACCCGGAAGCTACTTCACCCGAAGACAACCCCGGCAGAGGCTCCGCGGGCTCAAGGAGCGGGGGCAAGCCATCTGTCCCTTCTGGCGGAACCGTCTCCCGGTCTCCCGAGGACCCCTCCGTCGGTCCCTCCATAACCTGTGCCTCACGGGTGCAAGCCCCACACACACCTGAGCCCAGCACCGTGCTGCGCTTTGCGCCACACACCAAACACAGGAGCTTTGCCGGCATACCACTGCAATGCAGCACCTCTCACACTGCACCCCCCAGAGAAAGTGCACTGGAGTAAATGAGGAGAAACTGCTCAGCTAAGCAGAGCCCAGAGCTCAGGCATCCGCCAGCCGCGGGACTCCGTATATTTTTTTTTCTTTTATTCAGTTCACCTAACGCCCCCAGGCCAGGTTAACCCAGTTTCATGCAAAAACAAAGCTTCTAACCCGAAAACCAAAAGGAAACACAAAAAGAAACTCAAAACCCAAAACGCGGTTTTTCTTTAAAATGGCCACCGCGTTTCCCGCGTGGAGACACGTGGCGGACCGTTCCTGTCCCAAAATGGCGAGTCAACGATTCTAGAGAATCTCCCTTCAAAGGAAAACTAAATTAGTACTTACCAGCCCACTCACTCACCGCAACTGTTCTACCGATGAAGAGAGACGATGCAGCCGTGTCGGAGCTCAGCCGGACTGCAGCTTCAGCTCCGACACTTTCACTCCCCTGAGGGCAAGGCTGACTCTCGCGTTCGGTTGCTGTTGCTGAGATGAAGCCTTCCATCTGCTCCTCACCCTTAATTGCGGGTTCGGGAGCAGGGAGGCTATAAAACTACAGGGTAAACAATGCCTGTCCAAATGCTCATTTATACCACGGGGAAGGGGGGAGGGGGAGGGAGGAGAACAACCAGGAGAGAGATGGAGCCAAAAGGAGGAGCTCCCAGCTATAGCACTGCCCCTGCAAAACAAAGAGAAAAAACTCAGAATCCCCAATCAAAGAAAAACACCCCTTAAATTTAAAGGGACCTAGCAATTCCAGCTCTGCTAATTTATTTAACTGAGCCCAGTCCCAGGCTCAGAATCTCCTTCAGCTGCTTGGAGACTGAAAGTACTGGATGGAGGGGGCGGTCGTTGCCTACTTATACTGGTGCCAGCAAAGCGATGATGTATTTCAGTCTCCAAAGCTGCTGGAGGAGATTCTAAACTCTATGGTTCCGGGACTGGACTAGAGGGACGCAAAGGAACTTGCATGTTTGAATGATGTTTTGATATGTTGTATTTATATAGGTCACGTGTTTTTTATATTTGTTCTAACCTGCTCTGGGTATTTTATTTATTTACATTCTCTTATATACCGTGCTATTCTGCATCAGTGCGGTTTACATTGAACAAACTGAAATTACATTGAACAGGGCATTATAACTTGGAGATAACTATTTTACAGGGAACATGGGCTATGGAGGGTTAAGTGGCTTGCCCAAGACCACAAGGAGCACCTAGGGTGGTCCTATTGCCCTGAACAGGCAGCATATAAATGCAAGTTTAGTTTAGATTAGATTATACACGCTAACATATTTAAAGGAAGATGCGTCAGACTGAAAAAAAAACATAGATAGCGTATAATTAGCTTAAAATTTCTTTCACATAGCTATTGGGATGTCGTCATCTGCCAGAGTGTGAAAGCCTACTAACTGTATGGGCTGGATGAGTTAGAACAGCAGACTAGAACCAGGAAAACAAGGGTTCAAATCCCACTAAAAGTCTTGGGCAAGGTGCTTAACTTTCCACTGCCTTAGGTACAAACTTGGGGGCCTTTTTACTAATGGGTGCAAGGGTGTTGCACCTAATGCACCAAAAATGCTGAAACCATGGCGTATTAGGTGCAACGCCACTGCATTAACTGTGAGGGGGTGTGGAAAGCATTTCCCCAGCATTTAACGTGGAGCACTTCCCCCTAACATGGGTGGCATTAGCATGGGTGCACTTAATGCCACCTAGTGATGTGGCGTTATGTGAACCTGCACTAATGCAGTTAGCCTAACGTGTGAACTCAGTGCTGATCTCACCACAACCACTTTTCGCCCACTTGCAACCCTAACATGGGATGCATAGTTAGTGTGGGAACTGTCCCATGCTATCAAGGCCCCACGCTAGCTAGCAACACGTGTCCCAGTGCACGTGTCTGTAAAAGATGCCCCCCCCCCCCCCCCCGACTGTAAGCCCTCCCAGAGCAGGAAAATACCTACTGTACCTGAATGTAACTTGCCTTGAAGCACTACTGCAAAAGGTGAGAGCTAAATAAAAATAGGTACTGATGGCAGCTAATTTAGATCATATATAGAGCAGGGATATGCAGAGAGATCTCTGCCAGTGGCTGTATTACAATCAAAGGAGGAGATTTGTTAGGACATTTCTCTGCTTTACATTTTTGGCAGCACCACAAAACAGCTGGAGTAAACTTGTATGCAGACAAATTATAAAAGCAATCTGTTTTCCATTAGTTTGCAATTATTCATACATTCTTTCCTTGCTAAATTAAAATCTGAGCTAGAGACAAAATGCTTTCACTTATTCAAATGAGCATGGAAAACTACTGAACAGGAATACTTACATAATATTTCTTTATATGGAGAAATACACATATCTAAAAATCCATTTGCAGCACAATAAAAACATTATATGTTATGTTTCATACTGGCTAGTTTCATTTTATCTGGGAGCACATCATTTCTGAACTCTAGCCTTGTACCTGTCAGGTAAGCAACAATTCTGGTGTGCTGATCCAGCCAATAATAATGTTACTATGAAGCTACACAAAACCCATGGGGGGGGGGGGGAGTCCAGAAGGGGAAGGGAGCTAAGACTTGTTTGGGGTGGGGGGAGGAGTTTAGATGTGTTGGAGAGGGCTGAAATGCATGCCCAGGGTAATGAGGGGGAGGGGGAAGGTGCTGATTTAAGTTTCCTTGTTCAGGTACCAGGTCTAAAATGGGAACTGGCACTTACTTGTGCTTGTCTTTGGTCAAGTGCAAAACCCACATGAGGAAAATATTTTCTCGTATACATTACATATATTGCAATTTAAAGTGGGGAAGACACATGCAGCTTTTTGGCCATTCCAAACAATGCCCATTCCACACCCAAACCATACCCCCTTGGAATCTCGGCATGGATCCCCACATGTAAGTAGTGTATTTACATGCAATGATCCTTCCAGAATATCCTCCCTTGTCTCCTCCAGATAGAGCAGTTACTCATCTGTAACAGGTGTTCTCCAGGAGCAGCAGGAATCAGTCCTTACATATGGGTGACATCAAAGTCGATGGAGCCCTTGCGGAACATTTCCCCAGCTTTCCAAGAAAGCCTTTGTGAATGCAGGCACGCATGCGCGGTTCCCTTCCCGCCTAAATGTGCCATCTTGCCCAGTCAAATGACATAGCTAAGAACAGCACATAAAAATGAAAAAATAAACTATGTACAACTGCAACTCCCAGGGGAGGAGGGGGGGTTGTGAGGACTGATTCCTGCTGCTCCTGGAAAACACCTGTTACAGGTGAGTAACTACTCTTTCTCCAGGACCAAGCAGGAAGTCAGTCCTCATATATGGGTGACTCCCTAGCTCTGGGCTACCAAGGAACCCAGGCTGAACAAAAGAACTCCCTCTAGTCCCAGCATAAAAGAAAGGCTTTTCACTGACAGAACCTCCACCGGTAGCCTAACGGAGGGCTGGAGGACAGGAGTTGCTTAAACCTCCAAGAGATTCCGGAGTACTGCCTGGCCAAAAGCACTGTCCCTACGGGACTCCCTCTCCAGACAATAATGGGCTGCAAAAGTCTGGCTTGAAGACCAAGTTGCAGCCCTGCAGATGTCCACCAACGGTACAGAGCAGAGGTGAGCCACTGAGGCAGCCATTGCCCTGACACGATGGGCTGTGACCCAATCCTGCAAAGGAAGGTCAGCCGCCCTGTAAGCCCAGGTGATACAGTCAGCTACCCAGGTGGACAAGGTACGCTTGGACACAGCTAACCCCAAATTATTAGGGTCGAAAGATATGAAGAGCTGAGTAGCCCTTCTATGCCCCTGCGTACGGTCAAGGTAGAAGGATATGGCCCTCCTACAGTCCAGGATATGCAGAACTGCTTCAGCCTGGCTTGCATGAGGCCTAGGGAAGAATGTTGGAAGAACCACCTCTTGGTTAAGGTGGAAGGAGGAGACAACTTTTGGGAGGAACTTTGGATGAGTCCTAAGGACTACCCTGTTCCTATAGAAGCGGGTGTAAGGCCTGTCAAAGACCAGGGCATGAAGCTCACTAACTCGCCTTGCCGAGGTTAGGGCTATCAAGAAGAGTGTCTTCCAGGACAGGAAGCGTAGAGGGCAAGTAGCCATCGGCTCAAAAGGTGGGCGAGTCAGTTGCTGCAAGACCACATTCAACTCCCACTCAGGAGCAGCAGAAAGCAGGACACCAAGGGGTAAACCGACAGAGAATGTCCTTCCACCAGTGAGTGGTGAGCTGCTAGAGCTGAGAGGTGGACCCGAACAGAATTGGACTTAAGTCCTTGATTTGATAAGTGCAGTAAGTACTGAAGCACTACTGGTACAGTACAGGAGAAAGGATCCTCTGTACGTAGCTGACACCACACAGAAAACCTTTTCCATTTGAGAGCATAGGTTTTCCTAGTGGACTGTTTCCTAGAGGCTAGGACAACCTCAACTTCCTGAGGTAGGCCCCAGGGAGCCAAAACTACCTTTGCAGCCTCCAGGCCATCAAATTGAGAGCTTTGAGATTGGGGTGCAGAAGGGAACCCTGATCCTGAGAGAGAAGGTCGGGTTGCAGCCCCTGAGGCAGTGGGGGATCCACTGCCAGCTGAAGCAGAAGTGGAAACCAAGGCTGTCTCGGCCACCTGGGAGCCACCAGCAGGACCAAGGCCTTGTCCTGAAGAATCTTGAACAGGGTTCGGGCCACCAAGGGCGTGGGAGGAAACGCATACAGAAGGTCCGGAGACCAGGGAATCAGAAAAGCATCTGCTGCTATCCGCAGAGGATGCAGTTGCCTGGAGCAGAACTTTGGCAGCTGTTTGTTCAGAGTACTGGCAAACAGATCTATGGAGGAAAGTCCCCATTTCAGGAAAATCTTTTGAAACACCAAAGGATGGAGCTGCCACTTGTGGGGATGGAGCTGCCACTCGTGGGGCTGCAGAATCCTGCTCAACCTGTTGGCCAGGTAGTTTTCCTGGCCAGGTAGATACACAGCCTTGAGGAGCATGTTGTGTCTGAGAGCAAACAAGCAAAGGTCCTGTGCTTCCTGACAAAGGAGCCTGGACCTAGTTCCGCCCTGCTTGTTCACATAAAACATGGCTACCTGGTTGTCTGTTTGGACTAGGACAGACTGATGAGCCAGGGTTGGAGAGAAAGTCTTGAGGGCTAACCGAATAGCCCTGAGTTCCAGGAAATTGATTTGCTGTGCGGCCTCCCAGGGAGACCACAGGTCCTGGGTGCACTTGCCTAGACAATGAGCCCCCATCCCTGCAAGGAGGCATCCGTGGTCAACACTACATTGAACCCAGGAATCTGAAAAGGCACCCCTTGCAGTAGATTGGGCGGGTGCAACCACCAACGGAGGGAGTGCAGAAATTGTCTGGACACCCTTATCCTGTCTCTGAGGCTGCCTGTGACCACGGAGTCCGCAGGCACCACTGCGCAGGCCTCATATGGAGCCTGGCATTGGGGGTCACATGTACTGTCGAAGCCATGTGGCCAAGAAGCCTCAGGCAGAGTCTGGCGGAGACGAGTGACCTGCTGAGAAACTGGTTTGCTAAGTTTATCAGTCTTTGGGCTCTGTCTTCTGACAAGAATGCCTTTGCCAGCAGAGAGTCCAATCTTGCCCCTATGAACTCCAAATTCTGGGAGGGGAGCAAAGTGGACTTTGCAAAGTTTATGAAAAAACCCAGGTTTTGAAGGAGAGCAATAGTTCTGAGGGTGGCTTGTCTGGCCTCCTGGCACGTCTGACCCCTGATGAGCCAGTCGTCCAGATAGGGGAAGACAAAGATTCCTTGATCTCTCAGGTAGGCCGCCACCACTGCCAGGCATTTGGTAAAGACCCTGGGGGCGGAGGTGAGGCCAAAGGGCAGTACTCTGTACTGATAATGGTTTCCTCCCACAATGAACCTGAGGTACTTTCTGTGGTCTGGATGAATGAGGATGTGAGTGTACGCATCCTTTAGATCTAAGGAGCATAGCCAATCTCCCTGCTGGAGGTAGGGCAGAAGTGTTCCAAGAGTAAGCATCTTGAACTTTTCCTTCTCTAGGAATTTGTTGAGATTTCTGAGGTCTAGAATAGGCCAAAGGCCACCGGTTCTTTTGGGTACAAGGAAAAACCTGGAGTAGAACCCCTGACCCTGTAGGTGGGGAGGCACAGGCTCCACTGCCCTGTCCACCAACAGACCTTGGAGCTCCTGAAGGAGAAGGTCTGTGTGCAGGGGAGGCCTTGGAGGCTCCCCTGGGAAAGTATGGAGGAGGCAGCTCTTGGAAGTGTAGCAGATAGCCCTTGTGGACTATGCTGAGCACCCAACTGTCTCCAGTGATGAGTGGCCACTTGTGGGCAAACAGGGCTAGGCGACCTCCTGTGCAGGGTTGGGAGAGCAGGGACGGAGAGGCTATGCCTAAGGAGTCAAAAACCCCCACCCTGCTGAGTGGGAGCAGGGGCCAGAGGCTTGGGAGTCCTCTGCCTACGGGGCCCATTACCCTGCCCCTTGGCCTGCTGACCCTGAGGGGGAGCTTGGGAGGCCTGGTACTGTTTGTAGGCAGTGCCCTTCCTTGGGTAAAAGGGCTTTTTACCAGAGCCCTTCTTTTTGTGAGAAGGGGCAGAAGTCTTCCTAGACAGCCTTGTCCTCGTGAGGTGCTCGGTTTTGAGCTGTGCGGCCTTCTCGGTCATGGGCTTGCCAAAAAGGTTCTCACCTCGGCAAGGGACATCGACCAACTTGTCCTGAACCCATGGCTCGAGGTCCGATGACTGCAGCCAAGCCTGGCGTCGAGCCGCAATGCCGGCTGCCGCAACACGGGCCATAAACTTGGAGCATTCCTGTATCCCTGAGGACAAGGACTTGAACCTCTGCAAGGGTTCCCCGGAGAGACCAGCAGAGAACCCGGCCAGCTCCTTGGCCAGGTCCCGCAAGTATATGCCCATGTACAGCTGGTAAGACTGGACACGGCAAGCAAGCATCGAGCCCTGGAAGCACTTTCTGCCAAAACCATCCAGGTTCCGGGCCTCCCTGCCAGGGGGCACCACGGAGTGCATCTTCTGACTTTTCAGGCGATGCATGGTCGATTCCACCACCATGGAATGGTGTGGCAGCTGCGCCTTCTGAAAGCCAGGGCTCTTCCGGAGTCGATAGATAGAATCGACCCGCTTGCTTAGAACCGGCGCCGAGGCCGGTGCCTCCCACATCTGGAAGAGGAGCAATTCCAGCATCGGAGGAACCGGAACAGTAAAGGCCTCCTTCGGAGGAGAGTCATACTATAGGGCCTCGAGCTCCTCGGTTCGAGGCTCCTCCTCGGGGTCCGCAGGGATAGCCAACGCAGTGGCCATATCCCGGACGAACTCTGAGAACCGGGTGTCCTACGGAGGGGATCTACTCCGGTGCTCAGACTGCAGTGAGTCCGACGGGACGCACCGAGTCCTGAAGGTGTCGGGGGACTCCTTGTCCTCCGTCTCCCAGGCAGACTTGTCCGATGAGGAATCCGGGTCCGACCTCGCGGGGCCTGTGAGCACCCGCCCTGACGCCAAAGGCACCGGCGTCGACGCCCTCGGTCCCGAACGGGAGGTTGAGGGAGACCGCGACCGAGGTCGACCTCGAGCCTTCATGGTCTCGAGTATCGGCTCGGTCTCCGGGGTCGACTTCAATGTCCCGGTGGTCGGGGCAGATGCGCCAGACAGGCTGGCCATCAGTGCCCACTGCTATTCCATGAAGGCAGATAATCTGCACTCCAAGGCTGTCAGCCTGAGACCCAGCTCAGGAGACTCAGCAGCCACCGACTCGGGCCCCGGCGGCGCCGGGCCCGACGTCGGCTCTCTGGGAGGACAGTCCACGAGGACTACAGGGCTTACGTGTCCAGCAGACTCCGATTCCACACGAGGTACTTTTGGCGGCTTCTGCTGTACCACGGGCCCGGGGCGACGGTCGGGGGTCTGAGACCTAGCTCTCGAGAAGCCAGGGACCTCTTCCGATGACGCCCTCGTGAGCCGCTTCTTCCTCTTTCGTTCCCGGTCGGGGGACCCCCTGTCCGAGGAGCCCTGGCGGTGCTTGGGATCCGACTCCCAAGATGTCGAGGCCTCAGACGAGGTCCGGGCCCGGCTGGAGGCCGAGTCGGAGAAAAGCCTTTCCTTTTGGTGCTGACGACTTCGAAGCGCCTTGGAAGACATCTTTCCACATGGTCCACAGATCTTAGGATCGTGGTCAGGACCCAGGCACCAAAGGCAGCAGTCGTGTCTGTCGGTGAGAGATATTAGCTTCTTGCACCAATCACACTTTTTGAAACCACTGGAAGCCATCGGGGAAAAAAAGAGTCCCCGCGAGGTCAAAGGACCGGCCTTCCAGGGAAAAAGAAAAAAAGGGCGCAAACGCCAGCCACGAAGGGCAAAAACCAAAAAAATAAGAGTGGGCTCAATACCAGTGTAGCGAACCCGGCGGGAGGGGAACCGGAGAAAAAGTAGCGAAGGAATCGCAAAAAAATCCAACTATTTTCCGGGAGGACTAGGACACACGTCCGATGGGCTTCACGGAAAAAGAGAGACTGGGCAAGATGGCACATTTAGGCGGGAAGGGAACCGCGCATGCGTGCCTGCATTCCCAAAGGCTTTCTTGGAAAGCTGGGGAAATGCTCCGCAAGGGCTCCATCGACGTCGATGTCACCCATATGTGAGGACTGACTTCCTGCTTGGTCCTGGAGAACAAATAATTTCTCGCATATATAAGGGACAGCTGGTCTGTTTTTTTAAGCCTGGGCCCCTTTCCTGAAGGGCAGAGGAATCTCCATCGCTGTGTCTAGCTATAGTTGTTCCCCATAATTTTTACATCTTCCTGTAGATTGAAGTTCAAGTACAGCTATGCGCATTCTTGGTGATCAATATACGAGGGTTGCTCAGAAAGTAATGCCCCACATGTTTTTTCTCAGTCCAGAATGAAGATAGAGGTGTGAAATTGAAAGGGTAGTAACTTGGAACTTTAAAGAACACGTGTGTGTAATTTTACAGTCGTCCGACAAATAGCGAGGCGGTAGTGATCCTTCAAATGGCGTTTGTGAGTGACACACGGTACAAACGACGAGCTGTAATTGAATTCTTGGTGAAGGAGAAAAAGTGTGAGAAACATTCACAAACGGTTGTGTGCTGTGTATGGAAGTTCTGCGGTAGATAGGAGCACCGTTGGACGATGGGTGAAGAGAGTAAAGGCTTCAGGAAGTGGTAAAACGGAACTGGAAGATTGGCCACGGTCTGGGCGTCCTGCCTCAGCCACCAGTCCAGACAAGTTGCAGCACGCTGATGACATTATTCTTGCAGATCGGTGCATCACGAGTCGGGAATTGTCCGTACAGCTTTCCTACAGTAGAGGTAGTGCAATGGCAATTATTGACTCTTTGGGATAAAGGCCTCCCCCTCAGCTTCAAAACGCTCCAACAAATCAGAGCAGATGTCTTTCCTTTGGCGTTTGTGTTTGGTTGTGAGACTTTGCGGAACCCATCTTACACACACCTTTGAATATCCCAGAGTCAATAATTGCCATTGCACTACCTCTACTGATGGAAAGCTGTACGGACAATTCCCGACTCGTGATGTACCAATCTGGACTGGTGGCTGAGGCAGGACTTTCTTTCTCCTCCACCAAGAATTCAATTACAGCTCGTTGTTTGTACCGTGTGTCATTCACAGACGCCATTTGAAGGATCACTACCGCCTCGCTATTTGTTGGACAACTATAAAATTACACACGTGTTCTTTGAAGTTCCAAGTTACTACTCTCAATTTCACACCTCTATCTTCATTCTGGACTGAGAAAAAACATGTGGGGCATTACTTTCTGAGCAACCCTCGTATTTTACAAATATCTTGTATCCAAGATAGTGGATCTCTGAGCTCCTCCTTTACTAATCCTAGGCTACCGAATTGAATGAAATGGGGCAGAGACTGGTGGGGTGGAATGAAGGCTTTGAGGCAAAGTCTAGGCTAGCACAAGCATTAGTAAGCTCTCACTAACTGTTACCGTGGGTGCACAACACCTCAGGGGTAGAGTTAAGTGTGCCAAAGTGCCGACTTGTGTGGTGCTACGTCTTCGGCCGATGCTAACTGCAGGGGGATGGGTGCATATAACCCCTTAAATTAGCATGGGTCCCCTGCACTGGTAATGTGGCCCACACATGTTACCGGCAAGGGATTTAGTAAACATGCCCCAGTGTGTGACAATGGAGTAATCGCATGCTATCTGCTGCAAAGGCCATTGCATAAAATGAGCTTTGTGGCAGAAAACACACATATATATATATATATATATATATATATATATATATATATATATATACACCCACTAAAGATCTCTAGTCTTATGTAATTGATTTTATTTAATTATTTATATGCTATTCCCCAGTTAATCCTTGTTTTATTCCCCTGTTACCTGTAACTTGGACAAGTTCTCTGAATCTGAGTGTATTTTGTTTAATGTAAACCGCACTGATGTCAAATAGCGCGGTATATAAGAGCTGTTAAATAAATAAATAAAATGGGCAATACTACCATTACTGTGCATTAATCAACAGCAAATATTTCACTCTACTAGCTTTACAGAATACTATAAGGTTCCTACAGAGCTGTGAGCACTAAAGATCCAAGATCTCCTGTTTGGATTTTAAACTATGGCGTGGTAGTCTAACTGTGTAACGCATCTTCAATATAGCTTTTAATGTTAACAGTGTATTGTAAAACATGTTGATTTTACAGTTTTAATCTGAACATGTAAAATTAAGAAAAATTATTTGCATTAAAATATGACAATGATTTCATATAAGGTAGAAAGAAGTCCAAATTGGTAAAATATGGCACCAGAGTACTGTATATGTTTATCGCAACTGATATTTAAAAATAAGTTGTTAAACCACATTTCCCAACATCAAAATCAAAAAATTCTTCCAACTACTGACAGTATTTATTTCTGCTCTCCTTTCAGTTGACCACAAGTACTGCAATTCTTAGGCCTAATGAGGAAAATTAAAGATTATTCGGCTTTCAAATAACTGCTCTCAGATAGAACTAATTTTATTTCTTTTCAACTTCCACTAATAAGCTTGCAGTTGCATCCGAGATGAGATTTATGGCTGACATAAAAAAAAATCACTTTTCCAGCCTTGCAAAATAAATGGTTATTCATGTTACTCGGTCATGGTAAGAATCATAATTTTGGCTGTTGGCACAATGGAAAGAAAAAAAAAGGGCAACTAATTTTCTGCATATGATTTTTGATGCTAGGAGGCCAATGCATTAAAGTATGTAGAACTTCACGGAAGTTTGCTCTCCATTTAGTAAATCATATGCTATTTTGCTATAGGACACTATATACAAAAGAGTTCAGTAGCAGAACTGCACATGTAGCTTTTCTATGGACTTTATCTTTAAGTATAGTTTCATAAAATAGACATTTTTTTGCAAAATTGCATTTGCAAAGTGTTTTTCTCATGAGGTTAAAATATGCATTCATAGCTAACCAGCTGCTTTGAACACCTGCAAATTTGCACTGCAATTTCTGCACAACAAAATTAAACTTGCATGTCAAATGGACCCACAGTGCATGTTATCCCATTTTTAACATGTGTGATGTCTTTTTTGTAAATCTGAGCGTACTTACACTTTTAACATATTTGTAAATGGCCTAGAAATTGAAATTTTGTTTGCAGCAAGATGGGCAGCAATGTATCCTCATCACAAGTTCATCTTTATGTACTATTTTGAAATGGATTTCTGCAGGTAAGTGGATGTCTATCTGCAGAAATTCTCCCCTTTCAATTGCCCTCTTCCATTCTGGAGGACAAAGAGGCAGAGCCGGGAGGCTAGCTGAAGCGTGTGCCAGGACAGTACTTTGAAATTCCAATGCATTTTTTTCTCTGCAATTTTACACCTATACGGGCATGCAGGAAACAAAGCTCCACAGCACCAGCAGCCAGTGGATTTTTAAAAATAAATACTTGCAGTAGGATGCCTTGAAAGAAACATTGTCTTATAACATTAGTGAATATTTTTCATGAAATGTAGTGTGCATGGATTCTCAGGAGTTTCTCATGACATAAGAGATGTGCCAACCCAGCACTGCACTGAACTGGACTCAGGCATATCATATTATCAACCAAGCTAAAATTCCACTCTCTTTTCCAACTGCAGAAAGGAGTTCTGGGCCCTAAATTCAGATGATTTATGCTCCTAAGTTGGCCTCTTTCAAAATTTACTAGTGTAGAGTGCCTACATTTATATGGAGAATTTAACAAACTCCTAAATTTAGGAGCACAAAAGGTAATGGGGATGGGGTGGATTTACGGTAGGGAAAACTAGTTAGAAGCTTAACACTGATTTTCAGCATTAGGCTCATAAATCAAGATAAATGAATGACAGGCCTAAATTTATAAGCAAGGGCCCAATATTCAAAAAAGGCTGCGCTCTTAAGTCTGGCTGAAAATAGGGCAAAAATAAGGAGCCTAAGTTTTCAACTGAAAATTCATCTTTATATAGGAGCTTAAAAGTTATGCTGTGGCAGGTGCAGGCCTGTGACCCACGGTGTCTGACATAGGCAGGCCAGCATGGCTAGCTTGACCTGTAAATGAGGCCTGTGGAGAGGCATATAGGATTGCACATCCCCCAATATGCTGCTATTGTAAGAACGAACTCAGTAGAAATATTGAATTAGCTTAGGTAAGCATAACTGCAGAACTTAGAAATGGAAAAATACAGAAAAGACATGTTTAAAAGTTACTGATAAGAAAAAGTACATTTGCAGAGAAATAATGAGGAGTGCTGACAGATGAGTTACAGAACCTTGCTCTTCTGCACGCACAAATGGTCCCATAACCTTGAAAGTGTGAAAGTAACAAGTTGATGAACTGACCATTGTAATTGGGACTAGAAGGGGGGCAGGCAGGTGTCATGCCCACAGAAGGAACATAATTGGAGAAACTTATCAGTACCGGGACCAATAGAAGGGCTACGGGAGGTACGGGAGAATACCGGGACCAATGAAATGTTTTTCTATACCTAGAATGGAACAGAAGTCTATAAAAGTTGTTGTAATGCTTGAAAACTTTGCTCAGCCATTTTGAAATTGACTTGCTTGAGACTTGTGCACAAATAAATGATTTGGACCTTCTGAACAGACTCCTGGTATCATTGGTTTGTCTGCGCTTTGCTGCTACAATGCGTATAGGTACTTCAGGCCGGAGGGCCGGGGGTTCAAGTCCCACCTGGGGACAGCAATCTCAGGCCGGAGGGACTGGGATTTGTAGTCCTATAGGCACTCCTTGTGGTCTTGGGCAAGTCACTTAACCCTCCATTGCCCATGTACCCTGTAAGTATTAGCGCATGTCTCTCATATCCCCTTGTGTTAAATGTATCCCCCAATTGACCGCTTTAACCCGGTGAAAAGCGGGATATAAATACAGCTAAATCTTGTACTGAAAAATCAGTGCTAAGCACCTAGCTTCCTCCCCACCCTAAATCCACCCCTGTTGCCACCCACTTTTTATGCTCCTATATTTAGGAGTTCTACTATTGTGGATTAGGAACTGGTTAAAAGATAGAAAACAGAGTAGGGCTAAATGGCCAATTTTCTCAATGGAGAAAGGTGACAAGTGAAGCACCCCAGGGATTTGTGCTGGGCCTGCTGCTTTTTAACATATTTGTAAATGGTCTGGAAATGGGAAAAATGAGTGAGGTGATCAAATTTGCAAATGATACAAAATTATTCAAAGTTGTTAAAACAGAAGAGGATTGTGAAAAATTGCAAGAGGATCTTGATAAATTGGGAGACTGGGCATCTAAATGGCAGATGACTTTTAATGTGGACAAGTACAAAGTTACGCACTTAGAGAAGGACAACCCAAACTGTGGTTACATGATGCAAGGTTCCATATTAGGAACCACCACCCAGGAAAAGGATTTAGGTGTCGTCGTAGATAATACATTGAAATTCTCTGCCCAGTACGCAGCAGCGGCGGCCAAAAAAGCAAATAGAATGCTAGGATTCATAAAGAAAGGAATGGAAAATAAAAGGAAGGATATTATAATGCCTCTGTATTGCTCCATGGTGTGACCACACCTTGAATACTGTGTGCAATTCTGGTCGCCAAGAGTAGTTGCTCACCTGTAACAGGTGTTCTCCAGGAGCAGCAGGAATCAGTCCTCACGTATGGGTGACGTCGGCGCCGACGGAGCCCTCGCGGAGCAATTTTCCCCAGCTTTTGAAGAAAGCCTTTGGGAATTGCAGCGCGCAAGCGCGGTCCCCTTCCCGCTCAAGGGTGCCATCTTGCTCAGTCGGATGACATAGCGAAAAGACAGCAAAAAAAAGTTAGCAGAAACATGTAATAAGAATGACTGCAACTCCAAGGGGAGGAGGGAGGGTAGTGAGGACTGATTCCTGCTGCTCCTGGAGAACACCTGTTATAGGTGAGTAACTACTCTTTCTCCAGGACCAAGCAGGAAGTCAGTCCTCACTTATGGGACTCCCAAGCTTAAGGCTACCGGAGACCTCAAGCCGAAAAATGAGCTCCCTCAAGCTCAACAGTACAGAAGGAAGGAATCTTCTCTGAATACGAATCCGGCCAGTAGCCCAACACCAGGGCCGGAGGGTAGGAGTTGCCTAGACCTCAAAGAGATTGTGGAGGACTGCCTGTCCAAAAGCACTGTCCCTGCGGGACTCCCTCTCCAGGCAGTAATGAGCCGCAAACGTCTGGCTTGAAGACCAAGTAGCGGCCCGGCAGATGTCTGCCAACGGAACAGAGCGGAGATGAGCCACTGACGCAGCCTTCGCCCTGACACGGTGAGCCGTGACTCGACTCTCTAAGGAGAGGCTGGCTGCCCCATAAGCCCAGGCGATACAGTCAGCTAGCCAGATGGACAAAGTACGCTTAAGAGACAGGTACCCCCAACCGATTGGGGTCAGAAGATACGAAAAGCTGGACAGCTTTCCTATGCTCTCGCGTACGGTCAAGATAGAAGGATAAGGCTCTTCTACAGTCCAGGGTATGCAGAACAGTTTCAGCTCGGCTGGTATGCGGCCTGGGAAAGAAGGTCGGAAGAACCACCTCTTGATTGATGTGAAAAGTGGAGACCACCTTTGGAAGAAACTTAGGGTGAGTCCGTAAGACCACCCTATTCTTGTAGAACCTAGTGTATGGGGGCTCCGACACTAGGGCCTGTAGTTCACTAACACGCCTAGCGGAGGTAAGGGCTACCAAGAAGAGAGTTTTCCAGGAGAGGAAACGAAGAGGGCAGGTAGCCATGGGCTCAAAAGGCGGACAGGTAAGCCTTTGCAAGACCACATTGAGATCCCAGTCAGGAGCTGGAGGGCGCAACAGAGGCTTAAGCAGAAGGCGGCCCCTGAGAAAACGTGCCACCAAGGGGTGCGAGCAAAGAGGCTGGCCCTCCACCGGCGAATGATGTGCAGAGAGAGCACTGAGGTGGACCCTGACAGAGTTGGATTTGAGGCCCAGATCGGAGAGGTGAAGCAAATATTGCAGTACCACCGATACTAAGCAGGCGAAGGGGTCCTCAGAGCGCTGAGAACACCAGACCAAGAAGCGACGCCATTTAAGGGCGTAAGATTTCCAGGTGGAAGGTCGCCGAGACGCCAGGACGACAGCTTCCACCTCCGGAGGAAGCAGGAGCGGAGCTAGGACTACCCTTTCAGCAGCCAGGCCATCAGATGAAGGGCCCGGAGGTTGGGGTGCAGGAGAGTACCCTGATCCTGGGTCAGGAGATCGGGCTGAAACCCCAGAGGAAGAGGGGTGTCCACCGCTAGCTGTAGGAGTAGAAGGAACCAGGGTTGTCTCGGCCACCTGGGCGCCACCAGGATCACGGAGGCCCTGTCCTGGACAACTTTGAACAGCGTCCGGGACACAAGTGGCGTGGGAGGAAAGGCATACAGTAGGCCCGTGGACCACGAGATGAGGAAAGCATCCGGCGCTACTCTGAGAGGATGCGGGTGCCGGGAGCAGAACCTGGGAAGTTGCCGGTTGAGAGGACTGGCAAAGAGATCCACGGTGGGGAGGCCCCACCGGCGGAAGATCCGCTGGACAACTACGGGGTTCAACCTCCATTCGTGCGGCTGCAGAATCCGGCTCAGTTTGTCGGCCAGGCAATTTTCCTGCCCGGGCAGGTAGACAGCCTTGAGGAGGATGTCGTGGTCGACTGCCCAAGAGCACAGTCTCCGAGCCTCCTGACATAGAAGGAGGGAGCCCGTGCCCCCCTGTTTGTTCACGTAGAACATGGCAACCTGATTGTCCGTCTGTACCAGCACAGACCGACGAGAAGTGAGGTGAGAGAAGGTCCGCAGAGCTAGGCGGATCGCCCGCAGCTCCAGGAAGTTTATCTGCTGAGCAGCCTCCCAAGGTGTCCAAAGGCCTTGAGTGCATGTTCCGTGGCAATACGCTCCCCATCCCAGGAGAGGCATCTGTCGTTAGCACTTGGGAAGGTGGAGGAGACTGAAAGGTCATGCCGAGTACCAGATTGGGCAGGTGAAGCCACCATTGCAGAGAGGAGACCAGGCGGTCGGAGATCTGTATTAAGTCCGTCAGTCTCCCTGTGGCCTGATGCCACTGAGTGCGAAGGCTACACTGAGCAGGTCTCATATGTAGACGGGCATTCGGAGTGACATGGACCGTGGAGGCCATATGACCGAGCAGTTGCAGGAATTGTCTGGCAGAGACCGGTGACGCGCTGTGGAACCTGCCGGCCAGAGCTATGAGCCTGTTGGCCCGTTCCAGAGGCAAGAAGGCACGAGCCTGCAGAGTGTCCAGCCGTGCTCCTATGAAGTCGAGATCCTAAGAGGGGAGCAAAGTGGACTTTTCGAAGTTTATGACGAAGCCCAAGTGCTGAAGCAGGGCCACTGTGCGTTGAGTGGCCTGAGTGACCTCTAGGGAAGACTGTGCCCGGATGAGCCAGTCGTCCAGGTAGGGGAAGACGAAGAGACCTTGAAGCCTCAGGAAGGCTGCCACCACTGCCAGGCATTTCGTGAACACCCTGGGAGCGGAGGAGAGGCCAAAGGGCAGCACGCGGTACTGATAATGATTCCCTGCCACCACAAATCTTAGATATTGTCGGTGGTCCGGATGAATAAGGATGTGAGTATAAGCATCCTTTAGATCCAAGGAGCATAGCCAATCTCCCTGCTGGAGGTAGAGCAGTAGGATTCCAAGGGTAAGCATCTTGAACTTTTCCCGCTGCAGGAACTTGTTGAGGTTGCGTAAGTCCAGGATGGGTCTGAGGCCTCCTGTTCTTTTTGGTATCAGGAAGTACCTCGAGTAAAACCCGTGACCCCACAGGTGTTGGGGCACTGGCTCCACAGCCTGTTCCTGAAGCAGACTTTGCAGCTCCTGAAGAAGTCCCTCCCTGTGCAGAGGGGGTCTTGGAGGCTCCCCTGGAAAGTAGGGGGGAGGCACCTGGTGAAAATGTAAGAGGTAGCCCTTTCGAACCACCTGCAGCACCCAGGAATCGGATGTTATGGCTGACCACCTGTGGGCAAAGTGGGTCAGCCGGCCCCCCGTGCTGAGTAAAGGCCGCGGAGGGGGAGAGGCTATGCCGGCATAGTCAAAAACCCCCACCCTGCTGAGCAGGGGCCTGTGTAGTGGGCTTGGGGGGCTTCTGCCTACGGGACCCATTACCCTGTCCCTTAGCCTGCTGACCCTGATGGGGAGCTGCTGAGGCTTGATATTGTGGGTGGCGTTGTTTATAGGCAGACACCTTCCTCGGGTAAAAGGGCTTTTTCCCCGAGCCCTTCCTCTTCTGTGAAGGGGCAGAGGACTTTCTGGATAGGCGAGTCCTGGTGAGAGTCTCGGACTCGAGTTCTGCCGCCTTTTCAGCCATGGGCTTACCAAAGAGGTTTTCACCTCTGCAGGGGACATCGACCAACTTGTCCTGCACCCATGGCTCGAGGTCGGATGACTGAAGCCAAGCCTGACGGCGAGCACCGATGCCGGCTCCGGCTACTCGAGCCGATGCTTCGAAGCCATCGTAGGCTGCTCGAGAAATAAACTTCGAGCACTCTCGAATACCAGTGGACAAGGCCTGGAACCTCTGCAAAGGTTCCTCGGAGAGACCAGCAGAGAACCCGGCAATTTCTTTTGCCAGGTCTCGAAGATACATGCCCATATATAGCTGGTATGTCTGGACTCGGCAAGCAAGCATAGAGCCCTGGAAGCACTTCCTACCGAGGGCATCCAGGTTCCGGGCCTCCTTACCCGGAGGCACTGAGGAGTGCATTTTTTGACTCTTAAGTTGATGCATGGCCGATTCCACCACCATGGAATGGTGTGGTAGTTGTGCCTTTTGGAACCCGGGGCTCTTATGGACTCGATACATGAAATCGACCCGCTTGATTAACACCGGCGTCGAGGCCGGGCTCTCCCACATGCGGAAGAGCGGCCGCTCCAGCATCGGAGGAACCGGTACAGTAAAGGCCTCCTTCGGGGGAGAGTCATATTGGAGGGCCTCGAGCTCTTCGGCTCAAGGCTCCTCCTCCGGATCCGCGGGGAAGGCCAAAGCCTTGGCCATGTCCCTCACGAAATCGGAGAACCGGGTATCCTCCGGGGGGGGATCGTCTCCGAGGCTCCGACTCGGGCGAGTCGGAGGGGACGCATCGAGTCTAAAAAGACCCGGGTGACTCGTCCTCCTCCATGTCCCAGCCCGACTCCTCCGTGGAGGAATCAAGTGGCTCCGTGCGGGCGAGTGCAAAGGACCTCCGCCTCGATGCCAAGGCCGGCGTCGATGACCTTGGTCCCGAACGGGAGGCCAAGGGAGACCTTGGCCGAGGATTGACTCGAGCTCGTATGGACTCGAGGATCGGCTCGGCCTCCAGGTTCAACTTCGACGTCCCAGTGGTCGGGGCAGATGCACTGGCGAGGCCAGTCATCAATGCCTGCTGCTGGTCCATGAAGGCAGCGATACTGCACTCCAAGGCCGTCAATCTGAGACCAAACTCAGAAGACCCAGCAGCCCCCGACTCGGGCCCCGACGGTGTCGGGCGCGACGTCGGCTCCCTCGGAGGCGAGTCCACGAGGACTACAGTACTCACGTGTCCAGGATACTCCACTTCGAGACGAGGATGCTTCCAAGGCCTCTCGGCCTCCGAGGACCCGGGGCGGCTGACGGGGCTATGCGACCTGGCCCTCGAGGGACCAGGAGCGTCCTCCGACGACGCCCTCGCGGGTTTCTTCTTCCGACGATGTTCCCAGGCGGGAGACCCCCGCTCAGAGGAACTCCGACGATGCTCGGGGCCGGAGTCACGAGACGTCGAAGCCTCTGACGAGGTCCGGGCCTGACCGGACGCGGAGTCAGAGAAGATTCGTTCCTTTTGTGACTGCCGACTCCTCAATGCCTTCGAGGACATTTTGTTGCACGGACCACAACTCATCGAGTCATGGTTGGGTCCGAGGCAATGGAGGCAGCAGTCATGTGTGTTGGTAAGAGACATGAGTCTGGTACAGCGATCACACTTTTTAAACCCGCTGGCAGCCATCGGGGGAAAAAGGGCCCCTGCGAGGTCGAAAGACCGTGCTGCCAGGGAAAAAGGAAAAAAAGTGGCGGGAACGCCCGTTACAAAGGACAAAAACCGAAAAAATGTGAACGGACTCCATATTGGAGTATCGAGGCCGGGCGGGAAAAGGACACGCGTCGAACCGAGAAAAAAACAAACGAAAAAAATCAACTTTTTCAGCGGCGCTCACAAACGACGTCTGTAGGGCTCCGCGGAAAAAAGACGACTGAGCAAGATGGCACCCTTGAGCGGGAAGGGGACCGCGCATGCGCGCTGCAATTCCCAAAGGCTTTCTTCGAAAGCTGGGGAAAATTGCTCCATGAGGGCTCCGTTGGTGCCGACGTCACCCATAAGTGAGGACTGACTTCCTGCTTGGTCCTGGAGAATATCTTAAAAAGGATATAGCAGAATTAGAAAAGGTACAGAGAAGAGCAACAAAAATGGTAAAGGGGATGGAAGGATATCCCTAGTAGGAAAGGCTTAAAAGATTAGGGCTCTTCTACTTGGAAGAAAGATGGCTGAGGGGAGATATGACAGAAGTCTATAAAATAATGAATGGAATAGAACGAGTAAATGTAGATTTGTTGTTTACCCCTTCAAAAAGTAGAAAGGCTAGGGACACACAATGAATTTACAATGCAGCACATTTAAGACTAATCGAAGAAAGCACAGTTACTTACCTGTAACAGGTGATCTCTGGGAACAGCAGGAATTAGTCATCACATATGGGTACGTCGGTACCGACGGAGCCTGCGCGGGAAAGCTCCCCAGCTTTTCAAATGAAAAGCTTTTGGGGCCTCCCACTGCACATGCGCGCTGCCTTCCCGCCTTCCTGACCAGCTCTCCTCAGTTCGAGTTTAAAGCTGAGACAATAGAGAGAGAGGACAGGAAGATAGAGGAATAGAGAGACAACTCCTAGGGGAGGTGGGTGGGTTGTGATGACTAATTCCTGCTGTTCCCAGAGATCACCTGTTACAGGTAAGTAACTGTGCTATCTCTAGGAACAAGCAGGAATAAGTCATCACATATGGGGACTCCCTAGCTGAGATGCCTGGGAGATCCCCCTCCAAGGGTAACCATCTTCGGATGGATCTCAGGCATCCATTCTGGGAAGGTGGGCAGGAGTTGTTTAAGTATGGAGCAGGTGTTTGAGGACAGCCTGACCAAACAAGGCATCCCGGCGGGAGTCCTTGTCCAAGCAGTAATGGGCTGTGAAGGTATGCACCGAGGCCCAAGTGGCTGCTCGACAGATCTGATCTATGGATACAGAGTGGAGATGAGCCATAGAAGTGGCCATGGCTCTCACATTGTGAGCTGTGACATGGCCTTCCAGAGAAATGTTCTTACTCTGGTAAGCAAAGGAAATACACTGAGCAATCCAGTTGGAAAGTGTGCGTTTGGTGACTGGAAGTCCCAAATGAGAAGGATCAAAAGCCACGAAAAGCTGAGAAGACTTTCGATGTGGCTGAGTTCTATTGAGGTAAAAGGCGAGAGCTCTTTTACAGTCAAGAGTATGAAGGTTCCTCTCTGCACTGGATGCATGAGGAGCCGGAAAAAAGACAGGTAGATATACCTCTTGATTAAGATGAAAAGGCGAGACCACTTTAGGCATAAAGTGGGGATTCGTCCTAAGGACCACCTTATCATGATGAAATCTGGTATAAGGTGGATTTGCCACCAAAGCCTGCAGTTCACTGATGCGGCGAGCCGAAGTGACTGCAATAAGGAAAAGGACCTTCCAAGAAAGAAATTTCAGGGAGGTAGATACCAACGGTTCAAAAGGTGGCTTCATAAGTTGACCCAGAACTAAATTCAAGTCCCATGCTACCGGAGGAGGCCGGATGGGAGGCTTAGTGAGGGTTAGGCCTCTCATGAATCTTGCAATAAGAGGATGAGAGGAAACAGATTGTCCATTTATAGGTTTTAAGGATGCTGTAATAGCACTTAAATGGACTCGTACTGAATTCGTCTTGAGGCCTGCATTGGAGAGATGCAGGAGATAGTCTAGTAGAGAATTCAATGGAAGTGCCAGAGGGTCAAGACCCTGTTGGGCACACCAAATGGAAAAACGTTTCCATTTGAAAGCATAGGAACGCCTGGTAGAGGGTTTCCTAGAGGCATAAAGGATATCTTTCACTGGTTGAGAAAGATTAAACTCTTGAAGGCTTAAGCCTTCAGTAACCAAGCTCGGAGATGTAGGGACTTGGGGTTTGGATGCCACAAAGTCCCCTGCTCCTGAGACAGAAGGTCTGGTGCAGCTCCCAGGTCCAGGGAGGAGCCCTGGGAGAGCTGTAGAAGGAGAGGGAACCACACTTGGCGTGGCCAGCGTGGAGCAATGAGGATCATGGATCCGTGATCCCTCTGAAGTTTGAACAGAGTCTTGGGAATCAAAGGAATGGGTGGAAAAGCGTACAGGAATTCCTGACCCCAATGCAGGAGAAAGGCATCGTTGGCCTGAGCTCCCTGACACGGAGTCCTGGAACAGAACCGGGGAAGTTTGGCATTCCACGGACTTGCAAAGAGGTCTATGTCCGGGGTCCCCCATTCCTGAAAGATTCTGCATATCTGGTCCATATGAAGGGACCATTCGTGTGGGAGCAGAACTCGACTGAGTCTGTCTGCCCGAGAGTTTTGAACTCCTGGAAGATATACTGCCAGAAGATGAATTTGGTGCTCTCTGGCGAAGGCCCATAATCTGAGAGCTTCGTTGCAAAGCGACAGAGAGCCCGTCCCTCCTTGTTTGTTGATATAAAACATGGCCACCTGATTGTCTGTCTGAACTAGGACAGTCAGGTTGGCAAGGAGGGTATGGAAGACTGTGAGGGCAAGGAAGATTGCTCGCAGTTCCAGAAGATTGATATGAAGGGTGGTCTCTTGGGGAGACCAGATTCCCTGAGTGGAGAGATGTTGAAGATGAGCTCCCCACCCTGTTTGGGAGGCATCTGTTGTGAGGGTTGCTTGGGGCAACGAAGGTTGTAAGGGGGTCCCCAACAACAGATTTTTGGAGGATGTCCACCACTGGAGAGACCAAAACAGACGTTTTGAGGTGAGTACCTGGTCTGAAAGCAGTCCCGATGCTTGAGACCACTGGGTGGCCAATGTCCATTGAGCTGCTCTCATATGGAGACGAGCATAGGGCACCACATGAACCGTGGAGGCCATGTGGCCCAGAAGTTGCAGCATTTCTCTGGCTGACAAGTGACTTCTGGACTGAGCTTGGGAGGCCAAGCTTATTAGCCTTTGGCCTCGGACCAGAGGGAGGTAGGCCCTTGCAGTGGTGGAGTCCAATTGGGCCCCTATGAATTCCAGAGACTGAGTAGGGATGAGTTGGGATTTGGGAATGTTTACCACAAGTCCCAGATATTGAAGAATACGCCTTGTGCGGTCCAGAGAAATCTGGGCTTCTGACTGAGATGGAGCTCGGATGAGCCAGTCGTCCAGATATGGGAAGACAAAGATTCCCATGCCTCTGAGAAATGCGGCTACGACTGCCATGCATTTTGTGAAGACTCTTGGAGCAGAGGCCAGACCGAAGGGTAGTACTCTGTACTGGAAATGTTTTCCCTGGAACAGAAATCTTAGATATTTTCTGTGGGATGGATGGATGAGTATATGAGTGTACGCATCCTTGAGATCTAGAGAACAAAGCCAATCCTGACTCTGAAGGTATGGAAGGAGAAGGCCCAGAGAGAGCATTTTGAATTTCTCCTTGAATAGAAACCTGTTCAATTCTCTCAGATCTAGGATAGGTCTGAAGCCCCCTGTCTTCTTTGTTATGAGAAAGTAAGGGGAGTAGAAACCTAACCCCTGTTGTGGAGGAGGCACCTCCTCTATTGCCCCTTGGGCAAGAAGAGAAGAGACTTCCTGACCCAACAGGGTCAGAAGAGATGGGGGAGAACTGAATTGCCTCACCATGGTATGGGGAGGAAGGCTGGAGAAATGAAGTTTGTAGCCTTCTCGGATAATAGAGAGGGTCCATTGCTCTGATGTTATTTGCTCCCATCTGGGAGCAAAGTGAGCTAGCCTTCCAGGAATGGTGAGGGGCTCTGGTTGTGCTAGAGCCAGAAACGGCAAGTTCTCTAGAGGGAAGTCAAAACCCCTGAGGGGGTTGAGCCTGCTGGGATGTAGCAGACACTGCAGGCTTTGACTTTACCTGCTTAGATTGTTGACGCTTAGCCGCAAGGCGAGGCTGAGCAGATTGCTGGCCAGTATTTGTGGGAAATCTGGTCTTTTTATAGTAAGGCCTTTTAAAAGGCTTCTTTTTGGTAGGGGTAGAAGTAGACTTGGAAAGTCTATCTAGAGTGGCATTTTCTGCATACATTTGAGCAGCTTTAATCTGCCAGTCTTCCCCAAATAAGTTCTCACCTGTACAGGGCAGATTTCTGAGGCCTTCTACAACCCAGGGTTCTAGGTTAGAAGCCTGGAGCCAAGCGAGACGTCGGGCTGCAATAGCAATTCCCGAAGCTCTGCCTGCAACCTCGAAAGAATCAAAGGCTGCCCTGTTGGAGAACTTGGAGACCTCTGAAAGTTGTGTCACCATAGAAAAGAAGTCCGCCCTTTGATCATCAGGGATAAAGGGGGCAAAATTCTGTATTTTTAGGGCAAGTTGCCCAAGATACATGCCCATATAAAGGCTATAAGAGTTGATCCTGGCTATAAGCATACTAGCCTGGAACATCTTTCTTCCAAAAGAGTCTAGGTTCTTACATTCTCACCCTGGAGGGGTAGAAGAATGCCTTTTAGGACTCTTTATTTTCTTCATGGCAGACTTCACCACAATGGAGTGGTGAGGCAGCTGAGTTTTTTGGAACCCAGGCGAAGGAGGGACCCGATACATGGTGTCCAACCTGCGGGAATGGGGAGACAGTGTTAAAGGAGTCTCCCACAAATCCATCAAGTGTTCTTGAAGGATTTCATGGACAGGCAGAGTGACTGCCTCTTTAGGAGCTTTTGAGTATCCTAAAATGTCCAATTTTTTTGATCTGGGTTCTCTTTCAGAAGATGTAGTAATAGAAAGTGCTTTAGCTACATCAACAATGAAATCCTGAAAGGATAAATCCTCTGGGGGAGACATCCTCCTCTTGGGAGAAGAGGGCTCCTCAGGAAGAGTAAGCTCAACAGAGTCATCAGAGGAATTAAATTCATCAGAAGAATCTGAGTACTCTTTCTGTGCTTCCAATGTACGATACGCATACCGATCGGTATCGACATCGGGCGTATCGGGCATGGGATCGGTACCGGGCGAAAGCCGGAATCCGGTATGCGAAACCGATCGACGTTTAGAAGTCGATGGCCTCGGTTCCGGTGTAGATACCGGAACCGGGGTCGGTACCGATGAAATCGGTACCGAGGGCGTCGCAGCCTTAATGAAGGCCAGTACGGCCTGCTGCATGGTCTGGACAGTACTGCCCATAGACGCCACTACTGCCTGGATGTCGGTACCGGTATGGGCCGGTACCCCAGAGCAGTCCAACAGGTGATCTGTCGAGGCCGTGCCATCGATGTCAACCTGTGACCCCATGATTGCTTTGGAGGCCGGAACCTCCCGCCGGGGTTTTTTGGCCTGGGCAGAATCCTCGAACTCAGAACTGAGAGCCTCTCGATCTTTAGAAAGAGATTTGCTTTTAGAGGATTTGCCCACAGAAGTTTTGGTTACCTGAGATCCATCCGGAGAGGAAGACCTGGATGACTGTGATGCTTCTGAAGGAAACAGCACATGGAGCTTGTTAGCCCGGTTCTGCAAACCGCGTTTAGACATCTGGGTGCAGGATGGGCAGTCCGGTATGGAGTGCTCAGGTCCCAAACATTTGAGACACCATTCATGGGTGTCTGTGACAGAAATAACAGCACTGCATTTGGTACATTTTTTGAAACCAGGGACTGGCTTCTCCATGAGGAGAAAATGTGTAGGCCTTAAGGCCTAACACCGGGTACCAAGCTGTGCTGAAGAAAAATAAAAAAGTCTTTTTTTTTTTTTTTTTTGTATATAGAAAGAAAGAAAGACCGGCGATACCGGTATGGGGAAGGCAGGTACGCGGTCTAAAGAAACAAACAAAAGTAACAAATTCTTCAGCGGTGACAGGAACACGACCTGCTGGCACCGCGGAAAAAGAAGAACTGAGGAGAGCTGGTCAGGAAGGCGGGAAGGCAGCGCGCATGTGCAGTGGGAGGCCCCAAAAGCTTTTCATTTGAAAAGCTGGGGAGCTTTCCCGCGCAGGCTCCGTCGGTACCGACGTACCCATATGTGATGACTTATTCCTGCTTGTTCCTAGAGATAGCACAGTTACTTACATGTAACAGGTGATCTCTGGGAACAGCAGGAATAAGTCTTCACATATGGGTACGTCGGTAACGACAGAGTCTGCACGGGAACGCTTCCCAGCATCCAATCAAGAGCTTTTGGAAGCATCCCAGCACGCCTGCGTGCTGCCTTCCCGCCTTTCCCAACTGCCTCTCCTCAGTTAAGTTTTAAAGCTGAGACAAAGAGAGAGAGAGAGGAAAGGAAAGATAGATAGAGATACAACTCCTGGGGAGGTGGGAGGGTTGTGAAGACTTATTCCTGCTGTTCCCAGAGATCACCTGTTACAGGTAAGTAACTGTGCTATCTCCAGGAAGAAGCAGGAATGAGTCTTCACATATGGGGACTTCCAAGCTGAGATGCCTGGAGTCCCAGCATGTCATAGGTTGGAACATGCTATCTCCCAGAACACCAGGCATCCTGAGGATGGAGGGTAGGATGGAACATGCTATCTCCCAGAACACCAGGCATCCTGAGGATGGAGGGTAGGAGTTGAAGAAAGAAGGATGCTGTGGAACAGCTAAGCTAGCATAGGACTGCAGAGAAGGAGTCCATGTGAGGATGGTGATGGTCATCAATAATATTGCAAAGGATATTGCAATATGGACCTCCCCTGACAGGATTTCACAGAAGTATGGAGGTTCATGGATCTACTGGGAAACCTAGTAGAGGAACCTTGAAGAGGACCTCACTGTAAGTGGAGGTAATAATCCTGTAGTAAAACCAGTGGAGGTCAGAATCCTGAAAGGTAACAGGTAACCCCAGTAGGAAAACTGGGGTAGTCCAAAAACGGTGGGCCTTCAGCGGAAGGCTTTATGACAAAAAAGCACAGTTACTTACCTTGAACAGGTGATCTCTGGGAACAGCAGGAATTAGTCTTCACATATGGGTACGTCGGTACCGACGGAGCCTGCACAGGAATGCTCCCCAGCATCCAATCAGAAAGCTTTTGGGAGCATCCCTCGCGCCTGCGCGCTGACTTCCCGCCTTTCCCACTGCCTCTCCTCAGTTGAGTTTCATAGCTGAGACAGAAGGAGAGAAAGAGGAAAGGAGATAGATAGACAACTCCTAGGGGAGGTGGGTGGGTTGTGAAGACTAATTCCTTCTGTTCCCAGAGATCACCTGTTACAGGGTAAGTAACTGTGCTATCTCCAGGAACAAGCAGGAATGAGTCTTCACATATGGGGACTCCCTAGCTATGGGTGCCAGGGGAGATCCCATAAAATGCGTATCCCTGGAACAGGACGGCATTTCCCAAACCTGGATCCCCGGCATCCCCTGAGGGATGGGGGGTAGGAGTTGAATAGAGAAGAGCTGTAGAGGAACAGTGAATCTAAAGACTACAGAAAAAATGAGTCTTTAGAAAGTATGTCAAGTATCATTAAAATATTTAATGAACTAGCACAATATAGAGCTTACCTACTGGATTGTAGGAAGTAGAACTGTGATGGAGTATACTGTAGATGCAGTAGCGGAATCCTCAAGGTAACTTCACAGCAGTGAGGATGAAGTTCCAAACCTGGAATGGGCAGGTAACCCAGGTGTCAACTGGAGCAGGAGAAGAACGGCAGGTCTTCAATGGAAAGCTTTATGGGAAAAAGCTGAAAACTCCTTTAGGTACAGAGTTATTAACATTGAGGACTAAAAGAAGAAGACTGACCGATCTGGAGAATTAGCTCAGTCCTGAAGGGAAGAGGGGGTATGGAAAAAAAAAAACATTTCCAAGGAGAACAGAAGTGTACTCAGAAATACTGAAGATGTACACCGTCTTTCCTAGCTGGTAAGAGATAGGAAGACACTGAAGTTTAATACTTCAGAGACAGGGAGATCTATAACAAAAATAGAAGCTGTTGACATCACAGCAGTAATTGTGTGTATAACCGCTCCCACTTACTGAGCCGCATGAGAATAGGCAAGTTGACTGTCTGGACCTCTTAAGAGGGTAAAAGCTTTATAGCACAGACAGTTAGGGAGATAGCATGTAATACATAGCGTCCTATGGACATCTCCCAATGGGCACATTATATATATATATATATATATATATATGTATATATATATATATAGATAGATAGATACATACATATATATATATGTACATATATGTGTAGATATGTATGATATATATATATATATGGGCATGACTTATGCCCACACAGCTTACAGAAATATGTATGTATAGGACATATACATACATGAATATAAGCCTGAGGATACATGCCTGCAACTGAGCCCCATAAAAACATTCACTTGGGGAATGTGATGGGAAAAGATTCATCTAATAAGGGGGTGGAAACCACCTGAAGATATATAGAGAATCTATTTCTGCGGTGCAGGAATGTAGTTCAGTGAAATAACCAGTATGGTTGCGTGAAAAACAGAGGATAATAGTAGTCTGGCAAAAGCACGTCAGGAGTACTTTAGGACTCTGACATGTCCAAAGGACAAAAAAAAAAATGCATAGACTAAGATACCAGGATGACCCAGCCAAGGGACACAGGGGTATCATGTATAGTAAAAGAGTATGCGTTGTCCAAGTGGAGCAGAAAAGTATAATGCCAAGCTGTAAGGAAAAAAGGGGTAGATTCCTGCAAGATTGGGAACTCCTTGGACATTCACGCAGAAGAAGCTTGTCTTCTGTATCACAACAGGAGACAAGAGGGTATAAGAACCCATATAGTCATGGAATGATTATATAAGTTTTTTCTACTATATGGAAAAAACCCTCAGAGATAAAGTCCAATGCTCTGTAGCAAGGGCCCATAGTAGTAAGCTGAAGTCAGGTGTGTTGCCACATCCTAGGAAAGGATATGGCTAGAAGAAGATAACCTGCAGTGAGTAGTATTATGCAAGATAGTTGAAAGTAGATTGCAATGAGTACTAGAGTAATCACTGGAACTCCTGCATGCACAGCAACTGAACAAAACAGCAGAGGGGATTCTCCTGTATAAAAACAGAGAGAAAACAGACAAAGGGAGCGGAGATATTCCCGTCCCTGTCTGATGAGTTGCATTGAAGGATAACAAAAAAGTCTACACTGGAAAGAAAGAGAAGTGTTTCAGTATGGTACCAACTCAAGCAGGGGAAACCCTGGAAGAGAGGGGGTTGGAAGGTGACTTACCATATGGTAAGTCAGCTGAAGGAAAAGATGTCCATGTGGGGACAGAAAACTATCATGGGATAGTTGTAACCTCCCTTCGTAGTAGTAAGAAGGGGAGAATTCTGTAACCCATGGACAAAAGTATCCTAACAGCTTAGCATACGGAAACCCAGTGTAGAGTTTGAAGAATAAACCTCTGCTAAGAAGAAGTTAACTGTAGATTGCAACATATAGGAACCTATGGTTGCTGTTTATGAATAGACTGGTTAGAGTCTGGAGACCTCAGACTAGGATGAGATGTCCCTTGCTTGGGTACATCTGGAGGATGGGCAGTAGAAGGGTGAAACCTTCTTTTCTTAGGGAAAGGAGGTTTGGTAGGACATTTCCTACGTCCTGGGGAAAAAGAAGGCTTAGGATGGTTTCCAGAACCAGGGACGTCAGTGGAGCAATGAGCAACCTGACGTAAAGCCTCTCTATTGAAGAGATTTTCTCCAGTACAAGGAGAATTACCCAGTGTATGTTGTGCCCATCTGCTCAAGTCTGAAGCTTGCAGCCAGGCTTTACGACGTGCTCCAATGGCAATAGCAGAGGATCTGCTAACAGACTCAAAAGAGTCTAGAGAAGCACGAGAAAGAAACCAAGAGATATTCCTGCTATGATTAAGAAGCAAGGAATAGTCAGTGGCCTTAGGCTCTGACAAAAAAGGGGACAAAAGAGATAATTTCTCTGTGACCTCCTGAAGTGTCAGACTCATATAAAAAATATATGAGATAATTCTTGAAGCCAGCATAGAAGTTTGGAAGGTTTGACGTCCAAAGGTATCAAGTGCTTTAGATGCACGACCTGGCGGATAAGAAGAATGCTTCTTCTTGCTTCTTACCTTCCTCATTGTTGATTCCACTACAATGGAATGATGTGGAAGTTGATTTTTTTGAAACCCTGGAGAGGGAGGCACCTGATACAGAACATTAGTGGCTGTAGAAGGCGAAGGAACCTTTAAAGGGGATTCCCACATCCTCAGAAGAAGATCCTGCAAAGAATGATGTAAAGGAAGCATTATATTTTCCTTTTCTGCAGGATCTTGGTTAAGAGTAGAGCCAGGAATAGGAATGGCAAGAAAGGTTGCCATGTCAAGGAGAAATTTCTGAAAAGAAGGATCTCCAATGGGAACTCTTCCTGGGTAAGCTGAGGTGGAAGAAGCAGCTTGAGCACCAGAAGATATACTGGACTTGTGCAGAAAAAGAATCCTGCTAGATGGACAGTGATACTGACAGTTCTGGTTCGAGGAAGTTAGTACTGCATCGTCAGTGCCCGGTATCGATTCCAAGCTAGGCATAGAAAGGATCGATGGCACCGATGGAACTGCAGGAATCGACATCGATACCGATACCGGTATCGGAGACGGTAAAGTCATCGAAGCAGTAATCGAGGGCTGCTGAAGCGGTACCGAGGTAGCCAGAGAGCCTTGGTGAATATCCTCGGTACTACGTAGTCGGAAACGATATGGATCGGTTCCGAAACGCGTCGGTACCAAGTCATCTAGACTGGACATCGATTCTAGACTCGGCATCGAAGGGAGCGAGTCTATCGATGCATGTCTAGAAGGTACAGACGTTGATGGTGGTATCGGCGATGCCGATACAAGAAAGTCAATTGGAGTCGTATCGATCGGTTCCGAAGGTACTGAGGACATCCGAAGACGATGCTTGGTGAAGAGTGGAACACTCGACACCGGCGCCGATGTCGGGGTATCGGTACCGCTCGAAGCCGATACCAACCCCGAGCATGGCGAAGATACAGGAAAGTCAATCTGGATCGTATCGAGCGGTACTGAGGATACCAGATGACGATCCCAGGTGAAGAGTGGAACACTCGACACCGATGCCGATGCCGGGGTATCGGTACCGCTCGAAGCCGGTACCAACCCCGAGCATGGCAGAGATACAGGAAAGCCAATCTGGGTCGTATCGATCGGCCCCGAAGGTACCGAGGACACCAGATGACGATCCCAGGTGAAGAGTGGAACACTCGACACCGGTGCTGATGCCGGGGGATCGGTACCGCTCGAAGCGGATACCACCCCCGAGCATGGCTCAGGTATGTTCTGTGAGGGATGAGCCCCAGGAACAACCTGAAACCCCGTAAATGCTTTGGAGCCCGAAGACTCCTGCCGGGGTTTTATTGCCAGTGGGGTCTTGAGGGCAAGGCCGGAGCCGACATCATGCTGGGCATGAGACTTACCCTTCAAGAATTGGCTAGTCTTAACAGACTGTTTGTGGGTTACCTGATCCTGGAGAGAAGAATAAACCGGTGTCCTCACCTCAGGAGGAAAAACGGCATCGAGGGAAACTCGAAAAAGGGAAGGTCTTCTCCCAATAATATAGCCTGAGGTATCAGGGGAAAAAGGGTCAGGACCCAAACAGGTGAGACACCAAGCATTGGAGTCTAAAAAGAAAACTAAGTTTCCACAGTGAAGGCACTTCTTAGGGAAAGAAGGCTCCATGTTGGAAAAGGCCTGGTAGGCCCCAAAAAGTTAAAACAAAAAACAGAGGAGAAAATATTTCTCTAAGTTTGAAAAAGAAAAGAATAAAGCACCGGCGGTACCGGTATCGGCGGGAAAGACAGCAGTGACCACAAGAAAACAAGAAAATAAGGATTTTAAAGAAAAAAGTTTCTGCGGTGACAGGAGGACGTCCTGTTGGCTCCGCGGAAAAACGAAAACTGAGGAGAGGCAGTGGGAAAGGCGGGAAGTCAGCGCGCAGGCGCGAGGGATGCTCCCAAAAGCTTTCTGATTGGATGCTGGGGAGCATTCCCGTGCAGGCTCCGTCGGTACCGACGTACCCATATGTGAAGACTCATTCCTGCTTGTTCCTGGAGATACCTAGCTCTTTTGGAGGCAGAGTGAGTCACTCTTAGGAGCAAAAAGAGAAAGGCTAACCGATTTGGACAAACAGGCACAGTCCTTGTGGGGAGAAAGGGTGTGGGAACTCCTTGTATCCCAAAAAGAGAGGACAAAGGCCTGAGGCGTTAAAGCCTGTGATTAACTGAAGATCCACAATGCCTCTCCTAACTGGGGTAAGCTAGGAGAGATATTGGGCACGGAGAGCTTCAGAGGTACCTAAACCGTTAGGTTAATGTATAAAAATTGTTGACTACCACAGAAGTGGTTGAGTGTGTAGAAGCCCAAACCTGCTAGATAGCATAGGTATGGGTAAAGCCCCTCTGTCAGAATCATATAGCTATATGAGGATAGACAGTGAGATAGATAAGTATGTGGATACATATCTATCTATAATAAAATATCTCGACACTATATATATATAGATATAGATATATATATAGATATATATATATATATATATAGATATATAGATATATAGATAGACCTATGAGAATATGTCTATAGTGAGATATGGAAGGGCATAAAATACACACACAAAATAAATATGGATATATAGGCTTACATATGGGTGTCTGCAATTAAACAGACAGAGATATGCCTACAGCACAGTGATCACATAGGATATGTGGAGAGGAAAGATTCATCTAATAACAAGGAGGTGGAACCTACTTGAGAAGACCTATAGAGAATCTATTCCTCCTGGTCATGATCTGCAAGAATGCTAGGTAGTGAAAAATAACCAGGACTGTTACGTGAAAAACAAAGGATAATATCAATGTGCAGCCAGCAAGTTCCGAGTCTTCCAGGACTCTAGCATGGTAAGTAGACAGAAGACGCCTAGAGATGAGATACCATGTTGACCTGCTTAAGGGCAAAGGTATCATGCGTTCTTACCATGAGGACAAGCATATCCCCGATTGGGAATACTATGGACCAAAGCAGGGAACTGGCAACTCCTTGAGCTTTCACGTAAGAGAAGGCCTATGTCCTTTATATCAAAAAAGGAGATGGTAAAAGAAGGGAGAACCTTCCAGTCATGGGAGACATGACTGAAAAGCCTTTTCTAACCAGCTAGGATAGCTGTTGGTGAAACCCCCCCCCCCCCCCCCATGCTCTCTAGCAAGGGCCCATAGTGGAAAGCTTCTTTGTAGATTGCAGAGAGCATGATGCAGGAGAATGAGGAGATAGAACCGGCTGCTAGAGAGCCAGTATCTCTGCCAACTATGCTGTCAAACCCAGGAAAATGGAGATGGCAGAATAAAAGACAATCTAGAAAGCTTGTAGTGAGATGATCTCCAAGAGAGATGAAGCACTGACTTGGAGCCACTACTAAGACTAGACAGAATGTTAGTGGAGGACAATCTGGTTGTTTGAAGACAAGAACCAGTGGTCCAAACATTAAGGCTCCTGCATAGGCAGCTGCTAGCAAGGCAGCAGAAAGAATCTTACTGTTGAAAATGGAAAGAACAGACAGAACAGGAGTAGGAAACTCTGGACATGTCTGATAAGCTGCCCCAAAGTAAGATTGAAGCAGAGGAGGTAACTCAGAGGAAAACTCCGCACTGGGGAAAAACTTGGTAGAGGGTGAAGAGAATGGAGCTGAAGAAGACTTACGAAGTAGGAAGTCTATAGAAAGGAAAAAATACATGCTGGCACAGGAACTATCATTTGATAGTGGTTAGACCTCTTTCCCTAGCAGGAAAAAGAGGAAAAACCTGTGACCTATAGGCATGAATATCCTGACAGCTCATAGAAATATAGAAAAAATGGATATCTTTTGGAAAGAGATCCATGTGTAGAGGTTAGAATGAAGCGGTGGATTGTCTTCATTGAGAAGAAGCAACTGTAGATGCTAACCCCCAGAGTCACAAGCATCTGATGATGATTGATCAGAAACCCTGCAGATGCTGGGTTTGCTGAGCCTGGTGAGAGGTTGGATTCTTCAGACCAGGACGATGCCTCCCCTGTTGGGGAACATCTGTATGATGGGCAAGTGATGAATAAAACCTTCTTCTCCTGTGGGAAGAAAGTTTGGTAGGAGATTTCCTACCTAGTGGGACAGGAGAAGGTGTAGAACAATCCTTAGGAACAGGTAAATCAGTGGATAACTGAGTAACCTGACATAAAGACTCCTTGTTGAAAAGATTTTCTCCAGTGTAAGGAGTATGTCCCAGACGTTGTTGTGCCCATTTGTCCAAGTCTGAAGCTTGGAGCCAGGCTCTACATCGTGCCCCTATAGCAATAGCAGAAGTTCTGCTAACAGACTCAAAAGAGTCTAGGGAAGCACGAGAAAGAAGCCAAGAAATATTCTGGATATGCTTAAGCAGTGAAGAATAGTCTTTACTCCTAGAATCTGGAAGGAAAGGAGTTAAAAGATGTAACTGCTTTGTGACCTCCTCAAGAGAAAGACTCATATAAAAAATATATGAGAGAATTCTTGCAGAAAGCATAGATGTCTGGAAGGTTTGACGTCCAAAGGCATCTAGTGTCTTAGACTCACGACCTGGCGGATAAGAAGAGTGCTTTTTCTTACTCTTTACCCGCCTCATTGCCGATTCCACTACTATGGAATGATGAGGAAGTTGAGTCTTTTGAAACCCTGGAGAGGGGGGCACCTGATATAAGAGATCAGTTGCCCTGGGGGGTGGGGGTACCCTTAAAGGTGTTTCCCACATTCCTAGAAGGAGATCCTGCAAGGAATGATGCAAAGGAAGCATTATGTTGTCCTTTGCTTTTGTAGAAACAGAGCCTTGTGCAGGATCATGTCCTGGAATAGGAATGGCAAGGGATCTTGCTATATCCAGGAGGAAACTCTGAAAAGAGGGATCCCAAACAGGAATCTCCCTTGGGCAGGGTAGATCCAAAGAACTAGCCTGAGCATCCACAGAGTTATCCAAATATATAGGAATAGAAGATCCTGCAGAGTGCAGTGTGGAATGCTTCAAAGATGGTTGCTGGTACTGGCTGTCAGGAGCAGCCACCATCCTTACCACATTGTCCATGCCAGGTATCGACTCCAAGCTTGGTATAGAATGGAGTGATCCTGTTGAAAAAAGCATGGCAGGAGTTGGCCACGATGCTATTGTGGGTACCGGTACCGATGCCAATACCGATACCGATGTCGGAGTCGAACCCGACAAAGACATCGGAGCAGTCATCGGTGACAGTTCAATCGGTACCGAGGTAACCGAAAACCTCCGGCCGCTATCCTCGGTACCGAAGCACCGGTATCGATCGGTGTCGTTACCAAAATCTATTGGTACCCAGTCTTCTAGACTAGAGATCGATTCCAAACTCGGCATCGAGGGCAAAGAGCCTGATAAGCGAAGCATGGAAGGCACCGACCGTGAAGGTAATGAGGACTTCGGTACCGTGTCTGATACCAGTGAAGGAAGGGCAACCAGTGGCAACTCAATCGGCGTTGGGGGAACCGAGAGTTGCGGATCCGAATCATCGGAACCGAGCCTTCGGTACCGTCGAGAGCCGGTACCCAGTCCTCCAGACTGGAGATCGATTCCAGACTCGGCATCGAAGGAAGCGAGGCTATCGATGCACATCTGGAGGGTACCGACCTTGGTTGGAGTATCGGTGTTGGTACCGATAATGGAAAGTCAATCTGGAGGGTATCCAGCGGTCCCGAAGGTAACGAGGACGCCAGATGACGATCCCTGGTGAGGAGTGTTTCATCCAACACCAGTGCCGATGCCGGGGTATTGGTACCGCTCGAAGTGGATGCCACCACCGTACACAGCTTAGGTATGTTCTGTGGGGGGTGAACCCCAGGAACAACCTGAAACCCCTTATAGGCTTTGGAGACCGAAGACTCCTGCCGGGGTTTTGAAGCCAGTGGGCCCTCGAGGGCAAGGCCGGAGCAGTCTACATGCTGCGCATGAGACCTACCACTCGAGGACTGGCTAGTCTTAACAGACTGTTTGTGGGTTACCTGATCCTGTGTGGAAGAAGAAGGGGACTGTGCCCCGAAGTTGGAGGGCAACCGTGTATCGAGGGAGCCTCGATGTTGAAAACCTCTTCTTACCAAACTGTTGTCAGGACCCAAGCAGGTTAGACACCGACTTCGAGGGTCTAAAAATAAAGTTGTACCGCCACAGTCTGAACATTTCTTGGAGAAAGTGTCTGGCGGTTTCATGAAGGAAAAAGAAGAGGCCTAAAAGGCCTAAGAGACCGTGGGACACTATGAAGAAAAAATATCCCATGGAAAAGGAAAATTTTACAAGAAAAGAAAAGAAAACACCAGCGGTACCGGTGGCGTCGGGAAGACATCCGCGACCACAAGAAAAATAAAAACAAGAATTTTCTGCGGTGACAGGAGGACGTCCTGCTGGCTCCGCGGAAAAACGAAAACTGAGGAGAGGCAGTTGGGAAAGGCGGGAAGGCAGCACGCAGGCGTGCTGGGATGCTTCCAAAAGCTCTTGATTGGACGCTGGGAAGCGTTCCCGCGCAGACTCTGTCGGTACCGACGTACCCATATGTGAAGACTCATTCCTGCTTGTTCCTGGAGATAATATTTTTTCACTCAACACGTAATCAAACTCTGGAATTTGTTACCAGAGGATGTTGTAAAAGCAGTTAGCATAGCTAGGTTTAAAAGAGGTTTGGACAAGTTCCTGGAGGAAAAGTCCATAAACCATTATTAAAGTAGACCGGAGAAATCCACTGCTTATCCATTGGACAAGCAGCATGGAATTTGTATACTTTTTGGGAACCCTACAGGTACTTGTGACCTGGATTGGCCACTGTTGGAAACAAGATACTGGGCTTGATGGACCCTTGGTCTGACCCAGTATGGCATCTCTTATGTTCTTAGTGAAAGTCTGAGTATAAATTTAGGCATTCAGTTGTAGTAAATTTTCAAAGAGGCCAATTTAGAATTATAACTATCAAAGTTAGAAACAAATCTTTCGACTAGCGAGCCCTTGGAAAATACATTTATTATCTGATACAGCTATAGCTGCCCAATCCTGAGTTAAGCTATGTATTGATATTTAACATCATCATTGCTGAAATAGACAGTTTCTAATATCAACACAAAATAATCTTTGTTTACCTCTTCACTCGAGAGAGCAATATTTCTTTCCAGGAGTCTAGCTGTGTAAAGTAAAGTGAAATGCTCTGCTCATATTTTGTCAGAAAATTAAGACCTTTCCCAGGTGTAAGCTTTTAGTTTTGCTCGCTACTAATGAAAACAACAGGGCCAATTGGTCTTATGTCTGGCAACCCACAATATCTCAGTACTGTAGCCAAAGCAGAAGCAAACTGTACAAGAAAAACGTCACAATGGAAAATGTGAAAATAACTAAGATACCTGAACAAGACTGACTAGTGGATATACAGTGACAGTCCATGTCACTGAAGTCTATTCTGTAACGAACTATTTCACGATGTTTCTGGAACTTTAAACGCACTTCAGTATGGCCTGTTAGAATGTAGAATCCTGGAGAGTCGGGGCAGAACAGTTCATTTTAATGGCCAGTCTAAGTTTTAGATCAGTTTTTCTCTTTACAAAATGTTGCTTCATTTTTGTAAGTGTGTCATATCAACATACATATATATTTGGGCTTAGCTAATGCCTTTTCACAAGCAGAATAAGGCAGGTTACATATAGGTAAACTAGGTCAAAGCAGAATGAGATAGAAGGGATAATGCATTTCCACCCTGACTTCTATGCTGCACGCCATTTCAGTTTCCTTGAATCCTTGAAATAAAATGGTCAGAAATCTTAGCATTTTTTTCATACAGAGCATTACTAAAGAAAATCATGTCTGTTGAGTTTAGTACTGATAGAACATGGCCTGGACCAGAGGACACTTTCAATTCTAAATCGTCATAATGTCAGAGAAAAACCTTTTCTTTGTAATTAGCATGGATTCTAGCCAGACTGTAGGGTTTCTAGTCACACAAACTGACTATGAACAGTTCTGTTATATTTTGATTATGCTTACCTACCATAGAAATAAAATGGGAAAACAATCCAGCCATTTCTGCTTCACCCTTTCTTAAATGCAAAATCCCAACTTTACAGACACGTACAAAAACATTTTAATAAAAGCCTCTAAAGAAGAATGCTAATAGTATGAACCCATTTTGTGCCTGATTCACTAAGGCTCTTCTCCTATTCAATGTCTATATGGACAAAAGCTCAAGACTGAAGCCCTACATATTTTTCATCTCCCCATATTTTTTTTTTAGTCTTGAAATAATGAACCCTGCTTGAGTGAAGACAAGAATACCAGTTTGAAAGGGGAAGAGAGGCAGGGAGAAAAATAGACATTCTGGTACCTTACTGAATTCCCATCATACAAGCTTCAGGTCCAAATTTCTTGGCCTATGTGCCAACAGCTCGTCACAAGCATCCTAAAAATTAAAATCAATTAAAAAGTTTTAGGATTTTACATGTGCTTCCCATATCCCTCATGGTATAACTGAACTAACAACTTGGATTCAAAACAATACATAAGAGACTAAAGGCTATAGACACTACAGTGATATAATGGTGACCCAGAAAGAAAACATCTGACATATTAGTTGTCTGTGTACGAGTGTGTACAATTCTGTCTGCATATATCTTACACCATACAGCTTAAAATGTATCCTTAAAGGGACAATAGGTAAACTCAAAAACTACATCCAGTACTGAGTGGGAAATTGTGCACGACAATTAATAAAATCACCATTTGTAAAACTGAAAAGCTGAAAACATAGTTAGAATGAATAGAGAAATTTGTTTAAAGATTTCCTTTTTTGAAACAGTCTCAAAACAAACAAGTTCTTATCTTAGGAGAAGGCTTGGTTTCCCAAGGGTTAAACTTGGCACAAAACTAATTTCCCAACATTAGACTCTGGGTGGGCAGACAACCAAGCACCATTGTCATCTTTAAGTTTTTGACTCTGGAGATGTAGGTTGCATGAAAACGTATTAGTTTTTCTCCTTTGTGCCACTGTGAAACCTTCGGCTGTCGGTTCCTTGTCATTTCATCTGCCCAGTTTAGAGCAGCTGGAAACATGGGGAGAGAGGACTCATCTTTCACTTTATTCTTTTTGATAGCACACATGCTACTGCCGAAGCTGCTCATGGCACTAGAGAAAAAAATAATTTTGATTCTGAAAGAAAGTCAATCCAAGTGCAGAATATAGTATGAGGTGAAGATGAGGCAGACAGACATAGCAATGTTGCTCAATTTTCAACATATGCCCCTGCAATGAACCATTTGCTGATGCACAACAGATAGGCAGAAGATGGTCTGGCGCAGGACCCGAATCTTGTGCCACGTAAGATTGTTGCTCTTATTTTCTGGAATCTGTCTACCCTCTCATTCTTGCTTTCAGTTTCCTATTTTAGCTGAAGCTCTGCCCATCCCCTCAATTAAAATGGCTCCTTCACCCCGACACTCTAAAACACAAGAGCATCCAAAATCTCTTAATACAAGGCTGCTCCAAAACTAGCAACGAGGTGAAAGCATCACTTCTACAATAGCCATTAAGACATGTTCTATCAATTAATCCTCTTAAGGATGTTGTCAACCACGAGCCACTTTTAAATATCCAAGAATAGCTATTTTACTTCTCTTCCAGCTACCACAACTTTTTAAAAATAACTAAAACACATTTGGGTAGATTTTCTAAGAACCTTGTAATCGTCCAGACGGGAGAAAGCTACACTGGTGTACCACAGGAAGAACCCCTGTGGTGTTAACTATTCTGCCTCCCACAGGCTTCCTTTGGTGTTGGCTCACACCTTCCCCATCAAGACAAATGAATGAATAATAATTTCAAAAAAATCTTTAAATTCTAACTGGGAACATAAAACAGCGCTGACCTGTTGAGGTGCAAAGGAAAAACACTTTTTACAGCTGAAGGACGCAATGTGGAAAAAAAGAAAGCAAGACAAAAGAAGGCATCAGAAAACTACTGAAAGAGCCTTCGTGAAACTCACTTAATGACTTCATTTAACCTTTGTACCTCTTTATAAAAGCGTTAAGTATGACTAAGCCATGCTAATGCATTAAAGCCTTGGTCTAAATGAACAAAAAGATGTAAGGTTTCCAAAACTGACAGGACTAGCTTGCAATTTTTTTTCCCTTTCATTGAAATGAATCAGTATGCTGTTGAAGAGCTGTCCTGGTGCCAAGTACTTTTAACTCTTTCCTCTAAATAAATGCACCCTGCCATCATACCTGCAAGGTGACGAAACTCAAGCAATGTGCAGGAGCCAACTTAATCAGAGGTATCTTCTTTCTCATCTCCCTCTCCATGATCGTGAAAAGGACCTGCGCTCAACCAGCACCTCCAAACGTACTGGAATGCTCCCAGTTTCTGCCACACTGCAGAAAGAGGCCCATGGTATATGCAAACAAGAGCGCAGAAATCTAGTGATGACGCAAACGCTGAAAGAAAATGTGCTTACAGCAGAAATGGTAGCAACCATAGAGCACCTCCCTCCAAATCTCCTCCTCTGCCGCCAACCTCCCTCCCGCCCAAGTAGGGAGACATGGGTAGATGCGGTGGCTTAGGGAGATGCTGGACAAACCGACAGTTACTTACCAGGGATGTCTGACCATTTCCCATAGAACCTTTACACACCATTTCGATTGCACAAAAAACGGCTGCATTTCAATGTGGGTCACATGGATTCCCCCTCGTCGGCCCCCCCTGTTTTGCCAACTCAAAACATGGCCCCATAGTTAAACTCAATTTGGAAACAAAACAATAATAAAAACAGCATACACAATTATTCATTAGCTGGCTTTCCCTCTCTTTCGACTTTTCAAAACTCAGCTGTAAGTTCCCTTCTTCGCTGCTGCTTTCCCCACTCTGTGGCTTAACAGAACAGGGTCACATCTGTTTGTAAAGGGGCCAAGATAAAATTTAAAAAAAAAAAGTTTTGGCTGCATTTCTATTTTTTCTCTATGGAGAGCTTTTAAAAAAACAAATAGGCTGGACTGGAAAAGAAACTCAAGTGAGGCAGTCACTGCTTCCCCTGCTGTTCACTGTTGAGGTTTAGAGGTACAGCTTTTGAGGGTCAGTCCAATCGATTTTCCCTTCTTACTGCCATACAATACATAGATTTATATATGCTTGTATGCATATTTATTGATTTATTTATTTAGTAGCATTTAGCACACCCATATTTATCTGTATGTAACTACACATGTACACATACACCTGAACAGACACTACATACAGAGTACATCTCTTACTTGGTTTACTCTTCCTAACCTACAAGCAGTTTAATACATTTTACCATGCCCTTTTTTGCACAGAGGCACAGATAAAATAAACCAGAGGAAGGTTAAAGTGACTGATAATTTTACCAAGCCAAGAGAGGGGATGTAAGATGTTTCTCCCCCTCCCTCCACATCCCTGTCTGGAGATGGAGAAGACTAGATTGCTACAAAAGCACCAAACAGTACCACTGAAAGCTACTGACGAAGGAAAATGCACTTAGGTACACAAAAGAAATCAGAAGAAAACTTGCAGGCAAGCATGTTTTGTTCACCGTGGTATTAGAGACCTGAAGGGACAGAGAGTCAGAGAAGTTACTAAGAGACTTGAGCAAAACTCTGAGCTTTTCATGGTCCTTTTCCTCCTTACTCTATCCTGTATTCAGATCACGCTGCACTGCGGCACCACTGCACCAAACCACTGCATTAATCTTGGCCTGAAACATGCTGACTGGCAAAAGAAAATTGTACGCAGTATATATCAGCTTTCAAGTCGAGCAAGTAAAAGCAAGTGGGGGCAGACCAAGAGAACTTTTTTTCTGGATGTTCAAGACAAGAGAACCAGGTCCCATCTATGGTGGTAGGAGGGGGGACAGAGATTGGACTTTGAAAAATTAAAGTCAGATACAGTATGCAAGATCAGAGAACTGGTGCTGCTGTCCTCCACATCATTCGGATACACACACTTGGAGCACAAGCACCCCCACAACCACCATCACCACCAGGTTTCTAAATCACTGCTTGCATATCACAATGAACAAATGCTGCTTTATTTCTCCTTTTTCCTGTTTGAATTTTGGTAACAAAAAGCAGCTCAGAGTGAGATTTTCTTTTGCCCCAAAACAATATTTCCCTTTTTTTTAAACTTTGCTAGCAGAATGTCATATAGATTAGAAGCTGAGGGATTCCTGACCCTGCTCTTCTGATTATAAATGGTTGCTGGCATGGGCTGCAGGTTGGCTGCCTGGAATGTGAAATTTATATAATGGCTTTTCATGTAGCCAAGGCACAGTTGTTTCAAATTCTCTTTAACTGTTTAGGGCTACCAGTAAAGAAAAAGAGCATTAAAAACAATGACAATCACGCTTCCTCAAAGTCAGTCACTGTAACGCTGCATCATGAAGGAGGGGGGCTTTTTTCTCCCATAGCCGGTCATTGTAATGCTGTGTCATGGGGGGAGGAGGGTCATATTCTCTAGTAGCCAGGTACTGCAATGCTATCATTGTGGGACTCACTTTCACCAGAACCTGGTTCCTGTAATGCTGCATCCTGGGGGTGATTTTCCCCACAGCCAGTCACTGTAACATTGCATTGTGGGAATTGTTTCACCCACAGTTACTGCTACATTCCTCCCTCAGCTAGTCATAACACTACCTCATGGGGGTCGTTCTCCCTAGAATTCATCACTGTACCATGGCATATTGGGACCATGCACTTACACTGTAAGCTCCAGTCATACTGATGCCCCCATAGGGAGAAGCAAACCTGGATACATGAAAGAGATGGGAACTGAAACCCAAGCAAGAATGAGAGATTGACAGCTGCAACCCAGGACAGTGGATTATAGATAAGATGGCTCACAGCAAGTGGAGAAAAACTGGTAAAACAGATATATAGATTCTATAAGAAAGAGCTGGAAATGGTTACTCTCTTATTACTGGCTGAGACGTTCTGATGGGAGATAATTCCTATAGAGAAAGGCACAATAAAGGTGACATCTCAAATTTTGTAAACTTTTAACCACTACATCACTACTGCACTAGAAAAGCACTAGGATAAGAACATAAGATATGCCATACTGGGTCAGACCAAGGTCCATCAAGCCCAGTATCCTGTTTCCAACAGTGGCCAATCTAGGTCATACGTACCTAGCAGTTTCCCCAAAAGACACAGGGTTCCGCAATGCTTGTACTGGGTCAAGCATCGATATCCTGGGTCCCTTCTTAATAATGGTTTATGGACCTTTCCTCCAGGAACTTGTCCAAACCTTTTTTAAACCCAGCTACACTAACAGCCTTTACTACATCTTCCGGTAACAAATTCCAGAGTTTGATTACTCGTTGAGTGAAAAAATATTTTCTTTTATTAGTCTTAAATAGTTTACCCTGTAGCTTCATTGCATGTCCCCTAGTCTTTCTATATTCTGATAATGTAAACAATCGATCTACGTTTACCCGTTCCACTCCGTTCATTAATTTATAGACTTCTATCATATCTCCCCTCAGCCGTCTCTTTTCCAGGTTAAAGAGCCCTAACCTTTTTAGCCTTTCTTCATAGGAGTATCCTTCCATCCCCTTTACCATTTTGGTGGCTCTTCTCTGAACCTTTTCTAATAACGCTATATCCTTAAGATACGGCGATCATGACCCTAAGAGAATTATGAAGAGGTTATGATCACCTGGGACATTCCCATTCCAATTAATTAAAAACAAATGTATACAAGAAAACCAAATATAGTGGTTAAGGAGAGAAACACAAGAATAGCACTGAAAATAGAAGTGTCAGTTCCAAGTGATTATTCTATGCAACTAGTGCAGAAAGACAAGATCCCGGAAGATGCAGAAATGCAGTCAGGGACCAAGAAAATGTGACAGAAATAAAGAAATATTTCCCATCATACTGGGTGTCACAAACAATGTGTGCTGCCGAGTCAATGCTGACTCCTGGTGACCCAGCAGCCCCTGGGTTTTCTTGTCAAAATATAATTGGAAGTAGATTACCCTCCTTTGCCTAGGAAGAAAGGCCTGGCAAAGTGACTAACCCAAGGCTACAAGGAGTACCACTGGGAATCAAATCCTAGTCTCTTGGTCATCGGTCTACTGCTCTAACCACTAGCTACTCCTCTACTTCATTGGGTGCCACAGGCATGATTAAGGTTAAATTAGGCCTTACCTGCTAATTTTCTTTCATGGAGGCCCTCCAGTCCAGTCCAGAGAATTGGGTTGTGTCCATCCACCAGCAGCTGGAGACTGAATATTCAAATGTCTGATGATGTCACCCTATAAGAACCTCCTATACTCCCATGACACATCAGTATTCTATTGACAAAGCAGCATAACACGCCTACAGAACTACAGAGTACAACCAAACTACCTATCAACAAATACATAATCTATAACTGTGCACACTGCCAATGTACACTTAAGTGGAAGCACAGTAACTGACATCTCTCCGAACAGTACCGCACTCTTTTTTTTTTTCTTTTTTACTCTAACAACCTGTTTGTGACTTCTGAGCCCTTCTCAAGGCAACCGCAGGGGAATCCCTCCCCGCATAGTCCCCTTACACCTTTGACTGCGGGGCCTTGGCTTTTGCTTCACTACCCCATCATTGCAGGCTCCCCATTGTGAACATCTTTATCTTTATTTCTCCATTTTATATAACGCTTTGGCCAAAGCATTAAAGCGGTTTACAATAAAATAAAAAAGTCTACGCAATTAAAACTAAGGAAACGGAACGCCATAATAAAAATAGGAAAGAAAGAAAGAACAGAATAGGCAGAGATAAAACAAACCATACTATACATAAGCAAACAAATACTTAGGGGGGGATGTTGGGAGGGATGTCGAAAGCTTGTTGGAATAAATGGGTTTTCAGTAGCTCTTTAAACTTAGGATAAGAGGATTCTAAACGGAGGGAAGGTGGCAGGGCATTCCAAAGTGCGGGACTGAGGAAAAAGAAGGCTGAATGACGGGTTTGTTCCAAATGTGCCTGTGATGGGGAGGGTAGGGACAGACGATTGGTATGCAGGGAACGAAGCTGGTGATATGGTGTGTGAAGTGCAATGAGGTCAGATAGATAAAGAGGGGTGGCAGTGTAAATGGCTTTATGAGTCAGAATGAAACTTATATTGGAACCGAAAAAGGAGAGGTAGCCAGTGAAGTTGATAGAGAATGGGAGTAACATGATCAAAACGACGAGCAAAGGTGATGAGACGAGCGGCTGTGTTTTGCATTAACTGAAGGCGTTGGAGCTGGTAAGCTGGTAGGTTGGCTAAAAAGACACTGCAGTAATCAAGCCTGCTAATGACCAGGGCCAGGACTAATGTGGTCAAAGAACTTGTAGGGAGGATAGAACGGACAGCCCTAATTTGTCGTAGGGCTGCGAAAGAACGGCGAGTGAGAGTGGCTAAGTGACTGTGAAAAGAGAGGGATGGGTCTAGAATTACCCCCAGATACCGGAAAGAGGTGACGAGGGGAATTGGGATGGAATTAATCTGCGGGGCAACAGTCGGACACGAGCCGCTCAGGGAAATCCACATTGCTGTGGATTTTGAGGGGTTCAGATGGAGGAAATTAGCTGAGAGCCAGCTGGCAACGTGAGAGAGGCATTGATTAAGCTGGGAGATGTCCAATTGAAATAGTGAAGTATGAAAAAGAAGGATAATGTCATCGGCATAAATATAAGAGGAGACAGGGTACTGTTGGATTAGTAGGGGTAAAGGAGCGAGGAAAATGTTAAACAGCAGGGGAGAAAGAACAGAACCCTGGGGTACACCGCAGAGAAGAGGGCAGGAGGGGAAAAACTGATTGTTAGAATGGACGGTAAAGGAGCGGGCTGAAAGGAAAGAATGAAACCACTGCCAAACAGTGCTGCGTAACCCCAAGTCGTAAAGGCGCGAAAGGAGAGTCTGGTGATCGATGAGATCAAATGCTACAGTCAGATCAAGTGAGACAACAAGAGTAATGTCCCCTCGGTCATGGGCAACATGGACCTCGTTCAAAAGGGCCAGAAGAACAGTTTCTGTACTATGCCCTTGCCGAAAACCCGCCTGTCGAGGGTGGAGGGCATTAGTGGCTTCTATGTGTGAGTTGAGATGCATAAAAACAAAACGTTCTAGTAACTTGGCCAGAAAAGGGAGGTTGGACACGGGGCGCCAGTGCGAAGGAATAGAGGGATTAAGGGAGACAAGAAAAAAACTAGTACTGGGCGGGACCTGGACCGAACTGGAGGACATCCATGAAAGAAAATTAGCAGGTAAGGCCTAATTTAACCTTCATTCCCGGTCCTCCAGTCCAGTCCAGAGAATCGAGATGTACCACAGCAGTACCTAGATCCAGGAGGGACCCGTGAGTCCCGTCTACAAGACCTGCGCCCCAAAACAAACCTCCTGTCGAGCCTGTATGTCCAACCTATGGTGCTTCGCAAAAGTATTTAGTAACAACCATGTCGCCGCTTTACAAATGTCCGCTGACTGTACCAAGCTGAACTCCGCCTAAGATGCCACTTGTGCCCTGGTGGAATGGACACACAGTCGCGCAGGCACCAGCTTACGTCCCAGTAAATATGTTGAAGTAATTGCCTCCCTTACCCACCGGGAAATGGAAGCCTTGGAGGCCACTTCTCCCTTATGCGGACCTCCAAAAAAGACAGAATCTATCCGAATTCCTGAATAACCCGGTGCACCACAAGTAGGTCCTTAGGGCCCTGTGCACATCCAATGAATGGAGCCGGGTACTCTCCAGCCCCGCCAGCTCCACCTGAAACACCGTCAATATGAGTGGCTGGTTAATGTGGATCGCCGATATTACCTTAGGAACACAACCTTTTCCTTCTGAATAGATAGGAAAGGTTTCCTATATGACAAGGCTTGCAACTCTGAAATATGCCTCGCTGAGCAAATAGTCACCAAGAAGACCACCATCAACATAAGATCCTTCAAAGAACTACTCCTCAAGGACTCAAACGGCGGCTCTGTGAGCGCCGACAGAACTAGGTTAAGGTCCCAAGGAGGAATCACCTGCCTCAAAGAAGGCCCAACTTGCCAAACCACCTTGAGGAATTGCACCACATCAGTGTGCACGGCCAACAAAACCCCTTGTACCTTACCACAACAACAGGCTAAGGCTGCCACTTGTATTCTAAGAACTCCATGCCAAGCCTTTCTTCAGTCCAGCTTGTAGGAAGGCCAAAACGTCCACCATGAAGTATGGAAGGCCGTCAGGCTCTGCTCCTCACAAAAAAAACAGAAAAGTCTAGATCTTGATTAAGACCATAGGGGTGCAAGGTACGTAATTAATATATAAAGCACTGCTCCATCCGAAGAAGCAATTTGTCTATATCACCTCCTCGCCAATGTGTACGGACTACCTTCAATACTGTAAAACATACATCAGAGACCTTGTGGTCGGGCCTGAGTCCAATGTGCCACCAAGGGTTTATCCACAATTTTTCTTCTACGGCAACTTTTATGTTCACTGATTCTAGTCTTAACACTTCTTTTTGTTTTGCCAACAGAGCTTGAATGGACAAGTGATCAAATATATCACCTGTGCCGTCTCACAATTAGAAAAATCATGGAGGAATACTTTACAAGAAGTAGTTGGGTGAACAAAAACCTCCTTGGTAACTAGAGAGTTCTCACAGATCACACATTTGCCACATTTGAAGTGTCCACGAGCTTTGGGAACAAACCGGGGCTTGCTGAGGGCAGATGGTACTAGTATGTCCAATAAATTCGGATTCCTCTTATAGGAAATCGTGAGTCTTTTGTTCTTTAAAGATGGAAGTGGATCTAAAATGTGCCAAGTCTTCTTAAGAATCGGACAATATCCTTCTAATATTCTCAAAAAGGTCAATGCATAGATAGAAACATAGAAACATGATGACAGAAAAAGACCACATGGCCTATCTAGTCTGTCCTTCCATATCAACAACTACAACAGTCAACTTTTTACCTTTAGAGATCCTCTGTGTTGGTCCCATGCTTTTTTGAATTCAGTTACTGTCCTCATCTCTACCACCTCCACTGGGAGACTATTCCACGGATCCACTACTCTTTCCGTAAAGAAATATTTCCGCATATCACTCCTGAATCTATCTCCCTTCACCCTCATCCCATGTCCCCTCGAAGCAGAACTTGCTTTCAATTGAAAGAGGCTCTCTCCCTGAACATTTATGCCACGGAGGTATTTAAACATCTCAATCATATCACCTCTATCCCGCCTTTCCTCTAAGGTGTACATATTAAGATCCTTAAATCTGTCCTCATATGCTTTATAATGAAGCCCACTAATTATTTTAGTAGCCACCCTCTGCACCGACTCCATCCTGTTCACATCCTTTTGAAGGTGCGGTCTCCAGAATTGCACACTATACTCCAAATGAGGTCGCACCAAAGACTTATACAGAGGCATTATCACCTCCTTTTTTCTGCTAGCCATTCCTCTCCGTATGCACCCAAGCATCCTTCTAGCGTTTGCTGTCGCCTTTTCTACCTGTTTAGCTACTTTAAGATCATTAGACACAACCACACCTAGGTCCCGCTCTTCTTTAGTGGACAAAAGTACTTCACCTCCTATACTGTATTGCTCCCTTGGATTGCTGCAGCCCTAATGCATGACCTTACATTTTTTAACATTAAATCCCAGCTGCCAAATTCTAGACCATTCTTCAAGCTTAGCTAGATCCCTCCTCATGTTATCTACACCTTCCTGGGTGTCTACTCTATTGCAGATTTTGGTATCATCTGCAAAGAGGCAAACCTTACCCGACAGCCCTTCCGCTATATCACTAACAAAGATGTTAAAAAGATAATTACGTTCATCCTTCTTCCAGGGATGACCCTGTAAAAGAACCTATTGAGGGCTTTCTTAATGCAAGCTTGAAAAAATCCGCAATCTATAAATCTTTGCTTCATGTCCAATGCGTGGAATTCGAATTCTTCATCTGTAGTGCATAATCTCTTACTCCTTAAAAATTGACTGGTAGGTAAGTTTTCTTTCAGGGCACGATTATGAAAACTACAGAAATGTAAAAGAGAATTTCTATCTGTGGGTTTTCTATAGAGCGTGGTAACAAATCCATGGGATGTGTTTTTTAAATTATATTTATTTGGCAATGCATGTTATTATTATGTTTTATTGACTCAGTTTTCATATTGATTTTTGATATGATTAAACTTTAAGTTTTATGTTTTATTTTATTTGTATTCACATAAGCATGGAATGGTGCAAGTATATCTGTTTTTAATGTTTATTATTTATGTATGTTCTTATTGTATTTTTTCGAGGTTTGTCTCCCACAGATGGAGGCCTACAAGGACAGTGCATTCACAAAGGCCTGCCAGAGCAGTGCCTCCAGTTGCCTATCCTGGGGATCTTTCAATGCCCTATCCCCTTCCATGGGAATAATGGTCCTCTTTGTGACCGCCATCACCAAGGAATCCACCTTAGGGTTCTTAAATAAGTCTCCTTCCACTGGGGAAAGAGGCTAGAGCCTAGACATTGCCCTGCCCCCACACAAATTGGCCTTCGGAAGCTCCCACTCTGCCTCAATCATCTGCATGATGGCCTTATGTATCAAAGGAATTTTGAGGGGACCGCATTCTTTGTAACAGCGGGATCTTCCAAGGAGTCATCGTCCTTTGCCACTCGAAAGGGAATATTTAGGGCTGGCAGAGATAGATAAATTAAGGTTAGCAGTAACTCTTTTTGGAAGACCCGAACAATGGAAGGGTCCTCTCCTGGAGGCAGCTCGGTGTCCTCCAATACCTTTGTCCACTGTCTTCTCCTCAGGCACAGAAAGGCCCTCCAGAGTGTCCAAAGAGGCCCACAAGCCATCTGACAGCTGCTCTACTTCCTCAGAGGCCTCCTCTGCTAGTTGTTGGCACTTCTTGGGCAATCCCAGAGGGCTGTCCTGCCTAAGCCGCTTCTGTACTATCCCCCTCCCCTCTGGAGGAGCGAGCAAACCACTTTCCTCCTGCAACTTGTAGGCCTGATGTAACAGGCAAGAACAGTCCAGCCTGCTTAATGGAAGTATCCTCCTGTCCCAAGCTCAAATGCCACTCCGTGCCTATCTCCTGCAGCTGATCTGGGGCTGCCAAAATGGCCGGAACAGCGTTGGTGAGATCCAACATGGCCGCCACATCTATAGCGTGGGAAAACTCCTGCTACTAAGAGGAGACCCCCACGTCCTGAGAGGCCTCGTTGTGCGGCCTAGCCTGACCCGCACAGAGCTGCTCTAGGGCTCAGCTTTCAGCCTCACAGCACCCCTCTGCTGATAACGAACTGTGGCGTGCATCATACGTGACACATACTGCCTTCGACGATGGCATACTGGCACCCTGACTCCCCCAAACTGCAAGCCCACGCAAGAGATAGAGAAAGAGCAGAAAACAAAAGCAATGTCCCCGCTCAACTCCGGTTCTGTTGCCACCCCCAATCAATCTAACAAGGAACTCACCAAGGGAGAGATGTGACCGGGGTAAAGCAGAAGCTGCAGCGAGACTCCTATCCCTTCTCAGTATTGAGGCAGCGCACGCTGATCTAATGGGTCGTGCTGCCTCAGCAAAGCTGCTAGACCCACCAAAGGGCTCTTCTTGACTGCAAACAATTTTTTTTTAAAACTGTTTTCTGTGCTTTTATTCAGGCAGTCTGGCTCCGCTGACATTCTGTGCCCGCAATATCACTACTGAAGCCAACACCATACTACTAATTCCTCTCAAAGAAGTCTCATGGGAAGATCGTCCACCAACAGCTGGAGACTGAAACTACTGAGGTGTCATGGGAGCATAGGGGGCTCTTATAGGGTGACATCATCACGCATTTGAATATTCAGTCTCCAGCTGCTGGTGGATGGACACAAACCAATTCTCTGGACTGGGCTGGAGGGCCGGGAATGAAAAGCTATTTCCAAGCACACCTTGATAGTTTGCCCATACATGTATGAACCCCAGAAGGAACCTCTTTGGTACAATGCAAGTACTATGGTAGCCTTAGCAGTAAATTTCAGAGACTGAGATCAAACTTAACATACCCTAGTTAAAGAGTAAGGTTCTTTATTGTCATGGTGGGTGCAAAACTAACCTATTCGGAGACACTGCCCCTCCATGAAAAGCAAAACCTTGGCATCTCTCTATAGGAAAGAGCACCTGGCACAGAAGAGGGCATAGTTTGCTCAACCAGGCTAGACATCTGCTTGGCAAAAACCTTCATTTTTGTAATCTATTGAGTTAATTTTCATTTATTAAAATGCTTATGAGACACAGCATTACTACGTGAAATTCTCTTCTCTGTACTAATGATGTTTCATTAACCAAAGAACAATGACTGACCTACAGAACAGATCCCTGGCATATGTCCTCTATGCCTGTCATTGATGAACAATAAGATGACTCTCCCTGCTAAATGGAATTACTTCTGATCAAATGTTGGTCTTGGTGTCCATAGAAAATACCAGGTGGAACTTGGAAGCCAAGCACTTAATGTTTACACTTGGAAAAGATGTCTTTCATATCAAGGAAGGATTTTCAATTTACCTCTTGCCTTCTCAGTGGTAGTTAAAGGCAAGTTATATTCATTTGACACATTTTCTAGACCAATCTTCCAATTTGGTTTATTAGAGTGATTTACAATCAAATAGGAAAAATTAGTAAATAGGAGGATACAATAATGTAACGGATGGGGTTCAGAATAATAAAACATGTAAAATAAGAGATAAAATGAGAAATCAAAATTAGATAAAACAGATAAAATAGAAGGCAATAAAAAAGTATAATCATTATGAAAAAGAAGATAAAGCGTAGTTACTCACCTGTAACAGGTGTTCTCCAGGAGCAACAGGAATCAGTCCTCACATACGGGTGACATGGGCGCCGAAGGAGCCCTCGTGCGGAGCATTTCCCCAGCTTTCAAAGAAAGCCTTTGGGAATGCAGCATGCATGCACGGTCCCCTTCCTGCCCAAGGGTGCCATCTTGCTCAGTCTGATGACATAGCTGAAAGACAGCAAAAAAATCAAAATGAAGGATATGACTGCAACTCCAGGGGAGGAGGGAGGGTCGTGAGGATTGATTCCTGCTGCTCCTGGAGAACACCTGTTACAGGTGAGTAACTACGCTTTTTCCAGGACCAAGCAGGAAGTCAGTCCTCACATATGGGACTCCCCAGCTCTAGGCTACCGAGAACCCAAAGCTGAAAAAAATGGCTCCCTCTCGAGAGCCACAGCATCCGTGACAAGAATTTTCTCTGAGAACGCACCCCGTACGGTAGCCCAACACGAAGGGCCGGAGGGAAGGAGTTGCCTAAACCTCAAAGAGATTACGGAGTACCGCCTGGCTGAAAACACTGTCTCGCCGGGACACTCTCTCCAGGCAGTAATGGGCTGCAAACGTCTGGCTTGAAGACCAAGTTGCGGCCCGGCAGATGTCTGCCAACGGAACAGAGCGGAGATGACCTACTGACGCGGCTTTTGCCCTGACACGGTGGGCCGTGACCCGACCTTGCAAGGGGAGGTCGGCTGCCCTGTACGCCCAGGCGATGCAATCTGCTACCCAAGTGGACAACGTGCGCTTGGAGACAGGTAACCCCATTCTATTAGGGTCAAACAAGACGAAGAGCTGAATAGCCCTTCGATGGTCCCACGAACATTCTATGTAAAAGGACAACGCCCTCTTACAGTCCAAGGTATGCAAGACTGTTTCAGCCCGGCTGGTATGCGGCCTGGGAAAGGAGGTCGAAAGAACCACCTCCTGATTGAGGTGGAAAGAGGAGACCACTTTTGGGAGGAACGTGGGATGGTTCTATCAGAAACCAGAGCTTGAAGCTCACTCACACGTCTGGCTGATGTAAGAGCCACCAGGAAGAGCGCTTTCCAAGAGAGGAAGCGCAAATGGCAAGTAGCCATCGGTTCAAACGGTGGGCGAGTAAGTTGCTGCAAGACCACGTTCAAATCCCACTCAGTCACTGGTGGACGAACGGGAGGCTTGAGTAGAAACAGACCTCTGAAAAATCTGGACACCAAGGGGTGAACTGACAGACTGTCCTTCCACTGGTGAGTGGTGCGCTGACAAAGCGCTGAGGTGGACCCGAACCGAGTTAGACTTAAAGCCTAGGTCTGAAAGGTGAAGGAGATACTGCAGTACAACTGGCACAAGGCAAGAGAAAGGATCTTCATTGCATTGAGCACACCACACCGTAAACCTACGCCACTTGAGGGCATAGGATTTTCTGGTGGCCTGCCTCCTAGAGGCCAATACCACCTCCTCAACCTCCTTAGGTAGAAGTAAGGGAGCTAGCACTACCCTTTTAGCAGCCAGGCCATCAGATTGAGCGACCTGAGGTTGGGGTGCAGAAGGGATCCCTGCTCTTGAGACAGGAGATTGTCTTGCAGCCCTAGAGGGAACAGAGCTTCCACCGCCAACTGCAGAAGAAGTGGAAACCAAGGCTGCCTCGGCCATCTGGGGACTACCAGAATCACCGAGGCCTTGTCCCGAAGGATCTTGAACAGAGTTCGGGCCACCAGGGGTGTGGGAAGAAACGCATAGAGGAAGCCCATAGACCAAGAGATCAGAAAAGCATCCGCTGCCGTCCTCAGGGGATGCGGCTGTCTGGAGCAAAACCTGGGTAGCTGACGGTTTAGCGGACTTGCAAAGAGATCGATGAATGGAAATCCCCAGCGGAGGAAGATCTGCTGGACCACCAATGGATTCAACTGCCATTCGTGAGGCTGGAGAATCCTGCTTAGCTTGTCTGCTAGGAAGTTTTCTTTACCAGGTAGGTAGACTGCTTTGAGAAACATACCCTGCCTGACCGCAAAGGAGCAAAGGGCCAGTGCCTCCTGACATAGGAGCCTGGACCCTGTGCCCCCTTGTTTGTTCACGTAGAATATTGCCACCTGATTGTCCGTTTGAACTAGGACAGACTGTTGAGAGAGGGCATGACAGAAAGTTTGTAGAGCTAAGCGGATTGCTCGCAGCTCTAAAAGGTTGATTTGCTGTGTGGCCTCCTGAGGGGACCACAGGCCTTGAGTGCATGAGCCCTGGCAATGTGCATCCCAGCCTCTTAACCCTTTGAAGGCCTACTTTAAATTTTTAATCCACATTCTGCAGCCGAGTTAATTTTTGCCTATTTCAGGAAAATTGCATCCGTCGTATTCAATATGTCCTAATAGTGATTTTCCTTCTGCTATGGTCATGTATTATATACCATTTGATAGGAATATTTAGACAGAATTTTGGATCCCGAGAGTTTTGGGCTCGGCCTGGAAAGAGTTAAGGAAGCATCCGTCGTCAGCACCCTTGTGTGTGCTGGAGCCTGAAAAGGTACACCCCTGAGGTGGTTTGGTGGATGTAACCACCACTGTAAGGAGTTCAGAAGTCATCTGGACACCTTTATTCTGTCTCGGAGGTTGCTGGTGGCTTGTGTCCATGGATCTCTGAGGCACCATTGAGCAGTCCGCATGTGCAGACGGGCATTCGGGGTCACATGTACAGTGGATGCCATGTGACCCAGGAGACGCAGGAAACGCCTGGTGGAAACATGAGTATTGCGTTGGACCTGGTTGACCAAATCCATAAGTCTGTGGGCCCTGTCCTCGGGCAAGTAAGCTCTTGCCTGAAAGGTTCCAACCTGGCCCCTATAAACTCTAGGTTCTGAGAGGGGAGCAAAGTGGACTTTGCGTAGTTTATGACAAAGTCCAGATGCTGAAGGAGAGTGGCCTGTCAGGCCTCCTGGAGTGACTGGCCTCTGATTAGCCAGTCGTCCAGGTACGGGAAGACAAAAATCCCCTGATTTCTGAGAAAAGCCGCCACCACCGCCAGGCATTTGGTGAAAAACCTGGGGGCAGAGGTCAGGCCAAAAGGAAGCACCCTGTACTGAAAGTGGTTTCCTCCCACCACAGATCTGAGATATTGTCTGTGATCTGGAAGAGGATGTGAGTATAAGCATCCTTTAGGTCTAAGGAGCATAGCCAGTAGGTAGGGCAGCAGTATCCCAAGGATAAGCATCTTGAACTTTTCCCTCTCCAGAAACTTGATCAGATTTCGCAAGTCTAGGATAGGTCTTAGGCCTCCTGTTCTCTTTGGTACCAGGAAGTACCTGGAGTAGAAGCCTTGCCCTTTCAGGTGATGTGGCACCGGTTCCACCGCCTGTTCCTTTAGAAGACTTGTCACCTCCTGAAGGAGAAGGTTCCTGTGTAGAGGGAGTCTTGGAGGCTCCCCTGGATAGTAGGAAGGGGGTAGCTGGTGGAAATGGAGCACATAGCCCTTCTGGACTATGCTCAGCACCCAGGTATCCCCTGTGATGGCTGGCCACCTGTAGGCATACAGGGTCAGCTGACCTCCTGTGCTGAGTGTGGCCACCGGCGAAGGAGAGGCTATGCTCTGAGAGTCAAAAAAGCCCTCCTTGCTGTGCAGGAGCTGGAGCTGGAGGTTTTCTGCCTACGAGGCCCATGCCCTTGCCCTTTGGCCTGCTGGCCCTGTTGGGGAGCTGGAGAGGCCTGATATTGAGGGTAGGTTTTGTAGGCAGTACCCTTCCTCGGGATAAAGGGCTTCTTCCCCGAGCCCTTCTTTTTGTGAGAAGGGGCAGAAGTCTTTCTAGACAGCCTTGTCCTGGTGAGAGTCTCGGTCTCGATTTCTGCAGCCTTCTCAGTCATGGGCTTGCCGAACAGGTTGTCACCTGGGCACGGGACATAGACCAACTTATCCTGCACCCATGACTCCAGGTTCGACGACTGTAGCCAGGCCTGATGACATGCTTCGATGCCAGCCACGGCTACCCAGGCCAAAGCCTCGAAGCCGTCATAGGCTGCTCGAGAAATAAACTTCGAGCACTCTTGGATCCCTGTAGACAAGGCTTTGAATCTCTGCAAGGGTTCCTCAGAGGCCAGCCAAGAACCTGGCAATCTCCTTTGCTAGGTCTCGTAAGTACCTGCCCATGTACAGCTGGTAAGTCTGGACATGGCAAGACAGCATCGAGCCCTGGAAGCACATTCTACCGAGGGCATCCAGGTTCTGGGCCTCCCAGCCGGGAAGCACCAAGGAGTGCATCGTTTGGCTTTTCAGCCTGTGCATGGCCGATTCCACAACCATGGAGTTGTGCAGCAGCTGCGCCTTTTGAAACCCAGGGCTCTTACGGACTCGATAGATAGAATCGACCCGCTTGCTAAGAACCAGCGCCAAGGCTGGTGCTTCCCACATTCGGAAAAGCAGCCGTTCCAGCATCGGAGGAACCAGTACAGTAAAGGCTTCCTTTGGAGGAAAATCATACTGGAGGGCTTTGCGCTCTTCGGCTCGAGGCTCCTCCTCGGCATCCGCTGGGAATGCCAAAGCCTTGGCCATGTCCCTGACGAAATCCGAGAACCGGGTATCCTCCAGGGGGGACATTCTCCGAGGCTCGGTCTCCAGTGAGTCCGACGGGATGCACCAGGTCCGGAAGGTGTCGGGAGACTCCTCGTCCTCCATCTCCCATGCAGACTCCTCCGAGGAAGAGTCGAGCGGCTCCAGCCGTGTGGGCCTCGATACCACCTGCCCCGACGCCAAGGGCACCGGTGTCGACGACCTCGGCCCCGTACGGGAGGTCGAGGGAGACCTTGGCCGAGGATCAACTCGTTACTTGATTGACTCGAGGATCGGCTCGGCCTCTGGGGTCAACTTAGACTTGAGGTCCCGGTGGTTGGGGCAGATGCACCGGTTAAACCGGCGATCAGTACCTGCTGCTGCTCCATGAAGGCAGCCAGGCTGCTCTCCAGGGTCGTCAACCTGAGAACGAGCTCAGGAAACTCCACAGCCCCCGACTTGGGCCCCGACAGCATCAGGCCCGACATCGGTTCTCCCGGAGCAGAGTCAACGAGGACAACCGAAGTTACCTGACTCGGAGACTCCGGCTCCAGGCGAGGTAGTTTGGTCGGCCACTCCGACTCCGAGAGCCCGGGACGGCGGTCAGGGCTTCGCGACCTGGCCCTCGAGGATCCAGGTGCCTCCACTGACGCCACCCTCACGAGCTTCTTCTTTCTTTTGTGCTCCCGGGTGGGAGACCCCCTCTCAGAGGACCCACGACGGCGCTCGGGGTCAGAGGACCCACGACGGCGCTCGGGGTCAGAGGACCCACGACGGCGCTCGGGGTCAGAGGACCCACGACGGCGCTCGGGGTCAGAGGACCCACGACGGCGCTCGGGGTCAGAGGACCCACGACGGCGCTCGGGGTCAGAGGACCCACGACGGCGCTCGGGGTCAGAGGACCCACGACGGCGCTCGGGGTCAGAGGACCCACGACGGCGCTCGGGGTCAGAGGACCCACGACGGCGCTCGGGGTCAGAGGACCCACGACGGCGCTCGGGGTCAGACTCCCGAGATGTTGAGGCCTCTGACGAAGTCGAGGCCTCTGATGAAGTCCGGGCCCGGCTGGACACGGAGTCCAAAAAAATTCTCTCACATTGATGCTGATGGCTCCTAAGTGCCTTCGACGACATCTTGCCACACAGGCCACAGACCAGCGGGTCATGGTCGGGCCCGAGGCATCAGAGGTAGCAGTCGTGTGTGTCGGTGAGAGGCATAAGTTTCTTGCACCGATCACATTTTTTTAACCCGCTGGCAGCCATCAGGGGAAAAAGGGCCCCTGCAAGATCAAAAGACAGGGCTGCCAGTGAAAATAACAGAAAAAGCGCGAACGCTAGTCACAAAGGACAAAAAACGAAAAAAAAAAAAGTTCCAGACTCAAGGCGGGAGGGGAACCGGTGTCAAACCGGATAAAGAAACGCGAAAAATCGCAGAAAAATTCTACTTTTCCCGGGTGACATGAACTACGTCTGTTGGGCTCCGCGGAAAAAGAAAGACGTCAGCAAGGTGGCACCCTTGGGAGGTAAGGGGACCACGCATGCGCACTGCATTTCCAAAGGCTTTCTTTGAAAGCTGGGGAAATGCTCTGCACGAGGGCTCAATCGGCGCCGACGTCACCCGTATGTGAGCACTGACTTCCTGCTTGGTCCTGGAGAATTATACAAACTATGTCAAATATAAAAAATAAAAACAATCTAAGCTTGTACTCAAAACAGAGGGTTAAGTGAATTGCCCAAGATCACAAGGAGCAGCACTGAGATACAAACTCTGGCTTCACTAGTTTTCAGCCTACTGCTGTAACCATTAGGCTATTCCTCCATCTTTGGAGGTCTTGTTGGGAACATAATGTGAAGTTGTTTGTGATACAAAGAAGCGGAGCTGAGCCACATGGTTCTCACGCAGGACCCTGCACTGGCTTTGCTCCATTTGATGGCAGACTGTGCTTTCATAAAACATTTTAACAAGGTGCTCAGAAGCAGCCCAATGTTCACTGTCCTCCAGTTCAGAGGACACTCCCCTCCCCTGTCACATGGACCTGTCTTTTCTACTGCAAGGGCTGGTCCCAAGCCTGACTGTCACAAGGCTCATTGTGAAGACACGGGAGCTGGGGAATGAACTCTAAGGTCTCAACCCAATAACTACAAAGTTCTCCCACATCCAGGAGCTGTGAACACTGCTTCTTCAGCATCCATTGCCCCAGCCCTGAGGAATCTGTTGCCAAAGAACATGAGCAAGGCAGCTAAGAGTGAGGTTCATAAGACATTTGGACCAGTTCCTGGAAGAAAAGCCCAAGAAGAATTAACCAGGTAAACTTAGGAAAGCCATCACTTATCCCTGGAAAGGAGCTTTAAAAAAAACCTCATTTACTTTTTGGGAGCTGCTAGGTACCTGTGACCTGGACTGGCCTTTGTCAGAAAAGGATTGGGTTTGAAGGACCTTGGTCTGACTCAAGATGGTGTTTTCCTATGTTCTTAACACTTAAGACTGGAATGAAATACAGGTCCTTCCCTCCTCATGGTAAGGCATAACCATTGAATTGAGCTGTTTGGCTGGTCTCATTTCCCCTTATGTTCCCACTCTAGGGATCCATGGCTGTGGCCAACAGTCATACAATTCATGCAATTTCTTTGAATATCACATAACAATTTTTTCTATAGATTACATAAGTGCAGGTAAGTGCAGAATTACTATTACCTAGCCATATAATAATCAGTTTTAAAAAAACAAACTCAAACTGATCCTTTGAAAAGGCAAATATTATAAATTTCCCTTCCCTCCATTAAAAATCAAATATTAAACATAATCATTTAGATTCATATAGTACCTACTATTCTTGTGAAATCCCAAATAATGCACTATAGATGCACTGTCTCAGAAACGGGTATAGACACCTCTGGGATAGAAGCCAAAGGTCTATTTCTGGAACAAAGATCGTACAAGGCAGCATCTGAAATAAAGAAAGAATGAAAAAGTGTCATAATCTAATTACAGTTCTATCAACTGAAGCCCAAGGTCACACACAGAATGTCCATGACAGAGCTGGGATTACAGAAGAGACACTGGAAGATAATGGGACTTAGCAAGCTTGCACAGAGTCAGTGGCAGAACTTGAGTTGGAATGGAGGCACTAAGGCCAGCTTCGAATGTCCCTGATTCAATCTTCAATTCAGATCTTCAGCTTAATGAGTTGGCTGGGGCTAAAAGGAGGATTATTGTTTAAGGGTGATTCCTGGAGGCCAGATACAGGATTCTGTAAAGAGCTCTGGTGCATGGCCCCTAGCTTCTTCCAGAACCACTGCTTGCAATGGCCCAACTAGGTATAATGGAGGTGGACAAAGAATATAAAATATGAGGGGGGGTCGGGGGAACCACTAACTAGTGTAAATGAAGGCTCAAGCAACCAGATCCCCGCCCAAGTTCTGAATGAACTGGAGACCCAAACGAACAGGAGCAAATTGCCAGATTAAGAAAAAAAGAACAGAGGCATAAAAAGACTCATTCAAGTTCACACGCGGGATCAATACGAAAATGGGACTTTGAGTGAGATCGCAACCATTTTGCTACACCTCCATAAATCTGTGTGCAGTCAAGCAAACATATTTAATCAGTCTATTCCCTTTAAAAAGATGTTTCAAGTAGGAATCAAAAATTAGACATTTCGGTCAGGCTATTTTTGCCCTGCTCTTCTGGAAGTGTTTTGTCTGTTTCTTTTTATTGCTCAGTAATGGACATTCCTTTTGTCATCTGCTTCACACATGAACCCAACCTTGTTTTTAACTCTTTTAGGTTTATTTAAAGCATCTGTTTTACCAGAAGCAGGTTGCTCTACATTGCATAATACAGTAGGAAATAGACATATCCATACATTTCATTTGCAAGGACACATAGTATTTGGCATTAAAACAGAGCAGTGTCTGTTTGTGATTAATTCTAAACACACATCTGAAAAATACTGGGAATAATTACTCTTTGCTTGGGTGCATACGGAGAGGAATGGCTAGCAGAAAAAAGGAGGTGATAATGCCTCTGTATAAGTTTTTGGTGCGACCTCATTTGGAGTATGGTGTGCAATTCTGGAGACCGCACCTTCAAAAGGATGTGAACAGGATGGAGTCGGTGCAGAGGGTTGCTACTAAAATGATTAATGGGCTTCATTATAAAGCATATGAGGACAGACTTAAGGATCTTAATATGTACACCTTAGAGGAAAGGCGGGATAGAGGTGATATGATTGAGATGTTTAAATACCTCCGTGGCATAAATGTTCAGGGAGAGAGCCTCTTTCAATTGAAAGCAAGTTCTGCTACGAGGGGACATGGGATGAGGGTGAAGGGAGATAGATTCAGGAGTGATATGCGGAAATATTTCTTTACGGAAAGAGTAGTGGATCCGTGGAATAGTCTCCCAGTGGAGGTGGTAGAGATGAGGACAGTAACTGAATTCAAAAAAGCATGGGACCAACACAGAGGATCTCTAAAGGTAAAAAGTGGACTGTTGTAGTTGTTGTTATGGAAGGACAGACTAGATGGGCCTTGTGGTCTTTTTCTGTCATCATGTTTCTATGTTTCTTTGTTTCTATGCTGTAGACCTGTACCATTACAATATGGAGAAAACCTCTAGAACAAAATCCAACTAACCTTTACCTTAAAGTCATTTATATAGATAAATAGTAGGTATGTTAATATGCATTTGATTTGTTAGCATGCCTTAAAAAATTCAATGCATCTAAGATTGATTTAATGTGTATTAACCTACAAATTAACCCATGTACATCAATCTGCATGTGTTGAAAGATTCTAGCACATGGTAAAAAAAAATTAACACCATCAATAGGGGGAAACAAACCAATGAAAACCCACATAAAAAACATAACAAAACTAATATATCACAAGATACGTACACTACGCCACCTTCGACCCTTACTGGAACCCTCAGACTTTAGAACCGTCTACCAAGCCTTGGTAATGCCTCACATCGACTTTGCAAATGCAATTCTATACGGGCTCACTCAAGCAACATTAAATCCTCTCCAACTGGCGATGAACACTGCTGCCAGAGTACTTGAAGGAATATCAAAGACAGATCACATAACTCCAGTCCTAAAAAGACTCCACTGGCTACCAACCAACGCAAGAATTCACTACAAGATCCTGATCACTACTTTCAAAGCCCTAAACAACCAAGCACCATCAACCATCACCAACCTTATACATTTACAGACCCCCAACAGATCCAGAAGATCAACTGCTATAAATACATTAACAATCCCGAAACAAACAGTCAGATACACTAAGGAAACAACTAAAAGAGCATTCAGTATCCATGCCCCAATAGCCTGGAATGCCCTCCCACCAGAATTGAGAGCTATATCCAGCCTAACACAATTCAGAAAAAGCCTCAAACACCACCTCTTCTTAAGCTATTTCCCAATCTAATCTCTGAACATGGAAAATACTACCAACACTTTTTCTGACCAAGACAATCCCAAACGATAACCAAATGTGACTAATGTATATAAATTTTTGTAAATAGTTATTTAGTCAATATAGTTTACTTGTAATCCCAAGTTCAAAAACCCCTGTTACTTGTAAAATGCATTACAGTTTCTCTGTATGTATATGTTTGTTTTATGTAAACCGCGCTGATGACAATAGTGCGGTATATAAAAGATGTTAAATAAATAAATAAATTAATTAAAATCCAAAAACAGAGGAAAAAGTCAAAACACATAAAAAATTTGCTGAGGAACAAATCCTTAATAAATGCCAATTTACCAGCATAAACTGTGTGTTTGAAGATTGTTCTCTCTCGATGTGACTTTTAGTCAAACTTTTAAGGAGGCGTTCCTAGGGGTATGCTTAGATCAAGGGAGGAAAATGATGCAAGTAAACTACATCTTCAACACTATGGGCATGTTTACTAAAACCCACGCAAACCGAGTTGCCAGCATGGGGGGGGGGGGGGCCAGTGCTACATTCAGGGAGCATGTTTATCCATCCCTGTGCAGTTAACTGGCACACGGGCGCAGTAGCTGTGACATGCCTGCAAGCATTTTTTCCGCCCATATCCTGCCCAGTCATCGTCCCATCGCACACAACCCAGGCAGCATGGAATTTTTTGTGCAGCGTCCAAACAGCACACTAAATCCCATGCTAACAGATAGTGCACTTTAACACATGTAGGGGCACGTTTGCTCATTTCCATGAGAAAGTACCTGCTCACCAAGAAGGTGCAAATATCTACCAGTACTAATCTTTCGGATAACTAGCCCCACTCAGTGAAAGATCATGTGAACATTCACTTTGAAAATTGATGCAAGTCTACAGGGGAAAGTACCTGTGGACTTTATCCCACCGTCTGTAGTTCAAAACCTGCCCCCTAAATGCTCTTTCTAAATGGTATTTGAGTGTCCCCATTTCAAGAGACTTTTAAAGCTGTATTAAACAGTTATTAAACCTATGGATGTAACCTCAAACAATGGGCTCACCATCCTGTATTTTGACTATTGGGACACCTATCGATCCATTTCCTTTACGTCAGAGGACCATAACCCACTGTTAAGATAGTCAGAAAGAAAGAGAACATGAACACTGAGGATATTATCAGCAGACAAGGAGCACTTCAGCCTGCCAATCTGTGCCATTGTAGGTCTTCTCCCTCCCCTTGGCAAATGCTCACTGTATCATTTTTATTGAAAATTAATCAAATCACAGAATGACGATCCTTGGAGACAAATACTTCCTGCTATTCATAGACAGCAGAATGGGGTGGGCCACAAGGGCTGTAACCTGATCAATATTTTGTCCAACACAGCAAATAGAGAGCTTGAGAGTGGGGATGAAGATTGGTTAGTTTGGCCCCTTCAACCAAAAACGTGATATGGAAGGACAGACTAGATAGGCCATGTGGTCTTTTTCTATCATCATATTTCTATGTTTCTATGTTTCTACTGCCCCGCTGTAATTAATAGACAGATGAGTTATGGACCTAGGACAAACTTCTTCTCCTTCAGAGTATTAGCTACTGTTTTGTTTTTGTTTTTTAATTTAGATTTTTATTCGGTACTGCACAAATTGTCACATCATTTTTTCTCATCATTTACAATCAATGATATATTATATATCTGGCTGTCTTCATCAGCCCAACAAAAAAGCTTGCATCCATAAGAACATAAGATATGCCATACTGGGTCAGACCAAGGTCCATCAAGCCCAGTATTCTGTTTCCAACAGTGGCCAATCTAGGTCATATGTACCTAGCAGTTTCCCCAAGAGACACAAGTTCCACAATGCTTGTACTGGGTCAAGCATTGATATCTTCGGTCACTTCTTAATAATGGTTTATGGACCTTTCCTCCAGGAACTTGTCCAAACCTTTTTTAACCCAGCTACACTAACAGCCTTTACTACATCCTCCGGTAACAAATTCCAGAGTTTGATTACACGTTGAGTGAAAAAATATTTTCTTTTATTAGTCTTAAATAGTTTACCCTGTAGCTTCATTGCATGTCCCCTAGTCTTTCTATATTCTGATAAGGTGAACAATCGATCTACGTTTACCCGTTCCACTCCGTTCATTAATTATAGACTTCTATCATATCTCCCCTCAGCCGTCTCTTTTCCAGGTTAAAGAGCCCTAACCTTTTTAGCCTTTCTTCATAGGAGTATCCTTCCATCCCCTTTACCATTTTGGTGGCTCTTCTCTGTACCTTTTCTAAAATTGCTATATCCTTTTTAAGATACGGCAATCCATCATTAGCATACCTCTCCATCTCAAAACTATCTTCTGATTCGTATCTTCCAATTATTACCCAATTACCATTTTTCCTCTTGCATCACATTATATATTCCTCTCTCCCCCCCCCCCCCCCCACTGGATCCTGTAATGCACACCCCCTTCTTTTACTATCACATTCCCTATACTTGAATAAACTCACCCCATTAATTCGTTGTCCTCCTTTTGTAACCATTCCCTATACCTTCCCCATCTTCTTTGAAAGACCTCTATCCTGTGTGTTTTATATGCAGTAATTTCGCTCATCCTATAGATGTAGGCCAGTCTGCTTAATATTCTCTCAGGGGCTGGTTCTCTCTCTGACCTCCACCCTTTCACTATTTCCATCCGCACTCCAATCACAAGCATCTTTAACATATACACCGGTTCACTCTTCAATTCTCCCCCCCCCCCCCCCATTCATTCAATAACACTCCTGCTGGTATAACAGAGCTAACCCACCCCGCCATATCTCGTGCCAAATCAGACAGCCATTGCCATGTTTTCTGTAGCACTGGGCACTTCCACCACATACATTGCAGTGTTTTTGTTCGATGTACACCGCGCTGATTTTAATAGTGCGGTATAGAAGGAATGTTAAATAAATAAATATGCATATAGTCCCCTCTCTCTCCACACTCCCTCCAACACATTAAATCATTATATTTCCCCATCTTACACAGTTGCACTGGGGTTAAATACATTTGGTACAGCATCTTATAACAGTGTTCTTGAATTGTTGTCGAGACCACTGGTATTTTTACCCCTTCATGCATTTTTTCCCATCTCTGATAATCCCATTGACCTCCCAAGTCCTCCTCCCATGCCTGCATATGTGTTCCTTGGTCCATATGCCCATTCAATGCTTTATACAATCTCGAGATTACGCCTCTGGATAAATCTCGCATCCTAAAAAACACAAAGAGGAGCAGCTGCTCTTGCAGAAATCACAGGAGAACACAAAAAGCAAGAGTCGTAGATGGGTGGAACAGGTTTTATTGAACCCCTATGCGTTTCGGCCGTAGCCTTCTTCAGGGGGCACACAGCTAAATAAATAACATACAATATAAAATATGGAAAGTAAAAATGTTAAATAATAAATCATTAAAAACATATGAATAAAAAAAGTAAAAGGACCAAAGTTAAGAAATGTTCATAAAAATATAAATAACATATATATTATGAACAATTTAAAATGTATAGAAACAAATTATATAACGACAAATTATATGAAAAGAACAAAACACAGGGTGGAGGAACCAGATTAATATGCTTAATCAAACATGCAAATTGTGCATGTAAACAGGCTGCATGATATGCATAAAATACGTAGGTTAAAACAATGTATATACTGAGAGACATAATTAAAAAGAAAGTGGCAAACTTTTTGTATAAAGATATATGAACGTATGTATAATACTCATATATTAAAACCAGGGAAGGGGAAGGGGAAGGGGAGGGGAGGAAAGGGGGGGGGAAGGAAAGGGGGGGGAGGGGAAGGAAAGGGGAAGGGGGAGGGGGGGGAGGGGGGAGGGGAAGAGGGAAAAGGGAAGGGAGAAGGAAGGGGGAAAAAGGGGGGGAGAAGGAAGGGGGAGAAGGAAGGGGGAAAAAAAGGGGGGGAAAAAAGGGGGGGAAAGGGGGAAAAAATGGGGGGAAGGGGGAAAGAAGGGGGAGGGGGGAAAAGGGGGGGGAAGGGGGGGAGGGGGGGAAGGGGGGGAGGGGGGGAAAGGGGGGAAAGGGGGGGGAAGGGGGGGAGGGGGGGAAAGGGGGGGAGAGGGGGGAAGGGGGGGAAAAGGGGGGGAAGGGGGGTGGAAAATGGGGGGAAAGGGGGGGAAGGGGGGGAAAAGGGGGGGGAAGGGGGGGAGAAAAAGGGGGGGGAAAGGGGGGGAGGGAAAGGGGGAGAAAAGGGGGGGAAGGGGGAAAAGGGAAAAAGGGGGGGAGAGGGGGGGAGGGGGAGGAGGGAGAGGGGGGAGGGAGAGAGGGGGAGGAGAGGAGGAGAGGGGGAGAGGGGGAGGAAGGGAGGGGGAGGGAAGGGGGGGAGAAGGGGGGGAAGGGGGGGGAAGGGGGGGGAAGGGGGGGAGAAGGGGGGAAGGGGGGGGAAGGGGGGGAGGGGGAGAAGGGGGGAAGGGGGGGAAGGGGAAAGGGGGGAGAAAGGGGGGAAGGGGGGGAGGGAAAAAGGGGGGGGAAGGGGGGAGAGGGGAGGAGGAGGAGGAGGAGGAGGGGGAGGGGGGAGAGGAGGGGGAGGGGGAGGGGGGAGAGGAGGGGGAGGTGGAGTGGGAAGAGGAGGGGGAGGGGGAGGGGAGGGAGGAGGAGGAGGATAGAATAGATAGTAGAATAGATAGTTGAAAACTAGGCTATGCTAACAATCATGTAACTACATCCCTCTTAGGTTATATTTTGTTCACTTCTAGAGATTCCACAGATTGCGACAAATACATCTTTCTTTGGAGTTTTGACATGTAAGTAAGAAAACACATCATAACATCACATTCCTCTCCTTCTCTTACACAAGGTTCAATAACCTTTAATCGGGGTCGCCCTTGCATTTCTGTAGTTGCTGCACTGACTTTACGATTGTTGTTAGCATAGCCTAGTTTTCAACTATCTATTCTACAGTATTCTTCGACAATTTTTCTTAGGCTCCCCAATAAAGATGAGTTCGGGAGCTAATGAGTTCCCTTTATCTTTGTGTTCTTCCTTAAAATTCGTCCCTAGCAGCCCTTATTAGTTTGAAATATAGTATCCAATTACATTGTTAAGTTTTTACATTTAAAGTTATGGTCTTAGCCAGTATGTTACTTTATTTTATTTTTTGAGTTTTTTCAAAAAGATAGGCTCAAGAGTCAGTCAGTCTAATTTACAATTGATCATTTCTACTTTTTAGTCATTTCCTTTATACGCGCAATTGCGACTGCAGATTCTCTTCAGTAACACACATATAAGTAACACATGCAATTTATGAAAGGCTGGACACCCGCAATACTATTCCAATCCACACAAGGTCTTTTGATCCTCTCCCTCCCCCCCTCCTCCCCCTCCCTCTTTTTCTCCCCCTTCCTTCCATTCCTCCCTCCCCTTCTCCCCTCCCTCCCTCTTCCCCCTCCCCTCCCCTCTTCCCCCTTCCCCTCCTCCCCCCTTTCCTTCCCCCCTCCCCCCTCTTTCCCCATTCCCCTCCACCCCCTCCTCCCTCCCCTCCCTTTTCCTCCCCTCCCCTTCCCCTGGTTTTAATATATGAGTATTATACATAAGTTCATATATCTTTATACAAAAATTTGCCACTTTCTTTTTAATTAGGTCTCTCAATATATACATTGTTTTAACCTACGTATTTTATGCATATCATGCAGCCTGTTTACACGCACAATTTGCATGTTTGATTAAGCATATTAATCTGGTTCCTCCACCCTGCGTTTTGTTCTTTTCATATAATTTGTCGTTATATAATTTGTTTCTATACATTTTAAATTGTTCATAATATACATGTTATTTATATTTTTATGAACATTTCTTAACTTTGGTCCTTTTACTTTTTTTATTCATATGTTTTTAATAATTTTTATGTTTTTAATGATTTATTATTTCACATTTTCACTTTCCATATTTTATATTGTATGTTATTTATTTAGCTGTGTGCCCCCTGAAGAAGGCTACGGCCGAAACGCGTAGGGGTTCAATAAAACCTGTTCCACCCATCTACGACTCTTGCTTCTTGTGTTCTCCTTAAATCTCCCATCCTAAACATCTTTTCAAATTGTTTCTCCTTATTACCTAAGCATTCCTTTATTTGTTTTCCCCCCCAAAAATGTGCCAATTGGAAGTAACCATACCAATCACTTATCTCTATTTGAAATTCTTGCTGAAGCTCCCCAAATGGCTTTAATTGACCCGCAGCTGTAATACCTGCCCCATGTACTGTAACCCTTTCTCGTGCCACTTTTGAAATATACCAGAGACTCCTCCCACCTTAAATCCCTCCCATTGTGTAATCCGCTGTGCTCTAATGCCTCCCCCATCTGTGTCAACACCTTATATTTCCTATCCCAAATTTGAAGTGTGCATGCCACATAGGGGTTCCTATCCTGGCCTCTTCCTCTCCCCACTCTTCTCTGCCACATCAAGTCTGTAAGGCAATTTTGTCTTACCATCTCCTATTCTAGTGTACTCCATTGAGGCCCACCACGCTCTAACCTCCATCCCATTAACGCTCTCAACTGTGCCGCCTCATAGTACCTTGCTATCTCAGGCACTGCCAAGGCCCCTTCCTTTTTCTCTCTATACATTATCTTCCTTTTCACCCTTGGAGATCTGCATCTCCAGATAAAGGAGAAGATTCTTCTCTGCACCAAGTTTAACATTGTGGTGGGGATCTCTATGGGCAAAGACATAAATAGAAAAAGTAATCGAGGTAGTATATTCATCTTCACTATGGCAATCCATCCATGAGAAAATAGGTCTGTCCCATCGTACTAAATCCGTTAGCATTTTTTTTTTATTGTTGGGTCATAGTTCATCTTATATAACTCAGATCCCTCTGCACAAATCTGGATCCCCAGGTATCTCACACCTTTATTAGCCCACTTAAACGGGAATGTGGTTCGCACCTTACCTTCTTGCTGTGGGTCCCAACTGAATTTTTAGAACTTCTGTTTTCCCCATATTCATTTTGTACCCAGATACTTTATTATATTTCCTGATTTCTTGTACTAAAGCTGGTATAGATTCCATAGATTGTCCTAATGTATACAAGACATCATCCGCGAATGAGATTTTGTATTCCTCTTCACCTACCTTTATACCATGTATTTCCTTATTCCATCTAACACTTTTGGCCAGTGGTTCTATTACCATTGCAAGCAGCAATGGAGAAATCGGGCACCCGTCTTGTACCTCTGCCCAATTTAAATACCTCTGAATATGTCCCATTTATCCGTATACGTGCTTTAGGTTCTCTATAAAGAGCTTCTATCCATTTCTGGAAATTATCTCCCAGTCCCATCTTCTGCATAACTGCAAACATAAAAACCCATTCTACTCTGTCAAAAGCTTTCTCCGCATCCACCGCCATCATTATGGACGATGTCTGATCCTTATGTACTTAACATATTAAATTCAGCAACTTAAGTACATTATCACTCGCTTGTCTACCCGGGATAAACCCTGCTTGATCCTCCTTTATCAATTGTGGTATGTATTTCTGCGACCTGGTCGCCAATATTTTAGCATCCAAATTGATGAGAGAAATGGGCCTATATGAATCACACTTCCCATGGTCTTTTCCGGGTTTGGGTATTACTACTACACCCACCACCTCCATTAAGCTTGGTAACTTTTCCCCTTTTAATACTTCATTGAAAACATCTCTCATTATCGGGCTAACTTCCTCACAGAACATTTTATAAAACCTGGCTGTAAAGCCATCCAATCCTGGCACCTTGCCATCTTTTAAGCTCTTTATAGCCTCTACTACTTCTTTTCTGTCAATCTCTGTTCATCCACTTCTGTTGTTCTGAATCCAATTGCTTCAATGTGATCTCTGCCAGATACTGTTCTATATCCACTCCCTCTCCCTGTTGTTCCAATTCATAAAGTTTATAATAGTATTCCCAAAATACTTTTTGTATTTGTTCAGTATTATTAGCTCATCTACCCTGCTCATCTTTTATTTGCAGGATCTGTTGTTGCATCCTTCTTTCCCTAAGTTTTCGTGCAAGATATCGGCCCGGCTTATTGCCCTGTACATAAAATTCATGTCTGAGTTGGTTCAACTTAAATGCTTCTTCCTCCTTATTTAGTCTTCCCAATTCTTCCTGTAAATTTCTAATATGTTGCAGCCTCTTCCTTCCACCTTTCTGTTTGTGCATTGCCTATTCTAGTCTCAACTTTGTTAATAACTCACATTCTTTTTGTTCTTTTCCCCACTTCCGTCTTGCCGCTAACGCTATACTTGCCTCCTTACCACCGCTTTCAATCCATCCCACACCCCAACTGGTCCCACCTCTCCCCCATTATGCTGCATATAATCCCTTATAGTGCTCTGAATACGTCTTAGCCCCTCTTCCTCATCTATAAGGGATTCATTCAACTTCCAAAAACGCAGACCTCCTCTCTCTCTTTGTAAACTCAATGAGACCTCCACCGGTGCATGATCTGTCCAACTTATGGGTCTTATATCCACTCGCTTTACCTGTTCTGCTATCCTTCCATCCACCCATAGCATGTCCAATCTACTGTAGCTTTTGTGTGGGTGTGAGTAGTCCCTTATTCCCATGCATGTATCGCCAAGCATCTACTGCACCCAATTTGTGTAGCAATTTCCCTAACTTCTTACTTACACCTTTAGTGCCTTGCTTATTACCCCCCATGGTGTCTATTTTGGGGTTTAAAGTTACATTAAAATTCCCCATATCATCACTGGGTTTTGCATATGTGCTTCCACCACCTCATATAATTTCCCATAAAACTCCCCTTGCTATGTATTTGGTGCATATATACTCCCTACTACTAAGGGCCTCCCTGCTATTTTTCCTTTCCACAGAATGAAACGCCCCTCCGGTTCCCTCTCTACATGTTCTTCTTCCAAGCTCAACCCTTTTGCAAAGAGAATTCCAACTCCCCCCCTCTTTGGTGACTCCTGATTATGTGCCAAATATACTTTTTCATAGCTTCTACTCATCAACCACCTTTCTTGTGCTTATTTTAGATGCGTTTTTGTATAAGCACTACATCAGCTCTTATTCTGCTACCCTCTTTTAATAGGGCCTGTCTTTTATACCAGGCATTAAGGCCTTTAGCATTAATGGTTACTACCTTACATTCATCAAGTTTCTTTTGCTTACTCCCCATGATTTCAGATCGCTATATCTCCTCTTTGTACATTCACAGGATCCAGTTACCCCCCCCCCCTCCCCCTCCCCCTCCCAGTCCCCTCCCTCCCTCTCCCTCTTCTCCCCTCCTTTTTGCTGCCATTTAGTAGCTTCCCCTTCTTCAGTGACATCATCCTCCCCCCTCCCACTCTAGGCTCATATTTCTGAACATAATCTCTCATCTTAATATCCCCTTTACTCTCATCCTTGCTCACTTTACTCTACTCATGTTATATACTCAGTCTTTCTTTGCGGCTTCTTTTTTCTTGCTGTTCCCTTCAGTTCTTTTTTCAAATCACAAAATGTGCTTCCTTCCCATCTTTCTTTCTTGACTCTGGGTTCCTTTTCATTTCCTTCCATCTCACCTCTGCTTATTTACTCAGTCCCATGTCCTTTCTCTTTTGCATTACACGTTTACTTTTCCTCTTTGCTCTCCACTCTCTGCCATCTTGTTGTCTGTCCATTCCCTGGTTTCCTCATTTCTCCTACCTCTGATAAACGTGTTACTCCTGCTTCCTTCATCGCAGCCGCCAACTGTATCGATGTTATCGCCCGCCTTGTAATGCCATTGCTGGTGAATGCAATTCCTGCTGGGTACAGCCATTTATATTTAATATTCTCTTCCCGCAGTCTCATTGTGAATCCTCTCCATTCTCTTCTGCGTTGTAGCATGGCCGTAGCCAAGTCCGCAAAAATTGCCACCTTGTTTCCCTTCCACTCGAGTTGTCCTGCCTCCCTCATCTTGTTAATTATTCTTTTTTTAAATTTTAAAGTCCTGGAGGCATATAATTATATCTCTCGGTGCCTCCCCTCTCCTTGGGCCAAGCGTGCGGTGCGCTGTGTATTTTAACTTCCTCAGCCATCTCTCTTTCCTCGGGGTCCTCCAGCACCATCTTGCATATGTCTCGTGCCGTTTGCTCACCGTCTCTGTACTCTTCACTTTCTGGTACCCCCTTTATTCTTAAGTTGTGTCTTCTCACTCGATTTTCCAAATCCTCAAGCTTCAACTCAATCTGTTCCTTCGCCACTTCCAAAATTTAACTGCCTTATTTATTACACTCACGTTGCTTCGCACCTCCTCTACTTGCCCTTCTGTCTCCTCCACTTTTTCCCAGTTCTTGCACATCAGTGCGGAATTCTATTAAGGCTGCCTCCATGTCCGCCCTAAATCCTGCCATTTCTGAGTGCAGCTCACCGAACCAGGAATGTAGCTCTTCTTTTGAAATCTGTACAACGGCACTTTTACTCTGCACCCCTTCCAAGGTACCACGCTGTTCTTCGGTCTCCGACTCCAAATTCACCTCTCCTCCCATTTTTTTTCTTCTTCCTGCTCACCTCGGAACTCCGAGAATGTGTACTCTCTTATGTCCGCCGTTTATTTTCTTGCCGCAGTCATATCTCCTGCCTCTGAACCCGTTGCCTACTACTATCCACTCTGGGGTATTTGGTTTGCTTTTGTAGGGGAGAATTTTTACTTTTGTGAGGTTTATCGGCAGAGTTCTTCTTCAGCCTTCAATGCGGTTTGGTGACATCACCGGAAGTCATTAGCTACTGTTAAATGCCTTCCCTGCTCATCATTATCTAAATAACATCACAAAATAATCAATAGTTTTAGAATTAAATATAGCTGAGCGTTGCAGAATATTTAAAACCTAGTTGTGACATTTTTGCCACGATAAAACTGTCTCCAAATACTGTGAACACAGAGTTATTGTTTTTTATAGTCAATTTCAGGCTTAAATATTGGTGGCGTCTATTTCAAATCAACCAAAAAAACTACCCTAAGCGTAAATAAAGCAAAGCAAACAAATTAACTCTTAGTCATTAAATCTATCAGTTTTATCCCAACACTACACCATTCGTTCCAAAAACTCAAATCTATCAGTGGCTAAACATATCTATACTAAACATCCAAAGATATTTATTCATAAGGAAAGAGACCTCAGGGTGGCTATAAACCCCCATATGGAAAAAACAATCACTATAAGAGATAACGAGATACTCACATCACCGGTCTCCAACCTCCTCCATATTAATATTAAAACTATCTCAAAAAAGTACTTTTCAGGATTATATTCATATATACTATTTATCATCAATTCAATTATCAAATTCAAGTTATCAATTCTTCTATTATTTTTTTTAAGTATCTCCTTCAACTTCATAAATAGTCCACTACCTGACTAGTTGTGATATAAACATTAAGTTTGAGATGAATGCTCATGAACATTCAATTCATTTTTTGGATATAAGGGTTACTAAATCGATGGATGCTTTTTTTTTTTTTTTTTTTTTTTAAAGACAGTGTATACTAAACCAACTGACTTTTTGCTTTTTTCTAGTGATCATCCTGATCATTTGAAAAGAATTCTTCCATATTCTCAATTGTTACATTGTCGTCGTATATGTTCTGCCAATAATGAATTTAAGCAGCAAGCTGCAAATATGATAGCAAAATTTCAACTACGAGGGTACCCCAATTCTGTGCTCCAGAAAGGGTATAACAGAGCTTGCTATAATCATCGGGAATGGCTGTTGATGCCTTTGCAAAATGATAAATCTTCTTCTGAATCATTGATTACCTGTGTACTTCAGCATTCAAGGCTGTCACCTTGCACTGCCGCATCTATACGGAGGCAGTGGAAGTTATTAAATACTCACCCAAAACTTTCTGACAGTCAGCCTCAAGTGGCATATAGTAGGAGCTGCAATATCAAGGATCTACTGTGCTCCGCTGTTCCGAGATCACCACGTGAGGTAGAAACTGTGAAGGGCCATGCAAAAAGTGCCCATTGTTCCTTTTGCAATGTAATGGAGGAAGAAATTTGTTTTTCTTATAAAAATAAAATCTATGCATTGAAAAAGAATACTACATGCACTACAACGTTTGTTGTATACAGTTTAAAATGCCCATGTTTGAAATTATATATTGGGAAAACAACTTGTCCGCTGAAAGTTAGATTGGCTGAACATAAACACAGCCTATCTAAAGCAAAAGTAGAGACGACATTAGTTAAACATTGTACAATGCTTAATCATACTTTTGAAGAATTGCGCTGCATTGTATTAGAACATGTACCTTGGAATATATGTGGAGGGGATCAAGGACGATTATTATTACAGCGTGAACAACAATGGATCTACAAATTGAATACTTTGGATCCTGAGGGTCTGAATGATAAAATAGAAAGGACATTGTTTTATTTTAATGACGATATTTTATGGTTACGGTGACATTTTAGTTTTTGACTTGAGAAGTCTGTGAGGAGGGGTATGGAGCCACCTATGTTTTTAAATACATGTGGAGGAGATCAATGCCCAGGGCCTAGTGCACAGAACATTGTATCTATAAAATTAACATGCTGGATTCAAAGGATCTGGAGGATGGAATTGAATGGATACTTTATTGACAGGATGGTATTCTAATTTTTGAATTGAGAAGTTCTGCAGGGTCAGGCTTGGAATTCAACTGCACACAATGTTAACAGTAATTTTACTTTAATAATTTTTTTGAGTTATTAGATTTAATTTTTCGTTATAAGTGCTTAATAGTTGTTAAGATTATGTGAGCATAAACGTCAGCTGTGTCTGGTGATTTCATTGGTGGCTGAGCATTTATATAGCGCGACATCAGACGCTATACTTACTTCCTGAGTTGGCTGTCGAGCAGTGATCGTAAGACCATGAAGAAGCCTTTTTTTTTTTTTGAGGAGAAACAAAGATCTTTGTCAGGTTTACCGACGATATATTTGAACCATGGGAGTATAAAGTTTGAAAATGACTCTTAGTAATCGTTTGATTATGATTATTACCACATAGCTCATGTTTGTTTACAGGGCTCGTGAGGAAGACATGTGGATCTGTTATGAGTCTCAAAGTTTTCAATGGAAACCGTTGTGTGTCCAATGGTGGACTATGAAGTTGAAGGAGATACTTGAAAAGAATACTAAGAAAAGAAGAATATAAGATATGCCATACTGGGTCAGACCAAGGTCCATCAAGCCCAGTATCCTGTTTCCAACAGTGGCCAATCTAGGTCATACGTATCTAGCAGTTTCCCCAAAAGACACAGATTCCACAATGCTTGTATAGGGTCAAGCATTGATATCCTGGGTCCCTTTTTAATACTGGTTTATGGAACTTTCCTCCAGGAACTTGTCCAAGCCTTTTTTAAACCCAGCTACACTAACAGCCTTTACTACATTCTCCGGTAACAAATTCCAGAGTTTGATTACACGTTGAGTGAAAAAATATTTGCTCTTGTCTTAGTTTACCCTGTAGCTTCATTGCATGTCCCCTAGTTTTTCTATATTCTGATATCGTAAACAAGCGATCTACGTTTACCCGTTCCAGTCCGTTCATTAATTTATAGACTTCTGTCATATCTCCCCTCACCTGTCTCTTTTCCAGGATAAAGAGCCCTAACCTTTTTATCCTTTCTTCATAGGGGGTAGCCTTCCATCCCCTTTACCATTTTGGTGGCTCTTCTCTGAACCTTTTCTAATAACGCTATATCCTTTTTAAGATACGGCGACCAGAATTGCACACAATATTCAAGGTGCAGTCACACCATGGAACGATACAGAGGCATTATAATATCCTTTGTTTTATTTTCCATTCCTTTCCTTATGATACCTAGCATTCTATTTGCTCTCTTGACTGCCGCTGCACACTGGGCGGAGGGTTTTAACATGTTGTCCACAATGACGCCTAAGTCTTTTTCCTGGGTAATGGTTCCTAATGTGGAACCTTGCATTGTGTAACCAGTTTGGGTTGTTCTTCCCTAGGTGCATAACTTTGCACTTGTCCACATTAAATTTCATCTGCCATTTTGAAGCAGAGTCTTCCAATTTATCAAGATCCTCTTGCAATTTTCCATAATCCTCATGGGTTTTAACAGCTTGTTTTGTGTCATCTACAAATTTGATAACCTCACTCGTTATTCCCTTTTCCAGATCATTTATGAATATGTCAAAAAGCAGCGAACCCAGCAAAGATCCCGGGGGTACACCACTATTCACCTTTCTACATTGGGAAAATTGGCCATTTAGCCCAACCCTCTGCTTTCTATCTTTTAACTAGTTCCTGATCCACAATAGTACACTGCCTCCTATCCCATGACTCTTTAGTTTTGCCAAAAGTCTCTGATGAGGGACCTTGTCAAAGGCTTTCTGAAAGTCCAAATACACTATATCAACCGACTCACCTTTGTGTACCTGTTTATTCACACCCTCAAAAAAACATAACAGATTAGTAAGACAAGATCTTCCTTGTCTAAAGCCATGTTGGCTGTCTACCATTAAGCCATGACTATCTACATGTTCAGCAATTTTGTTCTTTATGATGGTTTCTACCATTTTTCCCGGTACTGACATCAGGCTCACCAGTCTGTAGTTTCCCAGATCAATCCTGGAACCCTTTTTAAAAATTGGCGTTATGTTGACCATCCTCCAATCTTCAGGTATTACAGATGATTTTAATGATAGTTCACAGATTACTAATAGCAGGTCTCCCATCTCATATTTCAGTTCTTTCAACATCCTTGGATGTATATCATCCGGTCCAGGTGATTTGCTACTCTTCAGTTTATCAAATAGTTGTAATACATCTTCCCGATGTATCGATATTTCCTTCAATTCTTCCGCACCTTTAAATACCACTTCAGTCATGGGTAACATCCCTACATCTTCCTCAGTAAAGACCAAAACAAAGAATTCATTCAGTCTCTCCGCTATCACCTTGTCGCCTCTTAGTGCCCCTTTAACCCCTCTATCATCTAATGAACCAACTGACTCTCTCAAAGGTTTTTTGCTACGAATGTACTTGAAAAAGTCTTTATTACGTGTTTTTGCTTCCGCAGCAAGCTTCTTCTCAAATTCTCCCTTTGCCTGCCTTATCAATGCCTTGCATTTAACTTGCCAGTGCTTGTCCTGTTTCCAGTTTTCGTCATTTGGCTCTTTTTTCCATTTCCTGAAAGATATTTTTTTGGAAACCACCACCTCTCTGACCTCACCTTTAAACCATGCTGGCAGTTTTTTGGACTTCCTTCCACTTTTCTTAAAGCGTGGAATACAGCTGATCTGGGCTTCCAAGATAGTATTTTTCAACACCCAAGCTTGATGTAAGTCTTTAACCTTTGCAACTGCTCCTTTTAGTTTTTTCTTAACTATTTTCCTAATTTTATCATAGTCTCCCTTTCGAAAGTTAAAAGGTAGTACTGTGGATTTCCTTACCATTCCTCCTCCACTAATTAAATCAAACGCCATCATGCTATGATCACTATTGCCAAGTGGCCCCAACACAATACTAGAAGAAGAATTGATAGCTTTAATTGACTGCTTGAATTTGATAATTGAATTGACAATAAATGATAAATAGTATATGTGAATATAATCCTGAAAAGTACTTTTTTGAGATTGTAGTTTTAATATTAATATGGAGGAGGTTGGAGACCGGTGATGTATCTTGCTATCCCTTATGGTGATTGGTTTTGCCATATGAAGGGTTTATAGCCATCCTGAGGTCTCTTTCCTTATGAATAAATATCTTTGGATGTTTTAGTATAGATATGTTTAGCCACTGTTAGATTTGAGTTTTTGGAATGAATGGTGTAGTGTTGGGATAAAACTGATAGATTTAATAGCTAAGAGTTAATTTGTCTGATTTGGAGCCTATTTCAATCATTCGCAATAAATAGGAGTGACCTGCACGGAGCGTGGGTATACCCCTAAACAAAGGCATGAGGAGGGGTGACCTGCACGGAGCGGCAGGTGCACCTACTCTTACCACCTTGCTGGGCAAACTAGATTGGCCATGTTGGTCTTTATCTGCCGTCATATACTATGTTACTATATAATGTATGATGAACCTCACCATGCATGATGTTTCAGTTATCAGTCTCCGCCTCTGCTCCTTCTTAGCATCAAGGATACCAACATGGAGGGTCCTCCTTACTGCCTGCAGATTTCTATTAAGAGATAATATGAAAGTTATTGCTAGAATATGGCACTACTGAAATCCCATTTTATTTATTTATTTATATTTTATTTATTACAGTTTCTTATATACCGCGCTATTTAGAATCGGCGCGGTTTACATCATAACAAAACGACCATAACGACAACTGTCAGGTTTTACATTGAACAGGAGTACAAACTTGGATAACTGGGTTAACTATATACATAAACTATCTACACTGCAGTGTGAGGGCATTTCTAGATTGGGTCATTTCTTGGAGGGGATATCTAGTTCAGTTGCTGTCTGGGAAATATTGGCAGAAAAGGTATGTTTTGAGAGCCTTCCTGAACTGATTTTAATTTATGATTTTTATTCATCCATAATAAGCCAAACCTACTCTCTTCAAATAGACTTTGTATGGGCTCCTGTGAAAAGTCTTAAGTAGATAACTATGACACAAGGACTTAATCACAACCAAGAAGATCGACATCCTATGTCTAACGGAAACCTGGCTAACAGATAGCGACACAGTGATAATGACCCAGTTAACCCCAAAAGGATACAGCCTCCATCACTGCTCCCGAGCACACTCCAAAGGTGGAGGTGTAGCCATCGTAGCAAAAGCAGACCTCCACCTCAGGATCCATTCTTCAGAAACCACCAATGAAGCAGATCTCCTCACCCTCACCAATAAACACCTTTCAATATGTCTAATCTACCGTCCACCCACCACAAACACTGACCTACCAAAGATGCTACAATTCATATCTGAAAGCACCAGCTCGGCAAAGGAACAAATCATCCTAGGAGACTTTAACCTCCCTTCACTTCAAGAGACACAAGCAGAAACCTTCACCACCGCCATGACAGCAATGAATCTGACACAGATCGTACAAGAACCCACACACGATAAAGGAAACACACTGGACCTCATATTCCTAAACTCTCTAACCGCCTCCTCATGCAAGAACCTGCAGATCTCACCTGTACCTTGGTCAGACCACTACCTCCTTACCTTATCCCACACCTACAAACCTATGACCAACAAGGTAGACGGACACCACGCTAGAAGATTTAAAACATTCAATAAAGAGGACTTCTTAGCACAAACTCTACCTAAATTACAAACAAACTCCAGTAACATCGATGGTCTAATTCACAACTGGAATACCACGATCTCCACTGCGTCCGAAGCACCGACGAATAAAGCCACCACAAGACCTACTTCCACAAAAGCCAGATGGTTTACCCCAGCCTCCGAAAACTAAAAACAAAACTCAGAAGAACAGAAAGAAAATGGAGAAAAACCAAAAATGACAGCGACAAAACAAAATACCTACATGAACTCAACGCATACCACTCTGAAACCGACAAAGCTAAGAAAACCTACCACACGAAAATCATAAACACATCCATAAATAAACCTCGTGAACTCTTTCAGATTGTCAAACAACTGACAAAAGCACCCAATAACTCTGACCAGCTACCGAAGATTCCACCAGAGATACTGGCCCGACAATACAAACAGCTCCAACTACCATAAAACCCACATCCGAACTCCAAGACAACTACAACAAACCACCACCCCACCATACACAGTGACTGGACCACCTTCAAAGAAACCACTGCAGAAGAAATATCATCCACCATCTCCCGCCTAAACACCACCACCTCTCTGCTGGACCCCTGCCCCACTGACTGGATAAAGAAATCCAAAGAAGACCTGAGCACACCATTAGCCCATATTGTCAACGAATCCTTCTCCCAAGGTCGCATGCCAGACAGCCTTAAAACTACAATCATTCGACCATCCCTAAAAAAACAAAACCTAGATCCCCTAGACCCTGCATCCTACAGACCGATAGCAAGCCTACCATTCACCGCCAAGAAAATCAAGAAGATAGTCCAGCAGCAGCTTCAAGAACACCTAGACAACAACATACTAGACCCTCAACAACACGGCTTCCGCCCACTACATGGTGTCGAAACCCTCATGACCACACTGATGAACACCCTCATCATAGGAACCCAAGAAAAACACTCTGGATATGCCATGATCTTCCTTGATATATCAGCAGCCTTCGACACCATCTCCCACAACATCCTCATACGAAGATTGCAGTCAATTGGGATCAAAGACACCGCACTTGAATGGTTTAAATCCTACCTACCCAATAGACAACAACTGATCCGTACCAGCACCTCGACCTCGCCCCCCTTCCAGCAACACCAAGGAGTACCTCAAGGATCCAAGCTATCAGCCATGCTCTTCAACATCTACCTACAACCACGCTGTTCAGTCATATGTATCCACAACATCAACTTCCATATATATGCTGACGATATGCTCTACGCCCCAATTACAACCACAAACCCAACAAATATACATCTTTCAGCATGCTTCTCCGAAGTGTCCCACTGGCTACAAGAAAACAACTTATCCATAAACATAAAGAAAACATAAGCCCTCATAGTAACAAAAGACCCAGATTTCACACCACCTACACACCTCAACATAGGAACCACATGCATCCAAATACAGCCACAAATAAGATATCTAGGCATTATCATTGACCAAGCGCTAATCCTCAAGCAACAAATTACCAAAACCACAGGAAATATATTCCATAAAGCGAAAACAGTGCAACGCCTCAGACCTCTCCTCGAACCTCAGGACTTCAGGACGGTGATGCAAGCTATGACACTCCCACATCTGGATTACTGCAACATAATCTACCATGGACTACCAGCCACACAGACCAACCCCCTCCGAACTGCATTGAACACCACAGCAAGAATCATTCAGCGAGCAAAGAAAAGCGACCACATCACCCCAATTCTAAGAGACCTACACATACTTCCCTTCGAAGCAAGAACTAAATACAAATCCATCCTACTCACCCACAATGCCATCCACCAAGCACCGAACACCCAGCTTCGCACCCTGCTGACCTGTCCAGCCCACTGCAAAACAACCAGACAGGCCTCCAGCAACTACCTCACCGTCCCTCACAAAAGAACTAAATGCTCTCAATGGACATGCAACCGAGCCTTTGAACTATATGCACCCTCCCTATGGAACTCTCTACCGAGCCACCTCAGAAACAATAACGATCTCCTATCATTCAGAAAACAGCTAAAAACCATCCTATTCCAAGAATACTTCAAGACAACCCCCACCAAAAAACGCACCAACCCCTGAACTCACCCATCATGAACCTCTGAGCGACAACTGCACTATACTGTCCATGTCTAAAGTCTGTCTTATGTCGAAATCATCAACGTTGCCCACCTGGTGATGGCCCCACCCTGATACATATAAGGGTGGGGAAAATTAAGTAACACCGCTTTGACCCGGTGAAAAGCGGGATATAAATACAGTTAAATAAATAAACAAGTTAACTGGCATGTAAGAACATTGTGGCAGATCACAGTGCTCTGTACTGCACTTCAGTAATACAGTTATAAAACTACAGAATATGAAGGTAAATAAGAATCAGTGGTATCATCTACAGGCCAATGTAATAAGATTGCATTAAAAATATATGCTAGTAACCTTGTCTGAACTCCTATCATTTTTAAAATAGAGGCTGGCAGGAGCAGATGCTTAAGGAGGAGAGGGAGGACACTTTCCCCAGATAAGGTATGTAGGTGAGGGATGTGGTGAGTAGATAGGTGGGTAGGAGGAAGGAGAGGTAAGGAGGCAGATGAGTGGGTGGGGATTACTGTTATGTTTCTAAGAGCCGTTGTGTCTATGTTGACTCATGGCAACCTGTGGATAGTTTTCCTAAACTGAGTTCGGCCTTCAATTAGGCAGCTGATTGTTGATAGAATGGCATTCATAGTTGTTAATGTACTGATTCGTGGCATTGCCAGTCTTCCTCTTTTGCACCAATCTTCAACTTTGCCAAGCATGTCGTCTTTCTCTAATGATCCTTCTCTTTGCACATCTGTTCAAAGTATGAAAATCTAAGTCTTGTCATTTGTGCTTCTAAAGAAAGTTTAGATTTGATCTCCTCTATACCAATTTATTTGTTCTTTGGGCAGTCCATAGTATACACCAGGCATGTCCAACTTTGAACAGGTCGTGATCTACTTTTTCCGGCCAAAAGTGCCGGTAATCTACCACCATGAAAATTAAGTTTCAAATTAAATTTTAACCCAATAAAGTTGGAGGATCCCCCCCCCCCATTTTTAATGAACCTTCTGTCATTTACTTGGATGTGATCAGCTGTTAAGCAAATTAAACAAAAACAAAACAGAGAGACGAAGATCCAGTAAGAACTGCGAGGGGAAATGGAAAGTACATTTTTTCTTAAAGTTTTATTGAGTAATAACTTTCTTTAACTTTTATTGAGTAATTTGTGTTAAATTTAGGTCGAGTATTGATCCAGGCAGAGGGAGGAGTGGCTCAGTGGTTGGGACAGGTTACCTCAGGCCAAAAGGCTGGGGGTTCAATTCCTGCATAGGGACAAGCAACCTCAGGCCGGAGGGACTGGGGTCTCTAGTCCCATGGCCACTCCTTGTGGCCTTGGGCAAGCCACTTAACCCTCCATTGCCTCAGGTACACTTAAATTGCGAGCCCTTCGGGAACAAGGGAATAAAAAGTACCTGTTAGTATACATGTAAACCACACTGATTCTAAAGAGCGGGGTATAAAAAAGAAATTTAAAAATAATAAATCTTGTACAATCTTTAATATGTCGATCTTGCTCATTAGTGAGACATCTGAGCCTGCATTTCATCCACCAGCTTTTTGAAGTTGGGTGAATATTGCGTGAGGGCCAGTCTCAGGGAATCCTGGAGATGTTCATCTGTCATGTTGGAATGTTGTGTACTCTGTCAATTTCAGATGGGAAAAAGCAGATTCACATAAATAAGTTGAACCGAAACAGGAGTGTAAAGCTTCACTGCATCTTCTCAAGTTGAGAAATTTGTCTCTAGGCACTAGCTTCCAAAACGATTCTTGCTCAGCATGGATCTTGAGAAAAATGTCATTTTTAAGGGTTAATATTTCGTTTTCAAGAGATGGCTTGTTCAATTAGTAATTTTTACTGATAGCAGCTGCAGTTTCTTTAATGTCCACATCTACTTTGAATGGGCATGACAAGTACTCCACAACTATTCCAATTTTTTGGAAGTCATAGAATCTATTTTCAAATTCCTGGATAACAGAATAGATTTGTCACATACTTCTCGTTCTGAAAAACAAAATTTGGATATTATCCCAGATGGTCCTGCGTATTAGGAAAATGATCAATAGAGTTGTTTGCAAGGTCAGTCATCATTAGCTCAAATTTGCTCTTATAGGATGAAACTGTACTCATCTCGCCAATGCATTTGTTTTTACCTTGCAGTTCAAGGTTCATATCACTTAGTTCACCTGTAAAGTCAGCAAGAAATGCCAGATCACATAACCACTCCTCATCTTCCAACTCTGCTTGGTCATCTCCCCTCTCCTTCAAAAAACTTCTTATTTCATTCAGCAAATCACAAAATCTTTGCAGAAATTTGTGCCTACTTAGCCACCTTACATCTGTGTGCAAAATTATTTCCGCTGCCCCTTCATCAAGAGTAAGATTGAAAAGCCGTCTTTGAAGTGATCTTCCACAAACTGAATTTACAATTTTGAAAGTGATGTCCATGACAGTCTTTGTATTGAGTCTCTTGCTTACCAAAACTTGCTGGTGAATGATGCAGTGGTAAGAAAGGAAATCTGGGAAGTTGGCATGCTGTCTACAGAGGGCTATGAAACCATTAACCTCACCTGTCATTGCTCTTGCTCCATCAGTAGTGATGGAAACAAGTCTATGCAATGGAAGATTACACTTTGTCACAAAAGAATGGAAAGAACTGAATATTTCCTGACCAGTAGTTCTCCCTTTTAAAGAAATCATTCCAAGTAGTTCTTCTTTAACACTGTGGAGGTGGAATGAATGTGTCTTTAGTTGGGATTTGAATTTATGTAGATAACTCAAGACGTAAATTGGACAGGAGGGCATTCCAGAGGAAAAAGGCGGCGAAGTTGCATGTGAATTCTACGTGGGCTTGTGAAGCGAAAGGAAAGTGCAGTTGACTGACGTGGAGTGAACAGAGGGCATGGGGGAAATGTGGAGGTGAAGGTGGTCAGAAATACCGAGAAGTGCTGGAATATATAACCTTCTAGACCTTATCCTTTCCTACATCCTACTTCCACTTTGGGCAGTTCTCATTCCAGATATGGGAATAATCTCCACTGAATGATCTTGAGTAGAATCTTGCTGGCATGTGGGATCAGAGCAACTGTGCAATAATTTTCACAATCAGTCGGATCACCTTTCTTCAGTATTGATATGAACACAGATCTCCAGTCAGCCAGCCATGATATTACTTTCAGAAAATTTCCAGGCAGAACCTTATAAGTACTGTAACAGTTGCACCTGATTGCTGTAATACTTCAGTGGAAATGCCATCAATGCCCAGTGCTCTGTTCTTTGATAATACTTTTAATGCTGCTTCAAAAACTTCTTACGTCACCATCTGTTCCTGATCATAAGGTTGAAACAGCTATTGATCTACTTAATCTTTATGGTATAAAGACTCTGTGTATTCTTTCCACCTTTTCTTGATCTTCTCAGCATCATTCAAATATCACCTGTTCCTCAAGTACTACCCAGTCAGCACTCAAATATCACCTGTTCCTCAAGTACTACCCAGTCAGCAATGAAGCCTAGATAACCCCACCAAAGAAAGTAAACACATGATAATTCTAGAGCTTTGCCATCACGCCTACTTGTAGATATTTTATGTAAATAGTTCACCCATGTTATCCAAGTTTGTACACCTGTTCTCTGTAAAACCGAACAGCCTGTTGTTTTGATCCTTGTGTTTTAATGTAAACCGCGCTGATGTCGAATAGTGCGGTATATAAGAAACTGTAATAAATAAATTGTAATAAATAAATATTCAACATGGATCCTTGAACATCTTATTTCAATTTGACGGTGGAATTTTCTGTAACTCTTGTAGCTTTAGGAAAGCCAATCTTTTTCTTCCTCTAATAGGTTTCTGATTCAATTTCCTATCATATGTCATTGTGGTACTTCTCTATGTCTCATCTTGCTGCACATTTGAAATCTCTATTAAGTTCCGCAATTACCTCTCTTTCTCCTCTGGCTTAAGCTCCTCTGTGTTTCCAAGCAGTTTTCAGAGATCCTTCAATCATCCATTTTGGCCATTTTTATTTTTTCGCTTTTTGCGGCTAGGTAGGTAGGAGGAGGGAAAGGTAGGGAAGCAGATAAGTGGGTGAGGATACTTAGATGAATGGGAGGTTGGTCGTGAACACATTTTGCACCTATTTTATAAAGTAAAGCATACCCCTATTATATAAAATAAAATACGGGTATAAGTGCTGATAAAACACATGCAAACCAGGCATGAGCACTTATGCCAGATCTATGGCAGGTGAAAATAGGAACGCATGAGAGAGTTATAGTATTTTATAATTTATGTACATAAATTGACACACAGTCTACAGTCCACCCAAACACCATCCTTGTGCACGTCCACATCAAAGTACATGCAACTGATTTTACGTGCATACTTATAGAATAGCAACCATCCAAAGCAAGCACTTAAGTGCCCTTCTGCACATGTAAATAATGGAAAATTCATGATTTGTGTGCACTGATGGCACATAAAACTTTATGTGGCTCATTATAAAATTGCCATCATAATGATTTTTGTGTTACTTTATGCATTCAATTCTCATTTTTGTCTAGCACAGGCGCCTGGTGCAATAGCAGGTTTGGACAGTCTATTCTCCAGGGTCTTTCTATGGGTTAGAGCCAGACTCCAGAGCCTAGTAATTTAGGGCTGTCAGCTTAAAAAAAAAATTTCCACAGGGATGTGCATGGCCAAAAAAAAAAAAGTTTGGTTTGCACTCCTTTAAAATAATTTTTTCTCAATTTTCAGGCATTTTTTTGTGTGTTTGAGCTTTTTCTTTTTAAGGCATGCACTACACATGTGCAAGAACTTACTAATTAATATACACACAACTGTTTGTGTACATTTTTACATATACATGTGTACTAGCAATCTGCATGTATTTTATATTTTTAAGCACCCAAACTTACTGGATGTGCGCTGATGAATGCATACCTCTAGAATTCCAACTAATCTAAAACAGGTTTTACAGCCACTTGCAGAATTAAATTCTTGGTTAATTAGTGGAAGAGGGATAGTACGGAAATCCACAGTACTACCTTTTAACTTTCGAAAGGGAGACTATGATAAAATGAGGAAAATAGTTAAGAAAAAACTAAAAGGAGCAGTTGCAAAGGTTAAAGACTTACATCAAGCTTGGGTGTTGTTGAAAAATACTATCTTGGAAGCCCAGACCAGCTGTATTCCATGCTTTAAGAAAAGTGGAAGGAAGTCTAAAAAACTGCCACCATGTTTTAAAGGTGAGGTCAGAGAGGCTGTTGTTGCCAAAAAAGCATCTTTAAGCAAATGGAAAAAAGACCCAAACACCGAAACCTGGAAACAGCACAAGCACTGGCAAGTCAAATGCAAGGCATTGATAAAGCAGGCAAAGGGAGAATTTGAGAAGAAGCTTGCTACGGAAGCAAAAACGCGGAATAAAGATTTTTTTCAAGTACATTCATAGCAAAAAACCTGTGAGAGAGTCAGTTGGTCCATTAGATGATAGAGGAGTTAAAGGGGCACTAAGAGGCGACAAGGCGATAGCGGAGAGACTGAATGAATTCTTTGCTTCGGTCTTTACTGAGGAAGATGTAGGGATGTTACCCATGACTGAAGTGGTATTTAAAGGTGCAGAAGAATTGAAGGAAATATCGATACATCGGGAAGATGTATTACAACTATTAGATAAACTGAAAAGTAGCAAATCACCTGGGCCGGATGGTATATATCCAAGGGTGCTGAAAGAACTGAAATATGAGATTGCAGACCTGCTATTGGTAATCTGCGAACTATCATTAAAATCATCTCTAATACCTGAAGATTGGAGGATCGCCAATGTAACACCAATTTTTAAATAGGGTTCCGGGGTGATCCGGGAAACTACAGACCGGTGAGTCTCATGTCAGTACCGGGAAAATGGTAGAAACCATCATAAAGAATAAAATTGCTCAGCATGGAGATAGTCATGGCCTAATGGGAGACAGCCAACATGGCTTTAGACAAGGAAGATCTTGTCTTACTAATCTGTTATATTTTTTTTAAAGTGTGAATAAACAGGAGGACAAAGGTGAGTCAGTTGATATAGTGTATCTGGACTTTCAGAAAGCCTTTGACAAAGTCCCTCATCAGAGACTTTTGGCAAAACTAAAGAGTCATGGGATAGGAGGCAGTGTACTACTGTGGATCAAGAACTGGTTAAAAGACAGAAAGCAGAGGGTTGGGCTAAATGGCCAATTTTCCCAATGGAGAAAAGTGAATAGTGATGTACCCCAGGGATCTGTGTTGGTTCCGCTGCTTTTTGACATATTCATAAATGACCTGGAATGTGGAACAACAAGTGAGGTTATCAAATTTGCAGATGACACAAAACTATTTAAAGTTGTTAAAACCCAAGAGGATTGTGGAAAATTGCAAGAGGATCTTGATAAATTGGAAGACGAAATTTAATGTGGACAAGTGCAAAGTTATGCACCTAGGGAAGAACAACCCAAACTATGGTTACACAATGTAAGGTTCCACATTAGGAACCACTACCCAGGAAAAAGATTTAGGCGTCATTGTGGATAACATGTTAAAACCCTCGGCCCAGTGTGCAGCAGCGACCAAGAGAGCAAATAGAATGCTAGGTATCATAAGGAAAGGAATGGAAAATAAAACAAAAGATATAATGCCTCTATATCGTTCCATGGTGAGACCGCACCTTGAGTATTGTGTGCAATTCTGGTCACCGTATTTTAAAAAGGATATAGCGTTATTAGAAAAGGTTCAGAGAAGAGCCACCAAAATTGTAAAGGGGATGGAAGGATACTCCTATGAAGAAAGGCTAAAAAGGTTAGGGCTCTTTAACCTGCAAAAGAGACGGCTGAGGGGAGATATGATAGAAGTCTATAAATTAATGAACGGAGGGGAATGGGTAAACGTAGATCAATTGTTTACGTTATCAGAATATAGAAAGACCAGGGGACATGCAATTAAGCTACAGGGTAAACTATTTAAGACTAATAAAAGAAAATATTTTTTCACTCAACGTGTAATCAAACTCTGGAATTTGTTACTGGAGGATGTAGTAAAGGCTGTTAGTGTAGCTGGGTTTAAAAAAGATTTGGACAAGTTCCTGGAGGAAAGGTCCATAAACCATTATTAAGAAGGGACCCAGGATATCAATGCTTGACCCAGTACAAGCATTGCGGAACCTGTGTCTTTTGGGGAAACTGCTAGGTACGTATGACCTAGATTGGCCACTGCTGGAAACAGGATACTGGGCTTGATGGACCTTGGTCTGACCCAGTATGGCATATCTTATGTTCTTATGGTTGTTCGTTTTTTTGTTGTAGACCAAGGGGAGCATATTTAAGTGCCCTTCTGAGTGTCTTGTTTGACTATCCCTTAGGAGTAGGGTAGGTCTTCAAGTTGTCTTTGTGATAGAAACAGTAGTTTATGGAAAGGCTTAAAAAGTACTCTTATTCTGATATGAGGAGTGGGAAGAGGGTTGAGGTTGGGTATGTTTTATTGTGACCATTTTTGAGATTCAAGTGGTACTGTAATGAGGGAGTCCTAGTGGTGAGTTTTATGAATGCAGGTTGTCATGTATGTGTGTTTACATTGGGAGGGACTGTATTGATGTTATTTCAGACACTAAGGACAGCAACTTGTTTCCCCAGAGATGGGGCTAGAGCCTTGCTGCTGGACTGGGAACTACATTAATATTACTTTTCTGTATTATGTATTATTCTGTATTTTAGTGTATCAATTTATATTTTTATTTTCTGTGCATTTGATAATGCGATTTTGTACACATCTGTCAACTGCATTGGGTGGTTCTTTGGAAGATCAAAATGGCAGTAAATGAAAACTCAGATTACTTACATAATATTCCAGGTAAGGTCTTTCTAATGATGTGTACAGAGGCACTATCACATTCCTTCTATTGGCATATAAGTGTACAAAACAGAGCATAACACATGCATATGCCTCTCCTTACAACAAAGTCCAAAGCGAGTAGAGCAGCGGTTCTCAACCTGTGGGTCGCGACCCCAACGGGGGTCGCCACAGGATTTAGCGGGGGTCGCTTAGCCTCCACCAAGTTTAAAAAAAAAAATTAAGATGTGCACAAGTTGCTGCCGCTGCCGAGTCCGCTTCTCGGCAGCAGCAAACTCCGGCAAACTCACCGCCTTCTTCTGCAGCCACGGCTCCCTGCCTCTTAGGGAACCGCGGCTGTACTTGTAAAATCGTTGCGGAGCCCTTCCTGTCTCGACGGGCTCCGTGCAGCATTGTCCCGCCTCCAAAGGAAGTGGTAAACAACTTCCTTTGGAGGCGGGACAATGCTGCATGGAGCCCCAAGAGACAGGCAGGGCTCCGCAATGATTTTACAGGTACAGCCGCGGTTCCCTAAGAGGCAGAGAGCCGCGGCTGCCTTCGACGGGAGGCCGACCACCTGCAACACGGCTGACATCGCCAGCGGGGGGCTGACATCGACAGCGGGGGGCTGACATGGACAGATGGAAGGATGGGGCTGACATGGAGGGAGGGAGGGGGCTGACATGGACAGATGGAAGGATGGGGGCTGACATGAAGGGAGGGGGCTGATATGGATGGATGGATGGAGGGAGGGGGCTGACATGGACAGATGGAAGGATGGGCCTGACATGGAGGGAGGGAGGGGGCAGGTATGGATGGATGGAAGGAGGGAAGGGGCTGACATGGACAGATGGAAGGATGGGGGCTGACATGGAGGGAGGGGGCTGCTATGGATGGCTGGATGGATGGAGGGAGGGGGCTGACATGGACAGATGGAAGGATGGGGCTGACATGGAGGGATGGATGGAGGGAGGGGGCTGACATGGACAGATGGAAGGATGGGGCTGACATGGAGGGAGGGAGGGGGCTGATATGGATGGATGGATGGAGGGAGGGGGCTGACATGGACAGATGGAAGGATGGGGGCTGACAGGGAGGGAGGGGGCTGGGAGGGAGGGAGGGATGGGGGCTGATATGGATGGATGGAGGGAGGGGGCTGACAGGGAGGGAGGGAGGGATGGGGGCTGATATGGATGGAGGGAGGGAGGGGGGCTGACATGGACGGATGGAAGGATGGGGGCTGACATGGAGGGATGGATGGAGGGAGGGGGGCTGACCTGGACGGATGGAAGGATGGGGGTTGACATGGAGGGAGGGAGGGAGGGGGCTGATATGGATGGATGGAGGGAGGGGGGCTGACATGGAGGGAGTAGGCTGGCATGGACAAAGGGGAGAGACATGGGGACATACTGGACAGACGGGATAAATGCTGGACAGAGGCAAGAGACAGTGCGGGTTAGGATTATAATGGGCTGATGGGGGTGCTAGCACTGGTAATGGGCAGATGGGGGGGCTACGAATGGTAATGGGTTGATTAGGGAAGGCTAGGACTGGGAATGGACTTATCAAGGGGGGTAGGACTGGTAATGGACTGATGGGGGTCTAGCATTGGAAATGAGCTGATCAGTGAGGTTAGGACTGGAAATGGGCTGATTAGGGGAGCCTAGCACTGGTAATGGGGTTGAGGGGGGGGACTAGCACTGGAAATGAGCTGATGGGGGGTAGGACTGGTATTGGGCTGATTAGGGGGGGGGGTAGGACTGGTAATGGGGTTGAGGGGGATTAGCACTAGAAGTGAGCTGATTAGGGGGCTTTGACTGGGAATGGGCTGATTGTGGGGAGGGGAGGATAGAGCTGCTGACCCTGGAAGAAAACTGGGGGCTAAGGCTACAAGTGGGCTGATACAAGGGGATGGGAGCATGGAACTGAAAGGGAGTGGATCTGAGAGGGGCTGCCATGGTATTTGTACTAGAAGGGACTGATCAGTGGGGAAGGAGGGGGACTGGAAGGGAATGGACACCAGTGGCAGTCATGGGAATGCAAGTTGACATTGGAAGGTACTGGGAGTGAGGACTGGAAAGGGGCTGATACTGGGGAGGGTTACTGGGACTGGAAATAGGCTGATGGAAAGAAGTGAAGAAAACAAAAGAGATAAGAACTGGCAGATGGACCATAGACCACAGAAAGAGAGCTAAGAGAAGACAGGAAAGCAGAAGCCTCAGATCGGGACCAGCATGATCAGAGAATAAATTGGTCAGACAACAAAGGTAGAAAAAATAATTTTATTTCATATTAGTGATTTGACTACAAAATCATCATAATTTTGAAATCAAACATTGTTACTTGTTGTTTTGATTATTTAAATAAGTATTTTATAAATAAAAACATATTGCAAAGGCCTATAATATATTAATAATTCAACAAATGATTACAGCGACAATGCGTTAACGGTAAAGGAAGAGAGACGCATTTGATTTTATCATTGGGGGTCACCACAAGTTGACCAACGGTAAAAGGGGTCACGGTACAAAAAAGGTTGAGAACCACTGGAGTAGAGTATAAAAACGGTGCTCGTGTGTTGGAAAGTTTTTATACGCTACTCGCTTTGGACTTGGTTGTGCTGTTTTTCTGCGAGTACACAGTGCTCTTGTGTGTTGGACTATGCCTCTCCTTATGCATCCCAACATCCCTCTTGCTCTTGGCACCACTTTATCATATTGCTCCATTACTTTAAAATCTGATACAAAACCATGCAGTCTCTTCTGGCTGGTGCGAATCATTATCTCATCCCCCTCAGATTTATGCAACCCAATGATGCTATTCTGTACTATGTTGAACTGAATGTTAACTGCCAAGTATTTGACTAATCCTCAAGCTTTCTTAGATTGTATCGCATTCCCTCTATTTCCTCTTTTGCAGATCATATGGTCATCTGCAAAACCTTTCCCAATATCTCTCACAAAGATAATGAGCAGAGCTGACTCAAGGACCATTCCCTAAAAAAGTCCACTTATAACCTTGATTTTCTCAAAGAGGCTTCCATTACCACCAACCTGTGTTTGCTATCACTACCATCTTGAGGTCCAGCTCCTATGCAGAACAATATCAAAGGTTTTGCTGGAATCTAAGTATACCACATACAGTACATCTCTCCGAACCAATTCTCAATGTCACCCAATGGAAGAAACTCATCAGATTTGGATGGCATAATCTCTGGTAAATCATGCTGCCTCAGATCATGCAATTTGCTGGATTCAAGATACTTTACTTTTCTTTCTTAAGATAAGCCATAATGGGTCAGACTAAGGGTCCATCAAGCCCAGTATCCTATCTCCAACAGTGGCCAATCCAGGTCACAAGTACATGTCAGGTTCCCAGAAAGGTACACAGATTCCATGCTGCTTGTCCCATAGGTATGCAGTAATTTTTCCTGGTCCTCTTTAATAATGGTTTATGACTTTTCCTCCAGGAACTCATCCAAACCTCTTTTAAACCCAGCTACCTAACAGCTTTTACTACTTCCTCTAGTAATGAATTCCAGAGTTTGATTACGTGTTGAGTGAAAAAATATTTCCTCCCTTTTTTCTTTGTTCAAATCATTTTTATTAAGGTAACAAACATCAGGAACAGTATAACAGAGAAAGTAAAAATGGTAACACACTAACCAACCCAGTAACAGAAATCCTTCTATGACATAACATTTTATACAGAATCCCTCCTCCCCTTCGCCCATCCTCCCCTCTTTCCTGAGGGAGACTAGCAACATAATTACAAATATGATAAGGCCCCCCCAGCAGTTCGGGTACACTTACACACAGGCTAGGCCACGAACTCCCCTCACAGAAGCAATATCCAGAAGTACTGCGATTAGTCTTAAATGTGCTACATTGTAGCTTCATTGCGTGTCCTAGTCGTCCTACTTTTTGAAGGAGTAAAAACAATCGATCTATGTTTACCCATCCCACTCCATTCATTATTTTATAGGCCTCTATCGTATCTCTGCTCAGCCGTCTCTTTTCCAGGTTGAAGAGCCCTAACCTTTAAAGCTTTTCCTCATAGGGGTATCCTTCCATCCCCTTTATCATTTTGGTCACTCTTCTCTGTACCTTTTCCAATTCTGCTATATCCTTTTAAGATATGGCAAACAGAATTGCACACAATATTCAAGGTGTGGTTGCACCATGGAGCAATACAGAGGCATTATATCATCTTTGGTTTTATTCTCCATTCCTTTCCTTACGATTCCTAGCATTATTTGCTTTCTTGGCCATGACTGCACACTGGGCAGAGGATTTCAACGTGTTATTCGTGATGATGTCCAGATCCTTTTCCTGGGTGGTAATTCCTGATGTGGAACCTTGCACTGCGTAACCGTAATTTGGGTTCTTCTTCCCTAAGTGCCTAACTTTGCATTTGTACATATTAAATTTCATCTGCCATTTGGATGCCCAATCTCTCAATTTTTCAAGGTCCTCTTGTAATTTTTCACAATCCTCTTGTATTTTAACAACTTTGAATAATTGTGTGATCTACAAATTTGATCACCTCACTTGTTATTCCCATTTCTAGGTCATTCATAAATATGTTAAAAAGCAGAGGGCCCAACACAGATCCTTGGGGTACGCTACTATTCACCTTTCTCCACTGAGAAAAATTGGCCATTTAGCACTACTTTCTGTTTTCTATCTTTTAACCAGTTTCTAATCCACAACAGTACACTGCCTCCTGTCCCATGACTTTTTAATTTCCCCAAAAGTCTCATGAGGGATTCTATCAAAGGCTTTCTGAAAATCCAGATATACAATATCAACCGGCTCATCTTTATCTACCTGTTTCTTCATATATTCAAAAAAATATAAAGGGATTATTGAGAGAAGACTTTCCCCTGGCTAAATTCATGTTCACTATCTGCCATTAAACCATGACTATCTACATGTTCAGAAATTTTGTTCTTTATAATGATTTCTACCATTTTGCTCTGTACTGATGTCATCCTCATCAGTTTGTAGTTTCCCTGATCACCTTTGGAACTCTTTTTGAAAGTCAGCGTTACATTGACCACTCTCCAATCTTCAGGTATTACAGACAATTTTAATGATAGTTCACAGATTACTAAATGTAGGTCTGCAATCTTGTATTTCATTCTTTCAGCACTCTGGGATGTATGCCATTCAGTCCAGGTGATTTGCTATTCTTTAATTTATCAAATAACTGTATTCTATCTTCCCAATTTATGAGAGATTTGTTTCAATTCCTTTGATATATCACCTTTAAATATCATTTCTGGCATGAGTAAGTTTCCTACATCTTCTTCAGAAAAGACTGAAGCAAAGAATTCATTCATTCAGTCTCTCCACTATGGCCTCGTCCTCTCTTAGTGCCATTTTTACCTCTCTGTCATCTAAGGGTCCAACTGACTCACTGATATTTTGCTATGAATGTACTTGAAAAAGGTTTTATTATGCACTTTTGCTTCCACAGCAGGCTTCTTTTCAAATTCTCTCTTTGCCTGCCTTTAATATCTTGCATTTAAAATTGCCAGTACTTACATATGTTGTTTCCCCGTTTGTCATTTGGCTTTTTTTTTTCCATTTTTTGAAGGTTTTCTCTTAGCTATAATAGCTTCTCTGAGCTTATCTTTAAGTTATGCTGGCTGGCCTTTGGCCTTCTTTCCATCTTTCTTAAAATGTGGAATACATCTGGTCTGGGATTCTTAGACAGTATTTTTAAATAACGCCCGGGCCTGATGTAAACTCTTAACCTATGCAGCTGCTCCTTTTAGTTTTTTTCTTAACCATTTTCTTCATTTTATCATAGTCTCCTTTTTTAAAGGTTAAATGTTTGCCAGTCATTTTTCTTTGTTATCCTCTCCATTTATTAAATCAAACGTGATCATGTTATGATCACTATTGCCAAGCGGCCCCAACACCATTACCTCTTGCACTAGATCCTGCGTTCCACTAAGGACTAGGTCTAAAATTGCTTCATGGAGCAGATGATTCATGAACCAACACAAAGGGAAACCGATTTATTTCATCTAGAAACTTTATCTCCCTGGCATTTCCTAATGTGCCACTGACCCAGTCAATACTGGGGTAACTGAAAACTCCCATTATTACTGTGATAAACTTTGCTATATCTTCTCTAAGTTCTGTTGGCATTTCATCATTTGTCTGTTAATTCATGCCAGGTGAATGGTGGTACACCCCCACTGCCATTCCCTTCCCCTTTTTACATGGAATTTCCATCCATTAGTACAGTCTTTGAGGTGAGGCTAATTGCCCTATAATTTTCCACCCCTTTTCTATTATAAATTTATATTGCTAGGACAAAGTGTGTTTTATGGTTCAAGCGACTTATCTTCTACAAGTTTATAAAACAGGTACTTTGTAAAGTCTTGTTTACATCGTAAATGATAGCAGCTGCATTTCAAAAGAACATTTCCCCCTAAATGGCTTAATTACTGACCTCCGGTGCATGGGAATACCATTTATAGAAAAACAAGTTGAGTCAGCCATAGCCACAAAGTACTTATGTCTGCAACTTTTAATCTGAACTAGGCCTAATGAAGGTAATATTTTAACACAAGTCGCCTAGGTTTAGGCACCACATGTAAATGTCGGTATGTTAGTAATTTACATACTGTATGTATGCAGCCACTTATGCGCCTCAATGACCTCTTATAAAACACTGACCAGCGGGAAAATACCCACACTGTGTGCATCACACATACTTTCACTGTATGTACATGGATGGAGTTTGGGCAGAGAATGGGTGGAAAGAGCAATACATGCACGGATTGTAGAATACTATAATTTACGGCTTGTGTAAGTCATCACGCAGTAAGGCACATTCTCCGCTAGTTATGCTAGTATTTTATTATGTAGGATGTACTCGATTTGATAAATAGGTGTACAAAACACACATGAAAACATGTCTTAACTATGTGCAACTTTATAAAGTTATCCTCCACATGCTTTGCAATGTTATAAAAAATAAAAATTAGGACAAAGGAAGCTAACTTATTAATTTGCAGACTGTAAAAATCAGATTAAATCAAATGCCTTTTCAGCTGAGTCTCATAGGTCAAGGGAGATTAAAATGATTTTCTTAAGGTCAAAAAGGGAGTTTAAGAGGCAGAGGTGCACGTTGAGCTCATGCACATAACTTCTCATAATCCACTGCTGTTGCTACCAGGCTACGTCTCCTTAACAGTACCAAGTTACAGCTGGATAAGTTAATCAATCAAGATGATTAGCTGACTGCCCCATGGTGTCCCATTATGCCCATGGTGGGTATTTTTCAACACTGTGTTGAACTTATGAATCAGTGTTACACTGATCTTTCATATACCGGAAGTAACACATTCTTCAGTTATGCATGATTATTTATTTTCTGGAACCATGGGTCTCATCTACCAACGTATGTTAAGCAGTTGACGTACATTTAGTTGCAAATCTGTTTATTATTATTATTTATATACAATAGCTTTCATAACACCAAACGGTTTCTGTTTATCATACAGAACACCATGAACATTTGCATACAAAATTTAGTAGTAATACAGCATAATCTTTGTCCGCCCTGACATATGTAAATGTAAAACAACAAAAAGGACAAAAGATGTGTTATCGGTAGAGAGAAATCAGGACAGAACATACCCAACCATATCCTAACCCCCCATCCCTCCCAGTCCATTCACCACTCCCCCTCTCCCGTTAAACTCCACACCTCCTTCCATGCACAGTGATCCTAATCATTCTACTCACACATCCCATTTTGACAATCTCCGATTAGCAATTCAGGAGTGCATTGAGCATTACTGGTGAGACTGAGGCAAGGAAGGGTTCCCAAGTGGCCAGAAAAACATGAGCCCTAGATCCTAATGCCTCTGCTGTCTGCTGCTCCATTACCATAAGTTCATGGAGAGCACCCTCCCACTGCTGTAGTCCGGGAGCCTCCTCCACCAGCCAGTGCCTGAGTTTCCTAGCCATCAAAAACCCTCTATCGCAAAAACCCTTTTGTCAACGCCGCCTACTCTCCCGGGTTTAACCGAACAGACATCTCTGGGGATGGAATCACTTGCCCAACCAGTCACAGACTCGAGACCAAAAGCTTTGCAGCCAGGGACATGCCCAGAAGCGGTGCAACAGAGTGCATACTTGCAGAGCCCCGCTTTCTGTGCCCACACATCATGGGCGTACATGTGCCACAGCAGCTTATACTGTAACTCCTGTAAGTACACATTTTCTATGAGACAGGCACACTGCTCAAAAGCTCTAGGCAAAAGAGTTTGCAGGGAGCTCCCCCAACCCATCCCCCTTCCATCGTTGTACTAGGATCTCCAGATATTGTTGGGAAGGGATATGACTCACCAGCTCCTCAAGCCTTTTGATCCCCCCTCACTCCCCAAGGCTCTCGAAGTATCATACAGGCCTCCCCACTGACACACCTCTGGCTCACGCTGCCTAAGGGCCCATAATCTAATGATGCACTTGCAGGTAACAGAAAAAATATCTGATACAGGAAGGCTGAACTTCCGACATAATTGTCCAAATGATTCTACTTCCGCCTCCTGTTCCATACAGAGATCTATGACATGCCGAACACCCTGTGCATTCCAACGCTTTGGGACTGCTGTGCTCAGTTTGGGAGGAAAATCAGGGTTACCCACCAGTGGCAGCAGGGCCGTGATACTCCACGATACATGGTACTGTAGGCAAAAACCGCCATGCCGCACACAGGGCTCGCAGATACAAACTACTACTGACTCCTTCTGTCCGGGCTACCGACTCCGCATGCAATACATACAGAGGGTGACACAGGGCACTCCACCAGAGCAGAAGTGGCAATGGGGCACACTCCTCTGTGCACACTACCAAATCCCTAAGATGGTGCGCCATGCATCTTAAGTTGTACTCTCTCATAGATAGCAGTGCTAACCCTCCCTTCTCTCGCCCCCGTAGCAGCACCGCAAACTGTATCCTCAGACGCTTCCTCCGCCATAAAAACCTCCCTATCCGCTGCTCAAGGGTGCTCCAATATTTGCGGACAACCCACAAAAGGTAGGTGGCAGAAAACACAGAGCCACCGCAGGAGCTCCATCATTTTAAACAAAGCCACTGTACTCTTCAATGAAAGGGAAACTTCTGTATCTGTTGGGTCGTTTGCTTTAGCAGTGACAGCACATTAAGAGCATATAAGGACGAAGAGTCAGATGGGAATTGAACACCCAAGTATCTGATTGAGCTCTCCACCCACGCCAAAGGGAACGGGCCCTCCTAAGTCTTCCTCAGCTGGCCATACACCTCCAGTACCATAGATTTACTTTGGTTGATGTGCAGGCCCAAGAACTCACCATATTCCTCAATTACCTGTAAGGCCCATGGGAGGGAGGCCTGTGGGTCACACAAGCACAAAAGCAAGTCATCTGCGAAGGCACTAATCTTAATCTCTACTGAACCCCAAAACATACCCTTTACCTGCCCATCTGTTTTCAGGAACAGGGACTCCAGTGTAAGCACGAAACGTAGCGGGGACAGATGGCATCCCTGCTGTGTGCCCCTTCCTTAGGGGAATGGGGCTGACATTACACTGTTGAGCGCCACCTTCGCCTGTGGTTCCCAGTAAAGAGCCTAAACCCATTGGAGGAAGGCCCCAGTAAAACCAAAGCTTCGTAATGCTGTTATCTTTATCTTTATCTTACAATTGATATACCGCCCAGGCCATGGCATTAGGGCAGTTTACAATAAAACATCAATGCTGCAAAAGGAAAGGAACACCATTTAAATGATAGGAGATACGTAGAGGATACCTTAGTAGCCAACAGCGATAATAGAGAGTGAGAAAGAAAAAGACTATAGAGGGTTGGTATTTGGGATGTCACAGGCCTGTTGAAACAAATGCATTTTGAGATGTGTCTTGAATTTCTGATAGGAGGCTTCAAGGCGGAGCGAAGGCAGCAGTGCATTCCAGAGTGAAGAGCTGAGAAAGATAAATGCAGCGTGATGAGTTAGCTCTAAGTGAGCCTGAGATGGGGATGGGAGAACAAGCCGATTAGCATGGAGAGAACGGAGTTGAAGGTAGGGTGTGTGCAGTGTTATGAGATTGACTAAATACTGAGGTGTCGAGGAATAAATGACTTTATGAGTCAAAATCAAAAACTTATATTGAATACTGTAGTGAAGGGGCAGCCAATGAAGACGTATTAAGATCAGAGCGCCTAGCATGAATAATAAGACACGCTGCTGTATTTTGTAGTAACTGTAAGCGCTAAAGTTGATAGAGAGGTAAGTTTGCAAGGGCCACATTACAGTAATCCAACCTACTCATCACCAGCGCCAGCAGCAGAGTAATGATTGAAGAGGGTGGTAACAAAGGACGGACTGCTCTAATCTGCCAAGTGCACAAAAGGACCGGCCAATGAGGATGGACAGATGCTCTTGAAAGGAAAGTGAGGAATCCAATGTTACACCCAGGTAACAAAATGAGGAGACCAAGGGGCTAGAAGTAGAACTAAACTGGGGGGCAATGTTAGAACAGGGGGGTGCTTAGGGAAACCCGCATGGCTGTGGACTTGGATGGGTTAAGGTGGAGGTAGTTGGTAGAAATCCAGGTGGCAATGTGGGCAAGACAGTCATTAAGGGGTGAAATATCAATAGCAACTGGGGAGATGTGGTATAGAAGGATTATATCGTCAGCATAGAGATACGTTGACACTCGGTACTGCTGAATGAGGAGAGGCAGAGGAGCAAGAAAGCACAGTTACTTACCTTAACAGGTGATCTCTGGGAACAGCAGGAATACGTCTTCACATATGGGTACGTCGGTACCGACGGAGCCTGCGCGGGAACGCTCCCCAGCGTCCAAAAAGAAAGCCTTTGGGAGCATCCCACACGCATGCGCGCTGCCTTCCCACCTAAACACTTCCCTCTCATCAGTTGGGTTTGTAGCTGAGACCGAAGGAGGGAAGTAGACCAATTAGAAAGAGAGAGAGAGAGCAACTCCTAGGGGAGGTGGGTGGGTTGTGAAGACTTATTCCTGCTGTTCCCAGAGATCACCTGTTACAGGTAACTGTGCTATCTCCAGGAACAAGCAGGAATGAGTCTTCACATATGGGGACTCCCAAGCTAAGATGCCTGGAGGAGGCCCCTGAATGTTGCAAATCTGATGGATGGGCCATGCTTATTCCTCAGAACCTCAGGCATCCAAGGGATGGAGGGTAGGAGTTGAATTAGAAAAGAAAAAAGGGTGCTGTGGAACAGCTTGACTAAACAAGGTATCCAGGGGGAGTCCTTGTGTAGATCATAATTGTTAGAAAAAATTGAATCCCAATTTTCTAATGTGGATCTTACTCAAAAGTATTGCGAAAATATATGCTGAGGCTAATATGGGTCTGTAGTTGAGAGCCAGTACATTATCCTCAAAGAAATTCCCTCACTGTGATGTAGAGGAAAAATAAATTTTGCAATACAGAAAGAGATAAGAAGCCTTAATGGCTAGAACTAACCCCAGAAGAAAAGAGTGGGGGAGTTTAATGAGGTTGGACTTTGGACTTTACAGAAGCTTTAGCTATATCTCCAAAGTTTGAACTCCTTGTCCTTGGAGCAGAATAAGGCCCTAGGAAAGAGTGGAGATAAGTCTGACTGGTTTGGATGAAAAGGTAGAAATACCCTTTGCAGAAAAAAAGGATAGGTCTTTAAGACCCCCTTTATCCAAATGAAAGAAAGATATTTTTGCTAGGCGTTGGGCCTCCAATTTCTTGAAAATCAATAAAGTCTTTCGTAAGTGATGTCACTTATGATAATGACTTTACATGGAGAGCTTCAGATGTGACGTAACCGAAAAGGTAACGGTAAAGAAGGTATTTCCTAATTTACCATAGAAATTGGTTGTCCATTAAGTTTTATAATATGCTGGGACAGCATTAATAAGGACAGTAAACAAATCTTTCAAAGTCAGATGTTGTATAGAGATTGACCCAATAACAAGTAGTATTAAGACCTACTTGAGAATATTGATGGAGAAGCTCTGTCTGGTGAAAAATGGAAGAACTATAGAGAAAAGTTTCATGGAAACCGGTATTATGTTCTTCACTTACAAGGAGAGGACCAGATTACTTAAAAAAAAATGTAGCCCTTGAATAACCAGGTCTCGAGACGTACGTGAAGGAGTGCAGAGGAGATCCTTAGTCTTAAGACAGGATCCTTCTATAACTTCCAGTAGTAGCTGGAGAGAAAGAAGCAATATAAGGGGATACCATGTTTGCCTCTCTATGAGGGCAATATGAGTATCATGCGCTCTTTTGTTCATCATAAGCTACAATGAAGTATAGGGAATTAGAAGGAAAGTAGTGAATAAGGACCGACTGCAGTGAAAGGAATGCATCCCTGTTGTAGAAATTCCAGTGAGATGTGGAACAACCCAGGGAATTGTGCAATTCTCTACGCTTTCACGTGGTCTAAGCCCTGGTTACTTTTCCTTAAAAGGAAATTTTTAAGGAAGATGGTAAGATTAGGAAAAAAACAGTCATGTAGGAGCATGACTGGGCAGAGACTACCAGCTGAAGCCCTTTTTAAACCATCTGGAAGCTACCTACTAGGCCCATAGTTGCAGAGCTTTCTTGTATAATTGCAGAGAGCATGTTGTAGGTTGCTTAGATCTGGCTGTTTAATTGCCAGTGTGCAACCTAATCTATTCTGTTGGAGCCCAAAAGAATTGAAGATGGCTAAGAATAGTAGAGGCCTGATGCCTGCAACAATAAATTGTCCAAATGGGTTCTGGAACCTCTCTTGGAGTTATCTGTTATTAAGGCAGCAGAAAAAAGTTAGGTCCTATAGGTTGGAGAGGACCGACAGACATAATTTGGAGTGGTAAGGAGAAATTAGGCCTTACCTGCTAATTGTCTTTCCTTGAGCTGTCTCCGGGCCAGTCCAGGGAACGTTAGTGGGTTGTCAATCCCGTTCAGCAGCTGAGGACTGACAAACTAGAGGTTTTGCTGACAGCTTAAGCCACTCCCCTTGATGCCAGTGTTCCAGTCTTGTATTAACAAAGCAGCTTAACTCCCCTAGCAACAAAGAGAACTAAAGCACCCAAGAACACAACCAAGAAAAACAAACTAACCGAAACTAATAACTTTCTACATTCCCCAGACACGGACTGCACACGCCAACGCAATGTGAGCCGATTACTTAATTCCCTCTTTTGATTATTACCTTTTATCTTATTTACGAATTTGCTTTTGCTTCTTTGTGACTTTTTTTTTTCCTTTCATACTTATTTGTTGTTCTGCAGAATACTGAGACAAAAATATTGCTCACGCTTTTGCTCTCAGAAAGGCCAAAAACCGATAACGTAAGTCCTCCTTCAGTGAAAAACCCCGGGTGGGCCCTGGACTGGCCCAGAGACAGCTCAAGGAAAGACAATTAGCAGGTAAGGCCTAATTTCTCCTTCCTAATCGCTTCTCCAGGCCAGTCCAGGGAACGTTAGGGCAGTACCAAAGCAGTACCTAAACTCGGGAGGGACCCACTAGACCTGCAACAATGGCCGAGGCCCCCACATTCGCATCCCGTCTGGCGAGAACATCCAACCTGTAATGTCTAGTGAAAGTATGCAGAGAAGACCAAGTAGTGGCTCTACAAATATCCATTGGAGGAACTAAAGCAAATTCCGGCCAAGACGCCGCTTGAGATCTTGTGGAGTGCGCTCTGAGCCCCACTGGCAGCTCCTTCCCCCCAGCTTCGTAAGCCGCTACTATAGCGTGCTTCACCCATCGGGCAATCGAGGCTTTCGTAGCCGCCTTACCCTTACGCTGACCCGCAAACAGTACAAACAACCTATCCGACCTGCGAAAAACCTTAGTGATCTTGAGGTACTTCCTCAGTACGTGGCCGAGATCCAACTTTCTGAGCGCGCGATCCATCGGAGAACCAGAAAGATCAGAGAAAATCGGCAACGCCACCGACTGATTCACATGAAAAGAGGACACCACTTTAGGCAGAAACGAAGGAACAGGCTGCAACATCACCTTCTCCGGCAAAAATTGAAGGTATGACTCACGACAAGATAAAGCCTGCAAATCCGAAATTCTCCGAGCCGAACATAATGCTACCAAGAAGGCCGTCTTCCAGGAAAACTCTTAAGCTTACCGCGGAAGCGGACTCAAAAGGTGGTCGCGTTAACGCCTCCAGCACCACATTCAAATCCCAAGGAGGTACGACACTGCGCAATGGAGGCCTGATGATCTTGGCCGCCCGAAAAAAACGCTGCACATCTCCATGTGCTGAGATACGGCGATTCAGCACCGAACCTCGAAAACAACTCAAGGCCGCCACATGTACTTTCCTTTTTTTTTTTTTTTTTTATTGCGTTTTCAGTCAAATATACAAAACCAAAAATACAGTGGAAGGTCAATCCGAATATACAAAAATGAAGAAAACAAACAAAACAGAAAAGATATCCAGGATAAAGTCCACATTATGGGATCAGTTTAGTCCATCATAAAAGTAAATACAAAATAGCAATCAAGAGAACAATATCTCAACAATTGGAGGCAACATTCATTAATTATCAGTCCTAACAACAACCTGCCTTTCTTTCAGAAAATTTTCAAGATGTGACACTTCTGTGAATGTATACAAAGCATCCTCTAGGCCAATAAGGCATTTACATGGGAAACGGAGGAAAAAAGAAGCACCCAATGCCAATACACGGGGCTTAAGTTGTAAAAATTGCCTCCGCCGCAACTGGGTGTTCCGTGAAACATCAGGAAAAATGCTAACCATTTGCCCACAAAATTTAACAGATTTAGGTTTAAAGAAAGACCTGAGGATACGTTGCTTAACTTCCACAGAAGGAAGAGTTACTAACAAGGTGGCACGGGTAGAGATGTTATCCTGAGAGTCTTCAAGTGTCTTCTTTACATGCTACAAGTGTTGCGGCTATTAAAGATTCTCTGTCTTTGCATGCCAAGATAGAAGCGTTGGAAAACTCTTCTCGTAGCAGCAATTTGAGATTTCTTAATTTCCCACAGTCTAGTTTACTTTCACATAGGATTTTGCTTGAAAAATTCTTTAAAGAAGTATTAGCTTTTCCTGAGCCAGTATTGGTTTCCCATTTGTATTATATTCCCTCTACTGTTAAAAAATTAAATAAGGTTGAAGGGGGGTTTGATCAAGTTGCCTCTACGATTGATAATTTGACGGCGTTCCTTGAAGACTCTCAGGATAACATCTCTACACATGTACTTTCAGGGTGCTGAGAGTTAAGCCTTTATCCAAACCATCCTGAAGAAACAATAGCAGTTGCGGCAACGCCGTAGACATCGGCTCGTAGCCCCGATGTGCACACCACTGTTCAAAAACGCGCCAGACTCGCACGTACGCCAGAGAAGTCGAAGACCTCTTGGATCGCAACAAGGTGGAGACAACAGAATCCGAGTAACCCTTGCGTCTTAACCGATCCCTTTCAAGAGCCAAGCCGTAAGCAAGAAGCGATCCACCTGCGGCATCAACACGGGCCCCTGGCTTAACAGACTGCACCGGGACGGAAGTCGCAAAGGAGAATATATCAACAGCCGCACCAAGTCTGCATACCACGGCCGCCGAGGCCAATCCGATGCAATGAGAATCACCGTTCCTCTGTGACCCGCTATGCGCTGAACTAGCCGACCGAGCATCAGCCACGGCAGAAAAACATAGAGAAGGGTGTCCAGCGGCCAGGGTTGCACCAGCGCATCTAAGCCTTCCGACATGCATTCCCTGCGCCTGCTGAAAAAATGAGACGCTTTGGCATTGAACATAGCCATCAGGTCCATCGCCGGCTGCCCCCAGCGCACCGTAATGTCGTTAAACACAGCCGCATTCAGTTCCCACTCCCCAGGGTCGAGAACATTCCGACTGAGATAATCTGCCTGCACATTGTCCTTGCCTGCCACGTGCGCCGCTGATAAGGCTACGAGATGATTCTCCGCCCAATCCAACAATTCCTGGCTCTCCTCTAGTAAAGGTAGACTCCTGGTACCCCCTTGCCGATTGATGTATGAAACGGTCACCGCATTGTCGGAAAAAACTCGGACCGCCGCCCCTTCGAGCAGGTGCCCGAAATGTAGACGTGCGAGGCGGACGGCATGGAGCTCTAACCGATTGATCGACCAGGAGCTCTCTAACTGGGACCAGAAGCCCTGTGTCACCTGAGCCTGACAGTGAGCACCCCAGCCCGAGAGACTGGCGTCCGTTGTCAGCAGCACCCACGCAGGATCTTGTAAGGGGACCCCTGCTTGCAGATGACTGGGATCCAGCCACCACAGCAGACTCTTGCGCACTGGGTCTGGACAGATCAGCTTTTGTGAGAGAGGATGAAGCTGTGGCGACCGCCTGGAAAGCAACAAAATAAATCGAGTATTGACCTAAGCCGCACTGGTTGCGAGGAACCGGTACCACCGCCTGCAGTTGTACCAAATGTCCTAGCGTCTCGGAAATTGCCTGCATATTTGGACCCGGAGCACAAGGAGACACCACAAAGGCGTCCATCAACGGGCAAGCGAAATCCAGCGCATACCCCTCTCGAACAATCTCTAGCACCCATTTGTCGGAAGTTATGGTGGCCCAGGCCGAGAGAAACTCCTGCAAGCGGTCTCCCACAGGCACCTCTGCCTGGACCGGCCGACCTTCATTGCGACTTCTTAGCTGTGGACTGCTGAGAATTGAAGTAGTTCTTACCGAATCCTCTAGCTCCACGAAAGGACTGCCCCCGAGAGCCAAAGCGGCCTCTGGGATAGGGAAGAAACCGAGCACCTCGAAATCTACGAGAATCTCTACCTTGTCCCCGCTGTGTCGCTCCCCCTCTAGGAGCCTTTGGCCTATCCTCTGGCAAACGACCACCTTTGGAATCACCAAGATCCTTAACAATCTTTTCCAAAGCTTCTCCAAAAAGTAACTTCCCCTTATAGGGGAGCTTACTAAGCCGCGACTTAGAGGAAACGTCAGCGGCCCAATTTCGTAACTACAGAAAACGTCTGGCCGCAACTAAGGAAGCCATAGACTTTGCGGCAATTCAAACCAAATCATAGAAGGCATCTGCCAGGTAAGCCGCTGCTGACTCTAGCTTTGCCCCCTCCGCGGGCGACGCCTCAGCTGAATCCGCAGCGATTTCCCCCTGGAGCCACTAGATGGACGCTCTGGACACATATACTCCACAAATGGAAGCCTGCAGAGCTAGAGCACTAGAATCAAATGCCTGCTTCAAGAGAACCTCCAACTTACGATCCTGCAGATCCTTAAGCGCTGCCGCGCCCTCCACTGGAATCGATGTCTTCTCAGTTACCGCAGAAACTAAGGTATCCACTTTAAGCATCTTTAACAACTCTCTCTCCTCCTGAGGCACCGGGTACAGGCGACCTAAAGTGCGACTACCCCTCAAAGTAGCCTCAGGACATTCCCACTCAGACTATCATTTGATTAATGACGTGGTGAACAGGAAAACAGCGTTGCTCCGCTTTAAAGACTTGTAACAATGGATCCTCCAGGGGGTTCCTGTGACATGGAGGGCATCAGAATGTTCAGACCAGACAAAGACAGATATTAGCGCTCCTAGTTCCTCCTTGCGAAAAACCCTAAAGACATTAGGATCTTCGCCTGGCGCAATTTCCCCCTCTTCAAACTCCCCCAGCCAAGGATCCAAGCCTGCCTCAGAGAGGAGCTCACCCTCCTCTCCTAACTGAGGCTCCGCGCTCAGCAACCCTGCTGGCTCCACACCAGACAGCTTATTTAAACCCCTCTGAAAAGAACCCTCTCCCGGGTCTACCGCAGCCCCTTCAGGATGCACGAGCTGTCCCTGACAGGAATCGGGAGCAAATCCAGCCTGTGAAGACTTCAGCAAAAAAGCCCGATGCAGCGCTAAAATGAACTCGGGGGAAAAAAGTGCAGAGACCCTCCTGAGCTTCAGGAGGCTTCTGCTGAGTCTGAATCACCATTGGAGCATCCTTACTAGACTTAGATTTTCTCTTTCCCTGCTTGTGAGGACCCGCGGGAGCAACAGATGGCTCTCCTAAGATGGCGACCGTTCCCGCCTTTTCTGAAGAGACTGAGGCCTTTCTGTTTCTCCAGGCTTATTATCCATATCTTTCAGCGGAAACTAAATTAAAGCGCAGAGAAGAAAAACGGACCCGACACGCTCTGAACAACACTGCCTCCAACAACTTACCGCCGCAGTTCCGCGTAGCCGAGAGAACCCCCGCCGCAACGAGACTGCACGGATTAACTCACTGAAGGCCTCCTCCTGCCCCGACGGCTCCGGTGGTCTGAGCGCAACAGCGCAGAGCTCTTTCCCGCTCCCCGCTGCTAGCAGGGTAAGAGAAATGCGGCGGTTCAGAAAGGAGGATCGCAACTGGGGCTCCCAGGACCAGACTTCCGCCAAGGTAGCTACCCGCCTAGAAGAATGCAGGCTCTGCACTCTCCTGCTGCCTAAAACCGGCAGCACTGGGCCGTTCACGCTGATATGGTATGTAGCTTAATTAATTAATTGACCTTATAGCCAAGGGGAATATAGCAGTCATCAGCCCTGCTAGAGCCAGCCCGCTTTCCAACTCCTGTCCAAAAATAACCAAAACCTTCCTCTCTGTTAGGGAGACTGTCAGCCACGACGTCCTGTTCAGCTGCTGAGGACTGAAAGACTGGAACACTGGCATCAAGGGGAGTGGCTTAAGCTGTCAGCAAAACTTCTAGTTTGTCAGTCCTCAGCTGCTGAACGGGATTGACAACCCCCTAACGTTCCCTGGGCTGGCCCGGAGAAGCGATTAGGAATACTCAATTTCTGTCTGATAAGCTGCCTTAAAGAAGTATCTGAGAAGGTTAGCTCAAAGATACACAGAGAAGAAGATGGACTGCAAAGGGGAAGAAAACTCTGTATGGAAACTACTTACTGGAGTAGGTATTGAAGAAAAACCCTATGGGCTTAGAGGATAAGCCCTCCAGTTGATTAGTAGTACTCTTAGAGACTGAAAGTCTGAACTAAGAGGGATAGAAAGTAATACAGAGTTGAGAGGACTTACAATTTGGTAAGTCTTTGAAGAGGTAGGGTCCTCTTGCGGTTAAAAGTATAAGATATCCTCGTACAGAAAACTGTCAACTGTCACCTTGTTGTTAGTTGCTAGGTCTCCCTTTCTTTTAAAAGAAGAAACCTGTTATCTCTAGGATATGATGGTCCTTAATAGCTCTTGGCGCTAAAAAGATGGATTTCTCTTGTAGTAAGAGATTTATGCCCAGAGTCGAGGATTGAATCAATGTATGACTGGTATATCAGCATGGATGAGATGAACCTCAGATACTTCTGTTAAAAAGAAGTAGGCTTAGAGGTTCTAAACCTCACACAGACAAAAACAGAGAATAGAAATATCAGAAACCCTGCGACTGCTGGGCTTGCTGAGGCTGTTGAGGTCTTGATTTTCTTAGCCTGGTATGATGTTGCCTGTCTTTGGAAACATCTGCATGATGGGTAGGGACATGGATAAAACTTTTTTTCCCCTAGGGGGATAAAGCTTTTTATTGGCTGGGATAGAGGAAATTTTTGACAATCCTCCGACAGTAAAAGCATCAGTGTTTAACTGAGTAGCTTGAAATAAAGCATCCTTGTTAAAGAGATTTTCACCAGTACAGGGAGTATTTCCCAGCCTTTCTTGTACCCATCTGTCCAAGTCTGAAACTTGGAGCCAGGCCAGGCGTCGTGCTCCTATGGCTATAGCAGAAGTTCTGCTAATAGACTCAAAACAGTCTAGGGAAGCACGATTAAGGAACTTAGAGATATTTTGGGCATGATTGACTAGTAAGAAATAGTTTGCTCTCTTATGCTCTTGAAGGAAAGGGTTCAAAAGCTTTAAGCTCTTTGTGACCTCTTCAAGAGACAATCCCATATAGAAAATATATGAGATAATCCTTGCTGAAAGCATAGATGCCTGGAAGCATCGACGTCCAAAGGCATCTGAAGTCCTAGATTCACGACCTGGCGGATAAGAGGAGTGCTTCTTTGCACTCTTAATACGCCTCATTGCTGATTCTACAACAATAGAATGATGAGGAAGTTGAGTCTTTTGAAAACCTGGAGAAGGTGGCACTTTGTACCTAAGCTTCAAGTGTCTGAGAATGTGGTGATACCTTTAAAGGAGTTTCCCACATCTTTAAAAGTAGATCTTGTAAGATCTGATGCAAAGGAAGCATGATTAGCTCCTTTGGCAACCAGGGGGATTGCAGGGTCTCTGAATCCCCTGGTAAGGACTCTTCACCAGATATAGAAATGGCAAGTAACCTTGCCATATCAAGCAGAAAAGCTTGAAAAGAAATCGCCCCTGAGGAGGACCCTCTAAAATGAGAGATAAAGGCTAGACTTGTTAAAGATTCAGCCTTGGTACCGATGGGCTCATCCCAGTCATCGGTATCTGAAGACTTGAAAGGATGAAGCATCGGATTCTCCCTAAATCGATGTCTTCGGTACCACCTGAAGTTGGTACCGAGTCGGTACCGAATCATCCATGCTAGGGATCGATTCCAGGCTCGGCATCGAAGGAATCGAGTCTGTCGAAGCAAGCATGGACGGTACCGACACCGATGTCGATACCGGTACTGGTACCGAAGGCGATACCGATACTGGAGGAACGGTCTGCAGCCACTCTGATGGCACCGAAGTAACCGAGAGCGCTAGACTATGTTCATCGGTGAGGAGTGTTTCATCCATCACCGTAGCTGATGCCGGGGTGTCGGTACCGCTCGAAGCGGCCATAACCACCGAGCATGGCCCAGGTATGTTCACCGAGGTGAGAACCCCGGGAACGACCTGAAGCCTCGTTAATGCTTTGGAGCCCGAAGGCTCCCGCCGGGGCTTTATTGTCAAAATGTCCTCGAGGGCAAAGCCGGAGCAATCTCGATACTGGAAAGGAGATCTACCACTCGAGGACTGGCTAGTCTTTACAGACTTTTGTTTGGTTACCTGATTCTGTGGAGATATTCTATCTGGTGACATCGAGTGCGATATGAACCGGGTATCGAGCTGTGCTCGATCCTGAAGATTTCTTCTGTTTGACGTCCAGCAGGAAAGACACTCCAGTGAGCAATGGTCAGGACCCAAACATTTTAGACACCAAGTATGGGTGTCTAAAAGAATATTTGTACCGCCACACTTAGAGCATTTCTTAAGGGTAGTGGCTGGCTTTTCCATAGCGGAAAAAATGGAGGCCTAGTGGCCGAGAGACTGACAGACACTAACAGGAAAACCTTTCTGTCGGAAAGAAGAAATTATTTAGAAAAACAAAAGAAAAGCACTGGTGGTACCGGAGAGAAGGCACTGGCGTCGAGGGAAGGCAGACACAACCACAAAAAAGTAAGAATAAAAAGAAGAATTTTCTGCGGTGACAGGAGTACGTCCTGCCAGCTCCGCGGAAAACAGAAAACTGATGAGAGGGAAGTGTTTAGGCGGGAAGGCAGCACGCATGCGTGTGGGATGCTCCCAAAGGCTTTCTTTTTGGACGCTGGGGAGCGTTCCCGCGCAGGCTCCGACGGTACCGACGTACCCATATGTGAAGATTCATTCCTGCTTGTTCCTGGAGATAAATGTTAAAGCGCAGTGGGGAAAGTACGGAGCCCTGAGGGACTCCACACATCAGAGGGAATGACGGGGAGGACATATCGTTTAAGTGAACAGAAAAGGTACGGCAAGTGAGGAAGGAGCAAAATCAACACAGCACAGTACCCCGAATCATGCAAGTGAGAGAGCAGTATATAGTGATCTACTAAGTCAAAAGCGGAGGAAAGGTCAAGTGACACAACCAAGGTGATATCCTCACGATCGTGCGCAACATGTAACTCATTCAGGAGGGCAAGGAGTATGGTCTCTATGCTGTGCCCTGTGCGGAACCCCGACTATTACTAGGTATGACCAATCTACACGGTCGAAGGCCTTTTTGGCATCAAAACTTACCAAAGCCACCGGAATCCGATTGGCCCGACCATACTCCATTGCTAACAGAAGTTTTGTAATGTTCTGTGTGGCCCCCCTCCCTGAAACAAAACCCACCTGCTGATCCCCAATTAACCTGGGAAGTATCACATCAAAGTTATTGAGTGAGATGGGTTGGTACGAAGCCGGTTCCAAGGGGTCCTTCCCTGGTTTGGGCATAAAGAGTAATAGTGGCACATCGCATATCCCAGCGAAATGTTCCCTCCGTCAGGACAGCCTCAAACATTTCAACCATGGTGGGGTCACCTGTTCTAAGATTTTATAGTACTCTACCCCAAACCCATCTGGGCCAGGCGCCTTGTGCCCTGCCCCTCTCCTAATCCCTTTCTGCACCTTTCAGGCCATGATCGGAGCATTCAATGCAGATATCTCTGCCTCTGTAAGTTTTGGGAATGACAGGCGGTTCAGAAACGCCCACCTCCCCCGGTTTCCACCGTGTACAACGCCTTATAAAATGCATGAAACACTTCCACTATGCGTGCCGGCTGATGTTGTAGGGATCCCTCACCATCCTTCACGACCGGGATGAACCAGGTACCTCCCCATTCACGCACCACCCTCGTCAACAATTCGCCAGATTTATTCCCACAATGGTAAAACTGGTGCTATAATATTGTAGCGAGAGGACCACTCTTCGTTGCAGGAATGCGTTAAGAGCATGTTGGACCATCAGGTACTCCCAGCATTGCTCCAGGGCGAGGCGCCTCAATCACTGCTGCTTCTGCTCCTGCAAGGAGTTCTCCAGTTGTAGTATATTTTCTGTCTACATGCTGCCATCTCCTAGCAGTGTATGCTATCACCACCTCTCTAAGTACCACTTTGCTTGCCTCCCAAAACAAAATTGGCGAATCCCTGTAAGACCCATCAAAGGTCTCATAATCCTCCCATTGGGTTTTCAAAAAGCTCTGTAACTCCTCATCTTCCCAGAGGTAAATGGGGAAGCGCCAACCTCGGTGCACCTCTTGCCTACTTCTCCCAATCTGTCCACATCATAGCATGATCAGAGATGTAAATAGGTTTGATCTCTACAGCAAGAAAGCATAGTTAATCACCTGTAACAGGTGATCTCCAGGAACAGCAGGAATTTAGTCTTCACATATGGGTATCATTGGTACCGACGGAGCCTGCATGGGAACGCTCCCCAGCGTCCAATAGGAAAGCTTTTGGGAGCATCCCACAGCGCCTGCGTGCTGCCTTCCCGCCTTTTCCAACTGTCCCTCTCCAGTTGAGTTTAAAGCTGAGACAAAGAGAGAGGGAAAGAGAAAAAGAGAGAGAGATGAGAGATACAACTCCTAGGGGAGGCGGGTGGACTGTGAAGACTAAATTCCCGCTGTTCCTGGAGATCACCTGTTACAGGTGAGTAACTATGCTATCTCCAGGAACAAGCAGGAATGTAGTCTTCACATATGGGGACTCCCTAGCTACAGATGCCAGGGAGAAGACCCCAGAAGTTGTGTTCCCTTGTGAAATGGCTCAACTTCCCCCCATGGATCTCTGGCATCCTACCAGGGATGGTGGGTAGGAGTTGATTAAGTATGGAACAGGTGTTGAAGAACAGCCTGATCAAACAAGGCATCCCGGCGGGAGTCCTTGTCTAAGCAGTAATGGGCTGTGAAGGTATGAACCGAAGCCCAAGTAGCTGCTCGACAGAAGTCGTCGATAGACGCAGAGTGAAGATGAGCCATACAGGCTACCATGGCTCTCACATTGTGAGCTGTGACATGGCCTTCAAGAGGAAGGCTTTTACTCTCATAGGCAAAAGATATACACTGTGCAATCCAGCGGGACAGTGTTCTTTTGGAAAGTGGAAATCCCAAATGACTAGGATCAAAAGCAACAAAGAGTTGAGAGGACTTTCTATGTTGCTGTGTCCTTTGCAAGTAAAAGGACAAACCCTTTTTGCAGTCCAAAGTATGAAGATTCCCTTCTGCATTTGAGGTATGAGGCCTTGGGAAGAATACAGGAAGATAAACTGCTTGGTTTAAATGAAAAGGTGACACCACCTTTGGCATAAAGTGTGGATGAGTCCAAAGGACTACCTTATCATGATGGAATCTTGTATAAGGAGGATCAGCCACCAACGCTTACAATTCACTGATGCGACGTGCTGATGTGATTGCAATAAGAAAGATGACCTTCCAGGAAAGGAATTTCAAAGAGGTAGTGGCTAATGGTTCAAAAAGCAGTTTCATGAGCTGCCCAAGAACCAGATTTAAGTCCCATGCCACCGGTGGTGGCTTAATGGGAGGCTTAGTTAAAAGAAGGCCTCTCATAAATCTCGCTATGAGAGGATGAGAGGAAATAGGTTGTCCATTTAGAGGCTTGAAAGAAGCTGCAATAGCACTCAAATGAACTCACTGAACTGGTCTTAAGCCCTGCATTTAATAAATGAAGGAGATACTCCAGTAATGATTCCAGAGGTATCGCAAGAGGGTTAAGACCCTTCTGCGAGCACCATATGGTAAACCTTTTCCACTTAAATGCATAAGAGCGTCTTGTGGAAGGCTTCCTGGAAGCATAAAGGATATCCTTTACCTGCTGGAAAAGGTTAAGACAGTGAAGTTCTAGGCTTTCAGCAAACAGGCCCTGAGATGCATAGACTGGGGACTGGGATGCCACAGCATTCCATCCTCTTGAGAAAGGGGCTTTGGAGCAGATCCTAACTCCAAAGACGGAGCTTGAGAGAGATGTAGGAGCAGAGGGTACCACATTTACCGTGGCCAACGTGGAGTTATGAGGATCATATGACCTCTGTCTCTCTGAAGCTTGAACAGGGTTTTGGGAATTAGGGGAATGGGTGGAAAGGCATACAGAAAGTCCTGACCCCAATGGAGGAGGAAACCATCCCTGGCCTGACAACCCTGAGCCGGAATTCTGGAACAGAACTGGGAAAGTTTGGCATTCAGCGGAATTGCAAAGAGGTCTATGTCCGGGGTTCCCCAAAGTTGAAAACTTTTGGCCACCTGATCTGCATGGAGAAACCATTCGTGTGGAAGCAGAACTCGACTGAGTGTCTGCCCAAGAGTTTTGAATGCATGGAAGATACACCGCAAGGAAATGAATCTGATGCTCTCTGGCGAGGGCCCATAGTCGCAAAGCTTCGTTGCAAAGCAACAGAGAGCCTGTTCTGCCCTACTTGTTCACGTAGAACATGGCTTCTTGATTGTCCGTTTGAACTAGGACTGTCTTGTAGCTGAGCTGGGTGTGGAATACTCGAAGAGCAAGGAAAATTGCTCCGAGTTCTAGGAGATTGATGTGTAGATAGGTCTCCAATGGAATCCAGGTACCCTGGGTAGAGAGGCACTGCAGGTGGGCTCCCCAACCCACCTGTGAAGCATCTGTTGTTAGAGTGGCCTGGGGTGGGGGTTGCTAAAAAGGAGACTCCACCAAAAGGTTTTGGGGCGATTGCCACCATCGGAGGGACAAAATAAGGCGATCTGAGTTTGCTATTTTGTCTGACAGGCAACCTGACGCCTGAATCCATTGAGTGGATAAAGTCCACTGGGCTGCCCTCATATAGAGGCGAGCATAAGGAACCACATGCACAGTGGATGCCATGTGGCCTAGCAACTAACATTTCCCGAGCAGTGAGGCGAGGTTTTAGCACTGCTTGGGAAGCTAACTGCACAATGCGAAGGCAGCGGGGCTGTGGAAGGCAGGCCCTTATCTGTCTGGTATCCAGCACAGCTCCTATAAACTCTAGGGACTGAGTGGGAGCAAGGTTGGATTTTGGGAAGTTTATGACAAGTCCCAAATACTGAAGGATGCGCATTGTGCGAGAGAGGGCAAACCTGGCCTCTGGCTCTGAAGGGGCTCAAATGAGCCAGTCGTCTATGTAAGGGAAGACGAATATTCCCAGGGTGTCGAGAAAAGCTGCCACCACAGCCATGCATTTTGTGAACACCCTTGGTGCAGAGGCCAGGCCAAAGGGAAGAACCCTGTATTGGTAGTGCTTCCCTTGAAATAGAAAGAGAAGGAACTTTCAGTGAGTTGGATGGATGAGAAAATGAGTGTACACATCCTTGAGATCTAGAGAACAAAGCCAATCCTGACTCTGAAGGTATGGCAGCAGAGTTCCTAGAGAAATGATTTTGAACTTCTCTTTGAACAGGAATTTGTTCAATTCTCTGAGGGCTAAAATGGGTCTGTGTCCTACTGTTTTCTTTGGAATAAGGAAATAGAGGGAGTAAAACCCTATACCCCGTTGAGGAATGGGTACCTCTTCTATTGTCCCTTGAACAAGGAGCACAGTGACCTCTTGACCTAACTGGTCAATGAGAGAGGTCTGAGAATTGAACTGTCTTACCATTGTAGGAGGGGGCATGCTGAGAAAATGAAGCTTGTACCCCTCTCTTACAATAGACAGAGTCCAATTTTCTGCTGCTATCTGAGCCCATCTGGGGGAAAATGACATAACCTTCCTGGGATGGTGGAGGGTTCTGGGCAGTTCAGGTTCAGGAAGGCAAAGTTCTCTAGAAAGGAGTCAAAGCCCCTGTGGAGGCTGAGTCTGCTCAGCCGGTTGAGGCTTAGCTGCTTTTGTCTTTCTTTGTCTAGGTTGTTGCTGCTGTCCCTTTTGGGCAGACTGACTTAAATGATGCCCCTGCTGGGTATAGGAGAGAGAAAACTTCTTCTTCTTACTGAAGAATGGTTTCTTACAGGATTTCTTCCTCGCAGGATCAACTGTAGATTTAGATAATCTATCCAAAGTGATATTGTCAGCATCTATCTCATTAGCTTTTTCCTGCCAGTTCTTGCCAAAGAGATTCTCTCCAGTGCAAGGAATATTCCCTAGTTTATCCTGTACCCAAATTTCCAAGTCAGATGCCTGGAGCCAGGCAATCCTACATGCACCTATGGCAATGGCAGAGGTTCTGCTTATGCACTCAAAGCAGTCAAAGGCTGCACAATTCACAAACTTGGAAACATCCTGGGCATGTTTGACAAGGGCAAGGTAATCTTGCCTCTTATCAGGAACGAGAGGGCTCATAAGCTCTAAATCTCCTGTGACCTCCTTAAGGAACATTCCCATATATAAGATATAGGAACTGATCCTAGCAGAAAGCATGGTAGCCTGGAAGGTTCGACATCCAAAGGCGTCAAGAGTCCTACACTCACGTCCTGGAGGATTAGATGCATGCCTTTTTGCATTCTTTATCCTTCTCACAGCTGATTCCACCACCATGGAATGGTGTAGTAATCGAGTCTTCTGAAACCCAGGACAAGGAGGAACTCGATACATGGTGTCGAGTCTTCGAGAGTGAGGAGATGTGATTAGAGGTGTCTCCCACATCCTTAACATGAGATCATGGAAGATCTCATGAATAGATAAGGTAGCTGCCTCCTTGGGAGCTTTAGGGTATTGCAGGATTTCTAATTCCTTTGCCCTAGGCTCTTTTTCAGGAGCCACTGTGATGGAAAGACCTCAGGCCACATCTCGGATAAAATCCTGAAAGGACATATCCTGTGGTGGAGACATCCAATGCTGAGGAGAAGAGGAATCCTCAGGAAGAAGTACTCTGGTACTGGCACAGCTTTCAGAGTCTTCAGACTCATCTGAAGATTCGAAGTATCTCCAATCCGGGTGATCGTGCAAGGCACGGTACCGGTACCGATCGAAGTCGGCATCGGAGTGGTCCGGTACCGACTTGTCGATGCCGGATAGACACGCATGACTCGGTCCCGGTAGAATACCTGCCGATGTCGATGCAGTTGGTGCAGGCACCGGAGTCGGTGCTGGTACCGGTTGAATTGTCTGAAGCGGTTTCAGGGACATCGTGAGAAGAGCCACCAAACTGCGTTCAATAGCCAAGTATCTCTGGTCTGTCGACGCTGCCGATGCTTGGGTATCAGTACCGGATGAAGCGGCCGGTACCCCAGAGCATGGCACCAGTAGTTCTGCCGAGGTTGAAGCCTCAAGAACATCCTGGAGCCCCGTTAGTGCTTTGGAAGCCGAAGCCTCCCGCCGGGGCAATTTTGCCAGTGAAAGTCCCTCAAGGGCAATGCCAGAGGCATCTCAATGTCTAGAAGAAGATCTACCCTTTGCGGACCGGCTAGATTTATGTTTAGTTACCTGAGATCCATGGGAGGAAGACGAAGCCCTGGAAAGCGTAGTTACTCACCTGTAACAGGTGATCTCCGGGAACAGAAGGAATTTAGTCTTCACATATGGGTATCATCGGTACCGACGGAGCCTGCGCGGGAATGCTCCCCAGAGTCCAATAGGAACGCTTTTGGGAGCATCCCTCAGCACATGCGCGCTGCCTTCCCACCTTTCCAACTGTCCCTCTTCAGTTAAGTTTGTACCTGAGTGAAAGGATAGAGGGAGAGAGGAAAGAGACAAAGAGATAGAGAGACAAAGAGACAGAGAGACAACTCCTAGGGGAGGTAGGTGGGTTGTGAAGACTAAATTCCTGCTGTTCCCGGAGATCACCGGTTACAGGTGAGTAACTACGCTATCTCCAGGAACAAGCAGGAATGTAGTCTTCACATATGGGGGACTCCATAGCTGAATATGCCAGGAAGGTGCCAACCCAGAAAGATAGGCATCCTTCCTCCCACGGATCTCTGGCATTCCACCAGGGTTGGTGGGTAGGAGTTGAATTAAGTCTGAAAGAGATTTCGAAGAACAGCTTGGTCAAAGAAGGCATCCCGATCGGAGGCTTTATCCAGGCAGTAGTGGGCTGTAAAGGTGTGTACCGAAGCCCATGTGGCTGCTCGACAAATGTCATCGATAGACACAGAGTGGAGATTAGCCATGGAAGTAGCCATGGCTCTCACATTATGAGCTGTGACATGGTCCTGAAGAGGAAGACTCTTACTCTCATAAGCAAAGGATATGCATTGGGCAATCCATTTAGATAAAGTTATTTTGGAGACTGGAAGTCCCAAATGACTAGGGTCAAAAGATATAAAAAGTTGCGAGGACTTTCTATGCTGCTGTGTTCTTTGTATGTAAAAGGCTAAGGCCCTTTTACAATCCAAAGTATGAAGGTTTCTTCTGCATTAGAGGCATGAGGCCTCGGAAAAAATACAGGAAGATAAATTGATTGATTTAAATGAAAAGGCGAAACCACCTTTGGCATAAAGTGTGGATGAGTTCTAAGAACAACCTTATCATGATGAAACCTAGTATAAAGGAGGATCAGCCACTAAAGTTTGCAATTCACTAATGCGACGTGCAGAGGTGATTGCAATTAGGAAGATGACCTTCCAGGACAAAAACCTAAGGGTTGTAGTGGCCAAAGGCTCAAAAGGCGGCTTCATAAGCTGCCCGAGAACTAGATTTAGATGAGGTTTGGTTAATAGAAGGCCTCTCATAAATCTTGATATAGGGGATGAGAGGAAATTGGTTGTCCATTCAGAGGTTTATAAGAAGCTGCAACTGCACTAAGATGGACTCTTACTGAATTGGTCTTTAGACCAGAATTTGATAAGTAGAAGGAGATACTCTAGTATCGATTCTAAGAGTATGAGAAGGGGGTTTAATCCCTTCTTGGAGCACCATATAGTAAAACGTTTCCACTTGAAGGCATAAGATCTTCTTGTGGAAAGTTTCCTAGAAGCCTAAAGGATATCCTTTACCTGTTGGGGCAGGTTGAGATCATATGGGACTACATGAACTGTGGATGCCATATGTCCCAGTAACTGTAGTAGCTCTCGAGCAGTGAGGGAGGATTTGCCTGCTGCTTGAGAAGCTAGTTGCATTAAAAGATACCGGGCCTGTGGAAGGAAAGCCTTTGCCTGTCTGGTATCTAGACAGGCTCCTATGAATTCCAGGCATTGGGAAGGAACAAGTTGGGATTTTGGGACGTTTATTACCAATCCCAAGTATTGGAGAATTCGCATTGTACGGGACAGTGCAGTGCTGGCCTCTGCAAATGTAGGGGCTCGGATGAGCCAGTCGTCTAAGTAAGGGAAGACAAATATCCCCAGGGTTCGTAGAAATGCAGCTACTACTGCCATGCATTTCGTGAATACCCTTGGTGCTGAAGCCAGACCAAAGGGAAGAACCCTATACTGGAAATGTTTTCACCTGAAAAGGAAACATAAGAATTTCCTGTGATCTGGATGGATGAGAATGTGAGTGTATGCATCCTTTAAGTCTAGAGAGCAAAGCCAATCCTGGCTTTGAAGGTATGGCAGAAGAGTTCCTAGAGAAATCATTTTGAACGTCTCTCGAAACAGATATTTGTTCAATTCTCTGAGGTCCAGAATGGGTCTGTGTCCTCCTGTTTTCTTTGGAATAAGAAAATAGGGGGAGTAGAACCCTGCACCCTGTTGAAGAATGGGTACCTCCTCTATTGCCCCTTGGGCAAGAAGTGTGGAGACCTCTTGATTTAGCAGATTGTCTGCAGAGGTTTGAGAATTGAATTGCTTAAGAATTGTAGGAGGGGGCATGCTGTGAAAATGAAGCTGGTACCCTTCTCCTACAATGGACAGAGTCCAATCTTCTGCTGTTATCTGATGCCATCTGTTGGCAAAGTGGCATAACCTGCCCGGCATATTGGGGGGGTTGGGAACCCCTCAAGAGGCAGGAAGGCAAAGCTCTCTAGGAAGGAGTCAAAGCCCTTGAGGGGGCTGAACCTGCAGAGCTGGTTGGGCTCTCGGGCCTTTTGGCTTCTTTTGCTGTCTAGTTTGTCCCTTTTGGGCAACCTGACCCTGAGTTTGACTCTGCTGTGTATAGGAAGGATAAAATTTCCTCTTTTTCCTGAAAGAGGGATTTTTATAAGGCTTCTTTTTGGCTGGAGTGGCTGGAGATTTTGACAAAATCTAGAGTAGTATTGTCAGCATCTAACTCGTTAGCCTTTTCCTGCCAGTTCTTGCCAAAGAGATTCTCCCCCGTGCAAGGAATGTTGCCTAACTTTTCCTGTACCCAAGTCTCCAAGTCTGATGCCTTTAGCCAGGCAATCAGTCGTGCACAAATGGCAACAGCAGAGGTTCTGCTGATGCATTCGAAGCAGTCAAAGGCTGAACGATTAACAAATTTGGAGACATCTTGAGCATGTTTAACTAGAGCAAGAAAATCTTGTCTCTTGTCATCTGGGAGAAATGGGCTCATAAGTTCCAAGTCTCCTGTGACCTCCTTGAGGAACATTCCCATATATAGAATATATGAACTGATCCTAGCTGAAAGCATGGAAGCTTGAAAAGTTTGGCGCCCAAAATCATCCAGAGTCCTGCATTCATGACCTGGAGGATTGGATGCATGCCTCTTTGCACTTTTCATCCTACGCATGGCTGACTCCACTACCATTGAATGGTGTGGCAGCTGAGTTTTTTGAAATCCAGGACATGACGGAACTCGATACATAGTATGAAGTCTCCTAGAGTGAGGAGAAGTAGTCAGAAGTGTCTCCCACATTCTGAGCATCAAGTTATGCAGAATTTCATGGATAGGCAGAGTGGCTGCCTCCTTAGGAGCTTTAGGATACTGGAGAATTTCCAATTTCTTTGCTCTGAGTTCCTCTTCAGGAGCCACTGTGATTGAAAGACCTTTGGCCATATCACGGATAAAATCCTGAAAAGACATGTCCTCTGGAGGTGACATTCTGCGTTGGGGAGAAGAGGGATCTTCTGGGAGAAACCTTCTAGTACCAGCAGAATTGTCAGAGTCTTCGTAATCGGAGAAATCAAAGTATTCCTGACCCCGATGCTCCTGCAAAGCACGGTCCCGGTATCGATTGAAGTCGGTACCAAGTTGACCAGATACCGATCTGTCGATTCCAGCCAGAGATGGCATGGGAAGAATTCCCACCGGGGCCGGTAGTCGGTACCGGTACTGGTGTCTGTACCGGTATCAGTACCGGCATCGGTGTCGATGTCGGTACCGGTGCCCGTTGGACCAACGGTACCGCAGCTGAGAGAAGAGCTGCGATGCTACGTTCGATAGCGAGGAACTTCTGGTCTATAGACGCTGCCAACGCCTGGGTGTCGGTAGCTGTAAAAACGGCCGGAACCCCTGAGCATGGCACAGGTAGTTCTTGCGAGGTTGGGGCCTCGAGAACATCCTGAAGCCCCATCGATGCTTTGGAAGTCAAAGCCTCCCGCCGGGGCTGTTTTGCCGGTGTGGTTCCCTCAAGGGCAATGCCAATGGCCTCTCGATGTTTAGCAGGAGAGCTACCCTTTGAGGACCGGCTTTTATGTTTAGTTACCTAAGATCCATTGGAGGAAGAAGAGGCCCTTGACGATGTCGATGCAATGGATCTGGCATCCGAAGAAAAGAGGGTACCGAGCTTTGCAGCCCAGTTCTGTCTTCCTTTTTTATTCATCCCCATACAGGAGAGACATTCTATTGGAGAATGTTCAGGCCCTAAACATTAGAGACACCAATCATGGGTAGTGACGGAAATGGTAGTGCCACACTTACTACATTTTTTAAAACCACTAGTTGGTTTTTCCATGTTTTAGGAATATGGGGCCTAGTGCCCAAAATGGCGCCTAGCACCAAAAGAGAAAAGTTTCTGAAGAGAAACAGTTTAAAGCATACGTTTTTTTTTTTTTTAAAAAGAAAAGAAAAGAACCGGCGGTACCAGTAAGCATCATGCGGCATGCAAATGCAACCACAAGAAAACAAATTTAAAGACGGAATTTTCTGCGGTGACAGGGAATAGATCCTGTCGGCTCCGCGGAAAACAAAGAACTGAAGAGGGACAGTTGGAAAGGCGGGAAGGCAGTGCGCATGTGCTGAGGGATGCTCCCAAAAGCATTCCTATTGGACGCTGGGGAGCATTCCCGCGCAGGCTCCGTCAGTACCGACGATACCCATATGTGAAGACTACATTCCTGCTTGTTCCTGGAGATGACGTCGATGCCACGGAAGCTGCATTGGAGGGAAAAAGGGTGCTAAGTTTAGCAGCTCGGTTTTGCGGTCCCTTTTCGACATCATCCCACAGGCAACACACTCAGAAATAGAGTGGTCAGGACCTAAACATTTGAGACACCACTCTTGGGTGTCAGTGACGGAGATGGTACCGCCATACTTAGAACACTTTTTAAAACCCGAAGCGGGTTTTTCCATTTTGAAGGAAAAAGTTGGGCCTAGTGCCCAAAATGGCACGTTGAACCTGAAGAGAAAATTACTGGAAAGACTCCAGAAGAAAGTTTTTTTGTTTTTGTTTTTTTAAAGAAGAAAAGAAAAAAGAACCGGCGGTACCGGTGTAGCGTCGAGGGAAGGCAGACGCGACCACAAAAAAGAAGAATAGAAGGGATTTTTTTTCTGCGGTGACAGGATGTGCGACCTGTCGGCTCCGTGGAAAACGAAAAACTGGAGAGGGACAGTTGGGGAAGGCAGCACGCAGGCGCTGTGGGATGCTTCCAAAAGCTTTCCTATTAGACGCTGGGGAGCGTTCCTGCGCAGGCTCCGTCGGTACTGACGATACCCATATGTGAAGACTACATTCCTGCTTGTTCTTGGAGATTCCGGCTAAGGCCCCCTAATGATACTAGGATGTAATCTAGGTGCCACCATGTGCTGTGGGCCCTGGAAGTATGGGTGTAATCACTAACTCCAGGATGAAGGGTCCAACACACATCGATCAAGCCCACCATTCTCTATAAATAACCTATCTTTTGTTTGTCCAGCCCTGTGGCCAGGCACTCCCAGATCGATCCAATTCCGGATCATGGGGGCAGTTGAAGCCCACCGCCAGAAATATCTGCCTCTTTGCATCCTGCTGTAATCGCTGCTATACCTTCTTAAAAAAAGGCACGATCAATTCTCATTCGGTGTGTAAATATTGGCTAAGAGTATCTTCTCATTGTACATGGTAGCTCGCAGGAAAATATAGCACCCGTGAAGATCTAACTCCTGAACCACCACCTCTAAGAGGAAACTGCGCCTCACCAAGACCACCAACCCCCCTTCTGAGTGCCAGAGGAAGCCCCAAACATAGTTTCTACCCAGTCACGCCTCAGCTTACCATGTTCCACCTCACTTAAGTTTGTCTCTTGGAACATAGCCACCTGAACCACCTGACAGTTCAGGGCTTGAAGAATCTTTGTGTGCTTGATCGGTGAACTGATTCCCCCCACGTTACATGAGGCCACCTGTAATTTAAGGGACATCACCCCTCTCCCAGGTTACCTGCACGCCGTCTCTTATTTATTTATTTATTTATTTTATTTTATTTATTTATTACAGGCTCTTATATACCGCTCTATTCAGAATCAGCGCGGTTCACAATATAACAACATACCATAACAACAAACTGTTAGGTTTTTACAGAGAACAAGGTCAGAGAACTTGGATAAAACATGGGACGTCATTACTTATGAAATATCCTCTTAGGTGCCGCCCAGCCTCAGCCCCCAAGCATCCTATCCACTCACATAACAATAGGAAAGTTTGGTTCTGGACTGCGGGTCTCCCACCCCTCCCCTCCACCTCCCTTCCCCCCTTCCTCTACCCTTCCCCAAACATATCAAGATTCCCCTCCTTTTCCACCTTCCATTCCTATTGCTATCCCTTCCATTTACACCTCCCCAGATTCAGGACCGTACCTAGCCCTGTGCGAGCGGTGCGGCCGCACCGAGTGCAAAGGCTTAAGTGGCACATTTCAGCTGACTGCCATTGCCTGCCGCCGCCACTTTCTTCTCTTAGCAGCAGCAGGCAACGGCAGACAGCTGAAATGAGCCCCTTAAGCCTTCGCACGGCACTCTAACCAGGTCTGGTCCCTCCCTCCTCTAACTTGCACATCGGGTACACCTCTTCTCTCCCGCCGCCGTCCAGAAAGTGACTAGATGGAGGTACGGGGGGGGGGGGGGGCACGCACCCGATGTGTAAGTCTCACAGGGCCCGATTCACACTCTGTACAGCCCTGCCCAGATTCACCAATCAGCTCCCCCCTCTTCCATCCCAACTGCACACATCAATAATACACACACCCAAAGCCCAACCACTAATTGCATCACCACCATACTCCGTAACTTTGGAGCAAGCCACGCTCTAAGCGCCGGGGCACCCTGATCCCATAGATTCATCCCCTCCCCTCCTGAACCCCAACAGAATCAATAACCAGTACTTCAAGTCCTTCCACCCCTTCCCTTAGCCACCTCCAAAGTTATTTGCCATCCTTCAAAAGTCTAACAGAACCCTGTAGGCGACATATGGAGCCAAATCTTCCTATTAACAATTGGCACAGTAGTCCCACAGTCACCTCAGCCAAAGGCCATCTCTGGCATCCTCAGCTTCAGCATCTCCACAAACGTCCTCGCTGCTGCCGCATTGTCAAAAGCCTGTACTGCTCCTGCGTGGCACACTCTCAGGAGCGCCAGATAGGCCAGCATGAAATGGATTCCTTTTTTGAAAAGTTCTGCATATATTGGCGCAGATTCCTTCTACTTTGATGCAGAATAGTCCTGAAACATTACAATGACTTGATTTTCCAACCAGGTCCCGCTTCTTATGATAGACTTGCAACAGAAGCGCTTTGTGGGACAAGTTTAAGATTCTTGCCAGGACTGGTCGTGACCTGCTCAGACCCTCCATCCTTGCCCCTAATCGGTGGGCCCATTCAACCCTAATTTTGCTGACCAAGTCCTCCGGGCCTAGTTCTTTGGGTGGCCAGTTTTCAAATCAGTCCGGCAAATGTTGGTCGGTCCAGGCCTCCAATCAGTCTATTATTATTCCACCTGGACTGATTTTCTAAATCATCCACTATAGCAAGGAGCATTTCAATCTGCTCTTAGTGTGCTTTGAGATCCCGGTCATGCTGGGACTCAGCATCCTCCAGCGAAGATACCCAGTGCTCGACTTCCTCCATGCTCCGCCCTACCTCTGTAAGTGCATCCCCCATAGATTCTAGTTTTTAACAAATGGTCGAATTTGGGCTCAAGTAACTTGACCACCTCACGCTATCAGCACCCAGTGAGGCAGGCTGATCCGCTGCGGTCATCATCTTGGACTCTCGGGCTGGCTTCTCATGGTCTTTTTTTGTGTTGGACCGCATGTTATCTGTGTTGAGTTAGTTTCCCACAGCACCCTGAGACTGTCCTTACCCGATAGCACAGTTACTTACCTGTAACAGGTGATCTCTGGGAACAGCAGGAATTAGTCCTCACATATGGGTACGTCGGTACCGACGGAGCCCGCGCGGGAAAGCTCCCCAGCTTCCCAGAAGGAAAGCTTTTGGGGCCTCCCACTGCGCATGCACGCTGCCTTCCCGCCTTCCTGACCAACTCTCCTCAGTTCGAGTTTAAAGCTGAGACAATAGAGAGAGGAAAGGAAAGAGAGAGATAGCTACAACTCCTAGGGGAAGTGGGTGGGTTGTGAGGACTAATTCCTGCTGTTCCCAGAGATCACCTGTTACAGGTAAGTAACTGTGCTATCTCCAGGAACAAGCAGGAATAAGTCTTCACATATGGGGACTCCCTAGCTAAGATGCCCGGGAGATCCCCTGAAGGGTATGAGACCCTGAAAGGTTCCTCATCTTCCTATGGATCTCAGGCATCCATTCAGGGAAGGTGGGCAGGAGTTGTTCAAGAATGGAACAGGTGTCTGAGGACAGCCTGACCAAACAAGGCATCCCGGCGGGAGTCCTTGTCCAAACAGTAATGGGCTGTAAAGGTATGAACTGAGGCCCAGGTGGCTGCTCGACAGATCTGGTCAATGGACACAGAGTTAAGATGCGCCATAGAGGTGGCCATGGCCCTCACATTGTGAGCGGTGACATGGCCCTCCAGAGAAAGGTTCTTACTCTGGTAAGCAAGAGAGATACACTGAGCAATCCAATTGGAGAGTGTTCTTTTGGAGACTGGAAGTCCTAAATGAGAAGGATCAAAAGCAACAAAAAGCTGAGAAGACTTTCGATGTTGCTGTGTCCTGTGGAGGTAAAAGGCAAGAGCTCTTTTACAGTCTAGAGTATGAAGGTTCCTCTCTGCACTGGATGCATGAGGAGCTGGAAAAAAAACAGGTAAATATACCTCTTGATTAAGATGAAAAGGGGAGACCACTTTAGGCATAAAGTGGGGATTGGTCCTAAGGACCACCTTATCATGATGGAACCTTGTATAAGGTGGATTAGCCACTAGAGCTTGCAGTTCACTGATACGGCGAGCTGAGGTGACTGCAATAAGAAAAATAACCTTCCAGGAAAGAAATTTCAGGGAGGTAGTGGCTAAGGGTTCAAAGGGTGGCTTCATAAGCTGACCAAGAACCAAATTTAAGTCCCATGCCACCGGAGGAGGTCGAATGGGAGGTTTAGTTAAGGTTAGGCCTCTCATGAATCTTGCAATAAGAGGATGAGAGGAAACAGGTTGTCCATTGATGGGCTTAAGTGAAGCCGCAATAGCACTCAAATGGACTCTTATTGAATTCGTTTTGAGTCCTGCATTGGAGAGATGCAGGAGATATTCCAAAAGAGAATTCAACGGGAGTGCTAGAGGGTTAAGACCCTTGTGAGCACACCAAATGGAAAATCTTTTCCATTTAAAAGCGTAAGAACGCCTAGTAGAAGGTTTCCTAGAGGCGTGTAGGATATCCTTCACTTGCTGCGAAAGATTGAAGTCTTGAAGGTCTAGGCCTTCAGTAACCAAGCTCTGAGGTGAAGGGACTTGTGGTTTGGGTGCCACAAAGTCCCCTCCTCCTGAGACAGAAGGTCTGGAGCCGCTCCCAAGTCCAGGGAGGGGGCTTGGGAGAGATGCAGAAGTAGAGGGTACCACACTTGGCGTGCCCAGCGTGGAGCTATGAGGATCATGGACCCTTGATCCCTTTGAAGTTTGAACAGAGTCTTGGGAATCAAAGGAATGGGTGGAAAGGCATACAGGAAGGCCTGACCCCAATGAAGGAGGAAGGCATCCTTGGCCTGAACTCCCTGACACGGAATTCTGGAACAGAACCGGGGAAGTTTGGCATTCCACGGACTTGCAAAGAGGTCTATGTCCGGGGTTCCCCATTTCTGGAAGATTCTGAGTACCTGATCCATGTGCAGGGACCATTCGTGTGGAAGCAGAACTCGACTGAGTCTGTCTGCCCAAGAGTTTTGGATTCCTGGAAGATATACTGCCAGGAGATGGATTTGATGCTTTCCGGCGAAGGCCCATAATCTTAGAGCTTCGTTGCAAAGCGACAGAGAGCCAGTCCCTCCTTGTTTGTTTATGTAAAACATGGCTACTTGATTGTCCGTGTGAATAAGGACTGTCATGTTGCTGAGGAGGGTATGAAAAACTCTGAGAGCCAGAAAGATTGCCAAGTGGTTGATATGAAGGGTGGTCTCCTGTGGAGACCAAGTGCCCTGAGTGGAGAGATCTTGAAGATGAGCTCCCCAACCTGTTTGGGAGGCATCTGTTGTGAGGGTTGCTTGGGGCAACAAAGGTTGAAAGGGGGCCCCCAACAACAGATTTGGAGTGGACATCCACCATTGGAGAGACCAAAAGAGACGTTTGGAGTTTGCTATTTGGTCTGAGAGAGCTCCTGATGCTTGAGTCCACTGGGTGGATAAAGTCCATTGAGCTGCTCTCATATGTAGGCGAGCATAAGGCACCACATGTACTGTGGAGGCCATGTGGCCTAATAGTTGCAGCATCTCTCTGGCAGTCAAGTGGCTTCTGGACTGAGTCTGAGAGGCCAAGTGCACTAGACGTTGGCAACGGGCCTGAGGCAGATAGGCCCTTGCAGTGGTGGTATCCAACCAGGCCCCTATGAATTCTAGGGATTGAGTAGGGGTGAGTTGGGACTTTGGCAGATTGATGACAAGTCCCAGATACTGCAGAATGCGCCTGGTGCGGTCCAGGGAAGTCTGAGCCTCGGATTGAGATGGAGCTCGGATGAGCCAGTCGTCCAGGTATGGGAAGACAAAAATTCCCATGGCACGTAGAAATGCAGCTACTATTGCCATGCATTTGGTAAATACCCTTGGAGCAGAGGCTAGACCGAAGGGAAGTACTCTGTATTGGAAATGTTTTCCCTGGAACAGAAACCGTAGGAATTTTCTGTGGGATGGATGGATGAGTATATGTGTACGCATCCTTGAGATCTAGAGAACAAAGCCAATCCTGACTCTGTAGGTATGGAAGGAGAGTACCTAGAGAAAGCATCTTGAATTTCTCCTTGCATAGAAATTTGTTCAATTCTCTGAGATCCAGAATGGGTCTGTACCCCCCTGTTTTCTTGGGAATGAGAAAATAAGGGGAGTAAAAACCTGACCCCTGTTGAAGAGGAGGAACCTCTTCTATTACCTTTTGGGCGAGAAGAGTGGTCACCTCCTGACCCAACAGGTGTAGGAGAGATGGGGGAGAATTGAAGCTTCTCACCATGGTATGGGGAGGAAGGTTGGAGAAATGTAGTTTGTAGCCCTCTCTGATGATAGAGAGGGTCCATTGTTCTGATGTGATTTGCTCCCATCTGGGAGCAAAATGAGTTAACCTTCCTGGAATGGTGAGAGGTTCTGGATGTTTTAGAGCCAGAAAGATTAAGTTCTCTAGTTTTAAGTCAAAAACCCTGAGGGGGTTGGGACTGCTGGGCTGTAGCAGCCCCTGCAGGTTCTGCCCTGGCCTGTTTAGGCTGCTGACGCTTAGGAGCAAAGCGTGCTGCAGAAGATTGCTGGCCAGTATTTGTGGCAAATCTGGCCTTCTTGTAGAAAGGCTTCTTGAAAGATTTTTTCTTGACAGGGGTAGAGGTAGACTTAGAAAGTCTATCTAAAGCAGCATTTTCTGCATCCATTTGAGTGGCTTTGATTTGCCACTCCTTACCAAACAGATTCTCACCTGTACAGGGCAAATTTCCCAACCCATCCTGGACCCAGGGTTCTAGGTCAGAGGCCTGGAGCCAAGCAATTCTGCGAGCCGCTATGGCAATACCTGAGGCTCTGCTAGCACCCTAAAAGGAGTCAAAGGCTGCTCTGTTGGAGAACTTTGAAATATCTTGGGTATGCTTCAGCAAAAGAAGGAATTCCTCCTTTCTATCCTCTGGGATAAAGGGGAGAAAATGGCGTATTTTTAATGCAATTTCCTTCAGAAACATGCCCATATAGAGGCTGTATGAATTGATTCTGCCAATAAGCATACTTGCTTGGAAGATTTTTCTACCAAAAGCATCCAGAGTCCTACATTCTCTTCCTGGAGGAGTAGAAGAGTGTCTTTTTGTACTCTTGATCCTTTTCATAGCTGACTGCACCACGATGGAGTGGTGAGGGAGCTGAGTTTTTTGAAACCCAGGAGAAGGGGGGACACGATACATGGTGTCCAGACGACGAGAATGTGGAGAGAGGGTGAGAGGAGTCTCCCATAAGTCCATCATGTGTTCTTGAAGAATTTCATGGATGGGCAAGCTGACTGCCTCTTTGGGAACCTTAGAGTATCCTAAAATGTCTAACTTTTTTGCTCTAGGTTCTTTTTCAGAGGATACTGAAATAGAAAGACCTTTAGCTACTTCAATGATGAAGTCTTGAAAGGATAAATCCTCTGGAGGAGACATTCTCCTCTTTGGAGAAGAGGGCTCCTCAGGTAGAGTAAGGGATACTTCAGCAGAGTCATCTGATGAATCAGAATCATCAGAAGACTCAAAGTATCGTCTGTTTGCTTCCAGGGATCGATAAGCGTATCGACCGGTATCGACATCGGGGGTACCCAGAACCGGATTGGTATCGGGAAAAACCCCGAAACCGGGAACCGGAATCGGTATCCTGGTCGATGTGGATGGCCTGGGTACCGGCATCGGTTGTGGTACCGGAACCGAAGTCGGTACCGCAGGGTGCAGTACCAAGGGCTTCGCAGCCTTAATGAAAGCCAAAATGGCCTGCTGCATGGATTGAACTGTATGATCCATGGACGCCACGACTGTCTGGATGTCGGTACCGGATGATTGAGCTGGTACCCCAGAACAGTATAACAGGTGATCGGTCGAGGCTGTGCCATCGATGTCAACCTGTAACCCCATAGGAGGAGCTTTGGAAGCCGGAGCTTCCCGCCGGGGTTGTTTGGCTGGGGCAGGGTCCTCAGGGTCAAGCCCAGGGGTATCTCGATACTTAGAGGGAGATTTGCCCTTTGAGGATCTGCCAGAGGAATGTTTGGTTACCTGAGATCCATCAGGAGAGGAAGACCTGGAAGATGTCGATGCTCGAGTATCTGTAGAAAACAGCATGTGAAACTTGGCTGCCCGGTTTTGTAAGCCACGTTTAGACATCAAAGAACAGGATGGGCAATCCGGAATGGAATGGTCAGGCCCCAAACATTTAAGACACCATTCATGGGTGTCTGTGACTGAAATAGTACCGCTGCACTTGGTGCATTTTTTAAACCCAGAGCTTGTTTCTCTATGAGGGAGAATTTGTGAAGGCCTAAAGGCTTCACAGAACAAACACACCAAGTGGGGAAAAAATAAATTTTTTTTTTTTTTTTAAAGAAATAAAGGAAAAAAGACCGGCGGTACCGGTCTGGAATCGGGGAAGGCAGACACGCGGCCAAAGAAATAAATTAAAATAACAACTTCTTCAGCGGTGACAGGAACACGACCTGCTGGCTCCGCGGAAAAAGAAGAACTGAGGAGAGTTGGTCAGGAAGGCGGGAAGGCAGCGCGCATGCGCAGTGGGAGGCCCCAAAAGCTTTCCTTCTGGGGAGCTTTCCCGCGCGGGCTCCGTCGGTACCGACGTACCCATATGTGAGGACTTATTCCTGCTTGTTCCTGGAGATTGCCAGGTTGTGCTTCAACAAAACGGGGACTGTCGCTACCGTCAAAAGATGTTTGAGCAGGGTCCCCCTGGAGTGGTGAGAAACGTCCTCATGTGACTCCTTAGCAGTTGACGTACAGTTAATGCACATTAACACATTATTTCACATTAAGCACAGAGAAGGTAATTTTGTAAGGAGCATTAGTTTATCGTGCATATTTTCTGCTTATTTTATAAATTATTGCATATTTTACTTTATAAAATAAGGGCATAAATGGTGGAAAACATGTATTCAACTAGAAGTAAGCACTTACACAGCTCTAGGGCTGGTGTAAATGTCTGCACCTAGACTTTGCAAGAATGTATGCAAGTTATAGTAATTTATAACTATCATGGGTAAATTTGTGCTCCACCTATGATCTGCCCCATCTCCACTCCTGTGTATACCGACACTGAAAGTATGCACTATCAGTCTGATGCTCGTACCACATCATACATATGAACTACTAAAATGCTGTGATTTACGCAACGACATGTGAAAATATTGATTCAAAATTTAAAATGACTTCCACAGTTAGTAAATAGGCTCCTTGGAGAATAATGAGGCTTATATTATTTAACATGCATTAATGCGCATTAAATGAGCTTTAAAAGAGTTAACATACACTAGTAAATGAGGCTCTGTATTTGCTGCAATCTTAATCGGTCTGTAAGGACTCCAAGTTTTATTTAAATTTCAAAAATGCAATAAAAGTATACTTTACAAAAAACTGTGAAAATTAGGCAATTCTGTATACATTGGCATGACAGTTCCTGTAGAACTGCTTTAAATAGTACCAGAGATTTGTTAATCAGTGAGCTAGAGGTCATTGGCTTGGTTGACATGTACTCTGTTGGTATATGCAGGGGAACAAAGATGCGCAAAGAAGGGCCTTATGACACAGGTCTGCAACTAAAAAGCTGTTTGATTATTTTCATCTAATTTCCATGTATTTTGGTGTGCTGAAAACAAATAAAATATTGAAAAAACTAGACGTCATGATTTGCCACAACATGCAAAACTGTCTTCAAATTTATCATTTTTTTTCAAATTACTATTAATTAATTCACATAAGTGCATTTAAGATACAAAATGCCAAAAAAACCTTAAAGGGATTGTCCGAGTTATGTAAAAAAAAAATATAGCACTGTAAATCTGATGGTCAGCAATATATACATAAGCTAAGCAAGTTTTAAGTCCATGCTTCTAATGGTAGAAGGGGTTAATCTTTCCTGAAGAATCCAGTGGGAGGGAGACACAGGGCAGATAGCAGCAGCTCCGGTCAGTGCAGGGGGGCATGGCCAGCACTGTGACGTCTCGTGTACAGACACAGAGCTGCTCTCTCCTGCATGCCACACTTGTGCACGAATCATCATCAGGTTCTTGGTTCTAGGCTGTTCACACTTTTTCATCGCAATTCGTGTTAGCTCGTCATTCTTCAACCGTTCTGCTATGGTTCCGCGAAAGTGTATTAATTTGCCAGACAGTTTCTGTTTCATCTGTGGTGAATATACAGTGTTGAAGCAACAGCAGACTATTACAGACTTTGTGAAAAAAGTATACTTTGCATACTTTGGACTAAAAATTGGAGATCAAGATAAAGTCTGGGCGCCTCATAAAGTGTGCAAACGGTGTGTTGAGGACCTCCGAAACTGGTTCAAGGGTAAGAAAAAATCTTTCCATTATGGGATTCCTATGGTATGGCGAGAGCAAAAGAACCATAGTGACGACTGTTACTTTTGTTCATGCGATGTGAATGGGTTTAATTCCAAATGGAAACATTCCATTTCATACCCCAATCTTCATTCGGCAATTCGTCCCATCCCCCATGGCACAGATATACCAGTACCCAAGCCCCCTGCTATCTTGGAAGAGACACCTAGCTCTGATGAAGATGAAGTCATACCTGAACCAGAGATGACGAATCAAGTTCTGACTTTGAAGATGATACAAGACCAAAATTGTTTTCTCAGGAGGAGATGAATGATTTGGTAAGAGACTTGAATCTTCCCAAAGATGCCGCTGAGTTACTCGGATCAAGGCTGAAAAGCAGGAATTTATTGTTGCCAGGAGTGTCATCTTCATGGTTCAGACATCGTGAAAAGGAGTTCGTTCCTTACTTCGCCCAGGAAGACAAGTTGGTTTATTGCATCGATGTCGAAGGTCTGATGGGTCAATTTAAAATCCAATATGATTCAGAGCAATGGCGTCTTTTTATAGATTCTTCAAAAAGAAGTCTCAAAGCAGTTTTACTCCACAACGGTTTTTACGCTTCCATACCTGTAGGTCATTCCGTACACTTGAAGGAAACCTACGAAAACTTGGAATTGGTTCTTCGTAAACTTAAATATGAAGACCATGGTTGGCAAGTGTGTGGGGACTTGAAGGTCTTGTGCATGCTGCTCGGGCAACAAGCTGGGTATAACCAAATATCCTTGTTTTCTGTGTCTATGGGACAGTCGAGACCAACAAAATCACTGGACCAAGAAGAGTTGGCAGCTGAGGGTGCTAACAGTTGGTGAAAAAAATGTCCTCTGAGAAACTTTGGTACCTTCCCATAAAGTTCTTCTACCACCTCTCCACATAAAATTGGGATTGATGAAGCAATTCGTAAAATCACTTCCAAGAGATGGAGAATGCTTCAAATACTTGGTCACCAAGTTTCCAGGCCTGTCGGAGGCAAAATTGAAGGAAGGTGTGTTCGTCGGACCAGACATTAGAAGGCTTATAGTTGATCAAGAGTTTGTCAATACCATGACGGATCCTCAAAAAGAAGGGTGGATTGCATTTAAAGAAGTACAGAAATGTTTAGGCAATAACAAAGATCCTCACTACAAAAAGATCGTCGGACGAATGCTGAAAGCATTTCAAGCTTTAGGTTGCCTGATGAGTTTGAAAGTGCATTTCCTCCAGTACCACCTTGACTACTTTCCTGAAAATTTGGGAGCTGTGAGTGAGGAACAAGGTGAACGATTCCACCAAGACATTAAAGAGATGGAAAGGAGATACCAGGGAAAATGGAGCATTACAATGATGGCAGATTACTGTTGGATGCTTCAGAGAGACATTCCAGATGCTACTCACAAGCGTAAATGCACCAAGAGGAGCCTCACAAGGACGAAGAATCGAGTTTAGTGTGTGTAGGTGAGCTCATTTCAGTTCAAAAAGGATTTTCATGAAAATATTGTAATACAACTTTAATTTTATAAGTCTATTTCCATTTATTTTTAGGTATTGCCTTATTTACATAAGAACATAAGATATGCCATACTGGGTCAGACCAAGGTCCATCAAGCCCAGTATTCTGTTTCCAACAGTGGCCAATCTAGGTCATATGTACCTAGCAGTTTCCCCAAGGGACACAGGTTCCACAATGCTTGTAGTGCTTCAAGCATTGATATCCTGGGTCCCTTCTTAATAATGGTTTATGGACCTTTCCTCCAGGAACTTGTCCAAACCTTTTTTAAATCCAGCTACACTAACAGTCTTTACTACATCCTCCAGTAACAAATTCCAGAGTTTGATTACACGTTGAGTGAAAAAATATTTTCTTTTATTAGTCTTAAATAGTTTACCCTGTAGCTTCATTGCATGTCCCCTAGTCTTTCTATATTCTGATAAGGTAAACAATCGATCTACGTTTACCAGTTCCACTCCAGTCATTAATTTATAGACCTCTATCATATCTCTCCTCAGCCGTCTCTTTTCCAGGTTAAAGAGCCCTAACCTTTTTAGCCTTTCTCCACAGGAGTATCCTTCCATCCCCTTTACCATTTTGGTGGCTCTTCTCTGAACCTTTTCTAAAATCGCTATATCCTTTTTAAGATACGGCGACCAGAATTGCACACAATATTCAAGGTGCGGTCTCACCATGGAACGATATAGAGGTATTATAATATCTTTTGTTTTATTTTCCATTCCTTTCCTTATCATACCTAGCATTCTATTTGCTCTCTTGGCTGCTGCTACACACTGGGCCGAGGGTTTTAACATGGTATCCACAATGACGCCTAAATCTTTTTCCTGGGTGGTGGTTCCTAATGTGGAACCTTGCATCATGTAACCATAGTTTGGGTTGTTCTTCCCTAGGTGCATAACCTTGCACTTGTCCACATTAAATTTCATCTGCCATTTTGATGCCCAGTCTTCCAATTTATCAAGATCCTCTTGCAATTTTCCACAATCCTCTTGGGTTTTAACAACTTTAAATAGTTTTGTGTCATCTGCAAATTTGATAACTTCACTCGTTATTCCACTTTCCAGGTCATTTATGAATATTTCAAAAAGCAGCAGACCCAGCCCAGATCCTTGGGGTACACCACTATTCACCTTTCTCCATTGGGAAAATTGGCCATTTAGCCCTACCCTCTGCTTTCTATCTTTTAATCAGTTCCTGATCCATAATAGTACACTGCCTCCTATCCCATGACTCTTTAGTTTTGCCAAAAGTCTCTCATGAGGGACCTTGTCAAAGGCTTTCTGAAAGTCCAGATACACAATATCAACTGACTCACCTTTGTCCACCTGATTATTCACTCCTTCAAAAAAACAACAGATTAGTAAGACAAGATCTTCCTTGTCTAAAGCCATGTTGGCTGTCTCCCATTAGGTCATGACTATCTACATGCTGAGTAATTTTATTCTTTATGATGGTTTCTACCATTTTTCTTGGTACTGATGTCAGGCTCACCGGTCTGTAGTTTCCCGGATCACCCCTGGAACCCTTTTTAAAAACTGGTGCTACAATAGCGATCCTCCAATCTTCAGGTATTAGAGATGATTTTAATGATAGTTCACAGATTACTAATAGCAGGTCTGCAATCTCGTATTTCAGTTCTTTCAACACCCTTGGATGTATACCATCCGGCCCAGGTGATTTGCTACTCTTCAGTTTATCTAACAGTTGTAATACATCTTCCCGATGTATCGATATTTCCTTCAATTCTTCCGCACCTTTAAATACCACTTCAGTCATGGGTAACATCCTACATCTTCCGCAGTAAAGACTGAAGCAAAGAATTCATTCAGTCTCTCCGCTATCGCCTTGTTGCCTCTTAGTGCTCCTTTAACCCCTTTATCATCTAATGGACCAACTGACTCTCTCACAGGTTTTTTGCTACGAATGTATTTGAAAAGGTCTTTACTTAGCGTTTTTGCCTCCGCAGCAAGCTTCTTCTCAAATTCTACCTAAATTGTCAGGAAACATGATGTCCTATGACAAAATGGAGGTTATTTTCGGATTCAGCGCACCAAAAAACAAAGATTACGTGGAATAACCAAAACAGCTCTCGAAAAAAAGTTTTTTGCAGACCTGTGTTATTGTTGTTAAGTTCCATCAAGTCTGTCGACTCTGGATAGTGTCACACCCCCAGGGGCCCTATCGGTGGGGTCAGGTATTGCCTGATGATTCCTCCTCTTGGCTCTGTCAGTACTGCAGGCAGCCTTGCCTGGCCCTCTGAGAGTGGTAGTTGTACCTTTCTATTATATGAACCACATAACACACTTCAATTCCAAATTAGGGCTTTATTCCCCGTCCACGAGGTTTTTTTCTCTTTCTTGGCAAAACAAATAACAGACCACTTCGGGCATATAACAAATTAAATGTGTAACAAAAATAGCTTACTTCAGCTTTTAAATACAAACAAAAGAAAATAATTAAACAGCCTCACTGTTCCTAATACAGCCTTTTCTTTTGTTGCTACAGCACAGCTCACTTCCACTGCTTTAAACTCTGGTTATCTTCAACCATTTACCTTAGAGAGAACTCTGGGTCAATCACAGATAATGAACAGTCCATTGGTTCAGGAACAACTGGTATATCTGAATTCTCACATTCCATTAATTCATATTCATCTGAACCCTTAATTCTAGGATCAGCTGTTTCACAGGGATAAGACTGGTTTGCTCCGTCAAACAGGAAGTTGCTCTGTCCCTCTGCACAAATGCCTTGCTGGGAAATACCATAAGGTTTTGAATGGGGCTCATAGGAGCTCTGCCCCTGTTGGTAACCAAAAGGATATTTCAAACCTTCACTAGCTCGGCTACTAGAGCATTTGTGGTATGTTCTGAGCTTGCTCGGGTCTAGCCCTTGCAACACAGCTGCCCTGGATTGCACTGCTCGAGACGGAACCTTATCACAGGTTGGGAGTTTAAACTTGCTAGCAAAATCACAAGCTTCTTCAGGTAAGAAAACTTCTCTTCTTTTAAAGCTTCTAGCACAAGGGAAGAAGTTATTCTCTGTTTCTCTTAAGCTTGTTTTATGTTGGCTTTTCCTGTTACTTCGGGGTTTTACCCACTCAGGTAGGAAACAGCCTCTATTAGCATTTCCTGCTTTGTTACCTTCTATGGAAGATTTCCTACGTCTCTCGTGGCCTCCATGCATACACACAGTATCTGGCTGCTGATTTCCACACTTCTCATACAGGTCTAGGGACTCACTCAGACCTTTGCGTTGGTTCTTCTGCTGATCCAATAGTTCATTCTCTCTTTCTCTTTCATTCCAGTTCCATTCTTTCCACAGCTTCAGCTGCCCTTTCCACTGTCTCTCTTGCTGTGACCCTCGTTGGCTCACCTCCTCTCTCTCTCTAACTATTTGTGAGCGTGTTTTATGTCTGTGTCTTTGGGCTCCACCTCCACCCAGCTGATTCCTATCAGGCAATGCAAACTCCCTTTGCTTGCTATCTGGGTGTGTCTTCCCAGCCCTTATCCACGTGTGCCCTGGTTGTCTATAGCAACCATCTGACAATTTTCTGTTTACGCTGTCATCTCTTCCCTGATCATCCCTGCTGATCTGCATTTTCTCAGGTTCCGTTAGGTCTACCTTGTGACAATAGTTATTCTAAAATATGTTTAATCTTCAGTAAGGCGGCTCATAGTTGATAGAGTGGTATCCATAGCTGCTGTTATTGTATCAATCCATCTCATTGCTGGCTTCTCTTTTATGTTGACATTCAGCCTTGCCAAGTATGATGTCCTTCTCTAAGGATCTCTCTCTTTGCATGATGTGTCCAAAGTATGAAAGTCAAAGTCTTGTCATCTGAGCCTCTAAAGAAAGCTTAGGTTTGATCTCCTCTAGTACTGACCGGTTTGTTCTCCAGGCAGTCCATGGTATACACAATATTCTTCGCCAGCACCAAAATTCAAAGGTATCAATTTTTTTCCTGTCTATCTTTTTCACTGTCCAGCTTTCGCATTCATCTGATGTTATTAAAAAATACATGGCTTGGACAAGTCAAATCTTTGTATGGACAGAGACATCTCTGCCCTTGAGAATTTTGTCTAGGTCCTTCATAGCCATTCTGCTAAGTTCAATGCGTCGTCAGATTTCTTGACTGCTTCTCATTTCTTTATTATGGATCCAAGCAGGTTAAAGTTGTCTGCTATTTCAATTTCTTCTCCATCAGCTATGATTTTGCCAGTTGTCTTCTTTACGTTAAGGTGCAGGCCTATTTTAAGGCTGTGTTCAGATCATCTTCACTTTCAGCCAGTATGTTAGTGCATTCAGCACAGCGAAGTTTGTTGATGATTCTTCCACCAATCCTCACACCTCGGTTGTCTTCATACAATCCTGCTTCTCTGATGATTTGTTCTGCATATAAATTAAACAGGTAGGGGAAAGTATGCAGCCTTGTCATACACTTTTGCTGATTTTAAACCATTTTCTTCCTTCTTGTTCTGTTCGAACTGTTGCTTCTTGATCAATGTAAAGATTGTGCAAGACAACTATAAGATGTTCTATTATACACATGCTTCTTAATGAGGCCCAGAGTTTCTCAGGATTTAAACAGCCAAAAGCCTTGTTGTCAAACACATACAGATATCCTTTTGGTATACTTTTGTCTTTTCAAGGATCCATCTCACATCCACGTTGACTACTCTTGTTCCTCGCTTGCACTTCAGGCAGTTCTCATTCCAGGTATGGTTGTAGTCTCTGCTGAATGATCTTGAGTAGAATCTTGTTGGCATGTGGGATCAGAATGATTGTGTGAATTTCCACAGTCAATCTGGTCCCCTTTCTTCAGTATTGGTATAAACACAGCTCTTTTCCGGTTAGTAGGCCATGTCGTCGCTTTCCATATTTCCTGGCAGAGCTTTGTAAGTATGGTAACAGCTGCATCAGATTGCTGTAATACTTCAATGGGAATACCATCAATGACTGCTGCTTTGTTTTTTGATAATTGTTTCAATGCTGCTTCAACTTCTTTCATCACCAATGTTCATGATCATAAGGCACAGGTTGAAACAACTGCTCATATAACCCCTCTTTTCAAGTCGCTTCACTGCCTCTCTATCTATTTCCATATCCAGTTCAAACTTCTCCTACTGACCTATAAGTGCACTCATTCTGCTGCTCCTCATCACCTTTCCTCTTATCTCTCCCTACACCCCTCCTCAGGAACTCCGTTCTTCTGGCAGATCGCTTCTATCTGTGCCCTTCTCTTCTACTGCCATCTTCGATCCTTTTGTCTTGTTGCTCCTTATGCCTGAAACAAACTACCTGAATCTGTATGGCAGGCTTTATCTCTGGTCCTTTTCAAATCTAGGTTGAAAACGCACCTCTTCAAGGCCGCTTTTGGATCCTGATCCGCCTAGTCTATGTGTTTCCTTACCACTCCCCTAGATGTATCCTTGTCCTCAGCTGTTGTGCTGTCTGTCTTGACTAAATTGTAAGCGCTGATGAGCAGGAACCATCTCTTGAATGTGCCTGTATAGCGCTGCATATGCCTTGTAGTGCTATGCAAACGATCAGCAGCAGTAGTAGTGTTGGTCTACTTGATCTTTATGGTATAATGACTCTGTATATTCTTTCCTCCTTTTCTTGATCTTCTCATCATCATTCAACATGAATCCTTGAGCATCTTGTAGCATTCCAATTCAAGGCTGTAATTTTCTCTCTCAAAGCTTTAGGAAAATTGATCTTGTCTTCCTCTAATAAGGTCTAATTCCATTTCCTTGTGTGCGTCATAGTACTTCTTGTCTCATCTTGCTGCACATTGTAAATCTCAGAGTTCTGTGATTACCTCTCTTTCTCCTATGGCTTTAGCTTCTCAGTGTTTCTGGGCAATTTTCAGAGTTTCTTCAGTCATCCATTTTGGCCATTTTTGCTTTTTCACCTTTTGTAGAGACTTCTCACTTTCTTTGAGCACAACTTTCTTGATGTCATCCCATAACTCTTCTGGTGCTCTGTTATTTGTATCCAAAGCAGCAAATTAATTGCAGAAGCCATCTTTAAAATCCAGTGGTATATACTCGGTGTCATATTTTGCTACAATCATGAGTGGCTTGCTCTTTTTTAGCTTTAGCGTGAGTTTACATACTAGTAGTTGGTGATCTGTACCACAGTCAGATCCAGGTTTTGTCTTTTTTGATGTTATTGAGCTTTTCCATCGTTGACTTCAACAGATTTAGTCAATTTGATTTCTGTACAATCCATTGGGTGAAGTCCATGTGTACAATTACTGCTTGTGTTACTGGAAGAAGGTGTTTGAGATTAATAGAATTCTACAAGACCAACGATCTATTCATCTTTCTGCAGCTTCATTTCTGTTGCCAAGTTTATATTTTTCAACCACTTTGCTTTCTTCTATGTTGCCAACCTTTGCATTCCAGTCACCCATGACTATCAGGATATCCTGTTTGCATGTTCTGTCAATTTCAACTTGTACTTGTTCATAGAACCTATCCACTTCTTCCTCTTCTGCAGCTCTTGTTGAGGTATATACCTGAACAATAGCTGCGTTGATGGGCATTCCTCATTGACAAATAGAAATTAAGCGTTCACTGATTGCATTGTATTAAATTACAGTTCTTGCAGGTTTCTTAATTATAAATGCAACACTTTTTTTTTAATTTTAGAGTTTTCAAAAAACACAATTTCTTCTTTGCCTTTCATTTCCAGCATAGTATACAGTACGTGATCATCAAATATTTAGTGCCCAATGCCAGTCCATTTCAGTTCGCTGACACCCAACAGATCGAGATGTACACATTTCATTTCCCAATATGTAAGACATCTTTGCAGCTCCTGACTCTCATTTCACGGGCAGCTACATCAGCAGTCAGACATCCCAAGGGCTTTGATCCAACCACATCATAAATGCTGGTTTTACTTCAAAAAGTCTTCAGCTCATCCCCAGTAGCCAGTTGAGCACTTTCCAGCCTGGGGGGGTCTCATCTTCCAGCACTATAGTGCAATTAGTTTTCTTGTGACTATCCACTGGGTTTTAGTAGCAAGATATGAAAGTAGATTGCCAGGCCTTTCTTCTGCGCAGGTAATGCTAATGTTGTTGCCGTTGTCACAGAAATGTGATCCTCTGTCACCAACACCATCCCATTCTGCTGTTGCCTAGATGGGTGTTTTGTCTTAGTCTGGCATCTAAGCTGAGACCTGTCCATCTTGTGAGACCCTGCCAATAGTTAAGGTACCGATAGCTTAGCTCTCAGCATCACTGATGCACACAAGCCCTCACAGCATAACAAGCTGCAAACCAAGTGAGGGAATTACAGTGTTCAATAGTTACTACAATAGTACTGATATGACATGCCTGTTCTGTTTAGCTAGCAAGCAGGCACTAGCTGTGGTTTCTCTCTACTGTGGTCAGAACTGGGTGTTCTGATTAAGGACTGGTGGGCCTTTTTAAACCAGAGGAAACCTTTCATCCACCCAAATTAGACCATGACATGTCAGAACCAAATTCCTTCCTGTATTTCGTTCATAGAGACTTGGCCACTTCTACATCCTGTTAAGCGGCCTTTTTTTGTTTTGCTAAATATTCGATTTAGTGGTCTTCCATGAAAGTCCACATCACTCCCTTAGTGGGTATCATCTGGGCAAAAAGCCTGAAAGAACAAAAATAGAGTGAAAATCAATATAAAAAATCTTGATTGTTTATCTTCCAAGCAACAGAATAGCATTGCCTTGTATCAATTTTTTAAAAAAGGCAGCCTTTTGCCTTCTGGCGCATGCAAAATCATGCAACAGCCCTGTAATCCGTGCCAGTTTCCATGGCTAAAGAAAAAGATTAACTGCTTAAGTTATATTGCTCCATGTCATCAAAAACTGACAAAAAGGGACAAACCAAAAAGTATAAATCTATCGTTTTATTCCATTAATAAATCAATGCTTATTATGCACACATGCAATGCTAAGCAATGTGTGCCTTTGAGTCAATTCTGACTCCGGGCGATCCAGTAGCTCCTGGGTTCTCTTTGCAATGTGACTGAAGTAGATTGCCAGACCTTTCTTCCGAGGAGATGGAGAATTAAGTGACTTGCCTAGGGACACACATACAGATATCAATATCCCTTTATACATCTGCTATCTACTTATATAGCCACAGTAAGACATATACATATATCTGGAAAGATAAAGGGCCTGAATCACTTAGGACTAGATATCATCTTATCTTTACAATTATACCATGCCTCTTTAGCACAATAGGGTTACTCAAAGCAGCTCACAAAATAATTCAGAAATACAATTCAAAATCAAGTTCAAATACATAAAATACAATTCACATGTATTCAGTAAACAAAATGCAATAAATTATAAATAAAACATAGTATTCATAGTACTCGGCTACAAAACTTTGACCCTATCGTCCAGCTATACCTTCCTCACTACTCTGTTGAGAATTAAAGCAACAGGATCAATGAGCTTCTATAAAACAACTCTGCACATTAATATAAAAGCAAAATAAACTTAAGCTCACCCATCAAAGTCACTTAAGAACCCACTCAACATTGCACCTATCCAGTTACTTCCTTGCTCGCTCTACCTTCTTTTAGATCTCAGGTCTCCAGCAGCTCAGAGAGCTTTCACCTCTTCACCCTTCCTGTTCTCATATTTCACCTACAGACAAAGTATGATTGTTTACTGAGCTTGATATACTGCCCTGGGATAGCATTAGGATGACTTTTTTGCTGTCCTTAGTTAATCCACATAAGGGTGGAAATTAACCGGATAGCAACCAAATATCACCATTAACTAAATTGTTGCTGGCAATGCTCCATGCTCTGCCCTGGCACTATCTGGATAGTGTCAAGACATCTGTAGAAATATTCAATGGCATTATCCAGAATAATTGTTTGCTGTTTCAGTTTTCCTTTTTCAAACAGTGCCACTGATGATCTCTCTCAGCAGTCTTAGCCTCCATGTTCTCTGGTTAAGGACCTCTGAATATCGGCCCCCTTAGATTCTGTATACAGGCCAACAGAAAGAGGTGCAGTCTATTGAAATGTAAGAATTGCAAATTTTCATATCATCTTGAAATAGGCAAACGTTCCCTTTTAAAGACATTGAAGAGGCCTGGACTCGCAACTGATCCTTGTAGTTTTGCAAAGGTCATTTCCCCTTTCCCAGAGTATTCCCCATTGACTGTAACACTCAGTTCTTTTTATTTTATTTATTTATTTATTCATTCTTATATACTGTATTTCCAAAGATCAGTGCAGTTTACAGGGAACATAACTAAACATTACATGAAACAGATTTACATGGAACGGTTAACAGTTTTAAATGGAACATGTATCTAACACTATATATAACACAGAACAGTAACTATAAATAGCTAGAGTTGCTTACAACTTAGAGTAACTATGTACAGAGGGTTGCTTACATCTGATGGTATATTAAGAGGAAGCTAGATAAGAGGGTTATGTTATCCTGTCAAAATGTTACTTGAATAAGTGTGTTTTAAGCAGTTTCTGGAACGTTGCAAGGTCATGGGTGTGTCTGAGTTGTGGTGGTAAAGCATTCCATAGCCATGGGGCATGCAGGGAGAATGCCCTAGAGCAGTGGTTCTCAACCCAGTCCTATGGGACCCCCAGGCCAATCAGGTTTTCAGGATATCCAGAATGAATATTCATGAGATAGATCTGCATACAATGGAAGCAGTGCATGCAGATCTCTCTCATTCATATTCATTGTGGATATTCTGAAATAATGACTGGCCTGGGGGGCCCAGAGGACTGGGTTCAGAACCACTGCCCTAGAGCGAGTCGACTGATTACACTTGGTTAGTGCTTGAGGTAGGTTAAGAAGGTTTGATGCGTTGCTACTTCTTAGGCGGTTTTCAGGGGTTCTTGTTATAATTGACTGTAAACATCTAGGAGATAGTTGATGGATTACTTTGAAGGTTGTCATGAGAGTTTTATAATTAATGCAACTCCTTTAGAATAGGCGCGATGTGGTTAGTGCGAGGTGAGCATGTCAGAATTCATGCAGCTGTATGTTGCGCGAGTTGAAGTGGATACAGGGAGCTTTTTGAGAGGTCTTGCAGATCTATTGCTCAACCAGTTTGTCATCAAATTTATAATATTTGCTTCACCTCCTAGACTGGCTAGCCTACTCATCAATCTTTTATATGGCATAGTGTCAATGTATTTGCAGAATTGTATTTATTTATAAATGTGTTATACCACCATCAGAACATTAAAAAATGATGCCATGGTGGTTTACAGTCTATTACAGTCAACACCAAAACTAACGATATGATCACATTACATCAGTACTTATTAAAATCCTACACTCGCTCCCAGTAAAAGCAAGAACAACATACAAGTCAATCATGGCCACATTCAAAACGATACACGACCTTACAGCAACCTGCCTGCAAGCAATCATTTAAAAGAGCTTGTACACAAGACTACAATGACAACATCTAAATCTTCTCACGATCCCAGTTCTGAAAACAAGGAGTTCACAGTAAATATGCCAAAGAGCATTCTCATTCTATGGCCCTACATTATGAAACTCACTGCCTTCTACATTAAGAACCATCCAGGACATAAATGACTTCCGAAAAAAATTTCACACACCTCTTTGAAGAAGCCCTTGGATCTGACATGTAGACTCTCCACCCCAACTCTGCCACCATATATAAATGCAGAGGTATAACAGTACATAAAGTTATGCCCCCTATCACTACCGTGATCTAATCTGTACAAATCCCCATTAATCCTATAACATGTAAAGCATAGTTACTCACCTGTAACAGATGATCTCCGGGAACAGCAGGAATTTAGTCTTCACATATGGGTATCGTCGGTACCGACGGAGCCTGCGCGGGAACGCTCCCCAGTGTCCAATAGGAAAGCTTTTGGGAGCATCCTACAGCGCCTGCGTGCTGCCTTCCCGCCTTTCCCAACTGTCCCTCTCTAGTTGAGTTTATAGTTGAGACAGAGAGAGATAGAGAGATACAACACCAAGGGGAGGTGGGTGGGTTGTGAAGACTAAATTCCTGCTGTTCCCGGAGATCACTTGTTACAGGTGAGTAACTATGCTATCTCCAGGAACAAGCAGGAATGTAGTCTTCACATATGGGGACTCCCTAGATGCAGATGCCAGGGAGAAACCCCAGAAGTTGTGTGCCCTTGTGAAAGGGCTCCACTTCCCCCCCATGGATCTCTGGCATCCTACCAGGGATGGTGGGTAGGAGTTGATTAAGTATGGAACAGGTGTTGAAGGAGGATCAGCCACCAATGCTTGCAATTCACTGATACGACATGCTGATGTGATTGCAATAAGAAAGATGACCTTAAAGGAAAGGAATTTCAAAGAGGTAGTAGCTAACGGTTCAAAAGGCGGCTTCATGAGCTGCCCAAGAACCAGATTTAACTCCCATGCCACCGGTAGTGGCTTAATGCGAGGCTTAGTTAAAAGAAAGCCTCTCATAAATCTCGCTATGAGAGGATGAGAGGAAATAGGTTGTCCATTCAGAGGCTTGAAAGCAGCTGCAATAGCACTCAAATTAGCTCTCACTGAATTGGTCTTAAGCCCTGTATTAGACAAATGAAAGAGATACTCCAGTAATGATTCCAGAGGTATCGCAAGAGGGTCAAGACCCTTCTGTGAGCACCATATGGTAAACCTTTTCCACTTGAAAGCATAAAAGCATCTTGTAGAAGGTTTCCTGGAAGCATAAATGATATCCTTTACCTGCTGAGAAAGGTTAAGACCATGAAGTTCTAGGCTTTCAGCATCCAGACCCTGAGATGCAGAGACTGGGGATTGGGATGCCACAGCATCTCGTCCTCCTGAGGCAGGAGATCTGGAGCAGATCCCAACTCCAGAGAGGGAGCTTGAATGAGATGTAGAAGCAGAGGGTACCACACTTGCCGTGGCCAATGTGGAGCTATGAGAATCATATGGCCCCTGTCTCTCTGAAGCTTGAACAGGGTTTTGGGAATTAAGGGAATGGGTGGAAAGGCATACAAGAAGTCCTGACCCCAATGGAGGAGGAAAGCATCCCTGGCCTGACAACCCTGAGCCGGAATTCTGGAACAGAACCGGGGAAGTTTGGCATTCAGCGGACTTGCGAAGAGGTCTATGTCCGGGGTTCCCCAAATTTGAAAAAGCTTGGTCACCTGATCTACATGGAGAGACCATTCGTGTGGAAGCAGAACTCGACTAAATCTGTCTGCCCAAGAGTTTTGAATTCCTGGAAGATACACCCTCAAGGAGATGAATCTGATGCTCTCTGGCGAGGGTCCATAGTCGCAATGCTTCGTTGCAGAGCGACAGAGAGCCTGTTCTGCCCTGCTTGTTCCAATAAAACATGGCTACCTGATTGTCCGTTTGAACTACGACTGTCTTGTAGCTGAGCTGGGTGTGGAATACTCGAAGAGCAAGGAAGATTGCTCTGAGTTCCAGGAGATTGATGTGTAGATAGGTCTCCTGTGGAGTCCAGGTACCCTGGGTAGAGAGGCCTTGCAGGTGAGCTCCCCAACCCACCTGTGAGGCATCTGTTGTCAGTGTGGCTTGGGGTGGGGGTTGTTGGAAAGGGGACCCCACCAAAAGGTTTTTGGGCGACTGCCACCATTGGAGGGACAAAATAAGATGATCCGTGTTTGTTATTTTGTCTGACAGGCAACCTGATGACTGAGTCCATTGAGTGGATAAAGTCCACTGGGCTGCACTAAAATGGAGGCGAGCATAAGGAACCACATGCACGGTGGATGCCATGTGGCCTAGTAATTGTAACATTTCCTGAGCAGTGAGGTGAGGCTCTAGCACTGCTTGGGAAGCTAATTGCACCATGCGAAGGCAGCGGGGCTGTGGAAGATAGGCCCTTATCTGTCTGGTATCCAGCATAGCTCCTATAAACTCTAGAGACTGAGTGGGAGCTAGGTTGGATTTTGGGAAGTTTATGACAAGTCCCAAATACTGAAGAATACGCATTGTGCGAGATAGAGAAATCCTGGCCTCTGGCTCTGACGGGGCTCGAATGAGCCAGTCGTCTAAGTAAGGGAAGACAAATATTCCCAGGGTGCGAAGAAATGCTGCCACCACAGCTATGCATTTTGTAAACACCCTTGGTACCGAGGCCAGGCCAAAAGGAAGAACCCTGTATTGGTAGTGCTTCCCTTGAAATAGAAAGCAAAGAAACTTTCGGTGAGTTGGATGGATGAGAACATGAGTGTACGCATCCTTGAGATCTAGAGAACAAAGCCAATCCTGACTCTGAAGGTATGGCAGCAGAGTTCCCAGAGAAATCATTTTGAACTTCTCTTTGAAAAGGAATTTATTCAATTCTCTGAGGTCCAAAATGGGTCTGTCCCCTCCTGTATTCTTTGGGATAAGGAAATAGCGGGAGGAGAACCCTGTACCCTGTTGGGGAATGGGTACCTCTTCTATTGCCCCTTGAGCAAGGAGCACAGTGATCTCTTGACCTAACTGGGCATTGAGAGAGGTCTGAGAATTGAACTGTCTTACCATTGTAGGAGGGGGCATGCTGAGGAAGTGAAGCTTGTATCCCTCTCTTACAATGGACAGAGTCCAACTTTCTGCTGCTATCTGAGCCCATCTGGGGGCAAAATGAAATAACCTTCCTGGGATAGTGGAGGGTTCTGGGCCGTTCGGGGCCAGGAAGACAAAGTTCTCTAGATAGGCGTCAAAGCCCCTGTGGAGGCTGAGTCTGCTGAGCAGGTTGAGGCTTAGCAGCTTTTGATTTTCTTTGCCTAGGCTGTTGCTGCTGTCCCTTTTGGGCAGACTGACCTGCACGATGTCCCTGTTGGGTATAGGAGGGGTAAAACTTCTTCTTACTGAAGAATGGTTTCTTGTAGGATTTTTTCCTTGCAGGATCAGCTGTAGATTTAGACAATCTATCCAGGGTGATATTGTCAGCATCTCTCTCATTAGCTTTTTCCTGCCAAAGAGATTTTCTCCTGTACAAGGAATATTCCCCAGTTTGTCCTGTACCCCAAGTTCCAAGTCAGATGCCTGGAGCCAGGCAATCCTATGTGCACTTATGGCAATAGCAGAGGTTCTGCTTATGCACTCAAAGCAGTCAAAGGCTGCACGATTTACAAACTTGGAAACATCCTGAGCATGTTTGACAAGTGCAAGGTAATCCTGCCTCTTATCAGGAAGGAGAGGGCTCATAAGCTCTAAATCTCCGGTGACCTCCTTAAGGAACATTCCCATATATAATACATAGGAACTGATCCTGGCAGAAAGCATGGAAGCCTGGAAGGTTCGACGTCCAAAGGCGTCAAGAGTCCTACACTCACGTCTTGGAGGATTAGATGCAGTGCTCCCCAACCTTTTTATCGCCGCGGACCGGTAAACGTTTGATAATTTTTCCGTGGCCCGCTTGTTTTAATTTAATAATTTTAATTTAATTGTATTTAAACATGCCTTCAAAATAAAATACAGCTACACCTAAAAATGAATATAAAGTGATTTATTTTATTTAACTCACTAGAATTCCAAATCAATGAGAACCCTGAGCTTGTTTCTTTGCAACGAGACGGTTCCATCTGGGGGTAATAGGAGACAATGACTGTCCATTTGTCCTTTCTTCTCTCTCCTAGTTTTTTTTCCATTCTCTCTCTCTACATCTGCTTTAACATACTAATCTTTCTCCTTTTGCTCTTTCCTCATTCCTATTTCATCCACACAAATTTTACCCCTCCATCATCAATCCCCCCTTACTCTCCCAATACCCAGCCAATTGTAGATTTTTCATCCCTCCCACACAAAATATTTTTCCCCTCTCCATTTTACTCTCCCAGCCCCATCCCATTCTAATCCTCCCCCAACATCAGCTCCCTTCTAGTTCCAGTCTCACCCAGCTTCCATTCCCTTCTAGTCCCTGCATCAGCCCATTTCCAGTCCTAGCTCCCCCATCCATTTCCAGTCCGAGTCCCTTCATCAGCTCATTTCCAATCCTAGCCCCCCATCAGACCATTTCTAGTGATTTCCTAGCCCCAACATCAGCCCATGTCAAATCCTAGCTCCCCCTCCACTCAGCCCAATTCCAGTCCAAGCCCCCCCATGAGCATACTTCCAGTTCTCAGCCTCCTTGTGCCCAAAAATCACCATATCACTGTCCGACAGCTCCACCCGCATGCCACGATGGACACGGACATCATTAACGTAAGTGCCATGAGTGCTGCAGTCCACAATGTAAACTCTCCAGTCTCCACTGCCACCTTCCTCTCTCCCCGCATGTATCTCTGCATGGACCTGGGAGATCAGATCTGGGTTTCTCTCAGACACTAGCGCCACATCACAGATATCAGAGCGCCGTCCCAAGCGAAAGACACAGCATGGTGTCTCTGGCCGGAAGGTGTACAGATCTTGGGAGACTGGGCTTGTTGAGCCAGGGGATCCCACCAACCCCATCCTGAGGAGCTGGAAGCAGGGCTGCACCTCTGACAACATGGCATACAAGGGTCTCAGGAGCCAGACACTCCTGCGCTCCTCCCAAATTATTTCAAAATCTCTCTTCCACTTATGTTTACAAATATCACTAAACTAACATTGCTGGGGAAATTTGTTTTTCCTTTATGGTGGATTTAGCTCATGCCTTTCCAGAAATAGTTCAATGCAAAGTAAGCTAGATATTTAAGAAATGAGGAAAACAACCTGATCAGGAGTTTGTTAAACACACCATCATTCTTAGCAAGCAATAGCCGGGGCACTCTTTCTATTGGCTCCTATATAGCCCAGCTACATCCTGTGGATAAAATTACCTGAGATACCATTTTACCTGCTCCACATTACAAAATATTATTATAAATCTGTATATATAAAATTACATACATTTATATATGTGTATCTGTATGTAACAAATTACATAAGACCATTCTAAGTCTCATTTGTTTCCCCAGATGTGCGTGTGTTGCAAAGTAAAGTGCCCCTTTTCCCTTCAGGCCCAGGCCGACCCCCAAAAGACGGCTCCTTTGACTAGATTTTGGTCCTTTTCAAACCTGAAAAACCAAGTCAGGACTAGGAGGGGGTACCAATCTTACACTTCAGCAAACTCCTGCGCCTAACTTCCAGCGTAAAACACCTAACCGGGACACGTGAGTCCCCCATGCACCTACGCCCAGAGAACCCCTGGAGGAGGGGCAATTCCCAAGGAAGTATGGATTGCTAATTTGGGAAGATGTGAAAAGGGAAGTCTGACCCCTTTTATTACCACTCACATAAACGGATTAAACCGCAGAATGGGCCGCTCTCCTTCTCCCCCTTTCCTGTCCTACAGAGAAGTTGAGGGGGCAGAGCGTGCGCTGTCTGTGCGCGAGCTGCATGAGCAGACGTACGTACGTGCGCGCGCGCAGCGGCGGCGGCTCCACCTCCCACCTGCCGCTTTCTATAACTGTCGCAAGACGCTCGTTGGGAAGCAGGAAGACTGTAGCTTCCAGGGTGGCTCTTGAGCGCACGCACTCATTACATCCAATCAGGAGGCGGGAGGACCCACAGTGAAATTATTTAAAGTTCCTCGGGCGGCCCGGTACCGTTTGATCCACGGACCGGTACCGGTCCGCGGCCCGGGGGTTGGGGAACACTGGCATGTCTTTTTGCACTCTTGATCCTTCTCATAGCTGATTCCACCACCATGGAATGGTGTGGTAGCTGAGTTTTTTGAAATCCAGGACAAGGAGGAACTCGATACATGGTGTTGAGCCTTTGAGAGCGAGGAGAAGTGGTTAGAGGTATTTCCCACATCCTTAACATGAGATCATGCAGGATCTCATGAATAGGTAAAGTAGCTGCCTCCTTGGGAGCATTAGGGTATTGCAGGATTTCCAATTCCTTTGTCCTAGGCTCTTTTTCAGGAGCCACTGTGATGGAATGACCTTGAGCCACATCTCGGATAAAATCCTGAAAGGACATATCCTCTGGAGGAGACATCCTAGGTTGAGGAGAAGAAGAATCCTCGGGAAGAAGTACTCTGGTATCGGCAGAGCTTTCAGAGTCTTCAGACTCATCCGAGGATTCAAAGTATCTCCGATCCAGGTGATCGTGCAAGGCATGATACCGGTACCGATCAAAGTCGGTGTCGGAGGGGTCCGGTACCGACTTGTCGATACCGGATGGGTAAGCTTGACTCGGTCCCGGTAGAATACCTGCCGATGTCGAAGCAGTCAGTACCGGTACCGATGTCGGTGTAGTATAGAAGTAACTGCAAAGATCAATAAGTCACCAGGTTACAAGAGGGATGGAAGCGAGCATAACAATCCAAATCTATTATACGTCAATAAGCAGAACACAAAGGCTTATTAAGAAGCAAGACAGATCATGCCGATTAGGTAGTAGACCCTAGGTAATCAGAACAGGACTGTTGAAATAACCATACTTTCACAAGTTTTCTTAAACTTTCATATGAACTTTCTGTCCCAAAATCCAGATAGGCCATACCTACTGCACCTCTCTGATCTACCCAAGTCATTCCATCCAAAAAATCAATCATATCTGTTTGACAAAACTTTCCCCTCATGAAACAATGTTGTCTATGATCCTGTAATCCACTTGTTTCAAGATACTGCAAATATTTTGCCCTTCAGTATTACCTCCATCAACTTACTCACTATGGATTTCCTGATTATTCTTCATGGTCTTACTTTTTCTCCTACTTCTTTACTTAACCATGGTGGTCTCTTCATTCTCTTCCCCTTGCTAATATGTCTTACGGAATGATCTGTTGCTGTTTCAGTGCTCCTTTTTCAATAAATGTCCATTGAATGTCTCAGATCTCCAACTCTTAACAAGTTATCTCTTCTGAAATCTAGAACTCTTGTTCTATTGTAGTTTTGTACCGACTCAATGTTTTTATTGAATCATACTTTCAAGGGATCATTGGACCCTGGATTGTGTCCTACAATAACTTCAAGTGATGCTTTCTCCATTTTTCACTACCACATCCAGTGTCACCTCACCACAAGCAGGCTCCTCAAAAAGTTGCTTGAGAAAGGTGTCTTGTCGGGATTCCAGAATCCTCGTATTTCTCATTCAACCATCATCTGATGCTCTCCATTCTCAATCTGATAGATTTAAGTCCCATTAACAGAAGCTACCTTTGCATGCTTTCCCTTGGATAACATTTACCATATTTATATCTACCCTAACTTTCTGTGATGGTGGCATACAAAAAACACAAAAAGTGCCATGCTGGTTTAGACCAATGGTCCATAAAGCCCAGTATCCTGTGTCTAAGAGTGGACAACCTGGCAGATCATAATGGGGAGAGGCATTCCTTGTTGCTCATTCCTAGAAAACAGAAATGGAACACCACAACTCTAATTAATTTAATCTATTTTGTATTCAGCTCATGCTTTTTCTAATAGTAGTTTAAGGTGAATCACATTCAGGTACAGTTGGTAACTGGTTAATAACCGTTAATGGGCATATTCTCCAGGAACTTGATTAAAACCTTTTTTAAACTCAGTTACACTACTTGACCATATTTTCTATCAATATATCCCACAGCCTAGTTATGCATTGATTGAAAAAAGTTGTTCCTTACATTTGTTTGAAATTTGCTATCAATTAGTTTCTTGAAGTGTTCCTTAGTCTTATCATTTGACTGGGTAAATAACCATTCCCAATTAACATTTCCACACCACTCATGATTTTACAGGCCCCTCATCTGCCCACTCTGTCGTCTCTTCTTCAAGATCAAGAGCCATAGCCTGTTCAGCCTTTCTTCTTAAGGGAACCATTCCATTTTCTGTGTCATTCTGCCCTTCCCTGTCTCTTTTCTAGTTCTACTACATATTATTCAAGATGGAGTAACCAAAACTGTCCATAATACTTATGGTGTTGTGACATTATGGATTACACCAACACACATATTAGATCCCTTAAGTATCTTCAAGATTGCATCTCAGCTGCTTTTGACTATAGGTTTACTTGATAGCTTCAATAGCTTTTATTTTGTCCTTAAAATATAAACCTACTCCCTGCCTCCATCCCTATTTCATTTATCCTGTTCTTTCTGGAAAGTATATATCCTCTTTCCCATACCTGATAATCACCGAGCCATGATTCAGCTCCTGCAACCATATAAATGTCTTCTTCCAGCATGGTAGTTTCTAAGCCAAGCAGTTGGAAAGACTAGAAAGCGTAGTTACTCACCTGTAACAGGTATTTTCCAGGGACAGCAGGAATCAGTCCTCACATATAGGTCACATTGGAGCCAACAAAGCCCCCACGGAAGCATCTCCCCAACTTTCAAAGAAAGCCTTTGGGAGATGCTACCACGCATGCGTGGTCCCCTTCCCGCCCAAGGGCCATCTTATCAGTCAGATGACATAGCTAGAGATAACAAAAGAAGATAGCAAAACATTGCACAGCAACTCCAAGGGGAGGAGGGAGGGTTGTGAGACTGATTCCTGCTATCCCTGGAGAACATCTGTTACAGGTGAGTAACTGTTTTCTCCAGGAACAAGCAGGATGTCAGTCCTCACATATGGGACTCCCTAGCTACAGGCTACCGAGAACCTGTAGAAAAACACGGCCCAGTTGTGAGCAGCCGCAAGCGAGTCTGAGGACCCCATTATCCAGGGAGAACTATCGCTCCGGTAGCCTGAACAAGAAGGGTCGGAGAGTAGGCATTGCCTAAACTCTGAACAGATTAGGGAGTACAGCCTGGCCGAAGGCACTGTCCCGTCAGGACTCCCTCTTCAGGCAGTAGTGAACTGCAAAGTTGTGAACAGAGGACCAGGTGGCAGCCCAGCAGATGTTTGCCATAGGGACAGAGCGTAGACTCGCAACAGAGGTCGCTATAGCCCTGACGTTGTGTGCCATGACCCAGCGCTCCAACGATAGCCCAGACTGATTGTGGGTGAAGGTAATGCAGTACATCACCAAGGTGGACAGGGTCCACTTGGTAACAGTCTCCCCCCGGCAACTGGGGTCATAAAAAACAAAAAGCTGCAAGACTTTGAGGTGGCCCTGGGTACACTGTAGGTAGAAGGACAGGCCCTCTTACAATCCAGAGTATGGATAACCGTCACTGACTTGTCAGCGTGGGGCCATAGGAAGAAGGTGGGAAGCATCACCTCCTGGTTGAGGTGGAAGGCAGATACCACCTTCGGAAAGAATTTAGGGTGGGTGTGAAGCATGACCCTATTCTTGTAGAATCTGGTGTAAGGTAGCTCGGCCACCAAGGCCTGAAGCTCGTTGACTCTGCAGGCAGAGGTGGGCGCCACCAGGAAGACGACCTTCCAGGAGAGAACACAAATGGTAGGTAGAGCATAGTTACTTACCTATAACACGTGATCTCCGGGAACAGCAGGAATCTAGTCTTCACATATGGGTATCGTCGGTTCCGACGGAGCCTGCGTGGGAACGCTCCCCAGCATCCAATTAGAAAGCTTTTGGGAGCATCCCACAGCGCCTGCGTGCTGCCTTCCCCCTTTCCCAACTGCCTCTCTCCAGTTGAGTTTAAAGCTGAGACAGAGAGAGAGAGGGAAAGGGAAAGAGATAGATAGAGAGATACAACTTCTAGGGGAGGTGGGTGGGTTGTGAAGACTAAATTCCTGCTATTCCCGGAGATCACCTGTTACAGGTGAGTAACTATGCTATCTCCAGGAACAAGCAGGAATGTAGTCATCACATATGGGGACTCCCTAGCTTTAGATGCCAGGGAGAGACCCAAGAGGTTGTGTGTCCCTGTGAAAGGGCTCCACTTCCCCCCATGGATCTCTGGCATCCAACCAGGGATGGTGGGTAGGAGTTGATTAGGTATGGAACAGGTGTTGGAGAACACCCTGACCAAACAAGGCATCCCGGCGGGAGTCCTTGTCCAAGCAATAATGGGCTGTGAAGGTATGAACCGAGGCCCAAGTGGCTGCTCGACAGATGTCGTCAATAGACACAGAGTACAGATGAGCCATTGAAGCTGCCATGGCTCTCATTCTGAGCTGTGACATGAACCTCCAGAGGAAGGTTCTTACTCTGATAAGCAAACGAAATACACTGTGCAATCCAGTTGGACAGTGTTCCCTTGGAAAATGGAAGTCCCAAATGAGAAGGATCAAAAGCAACAAAGAGTTGAGAGGACTTTCTATGTTGCTGTGTTCTTTGCAAGTAAAAGGCTAAAGCTCTTTTACAGTCCAAAGTATGAAGATTCCTTTCTGCATTAGACGCATCAGGCCTTGGAAAAAACACAGGCAGGTAAACCGCTTGGTTTAAATGAAAAGGCGAAACCACCTTTGGCATAAAGTGTGGATGAGTCCTAAGGACTACCTTGTCATGATGGAACCTTGTATAAGGTGGATAAGCTACTAGTGCCTGCAACTCACTGATACGACGTGCTGATGTGATTGCAATGAGAAAGATAACTTTCCAAGAAAGAAATTTCAATGAGGTAGTAGCTAAGGGTTCGAAAGGTGGCTTCATAAGCTGACCAAGAACCAGGTTTAAGTCCCATGCCACCGGTGGTGGCCTAATGGGAGGCTTAGTTAGAAGAAGGCCTCTCATAAATCTTGCTACAAGAGGATGGGAGGAAATAGGCTGTCCATTTAGAGGTTTGAAAGAAGCTGCAATAGCACTAAAATGGACTCTTATTGAGTTAGTCTTAAGTCCTGCATTGGATAAATGAAGGAGATACTCCAGTAATGATTCCAAAGGTATCGCAAGGGGGTTGAGACCCTTCTGCGAGCACCATATGGTAAACCTTTTCCACTTGAAAGCATATGAGCGTCTTGTGGAAGGCTTCCTGGAAGCATAAAGGATATACTTTACTTTCTGAGGGAGGTTAAGGTTATGAAGATCTAGGCCTTCAGCAACCAAGCCCTGAGATGCAGAGACTGGGGATTGGGATGCCATAACATTCCACCCTCCTGAGACAGGAGATCTGGAGCAGAGCCTAACTCCAGAGAGGGATCTTGAGAGAGATGTAGAAGCAGAGGGTACCACACTTGCCGTGGCCAATGTGGAGCTATGAGAATCATACGGCCTCTGTCTCTCTGAAGCTTGAATAGGGTTTTGGGAATCAGGGGAATGGGTGGAAAGGCATACAGGAAGTCTTGACCCCAATGAAGGAGGAAAGCATCCTTGGCCTGAGAGCCCTGAGCCGGAATTCTGGAACATAACTGGGGAAGTTTGGCATTCAACGGACTTGCAAAGAGGTCTATGTCCGGGGTTCCCCAAATTTGAAAAATCTTGGCCACCTGGTCTGCATGTAGAGACCATTCGTGTGGAAGCAGAACTCAACTGAGTCTGTCTGCCCAAGAGTTTTATGTCATGTCTGGAAGATACACTGCCAGGAGACGAATCTGATGCTCTCTGGCGAGGGCCCATAGTCGCAAAGCTTCGCTGCAAAGTGACAGAGTGCCTGTTCCACCCTGCTTGTTCACGTAGAACATGGCTACTTGATTGTCCGTATGAATGAGGACTGTCTTGTAGCTGAGCAGGGTATGGAACACTCGAAGAGCAAGGAAGATTGCTCTGAGCTCCAAGAGATTGATATGTAGATGAGTCTCCTGCGGGGTCCAGGTGCCTTGGGTGGAGAGGTTTTGTAGATGAGCTCCACAACCCATTGGTGAAACATCTGTTGTGAGGGTTGCCTGGGGTAAGGGTTGTTGAAATGGGGAACCCAGCAACAGGTTCTGAGTGGACCGCCACCATTGGAGGGACAAAATAAGGCGATTTGTGTTTGCTATTTTGTCTGACAGGCAACCTGATGCCTGGGTCCACTGAGTGGATAAAGTCCACTGGGCTGCTCTCATATGGAGGCAAGCATAAGGAACCACATGCACAGTAGATGCCATGTGGCCTAGTAGTTGTAGCATTTCTCGGGCAGTGAGATGGGGCTTCAGCACTGCTTGAGAAGCTAACTGCACCATGCGAAGGCAACGGGTCTGGGGAAGATAGGCCCTTGCTTTTCTGGTATCCAGCAAAGCTCCTATGAACTCTAGAGACTGAGTGGGAGTTAGACTGGATTTTGGGATGTTTATGACCAGACCCAAATACTGAAGGATACGCATTGTGCAAGATAGAGAAGTCCTGACCTCTGACTCTGATGGGGCTCGAATGAGCCAGTCGTCTAAGTAAGGGAAGACGAATATCCCTAGAGTGCAGAGAAATGCTGCTACCACAGCCATGCATTTCGTGAACACCCTTGGTGCTGAGGAAGGGCAAAAGGAAGCACCCTGTATTGGTAGTGCTTTCCTTGAAAAAGGAACCGAAGGAACCTTCTGTGGATGGATGAAGACATGGGTGTACGCATCCTTGAGATATAGAGAACAAAGCCAATCCTGACTCTGAAGGTATGGCAGCAGAGACCCGAGAGAAATCATTTTGAATTTCTCTTTGACAAGGAATTTGTTCAATTCTCTGAGGTCTAAGATAGGTCTGTATCCCCGTTTTCTTTGGAATAAGGAAATAAGGGGAGTAGAACCCTGTACCCTACTGATGAATGGTTACTTCTTCTATTGCCCCCTGGGCAAGAAGAATAGCGACCTCCTGCCCTAACAGGTTGATGAGAGAGGTCGGAGAATTGAACTGTCTTACCACTGTGTGAGGGGGCATGCAAAGAAAGTGCAGCTTGTACCCCTCTCTTATAATGGAGTGTCCAATGCTCTGCTGTTATCTGCTCCCACCTGGGGGCAAAGTGACATAACCTTCCTGGAATGGTGGAAGGCTCTGGTCCATTGAGGGCCAGGAAGGCTAAGTTCTCTAGATGAAAGTCAAAGGCCTTGTGGAGGCTGAGACTGCTGAGACGGTTGAGGCTTAGCAGTCTTAACTTTCCTTTGTTTAGATGGTTGCTGACTTTTCCGGGCAGGCTGACCTTCAGAATGTCCCTGCTGGGAATAAGAGGGATAAAACCTCTTCTTTTTTTTAGAAGAAAGGCTTCTTGAAAGATTTCTCTCTCGCAGGATCATCTGTGCCTTTGGATAGCCTATCCAAAGTGGAGTTGTCAGCATCTAATTCATTGGCTTTTTCTTGCCAATTTTTGCCAAACAGATTCTCACCTGTACAAGGAATACTACCCAGTTTGTCCTGCACCCAGAGCTCCAAATCGGATGCCTGGAGCCAGGCAATTCTACGTGCACCTATGGCAATGGCAGAGGTTCTGCTTATGCACTCAAAACAGTCAAAAGCTGCACGGTTGACAAACTCAGACACATCCTGGGCATGTTCGACCAGTGTGAGAAAATCCTGCCTTCTATCCTCAGGAAGAAGAGGGCTCAAAACCTCTAAATCACCTGTGACTTCTTTAAGGAACATTCCCATATTCCAAGGGTTGCAGAGCAGAGATGGCATCCATCTGTCCAAGAAAGGTCAACGCATCTTTGGTAGTAGACTGGCTAAACTACTGAAGAGGGCTTTAAACTAGATTCGTTGGGGATGGGTGAAGAAAGCCCCCAGGTAAGTGAAAGCCCCCAGGTAGGTGATACATTAAATACCTTTATGGAAATGGGTAACAGGGGTAACATATGGAAAGCAGTATGTATTAATGCCCGTAGCATGGGAAATAAGATCCCTGAAGTTGAAGCTTTGGTGGGAGTGGCTGACTTGGATTTAGTGGCAGTTACAGAAACATGGTTCACAGAAAACCATGACTGGGATGTAACTATACCTGGCTATACTTTATTCAGAAAGGACAGGGTAGGAAGAAGGGGAGGAGGAGTGGCACTATATGTAAAAACTACTATTAAAGCTTTGGAATTACAGAGCTTAAAAGGGAGAGAGGAGGAATTGTGGGTTAAACTAGAAAGAGGGAAAGAGAAATCTATTTGCATTGGTGTGATATACAGACCTCCCTCACAAGAGGAAGAGGTGGACAGAGAGTTAATTGAAGACATACGCAGCATTGCTAGGAAAGGGGAAGTGCTACTGATAGGAGATTTCAATATGCCAGATGTTGATTGGCACATTCCTGCTGCAGTATCATCTAGAAGTAAGGAGATCCTGGATTCTCTACAGGGAGAACTATTCAGGCAATTGGTAACAGACCCCACACGTGAAGGGGCCATACTGGACTTGGTGCTTACCAATGGTGAAAGTGTTTCTGATGTTGTAGTGGGAGATCATTTTGCATCCAGTGATCACCAGATGGTGTGGTTCAGTATTAGGAGTAGGGCTGTTAGAATCCATTCCAAGGTGAAGATCTTAGACTTTAGGAAGACTAACTTTGCGAAGATGGGCCAATACCTCAGGGAGTCGTTAGTGGGATGGGAACAGCTGGGGGATGTAGAAAAACAGTGGGCAAAACTGAAAGGGGGTATTTTAAAGGCAACCAACCTTTTTGTTAAAATGGTAAATAAAGGCAAAAGGAACAGGAGACCGCTATGGTTTTCGAAGGAAGTAGCTGAAAAAAATGAAGAAAAAGAGGGAGGCCTTCATGAAATACAAGAGATCACAGAGAGTGGAAGACAGGCATCTGTATTTGGAAAAACTTAGAGAAGCTAGCAAAGTAGTCAAGAAGGCAAAGATTCAAAAGGAGGAGGAAATAGCCAATGCAATAAAATGGGGGGATAAGACATTTTTCAGATATATTAGTGAGAAGAGGAAGGGCAAAAGTGGTATTGTCAGACTCAAGGGTGCAGGGGGGGAATATGTAGAAGCTGATAAGGATAAAGCGGAATTGCTTAACAAATATTTTTGTTCTGTGTTCACAGATGAAGAACCAGGAGCAGGACCTCAGAAAACACCCACAAATAAGAACAGAAGCGAGGGACATCTTGAACAATTTTCAGAAGACTGTGTTCGTGAGAAACTAGCTCAACTTAAAATAGACAAAGCGATGGGACCGGATGGGATACACCCTAGAATACTGAGGGAACTTGGGGACGTTCTAGCAACTCCACTGACTGACCTTTTCAATGCCTCGTTGGAGTCGGGAGTGGTGCCAAAGGACTGGAGAGAGGCTCATGTGGTGCCTTTACACAAAAGCGGAAGTAAGGATGTGGTTGAAAACTACAGGCCGGTTAGTTTAACTTCGGTGGTGAGTAAATTATTGGAAACGCTGCTGAAAGAGAAAATAGTGAGGTTTCTGGAGTCCGGCGGATTACAGGATCCGAGGCAGCATGGATTCACCAGAGGCAGGTCTTGTCAGACAAATCTGATTGATTTCTTTGACTGGGTGACCAGGGAGTTGGACCGAGGGAGAGCTCTAGATGTGGTGTATTTAGATTTCAGTAAAGCCTTTGACACTGTTCCTCACAGGCGACTTATAAACAAACTGAGCACCCTAGGGATGGACCCTAAAGTTACTGCTTGGGTTAGAAATTGGTTGGGTGGGAGGCGACAAAGAGTACAAGTAAATGGAGCTCACTCTGAGGAGAAGGATGTTACCAGTGGTGTGCCCCAGGGATCTGTCCTTGGTCCGATTCTTTTTAACATCTTTGTTAGTGATATAGCGGAAGGGCTGTCGGGTAAGGTTTGCCTCTTTGCGGATGATACCAAAATCTGCAATAGAGTAGACACCCACGAAGGTGTAGATAACATGAGGAGGGATCTAGCTAAGCTTGAAGAATGGTCTAGAATTTGGCAGCTGGGATTTAATGTTAAAAAATGTAAGGTCATGCATTTGGGCTGCAGCAATCCAAGGGAGCAATACAGAATAGGAGGTGAAGTACTTTTGTCCACTAAAGAAGAGCGGGACCTAGGCGTGGTTGTGTCTGATGATCTTAAAGTAGCTAAACAGGTAGAAAAGGCGACGTCAAAAGCTAGAAGGATGCTTGGGTGCATACGGAGAGGAATGGCTAGCAGAAAAAAGGAGGTGATAATACCTCTGTATAAGTCTTTGGTGCGACCTCATTTGGAGTATGGTGTGCAATTCTGGAGACCGCACCTTCAGAAGGATGTGAACAGGATGGAGTCGGTGCAGAGGGTTGCTACTAAAATGATTAATGGGCTTCATTATAAAGCATATGAGGACAGACTTAAGGATCTTAATATGTACACCTTAGAGGAAAGGCGGGATAGAGGTGATATGATTGAGATGTTTAAATACCTCCGTGGCATAAATGTTCAGGGAGAGAGCCTCTTTCAATTGAAAGCAAGTTCTGCTACGAGGGGACATGGGATGAGGGTGAAGGGAGATAGATTCAGGAGTGATATGCGGAAATATTTCTTTACGGAAAGAGTAGTGGATCCGTGGAATAGTCTCCCAGTGGAGGTGGTAGAGATGAGGACAGTAACTGAATTCAAAAAAGCATGGGACCAACACAGAGGATCTCTAAAGGTAAAAAGTGGACTGTTGTAGTTGTTATGGAAGGACAGACTAGATGGGCCTTGTGGTCTTTTTCTGTCATCATGTTTCTATGTTTCTATATAGGAACTGATCCTGGCAGAAAGCATGGAAGCCTGGAAAGTACGACGTCCAAAGGCATCCAAAGTTCTACACTCACGTCCTGGAGGATTAGAGGCATGCCTCTTGGCACTTCTGATCCTTCTCATAGCTGATTCCACTACAATAGAGTGGTGAGGAAGCTGAGTTTTCTGGAATACAGGACAAGGAGGGATTCAATACATGGTATCCAGTCTGCGAGAGTGAGGAGAGGTGGTGAGAGGTGTCTCCCACATTCTCAACATGAGATCATGTAAGATCTCATGGATAGGCAAGGTAGCTGCCTCCTTAGGAGCTTTGAGATATTGTAAAATCTCCAACTCCTTAGCTCTGGGCTCTGTCTCAGGAGTCACAGTAATGGACAACCCACGAGCCACCTCCCTGATGAAATCTTGAAAAGAGATATCTTCTGGAGGAGACATCCTACGTTTAGGAGAGGAAGGTTCCTCCGGGAGAAGTATCCCGGTACCGGCAGAGCTATCAGAATCCTCGGAGTATCATCTGTCCGGATGCTCTTTAAGAGCCCGATACCCGTACCGACCAAAGTCGGTACTGGGGGTAATCGGTACCGGTGTACCGTCACCAGAAGGCATCGCATGACTAGGTGCCAGCAAAGCCGATACCGATGTCGATGCTATCAGTACCGGTACCGATACTGGTTGAATCGTCTGACGCGGTTCTGAGGGCGTCGATGCCGCAAGGAGAGCTGCCAGACTGCGTTCAATAGCCAGGAACCTCTGGTCTATCGACGCTGCTGATGCCTGGGTGTCGGTACCGGAGAGAGCCGGTACCCCAGAGCATGGCACCAGTAGTTCTGCCGAGGTCGAGAACATCCTGGATCCCCAATAATGCTTTGGAAGCCGAAGCTTCCCGCTGGGGCATCTTTGCCAGTATGGAACCCTCATGGGCAACGCCAGAGGCATCTCGATGCTTGGAAGGAGATCTATCCTTTGAAGACTAGCTGGACGTATGTTTAGTTACCTGAGATCCATGGGAGAAAGACAAAGCCCTGGAAGACGTCGATGCCAACGAAGCTGCATTGGAGGGGAAAAGGGCACTGAGCTTGGCAGCTCGGTTCTGTCAACCCCTTTTGGACATCATGGCACAAGCCATGCACTCGGAGATGGAGTGGTCAGGAACTAAACATTTAAGACACCACTCGTGGGTGTTGGTGACGGAGATGGTAGCGCCACAGTTGGTGCATTTTTTAAAACCCTAGGTGGGTTTCTCCATGGTGGAGGAAATTTTGGGCCTAAGGCCCAAAATGGCACATGCACCTGGAAAGAAAAGTTTGGAAAAAATAATATTTAAAAAAAAAAAAAAAAGGAAAGAAGAACCTGGCGGTACTGGTGTAGCGTCGAGGAAGGCAGACGCGACCATAAAAAAGAAGAATAAGGGAAATAATTTTCTGCGGTGACAGGAACACGACCTGCTGGCTCCGCGGAAAACAAAGAACTGGAGAGAGGCAGTTGGGAAAGGCGGGAAGGCAGCACGCAGGCGCTGTGGGATGCTCCCAAAAGCTTCCTAATTGGACGCTGGGGAGCGTTCCCACGCAGGCTCCGTTGGAACTGACGATACCCATATGTGAAGACTACATTCCTGCTTGTTCCTGGAGATCCAGAGGTTGAAAAGGCAGCTTGGTGAACTGTGCCAGAACCATGTTGAGGTCCCAATCCGCTGGTGGTGGGCAGATGGGAGTCTTAGAGAGCAGAAGACCCTGCATAAATTGAGTAATGAGGGGCTGAGCAGAAAGAGGTTTGCCCTCTATGGAATGATGGTGCGCCGAGAGCACGCTCAGGTGCACTCTGACAGAGTTGGACTTGAATCCAGTCTGTGAAAGGTGGAGCAAGTACTGCAGCACCATGTGCACCTGGCAAGAGAACGGGTCTACCTGTTGCTCTACATACAATACCGAGAATCTGTGCCACTTGAAGGCGTAGGCTCGCTTCATGGAGTTCTTACGAGAGGCTAGGTGGACTTCCTTCACCTCCCTTGGGAGGCTGAAGAGCGCTAAGGCTACCCATTCAGCAGCCATGCTGTTATCGACAGGTACCCCAGGTTGAGGTGAAGAAGGGAGCCCTGCTCCTGGGTCAGTAGCTCTGGGGCAATCCCCAGAGGGACCAGGAGCTCCGTTGAGAGGCGCAGCAACAGGGAAACCAAGGCTGCCTGTGCCACCGTGGGGCCACCAGGATCATGGAGGCCTTGTCCTGCAGGATACTGAAGAGGGTCCAGGTGATTAGTGGCATGGGAAGGAAGGCATACAGAAGGCCCTACGATCATGAGATGAGGAAGGCATCTGCCACTATCTTGGATGGATGTGGTTGGGGACAGCGGAAGCGGGGCAGCTGAGCATTGGTCGGGCTGGTGAAGAGGTCCAGACTTGGGGTTCCCCAGAGTCGGAAGAGCTGCTGCGCCAAACTGGGGTCTAGTTGCCATTCGTGCGGCAGGATGACCTTGCTCAGTCTGTCCACTAGGGCATTGTCTTGGCCCGGAAGGTATACCGCCCTGAGGAGCATTCCCTGACCGATTACGTACGAGCAGAGGGCTATAGCCTCCTGGCATAGGCGCTTAGACTCTGTGCCCCCCTGCTTGTTCAGATAGAAAATCGCAATCTGGTTGTCCGTTTGGACTAGCACCGACTGGTTCCGCAGGCAATGGTGGAAGGTCTTGATCGCCAGAAAAATGGCCTTGAGCTCCAGCAGGTTGATCTGTTGCTGGCTTTCCGCCAGGGACCAGTTGCACTGCATGTGCAGTGCCTCACAGTGGGCACCCCAGCCCAGTAGGGATGCATCTGTGGTGAGACCCTCTAGGGGTTTAGGGGTTGGAAGGACATGCTCTCCTGCAGGTGCTGTGTGCCATGCCACCAGTTAAGTGATTCTGCTAGTTGATGGGCACTGAGACCCTGTCCGGGAGCCTGCCTGTGGCTTATGTCCACTGCGAGCAGAGACACCACTGAGCTGCCCGCATGTGGAAGTGGGCATTGGGAACCACATAAGAACATAAGATATGCCATATTGGATCAGACCAAGGCCCATCAAGCCCTGTATCCTGTTTCCAACAGTGGCCAATCTAGATCACAAGTACCTACAGTTTCCCCAAAGGACATGTTCCACAATGCTTGTATTGTGGCAAGCAGTGGATTTCCCAGGTCCCCTTTAATAATGGTTTATGGATCTTTCCTCCAGAAACTTGTCCAAATCTTTTTTACACCCAGCTAATTTGTTACCGGAGGATGCAGCTTTTCCAACATCCTCCGGTAACAAATTCCAGAGTTTGATTACGCGTTGAGTGAAAAAATATTTTCTCTTATTAGTCTTAAATAGGTTACCCTGTAGCTTCATTACATGTCCCCTAGTCTTTCTATAATTTGATGGCGTAAACAATTGATCTACGTTTACCTGTTCCACTCCATTCATTAATTTATAGATCTCTATCATATCTCCACCGAGGATGCCATGTGGCCTAGTAGGGGAGCATGGACCGCACCGACACTGCATGGCGGCACTGCACCTTGGTGGCCAGGGCACTGAGACGATCCACCCTGTCCAAGGGAAGAAAGGCCCTGGCCTGGAGAGTGTCCAGAGAAGCGCCTATGAACTCCAGATCCTGCGTTGGAGTGAGGTGAGATTTGGGGTGGTTTATCACAAACCCCAAATGCTGCAGGACCTTGAAGGTGTGGGCCTTGGCCTGTTGTGTCTCTGAGGCACTATCTCCCTTTACTAATTAGTCGTCCAGGTATGGGAAGACAAAGGTCCCTTGGAGATGGAGGTAGGCGGCCACCACTGCCAGGCATTTGGTGAAGACTCCACTGGTCAACAAATTTTTACAAAAGTCATATTACTGAAATAAAAAGTCATTTCTTATAAATTTTTATATGCTGAACACGAATATGACAGTGAAATTGCAAAGTTGGCTCTAGATTTTTTGTAATCTACATGAATTAATGTTTACATCACAAAATGCATGTCAATAGTAAATATAATAGGCCTTCGGTTAATACCTGTAAAAAACCAAGTCAGACTACTGCTTAGATTTTTTTGCCTGTCTCTTGTACAGCTGTTCGGGAGCTTCTCTGGGGAGTGTCCAGCAGTAGTCAGCCAGCATTGTAGTGGACCATTTTCCCTGGTATCTTTGCTCTGTCGTTGCAATATCCTGGTGAAAACGTTCGCCCTGTTCATCACTAACCATACCACAGTTGTCAGGAAAGAAATCGAGATGGGAATCAAGGAAATGGATCTTTAGAGACATATTGCAGTCAAGTTTCTGATACTGCATCAGCATGTCTTCTACTAGTTCCTTGTAGCTTTCTGCCCTAACATTCCTGAGAAAGTTTGACGACACTAGGCGAAAAGCATTCCATGCTTGTTTCGCTTCACCCTGCAGCAGGTTGTTGAACCAGTCATCTTTGAAGAGCTCTCAAATCTGAGGACCCACAAAAACTCCCTCTTTAATCTTTGCTTCGCTGAGTCGAGAGAATTTTCATGCAGGTATCGGAAAGCTGGCGAAGTGCAGTCCATGGCTTTCATGAAGTTTTTCATCAAACCTAGTTTGATGTGAAGGGGTGGTAGCAGGATTTTGTGAGCCTCAACCAGAGCTGGGTGCTGGATATTCTTCTCTCCAACTGTTACATTTTGTCTGCGATTCCATTCCTTCCGCAAGTAGTGCCAATCCCTTGCTCGGCTATCCCACTCACATAAGAAACACATGTATTTTATATATCCCTGCTGCAGTCCCAATAAAAGGGCAACTACCTTCAAGTCACCACAGAGGTGCCAGCTGTACTTGTTAAAGTTAATGGAAGTCAGTAGATGCTTTAAGTTACCGTATGTCTCTTTCATGTGGACGGCATGCGCTACTGGAATAGATGGAAGACGGTTTCCATTGTTTAAAAGCACAGCATTCAGACTCAGTTTCGAAGAGTCTATAAATAGTCTCCAGTCTTGTGGATCATGTGTGATTTTTAAGGCATTCATGAGGCTTTCAATATCGGAACAGAATACCAGATTACTTTCCTTTCTGAAGAAAGGCTCCAACTGCTGGTGGCGCTTTCGATATGAAATAATGTTGACATCTTCTTCTAGAAGATTCCATTGTTGGAGTCTTGATCCTAGCAATTCTGCCTTGTTCTTGGATAAGTCCAAAATCACGAACCAGGACATTTAGTTCTTCCTATGTTATTCTGTGTGGAGTTGATATGCATCCCAGTGAAAATCTGGTTCACTGCATGCTGACGGACCAGGAGAAGAAAAGGTCGGCTCACCCTTGTCCTCATCAGATGAATCAAGAGAATATTCTGATGGAGGTTCTGGAATGGGAAGTCCCTCACCATGTGGAACTGGTCTCAATGCAGACGGAATGTTTGGGTAGACTATGCTTGACTTCTTTTGCTTTGTTATTCTGCTGGAAAGAGGAGGAACCAAGCAGAAGTAACAGTATTTATGTGGTTGCTTGGCTCTCCTCCACACCATGGGGACTGCAAATGGCATTGATGGTCTTTTGCAATTCAACCACTGTGAAAGCTGTGTTGTACATGTAGCGAAGCAAATATGCGGGGCACAAGGCTTGTCTTGGTCACCAATCCTGCATCCGAAGTAAAGATGATATGCCTTCTTCAATTGAGAAGTGATACTTTTCTTCTGGTTGGCAAATGTCACTTCCCCACAAATGTAGCAGAAATTGTCAACGGTATTAACGCACTTTCCGGCATTACTGTTCTGTATTGTACCTAAATGGCTAAAATTATATGATTCATAAAAGTTACATGTAACAGTAGCTTAAACTGTCTCACACACAGTCTGAAATATTTTAAATGCTCAATCTTTCCGACTGCGTATAGTACACTGCTGACCTCAGATGGCTTCAGCAGCCGTCTGGCAGTAGTATTGCATTGCATCAGAAAATGATGCAATCAACTCTGGATGATGTGTGCATGCTGGTATTATGCAGTGTGATGCAATATTACATCATTCAAGGCTTATTTGGGATGTTGTTGATGTCCTACTGGATAAATTTACACGGTGAAACATCAAAAATGAACTACATGCAATATCTTCAAAACGAGAGCCAATAAAATTTTTTTAATGTTATAAGCCTGTAAAATAGTTATCTCCAAGTTATAATGCCCTGTTCAATGTAATTTCAGTTTGTTCAATGTAAACTGCACTGATGCAGAATAGCGCGGTATATAAGAGAATGTAAATAAATAAATAAATAAATAAATAAATATTCATGTTCAGCTCACCAAGATACTACAGATTAGGGCCTTTTAAAGTCAGTAACGATTTCAATGTTGACCAGTACTCTTGGTGCAGAGGCTAGGCCGAAGGGTAGTACCCTGTATTGGTAGTAGTAATCCCAGACCATGAACCTTAAGTACTGTCTGACTGGGATGAATAAGAATGTGGGTGTAAGCATCCTTTAGGACCAAGGAGCATAGCCAATCTCCCTGCTGGAGGTAGAGCAGCAATGTTCCAAGGGAGAGCATCTTGAACTTCTCCCGCACCAGGAACTTGTTCAGGTTTCACAAGTCCAAAATGGGCCTTAGGCCTCCTGTTCTTTTTGGGACCAGAAAGTAATGGGAGTAGAACCCCTTGCCCCTGAGGTGGAGGGGTACTGGTTCCACGGCTCCATCCCTGATGAGGCCTGCGAATTCTTGCAGTAGCAAGGCCTGGTACAGGGGAGTCCGAGGGGGTTCTCCTAGAAAGAAAGGGTGAGACATTTGGTCCAAGTGAAGGAGGTAGCCTTCTCTGACCACCTGGAGGGCACAGGTGTCGGTGTTTATGGCCGGCTACCAATGGGCAAAGTGGACCAGATGTTCCCCCTGTTGGCAGCTGCTTCCTCCTGGGAGGAGAGGCTATGCTCAGGGAGTCAAAATCCTGACCCAGCCTGGGCAGAAGCCGGTGTTTGGGGTTTAGAGCCCTTAGGCTTGTGTTCGCCTTGGCCCGCTCCTTTGCCCTGGTGACCCTGCTGTGGGATCGGGGGGGAGGGGGGTTCCTGATATTGGGGATAGCCACGGTAAGGCCAGCCTTTCCTGTAAAAAGGGGGCTTCTTCCCCAATGGTTTCTTCTTGGGAAGGGTGGAGATCTTCCTGGAGAGAGCTGAATCCTCGTGACGAACTCAGTCTCTATCTTCGCTGCCTTATCCTCAATCGGTTTGCTGAAGAGCTTTTCACCAAGGCAGGGGACATTGAGGAGTTTCTCCTGGACCCACTGCTCAAGGTCCAGTGCCTGCAGCAGCCACCCTCATGTTAGACTCAAAGTCATTGTAGGCGGCTCGAGACATGTATTTCGAGCATTCCCCGACATACTTCGTGAGGGTTTGGAATCGCTGGAGGTGATCTCCGCTGAGACCCGCCGAGAAACCTGTGAGTTCCTTTGCTAGGTCTCAGAGATACATACTGATATACAGCTGGTAGGCTTGGATTCAGCAACCCAGCATCAAGCCCTGGTAGCATTTGCGTCCAAGGGTGTCGACGGCATAGGACTCCCTGTCCGAAGGCACAGAGAAATGAGTCTTCAGGCTTTTCTGTTGGCGTATAGTCGACTCTACCACCATAGAGGTGTAAGAGAGTTGCACTTTCCAAAAGCAGAACCCCGCTGAACCCGGTACATAGTGTTGAGGCATCTGCTAGCTATTGGCACCGACGCCGGTGTCTCCCACATCCGAAGGAGTCACCGCCCAAGGATGACGGGGACATTAAGGACCTCCTTAGGTGGAGCCTTATACTGGAGGATTTCAAGCTCCTCTGTGTGAGGATCCTCCTCAGACTGTGTAGTGAGAAACAAGGCTTTCGCCATGTCTTGGACAAACTCGAGGAATGATGTTTCCTCGGGTGGAGACCGGCATCACGACATCAGGGGAGATGGATCTGAGGAGAGATTGTGGTGCTTATGCGTCTCCGTGGAAGCCTCATCCTCGGACTCCCAGTCCGAGTAGTTGGTCAAGGACTCGAAACTGATGGCTCCTGAGGCGTCAGGCTCGGATCAGATTTTCTGTGACCCACGGCGGCTGCTTGGCCAGAGGGACAAGTGCGTGCCGGGGAGTATCTTGCTCCCGAGGAATGGGAGCAGGATAGAGACACTCGTCAATCGGCTCAAGATCCTTGAGGATCGTTTCTGTGGCCCGGGGAGTCCTCAATATTGAGGTCTCTGCGGTCTTTGCAAAAAAGGGAGTGACACTGCGCTCCAATGCCATCATCCTAGCTTTCCACTCAGGAGTTGCAGCCTTCGATACAGATACTGGGGTGACCAGGACTGGCGTCGGTGAGGTGTCTTCAATGGGACAGGCTTGGGCCTGGAGGTCTCGGCGTCTGTTCTGGGCACCTTCGCTGGCTGCTCCTGTCCGATTCCTCTGATACCCTCTCGAGAATGTGGGATCTGGCACGGGACTTACCGTGTGTCTCTGATTCCCAGGATGAGGTCCTCAAGGATTTCTTCTTTTCTTTCGCTCATGCTCTGAAGAGCCCTTGTTGGCGTGTCAGCAGACCCAATCGGGCACCGTGGGGACTTTATGTGACTCCGAGGATCCGTGCAGGGCCTTAGAGCGCGAGGTTACCGGGGACACTAGGGCCGAACCTGGCCTGTGGAAGATGTTATCTTGCTTCTACTGACTACTTTATATGTCCTTTGCAGACATCTTTTTGCACATGGCGCAAACCTCTGGGTCATGGTTGGCACCTAGACACCAGAGGCAGCAATCGTGTGTATCTGTTAGGGACATGTTCTTTGCGCACCGATCACACTTTTTGAACCCACTGGCCATTGGGACAGAAAAAGACCCCTGCGAGGTCGAAGACCCTCAATGTGGCCAGTGGTTAGAAAAAGGCACGAAACCGCACTGGAAGAAAAAACTAAAAACAGTTCCAAGATCTGAAGCAGAGGCAACAGGGCTCGGAGGCGGGAAAGGGACCAATGTTAACCGGAGAATGACAGGCACTATAATGCAAACAAAAAAAAATCAACTTTTTTCTGGGGAAAGAAGACGGCCGTCTGTTGTGCTCTGCGGAAAAAGAGAGACTGAGTAAGATGGCACCCTTGGGCGGGACCACGTATGCCTGGTGGCATCTCCCAAAGGTTTTCTTTGAAAACTGGCGAGATGCTTCCACAGGGATTCCGTTGGCGCAGATGTCACCCATATGTGAGGACCGACTTCCTGTTTGATCCTGGAGAAAAATCTATACATATGACTTTCTACACCGTTTTTCTACCTCTCTCCTTATAAAAAATATCCGCATACATCTGATTTAGGGACTAACTTGAATTACATGTTTTGGTTATCCTGAAAACCAGACCTGTCTGGGCACCACTGGTCCCTAGAAACAAATTTGACATCAGGCAAAAAAAAACTTCTTCTCAAAATAAACTGTACCACTTAAGAGGAAGAAAGTAATGGAAGTTTTTAGACAATTCTTTATCTGGCCCTTGGAAGTGAAAGGTCCTGTAACCCTGTGTCCAACTACTGTGCCATCCAAAGCCTCAGTGAGGCTTTCAATGGTTACTTTATTCTGCACACTATCCAAATACATCAATATAGCCTAAAGAGCTTATACCAAACATAAAAGCAGTTTCCCTTCCTGACAATAAACTATGATGGGTCAGAAAAGAGATACAAGAAAGGGAAGGTGAGCTGAACAATCTCCCCAGAGGCATAAACAAAAAAGAAACCGATTTTATCCGGCCCAAAGCATTTTGTAAGAAATTTACAGCAGGCCACTATTTTAATCTTTTCAATTACACAGATAATGGCAAATGTTTCTGAAAATGGATTTTCCAGCATAGTAGAGAACTCTTCCTCTTGCTAAATTGCTAAGTTCCAGTCTCTCTAATAGTCTTTAGTTAACTAAAGCTTCCTGTTCATACATGTAAACGTTCAGGCGAAGGTCGTTACTCATTATATACTATACTAAACCAAACTAGAAGCTCTGTACTTCTGTAAAACACTCTATGACCTTTGCCGACCTACTATAAACCCACCCTTTCAAAGGCACAGATTGCCAAATCAGATGTTTCTATTTGAGCATCCACCACTTTTAAGCAATGACAATTAAAATAAGGTTATACTTGTAATTGTTTTCATGCTGCCATATGAGCAAATCTTCAAAGCAAAGCTTTCTGGATCAGTCTTTAGGGGAACAATGATCTTATATTACATTTTTCCTGCCATTTTCAGGCCAGCAAAACTCACGGTCCTTGGGATCAGAAACAGAGCGTGCCAGTAGAAAACTAATGATTCAATGGTGACTAAAAGACTGAATCATTTAAAACTTCCTCCTCTTCTGTGCCCATGGGGAAATAATCCATACTGAATCAAACCTAAAATATTTAAGTAAAGGTTTTCCAAACCTAGCTAAACTGGCATTCCAAAAGGGGGTTTCCACCATTTATTCTATAATAGCTAAAGTAATTCATGAAAATAAAGCGTAGTTACTCACCTGTAACAGGTGACCTCCGGGAAAAGCAGGAATTTAGTCTTCACATATGCGTATCGTCGGTACCGACGGAGCCTGCGTGGGAACGCTCCCCAGCGTCCAATAGGAACGCTTATGGGAGCATCCCTCAGCACATGCACGCTGCCTTCCCACCTTTCCCTCTTCAGTTAAGTTTGCAGCTGAGTGAAAGGATAGAGGGAGAGAGGAAAGAGACAGAGAGATAGAGACAACTCCTAGGGGAGGTGAGTGGGTTGTGAAGACTAAATTCCTGCTGTTCCCAGAGATCACCTGCTACAGGTGAATAACTACGCTATCTCCAGGAACAAGCAGGAATGTAGTCTTCACATATGGGGACTCCCTAGCTGAAAATGCCAGGGAGATAGCCCCAGGAAGCTGCCACCTATAGTAAGGTGGGTCATGCTTCCTCCCATGGATCTCTGGCATCCCACCAGGGTTGGTGGGTAGGAGTTGAATTAGGTCTGAAAGAGATTATGAAGAACAGCTTGGGTAAAGAAGGCATCCCGACGGGAGATTTTATCTAGGCAGTAGTGGGCTGTAAAGGTGTGTACCGAAGTCCAGGTGGCTGCTCGACAAATGTCATCAATAGACAGAGTGAAGGTTAGCCATAGAGGCTGCCATGGCTCTCACATTGTGAGCTGTGACATGGCCTTGAAGAGGAAGACTCTTACTCTCATAAGCAAAGGATATGCATTGTGCAATCCATTTCGATAGAGTTCTCTTGGAGACTAAGTCCCAAATGACTAGAATCAAAAGCAATAAAAAGTTGAAAAGACTTTCTATGTTGCTGTGTTCTTTGTAGGTAAACAGCTAAGGCTCTTTTACAATCCAAAGTATGAAGGTTCCTTTCTGCATTAGAGGCATGAGGCCTCGGAAAGAATACAGGAAGATAAATTGATTGATTTAACTGAAAAGGCGAAACCACCTTTGGCATAAAGTGTGGATGAGTTCTGAGAACCACCTTATCATGGTGAAACCTAGTATAAGGAGAATCAGCCACTAAAGCTTGCAATTCACTAATATGACGTGCAGAGGTGATTGCAATCAGGAAGATGACCTTCCAGGACAAAAGCTTTAGGGTTGTAGTGGCTAAAGGTTCAAAAGACGGTTTCATGAGCTGCCCGAGAACTAGGTTTAAATCCCATGCCACCGGTGGTGGCCTGATGGGAGGCTTTGTTAATAGAAGACCTCTCATAAATTGATACGAGTGGATGAGAGGAAAATAGTTGTCCATTTAGAGGCTTATAGGAAGCTGCAATTGCACTAAGATGGACTCTTACTGAATTGGTCTTTAGACCAGAATTTGATAAATGAAGTAGATAATCTAGTATCGATTCCAAAGGTATCATAAGGGGGTTTAACCCTTTCTGTGAACACCATATAGTAAAATGTTTCCACTTGAAGGCGGAAGAGCGTCTTGTGGAAGGTTTTCTAGAAGCCTGAAGGATATCCTTTACCTGTTGGGAAAGGTTGAGGTCCTGAAGGTCTAAGCTTTCAGCAACCAGGCCCTGAGATGCAGGGACTGGGGATTTGGGTGCCATAGCATCCCGTTCTCTTGGGAGAGGAGATCTGGAGCATAGCCTAACTCCAGAGGTGCAGCTTGAGAGAGGTGTAGAAGCAGGGGATACCACGTTTGGCGTGGCCACCGTGGCACTATGAGGATCATACGACCTCTGTCTCTCTGAAGCTTGAAGAGTGTTTTGGGGATGAGGGGAATGGGTGGGAAGGCATAGAGGAAGTTGTGACCCCAGTGAAGAAGGAAGGCCTGGCAATTTTGAAACAGAATCCTGGAACAGAACCGGGGAAGTTTGGTATTCAGTGGCCGTGCAAATAGGTCTATGTCTGGGGTTATGGAAGGACAGACTAGATAGGCCATGTGGTCTTTTTCTGTCATCATGTTTCTATGTTCTCCAGATCTGAAATATCTTGGCCACCTGGTCTAGGTGGAGAGACCATTCATAAGGCAGCAGTACGCGGCTGAGTTTGTCTGCCCAAAGGTTTTCAATGCCTGGAAGATATACCACGAGAAGGTGAATTTGATGCTCTCGGGCAAGGGCCCATATTCATAAAGCTTCATTGCATAATGACAGAGTCTGTTCCCCCCTGCTTGTTCACGTAGAACATAGCTACTTGATTGTCTGTTTGGACTAGGACTGTCTTGTAGCTGAGCTGGGTATGGAATACTCAAAGAGCTAGATAGATTGCTCTGAGTTCCAGGAGGTTTATGTGAAGACAAGCCTCCTGTGGAGTCCAGGTACCTTGGGTAGAGAGATGATGCAGGTGTGCTCCCCATCCCACCTGTGATGCATCTGTTAGGGTGGCCTGGAATAGGGGTTGCTGGAAAGAAGACCCCACTAGAAGATTTTCCAGTGATTGCCACCATTGTAGGGACAAGATCAGTCGTCCTGAGTTTGATATATTGTCCGACAGATGTCCTGTGGCCTGTGTCCACTGTGTGGATAGGGTCCACTGGGCTGCTCGCATATGAAGGTGAGCGTAGGGAATCACATGAACCGTGGATGCCATATGTCCCAATAGTTGTAGTAGTTCTCAAGCAGTTAGGTAGGACTTCACCGCTGCTTGAGAAGCTAGCTGCATTATACGAAGACAGCAGGGTTGTGGGAGAAAAGCCCTTGACTGTCTGGTATCTAGACATGCTCCTATGAACTCTAGGGACTGAGACGGAGCAAGTTGGGATTTTAGGAGGTTTATGACCAATCCCAAGTATTGAAGGATTTGCATTGTGCGAGACAGTGCAGAGCTGGCTTCTGGAACCGTGGGGGCTCGAATGAGCCAGTCATCCAAGTAAGGGAAGACGAATATCCCCAGGGTTCGCAGAAATGCAGCTACTACTGCCATGCATTTTGTGAATACTCTTGGTGCCGAAGCCAGACCAAAGGGAAGAACCCTGTATTGGAAATTATTTCCCTTGAAAAGGAATCGTAAGAATTTCCTGTGATCTGGATGGATCAGAATGTGAGTATATGCATCCTTTAGATCTAGAGAAAGCCAATCCTGACTTTGAAGGTATGGCAGAAGAGTTCCCAGAGAAATCATTTTAAACTTTTCTCGGAACAGATATTTGTTCAATTCTCTGAGGTCTAGAATGGGTCTGTGCCCTCCTGTTTTCTTTGGAATAAGAAAATAAGGGGAGTAGAACCCTGCACCCTGTTGAAGAATGGGCACCACCTCTATTGCTCCTTGAGCAAGGAGTGTTGAGACCTCTTGATCCAGTAGATTGCCTGTAGAGGTTTGGGAATTGAACTGTCTTACAATTGTAGGGGGGGGGCATACTGTGGAAATGAAGCTTGTACCCCTCTCCCACAATGGACAGAGTCCAGTTTTCTGCTGTTATTTGGTGCCATCTGTTGGCAAAATGACACAACCTGCCTGGAATGTTTAGGGGTTCTGGACCTTTCAGAGGCAGGAAGGCTAAGTTCTCTATGAAGGAGTCAAAGCCCTTGAGGGGTCTGGGCCTGTGGAGCTGGTTGAGCTCTAAGGCCTTTTGGCTTCTTTTGTCTGGATTGTTGTTGTTGACCCTTCTGGGCAACCTGACCCTGAGCTTGCCATTGCTGGGTATAGGGCGGATAAAACTTCCCCTTATTGCTGAAAAAAGGGTTTTTTATAGGGTTTATTTTTGGCTGGAGTGGCTGTAGATTTTGACAATCTATCTAAAGTGATATTGTCAGCATCTATCTCATTAGCCTTCTCCTGCCAATTCTTGCCAAAGAGGTTTTTTACTGTGCAAGGGATGTTTCCCAATTTATCCTGTACCCAAATCTCCAAGTCTGATGCCTGAAGCCAGGCAATCCGACGTGCACCATTGGCAATAGCAGAGGTTCTGCTGATGCATTCAAAGCAGTCAAAGGCTGCACGGTTTACAAATTTGGAGACATCTTGAGCATGCTTGACAAGAGTAAGAAAGTCCTGTTGTTTGTCCTCAGGGAGAAGGGGGCTCATAAGCTCCAAATCTCCTGTGACCTCTTTGAGGAACATTCCCATATATAAAATACATGAGGTGATCCTAGCTGAAAGCATGGACGCCTGAAACGTTTGACGCCCAAAAGCATCAAGAGTCCTGCATTCACGACCTGGAGGATTGGATGCATGTCTCTCTGCACTTTTCATCGTATGCATGGCCGACTCCACTACCACTGAATGATGTGGCAGCTGAGTCTTTTGAAAACCAGGACATGGTGGAACTCGATACATGGTATCGAGTCTCCTAGAATTAGTAGATGTGGTCAAAGGTGTCTTAAACATTCTGAGCATCAAATCATGAAGAATTTCATGAATGGGCAGAGTGGCTGCCTCCTTGGGGGCCTTAGCGTATTGGAGAATTTCCAATTCCTTTGCTCTAGGTTCTTTTTCAGGAGCTACCGTGATTGAAAGGCTTCAGGCCACATCACGAATAAAATCCTGAAAAGACATGTCTTCCGGAGGAGACATTCTGCGTTGGGGAGAAGAGGAGTCTTCCGGGAGAAACACTCTGGTACCAGCAGAATTAGCAGAGTCATCGGAATCGGAGGATTCGAAGTATCTCTGATCCCGATGTTCATGCAAAGCAAGGTCTTGGTATCGATTGAAGTCGGTACCGAATTGGTCCAGTACCGATCTGTCGATGTCAGAAAAAGTCGGCATGGAAAGGATTCCCACCGGGGCCGGTACCGTCTGTGCTGGTACCGGTACCCGTTGAACCACCAGTGTCAACGGTACCGCAGCTATAAGGAGAGCTGCAAGACTGCGTTCGATAGTGAGGAATCTCTGGTCTATCGACGCTGCCGATGCCTGGGTATCGGTACCAGTAAAAGCGTACAGAATCCCTGAGCATGGCACCAGTAGTTCTGCCGAGGCCGAAGCCTCGAGAACATCCTAGAACACCGTTGATGCTTTGGAGGCCAAAGCCTTCCGCCGGGGCTGTTTTGCCGGTATAGTTTCCTCAAAGGAAATGCCAATGGCCTCTCGATGTTTTGAAGGAGACCTACCCTTTGAGGAGCGGCTCTTTTGTTTAGTTACCTGAAATCAATGGGAGGAAAACGAGGCTCTTGAAGACGTTGATGCAATGGACCTGGTATCCGAAGAAAAGAGGTTACCGAGCTTTGCAGCTTGGTTCTGTCTTCCTCTTTTAGTCATCGCAATACAGGAGGAACACACAGATGGAGAATGGTCAGGGCCTAAACATTTTAGACACCAGGCATGGGTGTCGGTGACGGAGATGGTACCGCCACACTTAGTACATTTTTTAAAACCACTGGCTGGTTTTTCCATCTTTTGGGAAAAATGGGGCCTAATGCCCAAAATGGTGCCTAGCACCAAAAGAACAAGTTTCTGAAGAGAAACAGTTAAAAATAAATAAATAAATAAATAAATATATATATATATATATTTCAGTGGGGCGCGCGCCTTCGCATGGGCGAAGGTGATGCAGTCCGTCACCCAAACCGAGAGGGTGCGCTTGGTGACTACCTGCCCCAGTCTATTGGGATCATAGGTCACAAAAAGCAGACCAGACTTGCGATGAGTCTGGGTATGCTGCAAGTAAAAGGCGAGGGCCCATCTGCAGTTGAGGGTGTGGAGAGTCGTCGATACCTGGTCGGCGTGGGGCCTCAGAAAGAAAGTCGGCAGGACTATCTCCTGGTTGAGATGAAAGTCTGACACGACCTTAGGCAGGAATTTAGGATGGGTACGGAGGACTACCCTGTTTCGATAAAACCTGGTGTAAGGGGCGTCAGCCATAAGAGCCTGGAGCTCACTGACTCAGCGGGCCGAGGTCCGCACCCCCCAAGAAGGCTACCTTCCAGGATAGGTGCCAGAGCGAACACATCGCCATTGGCTCGAAGGGTGGACGGGTGAGCTGCATGAGCACTATGTTCAAGTCCCAGTCGACTGGGGGGGGGGGGGGCAGATGGGTGGCTTGGAAAGCAGAAGACCCCACATGAAGCGGGAGACTAATGGTTGCTCCAAGAGGTGATTCGCCAAGATGGTACTCAAGTGTACCCTGACAGAGTTCGACTTCAGTCCTTCTCTCGAGAGATGCTGGAGGTACTGGATGATCCATCTTCCGGAAGGGTCAGAAAGGTTAGGGACACCCGTTCAGCCGCCAGGCTGTGAGGGATAGGGAGGTTAGGTTTGGGTAGTGTAGCACACTACCCTCTTCCTGTGTCAGTAGGCCCGAGGCAGAGCCCAGGGGAACATGAGGCTCCGTCAACAGCCAGAGAAGGAGCGGGAACCAAGGCTGAGGGGGCCACGAGAAAGAGTAGTTACTCACCTGTAACAGGTGTTCTCCGGGAGCAGCAAGAATCAGTCCTCACATATGGGTGACGTCGGCGCCGACAGAGCCCCCGTGCGGAGCTTTTCCCCCAGCTTTCAAGGAAAGCCTTTCGGAATGCAACGCACATGCGCGGTCCCCTTCCCGCCCAAGGGTGCCATCTTGCTCAGTCTGATGACATAGCTAAAAGACAGCAAAAAACCAAAATGAAGTATATGACTGCAACTCCAGGGGAGGAGGGAGGGTCGTTAGGACCGATTCTGCTGCTCCTGGAGAACACCTGTTACAGGTGAGTAACTACTCTTTCTCTAGGACCAAGCAGGAAGTCAGTCCTCACATATGGGACTCCCCAGCTCTAGGCTACCAGGAACCCACAGCTGAAAAAATGGCTCCCTCAAGAGCCTCAGCATCCATGATAAGAATAGCCTCTGAGAACGCCCCCATACGGTAGTCCAACACAAGGGCTGGAGAGTAGGAGTTGCCTAAACCTCAGGAACCAAGTCACTCAATTGTAAAACCCCATGGAGAGGGTTGAATATAATTCCTGCAATCGGAACAATCAAAACAAAGTTTACCAAAAGTTTTTAAATTTACTCTCTCTATTAATCCATATACTTCCCGTATTCACAATTTTTAAAAAACCAGCCACTGTCGTCCGATTTTCTTTGCCATCTATTTACAAAGCCCTGTCATCCATACAGTGGTGAAAATGAAGCGCGTCAGCAACACCATACTATTTAGAATTTTGTTCACGATTTACAAATAAATTGATACACGACTGAATGGGAAAAATACTGGTGGTCATCCCGTTGTTGCCATCTAAGAAATAAAAATAAAAAATAAAGCAAAAGGAATTTAACTCAAGGAGATTACCTCATTTTACAATATCTATAGCTGAGAGGTACCATATTCATCCCTGCTCCTACCAACTTTAAGAGACCACAATGTTATCCTTAAAAAATTATTAGCTAAAACTAAAGTCAACCATGTCATACTAATTAGGAAAGCATATTTATTTTTAAAAATTGTGAATACGGGAAGTATATGGATTAATAGAGAGAATCAATTTAAAAACTTTTGGTAGACTTTGTTTTGATTGTTCTGATTGCAGGAATTATATTCAACCCTCTCCATGGGGTTTTACAATTGAGTGACTTGGTTCCTCCCCTTTCTCAGACGTCACCTATTTGCATTTTGCAGGAAAGATCTTTATCTAGCGCGCAGACGCCGGCGTGCAATACATCGACAATTTCAAAGCCGGCAGGGTTCTGTAATATGATGTGTGATTTTTACGGGTTTATACGTGAGTTATTGTATAAAGAAAAGACGGAATGGATGAGACACAGGGTGTCTGATTTTTCTATCACAAAAGGTTGAATTGTTGTAGCTAATGACGAGTTCCGGTTTTCTTTTCCCACAATGTTTACTGTTTTTTAGTGTTTGGCTCTGATCCTTGCAAATATTGGTCAGAAGAAAAATTACTGTGCCTACAGGTAAAGGTAAACATTTATTAGCCTTCTGTTTATGGGTCGTCCTTTAAATCAGACATGATTTTAGACTATAAATGTTGAAGAGTGATAGTCAATGGTGAAGCCCCGCTGTGCCTTTTTCCTACGGTTTTTCAAAGTTTTTTTTAAAAGTAGTTTAACGCTGCCTTTTATGAGCAAATGGTTAGATAGAAAACTAATGCACTACACAATTTTTTGAAATTTGAAAACACGATGTCCAAAAGCTTTTTGGTATCCGACATTTCTGATTCATCCTCCTGTCTATGTTTTCCTTGGAAGAGTACATTATTAAAAGATTTGTAAACCCATACGTGGATACACTTATCATAGGTAGGATGTTTTCTTTGTCTCCAATAGTGCACCGATTTTTCTGTCCCCGATGGTGAATATAACACCATAGAGGCTTAAACAGTGTTTAAAGGTATGTTATGTATTAGTAGTGGCTTTACTTTACCTTTTATCTGTTGTACTAATATGTTATGTGGTCATACTGAGTGTAGCAATTTTCAAACAAATGTTTTTTTAACTATTTGGCTCTTTTACGAGTCATTATGCTTTTAGTGTGGTTTCCTTTTACAGATGCTTTTGTTTTTACTTACGTTCTATTTATGGTGTATTATTTTATGGTTTTATTACCTGACTTGTGTTGCTGTGCTGATCTTTTATCTAATTAATTACACAGGTACACTACCAAAAAGCTGCCTCCAGTTTTGCAACTGATTCCTATAGATTTTGGGGTGCTGAATCCAGGAAAAATAGCCAAAATGTTCCATCACGTCACGTTTTCTTGCAAAATTAGATTTCTTACCCATATAAGGAATGTTCACATAATTTCTTTTTAACCGACTGCAGTTTATTTTCTTGGCCCAAAATAGAGGTTGTAATGGTTAACTAACTAGAAACACTCCCTCATTTTAGAGTGTTTTGTATTCATTTTATACATTAACAGGACAATTGGGAGGCGGGGGGCTAAATCCAGTACTCGCGCTGGTGCATGTTCTTTCCTGTTCGACTCGCCTCGTTCGCTCGCTCAAACACGGTGGTTGCGACATGAACGTTCCTGTCAAATTTCAGTTTCTTGCAAGTTCATTATTACCTTTTGTTTGCTCAGTCATAATCCAGCTTTATTCCGAAGTGGTTCACTACAGTTGTAGTTTGCAGTGCTGTGTATTTGTGATGGCTCACAGAGCCAGAGGTTGCGTCAACTCTCCGGACAGTTTTTGTTTTATTTGTGGGGAATATACCGTGAAAAAGCGGCAGAGGAACATTTCTGCATTTATTTAAAAAGTATATTTCGCCTATTTCGGTTTGAAGTTAGGCGATCAAGACAAACCGTGGGCTCCTCACAAAGTGTGCAAGACATGTGAGGAAGATCTACGCTTATGGATGGAAGGTAAAAAACAAGCATTTCGTTTCGGAATACCTATGATGTGGCGTGAACAAAGAGACCACAGCAGTGACTGCTATTTTTGCTCTTGCATTGTGAAGGGATACAACTTAAAAAATAAGAACGTAATAAGTTACCCCAACCTTCCCTCGGCAATTAGGCCTATGCCTCATAGCAACGAAGTACCTGTGCCTGAACCACCAAAATCTTTGGATCATATTTGTGTGGACGGTTCTGATCATGATGAGACTCATAAGATGGCTTTTTCCCCGATGAGTCCAGTACTTCCGAGTTTGAAACTGAACCAGATCCGAAACCTGAACTTTTCTCTCAAGCCGAATTGAATGATTTAGTCTGGGATTTAGGACTCCCAAAAGATGCTGCCCAACTGCTAGGTTCTCGGCTTAAACAGAAAAATCTATTGTCACCAGGAACAACTTTTTATTGGTACCGCAACCGCGAGACACAATTTTTGAAGTATTTCAGCAGAGGAAGATTTGGTATTTTGCAACGATATATACGGAGTGATGGAAAAGTTTAAACTCAAGTATGATCCTGCTGAATGGCGGCTGTTCATTGATTCATCAAAAGACAGCATAAAAGGTGTTCTTCTTCATAATGGCAACACATTCGCTTCAGTTCCTATTGCTCACTCTGTTATTCTCCAAGAAAAATACGAGAATTTGGCCCTGATTCTTCAGAAGATTCGTTATGATGAGCATAAGTGGATGATTTGTGGAGACTTTAAAATTCTATCCATGCTATTAGGGCAGCAATCCGGTTTCACCAAATATCCCTGCTTCCTTTGCTTGTGGGATAGCCGGGCCCGCGACCTACACTGGGGGAAAAAAGACTGGCCAATTCGGGAGTATTTGAGACCCGGTGAGAAAAATGTTCTTCATGAGAGCTTGGTACCTCGTGATAAAATTCTATTACCACCTCTCCACATTAAGTTGGGTCTCATTAAGCAATTCATCAAGTCCCTTCCAAAAGATGGTGAGTGCTTTCGGTACCTTTGCTCAAAGTTCCCCCGACTTTCTGAAGCAAAGCTAAAGGAAGGAGTGTTTGTTGGCCCTGATATAAGGAAACTCATTTCAGATGGAGCATTCGCTGAAACGATGTCTGAGAAGGAAAAAGAAGCCTGGGATTCCTTCAAGGATGTTGTTCTCAAATTCTTGGGGAACAGGCGGGATGAGAACTATAAGGATATTGTTGCCAGGATGCTCAATGCCTTCAAAGAACAAGGCTGTAACATGAGCCTGAAAGTACATTTCTTGCACTCCCATGTGAACTACTTTCCCGAAAACTTGGGGACGTACAGTGAAGAACAAGATGAAAGGTTTCACCAGGACATCAAGGACGCAGAGAGAAGGTACCAAGGAAGATGGAACACCACTATGATGGCTGATTTCTGCTGGTTGCTGCTGCGGGAAACCCCAGATGAAAAATACGCCAAGCAGCGCACCAAGAGAAGCATTCGGAGGAAGAAGAAATGGGCCCACCAGGAGATTGATTGACCCAAGAATGACTTTAAAATCTAAACTGTGTTGACAAATATCGTGTTTTTACTAAACTTTGAAATAAAAATTTGCTAGTTATTACCACAGTGTCGGATCTCATTTATTAGAATTTTATTTTCACACCATCGGGTGTTTGTCTTCATGTATTGCAATAGTGCGGTTTGCGTTTTCTATTCTTACATACATACCTGTACAACATTTTTTGCACATTTCTTTGCTTTGCTTTGTGTCTAACCTCGCTCTTATATGCTCAATGTTTGTGCACATGTATGTGGCTGTTTTAAGTGCAGACAATTTTGCTACCATCACAGTGTGTTTTGTTGACATTACTCTATTCTTATGTGCTGCCTTGTTACAATTTTCTTTATTCTTATTTGAATAACTACTAAACAATTAGTATAAAGAATTCATCCAAGAAACTTTTATCTCGATTGCACTCAATCTGAAACGTTCATCTCAAACTGCTAACCCAATGTAGCAAAAAATCTGTACGTGATGGAGCAAATTGGTTACCAGATTTGGATTCAGCACACCAAAAAACGTAAAAATCAATCGAAACATTAGAGGCAGTTTAAAAAAAATTTTTTTTTAGTGTACCTGTGTTATGGATGGTTTTATATAATTTATTGTTTTTAATTATTGATGTTGTTAACATTAATTTATTTATTTCAATCCCTATATATGTGTTTTATAATTATCCTTGGGTACTATGTGTTTATATTTAATGTGCTATGTTTGTAGTAAATTTAACTGTTTTTATTTATTTATTTATGTAGCCTGCCCCTGAAGAAGGCAATGAAACACGGCCTGTGTCGAGCCATAGACTTTTCAGTAATCAATAAAGAACATACCTTACTTGCTATCCATGGTACTACTGGCACAAGACAGGAGAAAGGATCTTCATTGCGCTGAGCACACCATATTGTGAACCTACGCCACTTGAGGGCATAGGCCTTTCTGGTGGACTGCCTCCTAGAGGCCAAAACCACTTCTTCAACCTCCTTAGGTAGAAGCAAGGGAGCTAGCACTATCCTTTCAGCAGCCAGGCCATCAGATTGAAGGACCTGAGATTGGGGTGCAGAAGGGAACCCTGATCTTGAGACAGGAGATTGTGTTGCAACCCCAGAGGGAAAGGAGTTTCCACCGCCAACTGCAGCAGGAGTGAAAACCATGGTTGCCTCGGCCATCTGTGTGCTACCAGAATCACCAAGGCCTTGTCCTGGGGAATCTTGAACAGAGTTCGGGCCACCAGGGGTGTGGGAGGAAACGCATACTGGAGGCCCGTAAAGCAAGAGATCAGAAAAGCATCTACTGCCAGTCTCAGGGGATGTGGCTGTCTGGAGCAAAACCTGGGCAGCTGACGGGTCAGTGGACTTGCAAAGAGATCGATGGATGGAAGTCCCCATCGTAGAAAAATCTGCTGGACCACCAATGGATTCAACTGCCATTCGTGGGACTGGAGAATCCTGCTTAGCTTGTCTAAGAAGTTCTCCTGACCAGGTAGATAAACTGCTTTGAGAAACATGCCTTGTTTGACTGCAAAGGCGTAAAGGGCCTACGGCTCCTGACATAGGAGCCTGGACTCTGTGTCCCCCTGCTTGTCCACATAGAACACTACCTGATTCTCTGTCTGAACTAAGACAGACTGGTGAGAGGGGGCATGAGAAAAAGTCTGTAGAGCCAAGCGGATTGCTCACAGCTCCAAAAGATTGATCTGCTGTGTGGCCTCCCGAAGAGACCAGAGGCACTGAGTGCATGTGCCCTGGCAATGTGCACCCCATTCCTTTAAGGAAGCATCGGTCATCAGCACCCTTGTGTGTGCTGGGGCCTTAAAAGTACCCCCCTGAGAAGGTTTGGGAGATGTAGCCACCACTTCAAGGAGTCCAAAAGTGGTTTGGACACCTTTACTCTGTCTCGGAGGTCACCAGTGGCCTGCGCCCACTGAGCTCTGAGGCACCACTGAGCAGCCCGCATGTGCAGATGGGCATTCGGCATCACATGTACCGTGGATGCCATGTGGCCCAGGAGCCGAAGGAAGTGCCTGGCAGAGACCTGAGAATTGCTGTGGAACTGGTTGGCCATGTCCATCAGTCTGTGGGCCCTGTCCTCGGGCAAGTAAGTTCTTGTCTGCAGGGTGTCTAATCTTGCCCCTATAAACTCTAGGTTCTGTGAGGGGAGCAAAGTGGACTTTGTGTAGTTTATGACAAAGCCCAGATGCTGAAGAGAGACAGTGCGAAGAGTGGCTTGTCTGGCCTCCTGGAAAGATTGGCCCCTGATGAGCCAGTCGTTCAGGCATGGGAAGACGAAAATTCCCTGATTCCTGAGATAGGCTGCCACCACCGCCAGGCATTTGATGAAAACCCTGGGGGTGGAAGTTAGGCTAAAGGGAAGCACTCTGTACTGGAAATGGTTTCCTCCCACCACAAATCTGAGATATTGTCGGTGGTCTGGATGAATGAGGATGCGAGTATAAGCATCCTTAAGGTCTAAGGAGCATAGCCAGTCTCCCTGCTGGAAGTAGGGCAGCAGTATCCCAAGGGTAAGCATCTTGAACTTTTCCCTCTCCAGAAACTTGTTTAGGTTTCGCAAGTCTAGGATGGGCCGGAGGCCTCCTGTCCTTTTTGGTACCAGGAAGTACCTGGAGTAGAAGCCTTGCCCTTCCAGGTGGTGAGGCACCGGTTCCACCGCCTGTTCCTTTAGAAGACTTGCCAACTCCTGAAGGAGGAGGTTTCTGTGCAGAGGGAGTCTTGGAGGCTCCCCTGGAAAGTAGGAGGGGGTAGCTGGTGGAAGTGGAGCATGTAGCCCTTTTGGACTATGCTGAGGACCCAGGTATCCCGTGATGGCTGGCCACCTGTAGGCGTACAGGGTCAGCCAACCTCCTGTGCTGAGTGGAGAAGAGGCTATGCTGTGGGAGTCAAAACACCGTTCCCTGCTGTGCAGGAGCCGGAGCTAGCGGCTTGGGGGTCTTCTGCCTACAGGGCCCATGCCCCTGCCCCTTGGCCTGCTGGCCCTGTTGGGGAGCTGGAGAGGCCTGATATTGAGGGTAGGATTTGTAGGCAGCACCCTTCCTCAGGGAAAAGGGCTTCTTTCCCAAGCCCTTCTTTTTCTGAGAAGGGGCAGAAGTCTTTCTGGACAGCCTTGTCCTGGTGAGAGTCTCAGTCTCTATTTCTGCAGCCTTTTCAGTCATGGGCTTACCAAAGAGGTTTTCACCTCGGCAAAGGACATCGACCAACTTGTCCTGCACCCATGACTCCAGGTCTGATGACTGTAGCCAGGCCTGACGGCATCCACCGATGCCGGCCGCGACTACCCGGGCCGAAGCCTCGAAGCCATCATAGGCTGCTCAAGAGATAAACTTCGAGCACTCTCTGATCCCTGTTGACAAAGCCTTGAACCTCTGCAAAGGTTCCTCGGAGAGGCCAGCTGAGAACCCGGCAATCTCCTTTGCCAGGTCTCATAGGTACATGCCCATGTACAGCTGGTAGGCCTGGACACGGCAAGAGAGCATAGAGCCCTGGAAGCACTTTCTACCGAGAGCATCCAGGTTCCGGGCCTCCTGACCGAGGGCACCGAGGAGTGCATCTTCTGACTCTTCAGGCGGTGCATGGCCGATTCAACAACCATGGAGTTGTGAGGTAGCTGCGCCTTTTGGAACCCAGGGCTCTTACGGACTCGATAAATGGAATCGACCCATTTGCTCAGAACCGGCGCAGAGGCCGGTGCCTTCCACATATGGAAGAGCAGCCGTTCCAGCATCAGAGGAACTGGTACAGTAAAGGCTTCCTTCGAAAGAAAGTCATACTGGAGGGCGTCGAGCTCTTCAGCTCGAGGCTCCTCCTCGGCGTTCACAGGGAATGCCAAGGCTTTGGCCATGTCCCTCACGAAGTCCGAGAACCGAGTATCTTCGGGGGGGGGGGGGGGGACCGTCTCCAAGGCTCGGGACTCCAGTGAGTCCGAAGAGACGCACGGGGTCGGGAAGTTGTCCAGGGACTCCTCGTCCTCCGTCTCCCATGCCAACTCCTCCGAGGAGGAATCGAGAGGCTCCGGCCGTGTGGGCCTCAGTGCCACCCGCCCTGACGCTGAGGGTATCGGTGTCGACAACCTCGGCCCCGCACAGGTGGTCGAGGGGGACCTTGACCAAGGATCAACTCGAGACTTCATTGACTCGAGGATTGGCTCGGTCTCAGGGGTCGACTTGGACGTCAAGGTTCCGGTGGTCGGGGCAAATGCACTGGTCAGACCAGCGATCAGCACCCGCTGCTGTTCCATGAAGGCAGCCAAGCTGCTTTCCAAGGCCGTCAACCTGAGTCCAAGCTCAGGAGACTCAGCAGCCCCCGACTCGGGCCCCGACAGCGTCGGGCCCGATGTCGGCTCCCCCGGCGGAAAGTCCACGAGGACAACTGCACTTACATGACTTGGGGACTCCGGCTCCACATGAGGTAACTTGGACAGCCTCTCCGACTCTGGGAGCCGGGGCGGCGGTCAGGGCTACGCGACCTGGCCCTCGAGGATCCAGGAGCCTCCACCGACGCTGCCCTCGCGAGCTTCTTCCTTCTGTGCTTCCGGGTGGGAGACTCCCTCTCAGAGGAACCCCGACGGCACTCAGGGTCAGACTCCCGAGATGTTGCGGCCTCTGACGAAGTCCGGGCCCGGCCGGACACGGAGTCAAAGAAAATTCTCTCACGTTGATGCTGACGGCTCCGAAGCGCCTTCGATGACATTTTGCCACACGGGCCACAGGCCAGCGGGTCATGGTCGGGCCCGATGCAACGGAGGCAGCAGTCATGTGTGTCGGTGAGAGACATAAGTTTCTTGCACCGATCACACTTTTTGAACCCACTGGCAGCCATCAGGGGAAAAAGGGCTCCTGCAAGGTCAAAAGACCGGGCTGCCAGTGAAAACACAAAAAGAGCATGAACGCTAGTCACGAAGGACAAAAACAAAAAAATCAAAACTCCAGACTGGATACCGGTGTACCGAGCCCAGGCGGGAAAGGGAACCGGCGTCGAACCGGAACAGAAAAGAAAACATAATAGCCGAAAAAAATCTCTACTTTTCCCGGGTGAAACAAATTCACGACCGTCGGGCTCTGCGGAAAAAGAAAGACTGAGTAAGATGGCACCCTTGGGCGGGAAGGGGACCGCACATGTGTGCTGCATTCCCAAAGGCTTTCCTTGAAAGCTGGGGAAATGCTCCGCACGGGGGCTCCGTTGGCGCCGACGTCACCCATATGTGAGGACTGACTTCCTGCTTGGTCCTGGAGAATCAGCGGTGCCCTGTCCCGCTGAGCCCTGAAAAGGGTCCTCGCAATGAGGGGGAAGGGAGGGAATGCATAGAGTAGGCTAAATGACCAGTCCAGGAGAAATGCATCGGGGTTCTCCCTGCTCGGATGCAGCACCGGCCCGCAAAAGCGAGGGAGCTGCATGTTCTGGGGGCTGGCGAAGAGGTCTATTGCCGGCGTCCCCCAGTGGAGAAACAGCCGGTCCGCTACTCTGGTATCCAGCCACCATTCGTGGAGGCAAAAGATTCTGCTGAGTCTGTCCGCCAGGCCATTCTCCTGACCCGGGAGGTACGTTGCCTTGAGGGACATCCTCCGTCAGACAGCGAAAGAGCAGATGAGGACCGCTTCCCGGCAGAGGGAGCGCGATCCCGTGCCTCCCTCCTTGTTGATGTAGAAGATCGCCACCCGGTTGTCTGTCTGCATGAGAACTGACTTCCCGCTGAGGTGTTCCTCGAAGGCCCTCAGGGCCCACCGGATTGCCTGGAGTTCGAGCAAATTTATTTGTTGCTGAGACTCCTTGGGCGACCATTGCCCCTGTGTGCAGAGTGGCCCGCAGTGGGCTTCCCACCCTAACAGGGAAGCATCCGTCAGCACCGCATCATACTGCGAGGCTTGGAAGGGCAATCCCCGCAGGAGGTTGTGGGGGCTTTGCCACCAATTCATGAGTAAATGGAGGTCGGGAGGGACCTTGACGGGGTCCCTGAACTGTCCGAAGGACTGGCTCCATTGGGCACTGAGACACCACGGAGCCTTCCGCATGTGCAGGAGGGCGTGGGGAACCACATGTACGGTCAAGGCCATGTGGCCCAGGAGACGTAGCATGATCCGAGCAGCAACTTGGGGAGCATTCTGGACGCGAGCTGCCAGAGCTTGGAGGTGGGTGGCACGATCTACCGGTAAGGAGGAGGTCGCCTGCTGAGTATCGAGGCGCACCCCGATAAACTCAAGAGCCTGCACTGGCTCGAGGTGAGACTTTGGGTAGTTGGCCAAGAACCCCAAGCTCTCCAGAAGGACGGTGCGCAACACTGCTTGCCGAACCTTCTCGGCCGAGGAGCCCGTCACGAGCCAGGCGTTGAGGTAGGGAAAGACCGGCACGCCCCAACGCCGAAGGTGAGTGGCGACTACGATGAGGCACTTTGAGAAGACTCGTGGGGCAGAAGCGAGGCCGAAGGGGAGCACCATGTACTGGAAGTGCTCCCCCTGCACCCTGAAGCGCAGGTATTGTCTGTGCTGGGGGTGGATTAGGATGTGGGCGTAAGCGTCCTTTAGATGCAAGGAGCATAGTCAATCGCCCTGCTGGAGGAAGGGCAGCAGAACACCAAGGGATAACATCATGAATTTCTTCCGCAACAGGAACTTGCTCAACCTGCAGAGGTCGAGGATGGGCCGCAGACCCCCCGTCTTTTTCGGGACGAGGAAGTACCAGGAATAAAACTCCCGACCTTGACTGCTCGTTGGGCAAGGAGAGAGTGTAATTCCTGCTGTAGCAGGAGCTGGTGGGCGGGGGAGTTGAGGAGGCTCCGCCAGAGAGAAAGGAGGTGGGAGCCTGTCGAAACGAAGGCAGTAGCCATCTCAGACGACCTGGAGAACCCAGATGTCTGAGGTGATGGAGGCCCACGATGGGGCGAAATGGGACAGGCGTCCCCCCCACTGGCTGCTGCTCTGCCGGAGGGCGAGGGGTTATGCCAATGGTGTCAAACTCCTGAGTGGGTTGTGGGGGAGCAGGTGCCTGTGCCCTTTCGGCTTACGATGCCCTTAGCCAGATTTTCCCTGTGCCGGGTGGTCGGTGTGGGGGTAGCCAGATATGGTGGATAGCCCCGGTACTGGAGGCCCTTTCTGGGGAAGAAGGGCTTCTTGGTCGGCTGCTTCTTTCGAGGCAGCGTGGAGGTCTTGAGGCAGAGACGGGTTCTGGTGACGAACTCAGTTTCTATCTCCGCGGACTTATCCTCCATTGGCTTGCTGAAGAGCTGCTCGCCGAGGCAGGGCACGTCCAGGAGCTTCTCCCTGCACCCATTGCTCCATATCCGAGCATTGGAACCATGCTTGGCAGCAGGCCCCAATGCCCGCGGCCGCCACCCGAGCCGATGTTTCGAACTCATCGTAGGGGGCTTGGGAGAGGTACTTAGAGCAGTCTGCGATTGACTTTTGCAGAGTGCCAAATCTATTGAGGGGGTTCTCCCTCGAGGCCTGCGGAGAAACCCCTGAGCTCCTTAGCCAAATCGCGCAAGAACGTACCAATGTACAGTTGGTATGCCTGGATGCGACATGAGCATGGATCCTTGGTAGGCTTTATGACCCAGGGTGTCAAGGGCTCGCGACTCTGGGCCGGATGGTACCAACGAGTGCGATTTTGGACTCTTCTGCTTCCTCATGGCCGATTCCACCACCATCAAGGTGTGTGGGAGTTGGGTCTTTCAGAAGCCTAGTCCACGTTGTACCTTGTACATCGTGTCAAGGCGCCTGCTCACGATGGGGACCGAGGCAGGGGCTTCCCACGTGCGGAGCAGCAGCCAAGATAGAATTGGAGGTATAGGCACAGTGAGGGATTCCCTGGGCAGGGACTCGTACTGAAGAATGTCGAGTTCTTCAGCCTGAGGGTCCTTCTCAGCCTGGGTAGCCAGGTTAGGGGCCCGTGTCATGTCCTGAATGAACACCAGGAAGGAGATATCCTCGGTTGGTGAGCACCGCTGGAAAGCGGGCGGTGAGGGGTCCAACAGAAGATCCCAGTGGGTACGGGTTTCCAGGGAGGTGTCCCTATCGATTCTGGAAGATCGCCCTGTCCAATGGCTGGCACCCACTTGGAGCCAGAGGCCCTGGACGACCGCGCCTCCAAAGAATGGGAGGGCGATCAAGACCGATGTCGAGGACCCTCACATGGCCCGCGGCTCTCGGGGGTTTCATGGATGGATTTAGGTGTCCCACGTGAGGGACCCATGGTCTCTGGGCGCGAGTCAGCAAAGCTGGCCATGAGCACCTGCTGGGAAACGAATGCAGAAACGCTGTATTCCAGCGCCAGCATGCGGGACTCCCAAGCGGGCATGGGGCCCTGCAACGCCGATCCCGGGTTCACCGGATCGAGCATCGAGGAGGAGAGGGGGTCCTCACTGGGACGACCTTCAGGAGACCGGACGCCTTCGCCGGAGGCCTCCGCTTCTGTGCGGGGTACCATGTGGGGCTGCTCCCTGTCCGACTCTCAGGAACGCCAAAGGGGGCTAAGCGACCGAGCACTTGTTGGGAGCCCCCGACAGTGACTTTGAGGCCTTCTTCTTGCGCCACTCCACCTCCGGGGATCCCTGGTCGGAGTACCGCCGAGAATGCGAGGCCGCGGCAGTGGACCCACCGGAGGAGAGACGACCGAGGGCGCCACCAGGGATTCCGAGGCGGCCTTTCGGAAAATGTCTTCAGACTTCTGCTTACGGCTGAGCAGGGCCTTAGAGGACATTTTCTTGCAGAGCGAACAGAGCTCCGGATCATGGTCAGCTCCAAGGCACCACAGACAACAGTTGTGAGTGTTCATAAGCAACATGTTCCTAGAGCATCTATCACATTTTTTGAAGCCGGTGGCAATTGGGGCAAAAGTGGCCCCTGTGAGGTCGAAGACCCACGCGGCCAGTGGTTAGGAGAGAAAAAAGGGCACGAAGTCCGTAACAGAAAAAAAATGAGAAGAGAGTATCCCCGACAGCTCTAAAAAGTAGAGCAGGGGAAGGACGGGTAGAGGACCAGTGCAACTGGAAAATAGGCCCGTTAAGGCTAAAAAACTAAATTTTTTCTGAGGGATGAGGACATGCGTCCGATGGGCTTCGCGGAAAAAGGGAAACTGAGCAAGATTCTCCCTTGGGCGGGAAGAGGACCACGCATGCGTGGCAGCAATCCCAAAGGCTTTCTTTGAAAGCTGGGGAATTGCTCCGCATGGGCTCCATCGGTGCCGACATCACCCATAAGTGAGGACTGACTTCCTGCTTGTTCCTGGAGAAATATTAATAGATCAGAGATGGGTCATAAGAACATAAGATATGCCATACTGGGTCAGACCAAGGTCCATCAAGCCCAGTATTCTGTTTCCAACAGTGGCCAATCTAGGTCATACGTACCTAGCAGTTTCCCCAAGGGACACAGGTTCCACAATGCTTGTATTGGTTCAAGCATTGATATCCTGGGTCCCTTCTTAATAATGGTTTATGGACCTTTCCTCCAGGAACTTGTCCAAACCTTTTTTAAACCCAGCTACACTAACAGCCTTTACTACATCCTCCGGTAACAAATTCCAGAGTTTGATTACACGTTGAGTGAAAAAATATTTTCTTTTATTAGTCTTAAATAGTTTACCCTGTAGCTTCATTGCATGTCCCCTAGTCTTTCTATATTCTGATAAGGTAAACAATCGATCTACGTTTACCCGTTCCACTCCGTTCATTAATTTATAGACTTCTATCATATCTCCCCTCAGCCGTCTCTTTTCCAGGTTAAAGAGCCCCAACCTTTTTAGCCTTTCTTCATAGGAGTAGCCTTCCATCCCCTTTACCATTTTGGTGGCTCTTCTCTGAACCTTTTCTAAAATTGCTATATCCTTTTTAAGATATGGCGACCAGAATTGCACACAATATTCAAGGTGCGGTCTCACCATGGAACGATATAGAGGCATTATAATATCTTTTGTTTTATTTTCCATTCCTTTCCTTATCATACCTAGCATTCTATTTGCTCTCTTGGCCGCCGCTGCACACTGGGCCGAGGGTTTTAACATGGTATCCACAAGGACGCCTAAATCTTTTTCTTGGGTGGTGGTTCCTAATGTGGAACCTTGCATCGTGTAACCATAGTTTGGGTTGTTCTTCCCTAGGTGCATAACCTTGCACTTCTCCACATTAAATTTCATCTGCCATTTTGATGCCCAGTCTTCCAATTTATCAAGATCCTCTTGCAATTTTCCACAATCCTCCTGGGTTTTAACAACTTTAAATAGTTTTGTGTCATCAGCAAATTTGATAACCTCACTCGTTATTCCACTTTCCAGGTCATTTATGAATATGTCAAAAAGCAGCGGACCCAGCACAGATCCCTGGGGTACACCACTATTCACCTTTCTCCATTGGGAAAATTGGCCATTTAGCCCTACCCTCTGCTTTCTATCTTTTAACCAGTTCCTGATCCACAGTAGTACACTGCCTCCTATCCCATGACTCTTTAGTTTTGCCAAAAGTCTCTCATGAGGGACCTTGTCAAAGGCTTTCTGAAAGTCCAGATACACAATATCAACCGACTCACCTTTGTCCACCTGTTTATTCACTCCTTCAAAAAAACATAACAGATTAGTAAGACAAGATCTTCCTTGTCTAAAGCCATGTTGGCTGTCTCCCATTAGGTCATGACTATCTATATGCTGAGTAATTTTATTCTTTATGATGGTTTCTACCATTTTTCCCGGTACTGATGTCAGGCTCACCGGTCTGTAGTTTCCCGGATCACCCCTCGAACCCTTTTTAAAAATTGGTGTTACATTGGCGATCCTCCAATCCTCAGGTATTAGAGATGATTTTAATGATAGTTCACAGATTACTGATAGCAGGTCTGCAATCTCAAATTTCAGTTCTTTCAACACCCTTGGATGTATACCATCCGGCCCAGGTGATTTGCTACTCTTCAGTTTATCTAATAGTTGTAGGACATCTTCCCGATGTATCGATATTTCCTTCAATTCTTCCACACCTTTAAATACCACTTCAGTCGTGGGTAACATCCCTACATCTTCCTCAGTAAAGACCGAGGCAAAGAATTCATTCAGTCTCTCCGCTATCGCCTTGTCGCCTCTTAGTGCTCCTTTAACCCCTTTATCATCTAATGGACCAACTGACTCTCTCACGGGTTTTTTGCTACGAATGTACTTGAAAAGGTCTTTATTTCGCGTTTTTGCTTCCGCAGCAAGCTTCTTCTCAAATTCTCTCTTTGCCTGCCTTATCAATGCCTTGCATTTGACTTGCCAGTGCTTGTGCTGTTTCCAGGTTTCATCATTTGGCTCTTTTTTCCATTTCTTGAAAGATGCTTTTTTGGCAACAACAGCCTCTCTGACCTCAGCTTTAAACCATGCTGGCAATTTTTTGGACTTCCTTCCACTTTTCTTAAAGCGTGGAATACAGCTGGTCTGGGCTTCCAAGATAGTATTTTTCAACAACACCCAAGCTTGATGTACGTCTTTAACCTTTGCAACTGCTCCTTTTAGTTTTTTCTTAACTGTTTTCCTCATTCTATCATAGTCTCCCTTTCGAAAGTTAAAGGGTAGTACTGTGGATTTCCTTACTATCCCTCCTCCACTAATTAAATCAAAGGCGATCATGCTATGATCACTATTGCCAAGTGGCCCCAACACCCTTATCTCTTGCACTACATCTGGTGTTCCACTAAGGACTAGGTCTAATATTGCTTCCCCTCTGGTCGGTTCATGAACCAGCTGCTCCAAGAAGCAGTCATTTATTTCATCTAGGAACTTTATCTCCCTAGCATGTCCTGTTGTGACACTGACCCAGTCGATGCCGGGGTAATTGAAATCACCCATTATTATTACTGCACTGTAACTTTTGCTAGCTTCCTTGATTTCTTTGAGCATTTCATCATCCATTTGTTCATTCTGGCCAGGCGGACGATAGTACACCCCCACTGCCATCGCCTTCCCCTTTTTACATGGAATTTCAATCCATAGAGATTCTACAGCAAATTTTGTTTCTTGCAAAACTTTAATCCTTTCTGACTCAATGCCCTCTCTAACATAGAGCGCAACCCCTCCACCAATTTGATCAGCTCTATCATTTCGATATAGTTTATACCCAGGTATCACAGTGTCCCACTGGTTGTCCTCCTTCCACCATGTCTCTGATATTCCAATCATATCTAACCTCTCGTTTAGTGCTATATATTCTAACTCTCCCATCTTGTTTTGTAGACTTCTAGCATTTGCATACAAGCATTTTAGAGACTGTATTTTATTCATATTAATTTGGCTATTGGTAGACATGGGTAATTTGGGATCTTTAAGTTCTGTCTGCTCCATACTCGAGGGCATTTGGGCTACTTTACTCTTTTTTGGAACCTCTCTGCTTTTTGTAGTATCCTTCAAGGATACATTCTTCCGAACCATGCGCTCTTGGGCAACTGTCGGCTTTCCCCTATTATCTAGTTTAAAAGCTGCTCTATCTCCTTTTTAAAGGTTAATGCCAGCAGCCTGGTTCCATCCCGGTTAAGGTGAAGCCCATCCCTTCGGAAGAGCCCCTCCTTTCCCCAGAATGTTCCCCAGTTCCTAACAAATCCAAAACCCTCATCTCTGCACCATTGTCTCATCCACGCATTGAGACTCCGGAGCTCTGCCTGCCTATTGGGTCCTGCGCGTGGAACGGGAAGCATTTCGGAGAACGCTACCCTGGAAGTTCTGGATTTCAACTTCCTACCTAAAAGCCTAAATTTAGCTTCCAGAACCTCCCTACCACATTTTCCTATGTCATTGGTACCAACATGTACCAAGACAGCAGACTCCTCCCCAGCACTATCTAAGACCTTATCTAGGTGGCGTGTGAGGTCCGCTACCTTCGCACCAGGCAGGCATGTTACCAGGCGATCCTCACGTCCACCAGCCACCCAGCTATCTACATGCCTAATGATCGAATCACCAACTATAACTGCTGTCCTAACCCTTCCCGCATGGGCACTTGGCCCTGGAGAAACCTCCTCGGTGCGAGAGGGGTTTACATCACCTGGAGGACAGGTCCTAGTTACAGGATCACTTCCTGCCGCACCAGGGTGATGCTCTCCTGTCACGTGACCTCTCTCCTCCATGGCAACAGGGATGCTGCCAGACTGGAGGTGGGACTTCAGGACTATATCCCTGTAGGTCTCGTCTATGTACCTCTCTGTCTGTCTTATGTTTTCCAAGTCTGCTACTCTAGCCTCTAGAGAACGGACTCGTTCCCTGAGAGCAGAGAGCTCCTTGCACCTAGTGCACACGTAAGACCTCTCACCAGCTGGGAGAAAATCATACATGTGACACTCAATGCAAAAGACTGGAAAGCCCACATCCCGCTGCTGGACTGCTGTCTGCATCTTAGTTTTAAGTTTGTGTTTAGATCTTTAAGTTCTATATGTACTAAAGGGTGCAATGGATATTTATACCACTAAAACTGTACCTAAGAAGTTTAATATACCTTGTTCACCTGAAGCTTAATTAATCTCAGGTCCTTGGTGTATGACTGATTTGGGTAATGAGCTTCACCTGAGAGCACCTCCTGTCTTTTAAGTTGTGCAAGTACCTATAAAGCTGTGATTTTCCCAGGGGAGGGTGGGTGTGGGGAGGGAGGGAGGGATATAACACTTATTAAAAAAGGGCTGCTACACAGTACCTTGTCCTGTGCTGCTGAGGAAAACTATATTCTGATTTGATTTAAATTATAGCTCTTTGCTGCTACTAGGCTCTAACCTATTATGAAATTTAAACTACAAGCTCTCTGCTGGATTCTAAATTTAACCAGAAAGCTCTCTTCTGTGTTTTAATTTGAAACTAAAAGTACTTTGCTGATGCTAGGCCCTGAGTGACTATGAAATTTAAACTACAGCTGTCTACTGGGTATGAAAGGTAACCAGAAAGTTCTCTTCTGTGTTTTTAAATTGAATCTTAAACTGTTGCTACTAGGCCCTGACTGATTTAACAAAAAAAAATAGTGGGTTCACAGATTAATTAGCTTTAAAAGAAAAAAAATTCCTTTCAGAAAAATTCCCAGAAGTATATACTCACAATTTCAGATTTCTCTCCAGAAGTAACAGCCCCCCTTTCCAGTCCTTCAAGACTGTAGTAGACTACCTACTTAAAACATGTCACAAAGAGACAGAACCTAAGCTGAACCAAGACTTCCAGTCACATGGAACAGTACAGAGAGGGGTTTAGGTTAGTTTAGTTGATGCCACTCTTAAGAAAATCCACCAGGGCATGATTATAATTTGCTGGCTTTCCTATACTTTCATAGGGTTTTCTTCCTCAAAGGCACAGAAAGTCCAGACCACATCAGGATATTCACCATGACAGAGAACGATTCACACTGAACTGGGTGAAAGTACCCTACATGCCCACAGTCAGAAACACACACACACTGCCCAACACACACATCCCCAAACATCGCACTCCCACATCCATACAGATGCACATCTACATTTGCTGCTTTGACACAAATATGTGGAACTCACTCCCCTTGGAACCTGCATCTCATCGATTCTCTCAAAGACTTCAAAATAAACCTCAAAACACATTTGCTCAAAGACCATTTCAACACAGGCACCTAACCTCTAAATGCTTCCACCTAACCTACCCATTATAGCACACTCACCCATATGAAGACACCACCCCAATCCTATCTCCTTCCACCTCTAGTATCTGTTCCCTTTATCTCCTCTCACTGTATATAGTTCTTTAATTGTAAAAATGTTGTAATGTAACTAGCCATATTTTAAGCCTCAAGTTCTATGTAAAGTTTTGTTCTTGCTCTTATAAACCGCCTCAACTACTAGATGAAGCAATATAAAGGAACTGTTAAACAAATACATGTCATGCTACTCATACACACATATTCCTTGCTCACACCACCAGTCACCATGGCCAAAAAAAAGGTTTGATTCACGTTTGTTTCAATTGATTTCCCCCCCCCCCCCCCCTCTATTTTCAGGCATTTTTTTGCACTATTCTTGTTTGTGTGTGCACATGGTCTGCATGCATAAAGTTAAGAACACATACAATCAATTGTGCATGCATTCATTTGTAGATATAAGTGTGCACAAGCGATAAAAGCTTTCAGTTTTTAATGGTGACCAAACGAATCGAATGCATGCTCACAAACGTACATCCCTACCCAATAGAATCCTCCATCCAGCCAGCCACTCAGACTCTGCTATGATGTATGTCTTGTCATTTTCAAGTAGTAGCATGCAAGACATTTCCTGCTATATATGTTGTTTCATTAGTTATGGTCTATCAGCTTACAAAGTACTGGACAGGATAAATCCTAGTGTTACCAGGCCTCCTCCTTTCTTTTGGCAGCACTGGCCTGAGAAAGCCTAAAATTGCTATACAGTACATCCGAAGCCAGGTAGGATCAGATCTGGTCAATACCTGGATGGAGGATTCCCACAGATGACTGGGTGCTGTGTACACAAATCTCTCATATGCATACTGTGAGAGATAGTGAGTGATAGCTACCTCATATGACCCTATTAGGCGGCTGCCTAGGGTGTTAAGATTTAAGTTGCCTTTGATACAAAAAGAGTCTTGTAGTCAAGTGGTAAGGCAAAAATAATATTAGGGCTTTATTCCCTGCCCTGAGGGGATATTCCTGGGATACAACAAACAATATGAAACAAAAGAACTGTCGCACAAAAAAATATCTTCTTTCCTTTAGGTACCATCAGCTGGTTGCTTTGCACGCGTTCAACATAAAGATACAATATCGTCAGATAAACAAATTGTACAATCCATGGGTACAGGGGTCAGAATTATAGCTGCTGTTCTCCCACTGCATTAACTCAGAGTCACTTACGATTGCATATGGGTCACAGTCTACACAGCTGCTGTCTTCCTTAAAACTCTCCTGTGAGTCATGGGCTAGCTTTTCTAGAAAGGGCTCTTTAAATCCAGGGCTCTGAATGCCTGGTATATTAAAAGCTTCCTTCTGGCTTTCCCTTCTTCTCCACGCTGGTGGAATTACTGTGTAACTTTCAGTGTCAAAGTTACTTCTGGTGCCACGCCCTTGCCTTTCAAACCAAACAGAACTTCTTGCCTTTTCTTTAGCAAAGCTAGGTTCCCACCTCTTAGTTGTGGTTCTGTCTCTTATATCTGGGCTTCTGGCAGCTCTCTCCTGGGCTCTCCAACTACCAGGAATCCTAGCAGGGTCCTGGGCACGATGCTGGCTGTTTCCTGCTCTGCTGCCACACCTACTGCTTCCTTCCCTCAGTGGATTTCCTCCAGCATGACGTGTGTTCACTGGATGCTGGCTTAGTCCTCCCAGGTCGCTGCCCCTACTGGCCTTCCCTGGTTCTACCCTGCAGCTTTTATCCTTGTTCTCTTTGCATGCTGCCTGGGTTTCTGAGAACAGGTGTTCCTGATTAGCCTTCCTGCTTCTAGCTACGTCGGGACTAGTGCAAGGACATTTTACTCTAATGCCTTTTTGTTTTTCTTGTGCTGAGTTTGTCTGCTGCTCAGCTAATTCTACATGAGCTGGGTTTGTTTGCTGCTCAGCTAATTCTACATGAGCTGAGTTTGTCTGCCGCTCAGCTAATTCTACATGTGCTGAGTTTGTCTGCTGCCCAGCTGCTTCTAAGGTAAGTTCCTTACTTTCCCTTAACTCCATGGGCTCTGTGCCAGCTGCTGTGTCACAATACTCACTGTAGCTATCGATAACTCTCCATGAAAACTGAGCAAAAGAGTGATCATATTGTAAAGCATGTTGCACAATCGGAGCTGAAATTACCTTTGTATGAATCCATGAGGCATGTTCAGCTAAACGTTTTTTAAAAGGTCGAGATGTCCGGCCCACGTATTTTAGACCACAAGGGCAAAATAACAAATATACCACAAAGATAGAATCACAAGTGGTATTTCAGCACCGACTGTGTAACGTGCTTTACAATATGATCACTCTTTTGCTCAGTTTTCATGGAGAGTTATTGATTGGGTTCCTCCTTTTGCTAGTGGAGGAAATAGACTCTCCAGACTGCAATATGTTGAACAACAATGGATCTTTAGATTGGACACTGTCGTACCTAAAGGTTTGAATCTGGAACTGGACTGGCATAGTTTGCTGTGATTTTGATTTTTAGTCACCTGGGAGGCGCTTGCAAATGTTGCCCTCTGCCCTCGGTTGGCTAAGCAGTAAACATGTGATCTGTCAGTGACTTCACATGCCAGGTTTAAGTGGCTTCCATGTGTTGTTTCTTTTGAGTGGTGCAGCTTCTTTGTGGTGATAAGGAAGAAACCTAAAGCAGGGCCCTTAGGTTTTGTGACCCGAAACGCAGGACTGTGCCGTTAGACCACTTCTAATTGGACTTTGCTGCGCCAAACTTTCAGTTGAGTAAAGATTGATAAAAAATGGACATAACGTGGATTGCGCAGTTTCAAATGTTTTACTGCAAATGATTAAAAAGGACGTGTGTCTCCAGTCAAAGATTTTCTGCCTTTGCCTGGGGGTTTAAGGTCCGACATTAAATACTTTGATATCAAGGAAGTTATTTTCTTTTATTGGAACCTGCCACTTTTCTTTTTGATTTCATAGGGGCAGGTGGTGTTCCGTTGCTCCAGAGGCTTTTGTTTTGATGTGGTTTGACCAGTGCTTACCAGTTAGCACCACACTGCCAGGATAATCAACAGCAGCTCTAAACCAGATGCTGTCGTTGAATACACTGCCAGTATTCAAGTACCACAACTCCCCAACATGGCATTCAAGTATTGTCTTTTTTTTAATATTAGCCCCTTAGAGGACAGACAGGTGAAATGGTGCAGCAGTCAGAGCTGATTAAAGATCACACTTTATTTTCTCTTCTTTGTCCACATGAAGATCTGAAATCAGATTTCCTTTCCCCAAGGATGAACCATTTTGAAACACTATTTTTGACCTGGCAGATTCCTCCCACTTCTTTCAGCTTCCAACTCAACAGAAACTCCAGCTGGTTTACCGCCCCCTGACCTTTCATTCACATCTATGTGGGAGTTTTTCCTCTTATATCATCTCCCAACTTAAATTAATCCAATCATTCTGCAGAGACCATCCAGCAAGACTCCTTCTAGAACTCTGCAATCATGGGCCCCAAATCCAGCCCCTAGTTGTTGCAACTGCACGATGGATGTGGTTCTCTCCTCTGCTGCATCTCTAGCCCTGGCTGACCCAAAGCCACACTCAGAAATCAAAACTAGGTCCCTCAACCTAGCACCACACAGCTGTGCAACTGAGCCAGCAGGCAGGCTTGCTTGCTGCAGAACACACTTATTGTCAAGTTCACTTGTGAATAAGTAAAGCCACAATAAGTATGCTTAGCTTCTGCGGAGTCATGGCATGCAGGCAGCATAATTACATGTGTCAACATTCAAGACTCATGCCAAACAAGCAATTTCTCTCCTTGGATGGTTAGGTGGGTTCAACAGTGGTCGAGATTTCAAGATTCAGTAGATGGTCTTGTGAACCTCCAAAGCGTATCCCTACTCTGGACAGGGTTGAACAGACCCCTCCGTGAATGGAGCAGCTCTTATACATATAGATATATTTTTATCTATGCAGCCACAGAGCAAAGACCTTTATATATTTCCACACACAAAAAAAACGCAACTCCAGACAGGCAAAAGGCTAGAGGTTCTAAAACAGGGACCTTTTACTCACAAAGAAGAACCATCCCAGTCCATGTCTACAAGAAGCACGGAGAGTTAATACAATAGTACTGTACCTCAGGAAAGGCAGCAGCACTCTCATTCCTTTCTGTATGACCCACAGTTTCAGAAACTCCAGCTCAAAGCAATGGCATGAGCTTGGTCTTCAGCCAATAGACCTAAAATCCCTCCCCCCCCCCCCAAGACTCCTCCAATTTGCCTCAATTATTCTGACTCCTGAACAACATATAACCCAGTAACATTTAGGCCTAATGGGTGGGTTAGGTGGAAGCATATATTGAAGGTGGAGTGGGTGATGAAATTCCTATACAGTATTTCTCTGTGGCTGTTTGCATATCCCTCCTAGGAGCATGATCAGTTCTAGGAAACCGGTCACATTCTGAGCCATGATGAAGTTATAAAAGAGCAACACAAGGCATTTAACGCCTCAGTGGCCAGAAGGAGACAGCCAGATCAGTCCTACTTTTATAGTAAGGTTCTATGCCAGCTTAAAGCACCTGGCAACATATAGACATAAGATATGTGGCCTGACTGGAAAGATGAGATCTGTCAAGTGTCTGGTACTGAGTGAAAATTAATCTTGGGGTTTTTTCCAATCAGAGCATGCGTTATCTGATTTCAAAAGCAATGTTCTTGAAAGTGAATTGTCCTTTTGTATATTTTCCAGGTGGCCATTCTCCATGAAACAGCACCACAGGCTGTGATAAACTAGCCAAATAAATCTGCTCAGACTCTTCTTGCTCATGTACACAATGGAGCTGTGAATCCTATGAAACCCAGAATAGTCCTGTGTTTTTCTGTCCCAAGGATTGCCTTTCTGACCAAAACAAAATATATCACAAATTCAGCTTGCTTTGGGATTGGAGTTTAAAATCCAGAACTATAGGGAAGATATTTCCACGTTCACTAGATCTGCGCATCCTCATGAAATGAGACAAACATGTTACATTCATCTAGAACCACTCTGGCTTTCCCAACTTCCACTCTCTCGTTCAATGTCTCAGTTGAAATTTCAGCGAAGTCCAAGTACCCTGATGTATCAGCCATTGTCAAAGCTCATTCATGATGTGCTGACTGAAATTAAGGACTTGAATGCATTCATATGAAGTCGCTGCCTGACAAAATGTAATTAATTTTCCTAAAACCTGTTTCTAAATACAAGATATCAGAGAACGCGGCATATTACACGAAGTGTCATTAATCAAATCAAAAGTGGGCAAAGTTAAATGCCTAAGGTTTGCCTAAAAAACATTTACACGAGTTTTACTACCTATTATGACTTAACCATCAGGAGCCAATATGGTGACAACTTTCAGTGGACGTTCTTTTTAGGGTTGTTAATTAAAGGCCCACAGCAATGGCATCAGAGTAAATGTAGCATCATGAAAGGCATTTGTGAGGATCAGGGGGCAATTACCCCCATTTGCTCCTGTGCTGAATCTGCCCACATAGTCCCATTAACGGAAATGGCATTATGCAGGCCATGTGGATCAGAAGACTAGGGGGGCCGAAACCAGTGCGCATGGCACTAAAGCCCTGTAAGAGACAGGCAAGTGAATTGCAAGTAAGAGTTGCAATGATCTGGACTCACAAGATGGCCATAGCGGTGTGAATGATAAGGACTCACATGCATAGTTGAGGGAGACAGAGGGACTGGCAGAGCATGCACATTTCCCATGTATAGCTAGCTGCGCAGGCTGCAATTACCAAGCATGTACGTGCCCTGCAGTTCCCATGGCTCCTTCCATCTTATAACAGTGTCTTCTGCTTTGACAAACAGCAGGAGGAGGATCACAAGGATTAGCGAATTGTGCCTGCTCCTAGTCCCCATGGCTCATACTGCTATGGCCGTTCTGTGAATCCAGAGCATCGTACCTTTTTTGGCACAGGTATAAGTTTGCTCTCTTATTTTTGAGGGGGCAGGAGGAGCGAGAAGTAGAGAGGTGGCCAATTCAATACCAGCACCCAGATCTTTGGGGAGAGAGGAAGCATTGTACCCCTATGACTCCCCCCAAACTACACCTATGTTTTTCATTCATCAATCTGGCAGATGGCAATGGCTATTTCTCCAAAGGGTTCAGCTTCTGAACTCTCCTGCACCAGAGACTGCTACAGTTTTATTTTTTTTTACCTTGCTAGGTCAAAGTTCTGCCGCTGGAACAGATAATTTCCTTCAGCCTGGCCTACTTACATTAAACTCCAATTAATTACTTCTGCAAACTGGAAATAAAACACTGAAGAGAAAAATATTAACTCAAATCATAGCAGGACAGAGGTTGCCAGAACCCTTATTAGTAAGTGGTTTTTCTTGGAAATTACTGTCACTTTAAGGCAGCACAAGCTGTCAGGACAGATCTATTAGCAATCAAACAATTAACCAGCCTTTTATTTATAGCAATTTTTACTTTAAAAAAACACATGAAATAGGAGTGTGGAACCTGCAGGCTTCTAAAGATGAATGCTATCAGTTTCAGAAGTTCTAAATGGGATCCAATCACGCTTCACAAAAGCCCTGAAAGGTCAACTTAGTATCTGTAACCAAGCTGTTGACATGGTTAATTTTTCTTGCCAAATCTGATTGCCATTATTGCCTTTGTTTTATATAATAAATAAACAAATAAGTAGTTAAGATTTATTAGTCATCTTCATGAAGAGATGTAAAGTGCTGAGCATAACTGGTTGCACTATATAAACAATTAATTCACCCAAGATGGTGTATAGCAGTTAACAGAACAGAGCAGGCCCAAACCAATTTTAGAACAGAACTGCTACCCTTCAGAAGCAAATATGCTACTAGCCCTAGGGTGGCGGCTACTGGCGACAGTCCAATGTGATAGCACTCAGCAAGGAAGGGGTTCTGGAGGGACAATGCTACCATTGACTATTACAGTTGGATAAACGGAGGCACAGAGAGATAGTGTGACAAAACCATGGTTACAAAGAGCCAGGGACAGAGCAGAGATTAGAGCTTTAAATACAAGACCATACATTGTTTCACAGGTAAAAAGGTACACCAATGTCCTCTGAGGGGGAGGGGAAGACTATATTTTTTGGCAGGACATTCCTTGAACTTCAAGCAAAAGGTAGTACATGCAAAATAAAATGCCCAAATCTTACACACATAGAAAAGCTTATCAGGCAAACAGAACAATATACATGCATCATGCCGCCATGATGCACAGAAGCGTAGTTACTCACCTGTAACAGGTGTTCCCCGGGGACAGCAGGAATCAGTCCTCAAATATGGGTGATGTCTGCACCAACGGAGCCCTCACAGAAACATCCCCCCAGCTTTAAAAGAAAGCCTTTGGGAGATGCCACCATACATGCGTGGTCCCCTTCCCACCCAAGGGTGCCATCTTGCTCAGTCAGATGACATAGCTAAAAGACGGTAAAAATAAAGGATGGTACAGTAGGCAACTGCAAGGGGAAGAGGAAGGGTTGTGAGGACCGATTCCTGCTGTCCTCAGAGAACACCTGTTACAGGTGATAAACTACGCTTTCTCCGGGAACAAGCAGGAAGTCAGTCCTCACATATGGGACTCCCCAGCTACAGGCTACTGAAAACCCATAGCAAAAACAGGGCTCCCACGCAAGGGGAGCCACAAGCAGCAGCAATTTGAGTCTGTGTACACAGACCACAGTAGGACATCTGTGTCCGATGAAACTAGTGCTCCGGTAGCCTGAACACAGAAGGGTCGGAGGGTAGGAGTTGCCTAGACCCCAAAAGGTTTATGGAGCATAGCCTGGCCGAAGGCACTGTCCCGTCAGGACTGTCTTTCCAAGCAGTAATGGGCTGCAAAAGTATGGACTGAAGTCCAGGTGGCGGCCCGACAGATGTCCACCATCAGGACAGAGTGCAAATTTGCCACCAAGGTTGCCATGGCCAGGACACGGTGTGCCGTGATGTGGCCTTCCAGTGGGAGCCTCGCCTGCCCATAAGCAAAGGTGAAAACCAACCAAAACCGTGGATTATATTGGAAGAACTTGTTTATTCCTTAAAAAACCAGCCAGGCCCGACACAGGCCGTGTTTCTCAACACCTTCTTCAGGGGCTCATTGGCTAAACACACAAATGTTAAAAATAATAAAAATAAAACACACAATCATACTGTGAATAATATAAAAAGGACTAAGAACAATCATTATTGCACATGAAATCAATCAATAAATAAATGATTGAAAACCATAAAAAAGATGAAACAAATTATGAATTACTTAAAATAGTATACACCATAAAACAATATAGGCATTCATAATTGCATGCACATATATAACATTCCATAAATAAATAACATATTAAAACAAATAATGATAAATAGATAATAACATGTAGTAAATAAATACATAATAATACATCACAACTAAAATATGAAAATATTATGCTAATGGCTCAAAGAACTACAGGAGTGTGACAACAGAATAACAGGGGCATTCATAACCAAAGAAAAAAGGGGGGTAACCGTGCAAAAAATGATGGTAAAATGAATAAAAAGTGTAAAATGACTAAAAAGGAAGCATTGTACGTGTACGCAAGAATCGTTTCAAAATAGAAAAATAAAAATGATAAAAGATTTAAAGAATACAAGAATAAAAAATAAAAGAATAAAAAGAAACCCATTCCAAATACATGCCTGTTTTAGGAACCTCTCCTTGATGTCTTGATGGATGTTCCAGGTAATCTAACCCAAGATTCACAAAAAACTTTTTTATATGCTGCACATCACGATAGCAAACAGTTGGATTGAGAACAACCTGAGAGGTACTGTATAACAGAATTTATTGCTGTGCATAACTTAAATAACTTAATTAGTAACTATACTTGACCTCATCCTGAAATGCGCTAGTGAATTAAAAATGATGTTAAAAGGAACTAAAATTGCTAACATTACTAGTGACTACACATGTGGCCAATTGTTAACACCAAAGGGGTCTACCACAAGGAACCACACAATTGTGAAAAACCTTTTTAAATATGGGATCTACTATGAATATTTATCTGGAAGAGGTGCTGAGAAATATACACCCAGCCACTATAAGGGATATTACTTCAAATGAACCTGTCATGGCAGGTGTAATCCACACATTGGAGCGGGGATATCAAATTATAGCATAACTGATTACCATCCCATTTATTTATTTTTTTAATTATTTATTTATAGAATTTCACAAAACAGCAGGACAATAATTCCTTACATCAGATATAGTGTGTACAAGTAATAATGTTAAACCATAACAAATATAATAAGAACAAATAGAAAACTTACACTGTTGTAATCCACATTACGGGAGAGGAGGAGAGACACACCCACCCAATACAGAGAATTGGAAAAGTTATAAAGAAAAAAGCTTAAAGAAAACCCAGGAGGCCACGTACCCCTAGAATACATTCATGGAGGATAAAGATATAATAAATCCACAGTTCACTCAGAGGACACAGCAGGAAGTCTAGCATTGATAAATTTACCCAAATCCATAGGATCAGAGAAAATATACTTATTTCCCTCCATAAGCACTAGGCATCTACAAGGGAACCTCAAGAAAAAGGTACCCCCTATAGCCAATACCCCAGATTTATAAATCAAAAACTGCTTTCTCCTCCTTTGTGTTTCTCTGACTAAATCAGGAAACATTGATATCCTGAGACCCAAAAAAGTGTCACATCTTTTCTTAAAGAACATTTTCAGGAGCCAATCTTTGTCAGATACCAAAGCACACTGCACAAGAAGAGTAGATGAAATGGGAGTAGAAACTTCGCGCCCAGATCCCTCCAGGAGGCCAGTCACATCCAGGACGTCAAAATTCACAGTAGACACAGCCACAGACGTCTCAGCTTTTCTTCGGGAAGGCAGATAGTATACCTTACTTAGAGGAGGTATTAAATCCGAAGGAACTTTCAGAATTTCCATGATATACCGCTTGAACATGTCCAAAGCCGACACCTCCGGGAGACGAGGGAAATTCAAAACCCGTAGGTTAGACGCTCTGGAAGCGTTCTCCAACACTTCCAGCTTATATTTAAGGACTTCATTCTCCTTCACCAAGGCGGAGGACACTTCTGAAAACGTAGCAAGCTGAGCACCAAAAGAAACATTGTCCTTTTTAATCTGTTCGCAAGTAGACACCACCGACTGAATATTATCCACATTTCCCTGGATGTTAACAGCATTCTCCCGGATCTGGGAGGACAATACAGGAGTCTGAGAATTAATTGAAGCTGAAAGAGTAGCTATAGCTTCCCAAAGAGTCTCCAATGTAAATACCTTAGGGCGAGTGAGGGAAGGCAATTTCCTCAAAGGCAGACTTCCAGACGGAGTACTCAGGTCCAAGCTGCCGACCGAAATCTCAGCGAGACTATCGGGAGACAAGGAGACCAAACTTCCAGCGCGCGCCCTCACAGCAGCCGATGCCCCCACCTCGGGAGGAGTCGACGTCACACCCGCTGGAGTGGGCTCCAAGGCAGCAGGACACGGTGGAGGAATCCTCCCCGCAGGAGAGAGGGAGGTGTCTACATCCGACGGAGGCAGCCGATCCTCTGTAATCAGCGCGACCAAGCCGGCTCTAATCTCCTGTGCTTTCTCCGGGGGTATGTTAACGAAACGGTCCATAGGACCCGAACTGGATGGCTGAGGTGCAGAGGGAGCAACCCTCAGCTTTCCCTTCCTCTTAGGCATGAAAACCACAAAGAAACGATACCGTGGCCATCTTGGGTTAACTCCTCCTCATCCGATTACCATCCCATTTCAAACATTATAACCACCCCAGCCGAATCTGGGACTCCCTCAATCTTAAAAGATTATATCGACTGAATGCATTTAATATCTGTGTAGACCTCCGAAAACAACTTACTTTTTAATAGAGGTGCCCAAATTGACGCGTGTTAATTTTGCTCCCAATTGTGCAAAGCAATGAACCGCTAGTGGTAAATAGCTGAAGTGTTCCCGAACAGCCTAAGTAAAATGCCTACTAAAAATAAGGGTTTTAAACCTGAAAAGGCTTTTACTCGAACTAAAAACAAAAAACGAATAAAACCCCCCTTAGGGGTACAAATTAATGTTTCCCTATGCGCGTAATCTTTATTTGAAAAAATGGGTGTTGCAACGGGATCGATATATGAAATAGTTGCTTCTTAAACAAAGTACACATACCACTAAAATTATATTTACAAGATTTTAAATTACACTTACTGAGAATATATTGCTGATTGCGTCAACCGCAGCGAGGCGAACATGAAAGGTGTACTATTCCTTCTTTCATTGTAAAAAGACGCTGACGCATGCGCTCTTAATTGTTTTGTATTGACATTTGTTTCATGTGCCATAAATAGTAATTACACTTACCTGGTAATTGTAGTTCCTTGAGAGACGACAGCTTAGTCCTCAACGTATGGGTTGTGCACCTCCTCCTGCAGCATGAAGACTGGACCAATCAAATTTCAGCACCACTGGAATCAGCATACCAGGCACCTCTGGAACTCCAGTGACCTATTGTCAAAGCAAACTCAAAGAGATAGCTAACCTTTAAAAAGTCTTTTTTTTTTTTAATGTAGTGAATGGAACAAAACCAACAGACACAGAATGTCCAGCTCCTGCCGCAGCCTAAGCCGATAGCGAGAGAAAGAGAAAAAAACATTGAAACGAAACTAAAATAATCAAAGAAAAGACACTCACCTGGAAATACGGACTTCTGAACCCAAGGCGTGCCGGGCTAAAAAAGATGAGAGGGCGGGAAGGAGGACTAAGCTGTCGTCTCTCAAGGAACTACAATTACCAAGTAAGTGTAATTACTATTTCCTTATCGTTCCTCCAGCTTAGTCCTCAACGTATGGGATGTAACAAAGCAGCCTAACGGGTGGGATTCTTCCAGCCGGCACGCAGAACCGACGAGCCAAAACCTGCATCGCCCGCCGCCAAGACATCAAGTCGATAGTGCTTACTGAAAGTGTGCAGAGAAGACCACGTTGCCGCCTTACAGATCTCCACCGGTGATACCAAACTAAACTCCGCCCAGGACGCAGCCTGCGCCCTGGTCGAATGGGCGCGCAAACCAACAGGAGGAATCCGACCGTGCAACAGATAAGCCGAGCCAATCGCCTCCTTAATCCGCCGAGCAATGGAGGCTTTTGCCGCTGCCTCACCTTTCCGAGGCCCGCCAAACAACACAAACAAATGATACGATTTACGAAAATCACTGGTAACCTTCAAATAGCGCCGGAGAACCCTCTTAAGGTCCAAACGACGAAGACCACGATCAGAGGCCTGCTCCCCTGACGCAGGAAACACCGGAAGCGAAACCACTTGATTGACGTGGAAAGGAGAAGACACCTTAGGCAAGAACGAAGGCACCGGTCGTAGAACCACCTTCTGATCCGAGAAAGACAAGAAAGGCTCTCTGCAAGAAAGAGCCTGGAGTTCAGAAATACGCCGCGCCGAACAAATTGCTACTAAGAACACCGTCTTAAGAGTCAAATCCTTTACAGAACTACGAGAGAGAGGTTCAAAGGGAGCCGCAGTGAGGGCCCGCAAAACCAAGTTGAGATCCCACGAAGGCACAGAAATCCTGCGGGCCGGACGTAGTCTAGAGACGGCCCTCAAGAAGCGAACGACATCGGCATGGGCACCCAGCGATACTCCGTGAACCTTACCCCGGTAGCACGATAGCGCCGCCAACTGCACGCGCAAGGAACTGGCAGCCAAACCTTTAGCAAAACCGTCTTGTAAAAAATCGAGTACCACTGGAATGGAGGCCGTAGCAGCTCGAACCTGACGTCGAGAGCACCAATCCTCAAAGATACGCCAAACTCAGACATAGGCCAGGGAAGTGGATCTCTTGCGCGCCTGTAATAGAGTCGCCACGACAGACTTGGAATAACCGCGTTTTCTTAGCCGCGCCCTTTCAATAGCCAGGCCGTTAAGAGAGAATCTCCCCACTTGCGGCATGCGAAGAGGACCCTGACAACAGATCCGAATCCAGCGGAAGCCGCCATGGGGAGCCGTCTACCAACCTCATCAGATCGGCATACCAAGGACGTCGAGGCCAATCCGGTGCTATCAACAGCACCCGACCCCGGTGGGCCTCGATACGCTGAATTACGCGTCCCAGCAGGGGCCACGGGGGAAACACGTAAAGAAGACCCGTGGAGGGCCAAGTTTGCAATAGGGCATCCAGGCCTTCTGACATCGGCTCCCGTCGACGACTGTAGAACCGAGCTGCCTTCGCTGAGCGGAACGTGGCCATCAGGTCCATGACCGGCTGGCCCCAACGCTGAACCAGCTGCGCGAAGACCTTTGGGTTGAGTTCCCATTCGCCGGGATCCACCTGAACCCTGCTGAGAAAGTCGGCAGTCACGTTGTCTTTCCCGGCAATGTGCGCTGCCGAGATGGCTTGTAGCCGGGGCTCGATCCACTCAAACAATATCCGAGCCTCCGCCTCCAAGCCTACGCTGCCGGTACCGCCCTGCCGGTTTATGTATGCCACCGTCGCCGCATTGTCGGAGAGCACCCGTACTGCCCGCGATAACAGGGTCTCGAAGCTTTGCAAGGCCAACCGCACGGCGCGAAGTTCCAAGCGATTGATTGACCAACCGCTCTCCTCCGGAGACCAGAGACCTTGAACGAACTGGTCTCCGCAGTGGGCACCCCAGCCGGTCAGGCAAGCATCCGTCAATAGCGGGACCCAGTCCGGCTGCTCCAGAGGCATTCCCGCACGGAGCGAGGACCGTCGCAGCCACCACTGAAGATCTCTCCGTACCGCCAGTGGGCAAGGAAGACGCTTGTTCAGTGAATCGGACTGGTTGGACCAGCGCCGGAGCAAGGCTCTCTGAAGCGAACGCATGTGAAATCGAGCCCAAGGTACTACCTCCAGAGAAGCCGCCATCGTCCCCAGCAACTGAAGGTAGTGCCACGCCGACGGAGCGGGACTTTGTCGAAACTGTCGGACGAGAGACTGAAGCGCCAACACCCTGCGGTCGGGAAGGAAAACCGATCCCCCGCAAGTATCAAACCGCACTCCCAAATACTCGAGAAACTGCGTCGGAACCAGGTGGCTCTTGCGCGGGTTGACTACCCAGCCGAGAGATTGCAAGAGCGCCACGACCTTGGAGGTCGCCGCCATGCTCTCCTCGCGAGACTTCCCCCGAATCAACCAATCGTCTAGATAGGGATGGACTAGCACCCCTTCCTTGCGCAATGCTGCCGCGACTACTACCATGATTTTGGTGAACACCCGCGGCGCGGTCGCGAGACCGAAGGGCAAGGCCTGGAACTGGAAGTGACCCCACGGCAACGCGAAGCGGAGATACTTTTGTTGGTCCTCCCGGATAGGGATATGGAGATAAGCCTCCGTGAGGTCGAGGGAAGTGAGGAACTCGCCCCTGCGGACGGCCACCAGCACTGACCGCAGGGTTTCCATGCGAAAGTGGGGTACCCACAGGCAGCGGTTCACACCTTTGAGATCCAAAATGGGGCGAAGAGCGCCATCCTTCTTTGGCACCACGAAATAAATGGAATACCTTCCGAGACCATACTCCGCCTGCGGAACGGGAACTACGGCCCCCAGCTGGACAAGGCGATCGAGGGTTTGGCGAACCTGAGCTGTCTTGCGAACCCCCCGGCAGGGAGACGCCACAAAAGAATCGAGCACGGGTCTGGCCAAGTCCAGGACATACCCGTCCCGTACGATGTCCAAAACCCACTGATCGGAAGTAATTTGGGCCCAAGCGGAGAGAAAGCGTCGAAGACGTCCTCCGATCACCGGTATCCCCACCGGGGCCCGCTGCCCTTCATTGGGGCTTGCGAGCAGACGCAGGGGTTGCAGCCGCAAATCCCCTACTGGCTCCTCAAAAACCTCGAAAGCTCGAGGCCCTCGAGATATATCGGCCACGCTGGAATCCACCAGAACAGGGTGACCGAAACCTACGAAAGTCCCGAAACTGCCCCCTGACTGCCGGAAGCGGTCGCCCTCGCTTGGGACGATCCTCCGGCAGGCGACCGCCCTTGGACTCACCCAAATCCTTGACCAACCTATCCAAATCCTCACCAAAGAGCAGCCGACCTTTAAAGGGTAATCTGCCCAACCGCGACTTGGACGACCCATCTGCCGCCCAATTCTTTAACCAAAGGGCTCTGCGTGCTGCTACCACAGACGCCATGCTATTAGAAAGAGCTCTGATGAGATCATAATGAACATCCGCCAAATAGGCCGAACCAGACTCCAAGCGGTGGAGCTCACCCAACATGTCGGCCTCCAAGGAGGGCGATTGTTGAAGTCGCTGAACCCAGCGCAAACAGGCATGAGCAACCCAAGCTCCACAAACAGAGGCCTGCAACGCAATCGCGTCCGCCTCAAACGACACTTCAACAGACCGTCCATCTTCCGGTCCTGCGGCTCGCGCAAGGCCGCACTACCTTCCACCGGAATCGTGGTTTTCTTAGTCATCGCCGATACTGCCGCATCATCCTTTGGAGAGCGGAAATGCTCCAGATCGTTGTCAGACATAGGGTAGAGCCGACGCATGATCTTTACCCCCCTTGAGACCCGATTCAGGAGTATCCCACTCCGACTGAATCATCTGATCAATAACTTTGTGAATGGGAAAAACCACGCTAGTCTGTCGCACCGCCTGAATAATGGGGTCCGCTCCGTCCGCCTCCTCCACCGGAGGAGTCGGTGCCAAACCCAGAGTCTGAAGCGCCTCCGAAACAAGAGCGGGCAACTCCTCTCGCCTGAACACCCGAATAATCTTTGCTTGATCCTCCGGCTCAGGGAGCTCGCCCTCCTCCAAGGCCTCCCCATCCGCTTCATGGTCGAACTCAGGGTCATCACACTCAGGCCACTCAGTCTCCGCCTGGAAGGGTTCGTGCAGACGTTGTCGCTTAGGTGCCTTGACACCGGACAACGGATTCTCCGCCGACGTGGAAGGGGCAATCACCCCTGGCGTCGATGGTGGAGCAGCGCCCACGCTCTGGCGCCTACGACAGAACGCCTGATGCATCAGCAAAATAAAATCGGGAGAAAAATCCTCCAAGGGTAATGCACCCCCGAGGTCCAACTGCCCCCCAGAGGCCAAAGAGACCGCAGAAGGAATCCCCAAGGGCCCCTCCAGGGGCGACTCCAACTCCCCCGTTGCGGAACCGGGCTGCGCCACAGCAGCCAATGAGCTCTCCAGGTGCTGCTCCATACTGAGAGACACCGAAGTACAGCGCTGACAGATGCCTGTTTCAGAAGCTGCACCCCTCCGAGATCCACAAATCACACAAAAGGACCCCGCGGGCATGGAAGCACTCTGACACCGAGTAGCAGGCGGCAAAAATGCCCCTCAACGCAGAGAGGGAAAAAATAGCTTACTGACCCAGCAGAACCAGCACACCAACCGGGAACTGGGCAGCCGCTAGAAACCAGAGAGGTGATATAAGGAAAAGATTTCTCTTCCCCTTTTAATTGCCAGTCTTTTTTTTTTTTTTTTTTAAATAATATCCCACATAGAATTGTTGTGAAACTCAGGGACAGCTGATGAAAAATCGATAGACCCGCAAAGAAGAAGGAAGAGGAGAGAAGAAACGCTATCCCCCCACCCTTCCCCCTAACCGCGGGACCGAAGTACCCCGAAGTAAAGGGAAGCAATTAGAACTGAGACAGCTGATATTAATGAAAGAAAATACAAGAAAAGAAGAGAAATGAAACAAATGAAATAATGAAAAAGAAAATACCGCCGCGTGAGAAACACGCTGACCAGACCGCGAAAGTTAAAATGGCCGCGACAGCAAGGAGACCTTGGCGCGCTTTTACTTTCCGCTGGAGAAACCGCCCGAGGTCAACAAACTCTGCCGGCGATCGACCCCCGAAGCCCCGCAGCCGCGGAGGCTGTCTGAAAAAACAAATAAAACAAATAAAACACAAAGGGGAACTCCAGCAGGGCTGGGCAGAGGCGCGGTGAACCCGAACAGGACCGGCTCTGACCGCCGCCAGCTGCCAACACTTACCGGCACTCAATCAGCAGACCTCTAAGCTCCGGGAGAGGAGCTGCTGTACCGGCAGCGTAGGAGCTCTGCCCCGAACAACCCTGGGGCAGAGATCCCAATTTAGAAATACAGACAGGCAAGAACAGAGAGGCGGCAAAAGCTGTGCAGGAGAGAGACCTTCCTCAGGTCCTCCCCCTCCCCCCCCCCCCACGGAGTGCCCAAATCAGAACCGTACATTTAAAGAAACAGGAACCCCTGAAAGGAAGAAATGAAAATAAGTCCTAATAGGACAAAAAATAATGACTCAAAAGGTTAGCTAGGGAAAAAAACATACTAAACTATCTAACTAGTGAGCCCAGCTAGACTCACTAACGTCCTCCTGCTGCATGAAGACTGGACACACTGGAGTTCCAGAGGTGCCTGGCATGCTGATTCCAGTGGTGCTGAAATTTGATTGGTCCAGTCTTCATGCTGCAGGAAGAGGTGCACAACCCATACGTTGAGGACTAAGCTGGAGGAACGATAAGGAATATCTTGTTTCTCATTTAAATAGAATGCTTTGACGGTGTCTGACTTTACTATAGGACTAATGGGTGTGCATATGTTAGCGGTTCTTAACACTGAATGGTACAAGGTTCTCCCCCCTCCCCCTTTTTTTCATAGGGTTCATCAATTGTCCCCTAGGGTGGGCTTACATACCCAAGATTTACGGTAACGATTTTTTTAGACACAATTTTTAAGGTATCTAATAGTATTAATGGATTAATAAAGAAAAACCGCCTTTTATGTCATCTTTTTGCCTTTCCTCAAAAAACGGATGAGTGTCTATTCATGATGATGGAAGTCTATTTGTAGGTACTTATATGCTCATAATAGAAGAACCATTTTATTCATGGAGAACGTCATGTTTTGTAGTCCTTTTAATCTTCGGCAGTTCCATTTGTGTTTATTTTTTACTTTTTTTGATGGTTGCTTGGGTCCCTTTGCAGTATATATATAATTATTTATCATGTTTCATGTCTGCTCTCAGTACCACACAATTTATGTGGGTCATTTACATATGACGTTTTTCACGTCGCTCAACGTCAATACAAAACAACTAAGAGCGCATGCGTCGGCGTCTTTTTACAATGAAAGAAGGAATAGTACACCTTTCATGTTCGCCTCGCTGCGGTTGACGCGATCAGCAATATATTCTCAGTAAGTGTAATTTAAAATCTTGTAAATATAGTTTTAGTGGTATGTGTACTTTGTTTAAGAAGCAACTATTTCATATATCGATCCCGTTGCAACACCCATTTTTTCAAATAAAGATTACACGCATAGGGAAACATTAATTTGTACCCCTAAGGGGGGTTTTATTCGTTTTTTGTTTTTAGTTCGAGTAAAAGCCTTTTCAGGTTTAAAACCCTTATTTTTAGTAGGCATTTTACTTAAGCTGTTCGGGAACACTTCAGCTATTTACCACTAGCAGTTCATTGCTTTGCACAATTGGGAGCAAAATTAACACGCGTCAATTTGGGCACCTCTATTAAAAAGTAAGTTGTTTTCGGGGGTCTACACAGACATTAAATGCATTCAGTTGATATAATCTTTTAAGATGGAGGGAGTCCCAGATTAGGCTGGGGTACTTATAATGTTTGAAATGGGATGGTAATCAGTTATGCATATAATTTGATATCCCCGCTCCAATGTGTGGATTACACCTGCCATGACAGGTTCATTTGAAGTAATATCCCTTATAGTGGCTGGGTGTATATTTCTCAGCACCTCTTCCAGATAAATGTTCATAGTAGATCCCATATCTAAAAAGGTTTTTCACAATTGTGTGGTTCCTTGTGGTAGACCCCTTTGGTGTTAACAATTGGCCACATGTGTAGTCACTAGTAATGTTAGCAATTTTAGTTCCTTTTAAAATCATTTTTAATTCACTAGCGCATTTCAGGATGAGGTCAAGTATGGTTACTAATTAAGTTATTTAAGTTATGCACAGCAATAAATTCTGTTATACAGTACCTCTCAGGTTGTTCTCAATCCAACTGTTTGATATCGTGATGTGCAGCATATAAAAAAATTTTTTTGTGAATCTTGGGTTAGATTACCTGGAACATCCATCAAGACCATCAAGGAGAGGTTCCTAAAACAGGCATGTATTTGGAATGGGTTTCTTTTTATTCTTTTATTCTTGTATTCTTTAAATCTTTTATCATTTTTATTTTTCTATTTTGAAACGATTCTTGCGTACACGTACAATGCTTCCTTTTTAGTCATTTTACACTTTTTATTCAGTTTACCATCATTTTTTGCACGGTTACCCCCCTTTTTTCTTTGGTTTTGAATGCCCCTGTTATTCTGTCACACTCCTGCGGTTCTTTGAGCCATTAGCATAATATTTTCATATTTTAGTTGTGATGTATTATTATGTATTTACTAACATGGTATTATCTATTTATCATTATTTATGTTTTAATATGTTATTTATTTATGGAATGTTATATATGTGCATGCAATTATGAATGCCTATATTGTTTTATGGTGTATCCAATAGTATGCATGTTTTTAATTGTGTTGCTTCATCTGTAGTCCCATTTCATGGTCTATATGTACTATTTTAAGTAATTCATAATTTGTTTCATCTTTTTTATGGTTTTCAATCATTATTTATTTATTTATTGATTTCAAGTGCAATGATGATTGTTCTTAGTCCTTTTTATATTATTCACAGTATGATTGTGTGTTTTATTTTTATTATTTTTAACATTTGTGTGTTTAGCCAATGAGCCCCTGAAGAAGGTGTTGAGAAACACGGCCTGTGTCGGGCCTGGCTGGTTTTTTAAGGAATAAACAAGTTCTGCCAATATAATCCACGGTTTTGGTTGGTCTTTGTCTTGGCACGTGGATAAGTGCTCCTTCGTTGGTACATAAGCAAAGGTGATACAGTCCGCAACCCAAATGGACAGCGTATACTTGGTCACTGCCAAACCCAGCCTACTGGGGTCGTGGGAGATGAAAAGCTGAGCAGCTCTGCGGTGGCCTTTGGTGCGTTGGATGTAGATGGATAAGGCCCTCTTACAGTCCAATGAGTGAAGAACCGTCTCCGCCCGACTGGAGTGAGGTTTGGGAAGGTGATAGGAAGCACAACTTCCTGATTAAGATGGAAGAGCGACACTACCTTCGGCAGGAACAGGGGGTTATGTGCGAAGCACCACTCTGTTCTTATAGAACCTGGTATAGGGCGCCTCTGTCACAAGGGCGTGGAGCTCGCTAACTCTGCAAGCGGAGGTGAGCACAACCAGGAAAACTACCTTCCAAGAGAGGTAGCGAAGGTGGCAAGTCACCAGAGGCTCAATGGGCGGGCGAGTTAGCTGCCTCAACACCACGTTGAGGTCCCATTCAGTCGCTGGAGGGCAAAACAGAGGTTTTGACAGGAGCAAGCCCCAAAGGAAGCGGTTCCCCAAAGGTTGGATTGAGAGGGGCTTCCTGTCCACTGGGTGGTGATGCGATGCCAGGGCACTAAGGTGCACTCAGACGGAGTTAGACTTGAGCCCGGATTGGGACAGGTGGAGAAGGTACTGCAACACCAAAGCCATCGGGCAGGAGAAGGGATCAGCCCCATGATCAGCGCACCAAACACAGAATCTGCACCATCTGAGGGCATATACCTTCCTAGTAGAGGCCTTGCGAGAGGCCAGCAGAATATCTTTGACCTCAACCGGAAGGTTGAGGGGGCAAGAGTCACCCTCTCAGCAGCCATGCTGTCAACGAGAGGGACTCCAAGTTTAGGTGCAGAAGAGAGCCCCCCTCCTGAGATAGGAGTCCTGGGGCAGTGCCCAAGGGGATTTGGGCCTCCACTGTCAACTGCAGAAGCAGTGGAAACCACGACTGCCTGGGCCACCTGGGAGCTATCAGGATGAGCGAGGCCCTGTCGCGGAGGGTCCTGAACAAGGTCTTGGCAATCAGTGGTGTCAGAGGGAAGGCGTACATGAGGCCTTCTGACCACGAGACTAGAAACGCATCTGCTGCCACCCTGGAGGGGTGGGCCTGCCATGAACAAAAGTGGGGCAACTGAAAGTTGTCTGGACTGGCAAACAAGTCCATCACAGGTTCCCACCAAAGCCAGAAAAGTCGACTGGCTATCCTGGGCTCCAGCTGCTACTCATGCGGCTGGAGAATCCTGCTGAGGCTGTCGGCCAGTAGGTTGTCCTGGCCAGGCAGGTACACTGCCCTCAGGAGGGCACCCTGTTGGATTGTGTATGAACAGAGACTCAGTGCGTCCTGGCAAAGGACACGGGACCCCGTGCCCCCTTTGTTTGTTCACATAGAACATTGCCACCTGGTTGTCTGTCTGGACCAGGACCGGCTGGTGACACAGGTGGTGACAGAAAATCCTCAGCGAGGTGTATTGCTCGGAGCTCCAGGAGGTTGATCTATTGGGTGCTCTCGTCTGAGATCAGGTGCCCTGATTGTGGAGAGCTCCGCAGAGGGCTCCCCAGCCAAGCAGGGAGGCGTCCGTGGTGAGGATCCTCGAATGGTTGGGAATCTGGAAGGGCATGACCGCTTCTAGGTGTTGGGATGACTACCACCAGACCAGGGAATCCACCAACTGGCGGGTCACTGCAACCCTGTCTTGGAGGTGGCCTGTGGCATGAGATCACTGGTCCTAGAAACACCACTGCGCCGCCCTCATGTGGAGGCAAGTGTCTGGGGTGACCTGGACTGTGGAGGCCATGTGCCCGAGGAGGCGCAGAAGGTGCCGGGCAGGCACCGAGGGACAGTGCTGTATGTCTCGAGCCAGAGATCTGAGATGATTGGCCCGGTCTTTGGGAAGGAAGGCCTTCGCCTAGAACAGTGATGGCTAACCTTTTTGAGCCCGAGTGCCCAAACTGCCGCACAAAACCAAAGAATTTCCTCAAAGTGCCAGCACGTCATTTGCATAAGTGGTCTTATTTGCATAAATATTTGCATAATGTTACCATACACTAACTTTTAGTAAACATGTCTCTTAATGAGTGTATGGATAAAGAAAGACTAAAAGATTTCTACATTACTATAATCCAGTGCCAACCGCCAGGCACATTAGGAACTACTACAAACGCTGCCCATTTAGAACCCATAGCAAACCCGCCGTATCCTGACAGCATTACCAGGACTCACAAAGCACCATACCCTACCTATCAAAAGGCAACACTGCAAATATTAAACCAATACATTTCAGAGAATACTGGGGAAAGAGAACAAGTGGCAACGTCAAATAGGAATTTCCTCTTGTACCAAACCAAGCGCAGATGTTAATGATGCACATTTCCCAGAGCTGACATATTCCAGTTAATAAATTCAAAATAAAGAGATATCTTTCTACCTTTTGTGCATTTTTTTTCAGTTGCAATTGGTCCAGCCATTTTCTTCTGGTTTCTTCATGTTTTCTGCTAACTCTCCATCGTCTGCTGTCCATTTGTCCTTTCTTCTCTCTTCTAGTTTTTTTTCCATTCTCTCTCTCTCTCTACATCTGCTTTAACATACTAATCTTTCTCCTTTTGCTCTTTCCTCATTCCTATTTCATCCACACAAATTTTACCCCTCCATCCTCAATCCCCAATTACTCTCCCAATACCTGGCCAATTGTAGATTTTTCATCCCTCCTACACAAAATATTTTTCCCCTCTCCATTTTACTCTCCCAGCCCCATCCCATTCTAATCCTCCCCCAACATCAGCTCCCTTCTAGTTCCAGTCTCACCCAGCATCCATTCCCTTCTTCAAGCCCCCCACTTCCCCTCAGCCCATTTCCATTCCAAGCCCCGTCCCCATCAGCTATTTGCAGTTCAAGCCCCCCACTTCCCCTCAGCCCATTTCCATTCCAAGCCCCATCCCCAACAGCTATTTGCAGTTCAAGCCCCCTTCCACTCAGCCCATTTCCAGTCCTAGCAACCCCCCCAACCCATTACCAGTCCTAGCCCCCCATAGCCCACTCCCAGTCCTAATCCCACCAGCCCATTTCCAGTCCTAACCTCCCCATCAGCCCACTCCCAGTCCTAATCCCCCATCACTCAATTTTTAGTTTAAGCCCCCCCAGCGCCTATCACCACTCCTAACCCCCCCAGCGCCCATCACCACTCCTAACCCCCCCAGCCCAGCGCCCATCACCACTCCTAAACCCCCCAGCCAGCCCAGTGCCCATCACCACTCCTAACCCCCCCCAGCCAGCCCAGTGTCCATCACCACTCCTAACCCCCCCACAGCCCAGTGCCCATCACCACTCCTAAACCCCCCCACCCCAGCCCATCACTACTCCTAACACCCCCCAGCCAAGCCCAGCCCAGCCCATCACTACTCCTAACCCCCCCCCAGCCCAGCACCACTCCTAAACCCCCCCCAGCCCAGCCCAGCCCATCACCACTCCTAACCCCCCCAGCCCAGCCCATCACCACTCCTAACCCCCCCCAGCCCAGCCCAGCCCAGCCCATCACCACTCCTAACCCCCCCTCCAGCCCATCACCACTCCTAACCCCCCCCCCAGCCCAGCCCAGCCCATCACCACTCCTAACCCCCACCCCCCCCCAGCCCAGCCCAGCCCAGCCCAGGGAAAATTAAAAAAAAAAAGAAAACCTGTCTGCTGCCGTTGTCGGGGCCGCCGCGGCAGAATCGAGCGTGCCGCGGGGCCCCCCTGTACCCACCCGGCAGAGCCTGCCCTCCCCGTAGCAGCTCTCTCTTTGGAGCTACAGTCAGACGCGCCGGCTTGCAGAGCGCGAAGGGAAGAGTTCCCTCGCTGCTCTGTTAAGCCCGCGGGGGCTGATGGGAAGTTCCCATCAGCCCCCGCGGGCTTAACAGAGTCGCGAAAGGGAAACTCTTCCCTTCGCGCTCTGCAAGCCGGCGCGTCTGACTGTAGCTCCAAAGAGAGAGCTGCTACGGGGAGGGCAGGCTCTGCCGGGTGGGTACAGGGGGGCCCCGCGGCACGCTCGATTCTGCCGCGGCGGCCCCGACAACGGCAGCAGACAGGTTTTCTTTTTTTTTTTCAATTGCGGACCTTCCCGCGTGCCAGCTGCAAGGCCTTCGCGTGCCACAGCTGGCAAGCGTGCCATAGGTTCGCCATCACTGGCCTAGGTGTCGAACTTTGCCCCAATGAACTCCAGGCATTGTGTCGGGAGGAGGTGAGACTTGGGGTAATTTATGATGAAGCCCAAGTGTTGCAGAACCTGGATGGTGCATGCAGTGGCCTTCTGCACCTCGGAGGCTGTGCCTCCCCTTATGAGCCAGTCGTCCAGGTAGGGAAACAAAAAGACACCTTGGGGTCTGAGGAAGGCAGCCACGACCGCCAGGCATATCGTGAAGACTCTCGAGGCAGAGGTTAGGCCGAAGGGAAGCACCCGGTACTGAAAGTGTTTGCCCACTACCACAAATCGCAGGTATTGCCTGTGGTTGAGGTGGATGTGAGTATAAGCATCCTTGAGGTCTAAGGAGCATAGCCAATCTCCCTGCTGGATGTATGGCAGCAATGTTCCAAGGGAGAGCATCTTGAAATTCTCCCTCACCAGGAATTTGTTGAGGTTGCGCAAGTCAAGGATGGGCCTTAGGCCCCGGTCCTCTTTAGAACGAGGAGGTATCTGGAGTAGAACCCTTTGAACTTGAGGTGGTGGGGCACCGGTTCCACCGCTTTGTCCTTGAGACCTGCCAACTCCTTCAGGAAAAGGTTCCGGTGTAGGGGAGACCTGAGGAGCTCTCCCGGGAAATAAGGGGGAGGTATCTGAGTCAGGTGAAGGAGATAACCCTCCTCGACTACCCTCAGTGCCCAGGAATCGGTGGTGATAGCTACCCACCTCTGGGCATAGAGGGCCAGGTGTCCCTCTGTGGACTGCAGATCTCCTTGAGGCAGAGAGGCTATGCTCAAGGAATCAAAACCTCCCCCCTGGTTAGGCCGGTGCCTGGGGATTTGGAGCCTTCTGCTTATGCGGACCATGCCCATGTCCCTTGGCCTGCTGACCCTGTTGGGGAGCCGGGGAGGCCTGATAGGGTGGGTAGTTTCGGTAAGCAGCAACCTTCTTCAGGTAAAAGAGCTTTTACCAGAGCCCTTCCGTCAGGGAGGGGCAGTGGTGATCTTAGAGAGCCTGATCCTCATCATGAACTCAGTCTCCAGCTCGGCAGCCTTGTCGGTCATGGGTTTGCCGAAGAGGTTCTCCCCCTGGCATGGGACATCGACCAATTTGCCCTGAACCCACTGCTCGAGGTCGGACGACTGAAGCCAAGTCTGGTGTCATGCACCAATGCCCTCCACAGCTACCCGAGCCACGACTTGAACCCATCATAGCCGCTCAAGACAAATTTGGAGCACTCATGGAAGGCTTTGGCCAGGCTTTTCAACCGTTGCAAGGTTCCTCGAGAGACCAGCCGAGAACCTGGGGAGTTCCTTCGCCAGGTCTCTCAGGTACATGCCCATGTACAGTTGGTAGGCCTGGATGCGGCAGAGGAGCATCAAGCCCTGGTAGCACTTTCTGCTGAGGGCATCCAAGGTGCGGGCCTCCCTATCAGGGGGCACCGAGGAGTGTGTCTTCTGGCTTTTCAGCTGACGCATGGCCGACTCCACCACCATGGAGTTATGCGGCAGTTGTGATTTCTGGAAGCCCGAGCTCCGGCAGACCCTGTCAGCATACAGCATGACATTATGCCTTGCACAGGTTTCATGGCTTTTCCCAGACCTTGGCCTGCAGGCAGCTCTGACACCCTGGTGATGTCAGATAGGACGTCTCCAGACTTGATAGGCTTAGCATGCCTGATGAGATTAGTCTGCAGGACAACAGCCCCTCCTTGCTAATCAGGTGATAACAGACCTCAAACAGACCAAAGAATGACACAGGGAGGTGCTGGAAAAGGAGAATGTCACTATAAATACAGAGGACGACAAAAATGCGCTCTCTCTTCCTATTCATCGGACACTTCTTACTATGAGACTCTGACACACACTTCTCTTTACCCCCCCCCTTTTTTCTCTCTCTCCCCCCCCACACCCAGGCACACACATCGAGTCATTGATATACACGGAAGCAGCTCGGTAACCACTATATACCTCTGTTCTGTACCCATGTAAGAGGCCTATTTCTATATAAAAACCTTTTTTTTAAACAAGTTTTGTTGTCTTCTTGTGCTACAAACCCTACTGCCTCTGCGAAGTGGACCCAGGACCAACAGGAGAGTAACCTAATGTAGGAAATGGCAAAAGGTTACATTTATGGGGGCTCGTCTCAGGTTTTGCAGCGGATCTCCAGTTGGGTAAGTAGTAATTTTGTTTGATGCATTAAAGTAGATTTCAGACAGGTTGCGACAGGAAACTCAAAAGCCCTTGTGACCATTTACAATTTTGGGTTACAGGCAGAGTGCCACTATTTAGTGAAATATTCCAGTGATACCTTTGTTTTGTGGGTTTAGACAAAGTGAGATTTTCATTGTCAAAAGGCTCTGTAATAATCCTGGATTTTAATATTACCTACACCTAGTGACATTACATAGGGTGGCTTGCAATTTTCTTATTTTTATATATAAGCTTGCAAAGGTTCAGTACAAGGCACAAATTTTCTAGAGTATTTGAGCAGCTAAGAAAATAGGGTGATAGTCCAGCTTTGTTTGGGAAGTGGTACACAATTAAACAGTCCCTCATTGAATATAAGTTCACCATAAAATTCTACCCTGTTAAAAGGTTGGTAAGCACTTTTTATTCAGGTATAATTTTAAGGCATGGTCTTTATGCCAATACTCTGTACTGAACACCCATAAAATTTATGTCATTCCAACTATAATTCTAAGCCCCAAGTCTTCATAAAAGTGAGCATTCCTCTTTCCAAGGTTGCACATTGAGATAGTCGCATAAAACAAAACAAACACAAACACATAAGCGTAGACCCCGGTACGAATTACAGTCCTTCTGCAGTCTCAAATATGGATGCCTTTGATTTTAAGGAACTGAAAGAAATGGTACTGACATACTGTAAGAGAAAAGGTGGTCCCTTTGAAGGGGAATTCCCTGAGGCATCATGGTATAACATTCAAAGACAAATGTTAAACCATTATCAAGAATTCAAAAAAACAAAAAAGAAAATGCCTTTTTATCCAAGGCATGTACAGGGGGCTCATTAGCATGAAACAGGACAATACTGAACTGACTACTCAGTGTACACAATTAACCAAAGACCTGGAGGAGGCACAAATTTGCATTTCCATGCAACGTGCTCAGGTGATACAAGCCACAAACTCCTTTATAACTGTTAGTGAGCAATTAGAAGCACTTAAACTTGAACTGAGGCACGTTAAGGATGAATTGGCCTCTGAAAGACAAAATAAATATAAGCCCTGGACAACAACCATTTCTCCCTCAGCACCCCCCCCCCCTGCCTATGACACACCCTTATAAGCCATGCATCCAAACTATTGAGAAACAAAAGAACACAGAAGTATGTATAGCAGGGCTTAGGAATGGGAAAAATAAAGATGAATCAGACAGTACAGAGGAAGACAATCCTAATAGTTTATCACAGCCAGAACAGAGCAATAACCAGGACCTGTGTCAGGAGGATAATTCCGATGACTCAGACTCAGCACCCAGTACTGAACTCAGAGTACCAGTTAAAGTGATGCTGCAGAACTCATTAAAAGATAGGAACATTGAAAGGATAGTTGAGAAAGCTGGCCCTATGCCTTTTAATGTACATGAATGGTGCAAATGGGCCACTGATATTCTGATTCACTGGGTCTAGGGAAATACAGAAGGAAACAATCAGACTTTCATAGACTTATGCATCTGGCTCTGGGGCCACACTATTATAAATTTGGCTCTCTCACTTACCCATATCAGTTGGTTAAAAGGGGTATTGAAAAACTATTTCACTGTTCCCCAATGCAAGTATTTAAAATTATTTCACCTCTACCAAACGATACACTGGAACAGTTTGCATATAGAGCCTGGATTTTAAATGCAGTTCTTAATGAGCAGGAGTCCTGGCCCAATGCAGAAGATTATGGGGAGAGCACGCATAAGGCATTTTTATTAGAATTACTATCCCCTGAGATTACAAAACACCTTTGATTATTTTCGGAAGACCTTAAAGCAACCCCTTTCGATACTTTAATGCTCAGAATTGGGTCTGTTTGGAAGACCCAGCCCTCGCAGGTCATAACAGTATCAGAAGCATGGAAGTGGCAAACTGAGGGATCCTCTCAATACACAAGAAACACAGACAAAGGATACAGAGGACACACACCTTGGAGAGGACAAGGCAGAGGCACTTTTAGAAATTCCTCAGGTTACATTCCCTTTCAAGAGCTCAAAGCACAGAGAGATGGATTAGAAAAGGAGAAATTTAAATGGGAACAGGACAAACACATACTGCAGGTAGAACTAGATAAATTAAAACAGGACTTACAAGCAGCTCAGGACAAACACAAGGCTAATGCATAGTGGTGTCCTGACCTTCTGGGTTCAGATATCAAAATGTCTCAAGCCTTCAAAGCCCAGCCTGCCTCCGTTCCCTCAGCAGAGGACTCGATTCCAGAGCCTCTGGATGATGAAACAGATACAAGCCCAGAATACAGTTTAAGGCTTGTAACATCCTTGATACTAGACTCTTGTGGATGCCCCAATGTTATCAGCAGAATAGGGGGTCAGGATAAAGTAGCTTTGATTGACACCGGGGCTGGAATTAGTTTTACAAACAGAGCTTCTCCCACTGCAGATCAGGAAAATATGGAAATTTATAAAATTCAAGGAATTAATGACACAGCTTCTCAGTGTGTGGCTATCCCAGTTAAATGGGGTATCCCGGTGCACAAGGAACAAAACAATGAAATGTTGGAAACCACTGCCTCCACTATAGTGAACACACCAAAAGAAATAATTGGAATTGACATTCTCAACCAGTTAAATCTGGTGGTGGATATAGCTAATCTTAAATTGTGGCAGTATACAGGAACTTCAAATGCTTCTAAAACTTTAGTGCATGAAGTCATTCCCATGCAGTTAGCAACACAGTGCACCAAGGCAGCTCAGCAGTATGATCTGTGTGTAATTCCCTCAGAGATGGTTGATATTCCAGTCTGGGCACAAGACAAGTTAGATTGTGGGAAAATGAACACAGAAGTACTGTTGGAAGGCAAGAATCCTCCACCACAGAAACAATACCCAGTACCTCATCAAGCTATAGAGCCAGTGACTAAAATTGTGAAGATACTGGAGGAGAGGGGTCTGATCAGACCTATTTCTTCCACATGTAATTCACCAGCCTGGCCGATAGTTAAACCGGGGGGGATCCTTTAGGCTCACTATGGACTTCCGTGCTCTGAATCAAGTTTCAAAATCTGTAGTGCCCGTAGTAGCCTCATACCCGGAAATGATCTCTAAACTGAATCCCAAATGTAAATTTTTCTCTGTTTTAGACATATCCAATGGGTTTTGGAGTCTGCCCCTGGCCCTTGAATGCCAGTACAAAGCAGCCTTTCAGTGGCTGAATAAACAATATGCATGGACCGTGCTGCCACAGGGCTATAAAGATTCACCATCAATCTTTCATAAATACATGCAGGAAGCCCTGTCACTAGTGTCTTGCAGAGATAATATAATTCAGTATGTAGATGACGTTCTGATTCAGTCTGAGAATGAAGCTGTACATTGGAATCATGTAAGAGAAGTTTTAAAAGTCCTCTTACAAGCTGGTCTTAAAGTTAATCCTGCCAAGGCTCAACTGTGCAAATCACAGGTTTCCTTTTTAGGGGTTACAACTGGAGAAGAGGATAGAGCTGATACGGAAACTTCCACTTCCTACAGATCAGAAATCACTCCAGTGCTTTCTAGGGCTCACGGGTTTCTGTCGTGGCTTCCTGCACAACTATGCTGAAGTGGCAGCTCCACTTTATTCCCTGCTAAAAAGTAAAGGTTATGTTTGGGAGGAAGAACATACAGAAGCTGTAACTAAATTAAAGCACATTCTGACTTCTGCTCCGGTTCTTGCACACCCAGATCATACACAACATTTTTTTCTGTACCCTGTAGTTGGAGAGAACAGTGTAGGTGCAGCTCTAACACAATGCCTAGGAGGAATAGATCGCTCTATTGCCTTCTGTTCCAGAGTTCTCACTTCTCCCGAACTCAAAATGGGAAACTGTGAAAAACATGTACTGGCTTCCTATGCTGCTATGCAGAAATTTACATACATCATTGGTGCTCAAACCACATACATATGCAGCCATCACACCCCACTCAAATTCATTGTAGAGGGAAAGTTAGCATGTAGCAAGATTAGGAATGAGAGAATAGTCTAGTGGACTCATGTTGCAGGCACAGAATGTAAAGTTTGAATTGTTGAAAGAACCTAACGTGCAAGTGGCTGGAATCTTGCTGGAGGGGCAATCTCATGACTGTCAGTCCTCACCCAGTGCCCCTAATCACATGATCTTTAGGGAACTGGGACTAGACAAAATTTCACCTTTTCTTCCTACAGTATATATTGATGGTAGTAGCCAATGTGAAGGAGGCAGGCGACTAGCAGGTTTTGCAATTGTACAATTGGACCCAAATAACCAAGTGGTACTGCAGAGACAGTATTCCTGTGGGTCAGCATCAGCACAGTACTGTAAGCTGGCTGCTTTAGTGGCTTGTATGCAACAATATCAGGATTCACACCCAGAGATACAAATCATTTTAGATTCTGATTATGTCTTTAAAAGTGCCATTGCCCTGTTACCCTGGTGGCTGGCAAAAAAATTTAAATCCACAGATAGGTCCACGGTGAAAAATTCATCACTGTGGACTATGGCACAAGAACTGAGTGAGAAGTTTCAGAGAGAACATTTAATTAAAGTGAAGGCACATAGGAAGAAAGGCCCTTTAGTAAAAGGAAACACATTAGCAGACTCACTAGCCAAGGAAGCATGCCATGTAGGCCTCATATGGCCCTGGTATGAGCAGACACGCATGGTCGCTATTGCTGCACATTCCACAGAGTATGAGCAGATACCATCACCAGATTACTTCATAGCACTGCAGACAAAGGACCCTGAACTTTCCAATTTGAGGAAGCTTGTGCAGGACGCCCCAGATAACCTATATCAGCACACATCCTTTCTCACACTCACTATAGAGAAAGACATTCTATGTGCAAAAAGAGAGGAAGGCTTGGTTATAGCTATCTCCAGAGCTCGAGGTAAAGAATGGATGCATTGGGTTCATGGTGCAGGTCCTATGGGACACCCTAAAGCAGAAGAAATGCAGACTGTCCTTAATAGGTTGGTATGGTGGCCAGAAACGAAACATGATATACAGGATCATGTTTCCTCCTGTGTAATCTGTGCTTTATTTGGGAGGCAACCTAAAAAGAGAAGGGGACAGTTAATGAGAGCACCTCCTCGTGACCAATTTGAGAGATTGCAAATAGATCATGTGGGTCCCTCTTCCGTTAACAGCTAGGAAAAATAGATTTTTACTCACTGTTGTTGATTCCTTTTCTCATTGGGTAGAAGCATTCCCTGTCCCAGATCAAACCGCTCGAACCACTGCAGAAATCCTAACTATGCAATTTTTTTACACGCTGGGGCATCCCTAAGACTATTGATTCTGATAATGGTCCTGCATTTGTTTCTCAGCTGATCAAGGAATTGTTTGATTTTCTAGGCATAGAACAACTACTCCACATTCTGTACCTTCCACAGGCAGCAGGGCAGGTAGAAAGAATGAATCAACCTCAGCCCTATGCTTAATCTCATTGGGAAAAACTGGGATCGGGTGCTCCCGTTAGTCCTTATTTATTCATTTAAAAGTATTTCTATACCGTCTTCACCTTCAATCAAGGTGGTCTCCACAGCAAACAATAATAAGAGTGTTTCAATTGTTTTTATGCAGTGATACAGGTAGTGTGTTTGTGGTGGTGTATATTCGATTCTTGGTGAGCTATTTACATAATGCGCTATTATACATTCTTATGTACAAGGGTCAGGGGAGGGGGGTTGGTCCTTTGTTCTTGCTTGATGAGTAGATCATGTGACGTGTCCATAGTGTTCAATGAATAGTGTTGTCTTAAGCTGCTTCTGAAAGTCTTTGAGGTCTGTTGTTAGTCTTAGTTCGTCTGGGAGGGTGTTCCAAATTGCTGGTGCAGCCAGTGAAAGGGCTCGTTCCGCGGTGTCCTTGCGGACCTTGGTGAGGTCTTTTGGGGTGTTGACTCGATTGGAAGTGCCTCTCCTCCTTGGTCATGTGCTTCTGTCGGACTGTATGAGTGTTTGTAGGCTGAGGGCTGATGACTGTTTGATCTTGAAGATGTTTATGACTGTCTTATATTTGATGCGTGAGCTGATTGGGAGCCAGTGTAGATCTTTCAGTATGGGTGTGATGTGTTCTTGTCTTGTTGAGCCAGATATTATGCAAGCCGTGGTATTTTGTGCCAATTGCAGCGGTCTGAGTGTTTGTTTTGATAGACCAAGGTAGATTGGGTTGCAGAAGTCTAGTAGTGGGGTTATTAGTGCCTGGCAGACTGTACGGAAGTGCTCTGGGGCGAGGAGGGGCTTAAGGCGTCAGATAAGTCATCCTGTGGTATGCACTTTTGGTGGTTCTGCTTATGTATGATTGTAGACTCAGTTCCTTGTCCAGGGTTACTCCGAGGTACTTTACTTCCGGTTTTATGGGTATGGTGGTGTCTTTTATCTTGATGTTGGGTGGAGGGACGAAGTCAGTGTTTCGAGTGATGATTAGCGCCTCAGTCTTGCTATAGTTTATGGTGAGGTTGTTGTTTTGAAACCAGCTGGTCATGTGTATGAGGCAGCTTGTTATTTTGGAGTAGTCCGGGTTGTCGACTGATAGGTGTGTATATAGCATAGTTACTCACCTGTAACAGGTGATCTCCGGGAACAGCAGGAAAGCACAGTTACTTACCTGTAACAGGTGATCTCTGGGAACAGCAGGAATAAGTCTTCACATATGGGTACGTCGGTACCGAAGGAGTCTGCACGGGAATGCAATCAAAGAGCTTTTGGAAGCATCCCACCACGCCTGCGTGCTGCCTTCCCGCCTTTCCCAACTGCCTCTCCTCAGTTAAGTTTTAAAGCTGAGACAAAGAGAGAGAGAGAGAGGAAAGGAAAGATAGATAGAGATACAACTCCTGGGGAGGTGGGTGGGTTGTGAAGACTTATTCCTGCTGTTCCCAGAGATCACCTGTTACAGGTAAGTAACTGTGCTATCTCCAGGAACAAGCAGGAATGAGTCTTCACATATGGGGGACTCCCAAGCTGAGATGCCTGGAGTCCGAGCATGTCATAGGTTAGAACATGCTATTTCCCACAACACCAGGCATCCTGAGGATGGAGGGTAGGAGTTGAAGAAAGAAGATGCTGTGGAACAGCTAACCTAGCACAGGACTGCAGAAAAAGGGGTCCATGTGTGGATAATGATTGTTATCAATGATATTGCAAAGAATATTGCAATATGGACCTCCGCTAACATGATTTCATAGAAGTATGGAGGTTCATGGATCTACTGCGAAGCCAGTAGAGGAACCGTGAAGAGGACCTCACTGAAAAGTGGAGGTAAGAAACCTGTAGGAAAAACAGAGGAGGTCAGAATCCTGAAAGGTAACAGGCACCCCAGGTAGGAAAAACTGGGGTAGTACAAAAACGGTGGGCCTTCAGCGAAAGCTGTATGGTAAAAACCAAACTCTTTTGGCGGCAGAGTAACTCACTCTTGGGAGCAAAAAGAGAAAGGCTAACCGATTTGGACAAACAAGCACAGTCCTTGTGGGGAGAAAGGGTATGGGAACCCCCTGTATCCCAGGGTGAAGACAAATGCCTGAGGCGTTAAAGCCTGTGAGTAACTGAAGATCCACAATATCTCTTCTAACTGGGGTAAGCCAGGAGAGATATTAGGTACGGAGAGCTTCAGAGGTACCTAAACCCATTAGGTTATGGTATAAAAATTGTTGATTACCACAGGAGTGGTTGTGTGTGTGTAGAATCCCAAACCTGCTGAATAGCAGAGGTATGGGTAAAATCCCTCTGTCAGAAACAGATAGCTATATGAGCATAGACAGTGAGATAGATAAGTATGTGGAGACATATCTATCTATAATGAAATATCTCGTCAGATATATATATATACACATATATATATACACATATATATATAGATAGATAGATAGATAGATAGATAGATAGATAGATATATGAATAGACATATAAGAATATATCTATAGTGAGATATGGAGGGCATAAGATACACACAAAGATAAATATGAATATGTAGGCCTAAATATGGGTGTCTGTAATTAAACAGACAGATATATGCCTACAGCATGGTATTCACATAGGACATGTGGAGAGGAAAGATTCATCTAATAACAAGGAGGTGCAACCTACTTGAGGAGATATATAGAGAATCTATTCCTCCTGGCTATGATCCGCAAGGATGCTAGCTAGTGAAAAAACCAGGATGGTTATATGAAAAACAGGAGATAATATCAATCTGTAGCCCGCAAGTCCTGAGTCATCCAAGACTCTAGCATGGTAAGTAGACAGAAGACAGATAAGGATGAGGTACCATGTTGACCTGCTTAAGGGCAAAAAGCATCATGCGTTCTTACCATGAGGACGAGCTGCAAGGAGAAAGAGCATATCCCCGATTGGGAATGCTGTGGACCAAAGCAGGGAATTGGCAACTCCTTAAGCCCTTAGGTAAGAGAGGGCCTATGTCCTTTATGGCAAAAGGAGAACCTTCTAGTCATGGGAGACATGACTGAAAAGCCTTTTCCAACCATCTAAGATAGCTGTTGGAGAAAAAAAACCCATGCTCTCTAGCAAGGGCCCATAGTGGAAAGCTTCTCTGTAGAATTGCAGAGAGCATGGTGAGATAGGACTGGCTACTAGAGCCAGTATCTCAGTCCACTATGCTAACAAATCCAGGGGAATGGAGATGGCAGAAATAGAAGACCAACCCAGAAAGCCTGTAGTGGGATAATTTCCAAGATAGATGAAAAAACACTGACTTGGAGCCACTACTAAGACCAGATAGGATGTTAGAGGAGGACAAATCTAGTTGTTTGTGGGCAAGAAAGCGTAGTTACTCACCTGTAACAGGTGTTCTCCAGGAGCAGCAGGAATCAGTCCTCACTTATGGGTGACGTCGGCGCCGACGGAGCCCTCGCGGAGCAATTTTCCCCAGCTTTCAAAGAAAGCCTTTGGGAATTGCAGCGCGCATGCGCGGTAGTCTTCCCGCCCGAAGGTGCCATCTTAGCCAGTCAGATGACATAGCTAAAAAAGACAGCATAAAAATTTGCAAAAAGAACATAAGCAGACGATTGCAACTCCAAGGGGAGGAGGGAGGGTAGTGAGGACTGATTCCTGCTGCTCCTGGAGAACACCTGTTACAGGTGAGTAACTACGCTTTCTCCAGGACCAAGCAGGAAGTCAGTCCTCACTTATGGGACTCCCAAGCTCAAGGCTACCGGAGACCCTAAGCACAAAAATGAGCTCCCTCTAGCTCAGCAGCACAGAAGGAAAGAATCTTCGCTGAATTATCACCCACCGGTAGCCCACATCCGGGATGGAGGGTAGGAGTTGCTCAGACCTCAAAGAGATTACGGAGGACTGCCTGTCCGAAAGCACTGTCCCTACGGGACTCCCTCTCGAGACAGTAATGGACCGCAAAAGTCTGGCTCGAAGACCAAGTAGCGGCCCGGCAGATGTCTGCCAGCGGAACAGAGCGGAGGTAAGCCACTGACGTGGCCTTTGCCCGAACGCAATGAGCCGTGACTCGACTTTCTAAGGCGAGTCCGGCTGCCCTATAAGCCCAAGAGATACAGTCCGCAACCCAGATGGACAGAGTACGCTTGGAGACCGGGAGCCCCAATTTATTGGGGTCAAAGGACACAAAAAGCTGCGCAGCTTTACGGTGCTCCCGCGTACGGTCAAGGTAGAAGTTCAACGCCCTTCTACAGTCCAGGGTATGGAGGACCGTCTCAGCTCGGCTGGAGTGTGGTCTGGGAAAGAAGGTTGGAAGTACCACCTCCTGATTCAAGTGAAAAGGGGAGACCACTTTAGGCAGAAACTTTGGGTGAGTCCGTAGGACTACCCTATTCTTGTAGAACCGAGTGTAGGGGGGATCAGACACGAGGGCCTGTAATTCACTTACGCGCCTAGCGGAAGTGAGGGCTATCAAGAACAGCGTTTTCCAAGACAGAAAACGGAGAGAGCAGGTAGCCATAGGTTCAAAAGGCGGACAGGTGATCCGCTGTAAAACCACATTCAGGTCCCAGTCAGGCGCTGGCGGGCGCAGAGGTGGTTTAAGTAGTAGGAGACCTCGGAGAAACCTCGCTACGAGAGGGTCGTTGGAGAGAGGTCTGCCGTCCACCGGCACATGATGTGCGGAAAGAGCACTGAGGTGAACTTTGACGGAGTTGGACTTAAGTCCCAGATTAGAGAGGTGTAGCAAGTACTGTAAGATCACCGACACCGGGCAGGAGAAGGGATCCTGAGACTGTTGGGTACACCAGACTGCAAAGCGACGCCATTTAAGGGCGTAGCATTTGCGGGTAGAAGGCCGTCGCGAAGCCAAGACGACCTCCTCCACCTCTGCCGGCAAGAGGAGAGGAGCAAGGACTACCCTCTCAGCAGCCAGGCCATGAGGTTGAGAGACCTGAGGTTGGGGTGCAGCAGGGACCCCTGATCCTGGGTGAGGAGATCCGGGTGCACCCCCAGAGGGATTGGATCCTCCACCGCCAGTTGCAGCAAGAGCGGAAACCACGGCTGCCTGGGCCAGCGAGGGGCCACCAGGATCACGAAAGCTTTGTCTCGGAGAACCTTGAAAAGGGTCCGAGAGACTAACGGGATGGGAGGGAAAGCGTACAGAAGGCTCCCCGACCATGAGATCAGAAAGGCGTCCGCCGCCACCCGAAGGGGGTGAGGCTGACGAGAGCAGAAGCGAGGAAGCTGCCGGTTGTGAGGACTGGCAAAGAGATCCACTGTGGGGAGGCCCCACCTGAGGAAGAGCTTCTGAACTACCAAGGGGTCCAGACGCCACTCGTGCGGCTGGAGGACCCTGCTGAGTTTGTCCGCCAGGCAATTTTCTTGGCCCGGGAGATAAACTGCCTTGAGGAGAATGCCGTGACCGACGGCCCAAGAGCAGAGCTTCTGTGCCTCCCGGCAGAGGAGGAAGGAGCCCGTGCCCCCCTGCTTGTTCACGTAGAACATGGCAACTTGATTGTCCGTCTGGACAAGGACGGACTGTTGGGAGGTCAGGTGGGAGAAGGCCTTGAGAGCTAGGCGGATCGCCCTGAGCTCCAGGAAGTTGATCTGCTGAGCAGACTCCCACTTGGTCCAGAGGCCCTGAGTACGTGCCTCTTGGCAATGGGCTCCCCAGCCCAGGAGGGATGCATCGGTGGTCAGCACCCGGGTCGGCTGAGGTGACTGGAAAGGCATTCCCAATACCAGGTTCGGCTGCCGGAGCCACCACCGGATAGACGAGACCAGCGGCTCGGAGACGCGCACCAGGTCTGCTAGGCCGCCCGTGGCCTGTCGCCACTGCTGGCGGAGACACCACTGAGCAGGCCGCATATTCAGGCGGGCATTGGGGGTCACATGGACGGTGGAAGCCATATGGCCGAGCAGTCTCAGGAAGCGCCTGGCGGAGACCAGGGGCTGGCTGCGAAAGCGGTCGGCTAGGTCCATGAGCCGCTGAGCCCTGTCGAGCGGTAGGTACGCTCGCGCCTGAGGGGTGTGCAGCCTTGCGCCGATGAACTCGAGATCCTGTGAGGGGAGCAAAGTGGACTTTGCGAAGTTGATGACAAAGCCCAAGTGCTGCAGCAGAGTCACCGTGCGGCACGTGGCGGTGGTGACCTCCTGAGCGGATGCTGCTCTGATGAGCCAGTCGTCGAGGTACGGAAAAACATAGAGGCCGTGAAGCCGGAGATGGGCCGCCACGACCGCGAGACATTTTGTGAAGACTCGCGGTGCGGAGGACAGGCCGAAGGGCAGTACTCTGTACTGGTAATGATTTCCTGCCACCACAAACCTTAGGTATTGGCGGTGGCTTGGGTGGATGAGGATGTGCGTGTAAGCATCCTTTAGATCCAAGGAGCATAGCCAATCTCCCTGCTGGAGGTAGGGCAGAAGGATTCCAAGGGTAAGCATTTTGAACTTCTCCCGCACAAGGAACTTGTTGAGGTTGCGCAAGTCCAGGATGGGTCGGAGGCCTCCTGTTCTCTTTGGTATCAGAAAATACCTTGAATAGAAGCCCTGACCTCTCAGGTGGTGTGGCACCGGTTCCACCGCCTGATCCTGCAGAAGACCTGCTAACTCCCGAAGGAGCAACTCCCTGTGCAGAGGGGGGCGCGGAGGCTCTCCCGGAAAATAGGAGGGAGGGACCTGATGGAAGTGGAGAAGGTAGCCCTCTCGCACGACCTGAAGCACCCAGGCATCTGCGGTGATGCTGGACCACCTGTCGGCGAAGTGAACCAGCCGGCCTCCGGTGCTGGGGGGAACCAGCGGGGGGGGAGAGGCTATGCTGAGCGAGTCAAAAACCCCCACCCTGCTGAGCAGGGGCTGGTGGCGCAGGCTTGGGGGCTTGCTGCCTACGGGACCCGTTACCCCGTCCCTTGGCCTGCTGGCCCTGTTGGGGAGCTGCAGGGGCCTGATAATGGGGGTATTGTTTGTAGGCAGCCGCCTTCCTCGGGTAAAAGGTCTTTTTTCCCGAGCCCTTCTTTTTCTGGGAAGGGGCGGAGGTCTTCCTAGAAAGCCTGGTCCTGGTGAGAGTCTCAGTCTCAATTTGTGCAGCCTTTTCCGCCATGGGCTTGCCAAAGAGGTTTTCGCCTCGGCAGGGGACATCGACCAACTTGTCCTGTACCCAGGGCTCAAGGTCGGACGACTGAAGCCAAGCCTGTCGGCGGGCACCGATGCCGGCTGCGGCTACTCGAGCCGAGGCTTCAAAGCCATCATAGGCTGCTCGGGACATGAACTTTGAGCATTCCCGAATACCTGTGGACAAGGCTAGGAACCTCCGCAAGGGTTCCTCGGACAAACCAGCGGAGAAGCCGGCTAGCTCTTTAGCCAGATCCCTGAGATACATGCCCATGTAGAGCTGGTAAGTCTGGACACGACAGGCGAGCATAGAGCCCTGGAAGCACTTCTTGCCAAGGCCATCCAGGTTACGGGCCTCCCTTCCAGGAGGCACCGAGGAGTGCATCTTCTGGCTCTTAAGACGATGCATGGCCGATTCCACTACCATGGAATGGTGTGGCAACTGCGCCTTTTGAAAGCCAGGGCTCTTGCGGACTCGATAGATAGAATCGACCCGCTTGCTCAGGACCGGCGAGGAGGCCGGACTCTCCCACATGCGGAAGAGTAGTCGTTCCAGCATAGGAGGAACCGGCACAGTAAAGTGCTCCCTCGCGGGAGAGTCATACTGGAGGGCGTCGAGCTCTTCGGCTCGAGGCTCCTCCTCGGGGTCCGCAGGGAATGCCAAAGCCTTGGCCATATCCCTAACGAAATCCGAGAACCGGGCATCCTCCGGGGGGGACTGCTTCCGAGGCTCGGACTCCGGAGAGTCCGATGGGACACACCGAGTCCGGAAAGAATCAGGTGACTCTTCCTCCTCAGACTCCCAGACCGACTCCGACGAGGACTCGGTGGGGTCGGCCGGGCAGGGTGCGGCGCCAGCCGCCCCGACGCCGAGGGAGTCGGCGTCGGCGACCTCGGTCCCGAACGGGAGGCCGAGGGCGACCTCGACCGAGGATCGACTCGAGTTCTCATCGACTCGAGGATCGGCTCGGTCTCCGGGGTCGACTTGGGCGTCGACGTCCCGGCGGTCGGGGCAGCGACGCCAGCGAAGCCAGCGAGCAGTGCCCGCTGCTGGTCCATGAAGGCAGACAATCTGCTCTCCAAGGCCGTCAACCTGAGTCCGAGCTCAGGCGACCCAGCAGCCCCCGACTCGGGCCCCGACGGCGTCGGGCCCGACGTCGGCTGACGCGGAGGCGAGTCCAGAAGGACAACAGGACTTACCCGGGCAGGCATCTCCGACTCCAGGCGAGGTCGCTTCGGGAGGTGTTCCTTCTCCAAGGACCCGGGGCGGCTGTCGGGGCTATGCGACCTGGCCCTCGCGGAGCCAGGAGCGTCCACCGACGCCGCCCTCGCGGGTTTTTCCTTCCGTCGATGGTCCCCGGAGGGAGAACCCCGGTCGGAGGAGCTCCGTCGACGGTCCGAACTGGAGCCTTTCGACAGTGAGGCCTCCGACGAGGTCCGGGTACGGCTGGGGTCAGCGAAGATTCTTTCGCGCTGATGCCGCCGACTTCTCAACGCCTTCGAGGACAGTTTGCTGCAGGGCCCACAGATCAGTTCCTCGTGATCTGGGCCCAGGCAGCGGAGGCAAAGGTCGTGTGAGTCGGTGAGTGACATATTTCGGTCACACCGACCACACCGCTTAAAGCCACTGGCAGCCATCGGGGGAAAAAGGGCCCCTGCGAGGTCAAAGGACCGGGCTGCCAGGGAAAAAACGAAAACGAAAGCTGACTAAGTCAGAAAAACCGAAAAACCGTTAGAGGACTCGAGACCGGCGTCGCGAGTCCGGGCGGGAAAACGACCGGCGTCGAACCGAAAGAAAAAAGGAAAAATACAGAGGAAAATCAACTTTTACGCGGGGGCAAGACGGGGACGTCTGTAGGGCTCCGCGGAAAAAAGAAGAAGACTGGCTAAGATGGCACCTTCGGGCGGGAAGACTACCGCGCATGCGCGCTGCAATTCCCAAAGGCTTTCTTTGAAAGCTGGGGAAAATTGCTCCGCGAGGGCTCCGTCGGCGCCGACGTCACCCATAAGTGAGGACTGACTTCCTGCTTGGTCCTGGAGAACCAGTGGACCAAACATTAAGGCTCCTGCAAAGGCAGCTGCTAGCAAGACAGCAGAAAGAATATTACTGTTTAAAACCAGAAAGAACAGACAGAACAGGAGTAGAAAAAACTCTGGACATGTCTGATAAGCTGTCTTAAAGTAAATTTGAGACAGGGGAGGAAACTCAGGAAGGAAAACTCCGCACTGGAAAGTGACAAACCTAGAGAGGCTGAAGAAAAGCCCTCCAGTAAGTAATTCCGCTCTTACAGAGATAAGAGGGTGAAGGGAATAGAGTTGAAGAAGACTTACCAAGTAGTAAGGCTATAGAAAGGAAAAATACATGCTGGCACAGGAACTATCATGTGATAGTGGTCAGACCTCTTTCTCTGGCAGGAGAAGAGGAGAAACCTGTGACTTATAGGCATGAACATTCTGACAGCTCAAAGAAAAAATGGATGTCTTTTAGAAAGAGATCCATGTGTAGAGGTTAGAATGAGTAATGGATTGCCTCTGTTGAGAAGAAGCAACTGTAGATTCTAACCCCAAGGGTCACAAGCATTTGATGATGACTGATCAGAAACCCTGCGGAGGCCGGGTTTGCTGTGCCTGGTGAGAGGTTGGATTCTTCAGACCAGGATGATGGCTCCCCTGTAGGGGAACATCTGTATGGTGGGCAAGTGAGGAATAAAACCTTCTTCTCCTGTGAGAAGAAAGTTTGGTAGGACATTTCCTACTTACTGGGACAGAAGAAGGTGTAGAAGAACCCTTAGGAACAGGTAAATCAGTGGACAACTGAGTAACCTGACATAAAGACTCCTTGTTGAAAAGATTTTCTCCAGTGCAAGGAGTATGTCCCAGTCGTTGTTGTTCCCACTTGGCCAAATCTGAAGCTTGGAGCCAGGCTCTACGTCGTGCCACTATAGCTATAGCAGAAGTTCTGCTAACAGACTCAAAAGAGTCTAGGGAAGCACGAGAAAGAAACCAAGAGATATTCTGGATATGCTTAAGCAGAGAGGAATAGTCTGTACTCCTGGAAACTGGAAAGAAAGGAGTCAAAAGATGTAATTGCTTTGTGACCTCCTCAAGAGAAAGACTCATATAAAAAATATATGAGAGAATTCTTGCAGAAAGCATAGATGTCTGAAAGGTTTGACGTCCAAAGGCATCTAGTGTCTTAGACTCACGACCTGGCGGATAAGAAGAGTGCTTTTTCTTACTCTTTATCTGCCTCATTGCTGATTCCACTACTATGGAATGATGAGGAAGCTGAGTCTTTTGGAACCCTGGAGAGGGGGGCACCTGATATAAGAGATCAGTTGCTCTGGGTGGTGGGGGTACCCTTAAAGGTGTTTCTCACATTCCTAGAAGGAGATCCTGCAAGGAATGATGCAAAGGAAGCATTATGTTGTCCTTTGCTTTGGTGGAAACAGAACCTGGTGCAGGATCATGTCCTGGAATAGGAATGGCAAGGGATCTTGCTATATCCAGGAGGAAACTCTGAAAAGAGGGATCCCCAACAGGAATCTCCCTTGGACAGGTTAGATCTAAAGAACTAGCCTGAGCACCCACAGAGTTATCCAGAGATATAGAAATAGAGGATCCTGCAGGGTGCAGTGTGGAATGCTTAAGGGATGGTTGCTTGGACTGGATGTCAGGAACAGCAACTGTCCTTACCACATTGTCCATGCTAGGTATCGACTCCAAGCTTGGTATAGAATGGAGCGGTGCTGTTGAAAAAAGCATGGTAGGAGTTTGCCACGATGCTACTGTGGATACCGGTACTGAAGTCAATACCGGCAACGATGTCGGAGTCGGGCTCGACAAAGACATCGAAGTAGTCATCGGTGATACTTCAATCGGTACCGAGGGAACCGAAAACCTCCGGCTGCTATCCTTGGTACCGAGCCACCGGTATCGATGATCAGTGTCGGTACCAAAATCTATTGGTACACAGTCTTCCAGACTAGAAATGGATTCCAAACTTGGCATCGAGGGCAGGGAGCCTGAGAAGCAACGCTTGGAAGGCACCGATTGCGGGGGTAATGAAGACATCAGTACCGACTTCGGTACTGTGTCCGATACCGGTGAATGAAGGTCTACCAGTGGCAACTCAAACGGCCTCAGAGGAACTGAGAGTTGCGGATCCGAGCCATCGGAACCAAGCCTTCGATACCGCCCCAAGACGGTACCAAGGCGAGTCAGTACCCAGTCCTCCAAACTGGAGATCGATTCCAGACTCGGCATCGAAGGAAGCGAGGCTGTCGATGCACAGCTGGAGGGTACCGACGTCGGTGGCAGTATCGGTGTTGGAACCGATAAGGGAAAGACAATCTGTGACGTATCCATCGGTCCCAAAGGCACCGAGGAGGCCAGATGACGATCCCTGGTGAGGAGTGTTTCATCCAACACCAGTGCCGATGCAGGGGTATCGGTACCGCTCGAAGCGGATGCCACCACCGTGCACGGCTCAGGTATGTTCTGTGGGGGGTGAACCCCAGGAACAACCTGAAACCCCTTAAACGCTTTGGAGACCAAAGACTCCCGCCGGGGTTTTGAAGCCAGAAGGCCATCGAGGGCAAAGCCGGAGCTGTCTACATGCTGTGCATGAGACCTGCCACTCGAGGACTGGCTAGTCTTAACAGACTGTTTGTGGGTTACCTGAATTAAAGTGGAAGAAGTAGGGGACGGTACCCCGAAGTTGGAGGGCCCCCGTGTATCGAGGGATTCTCGATGTTGAAGATGTCTTCTTACCAAACTGTTGTCAGGACCCAAACAGGTTAGACACTGACATCGAGGGTCTAAACAAAGTTTTACCGCCACAAACTGAACAATTCGGGGGAAAAACGTCTGGCGGTTCCATGAAGGAAAAATAGGGGAGGCCTGAAAGGCTTAAGACCCCGTGGGACACTATGAAGAAAAAATAGCCCGTTAAAAATTTACAAGAAAGAAAAGAAAAACACCGGCGGTACCGGTGGCGTCGAGAAGACAGCCGCGACCACAAGAAACCTAAAAATAAAAAATAAGAATTTTCTGCGGTGACAGGAGGACGTCCTGCCGGCTCCGCAGAAAAACGAAAACTGAGGAGAGGCAGTTGGGAAAGGCGGGAAGGCAGCATGCAGGCGTGGTGGGATGCTTCCAAAAGCTCTTTGATTGGACGCTGGGAAGCGTTCCCGCGCAGACTCCGTTGGTACCGACGTACCCATATGTGAAGACTCATTCCTGCTTGTTCCTGGAGATTTTAGTCTTCACATATGGGTATCCCCAGTGTCCAATTAGAAAGTCTTTGGGAGCATCCCACAGCACCTGCGTGCTGCCTTCCTGCCTTTCCCAACTGCCTCTCTCCAGTTGAGTTTAAAGCTGAGACAAAGAGAGAGAGAGGGAAAGAGAAAGATATAGATAGAGAGATACAACTCCTAGGGGAGGTGGGTGGGTTGTGAAGACTAAATTCCTGCTATTCCCGGAGATCACCCATTACAGGTGAGTAACTATGCTCTCTCCGGGAACAAGCAGGAATGTAGTCTTCACATATGGGGACTCCCTAGCTTTAGATGCCAGGAAGAGACCCCAGAAGTTGTGTGTCCCTGTGAAAGGGCTCCACTTCCCTCCATGGATCTCTGGCATCCAACCAGGGATGGTGGGTAGGAGTTGATTAGGTATGGAACAGGTGCTGGAGAACAGCCTGACCAAACAATTCATCCTGGCAGGAATCCTTGTCCAAGCAGTAATGGGCTGTGAAGGTATGAACCGAGGCCCAAGTGGCTGCTCGACAGATGTCGTCAATAGACTGAGTGCAGATGAGCCATTGAAGCTGCCATGGCTCTCACATTGTGAGCTGTGACATGGCCCTCCAGAGAAAGATTCTTACTCTGATAGGCAAAGGAAATACACTGAGCAATCCAGCTGAACAGTGTTCTCTTGGAGACTGGAAGTCCCAAATGAAAAGGATCAAAAGCAACAGAGTTGAGAGGACTTTCTATGTTGCTGTGTTCTTTGTAAGTAAAAGGCTAAAGCTCTTTAACAGTCCAAAGTATGAAGATTCCTTTCTGCATTTGATGCATGAGGCCTTGGAAAAAACACAGGCAGGTAGACCGCTTGGTTTAGATGAAAAGGCGAGACCATCTTTGGCATAAAGTGTGGATGAGTCCTAAGGACTACCTTGTCATGATGGAACCTTGTATAAGGTGGATCAGCCACCACTAGTGCCTGCAACTCACTGATGCGACATGCTGATGTGATTGCAATGAGAAAGATAACCTTCCAAGAAAGAAATTTCAAGGAGGTGGTAGCTAAAGGTTCGAAAGGTGGCTTCATGAACTGCCCAAGAACCAGGTTTAAGTCCCATGCCACCGGTGGTGGCCTAATGGGAGGCTTAGTTAGAAGAAGGCCTCTCATAAATCTTGCTATAAGAGGATGGGAGGAAATGGGTTGTCCATTTAGAGGCTTGAAAGAAGCTACAAGAGCACTCAAATGGACTCTTACTGAGTTAGTCTTAACTCCTGCATTGGATAAATGAAGGAGATACTCCAGTAATGATTCCAGAGGTATCGCAAGGGGGTTAAGACCCTTCTGCGAACACCATATGGTAAACCTTTTCCACTTGAAAGCATAAGAGCGTCTTGTGGAAGGCTTCCTGGAAGCATAAAGGATATCCTTTACTTGCTGAGGGAGGTTAAGATCTTGAAGATCTAGGCCTTCAGCAACCAAGCCCTGAGATGCAGAGACTGAGGATTGGGATGCCATAACATTCCGCCCTCCTGAGACAGGAGATCTGGAGCAGACCCTAACTCCAGAGAGGGAGCTTGAGAGAGATGTAGAAGCAGAGGGTACCACACTTGCCGTGGCCAATGTGGAGCTATGAGAATCATACGGCCTCTGTCTCTCTGAAGCTTTAACAGTGTTTTGGGGATCAGGGGAATGGGTGGAAAAGCATAAAGGAAATCTTGACCCCAATGAAGGAGGAAAGCATCCTTGGCCTGAGAGCCCTGAGCCGGAATTCTGGAACAGAACCAGGGAAGCTTGGCATTCAACGGACTTGAAAAATCTTGGCCACTTGGTCTGCATATAGAGACCATTCGTGTGGAAGCAGAACTCGACTGAATCTGTCTGCCCAAGAGTTTTGGATACCTGGAAGATACACTGCCAGGAGATGAATCTGATGCTCTCTGGCGAGGGCCCATAGTCGCAAAGCTTTGTTGCAAAGCGACAGAGAGCCTGTTCCTCCCTGCTTGTTCACATACAACATGGCTACTTGATTGTTCGTATGGATGAGGACCGTCTTGTAGCTGAGCAGGGTGTGGAACACTTGCAGAGCAAGGAAGATTGCTCTGAGCTCCAAGAGATTGATGTGTAGATGAGTCTCCTGTGGAGTCCAAGTGCCTTGGGTGGAGAGGTCTTGCAGATGAGCTCCCCACCCCACTGGAGAAGCATCTGTTGTGAGAGTTGCCTGGGGTAAAGGCTGTTGAAATGGGGACCCCAGCAACAGGTTTCGAGTGGACTGCTACCATTGGACGGACAAAATAAGGTGATTTGTGTTTGCTATTTTGTCTGACAGGCACCCGATGCCTGGGTCCATTGAGTGGATAAAGTTCACTGGGCTGCTCTCATGTGGAGGCGAGCATAAGGAACCACATGCACGGTAGATGTCATGTGGCCTAGTAGATGTAACATTTCTCGAGCAGTGAGGTGAGGCTTTAGCACTGCTTCAGAAGCTAAATGCACCATGCGAAGGCAACGGGCCTGGGGAAGATAGGCCCTTGCTTTTCTGGTATCCAGCAAAGCTCCTATGAACTCTAGAGATTGAGTGGGAGTTAGACTGGATTTTGGGATGTTTATGACCAGACCCAAATACTGAAGGATACGCATTGTGCAAGATAGAGAAGTCCTGGCCTCTGCCTCTGATGGCTAGTCGTCTAAGTAAGGGAAGACAAATATTCCTAGAGTGCGTAGAAATGCTGCTACCACAGCCATGTATTTCGTGAACGCCCTTGGTGCTGAGGCCAGGCCAAAAGGAAGTGGAGAAGTGGCCTAGTGGTTGGGGCAAGGTACTTCAGGCCGGAAGGTCAGGGGTTCAAATCCCACCAGAGGACAGCAACCTTGGGCCGGAAGGACTGGGGTTTCTAGTCCCACAGGTGCTCCTTGTGGTCTTGGGCAAGCCACTTAACCCTCCATAGCCCATGTTCCCTGTAAAATAGTTATCTCCAAGTTATAATGCCCTGTTCAATGTAATTTCAGCTTGTTCAATGTAAAACCACACTGATGCAGAATAGCGCGGTATATAAGAGAATATAAATAAATAAAATAAATAAAATAAGCACCCTGTATCGGTAGTGCTTTCTTTGAAAAAGGAACCGAAGGAACTTTCTGTGAGTTGGATGGATGAGAACATGAGTGTACGCATTCTTGAGATCTAGAGAATAAAGCCAATCCTGACTCTTGAAGGTATGGCAGCAGAGATTTCAGAGAGATCATCTTGAACTTCTCTTTGAACAGGAATTTATTCAATTCTCTGAGGTCCAAAATAGGTCTGTGTCCCCCTGTTTTCTTTGGGATAAGGAAATAGGGGGACTAAAACCCTGTACCCTGTTGATGTATGGGTACTTCTTCTATTGCCCCCTGGGCAAGAAGCATAGTGACTTCTTGATCTATCAGGTTGATGAGAAAGGTCTGAGAATTGAACTGTCTTACCATTGTGGGAGGGGGCATGCACAGAAAGTGAAGCTTGCACCCCTCTTTTATAATGGAGTGTCCAATGTTCTGCTGTTATCTGCCCCCATCTGGGGGCAAAGTGACACAACCTTCCTGGAATGGTGGAAGGTTCTGGTCCATTGAGGGCCAGGAAAGCTATGTTCTCTAGATGAAAGTCAAAGGCCTTGTGGAGGCTGAGACTGCAGAGACGGTTGAGGCTTAGCAGTCTTTGCTTTCCTTTGTTTAGGTGGTTGCTGACTCTTCCGGGCAGGCTGACCTGCAGAACGTCCCTGCTGGGAATAAGAGGGATAAAACCTCTTCTTTTTTGAGAAGAATGGTTTCTTAAAAGATTTCTTTCTTGCAGGATCAGCTGTGGCTTTGGACAACCTATCCAAAGTGGAGTTGTCAGCATCCAACTCATTGGCTTTCTCTTGCCAATTTTAGCCGAATAGATTCTCACCTGTACAAGGGACATTGCCCAGTTTGTCCTGCACCCAGAGCTCCAAATCGGATGCCTGGAGCCAGGCAATTCTACGTGCACCTGTGGAAATGGCAGAGGTTCTGCTTATGCACTCAAAACAGTCAAAAGCTGCACGACTGACAAACTTAGAAACATCCTGGGCATGTTTAACCAGCGTGAGAAAATCCTGCCTCTTGTCATCAGGAAGGAGAGGGCTTAAAATCTCCAAGTCTCCTGTGACTTCTTTAAGGAACATTCCCATATATAAAATATAGGAACTGATCCTGGCAGACAGCATGGAAGCCTGGAAAGTACGACGTCCAAAGGCATCCAACGTTCTACACTCACGTCCTGGAGGATTAGAGGCATGTCTCTTCGCACTTCTGATCCTTCTCATAGCTGATTCCACTACAATAGAGTGGTGAGGAAGCTGAGTTTTCTGGAAACCAGGACAAGGAGGGACTCGATACATGGTATCCAGTCTGCGAGAGTGAGGAGAGGTGGTAAGAGGTGTCTCCCACATTCTCAACATGAGATCATGTAAGATCTCATGGATAGGCAAGGTAGCTGCCTCCTTAGGAGCTTTGGGATATTGTAAAATCTCCAACTCCTTAGCCCTGGGCTCTGTTTCAGGAGTCACAGTAATGGATAGACCTCGAGCCACCTCCCTGATGAAATCCTGAAAGGAGATATCATCTGGAGGAGACATCCTACGTTTAGGAGAGGAAGGCTCCTCCGGGAGTATTCCGGTACCGACAGAGCTGTCAGAATCCTTGGACTCCTCCGAGGATTCGAAGTACCTTCTTTCTGGATTCTCTTGAAGAACCCGATACCCGTACCAACCGAAGTCAGTACCGGGGGGAATCGGTACCGGTGTATCGGTACCGGAAGGCATCGCATGACTGGGTGCCGGCAAAGCGGACACCGATGTCGATGCCGATGCTGTTGGTACCGGTACCGATGCCGGAATCGGTGCTGGTACCGGTTGAACTGTCCGACGCGGTTCCGAGGATATTGATGCCACAAGGAGAGCCGCCAGACTGCGTTCAGTAGCTAGGAACCTCTGGTCTATCAATGCTGCCGATGCCTGGGTATTGGTACTGGAGGAAGCAACCGGTACTCCAGAGCATGGCACCAGTAGTTCTACCGAGGTCGAGGCCTCGAGAACATCCTGGAGCCCCGATAATGCTTTGGAAGCCGAAGCCTCCCGCCGGGGCAATTTTGCCGGTACAGAACCCTCAAGGGCAACGCCAGAGGCATCTCGATGCTTGGAAGGAGATCTACCCTTTGAGGACCGGCCAGACTTATGTTTAGTTACCTGAGATCCATGGGAGGAAGACGAAGCCCTGGAAGACGTCGATGCCACAGAAGCTACATTGGAGGGAAAAAGGGCGCTGAGCTTAGCAGCTCCGTTTTGTTGACCCCTTTTGGACATCATGGCACAAGCCATACACTCGGAGATGGAGTGGTCAGGACCTAAACATTTAAGACACCACTCATGGGTGTCGGTGACGGAGATGGTACCGCCACATTTGGTGCACTTTTTGAAACCCAAAGCGGGTTTTACCATAGTGGAGGAAATTTTGAGCCTAAGGCCCAAAATGGCGCGTGCACCTGGAAAAGAAAAGTTTGGAAAAAAATAGTATATATATTTATTTTTTTTTAAAGAAAGAAAGAAGAACCGGCGGTACCGATATAGCGTCGAGGAAGGCAGATGCGACCACAAAAAAGAAGGAATAAGGAAAACGTTTTCTGCGCTGACAGGAACGACGACCTGCTGGCTCCGCGGAAAATGAAGAACTGGAGAGAGGCAGTTGGGAAAGGCGGGAAGGCAGCATGCAGGTGCTGTGGGATGCTCCCAAAAGTATTCTAATTGGACGCTGGGGAGCGTTCCCGTGCAGGCTCCGTCGGTACCGACGATACCCATATGTGAAGACTACATTCCTGCTTGTTCCTAGAGATACACAGATCGATTGTTTACATTATCAGAATATAGAAAGACTAGGGGACATGCAATGAAGCTACAGGGTAAACAATTAAGACTAATAAAAGAAAATATTTTTTCACTCAACGTGTAATCAAACTCTGGAATTTGTTACCGGAGGATGTAGTAAAGGCTGTTAGTGTAGCTGGGTTTAAAAAAGGTTTGGACAAGTTCCTGGAGGAAAGGTCCATAAACTATTAAGAAGGGACCCAGGATATCAATGCTTGACCGAGTACAAGCATTGTGGAACCTGTGTCTTTTGGGGAAACTGTTAGGTACTGTGGCAAGGAGGCCTATCCGGAGACCGGGGGAGGACAAAGACAGGGAATTTACCCTAGTAAAGGGCTCCCTTTCACCAAGTCAGGGTAGGAAAGCCACAACCACCTCCAGGAATCAGAAAACCTCCACATTGCCCACGTTTCATGCGCCCCCTAGTGGAATGAGGGAGAGAGGATATAGGGCCCAGAACCCCTATGGCCGTGAATTCTCCAAGCACTCAGGTAGCCAAAGTCAGGCTGATTACCGTCACCTGGGAAGGGAGGAGTGGGAGCTAGAGCCCTGGAAATATAAACCTATGCCAGACTATGAGGAAGGGGGGAGAAGCAGGAAGCCAAGCTGATACGAACAGAGGCATAGATACAAGCAAGGGAAGCTTGACTAGTGCTGAGCAGAGCAGAGGAACTGAGCTTCCAGGAGAAGAAAGTGCTAATTGGCATATAGCACGTCTGCATGCGAGATTGGGGCCAGAAACAAAAGGGACTCCAGGATCCCCCGGGAGGCTGTTAGCTGAGCACTGTGAGCAAGAAGGGGACTCAGAATCCATGCAGCTGGGAGAGCCCAAGGTGGAGCTGAATGAGGAGAACACTCCCATGGATTGTTCCTTTTGCCAGGCTTTAAACATGAGAGCGTAGCGACAGAAAAGCTATCTTGAAAGAAAGTCTTCAAGGAAAGAAGGTACCCATAGTCAACAAGCAGGGTGGCTGTGATTCCCGCGTGTTTGCAAAGGGGAAGTTTACAGGGACTAAGGAGCAAGCCAGGAACTGTGATAAGCTCGTTAACCACCTGCTGCCTGAATTATGACACTGGGGTAAGCTAAAGTAGCTATTAGAACAACGCTGTCTTTTACCCCTGGGTTCTACCTTTTTGCTTGGAAGGTAGCCAAGAAAGGTTTGAAGCTGAATAGAAGCTAAACTACCACAGACAAATTTGATTTGTTTTTGTGCTTTAGCCAGCAAGGCTAAAAAGGAATTCTATATCCTTGCTGTTAAAGACTGTATATTTTTTATTTTATTTATTTATTTACATTCTCTTATATACCGCGCTATTCTGCATCAGTGCGGTTTACATTGAACAAACTGAAATTACATTGAACAGGGCATTATAACTTGGAGATAACTATTTTACAGGGAACATGGGCTATGGAGGGTTAAGTGGCTTGCCCAAGACCACAAGGAGCACCTGTGGGACTAGAAACCCCAGTCCTTCCGGCCCGAGGTTGCTGTCCTCTAGTGGGATTTGAACCCCCGACCTTCCGGCCTGAAGTACCTTGCCCCAACCACTAGGCCACTCCTGAACTATAGAGAACCTTTGAACAGCCATTCTTGTGTTTGGGTTTGTTTTATGGACAATGCTCTACCTTAAAGAATCCTGAACAGATAATCCTGTATGTGGTATGTTCGAACCATTGTGTGCAAAATAAATTTCTGTCATTTGCCTTACCTCGTTGAGCCTGACTACAACTTTCTGCCTGACGCGCCCATACAGCTTAACAAAACAAAACTACATTTCCCAGAGGATGCTTTTTTTGGGGGAAAGCAGCTGGCCTCTGTCTCCAAGCAATATTGTTCAAAGTTAAGTGTTTTTCTTGGAGATTGCTGGTTGCTTGTGTTCATGTTTCAAGGTCATTGATGTTATTGGGCTTTATGTTTGTGGTGGAGATCTTGATTTAGGTCTTGACCGCTTCTGCCATTTGCCCTTGTTTGCTGAGACCTTGATTTGTTTGAAAAACAAGCTTTTTGGAATTTTCAGTGAAGAAACATTTCTTTTTATGGAGTGAGCATTTTTGAATTGATTGATGCAATGAATCTGGCATCCGAAGAAAAGAGGGTACCGAGCTTTGCAGCCCGGTTCTGTCTTCCTCTTTTAGTCATCCCCATAAAGGAGAGACAATCAGATGGAGAATGTTCAGGCCCTAAACATTTAAGACACCAATCATGGGTGTCAGTGACAGAAATAGTACCGCCATACTTAGTACATTTTTTAAAACCACTAGTTGGTTTTTCCATGTTTTAGGAATATGTGGCCTAGTGGCAAAAATGGCGCCTAGCACCAAAAAAGAAAAGTTTCTGAAGAGAAACAGCTTAAAGGTTTTTTGGGGTTTTTTTGGAAAAGAAAAGAACCGGCGGTACCGGTAGGTGCCGTGCGGAGGCAAACGCGACCACAAGAAAACAATTTTAAAGACGGAATTTTCTGCGGTGACAGGGTATGGATCCTGTCAGCTCCGCAGAAAGCGAATAACTGAAGAGGGACAGTTGGAAAGGCGGGAAGGCAGCGCGCATGTGCTGAGGGATGCTCCCAAAAGCGTTCCTATTGGATGCTGGGGAGTGTTCCCACACAGGCTCTGTCGATACCGACGATACCCATATGTGAAGACTACATTCCTGCTTGTTCCTAGAGATACATGGTTTAACACAGGGGTTTTCAACCCAGTCCTCAGGGAACCCTAGGCCAGTCAGGTTTTCAGGATTCCCAGAATGAATATGCATGAGAAAGATTTGCATGGTCTACCTTCATTGTATGCAAATCTATCTTATGCATATTCATTGTGGGAATCCTGAAAATCTGACTGGCCTATGGTTCCCCGAGGACTGGGTTGAAAACCTATGGTTTAACAAGTCACATGAATGAGATATAGCCACAGCTGGCTATAATCTATTTAGAAGAGCTAGAGAGGACTGAAAAGGAGAAGTAGCCCTATATGTCAAAAGCAATATTAACTTTCTAGCTTTTCAAACGTCGTTCATGATCAACAACAAAAAGATAGGAAAAGCCCTCGGCTTTTAAATTACTAATAGAATTAATTAAATTCAGAAAGGTCTCAGACTTTTAACGGCTCTGCTTATATGAGTAATCTCATCTTGTTTAAAGCAGTTTGCCTTTTTGCATCAACGACCTTTCAAGACACACTGAGGTTACTCACTATATGATCACTCCTTTTATGTATTATGATCTTCTTACTTATAGTGATAAGTATAAAGCACTTAGCTGTCGTGAGTAAACTCCTTTGTCAAAAGATCCCGACGCTCATCCCAGGCACCCTACATGCGTTTCACGTCAGTAGTTTCTTCAAGGGATCATTCGGTGTTCTATAGTATGTGTCTTTATCTATTTCGTCAAACCCGCTGCCCACGTTATATCTGTAACTCTTCATGCTACCATAAGAAAATCCTAAAAGACGCTCATCCCAGGCACCCTACATGTGTTTCACTTCAGTAGTTTCTTCAGGGGATCATTCGGTATTCTATAGTATGTGTCTTTATCTTTATCTATTTCTATATTAAAAATAAAACTAAATGTTAATCATACTCCTATCTTCAACTAACATATTAAAAGATTCCAAATTTTAATATCATAATATAATGTATGACCGTCAAACCCGCTGCCCGCGTTTTATCTGTAACTCTTCATGCTACCATAAGAAAATCCTAAAAAACGCCGCACATGCGGACTATCAAGCCCTACCCTGTAATTAAAGGCCCACACCAAGTGCACATCCTCCAATCAAAACTAACGGTGTCAATGTCCACTTAAAGAGCTAACATCAACGACGTTTGAAAAGCTAGAAAGTGTATGAATCGTTCAGGAATAGACCAATATTGTGTGTAACCAAAAGCAATATTAAAGCTACTGAAATGCAGGGGATGTGAGGAAAAGAAGAAGCTCTGTGGATTGTGTTGGAAAGAGGAGATGGCACTGTCATCCATACTGGTGTAGTCTACAGGCCTCCAAACTCAAACTGAAGAAATAAATAGCAAATTGATTATAGATATTGCAAAGACAGCCACAAAGGGGGAAGTGATTATATTGGGTGACTTTAATCTACATGATGTGAATTGTGGTATTTCTTCTGCAAATCTGGAATGAAGTAAAAACATTGTGGATGCCTTCCAAGATGCGTTACTTAGACAAATGATGATGGAACCGACTAGGGGAAGCTCAATGCTGGATTTAGTGCTCACCAACTGAGATAGCATGTCAGATATCCGGGTGGGTGCCCATGTGAGCAGCAGCGATCATCACATGGTGTAGTTTGAGATAAAGGCCAAGGTGCAGTCCAGTCACTGCAAGCTCCAAGTGCTTCAGTAAAATGGCCAAGGAGGAGTTGGCAGGGTGAGGTGGGATAAGGGAAGTGCAAGTGCAATGGGCTAAACTAAAGGAGACAATAAAAGGTGAAACAGATACATATGTAAGGAAAGTAACTAAAAACAAGAGGAAAAGGAAACCTATTTGGTTCTCCAAAGAAGTGGCTGCTCTAATAAAGGCAAAAACACAGCTTTCACTAAATTCAGAAGCTCGCAAACAGAGGAATACAGAAAGGAATACAGGATCAAAAAGAGATAAAAAGAGAAATAAGGCTAGCAAAATCAAAGGTAGAAGAAAATATGGCTAAACATGTGAAGTGTGGCGACAAAACTTTCTTCAGGTATATTCGGGAGAGGAGGAATATCAGAGGTGGAATTGCAGGACTCAAAAGTGCTGGGAACGGATTCATGGAAAGTGACATTGAAAAAGTGAAAATGCTAAACAAACACTTCTGCTCTGTTTTTACTAAAGAAAATCCTGGAGAAGGACCACCTGTGATTCCCAAATATAAAAATGGGAATGGAGTAGATACCACAACATTCACAGAAGATGTGTTAGAACAGCTTGCAAAACAAAGTGCACAAGGCCATGGGACCGGATGGGATACATCCCAGGATACTGAAAGAGCTCAGAGAGGTTCTTGCAGGGCCATTAAAGAATGTTTTTAATAGATCCTTGCAGACAGGATAAGTTCCACAGGACTGGAGAAGGGCTGATGTGGTACCTTCTTCACAAAAGTGGTAATCGGGAAGAAGTGATAATCTACAGACTGGCAAGTCTTACCTCGGTGGTAGGAAAAGTAATGGAGGGGCTCCTCAAAGAGCGAATAGTGGACTCTTTCAAAACCAACAGGTTGCATGATCCGAGGCAACATGGTTTTACAAAAGGACGATCTTGCCAAACAAATCTGATTGAGTTCTTTGACTGGGTGACCAGAGAACTAGATCAAGGGCATGTGATGGAAGTGATCTACCTAGATTTCAGCAAAGCCTTTCATACTGTTCCTCATAGGAGGCTTAAACTCAACAGCTTGGGGATGGGTCCCTTGGTGGTGAACTGGACCAGAAATTGACAGAAGGTGATGGTAAACGGAATTCACTCAGATGAAAGGAAGGTGATTAGAGGTGTCTCCAGGGTTCGGGGTCCTGGGACTGGTACTGTTCAATGTATTTGTAAGTGATATTGCTGAAGGACTGAATGGAGAAGTCTGTCTTTTGCAGATGACACAAAAATTTGCAACAGAGTGGACTCCTCTGAGGGAGTGGAGAACATGAGGTAAGATCTACAAAAGCTGGAAGAATGGTCTAATGCTTGGCAGTTAAGATTTAATGTGAAGAAGGGCAGTGTGATGCACTTAGGAAGCAGAAATCCAAAGGAATTGTACGCGATAGGGGGCGAGTGGTTGGTGTGCATGGGCCAGGAGAAGGACCTCAGAATGATTATTTCTGAAGATCTCAAGGTGGCAAAACATTGCGACAAGGCAGTGGCAAAAGCCAGAAGGATGCTGGGTTGCATAGAAAGAGAAATTACCAGCAGAAAGGAAAAAATAATAATGCCACTGTACAAGTCGCTGGTGAGGCCTCATTTGGAATATTCTGTTCAGTTTTGGAGACCATATCTCGCAATGGATATAAAAAGACTGGAAACGGTTCAGAGGAAGGCGACCAAAATGATTTGGAGCCTGCGTCATTAGACTTATGAGAAGAGACTTGCAGACCTAAATATGTATACTCTGGAGGAGAGAAGGGATAAGGGAGATATGATTCAGACTTTTAAATACTTAAAGAGTATTAATGAACAAACCTCCCTCTTCCAAAGACGGGGAAGCTGTAAAACTAGAAGGCATAACATAAAACTGCAAGGGGGTAAACTCGAAAGCAATCTCAGAAAATACTTTTTCACTGAAAGGGTGGTGGGATGCTTGGAATGGTTTTCTGATGGAAGTGGTGAGGGCAAATATAGTGACATAATTCAAAATGGCAAGGGACATAGTAGATCCCTTTATAACAACAGGATAAAATCAAAATAAAACTTAACTATTATATCTCTACAAATAGGGGTGGCCTACACGGAGCGGTGGCTACACCACGAAACAAAGGCATGGGGATGGGTGACCTGCATGGAGCAGCAAGTGCACCTACTCTTGCCGCCTTGCTGGGCAGAGTAGATGGACCATACTGGTCTTTATCTGCCGTCATATACTATGTTACTGTGGGCGTGAGGGCCACAAGAAAACCCACTTTCCATGACAGGTACCGCAAGTGGCAAGTGGTTAGGGACTCAAACGGTGGTTTGGTGAGCTGAGAGAGCACCATGTTGCGGACCCACTCCGCCGCTGGAGGATGGAGATGGGGCTTGGATAACAGGAGACCCCGGAGGAACCTGAACACCAGGAGCTGATTTAAAAGGGGTTTTCCCTCGACAGGGTGATGGTGAGTAGCTATGGCACTCAGATGTACTCTCACCGATTAGATTTCAACCCTGTGTTTGACATGGTGCAGTAGGTACTGCAGTACTAGTTGCACCTGGCAGGAGAAGAGGATTATCCTCCTTTTACACAAACCAGGCGGAGAAACCTTTCCACTTAAAGGCATAAGCCTGTCTGGTGGAGGGTTTTCGAAGGCCAGTAGGACTTCCTCGACTTCTTCTGGAAGATTGAAAGGGGCCAACACTACCCTTTCAGCAGCCACACTGTTAGTGTTAGCGACCCCAGATTGGGGTGCAGGAGAAAGCCCTCCTCCTGGGACAGGAGATCTGGAGCTTGGCCCAGAGGGACTGGGAGTGCCACCGACATGGAAAGGATCAGAGGGAACCAAGGTTGCCTGGGCCACCTGGGAGCAATTAGTATAACTGATGCCCTTTCGCTCTGAACCTTGAAGAGGGTCCTGGCGACCAGGGGGGGTATCGGTGGGAATGCATAGAGTAGGCCCTCAGACCATGAGATCGGAAAGGCATCTGCCGCCACTCTCTCCGCGTGTGGTTGATGGGAGCAGAAGTGGGGTAGCTGCGTGTTGTCCAGAGAGCTGAATAGGTCCATCACGGGCATGCCGCAGAGGTGGAAAATCTGCTTTGTTACTCTGACGTTTAAGCGCCACTCGTGGGCGAATGACTCTGCTCAGCCTGTCCGCTAGGCAGTTGTCCTGGCCCAGCAGTACACCGCTCGCAGAAGCATATTGTTGCATGCTACGAAGGAGAGGGGGCCATCGCCTCCTAGCAGAGGGAGTAAAAACCTGTGTCCCCCTGCTTGCTGATATAAAACATGGCGACCAGGTCATCTGCCTGGAACAGTACAGGTCAGTGTCACAGGCGGTGGTGGAATGCTCATAGGGCCAAGAAGATTGCCCTGAGCTCCAGGAGATTGATCTGTAGGAGCGACTTCTCCTGAGACCAGCTGTCCTGTGTGCGGCAGTCTCCACAATGTGCCCACCAACCCAGGAGGGAGAGGTCTGTGGTCAGGGTCCTCACGGCATGGCCAGCATACGGGATACCCACGAGGGCACGGGGCCTTGCAATACCGACCACGGAGTCACAGAGCCGGGCATGGAGGAGAGGGATCCTCACCGGGACGGCCCTCAGGAGACCGGGCGCCATCGCCGGAGGCCTCTCTATCTGTCCGACGTACCTTTCGAGGCCGCTCCTTGTCCAACTCTTGGGAACACCGCGGGGGGGGGGGGGGGCTGAGTGACCGAGCGCGGGAGCGCTCGCACTTGTATGGAGCTCCGACAGCGACTTCAAAGTCTTCTTACACTGCTCCCCTGAGGGGACTCCTGGTCGGAGTGCCGCCTCGAGTGCGGGGCCGACGTAAGGGATCCCACCCACGGAGAGATGACTGCAGGCGCTACTAGGGATTCTGGGCCAGCCTTACAGAAAATGTCATCTGACTTCTGCTTACGAAAAGTAATGGAGGCAGGAAAAGTAATGGAGGCACTCCTGAAAGAGCGAATAGTGAACTTTCTCAAAACCAACAGAATGCAAGATCCGAGGCAACATGGTTTTACCGAAGGACGGTCTTGCCAAACAAATCTGATTGAGTTCTTTGACTGGGTGACCAAGGAACTACATCAGGGGCATGCGATGGATGTCATATACCTGGATTTCAGCAAAGCCTTTGATACTGTTCCTCATAGGAGGCTTGTCAACAAACTCAGTAGCTTGGGGATGGGTCCCAAGATGGTAAACTGGATTAGAAATTGGTTGACTGACAGACGACAGAAGGTGATTGTACATGGAGCTCACTCGGCACTGTTCAATGTATTTGTGAGTGATATTGCTGAAGGACTGAATGGAAAAGTCTGCCTTTTTGCAGACGACACAAAAATTTGCAACAGAGTGGACTCCCCCGAGGGAGTGCTTAACATGAGGAAAGATCTACAAAAGCTGGAAGACTGGTCTAATGCTTGGCAACTACGATTTAATGCGAAAAAGTGCAGTGTCATGCACTTGGGTAGCAGAAATCCAAGGGAAATGTATGCGATAGGGGCGAGAGGTTGGTATGCACGGTTCAGGAGAAAGACCTTGGTGTGATTATCTCTGATTTTATTTATTTTTATTTATTTATTTAGACAGTTTTGTATACCGCCTTATCCTTCAATCAAAGCGGTCACAACACAATTGGGGGATACATTTAACACGCGGGGATATGAGACACATACACTAATACTTACGGGGAACATGGGCAATGGAGGGTTAAGTGGCTTGCCCAAGACCACAAGGAGCATCTGTGGGACTAGAAACCCCAGTCCTTCCGGCCCAAGGTTGCTGTCCTCTAGTGGGATTTGAACCCCTGACCTTCCGGCCTGAAGTACCTTGCCCCAATCACTAGGCTACTCCTCCCTCCCTCCCTCCCTCTGTTGATCTCAAGGTGGCAAAACAGTGCGACAAGGCGGTGGCAAAAGCCAGGAGGATGTTGGGCTGTATACAAAGAGGGATTACCAGCAGAAAGGAAGAGGTACTTATGCCACTGTATAAGTCACTGGTGAGGCCTCACTTGGAATACTATGTTCAGTTTTGGAGACCGTATCTTGCAAAAGATGTAAAAAGACTGGAAACGGTTCAGAGGAAAGCGACCAAAATGATTTGGAGCCTGCGTCAGAAGCCTTATGAGAAGAGACTTGAAGACCTAAATATGTACACTTTGGAGGAGAGGAGGGACAGGGGAGATATGATTCAGACCTTTAAATACTTAAAGAGAAATGATGAACAAACAAACGTCTTCCAAAGACGGGGAAACTGTAAAACTAGAGGGCATAACATGAAGCTGCAAGGTGGTAAATTGAAGGGTAACGTCAGGAAATATTTTTTCACTGAAAGGGTGATGGATGCTTGGAATGCCCTCCCGATGGAAGTGGTGGGGGCAAACACGGTGACGGAATTCAAAAAGGCATGGATCCCTTTACAGCAATAGGATAAAAACAAAATAAACGGTACCATCTAACTTCTGAACCATATAATGTCTCAACAAATAAGGGTGTCCTACCAGGAGTGGTGGGTTTACCCCTAAACAAAGACATGGGGAGGGGTGGCCTGCACAGAGCGACAGGTGCACCTACTCTTGCCATCTTGCTGGGCAGACTAGATGGACCATGCTGGTCTTTATCTGCCGTCATTTACTATGTTACTATGATTCAGCAGAGCCTTGGAGGACATTTTTTTACAAAGCGAGCAGAGCTCCAGATCATGGTCGGCCCCAAGATGCTGCAGACAAGAATCATGGGTGTCCGTAAGCAACATGTTCTTGGAGCACTTGTCGCATTTTTTTAAACCGGTGGCCATTGGGGCAAAAATGGCCCCCGCGAGGTTGAAGACCCACGCGGCCAGCAGTTGGGGGGGGGGAAAAAAAAAAAAGGGCGTGAAGTCCGCAATAAAGGGAAAAAATGCTACAAAAATGTCTCTTTGCTTGAAGAAAAGAAAGAGCAGGGGAAGGACGGGTAGAGGACCGGTGCAACCGGAAAATAACAAGCTAGAGGACGAAAAAAGAAACACTTTTACCGAGGGATGAGGACATGCGTCTGAAGGGCTCTGCGGAAAAAGGTAGACTGAGCAAGATGGCACCCTTGGGCAGGAAGAGGACCACACATGCGTGGCAGCAATCCCAAAGGCTTTCTTTGAAATCTGGGGAATTGCTCCGTGTGGGCTCCATCGGTGCCGACGTCACCCGTATAAGTGAGGACTGACTTACTGCTTGTTCCTAGAGAAAGAACACATGGCCTATTTAGTCTGCCCTTCCATATCAACCACTACAACAGTCCCCTTTCTTCCTTTAGAGATCCTGTGTTTGTCTTATGCTTCGTTGAATTCAGATACTGTCCTCATCTCTATCACCTCCACTGGGAGACTATTCCACGCATCTACCACTCTTTCCATAAATGGGAATTACACTTACCTGGTAATTGTGGTTCCTTGAGTGACTCCAGTTTAGTCCTCAACCTCTGGGTTGTGTACCTCCTCCTGCAGCTTGGAGACTGGGCATGTCAAACTCATGACATCACTGGATATAGCCTGCTGGTCTCTCCCATCAGCCCCCAGTGAACTATTGACAAAGCAGACTCAAAGGAGCAAACAATCAGTAACTTTCTTGTTCTTTTTTTTTTTAAATTATTATATTCTAGGGCACGCATAGCATATAACCTAACAGCTCCCCGTCCAAAAGAAACGGGACTGCTTCCTGCATTCTCTCCTCCCCGTCGAATGCCTAGCCCTAAACAATCCAGGGCCATGTAGCAATATATATAACAATACAATATACCATAAAACAACAATATCATAATATAGTAACACCACAACATAATAATATTACAATATAGCGCGAAGCAAAAGGAAGCATTCAAACAACTGAACACCAGTGAGGACCTATCTCCCCTTTTAACCTTGCACTTCCCCCAACAGACAAGACTACGGCTAAGACCCCATCCCCAGGAGGGAATGAGGACTAAACTGGAGTCACTCAAGAAACCACAATTACCAGGTTAAGTGTAATTCCCATTTCCTTATCGTTACTCCAGTTTAGTCCTCAACCTCTGGGATGTAATCAGAGCAGTAATCATTGGGAGGGACCATTCTAGCCAGATCTCAACACTGCCTCCCCGAAAAATGGCATCCTTAGCCGCCAGAACAGCTAGGCAGTAGTGCTTACTGCATGTATGGGGAACCGACCAAGAGGCCGGTCTACAAATGTCCACTGGCGGAACCAAACTGTGCTCCGCCCAGGAAGACGCTTGCGCCCTGGTAGAGTGAGCTCGTAAGCCCCCCTGGGACTGTACGGTCCGGTAGAACATAAGCCAACGCACTCGCCGCTCCAATCCACCTAAAAATGGACTCCTTCGCCGCCGCTTTCCCTTTGTGGGGTCCTCCGAACAAGCCGAAGAGAAACGATCCGACTTGTGAAAAGCTTCGGAAACCGTTAAACACTGCCGCAGTGCTCTCTTGACATCCAAACAGCGCAAGCTATGGTTCAATATGCTCCCCTCCGCCAACCTAGTGCTGGAAGAGAGACCATTTGAGTTTGGTGAAACGGAGAAACCACCTTTGGCAAAAACGACGGAACTGCCCACCAGGCCACCTTCTCTCTAGAGAAAGACAAAAATGACTCCTGACAGGAGCACGCCTGGAACTCCTAAATTCGCCTCGCCGAACAGATGACCACCAAACATACTGTCTTCAAAGTTAAATTCTTAACCTACGCCTATTGCAAGGGATGAAATGGCGCGCTAGCCAACGCCCCGAAACCAAATTGAGCTCCTCCAGAGGAAATAATAGCCTACGTGGGGGCTACAGTCCGGTAACTGCCCGAGAAAGCATATCACAACAACCTGTGACCGAGAGCCCCTCTCTGCCTAATGTCCCCATAAGAAGACAGAGCTGCTAACTGAACTCTCCAGAAGCTGGCTACTAACCCCGTATCAAAGCCGTCCTGCAGAAAACTTAATACCAAGGGCAGTGACACTGCTGTCGCCGAAGGTGCCTCCGCGAGCCCCCGTCCTCAAAAATGTGCCATATACGTACATATGCCAGGGAAGTAGACTTTTTTTTTCTTTTTTTTTTTAAAGCTCAGACCTTCGACGGGGACCCTGTAACAACAGATTCTCCATCGTTGGTAACCTTCCCTGGGTTCCCATCGAGCTATAGTAAGATGTCGGCGTACCATGGGCGTCTCGGCCAGCCCGAGGCCCCCACCAACACCTTCCCCGATGCGCATTGATATGCAGAACCACTCGCCATATGAGTGCGCCCTGGGGGAAAAAATAAAGACGACAGCCCCCGTCGTATCAATGCGTCGATGCCTTCCGACACCCTTTCATGTCGTCTGCTGAAGAAGCGACCCGTTTTCACAGACCGAAACGTCGCCATGAGGTCCATTATGGGCTGCCCCCATCTACGACTGATCTGTGCAAACACCTCCGGATGCAACTCCCATTCTCGGGCATCTACTCGGATCCTGCTAAGGCAATCCGCCATCACCTCGTCGTTTCCCGCCATAAGCGGCCCCGAGAACGCTGTGAGCTGAGGCTCTATCCACGCACACAGACCCTCTGCCTCGGCCTCCCTGGCCACACTTCCGGTTCCAGCCTGCCGATCGACGTAGGTCACCGTCACGGAGTTGTTGGACAGTACCCACACTGCTTGACCTGTCACCATAGCTGCGAACGCCTGCCACGCCCGGCGTACCGCACGCCGTCCCAGTCGGTTGATTGACCACTGGGTCTCCTGCGTGCCCCAAGAGCCGTGCGCAAAAGGATCTCCGAAATGTAGCCGAGTTTAACAAAGTTTCGGCCAAACTCCCGGAGGAAAGGTCCATAACCTTTTATGAAAAAGAAGCTGGCAAAAATGATTCATTTCTTTACTCGAATTTATATACCATTTTTTTTTTTCATTCCAGATGGTCTAGAAGGCACACAACTTAACAGAGCGCCACATCTGTTGTACATGTAATGGAACTCTTTGACTACGAGCATACATGAATCCAGTGCTTGCTCCGATACAAGCATTGTGTAGCCTATTTGTCTTTTTGGAAAACTGCCAGGTCCTCAAGATCTGGATTGACCACCAAAGGAAACCGAACACTGGACCTGAAGGAGCCGGGTCTGACCCAGAATGGCATCTCCTGCAATCTTATGACCGGAACCTCCCCAAGGTCTCTGCCTTGGATGTAAGCTGCTGAGCCTAGCCCTATGGACCTGTGGCTAACTCACACGAAGCTGTGAGACTCAGCAACGTCTTGGTGGGAGGGGAGGTCTAGTGGTTGGGGCAAGACGCCAGAAGGCCAAGGGTTTGAATCCTACTCGAGACAACAACCTCAGGCCATAAGAACTGGGGTTTCTGGTCCCACAGGAAGTCCTTCTGGTCTTGGTTAAGCTACTTAAACCTCCGCCGATACAACCACTTAACTTGTGAGCCCTTCAGGAACAAGGGAAATAGAAATACAGTATCCAACTGTATACCACCTTGACTTGTAGAAAAAAACCACATACTCAAATAAATAAATGACTTTAGAACAACAGTGGCAGTGGAGTGACATTAGGGCTTGTGCTGGCTCATAGTCTTCTTCTTCCTGTTCTCCCAGTCCCTCTGCCAGCACCGAGAAGAGACTGAGACGCGATTGTCCCGGTGGCCTGGGAGCTTGTCTCCTGGCCAGCAGAGACAGAGGGGCTAGAATCTGGTATCAAAGCCCAAGAGAAAGGGCAGCTGGTGACTGTGACACTACCTCATCCGAACGGCTCACTCTTGCATCTCCAACCCCATGTAACACCATGAGGACCTCTCACACTTTAGCACAATGGACATCTCCCATTGCTGGACAAAATACCTTAGCATGAGAATACAGTGCGAACAGACACGCAGACTCACTCTACAGTGAGTGCACCCAACAAATCATGCTTAGCCAACTGTGAGTACCTACAAAATGCACATCTACCTATACGGGTGACCCAGCTCCTGTCACCCAAACACAGGACAGTGAGCACGGTAGAACACAGGTTGAATTCATGGCGCAGTCAGCGAGAATTGACTTCAGCCATGCAAGCTTCTAGTGCCCTGGAGCGCTAAGCCCCAGACTGCGCTACCCAGAACTACTTCTCTTTATCCCCAGCACGGGCCCTTTAACAAGACAGCCCAGATGGAGCAGTGTCCCCGCTAAGTGCTTAAAACTCTGCTCTGATTGCACAGGCTCTAGAAATAGAGAATTTCCTGCACTCGCTGTATTACATAAAGAATCTCCCATCTGCTGACAAATCGGGGAGACAGCCTCTGTTCCTGGGATGGGCATGCTAAAGGGAGCAACGACACACCCAGGTACCCCCCGAGCCCTAGAGGCAGGAGCAGTGTTCCCTCTAATTTTCTGTAGGCTGTGTGCGCATAAAATATCAGCTGTGCAGATTTTGAAGGAAGGTTAAATTTTTGTGCACCACATAACGACTCTCGGAGTTATATACTTTAAAATTTGACTACACGTCAGAATACAGTATGTACACCACATTGATTGCACTAGAAAATATTGTAGAACTTGTGAAAACTGGAAATACACAACAACTTTTCAATTTTAAGACATCTGTGTTGTTTTCTATCAGAATCAGAACAGTAATTTTTGTGCGCTCTGTTGTAAAGTATGTGCGCTCACTCGGCGAGGTGTGTGCGCGCGCACACGCGCATAGCTTAGAGGGAACAGTGGGCAGGAGACACAGGCAGCCTTGCAACTGGAGGTCTTAGAGGTTGCTGCTTGTGTAAATCCGAAGATGAATGCAATTTCGTACCTTACCCACCCCCACAGGGCTGGTAGCACTGAATAATATATGTGCTTCATGAGCAGCGCTGCTATCTGGTGATCTTTAGGGCACTATAACAAGACAAATGATACAGAAGATAAGGATTTAAATTCTTGGACATATAATCTTGATTTGCAGAACATGACAGTTGCTTGTTTAGCGCCAAGGCACTTTTTTTTTTTTTTGCCTTGCAGAGATTAGTCTAATGATTGCTGTATATACTGTATTGTACTATATTGCTGTAGTTTATGTATAATTTAATGTAATGTACTGTAGTTTACTGTAATGTACTACCTTGTTGTCTCCCCCCCCCCTCGATGTAGTCCCTCTGTTGTCTTATTGACCACTATGATTGAAGGATAAGGTGGTATATAAAACTGATTAAATAAATGTACTTGGTCACAGAACAGCACTATTGAGCGTATCAGCTGCCCTCTGACAGGCCTTTCTTGGTTTACCGTTTAAGTCTTATTATTATTATTAATATTGAATGCAAATGGTATTAATCGCCCTATAAAATGCAAAACGATCTTCCACTATCTTAAATCTTGGGGTGCCGATTTGAGTTACCTTCAAAAACTCATCTACCTTATGAGACTTGTGTCAAGACCCAGAATAGGTGATTACAGCACCATGTTTCCACCCCCCCCCCCCCCCCGATATTAAGAAAACAAAGGGTTAACATCCTTTTCATCCAGAAAGGTTTACAGTACTAATCTTGCAACATCAATCAGACCACTAGGGCAGGTTTTTTGTTTTTTTTTGGGGGGGGGGGGGGGGTGTTGGCTTTGCTTAAACGTTGTTTTACTGATCGCAGACTTAACTTAATGGCCTAATCCAATTACTGTTCCCTGATTCTGACAGGAGCTGTTAACTGCCAGAATGCGGACAACAAGCAAACAGCACACAAGATGAAGCAACCCCCCAAAAACCAAATTGACAAGGGATTAGGTAAGTAAATGAGAAAACAAATGAAAAATTAAACTACAGTATACATTATTAAATGGAAAATTTTAATTAAATTAAGGAATCCCTTAACTGTGTAGAACGGCATCGTCTGTTCAAGCACGGGCCGCCGTGTCCTCCGCCACGTGGTATCAGCCGCACCAAGAAAATGGCACCGATCCCAGGCAGGCCTGCTTGGCGCCAAATCCAACTGCCGCTGAAACAACCCCAAACACCACGTTTGGGCTCGAGGGCCTCCTCTGCGATGTTGGGATCCAGCGAACACCCCGCTGTTGCTCTGGGGTGAACAGCTTCAAAGCCGCGCTGCTGCCCTGCACCACCGGGAGCAGCAGTCGCGGCGAGCAGTGCCCTGCCAACTGAAGAAACCTCCACAGGCTGAGGCTCCCGCCGTGCCGAAAATCTACCTCCGTGCACACACCCAGTGTGCAGGTATGGACCACAGAGCTCTCCCCCGTACAGTCCTGGGGGAGAGCTGTCCCCCGTACAGTCCTGGGGGAGAGCTCTCCCCCGTACAGTCCTGGGGGAGAGCTCTCCCCCGTACAGTCCTGGGGGAGAGCTCTCCCCCGTACAGTCCTGGGGGAGAGCTCACCACCAGGCACAGAGTGAGCGAAGGGCAATCATAGCAGAGACATTAGTCGGCAGAACATAAATATAAAGGGGCAGAGCCTCACTTTAAACCAATTCAAATTAGACAACATTAAATTATGAAACTAAATTATAGAATTAAATTAAAACCAACTAAATCCTGACTAACTGCTCTTAATCTGTTTCCCAAGTGAGCCCAGCACCTAGGCTCACTAAGTCCTCCTGCTGCATGGAGACTGTACACACTGGGGGCTGACGGAAGAGACCAGCAGGCTATATCCAGTAATGTCATGAGTTTGACATGTCCAGTCTCCAAGATGCAGAAGGTACACAACCCAGAGGTTGAGGACTAAACTGGAGGAACGATAAGGAAAGAAATATTTCTGCACATTACTCTTGAGTCTATTGCCTTTCATCTTCATCCTATGTCCCCTCGTAGCAGAGCTTAGTTTCAATCGAAAGAGGCTCTCCTTTTGTATATTTATCCAACAGAGGTATTTAAACGTTTCAATCATAACACCTCTATTCCGCCTTTCCTCTAAAGTATATTGCATGAGGGGAACAGGTGAGAGAAGTTAATGGGTGTCTGGAGGCCAGTCACTCAAAATGTATCAGTGAGAGCAAGGAGTTATGTAATCAGCCAGCAGTAAAGCATAGTTACTCACCTGTAACAGATGATCTCCGGGAACAGCAGGAATTTAGTCCTCACATATGGGTATCGTCGGTACCGACGGAGCCTGCACGGGAACGCTCCCCAGCGTCCAATTAGAAAGCTTTTGGGAGCATCCCACAGCGCCTGGTGCTGCCTTCCCACCTTTCCCAACTGCCTCTCGCCAGTTGAGTTTTAAAGCTGAGATAAAGAGAGAGAGAGGGAAAGGAAAGAGATAGATAGAGAGATACAACTCCTAGGGGAGATGGGTGGGTTGTGAGGACTAAATTCCTGCTGTTCCCGGAGATCACCTGTTACAGGTGAGTAACTATGCTATCTCCAGGAACAAGCAGGAATGTAGTCATCACATATGGGGACTCCCTAGCTTTAGATGCCAGGGAGAGACCCCAGAAGTTGTGTGCCCCTGAACAGGGCTCCACTTCCCCCCATGGATCTCTGGCATCCAACCAGGGATGGCGGGTAGGAGTTGTTTAGGTATGGAACATGTGTTTTTATTTTATTTATTTATTAACAATTCTTATATACCGCACTATTAGACATCAGCGCGGTTTACATTGAACAAAAAACATCCGACAATTTACATATGTCTGGTCAATTACATTTAACAGGAGATATAAACTTGGGAAATAGGGGAAACTCTATACAAAGGTGTGTTATCTGACAAGAGATATCATGGTTAACTATATACAAAGGTGGTGCAATAGTATATGGAACTGTTTGTATTTACATTGTGTAGTTGGCCTGTTGAAGAACAACCTGACCAAACAAGGCATCCCATTGTGTAGTTGGCCTGTTGAAGAACAACCTGACCAAACAAGGCATCCCAAACAAGGCAACCTGACCAAACAAGGCATCCCATTGTGTAGTTGGCCTGTTGAAGAACAACCTGACCAAACAAGGCATCCCAGCGGGAGTCCTTGTCCAAGCAGTAATGGGCTGTGAAGGTATAAACCGAGACCCAGGTGGCTGCTCGACAGATGTCGTCGATAGACACAGAGTGCAGATGAGCCATTGAAGCTGCCATGACTCTCACATTGTGAGCTGTGACATGGCCCTCCAGAGGAAAATTCTTACTCTGAAAGGCAAAGGAAATACACTGAGCAATCCAGTTAGATAGTGTTCTCTTGGAGACTGGAAGTCCCAAATGAGAAGGATCAAAAGCAACAAAGAATTGAGAGGACTTTCTATGTTGCTGTGTTCTTTGCAAGTAAAAGACTAAAGCTCTTTTACAGTCCAAAGTATGAAGGTTCCTTTCTGCATTTGATGCATGAGGCCTTGGAAAGAACACAGGTAGGTAGACAGCTTGGTTTAGATGAAAGGGCGAGACCGCATTTGGCATAAAGCGTGGATGAGTCATAAGGACTACCTTGTCATGATGGAACCTTGTATAAGGTGGATCAGCTACTAGCGCTTGCAAATCACTGATGCGACGTGCTGTTGTGATTGCAAAGAGAAAGATAACCTTTCAAGAAAGGAATTTCAATGAAGTAGTAGTAGCTAAGGGTTCGAAAGGTGGCTTCATGAGCTGACCAAGAACCAAATTTAAGTCCCATGCCCCAGGAGGTGGCTTAATGGGAGGCTTAGTTAGCAGAAGGCCTCTCATAAATCTTGCTATAAGAGGATGCGAGGAAATAGGTTGTCCATTTAGGGGCTTGAAGGAAGCTGCAATAGCACTCAAATGGACCCTCACTGAGTTAGTCTTAAGTCCTGCATTGGATAAATGAAGGAGGTACTCCAGTAATGATTCCAGAGGTATGGCAATGGGGTTAAGACCCTTCGGCGAACACCATATGGTAAACCTTTTCCACTTGAAAGCATAAGAGCGTCTTGTGGAAGGCTTCCTGGTAGCATAAAGGATATCCTTTATTTGCTGAGGGAGGTTAGGATCATGGAGATCTAGGCCTTCAGCAACCAAGCCCTCAGATGCAGAGACTGGGGATTGGGATGCCATAACATTCCGTCCTCCTGAGATAGGAGATCTGGAGCAGACACTAACTCCAAGGAGGGAGCTTGAGAGAGATGTAGAAGCAGAGGGTACCACACTTGCCGTGGCCAATGTGGAGCTAGGAAAGCATCCCTGGCCTGAGCCCCCTGAGCCGGAATTCTGGAACAGAACCGGGGAAGTTTGGCATTACACGGACTTGCTAAGAGGTCTATGTCCAGGGTTCCCCAAATTTGAAAAATCTTGGCCACCTGGTCTGCATGCAGAGACCACTTGTGAGGAAGCAGAACCCGAATGAGTCTGTCTGCCCAAGAGTTTGGTATGCCTGGAAGATACACTGCCAGGAGATGAATCTGATGCTCCCTGGCGAGGGCCCATAGCCGCAAAGCTTCGTTGCAAAGCGACAGAGAGCCTGTTCCCCCCTGCTTGTTCACGTAGAACACGGTTACTTGATTGTCCATATGAATGAGGACTGTCTTGTAGCTGAGCAGGGTGTGGAACACTCGAAGAGCAAGGAAGATTGCTCTGAGCTCCAAGAGACTGATGTGTAGATGAGTCTCCTGTGGAGACCAGGTGCCTTGGGTGGAGAGGTTTTGCAGATGAGCTCCCCAACCCATCGGAGAAGCATCTGTTGTGAGAGTTGCCTGGGGTAAGGGTTGTTGAAAAGGGGACTCCAGCAACAGGTTTTGAGTGGACTTTCAACACTAGTGAGTGGACTTTCACCACTAGAGGGACAAAATAAGGCGACTTGTGTTTGCTATTTTGTCTGACAGCCATCCTGATACCTGGGTCCATTGAGTGGATAAAGTCCACTGGGCTGCCCTCATATGGAGGCGAGCATAGGGAACCACATGCACAATAGATGCCATGTGGCCTAGTAGTTGCAGCATTTCTCGGGCAGTGAGATGAGGCTTTAGCACTGTTTGAGAAGCTAACTGCACCATGCAAAGGCAACGGGCCTGGGGGAGATAGGCCCTTGCCTTTCTGGTATCCAGTAAAGCTCCTATGAACTCTAAAGACTGAGTGGGAGTTAGACTGAATTTTGGGATGTTTTTTACCAGACCCAAATACTGAAGGATACGCATTGTGCAGGATAGAGAAGTCCTGGCCTCTGACTCTGTTGGGGCTCGAATGAGCCAGTCGTCTAAGTAGGGGAAGACGAATATCCCTAGAGTGCGGAGAAATGCTGCTACCACAGCCATGGATTTCATGAACACCCTTGGTGCTGAGGCCAGGCCAAAAGGAAGCACCCTGTATTGGTAGTGCTTTCCTTGAAAAAGGAACCGAAGGAACCTTCTGTGAGTTGGATGGATGAGAACATGGGTGTACGCATCCTTGAGATCTAGAGAACAAAGCCAATCCTGACTCTGAAGGTATGGCAGCAGAGTTCCCAGAGAAATCATCTTGAATTTCTCTTTGACCAGGAATTTGTTCAATTCTCTGAGGTCCAAGATAGGTCTGTATCCCCCTGTTTTCTTTGGGATAAGGAAATAGGGGGAGTAAAACCCTGTACCCTGCTGATGGATGGGTACTTCTTCTATTGCCCCTTGGGCAAGAAGCATAGTGACCTCCTGACCTAACAGGTTGATGAGAGAGGTCGGAGAATTGAACTGCCTTATCATTGTGGGAGGGGGCATGCTCGAAAAATGAAGCTTGTACCCCTCTTTTATGATGGAGAGTGTCCAATGCTCTGCTGGGGGCATCTGGGGGCAAAGTGACACAACCTTCCTGGAATGGTGGAAGGCTCTGGTCCAACGAGAGTCAGGAAGGCTAAGTTCTCTAGCTGAAAGTCAAAGGCCTTGTGGAGGCTGAGACTGCTGGGACGGCTGAGGCTTAGCAGTCTTTGCTTTTCTTTGTTTGGGTGGTTGCTGACCTTTCCTGACAAGCTGACCTGCAGAACGTCCCTGCTGAGAATAAGCAGGATAATATCTTTTCTTTTTAGAAAAGAATGGTTTCTTGAAAGATTTCTTTCTTGCAGGATCAGCTGTGGACTTGGATAATCTTGCCAAGGTGGAGTTGTCAGCATCCAAACTCATTGGCCTTTTCCTGCCAATCTTTACCAAACAGGTTCTCACCAGTACAAAGAATATTTCCCAGTTTGTCTTGTACCCAGAGCGCCAGATCAGATGCCTGGAGCCAAGCAATTCTACGTGCACCTATGGCAATGGCAGAGGTTCTGCTTATGCACTCAAAACAGTCAAAAGCTGCACGGTTGACAAATTTAGAAACATCTTGGGCATGTTTGACCAATGTGAGAAAATCCTGCCTTCTATCCTCAGGAAGAAGAGGACTCAAAGCCTCTAAATCACCTGTGACTTCCTTCAGGAACATTCCCATATATAGACTATAGGAACTGATCCTGGCAGAAAGCATGGAAGCTTGGAAGACACGACATCCAAAAGCATCCAAAGTTCTGCACGCATGTCCTGGAGGATTAGAGGCATGCCTCTTTGCACTCTTGATCCTTCTCATAGCTGATTCTACTACAATAGAGTGGTAAGGAAGCTGAGTTTTCTGGAAACCAGGACAAGGAGGGACTCGATACAGAGTATCCAGTCTACAAGAATGAGGAGAGGTGGTAAGAGGTGTCTCCCACATTCCTAACATGAGATCATGCAAGATTTCATGGATGGGCAAGGTAGCTGCTTCCTTAGGATATTGTAAAATTTCCAACTCCTTTGCTCTGGGCTCTGTTTCAGGGGACACAGTAATGGACAGACCCCGAGCCACCTCCCTGATGAAATCCTGAAAGGAAATGTCCTCTGGAGGAGACATCCTGCGTTTAAGGGAGGAAGGCTCCTCCGGGAGAAGTATTCCCGCATCGACAGAACTGTCAGAATTCTCAGATTCCTCTGAGGACTCGAAGTACCTTCTGTTGGGATGCTCTTGAAGAGCCCGATACCCGTACCAACCGAAGTCGGTACCGAGGGGAATCGGTACCGGTGTAACGGTACCGGAAGGCATCGCATGACTGGGTACCAGCAATGCGGACGCCGATGCTGTCGGTACCGGTACCAGAGTCGGTGCCGGTACTGGTTGAACTGTCTGACGTGGTTCAGAGGGTGTCGATGCTGCAAGGAAAGCCGCCAGACTGCGTTCAATAGCCAGGACCCTCTGGTCTATCGACGCTGCCGTTGCCTGGATGTCAGTACCGGAGAAGACCGCCGATACCCCAGAGCATGGCACCAGTATTCTGCCGAGGTCGAGGCCTCGAGAATGTCCTGGAGCTCCAATAATGCTTTGGAAGCCGAAGCCTCCCGCCGGGGCAATTTTGCCGGTGCAGAATCCTCAAGGGCAACGCCCGAGGCATCTCGATGCTTAGAAGGAGATCTACCCTTTGAGGACCGGCTAGACTTATGTTTAGTTACCTGAGATCCACGGGAGGAAGACGAAGCCCTGGAAAACGTCGATGCCACCGAAGCTGCATCAGAGGGAAACAGGGTACTGAGTTTGGCGGCTCAGTTCTGTCGACCTCTCTTGGACATCATGGCACAGGCCATACATTCCGAGATGGAATGGTCAGGACCTAAACATTTCAGACACCACTCATGGGTGTCTGTGACGGAGATGGTACCACCACACTTGGTGCACTTTTTAAAACCCAAAGAGGGTTTTTCCATTATGGAAAAAATCTTGGGCCTAAGGTCCAAAATGGCACGTGCACCTGGAAAAAATGAGAAAAAGAGACTTTTTTTTTTTTTTTTTTTTAAAGAAAAGAAAGAAAGAAAGAAAAACCGGCGGTACCGGTAAAGCGTCGAGGAAGGCAGATGCGACCACAAAAGGAAGGAAAATTTTCTGCGGTGACAGGAACACGACCTGCTGGCTCCGTGGAAAACAAAGAACTGGAGAGAGGCAGTTGGGAAAGGCGGGAAGGCAGCACGCAGGCGCTGTGGGATGCTCCCAAAAGCTTTCTAATTGGACACTGGGGAGCGTTCCCACGCAGGCTCCGTAGGTACCAACGATACCCATATGTGATGACTACATTCCTACTTGTTCCTGGAGATACATAAAACGATAGACAAGAGTACACTCGTATAGCTCTGCATCAAGCAAGGGATCATTATTATTGGGAAGTATGGCAGTGTATCAGGCAGAAAGGGGGAGGAGATGAGGGATGGGAGAGAGGGTGGTTGGTATTGATATGTTAGAGCTAGGGGGAGGGTAGATTCATCAACTATGAACAAATGGACATCCCTTAGTAGGCAGAATAGTTCTGATCAGGTCTGGTAGGGGCTTGGAATGTGTAAGAGACACCGCTCTTTTCTACAGTGTGCATATTCCATAGGGCCCTCACATAGGTATCAGAGCGATATCCTGATATGAGAGGGGGGAATGTGGTCTATCTATAAACACATACAAACATGGTTTTGCAATGAATGTGAAATACTTACTGTGTTGAGTCTGTGAAAGCACAAGTGATGTGATTTATCTGTTTTGTTCTTGGAGTCAATAAAACATTTTGACAAAATATTTTTTGTATTTTTCAGATGGACTTTTTCATGGCTGCAAAAGTCTATTCCCAACGAGCCACTATTCAGTTTTCTTTGCTACTTCATTCAGTTCTCAGATTGTCATTTCCTCTTTTTAACCATTCCAGATTGAATAAGAAATGTCCTGGGGGATGAAGGAGAGGCTGTGGTTAGCAGTGGTTGTGACTCATGGATGTGGACTGTAGGGTTCTAACCACACCAGCATCTTTGTTAAATGACTGTTGCTTCTCTTCCTGGCTAGCTTACTAATGACCTCTCTCTCTTGAGCAAGTGTCTCCCAGCTCATACTAGAGACCACTCCCTCCCATTACGACTTCAAAAATTATTTGGATCAACTCTGACAGTTTGGGGTAGTGAACACAATATGTATTGACTCGAAAGAAGGCCGATTCATCTACATAAATGTTATTATATTGGCTTCAGAAAAGGGAAACTGAATATGCAAAGGGTTTTTTTAATTTTTTAATCAGCTTCTACATGGATTATCTTGCACCTATTTGCCCTATGATCACGGAATCACTAGAGACTCAATATTCTGAAAAAGCTTTTTCCTGCCTTAAATCTATTTCTGTTGCCACCCACTAGTGAGGTTCAGAGTGTAAATTTAGGAACTCAGCACTAGCAAATTTTCAGAGAGGCCAATTTAGAAACTTAGCTCTCAGGGTTAGGAGCATAAATCCTTTGAAAATCACTCTAGGTCAGCGATGGCGAACCTATGGCACGCGTGCCAGCTGTGGCACGCGAAGGCCTTGCAGCTGGCACGCGGGTAGGTCCGCAAAAAAGAAAAAGCTGGCTCTGGCTGCTGCCGCGGACGCGGCAGCGGCAGAGTGCAGTGTCCCGTGGGGCCCCCTCCGCCCGCTAAGCCCCTCTGCAAGGGCTTTCAGATTCGCGAGGGAGAGCGTCTCCCTCGCGTCTCTGTTAAGCCCACAGGGGCTAATGGGAAATTTCCCATCAGCCCCTTTAGACGCGAGGGACTGATGGGAAATTTCCCATTAGCCCCTGCGGGCTTAACAGAGACGCGAGGGAGACGCTCTCCCTCGCGAATCTGAAAGCCCTTGCAGAGGGGCTTAGCGGGCGGAGGGGGCCCCGCGGGACATTGCATTCTGCCGCTGCCGCAGGAGCGGCAGCAGCCAACGCCAGCTTTTTTTTTTTTTTTAAATATGCCGGGGGGGGGGGGGTTAGGACTGCTAATGGGCTAGGGGGGGGGGTAGGCCTGCTAATGGGCGGGGGGGGGGTGTAGCGGGGAGGACGGCTAATGGGGGGAGTAGGACTGCTAATGGGGTAAGGGGTAGGACTGCTAATGGGCTAGGGGGGTAGGACTGCTAATGGGCTGTGGGCTGATGGGGGCTGTCTGGAAATGGGGTGATGGGGGGTTAGGACTGGTAATGGGCTATGGGGGGGTTAAGACTGCTAATGGGCTTTGGGCTGATGGGGGCTGTCTGGAAATGGGGTGATGGGGGTTAGGACTGATAATGGGCTATGGGGGGGCTAGGACAGGAAATGGGCTGATGGGGAGGGGTTAGGACTGGATGGGCTGTGGGCTGTTGGGGGGGTTAGGACTAGTAATGGGCTATGGGGGGGTTAAGACTGGTAATGGGCTGTGGGCTGATGGGGGCTGTCTGGAAATGAGGTGATGGGGGTTAGAACTGCTAATGGGCTATGGGGGGGTTAGGACTGATAATGGGCTAAGGGGGGGGCTAGTACAGGAAATGGACTGATGGGGAGGGGTTAGGACTTGAGGTGGGCTGATGTGGTTAGGACTGGTAATGGGCTGTGGGCTGATGGGGGGGTTTAGGACTGGCAATGGGCTGTGGGGGGCTGACTGGAAATGGGCTGATGGGGTTAAGACTGGAAGTGGGCTGATGGGGGGTTAGGACTGGTAATGCGCTATGGGGGGGTTAGGACTGATAATGGGCTATGGGGGGGTTAAGACTGGTAATGGGCTTTGGGCTGATGGGGGATGTCTGGAAATGGGGTGATGGGTTAGGACTGGTAATGGGTTATAGGGGAGGCTTAAACTGAAATGGGGTGATGGGGGTTTAGGACTGGAAGTGGGTTGATGGGGGCTAGGACTGGTAATGGGTTGGGGGGTTGCTATGACTGGAAATGGGCTGAGTGGAAGGGGAGGCTTGAACTGCAAATAGCTGATGGGGAGGGAGCTTGGAATGGAAATGGGCTGTGAGGGAAGGGAGCTAGGACTGAAAATGGGCTGATGGAGCAGCTAGGATAGGACTGGAAATGGGCTGTTGGGGGGAGCTAAGATTGGAAATGGGCTGTGGTGGGGGCTTGAATTGAAATGGACTCATGGAGGGGCTAGAACTGGAAGTAGGCTCATGGGGGGTGCTTGGACTGGAATTGGACTGAGTGGAGGGGAGCTATGATTTGACATGGGCTGATGATGGGGCTAGGAAATGACTAGAAATGGGCTGATGGGGGGCTAGGATTGGAAATGAGCTGATGAAGGGACTCAGACTGAAAATGGATGGGGGAGCTAGGACTGGAAATGGGTTGATTGGGGGCTTGGACTGGAAATGGGCTGATGCAGGGACTAGAAAGGAATGGATGCTGTGTGACACTGGAACTAGAAGGGAGCTGATGTTGGGGGAGGATTAGAATGGGATGGGGCTGGGAGAGTAAAATGGAGAGGGGAAAAATATTTTTGTGTGGGAGGAATGAAAAATCTACAATTGGCCGGGTATTGGGAGAGTAAGTGGGGATTGAGGATGGAGCGGTAAAATTTGTGTGGATGAAATAGGAATGAGGAAAGAGCAAAAGGAGAAAGATTAGTATGTTAAAGCAGATGTAGAGAGAGAGAATGGAAAAAAAGACTAGAAGAGAGAAGAAAGAACAAATGGACAGCAGACGATGGAGAGTTAGCAGAAAACATGAAGAAACCAGAAGAAAGTGGCTGGAGCAATTGCAACTGAAAAAAAATGCACAAAAGGTAGAAAGATATCTCTTTATTTTGAATTTATTAACTGGAATATGAAACCTCTGGGAAATGTGCATCATTAACGTCTGTGCTTTGTTTGGTACAAGAGGAAATTAATTTATAGTTTTATTTCTACAGTGTTGTACATTCCAAGTTTGGCTTTTGGGGTTCCCAGTTTAATTATTGCCTTCCTGTTTCTAAATTGTGATTCCTTGTTTGGTGATGGTCTATGTTCTGCATGTGTAACTGAGCTGAGGTTTAATTGACGTGCTGGCACTTTGAGGAAATTCTTTGGTTTTGTGCGGCAGTTTGGGCACTCGGGCTCAAAAAGGTTAGCCATCACTGCTCTAGGTCTTTTGGCTTCCCAGTGCACTGCAGCATCCCATTCTAGGCAATAACTACCGCCCCCCCCCCCCCCGATACTATTAATACTGATCATTTATATAGCGCTACAAGGCGAACGCAGTGCTGTACAGAGGCATGTAAAAAAGACTGTCCCTGCTCGTCAGAGCTTTCAATCTAGTCAAGACAGAGAATTCAACAGATCCCTCCAGAGCCACCATGTTGGGACTTCAACTGGCTTCTGGGTCTGCTCTATAAATACGTCCTCCTATTCCACAGAGACTGGGTTGGAAATCAATCAAGTTTCACATGGGACAATATAGATCCGCCAAAGTAAACATATGCCATCTAGGACACCACCTAGTTTATAAATTCCCAACACTAGGCATCCTGGGATTACAAATCCTACTTCTGTCTACAGACTATACAGAACCACAAATTCCAAAATGCCTAAATATGAAAATTAACCCAATTTTATACAATATTTAAAAAACAAATCTGTAAATAGTCCACTGTGGATTGTTGATGTCAAGAAAAATAAACCTTGTATTTGCCACCCTTTGCATTACGAGGCAGTGACAATTTTAAAAAAAAATGCAGGAATTCCAGTGAAAATTCCTTTTCTGAGGACAGCTTCAAAGATACTTTCCCAGATAAAAAAGCTTCTAGCTGGATATGTTTTCTAGATTGAAAACTACCCTCTCATCAGCAGCCAAAGGTATATGTACTGCCTTGGCAAAAGGGGGTAAGATTGGGGAAGGTAAAGTCCACATGGCAGTTTCATTTTAAAATCTCCATATGCCATTTATTGACTGTGCTTTACACTCTCTTTAAAGCAGGCTAAGTCCATGAGGACAAAAGCGCCTGCTGGTACAGATTTCACTGGTCAACACTGAAATTGTTACGGATTTTAAAAGGCCCTAATCTGTAGTATCTTGGTGAGCTGAACACGAATATAACATTAAAAAAAATTTATTGGCTCTCGTTTTGAAGATATTGCATGTGGTTCATTTTTGACGTTTCACCGTGTAAATTTATCCAGTAGGACATCAACGACATCCCAAATAAGCCTTGAATGATGTAATATTGCATCACATTGCATAATACCAGCATGCACACATCATCCAGAGTTGATTAAATCATTTTCTGATGCAATGCAATACTACTGCCAGACGGCTGCTGAAGCCATCTGACGTCAGCAGTGTACTATTCGCAATCGGAAAGGAAAGTAATCTAGTATTCTGTTCCGATATTGAAAGCCTCATGAATGCCTTAAAAATCACTCATGACCCACAAGACTGGAGACTATTTGTAGACTCTTCAAAACCGAGTCTGAAGGCTGTGCTTTTGAACAATGGAAAACGTCTTCCATCTATTCCATTAGCACATGCCGTCCACATGAAAGAGACATATGATAAATTAAAGCATCTACTGACTTCCATTAACTATAACAAGTACAGCTGGCACCTCTGTGGTGACTTGAAGATAGTTGCCCTTTTAATGGGACTGCAGTAGGGATATATAAAATACATGTGTTTCTTATGTGAGTGGGATAGATGAGCAAGGGATTGGCACTACTTGCGGAAGAAATGGAATCGCAGACAAAATATAACAGTTGGAGAGAAGAATATCCAGCACCTACCTCTGATTGAGGCTCACAAAATCCTGCTACCACCCCTTCACATCAAACTAGGCTTGATGAAAAACTTTGTGAAACCATGGACCGCACTTCGCCAGCTTTCTGATACCTGCATGAAAATTCCCTCGACTCAGCAAAGCAAAGATTAAAGAGGGAGTTTTTGTGGGTCCTCAGATTCGAGAGCTCTTCAAAGATGACCGGTTCAACAACTTGCTGCAGGGTGATGCGGAACAAGCATGGAATGCTTTTCGTCTAGTGTCAACAAACTTTCTCAGGAATGTTAGGGCAGAAAACTACAAGGAACTAGTAGAAGACATGCTGATGCAGTATCAGAAACTTGGCTGCAATATGTCTCTAAAGATCCATTTCCTTGATTCCTATCTCAATTTCTTTCCTGACAGCTGTGGTATGGTTAGTGATGAACAGGGCAAATGTTTTCACCAGGATATCGCAACAATGGAGCAAAGATACCAGGGAAAATGGTCCACTACAATCCTGGCTGACTACTGCTGGACACTCCCCAGAGAAGCTCCCGAACAGCTGTACAAGAGACAGGTGAAAAAATCTAAGAAGTAGTCTATGACTTGGTTTTTTACAGGTATTAACCGAAGGCCTATTTTATTTACTATTGACATGCATTCTTGATGTAAACATTAATTCTTGTAGATTACAAAAAAACTAGAGTCAACTTTGCAATTTCACTGTCATATTTGTGTTCAGCATATAAAAATTGATAAGAAATGACCATTTTTATTTCAGTAACATGACTTTTGTAAAAATTTGTTGACCAGTGTTTTCAGAGAAGTTTCCCTTTGAAGCAAGCTTCTCAAAATCTGGGACTTTTGAACACTGTGGATACTTTAACTTTGCACCCACTTTATAGCAGGCATAGTAAAATATGGAAAACTTCATGTAAATTTATCCCCCCACCCTCATGCATACTTTACCTCCCTGACCCTACCCCTACCCCTACCCCTTTTTGCCTTTTAACCTATAGGAGGCCTGCATGTAGGTTTGTTTGTTTTTCTTTTTTTAAGTGCCTTCAAGTCCATGCTATCTCCTGACAACCCAGCCACCCCTGGGTTTTCTTGGCAACGTATGTCCAGAAGTAGATTGCCAGCCCTTTTCTTCCAAGGCAGCGGAGGGTAAAATGACTTGCCCAAGGAATGCCAGTGGGAATCAAACCCGGATCTCCTCCATAGTAGGCTGTTGCTCTTTTTAGAAGGCTTTGCCATTTATAGTCTAAATTTGTAGGTGTGTTCTCCCTAAATGGTAACTACTGCTTAAGGTGGCTGGGGATGACCAGTTTGCCAAAGGAAGCATTGCAACTATGGGTGAGGCAGTGGCTTAAGTTCTACCCCCCCCCCTCCCCCCCACCTCCGGTGCTGCAAAGATCTTATTCTTTTGTACCTCCCTGGTTGTTATCGGGATACTTCAGCCCGGCAGTAGGAGATGAAGGCTACCGGGCAGGAAGAGCTTTATTTAAAAGCACGTACAGAAGGCAGCACATGGCAAACTTCAAAGTAAATCATGTTTGCCACACTCTGCCTCGTAGTGTGGGGTTGTTGGGACAAGTGGGCCTCCTTTTTGCCTGGGCCTCCTTTTCGCAGGGGCTGCTTTGGCAGAATTTACACCACTAGGGCGAGGGAAAGCCTAAACAAATAGAGTCTCTTAATCCAATGGGTACTCTGACTCTCTAGAATGGACATTTAGAGCTAAGAGATGGGGAGAACTGACTCCTGGATCTTCCGTCAGATTTAGACTCAGGTCTATGGGTCCATTTCCAGTCACCTGTTGTGTTCTGTTGAATTAATGTTGACTCCTGGAGGCACTGTGCATAGTTATCCATGATGTGACTATCCCCTGGGTTTTCTTTGGCAAGGTGCGACCAGAGGTAGGTTGCCAGGTCTTTCTTCAATACAGTAAACCCACAACACCTGGTATTCCAAGCTGGTCTCTCATTCAAGTACTAACCAAACTAACCCTATTTACCTTTTAAAGATCCGAAAAGATCAGGTACACTCAGGATGGTATGGCCATAGTCTAAGCCATCTGTAACCAAGATTATGTCAGAATCTTGATTTTAAATGGACAATATGGATTTTCTAGGCCCAGTTCCATTCCAAATTTTAAAGCAAAGCTAGGTGAGATTTGCTTAGTTGTCCTGCTGGAGAGTGGGGTGAAGTGGAGTGGAGGGGGTCGGGAGGTGAACAGGGGAAATAGGTGGCATACAGGAAGAGGTGTGGTGAGCTAAGCCCCTCTACTGTATTATCTGCAAGACGCCTGCTGTTGAGAAACACAATCTGTGTTCACCTTCAGCACTCACACCTGACCATATATAAATCTGTAGTGCAAGAGATGATCGATTACAACCACATAAAACTTTGGCTATGACCAATGTGCATACAACAAATGGCAATAAGGCCTCAGAGATGATCTGCACTGTTTTTGAGGAAAAAACAGCCAATGGAACACACTGACAACACATGTCCACTTAAACGTCTACATGGGGATCTTGAAGCTTTACAAACTGCAGACTATCGATTGGCTTAGGTTCAGTAACAATCATGCAATAAGATTCTCTGTAATTTTCAACTTCAGCGTTACTGCATTCAGAGGGCCCACAACAGACATGTGCGTGTTGGCTCATAAAACTGAAGGAAAAAATATCCCCCAGGTCAAGTTGAGATTGGGTAAGATTTTGGCAGACCAGGTCACAGGTGTCTGGCAAATTCACATTCACTTCAAGGCAAAACAGGTCAAAGCTGGCTGCAGATCACATAGTTGGGCTGCACTGAACTTCTGCCCACTCCAATTGCAGGATGAGGTTTAGACCTATACCCAAACCAGCCTAGCCATCCCTAGTTCCTATAGCTCTGGCCTTCTTTTAAGGCACAGGTGCAAGAGAGCAATTGGTGAAAGTGGTGGAGTCAACTAGACAAGCAATAAGGAAAGGCCATGCAGGGAAAAAATAAAAACAAAACAAGGTCACATTGTCTCCTATTATTGCTTGTAAATACTGTATTATCACCATATTTTTTTAAATGAAGTGCAACACAGCTTTTCCACTTTTAATTTGCCCCTTCACTGTTCCCACCTCCCTCCTTACTGTTTTCTGCTGCTACCATCAGCACAGGACTCATACAAGATGAGCACCCCAGCATTAAAAGAACCATTTCTATTTTTGCTGGCACAGGTACAGCTTAGAGAGTTCTTTCAGGCCCAGCCAATTAAAACAAGCTGAAAACTGCCGAGTGCAGCACTTCCTCTGGGATCTGCTTACATTCCCTTCTCTCAGAGAAAAGCAGGGGGCCCTCTCTGCATGCAGAGCATCGCGCAGTGTAGCATTTCTTTTTTAAAGGTGGAATATATCATCATGGCTCAAAGGGCTCCAAATCAAGCTGCCTGAGAAAGAAGATTGGACAATCTAACGCTCTAAAAGTATAACCTAACTGTGCGGGCAGGTCCTTTTACCCACAGAATTTTCAACAATTTCTCAAAGGGAAAGTATAAGTATACTTGAAAACTGTGCTGGGGATAAAAAAAATATATGCAAAAATTTGTGCCTGTTTTTTTTCTACAAGCACTTGTTATGGCAAAAAACAATGGGGGTTATTTTAGAAGCCCTATTTGTGTTTTGGGTGTCTGAAAATGGGCACACAGACATCCAAAATCAAAGAGACATCTCTGGACCCACTTTAGAAGTTGGTTTTCAAGTCGTCCCCAGCGCAAGGATGTCCAACTCATGAAGAGGTGTGATGAGGCGTGATCAAGGGTGTTACGGGAAAGTTGGATGTGCGCTTCTGATTTCAAAAATGGTGAGCTTGTCCCCACCCACTAGCAGGGCATCCATATCTATTCCTGCTCCAGGGCACAAATAGGCATTAGAAAAGCTCTAGTTCTGTCATCCAGACACCTAGAAGGCATAGATAGGAAGGTATATACTTATACTTTCCATGATAACGAAAATGGCAGGGAAACAAAAGATCGCTTGTTTTCGGTTCAGCACGCTGATACATGTCCCCCACAGGCAAAACAGCTTGCATGGACATGCATTCAGTATAGGATAGATGTCCCTGCTTCCGTTTGTAGCAGGAACAACTATGAGGCTGCTTGTGCGGCTGTCCGTTTTCGGGACGTCCAAGTTGCTAAAATCTGACTGAAATGTAAACGTGTCTGGTGGGTTTGTTTGGATGTTTTGTCCTTGATGCCCCAGATTTCACCTGGATGTCCTTTCTAAAATGCTACTTCATGCGCATAATATTAAAAATACAAAAAACTATTTACATTGCTTTCTTCCCCAACTTATTTCTACCCCGGGAACATGAAAATGTAGGTAAAGGTATACACATTATGGAACAATGTATATACTGTGTAGAGATCTCCAGTGGCTCTACCAAGCAAATGAGTTGGTACTGTACTCTTGTTGAAATTCTGCACACAATTCAAAATTTTGCACTTTTTTTGTGATCATTTAAACTACAATACAGAAATAAAATAAGTATCACTCAAAAGCAACATGCTGTATTTTGACAAACAAAGCAGGCAGAATTTTGCATAATTCAGACATTTTGACACAGAATATTGAATTGTATGTGCAGAATTCAAGCAGGAGTATTCACTGTCTAACACAGGAATCATTCCAGGCAAGGGAGAGTTCCTCACGAAATATGGCAGGAGGTGTCCCCGCCCAAAAGGCAGGGAATTCTGAACTTATAAAGAGGGAAGTCCAAGAAAATAATTCCGTCTTTCCCTGGACAAGCCACCATACCACAGTAACTAAACCAACACATCCCCAGTCTCTTTGAGCAAGGAGATGGAGGCCAGAGAAGGCCTTAGAAGAGAGAAAGAAGAGACAGTAGATGGTTTTTTTTTATCCTCTGTAGGGAGGTTGAAGAGTTCGAAACTGCCCCAATAACTGAATCCAAGAAAGCAGTATCCCAAAGGACAATGGCTGCTATCTTGGTCTTGAGACTTGATTCATACAAAGATAATTGAAGTTTTCAGAAAGGCATGGGACAGAGGACCCCTATATAGCAAAAGAATGGAAAATAAAAGCAAGCTTTAAATTACTTTTACACTTGGACAAACCTCATCCCTTGCACCTATCCCCTCCCCGCCACAGTGCCCATTACCACCACTGTCTCCCCTCTTTGGGACCAACAGCTGTGGCAATAGGTGCAAGCAGCCCCATAGAACTTACCTTCAAGCCTCAGTGCCTCAGGGCTGTTTGCTTCCGCCATTCTCCGACACCCGATGCCAAATACCCGTGCAAACAGGAAGTTGGCATTGAGAGTCGGAGAGGGACAAAAGCAAACAGCACTGAAGCTTGAAGGTAAGCTCCGCAGGGCTGTTTGCAGCTATTGCCACTGCTGTTAGTCCCAGAGAGGGGTGACAGTGGCAGCAATGGGTGTCCCGGAGGGCCGGCACTCTAGGCGACCACCCTATTTACACTACAAAAAAAGGGGGGAGGTAATCTGCATGGAATGCCAGGTACAATCCCAAAGGCAAAGAGGGGATAACCTGCACAGAGAGGCAGGTACAACCTTAAACAAAAGCATGAGGTGGTAACGTGCGCAGAGCAGTAGTTACAACCCTAGACAAAAGCATAAGGAGAGTACTGTATCCTGCACAGAATGACAGAACATCTCTAGCCACCTTACTGAGCAGACAAGATGGACCAAGGTGGGCTTTATCTCCCATCATTTATTATCTTATGTTATGTTTCTGGTGTCTTTGGAAGAAAAAAAAAAAAGATGCTGGGAAACGAACTGTAATTTTTATTTTTTTTACTGTAACTTTCCATTTCATTTTCAACCGCTCCAATAGTTAAAGACTTTAAATAGATTTTTTATTATTTAAGAACAAATGCCTGGACTGGACTGTACATTTTGGAAATGGAGAGTTAGAGCAAGGAGTGATCCCTGGGGCCAACAGCTTCTCAGAGCTTGCTTGTGCTATCCCATGAATCTCATATCCCAGGGATTGTGGCCCTGGTAAGAGAGCTTCATCCCCTGAAGTATGTATCTCCTAGTTTCTCTGCAGATTGGGCTACCCAGCAAGGGATGAAAGAGTTGAGGGGCTACACTTATATCAGCATACAAGGTGGACAGTTTTAAAAAAAACCTTTAATTCAGGGTAAATGGCTTTTGAAAACTGCACTTCCATTTGACCATGTTACTGGTCCCTCATGAGAGAATCTTGCAGAAATTAAAAAATCATAGGATAGGAGGCAGCGTACTATTGTGGATTAGGAACTGGTTAAACGATAGAAAACAAAGAGAAGGGCTAAATGGACACTTTTCTCAATGGAGAAAAGTAAACAATGGAGTACTCCAGGGATCTGTGCTGGGCCTGCTGCTTTTTAGCATATTTATAGGTGACATGGAGATGGAAAGGATCATCCGCAAGGATCATCCGGAAAGCAAAAACACACGACCACATCACCCCAGTCCTGAGGGAACTACACATACTTCTACTCGAAGCAAGGATCAAATACAAAGCTGCCCTGCTTATACACAAAGCCCTCCATCAAAAACAGACTTTCTACCTCCACTCCCTACTACCCCAGCCCACCCACAACAGACCAACCCGACAAACCACCAGCAACGTCCTTACCATCCCCCATGAACGAACAAAATATAATCAACGAACCTGCAACAGAGCCTTTGAACTATACGCACCGTCCCTCTGGAACTCATTACCGAGCCAAATCAGAAACACTGCCGATCTATCCGCGTTCCAGAAACAACTAAAAACCATCTTCTTTCAGGAATACCTTGGACCAGAAGCAGACAACCTCCACTGACATCCCACAGTCCCTCAGCCGAATCCCCAAAATACCCTGGAAGAGACCTATGTCTATTGCCTAAGTCTTTACTACCTGTTCAAATCATCAATGTTGGCCCCCCCGGTGACGGCTCTCCCCCCCCTCTACACTGATTACTGTCCACCCCCCCTTCCTTGTTAAACCACTTTGACCCGGTGAAAAGCAGTATATAAATGCAGTTAAATAAATAAATAAATAACGTGTGAAGTCATCAAATTTGCAGATGACACAAAACAATTCAAAGCTGATAAATGCAAGAGGATTGTGAAAAATTCCAAGACGACCTTGATAAATTGGGAGACTGGGCATACAAATGGCAGATCAAATTTAATGTGGACAAGTGCAAAGTTATGCACTTATGGAAGAACAACCCAAACTACAGTTATACGATGCAAGGTTCCACATTAGGAATCATCACTCAAGAAAAGGATCTGGGCATCATCGTGGATAGTATGTTGAAATCCTCTGCTCAGTGTGCAGCTGTGGCCAAGAAAGCAAATAGAATGTTAGGAATCATAAGGAAAGGAATAGAAAATATAACCAAGGATATTATGATGCCTCTGTATCACTCCATGGTGCGACCACACCTTGAATATTGTGTACAATTCCGGTCGCCATATCTTTAAAAGGATATAGCGGAATTAGAAAAGGTAGAGAGGAGATACACCACAATGACAAAGGGGACCCTATGAGTAAAGGCTTAAAAGATTAGGGCTCTTCAACTTGGAAAAAAGACGGCTGAAGGGAGATATGATAGAGTGGAACAGGTGAACGTACATTGATTGTTCACTCCTTCATAAAGGAGAAAGACTAGGGACACAATGAAATTACAATGTAGCACATTTAAGACTAATCAGAGAAAACATTTTTTTTCACTCAATGTGTAATCAAACTCTGGAATTCATTACTGGAGGATGTAGTAAAAACTGTTATTGTAGCTGGGTTTAAAAGAGGTTTGGACAAGTTCCTGGAAGAAAAGTCCATAAACTATTATTAAAAGAGGACCAGGGAAATCCACTGCTTACTTTTGGGATAAGCAGCATGGAATCTGAGTCACCATATGTTAAAAAGGATATGGCAGAATTGGAAAAGGCACAGAGAAGAGCAACCAAAATGGCAAAGGGGATGGAAGGATATCCCTATAAGGAAAGACATGAAAGGTTAGGGCTCTTCAATTTGGAAAAGAAACGGCTGAGGGGAGAGGTCTATAAAATAATGGAGTGGAACGGGTAAACGTAGATCAGTTGTTTATTTCTTTAAAAAGTAGAAAGATTAGGGGACACACTATGAAGTTACAATGTGGCACATTTAAGACTAATCAGAGGAAATATTTTTTCTCTCAACATGTAATCAAACTCTGTAATCCATTACCAGAAGATGTACTAAAAGCTATTAGTGTAGCTGGGTTCAAAACAGGTTTGGAAGAGTTCCTGGAAGAAAAGTCCATAGACCATTATTAAAGAAGACTGGAGAAAGCAACGTGGTATCTGTGTACCTTTTTGGGAACCTGACAGGTACTTTTGACTTGGATTGGCCACTGCTGGACACAGGATACTGCGCTTGATGGACCCTTGGTATGACCCAGTATAGCATTTCTTATGTTCTTATGTACTATTTGGGGTGACAGGTCAACCTTGCTATTGTGCAATTAGTTGGTTCTTGTATAAGCATGCAGCACTTGGCTATTTAAAACCAGTTTCAGGCTTGTAAATGTTAACATGAAAGACATTATCTTTTACCATTAGTTTAGCAACTAGCTCTGGCATTCATTTTTTTTAACCCCCAGAGATTTGTTGAAAATTTGCTGCTTTCAGAGCTTAATGTCTGTACTACTGCCATGTTGTCTTGCTTTTGATATTAGATTAGGTTTAGTAAGTACAAGGGAGCTTTACTCTGCCATCCATCAATATTCCAATCCCAAGCCAGTACTAGCTGTTTTCTATTCATGAGACCTTTCATGAATCGAGATACTAAAGGATGTGAGGAAATAGGTTTGCCATCGATGGGAGCATGGGAAGCTGCAATGGTAGACAGATGATAGTGGATGGAGTTGGTCTGGAGTCCAGAGGTAGATAAGTGAAGTAGATAGGCAAATACTTGCCCCCAAGGGGCTGTAAACGGGGACTTGACCATAGCAAAGACATCCAATTGGAGAAGCAAGGCCATTTTCGTTGATAAGAACGCCGTGCCATGGGCCTTCTGAAAGCTGTGAGAATCGCCATACATCGTCTGGAAGGGAGTTGTCTTGTGTTACGTTCCCTGTAGTTTCCAAGCGGTGAGTGAGACATGCTTGAGGTTGGGGTGCAAGAGAAGGCCATGGCTCTGAGTGAGAAGAGCTGGTTGGAGCCCTAGAAGAATGGACAGTTCTTGGTCTGCTAAGAGATGTGGGAACCAGGGATGTCAAGGCCATTGGGGCGCTATGAGAATGACTGATGCTTTGTCTTGCTTGATCTTGAGAGAACAAGAGTGATGAGTGGGAATGTAGGAAATGCATAAAGGAGCCTCTGAGGCCAGTCTATTGCAAATGCATTATGCGCCCAGCGGCACTGGCTGGATAAAATGGAGCAGAAGAGGGGGCATTTGGTGTTTTCGTCTGATGCAAAAAGGTCGGTGTCCGATGTGCCCCATGCACTGAAGATGTGCACGAGACTGTTGGATCAAGGAACCACTTATGCGGATCTAGTTGGCGGCTCAGGGTATCTATAAACTGGTTCAGTGATCTTGGCAGGTATTGCCCTGAGAGTTGCACCAATGGAGAAGGCAAAGATCCAGAGGCGTACAGCCTCGCAGCAGAGCTGTAATGAACCAGAGCCCCCCTTGCTTGTTGATATAAAGCATTGCAACTTAGTTGTCGGTTCGCACTAAGATGATCTTTTGTCGGGTCCAACTGCAGAAGACAGTGAGAGCATAGAAGACCAATCACAACTCTAAGACATTTATGTGGAGGGACCACCCCTGCAGTGACCATGCCCCTTGTGTAGACAAACTTAGAAGATGTGCTCCCCAGCCACAGGAGGTGGCATCGGTTGTCAGGGTAAGATGAGGTGGAACCTGGAAGAAGCAACTGCCTGAGAGATGGAATGGCCTGGTCCACCATCGGAGACTGCGGTGAAGCGGTGTGAGTGCATCTTTATCTTTATTTGTGACATTTGATATACCGCCCATGAGGGAAGGAGGGCGGGCTGTATCTGATGAACCAAGTGAGATTGGGGGGTTTGTAATGGAGAGACAGTCAGAAGTAGCATCATTGTGATCAGATGAAAACGGAAGATCGTAAGCCTACAGTAGAGATAAGTCTTGAGAAGGGCCTTAAACCGAGGGAAGGATGGTTCAGAGCGGAGAGACTGGGGAAGGGAATTCCAAAGGGTGGGACTCACGAAGAAAACAGCGGCATGCTGGGTCAGTTCAAGGTGAGCTTGGGAAGGAGAAGGAAGAAAGACGATTACCGTGAGCAGAGCGAAGTAGGCGAGGGGTGGGTTGAAGGTAGATGCCGTCTGCAAGGTACTGGGGCGTGCTAGTATGTAGGACCTTATGAGTAATGGTAAGAAGTTTATACAGAAATCGAACCTTGATAGGGAGCCAGTGGAGGGAGAGAAGGCAGGGGGTCACATGGTCCCGGGCAGAGGAATGAGTAAGTAGACACGCCACCATGTTCTGAATTAATTGAAGACTGCGGAGCCGATATTGAGGGAGACCAGCAAAAAGTGAATTACAGTAATCAAGTAGAGTGATCACCAGTGAGAGAACAGGGAGGAAGAAATGGCCGAATGGCACGAATTTTCCAAAGGTGAAAGAATGAACTACATACAAGAGAGAGAGGAATCAAGGGTGACACCAAGGTAACAAAGAACAGAAACCAGAGGAATTGGAGAGGAGGACATGATGGGTGCTAGGCTAGGGGAAAAGTGAACCAAATGGCGGCAGACTTTGAAGGATTAACATGGAGAAATGTTTTAGTAAACCAGTCAGAGACGGAGGCAAGACAAGAGTTAAGAGCAAGGAGATCTGGAGCTGAGGGGCTAGTATGGTGTACCAGGAGAATATCATCAGCGAAGAAATAAGCAGATATTCCAGTTTGCTGGATGAGCAGAGCAAGGGGAGCAAGGAAAACATTAAAGAGGAGGGGGGTAAGGATAGAACCCTGGGGGACACCACAGTGGAGAGGAAAGGAGGGGAACATATTGGAACCCGATTGAACAGCGAAAGTGCAAGAGGAGAGGAAAGACCGAAACCACTGGAGAACAGTGCCGTGAATACCAAAGTCTGACAAACGGGTGAGATGGGTGCGGTGATCAACAACATTGAATGCAGTGGAAAGATCTAGAGAAACAGCGATAAATATATCACCACAGTCGTGGGAGTGGTGAATTTCGTTAAGAAGTGCCAGAAGGATAGTCTCGGTGCTATGGCCCTTCCGAAATCCCGATTGACGTGGGTGTAAAGAAAGAGTGGAATCAAGATGTGAAGTGAATTGATGAAAAACAAGTCTTTCAAGAATTTTAGACAGAAAAGAAAGATTTGAGACGGGGAGCCAGTTTGCGGGGACAGAAGGGTCAAGGTTTGCTTTTTTAAGAAGAGGTCGAACCAAGGCGTGCTTCCAATTAGAGGGGAAGCAACCAGAGGTAAGAATGGAGTTAAGTATACTGAGCATATAGGGAATGAGATTGAGTGAAAGATCGAGGAGCCAAGAGGAAGGGAGGGGATCAAGCGGACAGGTGGTCTTGTGGGAGACTGAGAGAATCTTGACAAGCTACTACTACTACTACTACTACTACTACTATTCAGCACTTATAAAGCGCCACGCACGCAGCGATGCACAGCTAACAGACAGGAGGTAGCCAGCATACAGAGACAGTCCCTGCCCATCAGAGTCATGCTCATCGGAGCTTACAATCTAGTTAGAACAGTGCGTTAGTTAGAACAGTACAGAGCATTAGTCAATTCTGCGCAAGGTACGGTGTGGTACAGTTTGGTCATAAACGTTGACAGGGGTTAGGGTAAGATGAGTAAGGAGTCAGGATCTGAATGCAACGGTGAAGAGGTGGGTCCTTCAACCTGGATTTGAAGAGGGCCAGGGAGGATGCCTGGCGCACAGACGCAGGTAGGCTGTTCCAGGCATATGGTGCAGCAAGGTGAAAGGAGCACAGTCGGGAGTTCGCGGTGCAGGTGAAAGGCATTGCTAGAAGTAATTTGTTAGCGGAGCGCAAATTTCGAGAGGAGAAGTAAGGAGAGATAAGAGGTATTGAGGGGCCATAGAGTGAATGCATTTATAGGTCAGGAGGAGAAGCTTGAATTGGATGCAGAATTGGACAGGGAGCCAATGAAGCGACTTGAGAAGAGGAGTAATGTGGGCATGGCGAGGCTGGCAGAAGATTAGTCGAGCAGCATTATTTTGTATAGATTGAAGGGGAAGGAGGTGGCTCACAGGGAGACCGGTGAGGAGTAGGTTGCAGTAATCGAGGCGAGAGGAGATTAAGGAGTGGATAAGCGTTTTGGTAGTGTGTTCAGAGAGGAAGGGGCGGATTTTGCTGATGTTGTAGAGAAAGAAGCGGCAAGTCTTAGCTACAAGCTGTATATGAGCGGAGAATGAGAGAGGAGTCAAAGATAACCCCTAGATTGCAGGCGGAGGGAACAGGAAGGATAGTAGATCCATCCACATGGATTGAGAGAGGGGGGACTGGGGGGGAGGAGTTGGGTGGAAAGACAAGGAGTTCAGTCTTGGCCATGTTCAGTTTCAATCGGCGATGAGACATCCAGGCAGCGATGTCCGAAAGACAGGCAGAAATCCTGGACTGGGTTGCCGGAGAAATAGGTGTAGAGAGGTAGATTTGGGAGTCATCGGCATAAAGATGGTACTGAAAGCCATGTGAAAAGATAAGCGCACCAAGGCCTTGGGTATAGAGAGAGAAGAGGAGGGGGCCCAAGACAGATCCCTGGGGTACACCTACATGGAGCGGGGTAGGGGAGGAGGAGAGGCCACCAGAACACAAATTGAATGAGCAATGGGAGAGGTAGGAGGAGAACCAGGATAGTGCAAAGTCCTTGAAGCCAAGCGAGGAGAGGGTGGTGAGAAGGTCGTGGTCAACGGTGTCAAAGGCAGCAGAACTGTCAAGAAGGATGAGGATAGAATAGAGGCCCTTATATTTAGTCAGGAATAGGTTGTTGGTGATTTTTGTGAGTGCCGTTTCAGTGGAGTGTAGGGGACGGAAGCCGGATTGTAGTGGGTCCAGGAGGGTCTGGGAGGTGACAAAGTCGAGGCAGCAATGGTGGACTGCTCGTTCTAATAGTTTGGATATGAAGAGAAGGAGGGAGATGGGTCGATAGTTAGAAGGGCAAGTGGGATCAAATGAGGGTTTCTTGAGGAGGGGTGCGACAACAGCATGTTTGAAGTCAACGGGGACAGTTGCAGTGGAGAGTGAAAGGTTGAGGATATGAGTGATGGAGGGGACAATGGTGAGGGGGATGGAGCGTAGGAGATGGGTGGGAATAGGGTCTGATGAACAGGTGGTGGGTTTGGAGGAGGAAAGAAGGAGTGTGGTTTCTTCTTCAGAGATCAGAGGGAAGGAGGAGAGGATGGCAGAGGGAGTATGGATGGGGGAGGAGAATTGGGGAGGCTGAAGTGACAGATCGGAATTTGGACCAGGTATGTTACTGGACATGGGAATCTAGGTCCAGAGGGACTGGGAACGCAGATTCCAGTTCAGTAGGAAGTGCCATTGTAGGGGACATGTGCAGGTGTGCTAAGTGAACAATATGGACGCAAGCAGCCATGAGTCCCAGCAGCCACAGCAGCAAGTGCACGGATGCAGACATGCATGCAATGAGCTTTGTGGTGAGGAGGCATATGGCCTGTGCCCTACATTTGGATAAGAAAGTCTTGCCCTGAGGGGGTAATGATGCAAGCACCAATGAAATCTGCTGCTGAGGAACGGGCTCGGAATTTGAGTTCACCACAAAGCCTAGTGTGTGCAGAAGGTTGGTAGTGGTGGAAACAGCAAAGGCCATCCTGTCTTTTCAGGCAGCTGAGATGTGTCAAACATCTAGGTAAGGGTAGACACAATGTCCTTGTCATCTGAGATGAGCAGCAACTACCACCAGGCACTTTGTGAAGACGCGGGGAGCCGAGGAGAGAACTGATGGTGGAGGAACTAAAAGCAAAGGTATTCCAGTGTTGAAGATAGATCGGGATGTGTGTGTAGGCATCCTTCAGGTCCAGACAGGCTAACCAATCGTTGCAGCTGAGCAGTAGTAGGACAGTGGTTAAGGAATGCATTTTAAACTTTTCTTATTTGATGACAGGTTGAGATAATGCAGATCGAGGATTGGTCAGAGACCTCTGGATTTTCTGGGGATAAGGAAGAACCTGGAGTAGAATCTGTGACTAAGCTCATCTTAAGGAACTGGTTTGATGGCTTTGTTGAGTAACACTTGGTGAATCTCTTGAGCCAGCTGAGGGATATGATGACCCAGCAGATGCTTATTCCACAGGGCCGGGCGTGTGGGAGGCAGTGAGAGGAAATTGATTTGGTAGCCCGTGTGGATGATGTTGAACACCCAGCGGTTTGTGGTTATAGATTGCTGAGTCTCTCTGTAGTATTGGACCTGGCCACCTACTGGCAGGTAGTCAAAAGCTGGGGGTGGGCTTAGGGACAGGGGATTGAGAGAGGGGTTGTTTCCTTTCTTGCTGACGAGGATGCTGGGTGTAAGCCTGGGTGGGGAGGCATTGTGCAGGTTGTCTGGGGTAGGGTTGGTATCAGCAGCATGGACAGAACTGCTGGAAATACTGACAGTGGTATGGTCTACAATATTGAAGGAGCTGGGGCTGACAAGGCTATGCAATGGGTTCCACAGGTTGGGCCACCAGTTCTCGAACGGTGGAGGAATGGTCCTTAAATTTCAGAGACTGCATCCTGTACTTTGGAACCAAAGAGACTATCTCCCTGACATATGGCATCCACCGGTCGGTCGTGCAGATCTTCTTGGAGACCGGAAACTCAAAGCCAGGCCATATGTCGGACTGAAATAGCAGTGGCCGCAGTGTGTGCCACAGAGTTGTAGATGACATAGGTGGTACGGATGATGTGATAAAAAGAGACTCCTGAAGATCAGTGACCAGCTGTACTGAGTCCTCTGCTAAGTGCTCCTCAAACCGGAGAAGATCATCATGGTAATGAAGGATCGGAAGCTCATGAGCCAAAATCCGCATGGCTAATATACTACTCTGATAGGCCTTTTAGCCAATGATATCCAGAGTTCGCTGCTCCTTCCCTGGTAGCATTTGCGATAAAGGCTTGACACTTTTAGATTGCTTTTGCACAGCTTCAGATACTATCAACTGATGAAGTTGCTGATGTTCAAAGGCTGGGGGCTGGCAGAGCTTTCTATTTTAAGTCTAGGCAACGGAACGTGGTGCTTCCAGAGGTGGGGGTTTTCCAGCTGGAGAACTGGAGATCCTGGAGTAACTGGGGAGCTGATAGAGCTATCATCTCCTTGGAGGCGCTGCATGCCTTCAGGATAGACTGAAAAGGATTAAGAAAAGACTTTGAGAGTCACTGAGGGTGAGTGCCCGAGAGACTTTATGAAGAGACTTTGGTTAGGAGAGAACATCCATGGGAGCATTCAGGGAGTGGAGAGCAGCCGTCCTCCTCCATTATGGAATCTGTGATCTCCCAGTCAAGGTTGTAGGAATGGAGGGAGCCCACATCCTTGATGAGAGGTTGGGGCCGGTTCATTGCCAGTTGACGAGGGGTGATGGAGCATGATGTGAAAGTTGAGGGTCACAGGAGCATTCACAGTGAGGAGGGGTAGATGCTGGGTTTCAGGAGCCACCGCCTTCAGGATGACTGCACTATCCTGCTCAAATTTCTGAAGTAGGAATATCAGGGAGGAGTGTGGACTGGGGACCCCTAAGGCTCCAGGAGGGGGGCTTTCCGGGGTCTGGACAGGCGTGGTGTGATCCCTCCAGGTCCAAGGTATCTTTGGTGTCAGAAGGAGCCATCCCAGGATCAACCAACACCACTGGATTTGCTCGAGGGCCTAGTAGACAGAGGCCTCTCCTGAAACAGCCTAGGGCTGTAAATGTTTAGATTTGGCCTTTGCTTTTCTCCCTGGGACCCCTGGCTTCAGTGGTCTGGGAGGGGAGGCCAAGTTAAAGAAAGCAGGCTCTAGGGGTGGGGGGTGGAGCTAGTCGGTGTGATCAGTAAGCTCAGACCTGCTGTGGAAGAGATTGTTGCTGGGGGAGGAGCTGCCTCTGGAAACGCGGACACCTTTAAGTCACCCAATTGAGCCTGAGCTGTGCCCAATGGGAGGGAAGGGGAGCGATTCAAAAGACAGCCCCAGGTATGGAGCAATCTTGGCACTTTGAAACTTGCCTGCCTTAAGCCTGCGGTTCCTTTAAGATTTGCCTTTCTTCTGTCTTTTGCTTTTGTTTTATTTCTGGTGATCGCGGATCGTGCCGAGATGGGGGGGGGGGGGTGCGATCCAGGAGCCACGGTGTTTGCTGCTGGTATTTTTTTGTGTTGTGGTTGAAAGAGTTCTTGTGAAGAACAGGGGAGAGCCGTGGCGGTCCTGGCATGGTAAACGAAAAAATTAATCTTGCGGAGGCAAGCAGGCAGGAAGGACACACACACGCATGCTCAGAGAGGTCCAAAGACTTCTCTGAGCTAGGGGAGAGCCCAGCAACTCACCTTAGTAGGCACTTCACCAGCACAGTGTGCAGTGTGCCTGCATTCCCCTGCTTGTCTGCAGAGAAGGATGGAGAGGGGAAGTTTCTCCCCATATATTGTCACCAAGCCGCCCTGGTGGTTAGGGGTGGCCAAGGCAGGTCGGACATAAATAAAAGTAAAGTTGGGTTTGGTATGTGTTTCTTTCTAGGGCCCAGGGTTGTATAGCCCTGGTAGCGTCCTGAATACCAAAAATACCCACAGAACAAAAGGTCATCGAGTGTAGGGAAAAATAAGGCTTTATTTCCCTCGTTTGCCCAAAGGTTCAAAGGATCGGCTTCAAACACCAACAGAAATATCCTTACATCAGGGTAGAAAAATAACAACTCATGTTCAAAAGAAAAACTGTTCTCTTCACAGAAAAAGGTTACAAAACAAGCATTTCTATTTACACCGGTTTTAAAGCTCACTGGTTGTACAAGCATTCCACGCTGTCCGTAGTACAATAGCTGCAATCCATTTCTTCTTCTGACAAGGACTCTACCTCTTCCACTTGCATCGGCTCCTCCTGCAATGTATCTGAGCTAGAGTCAACAGTTCCCGGCAAGCTATAGTCAGCTTTCTCCCTCAAATGCTGAATGACCTCCCAGTGTCTAGAGTTTAGCGTGGGGCGTCGGCCATGAGCATTTTTACAATGTGAACATCTTTCTTTCTTCCAAGGACTTCCATACCCTTCATGCAAAGCAGGTCTACTTAAAAGTTTCTTATTCAATAAAAACTTTTCATACCTTTTCTCTTGCGAAGTGGGACATGTACAGGGAGCTTCTGTTTCTTGTCCTTTCCATGCACTAATCCCTCTGTGGGCTATCTTCAATACAGTATGGGTTACCTTGTAACTCCTGCTTCTTCCTCTGAGATGAGGCTTGTGGCCTACTCCTGGTAATATTCTGCCTTGATTCAGCAATATGGCTTGGATTCTGCCTACAGCATTCACAATGCAGCTTCCGTGTACCTGAATCTCCTGGACCCTTCTGGATTCTTTGGCCTTTCAGGTTCCTTTGGCCTATACCTCTTTCCTGCACTCCAGCAGTGTCTGTAGCTTCTGCAGTTTCTCCAGCTCCTGCAGTTTCTGCCACTCCGGCAGCTCCTGCCGCTCCTCCGGCTTCTGAAGGCCCTGCAACCTCTCTGCTGCCTTCCTTGCTGCTCCCGGCTTTACCGCTACTTCTGCCTTTCCAGTCCTGCTGTGCCTTCCAGTCCGGCTGTGTCTTCCAGTCCGGCTGTGCCTGTGCTTTCCAGTCCTGAGGTGTCTGTCTCTCTTGCGGTACCTCTGCCCCCCTCCAGTCTTCCTGACTTCCTTTAAAAGGAGTTCCTCTCTTCCTGGATTGGAGGCTGGCTGGCTTTCGGTTACACCCTGTAGGGCGTGGATCCTCAGTCTTCCAGAGGTCCCTCTTGCTCCCCCTATCAGGCTCCTGCGAATACTGCAGCTTATGCATGTCTTTTTCCAGGTTTAAAACATTTTCTCCTAAGCCCTGCTGGTCTGCTGCATCACAATATCACAGTCCTAAAGCAAGTGGAATCAGGCTATTTAGCCCAGAAATTTGGTCTCTTCAAAATTTGGCAACCTAGGCCATTGCCTATGTAACCTCTGCCTAAATTTCAGCCTGTCCAGAGCTCACATTGGATGATATTTACAGGAAAACAAAGCAAAATTTAGTTGAAAAAGTATTTTTCCCTGGTTGTAGACTGCCATTTTTAGAAAGATCTTCACTGACACTGGGAAAAAGAAAAGGTGACATCACCACATAGAAACAAGAACAGAACAAATGCTGGAGACCCAGTGATAGGCGTTTAGCACAACCTCGTTGCTACTCTGTTTCTCGCACTTAATTTGCTGAATAATGAAGCTAAGCCTCTCAAACACTGCACAAATCCTCTTAAGCCTAAAAACAGAAATATAGTTCAGTCTGTTTAGCTGGAGTAGATGAGTAACATTGCATATGCATCCCAATTTTAACATCTCCAAAACCTCAAAACCACTGGAAGCAAATTCTTCACCTCTTGCTATGCACAGTGGGGTGTGTAGGAGGCATTTCCTTCAGCATGCATCTCCATGCCAAAAAAAAAAAAAAAAAGTATTCCAGTTTCTTTCAAAATACAGGTAGAGAGATGCAAACCAAAACAGTCATTTCAATTCCTGTAAGTTCTGTTTCCCATGCGGTTCTCAGCTTGCTGCTTTTGGAACTAGTGCAACATCAAAGACAACTCTGCACCCAGCACCACTAGGTTTTTGACAGTTTTGCCGGCTTGCAAATACAGTTGTGGTCAACATTATTGGCAACCTTGCAGTTCAACCCCTTAATGTCCAATATCTCCTAAAAAAAAAAGTGGCCAGTGAAATGGCTTTGGACTATATATGCGCACATATTTAACACATAAAAGAATCAAATAAAACAAGACCAATTAAAAAAGGAAATAGTATAAAAACTGGGACTTTGCCAGAATATGATTATTATCCACACAAAAATGTTTCACACCACTCTTCAGATACACAAAATGGATATTTTTAACAAGGAGAAAAGGATCTCAGACCACCAGTCGGGCATAGATTATCTCAGCCATGGCCCCATTGCTCAACTGCATCAACGATCCTGAAATTCAAATAAGACAAGGCCGACTACACCACAGGTTTTGTATACCCATGGATGAATCCCAGTAGGAAGGATGCTAATGTTTATAAGAAGAAAGCAGATTTTGAAGATACTTCTGAGGAAGATCCTGATACGAGACATCAGAAAGAATTTTTTTTTTTTTAAGAGAAGGGCAGGGGTCAATGGAAGAAATTCCATCGAGACCGTTGGCAGGAGGACTATTTAGGTCCAGTGATATCTCAGAGATCATAGACACTATCGCAAAAGTAAGATCAACTCTGATTATAAACTTATCAGATTTTGAACCCACCTCCTCGCAGATATGGTGTTGGAGCAGGGTCTATCCCTGGTACCAGAGGCAAGAATTAATTCTTTTGGTTTCCGTCTTGATCTTAAAAGGTTTATTTGTAAATTGAACATTTGAGCATTTTTTTTTATCAGAAACTTCTTCTTTGTGTTTCAATGGATAATTCACAGTTGGATCCAGCAGATGGCCCAGGTAGGGTTCCTTTATCCTATACATCAACCTGGGTTCCATCTGGCCCACCCCCCTTCAGCCTTTAACATATTTCGACAGCTGGTAACACGTGATGTGGAGCAACTGGAGAAATCCAGATTTAAGAAGTTACAATCTTGCCTGTCTCGAGAGGAGAGAGAAGCTGTGAATCAATTACGTTCACAGACTGGATTGGTGATCAGAGAGTGACAAAGGGGGAGGCCATCATATTGTCAAATAGGGCTGATTATTGTAATGAAGCCCTTTGGCAATTAAATGATATCAATACATATAGGGTTTTGGATAAAGATCCCACTCAAGAGCTAAGGGAGCGGATCCAGCGATTGAGTGATCAAGCAATTCAAGACGGTTATCTTACTAGGAAGGGTCTTTTTTAAGCATTCTTAACCCCAACAATGCTGTTTTTTTATTTACTTCCTGAAGTCCATAAAAACCTTCAAAATCCATCGCAATGCCCCACTATGTCAACTAGGGGCTCCTTGTTCAAGCCCTTGTCTGTGTATATTGATTCTTTTCTATGTCCTTTATTAAAAACTATTCCATCTTATCTTAGGGACAACACTTATTTCCTCATTATATTGACCAAATGCAAGGGATACTGTACCCATGCCAATATTTTGTTAGTAACATTAGATGTGTCCTCTTTATACATGAGCATCCCACAAGCAGATGTATTTGATATTGTGAGAGGAGCTTTGATGGGACGGGATGGGACGGGGGGGGGGGGGGAGATCTGTCAGATGGCCATATTACATTCTTAATGGAACTGACTAATCTAACTTTGAGGAATAATTGTTTGAGTCTGAGGATTGGATGTATCTTCAGGTGGCGAGGGTGGCAATGGGGGCCACCTTTGCCCCCTCAATTGCTAACCTTTATATGTGTGCATATGAAACAAAGTGGATCTACTCATCACCATATTTTGATGATAGACAGACATATATGGAATCATTTTATGGACTATGTTATATTTATTATGGGAAGGGGAAGTAGTTTGTCTCCTACAGTTTCATTCATGGTTAAACTCTAGAGATTTGAATATTCAGTTCTCCATAAATTATGATCCAGTATTTCCTTTTTGGATATATTAGTTTCTAATAAAGAGGGCACCAGTGGTGAACCAGCTGTTTGAACACCTCATCGTTTAGCGTCCATTCGCCGGGATCCACTCGGACTCTGCTGAGGTAATCATCCACCACATTTGATCTTCCAGCCACGTGCGCCACTGACAATGCCTGGAGATTGTCTTCCATCCAAGCCAGCAAGGGGGCAGCTTCGTTCTCCAGCTGGATGCTGCCTGTGCCTCCTTGCCTGTTGATATATGCCACCATGGTGGTGTTGTCCGAGAACACTCGTACTGCTTTCCCTCAAAGAACATCGGTGAAATTCCGGAGGGCTGCTACCGCTCTCAACTCTAATCTGTTGACAGCCCAAGCGGATTCTGCCATCAACCAGCTGCTCTGTATTACCTGTGTCTGGCAGTGGGCCCCCCCAGCTTGTCAGGCTGGCATCCGTCGTGAGGGCAATCCACTCCAGTGTCTCCAAGGGCATCCCCGCCAACAATTTATTGGGCCTCAGCCACCACCAGTGTGATTACCTTGCCCAAGGGAAGTCAAGGTAATCGCCTTTCCAGTGGGTGACATTGGGCTGACCATCTCTTCAGGGGTGACCTTTGTAGTGGTCTCATATGTGCCTGTACCCAAGGCACCAGTTCGATCGTTGCTGCCATCTAATCCAGGAGTTGTAGGCAATGCCATGCCGTCGGAGCCAGCTTCCGTAAGAAGAATCTGACCTGTAGATGCAGTTTGTTCATCCACTCCAAGGTTAAGGAAACTTTGCCCTCTTGCATCTGAAAGCGAGTTCCTAGGTAAATCAACGCCTGAGACGGCCTCATGTTGCTCTTGGCTGCGTTGATCACCCAGCCCAAGCTCTGAAGGAACTCAACCACAAGCGCATGGCCTCACACTCTCTTCCCTGGATTTTGCCCATATTAACCAATCATTGAGGTAAGGGTGCACCAGAATTCCTTCCTTTCAAAGGGCAACCGCTGTGACCACCTTGGTAAATGTACTAGGTGCCATAGCTAGGACAAATGGCAGTGCGGTGTATTGAAAATGTCCAAAGGGCACTGCAAATCTTACGAAGCACTGATGCTCCTATCAAACCAGAATATGCAGGTATGCTTCCGTGAGGTCCAAGGCCGTCAGAAATTCTCCCTCTCTGATGGCCACAAACACTGACCTCAGGGTTCCCATGTGAAACCGTGGGACCCTGAGACAGCGATTCATGTGTGTGAGGTCCAGAATGGGCCGAAAGGATCCCTCCTTTTTGAGAGCCATGAAATAGATGGGAGTACAGACCAAATCTGGCTTGGCTTTGTGGCACCTTGGCAACTGCCTGCAACTGAACCAAACTCTGCAGAATGTCCCGCACCGCATGGAGCTTGTGCGGCACTCTGCAAGAGATGGCAGGAAAAACTTTCCTTGAGTGGTTGCATGAACTCAAGGGCTTAACCTTCCTTGATGACCTCCAAGACCCATTGGTCAGAGGTGATCTGGGCCCAGGCAGAGTAAAATCTGCGCAGTATTCCCCCTATGGGAACCAACTTCATCTGCACCTGCCTCACTTCATTGTGGTTTATTGTTGGGGGTGGAAATGGAAGGGAAACCCCCTTGGCCAGCTCCCCTGAAGCCTCGAAAGGGCTGACCCCTTGAGGGAAATCTTTCTCTCTGGTAGGGTGCAAATCAAGTAGAACTGAAATGCCGGAAGTCTTGTGCTTGCCCTTGCCCTTGAGCTGGCGACTGTCCCAGCTTTTGTTCGTCTTCTGGGAGCCTGTCACCATTGGACTCTCCGAAGTCCTTACCCAGCTTCTCCGAACAAGAGCTTTCCCTTGAACAGGAGTCAGCTTAGGCACGATTTGGAGGAGCCATCTGCCGACCAATTCCGGAGCCATAAGTATCTGATTGCAGAGACGACCGCTGCCATGCTTCGGGCTTGGCACCTAATCAGGTCGTAAAAGGCATCCACTAAGTAAGCCACCCCGACTCCAGCTTGGCTGCTTCTGGGAGAGCTGGTCCCTGCTAATCTGCTTCCTCCTCAAAACCTTGCGCCCAATGCAGAGAGGCGCGTGCCACAACCGTGCCACATACTGGGGCCTGAAGGGAAGCCGCATTAATGTCAAAGGCTTGTTTTAGCAAGGTCTCCAGTTTCCTATCCTGGATGTCCTTCAGGGCTGAACTGCCCTCGACTAGAATAATGGTCTTCTTGGTCACTGCCGAAACTGCCACATACACCCTGGGGGAGCAGACCAGTTCTTTCTCTTGCTCGGGAGGTGGGTAAAGGTGCATCATCGTTTGCGCTCCTCTGAGACCAGCCTCTGGTACCTCCCATTCCTCTAGGATCATCTGTTTGATAACCCGAAGCATGGGACTGACTGTGGTTTCTTCACCGCCTGGAACAACAGGTCTTCTAGAGGTTCCTCCTTCGCCTGTGACTCTGGGGCCATATTGAGTGTCTTCAGGGAATAAGTGATCAGGGCAGCCAGTTCCTCTCTACAGAAGACTCTCACAATTTGGGCCTCTTCCTCCTGCAGAAATTCACACTCTTCCAGCTAGTCTCCCTGTGAGGCTTCTCCCTCATGCTGAGCCTCCGGTCCCTCCGAAAATGACAATGCAGTGTCATCCCAGGCCTCGAACCTATGCCTGGCTCTGGCCTTGGGACCTCCTTGTGCCCTGGTGGATGCCTTCACCTCAGCCAAGGTTCTCTTACGATACTCTTGAGTGGACCCGGATCTCGAGCTCTTCTGTTTGATGCGAAAAGCCTTGTGCATAAGAAGGACGAACTTTAGGGAGAAGTCCCCCGCAAAGTCCTCTGTCGGAAGATCCTTGGAGGTGGAGGGTTTAGGGGTCTGCAACTCCCGGGTCCCTGTTGTGACCCTAGTCTGAGGTGAGCTCCTATCCCGCTACTGGGACACGGACCTTCCGCCCTAGTTGGGGTTCCCCCGTCTGCTCTGAGGTACCTGCGCCCTCTTGCAGGTCATCCTCCAGGGAGCGTGCTTCTGTCTCACAGCCCCTGCAGAACCCCTTTTCCGATCCGGCCCCCCTCCTGGACCTGCAAACTAGGCAAGTCTGTCTTACAGACATAATTTAAACTTTTATTTTTTTTTTTTTTAATTACCAATAGAAAACACCCGAGCTGAACTCCAATTCACCCCTGCTGTAGAAAAAAAACAAAGGAAAAACTCAAAGGGCTGTTTGCCGTGGGAAGGGGGGGGGGGGAAGAAAAAAGAAAACGGCCTCCTTTTAAATTTCCCACCTAAATGCCGACGGGGTGAGGCTTCTCTCTTTGCGCACTCTTCCCTGTTAGCAAAAACAAAACACCTTAAAACTAACCCGAAAGGTCAAAGACCTTGCTTGTGCTCATTGTATGGAAAAGGAACTGCATTTGTCCAACGCCGCTAGCTTCAGCGGTTGCACAATACCTGTCCTTGCCGCCGTGCACAACTCAGCCTGCCCCAAAGCTTCGGTGATCGCGTCGCTTCCGAAATAGGAAGAGGCCTGCCTGCAGAAAAAAAACGTGTCCCGCTCAGCTCCTACAGGCTTTTGCAGTTGCGGCTCCAGCAGAAGAGAGGAAAAAGGATCCTAGTGAGAAAAGTACCCTTTTATATGGCAGACTAGGTTCTGGCACCCGACTCAGCCACGAGCCTCCTCTCCTCTCTATTCCCAGTTAGAACCCCGGGTACTTCCACAAGGAATGGTCCCTGAGCAGGGCTTCCCTCCCCTTCTTTCTGGTGCTGCAGGTAGGCAGAAGAAAAAGAAAAAAGGCCACGAGATCTCCCCCAATGAGGAGATATCTCTCCGGCTGCTTGGAGACTGAGTACTGCGGGCTAGGAGGAACTTATGGCTACCCAAGTATGCTGATGTCAGAAGTCTGACATGCTCAGTCTCCAAGATGCTGAACAGGCATGATTATCCATCCGTGTAGGGAGTGGACTAGAGGATATAAGGAAAAACGTAATTGTTCATCACTGTCTGAGTTTAAATATCAATCTAAATGGTTGAGGGATGAAATTTTGGCTAGAGGATGCCTACTGTCAGTAGTAGAATGGGTTTTAAGCGGGCCCGTTGTAAGGGTAGGAATGGCTTTTATGTCCTAGGCAGGATAGGTGAAATGAAGGAGATAGTAAATTTGTTCATTTTGTTACATCATACTACCCTTTAAGTTGTAAAATACAATAGGTCGTTAAACATTTTTCTGTGGTACAGACTGTTCTGGATCTAGAGGATAAGAGAACTAGATTTGTATGGTCTAGGTGTAGGAATCTCTAAGAAATTTGAAGTCCCTCTCGACTTCAAAGTAAGCGTAGTTACTCAACTGTAACAGGTGTTCTCCAGGAACAACAGGAATCAGTCCTCGCATATGGGTATGTAGGTGCAGACTGAGCCCATGTGGCAACCTCTCCCCAGCTTTCAAAGAAAGCATTTGGGAGATGCACCACGCATATGTGCTCCCCTTCCTGCCTAAGGGTGCCATCTTGCCTCAATATGATATCAGAATAAGATGGCAAAAATTATAGGAAGCAACTCCATGGGAAGGCGGGAGGGTTGTGAGGACTGATTCTTGCTGTCCCCAGAGAACACCTGTTACAGGTGAGTAACTACGCTTTCTCTGGGAACAAGCGTAGTTACTATGTTTCTAAGCAGGAAGTTAGACCTCAGATATGAGAATCCCCAGCTATAGGCTACCGAAAAACCTGCAGAACGCCATGGGTGACCAGAAAAGGTGAGCCGTGAGCAGCAGCAACTGAGTCGAAAGACAACAAACCCACAAGCGACCCAAGTGTCCAGCAAGGAACCAGTTCACCAGTAGCCAGAACACAGCAGGGGCCAGAGGGCTGGTGTTGCCTACACCCCTAGCAAGTGAGGAGTACTGTCTAGCCGAAGGTGCTGTCCTGGCGGGACTTCCTCTCCAGGCAGTAATGAGCTGCAAAGGTATGGACTAAGGACCAGGTGGCAGCCCGACAGATTTCCAAAAAAGGGAATGGAGCACAGCGCCACAGAGGCCGCTATGGCCTGGATGCTGTGCGTCATGACACAGAACTCCAGCAAGAGATTAGAAACATAGAAACATGATGACAGAAAAAGACCACAAGGCCCATCTAGTCTGTCCTTCCATAACAACAACTACAACAGTCCACTTTTTACCTTTAGAAATCCTCTGTGTTGGTCCCATGCTTTTTTGAATTCAGTTACTGTCCTCATCTCTACCACCTCCACTGGGAGACTATTCCACGGATCCACTACTCTTTCCGTAAAGAAATATTTCTGCATATCACTCCTGAATCTATCTCCCTTCACCCTCATCCCATGTCCCCTCGTAGCAGAACTTGCTTTCAATTGAAAGAGGCTCTCTCCCTGAACATTTATGCCACGGAGGTATTTAAACATCTCAATCATATCACCTCTATCCCGCCTTTCCTCTAAGGCAGGGGTCACCAACCTCCAAAGGGCCGCGGGCCGCACAGCCGACTACCGGCAGACTCGCGGGCCGCACCCCCCCCCCCCCGCGCGCGCGGAAAAAAAAAACCCCCAAAAGAAAACTGCTCGTACCTATACTTCATGCCAGCTCCCTCCCTTCTTCTGCAGCCGCGGTTCCCTGCCTCTTAGGGAACCGCGGCTGTGCTTGTAACATCATCGCGGCTCCGTGCAGCATTGTCCCGCCTCTAAAGGAAGTTACCACTTCCTTTAGAGGCGGGACAATGCTGCACGGAGCCGCGATGATGTTACAAGCACAGCCGCGGTTCCCTAAGAGGCAGGGAACCGCGGCTGCAGAAGAAGGGAGAGAGCTGACATGAAGGAGTCTGTGAGTTTGCCTTGGCGGGCCGCACCGGGGGAGAGTCTCGCGGGCCGCAGGTTGGTGACCCCTGCTCTAAGGTGTACATATTAAGATCCTTAAGTCTGTCCTCATATGCTTTATAATGAAGCCCATTAATCATTTTAGTAGCAACCCTCTGCACCGACTCCATCCTGTTCACATCCTTTTGAAGGTGCGGTCTCCAGAATTGCACACCATACTCCAAATGAGGTCGCACCAAAGACTTATACAGAGGCATTATCACCTCCTTTTTTCTGCTAGCCATTCCTCTCCGTATGCACCCAAGCATCCTTCTAGCTTTTGCCGTCGCCTTTTCTACCTGTTTAGCTACTTTAAGATCAGACACAACCACGCCTAGGTCCCGCTCTTCTTTAGTGGACAAAAGTACTTCACCTCCTATACTGTAATGCTCCCTTGGATTGCTGCAGCCCAAATGCATGACCTTACATTTTTTAACATTAAATCCCAGCTGCCAAATTCTAGACCATTCTTCAAGCTTAGCTAGATCCCTCCTCATGTTATCTACACCTTCCTGGGTGTCTACTCTATTGCAGATTTTGGTATCATCCGCAAAGAGGCAAACCTTACCCGACAGCCCTTCCACTATATCACTAACAAAGATGTTAAAAAGAATCGGACCAAGGACAGATCCCTGGGGCACACCACTGGTAACATCCTTCTCCTCAGAAGCTGACTGGCTCCGGAATAGCCAGTCAGTCACCCTGGGGTCCAGCCTCCACCACCAGAGGGAGTTGGCCATGGGAGATGTTATTTGGATCAGATCACGTAGACTCCCTGTGGCCCAAGTCCACTGAGTTGAGAGAGTCCATATTGTGTCTGACGCATGTGGATTCTGGTATATGGAACTACATTTATTTATTTATGTTATTTATTTAACATTTCTTATATACTGCCTTTCATGATATCAAGGTGGTTTACATTGCGCAAACTGAAATTACATTGAACAGGGCATTATAACTTAGAGATAATTATTTTACAGGGAACATGGGCTATGGAGGATTAAGTGGCTTGCCCAAGACCACAAGGAGCACCTGTGGGACTAGAAACCCCAGTCCTTCAGGCCCAAGGTTGCTGTCCTCTAGTGGGATTTGAACCCCCGACCTTCCGGCCTGAAGTACCTTGCCCCAACCACTAGGCCACTCCTCCACTCATGCATTGTGGAGGCCATGTGGCCTAGCAGGGTTAAAAAGCAGTGTGCTGATGCCTCTTTGTTTTGTTGCGTGCTTGTGGCCAATGCTATTAAGCGGTCCACTGGGAGAAAAGCTTTGCACTACTTGGTGTCTAGGACAGCACCTATGAACTCCAACCTTTATGCTGGAATAAGGTGTGACTTTGGAAAGTTTATCATGAGCCCGAAGGATTGGAGGAGGGTTAAGGTCTTTTGCTGAGACGAGCAGGGTTCTCCAGGAGAGTCTGCCTTTATGAGCCAGTCGTCTAAGTAGGGGAAAACACAGATTTTGTGTTTTCGAAGATGAGCCGCCACTACGGCCATGCATTTTATAAAAACTCTTGGTGCAGAAGGCCAAAGGGGGAAACCCTGTATTGATAATGGTTTCCTTGACATGTGAACCTGCCTGTGACTTTGGTGCATCAGGAAATGTGTATAGGCCTCTTTGAGGTCTAGGGAACAATCCAGTCGTTTTTCTGGAGGTAGGGAAGAAGGGTCCCCAGGGAGATCATCTTGAATTTTTCTTTTACCAGGAATTTGTTTAGATTTCTGAGGTCCAGGATGGGCCTGGGGCCTCCTGACATTTTTGGAATGAGGAAGTAGGGGGAGTAGAAGCCTTTGAACTGTTCCTGAAGAGGAACATGTTCTACAGCTCCTTGTGTAAAGAGAATGTTTACTTCCTGCTGGAGGAGGGCCTCCGGGGGGGGGAAGGGGGGTGTTTAGAAGGATAGTCCCCTCTGAAATAGTGAGGGGGAAGCTCTCGAAAATTGAGTTGATACCCCCTTCTGTATGATGGTGAGAGTCCAGTTTTCTGTGGTAATTGTATGCCATTTCTGACTGAACAGCGAGAGTTTTCCTGGAATTGGTATCTGATCATATAGAATCTGTTGTGGACCGACTATGTTCCCTATCTGGGAGTCAAAACTTGATGGAGCAGGAGCTAGTTGAGTTTGGGGTTGTATTTTAGCGAGTCTGGGCCTCTTGGCCTGTTTGGGTCCCTGCTGCTTCTGTTGTGGGTGGTAGGTTGGCTAGGGGTAAGAAGGGTAAAACCTTCTCTTCTTGTGATAGAAGGCTTTTTTAGGTGGTGCCTTCTTTTTGGAGGGGTCAGATGTCTTCCTAGAGAGCTGTTTGAGGGTGGTATCATCGGTCTCCAGTTCCCCTGCCTTCTCCTGCCAGTTCTTACCAAACAGGTTTTCACCCATGCAGGGAATGTTGCCAAACTTATCTTGGACCCACTGTTCCAAAACTGAGTCCTGAAGCAAAGTCAGCCACTTAGTCCCTATAGCTATAGAAGATGCTCTGGCTTGATAACTCAAATGCATCAAAGGAGGCTCTGTTGACAAATTGATACATTTTAACTATGGGAGAGGACAACTTGGAAGGCTGGTCATTTTTTCTCTGGGAGGAATCCTTCCTAATCCTTGTTCAGTTCTTTCAGGAACATCCTGATGTAGAGGATGTAGGAATTTATTCTACTAGCCAGCATTGATGCCTGAAAAGAGTGTTGGGCAAAGGAATTGAGGTTCCTCGATGCACGGCCCAGAGAGATCGAAGCATTGTTTTTCCCGCTGTTTATCCGGCTCATTGCCAATTCCACCACCATGGAATGGTGAGGAAGCTATGTTTTTTGAAAGTCGAGGCAGTCAAGCACGCGATACATAGTATCCAAATGACAACTTATAGGGGAGATGGTAAGAGAAGTCTACCACATTCATAGCATTAAATTGTGTAGAATTCGATGCACTTGCAGGATAGTGGCTTCTTTCGGTACTGCGGGGTACTGAAGTATCTACAGCTCCTCCGCTTTTGGTTCCGGTTCTGATGCCACCTGTATTGAGAGGCCTGACGCCATATCCCTGATGAATTCCTGAAAGGACATGTCCTCGGGAGGGATTTTCTTTGGGTATTGGTCGATGGTGGCAAGGGTTCTGACGCAAAGTCTCAAAGGTCATCAGAGTCCAGCGACCGGTGATCGGAATTGGATACATTGGAATCAGACTCCAGTGAGTATCGGCGATGCCGATGCAGTGTGTCACATCGATGTCTCTCGATGTCCTCAGGTCAAAGCCCTGCACCATCCAGGAGGGATCCGTGGATGGTGGTGGTATAGGTACCAGAAACGAAGTCTCGGTGTCTCGAGGCCCCTGCTTCGATGTCGATGGTACCATCGGGGATGGCTGCTGGGGGATTGAGGTCGGTACCACTAGCCGATTCTCCAAGGCTGTTGGTGTCCATAGTACTGATGCCACAAGGAGAGCTGCTAAGGTCCTTTCTAAGGACAGCATTCGCTGGTCCAAGGATGGAGCCTGTACCTGGTCCATATATAGAACAGGGCTGGGTGCCACCGTACCAGTGCACAGCATCAGGGGTTCCGCAGAGGCTGAGGCTCCGGCTACCTCCCGAATCCCCACCGGGGCTTTGAAGGACAAGTCCTCCTGCCAGGGATGCTTGGACCTATGGCTTGAATCCGACGAAGTCCTGGACAATTCTCGGTGCAAACAGGAACGTTCTCTTGATTCCCAAAGCTTACCGGATGAGTCCTTGGACTTATGGCTCGGTTCCTTCTGAGTCTCCAAGGGTTCCCAGGGTCTGGACTTATCTTTTTGAGGGTGAGATGGAGAAGGCGGCTTCTTTGATTTCTTCTCCCCATATCTAGACTCCTTGGAATGTTTAGAAGTGTGAGAGCCCAACAATGCCCTTGAAGAAGTTGAGGCCAACGATACTGTGTCCGAAGGAAAAAGCTCTCTGAACTTCTTGGCCTGTTTCCCCAGGTCCTTTTGGTCATTTGTTTGCATAAGGAGCACTCGAGGGATGTGGTCGGGACCGAGGCATTTAAGGCACCAATCATGCTCATCAGTGATGATATGGTGCCTGAACATTTTGTACAGTTTTTAAAGCCACTGGTGGGCTTTTCCATGATTGGAAAGGGGTGGGCAAGGCCCACAGGACATGAGGCCCTAAAGGAAAAAAATCATTTTTTTTTTTTAAAGTAAAATAAAGAATAAAGGGAAAAATAGTATCGATCAATACTGAAATTAAGCAGAAAAGGAAGGTATGGGACGATTCTTCAGCAGTAACAGGGAGAGGTCCTGTCGACTGCGGAAAAAGAAAAACTGAGGAGAGTACGTTGGAAGAGCAGGAAGGCACCAGTGCAGGCGCAGCGGATTGCTCCCAAAAGCTTTCCTATTGGTAGCTGAGGAGCTTCCTGCAGGTTCCGTAGGTACCCGATGTTACCCATATGTGAAGACTACATTCCTGCTTGTTCCTGGAGTTGGCGTAGTTACTCACCTGAAACAGGTGATCTCCAGGAACAGCAAAAATTTAGTCTTCACATATGGGTGACATCAGTATCAATGGAGCCCGCGCAGGAACGCTCCACAGCGTCCAATAGGAAAGCCTTTGGGAGCGCTTCGCTGCACCTGCATGACTGCCTTCCCAACTCCCTCTCTTCAGTTGAGTTTGTAGCTGAGAAAAGAGAGTAAATGAAACCCAATAACTCCTAGGGGAGGAGGGCGGGTTGTGAAGACTACATTCCTGCTGTTCCTGGAGATTACCTGTTACAGATGAGGAACTACACTATCTCCAGGAGCAAGCAGGAATGAAGTTTTAACATATAGGACTCCCTAGCTCTCAGATGCCAGATGAGTTGATCTCAGAACCAGTGGAGGTTTGCCTCAAAGTAGGCATGATGAGGTCATGGATTCCAAATGGTTTTGTGGTATCTTCAAGGTGCGGGACGGAGAGTAGGAGTTGCATCTAAGTTTGAAAGAGGTGCTGGAGCACAGCCAGACCAAACATGGCATCCCGACAGGAGTCCTTGTCCAGACAATAATGGGCAGCAAAGGTATGGACAGAAGATCAAGTTGCTGCTTTGCAAATTTCATCGATGGCCACTGAGCGTAGGTTTGCCATCGAGGTGGCCATGGCACGAACACCGTCAGCAGTGACATGCCCTTCCATGGAGAGTCCTGCTTTGTCATAGGCAAATGAAATGCAGTCTACTATCCATCTGGAGAGCATACACTTAGAAACAGGTAATCCCAGGTGACTGGGGTCAAACAAGTTAAACAACTGTGAGGCTTTACGGTGATTTCGAGTCTTTTGGGGATAGAAAGCCAAGCATGTTTGCAGTCAAGAGTTGTTTCCATTCTAGACGCATGTGATTAAGGAAAGAAAATTAGCAGGTAGATTGACTGGTTTAAATAGAAAGGAGACACCACCTTTGGCATAAAGTGCGAGTGAGTCTGAAAGACTACTTTGTTATGGTAGAAGCGGGTATAGGAAGGATCCGCCACCAAAGTCTGAAGCTCACTAATGCGTCTAGCTGAAGTGAGGGCAATTAGGAAGATTACCTTCCAAGAGAGAAACTTAAGTGAGGTCGTGGCTAATGGTTCAAAGGTGGCTTGAGAAGCTGTGCTAGAACTACATTGAGGTCCCGAGCTACGGGCGGTTTGGACAGCAGGAGATCTCTCATGAAACGTGCTACTAGCGGTTGCATGGAGATAGGCTGTCTATCCAGTAGATGGTGAGAAGCCGCAATGGAATCGAGGTGGACTCTCACCGAGTTGGTCTTTAGACCTGTCGACGATAGGTGGAGGAGATACTGGAGTGACTACACTGGAGCAGAAAAGGGATTGAGATCTTTCTGGGAACACCAGACAGAGAAACCACGCCACTTAAAGCATATGAAGCCAAAAGGACCTCCTTAATCTCTTGGGTAAGGCCAAAGCCCTGTAAAGCTATGCTCTCAGCAGTCAAGCCGTGAGGCGGAGAGACTAGATTTGGATGGAGCAGTGAGCCGTCATCCTGGGAGAGGAGATCTGGCGCATGTCCCAATTGCAGAGGATGAGTCTGAGTCAGACGAAGTAGCAGTGGGAAACCACGGTTGCCGCAGCCAGTGAGGGGCTATGAGTATCATGGAGCCCCTGTTGGAATGAAGCTTGAAAAACATCTTGGGAATGAGGGGTATGGGAGGGAAATCATAAAGCAGACCCTGATCTCAGTGTAGGTGGAAGGCATCCACTGGCTGGTTGGTGGATGTCTGAGCTCTTGTGTAGAAGCGAGGAAGCTTGACATTTTGGAGAGTCACAAACAGATCTATGTCTGGAGTTCTCCAGGTCTGGAAGATATAGGACACTGAATCCGGATGAGAGACCATTCATGGAGAAGAAGGATGCGACTCAGTCTGTCTGCCAAGACATTGAACTTCCCCGTGAGGTACACCGCTTGGAGGTGTATTTGATGAGCAATGGAAAAGGACCACAGGTTTAAGGCCTCCTCACAGAGGCCCCAAGAGCCTGTTCCTCCCCGTTTGTTCACATAGAACATGGCCACCTGATTGTCAATCCTGACTAGTGCTCTGAGGTGGTGTTGAAACACGTGGAGGGCGTTGCAGATAGCACGAAGTTGCAGAAGATTGATCTGGAGTTGTGATTCTTGAGTTGTCTAGAGCCCTTGTGTGGTCAGGTTGCCGAGATGGGCTCCCCAACCCAGTTTGGAGGCATCAGTCTACTGCAGACTCACCTTTAAGATTATACTACTGATATTCAAAGCCATCAACAGACTCACCTCCTCATCCATCTCAGACCCATTCTCCCCACCCCTCCAAATAGAGCTAGAAGATCGGTTTCAGCCAATACCTTATGTATCCCTAGCAAGATTACAAAATGCTTACAAGTAACAAGAAAGAGGGCCTTCATGCTCTATGCCCCATCGCATTGGAATGCTCTCCCACCCAACATCCGGGCAATTACGGACATCACACAGTTCAGGAAGGCACTGAAACACTACCTCTTCCTGCAGCATTATGGTACAACACAACAACCACCTAACAGCACTCACCAAGACACATACAACAGACTTCCTACTATACACGCACCCTGTGCGCCATGGTAGCACTACCAGACCCCAGCTAGGGCATGTATATAGTCACATAATACTGTAAAATACCTTAGCCCAGAACTTGTATATAGTTTCCCCAGTTAATCCAAGTTGAATAACCCTGTTTTCTGTAAGTCCAGTACGGGCGTTACCTGTGTCTGAACAAAGCTCCTGTTATCTGTAAATTGAGCTGATTTTGAAGAGCGCGGTATAGAAAAAAACTTTAAATAAATAGATTAAATAAATAAATCCGTCATCAGGGTACACTGAAGTGGAGGCATCTGAAAAGGTGATCCTACCAACAGATTTCCTGGAGTACCCTACCATTGAAAGAATGTGGTGAGACACGCAGTGATCTGGATCCTGTCTCGGAGACAATCCGAGGCCTGCTTCCACTGGGAGGCAAGAGTCCACTGGGCTATCCGCAAATGTAGTCGAGCAAATGGAATGACATACTGTAGAGGTCACGTGCCCCAGGAGCTGTAGCATTTCTCGGGCGCTGAGATGGTCTCGTAAGAGCGTCTGAGATACTAGCTCGACTTAATGGGCACAAAGGAGCTGGGGCAGAAATGTCCTGGACTGCTGGGTGTCTAGTAGGGCTCCGATGAACTCTGCTGGGGTCATAAGACACGAAAAGCTGAGGAGCTTTGCGATGGGCCTGAGTCTGCTCTAAGTAGAAGGACAAAGCCTGGAGGAGGGAGTGTCTTAATTAAGATGGCGGCAGCTGGCGATTTGGAGTGAACGAGTTTTTTCTTGCTCCCATATGGGTAGGAAACGTAAAGGGAAAGAGGGGTCGCTGACCTCTCAGCCCCCTCATACCTCTACGCCGTTTTCTGCAGGACCTTTGGATTCTTTTGTTGTACACGTCACCCGGGCTTCGGCAGATGCTGGGGAAGAACGCCAAGCTGCAGTAGCTCCGGAGTTGGGTGACTCGGCGCCTGCTTCGGCTTTATCTTTTACTCTGGAGGCAATTTGGCAGGCAATCCTTTCCTTAGGAGAAGCGTTGGTACCACGGGTTACATCACTGGAGCGGAAATTGAATAACTCTCTAGTTGTTGTGGAGGAACTGGAACAGAAGGTAGTGGCAATACAATCTGAAGCGATGAAGTCACGACAAAAACTTGTAGTTTTGAAAGATCAATCGGATGCGTTTAGGAAGAACTTCTCCTCTATACAAGCTAAGTTGGAACATTTGGACAATCTCTCTAGAATTAATAATCTTTGATTAATTAATTTTCCTAGGCTTATGTCTGTATCTCCTAGAGAAATGTTTAGACAATATTTGGTGGAGGTGCTGGGGGTCGCCCCTGAATTAACACCGCCTTTGGTCAGGATTTATTATTTGCCTGAGGCCAAATTAACGGCAGGTGTGGTTAATGTAGGGGGGACCAGGATCAAGGTAATGTTCCTAATGTTATGGATTTATTGGAAAGTTCTGATTGTGAGATTCCAGTTCCGTCTACATTGTTGGTTACTTTCGCACTGCTAACTGCTAGAGAGTGGCTCCTTAAGCTCTTCTTTAGGAAAAGGAACTTGCCGTTTAAAGGGTTAATGGTTCGTGTGTATCCGGACCTAGCTAGGGATACACAGAGGCATCGCAGGGAATTTCTCCTGTTACGCCCTGGTATCCTAAAGTTGGGGGGGGGGGGCTTTTTTTTCTTAAACATCCTTGTAAATGTTTAGTGAAATATAACGCTGTTTCTTATATTTTTTATGAGCCCTCTCAACTAACAGCTTTCATTAATGAATGATAGGCACTTGGAGTCCTCTATTGGGGCCTCACCTGAGCTCTCTTAAATGTGTGCCGCAGTTAGTCAGCTGCATTTAATTTTCTTCACGTCTGTTTGATATTAATTGATTTGTATGTCTCCCCTTCATGTTGGTGGGCCAGTGTGACTAGATATATATATTGTCTCAATATGAGTTACTTTGTTTAATTGTTGAAATATGGTTATTTCTATGTATCTTTTCTTCGAGAATGTTTTTGTAAATTTTCTTGATTTGTTAAAATTCTATAAATAAAGGACAGGGCCCATTTGTAATCCAGTGTATGAAGCACTAGTTCCTAGGCTACGGAAAGAAGGTTGGGAGGACCACCTCTTGGTTGAGGTGGAAAGGAGATATCACCTTTGGGAGGAATTTGGGATGTGTACGGAGCAATACCCTGTTCTTATAGAATCTTGTATATGGTGGATCCGCCACCAGGGCCTGGAGTTCGGGCCACCAGAAAGGACACTTTCCAAGACAGGTACCACAAATGTCAAGTGGCTAGGGGCTCAAATGGCGGATTGGTGAGCTGTGAGAGCACCACGTTGAGATCCCACTCTGCTGCCGGAGGAAGGAGAGGGGGCTTGGATAACAAGATGCCCCAGAGGAACCTGGAGACCAGGGGCTGGTCCGAGAGGGATTTTCCTTCGACAGGGTGGTGGTGCGCTCAGATGCACCCTCACTGAGATAGACTTCAGCCTGGTGTGGGACAGGTGCAGTAGTTACTGGAGTACTAATTGCACATGGTGCGAGAAGGGGTTCTCCCTTCTTTCTGCACACCAGGTGGAGAAGCTTCTCCACTTAAAGGCATAAGCCCGTCTGGTGGAGGGCTTTCGGGAGGCCAGTAGGATCTCCTCGAATTCTCCCTGAAGACTGAACGGGGCCAATGCTACCCTTTCAGCAGCCACACTATTAGCATCAGCAACCCCAAATTGGGGTGCAGGAGGGAGCACCTCCTCCTGGGACAGGATGTATGGGCTCTTAACTGGGAGTGCCACCGACAAGAGAAAGCAGCAGAGGAAACCAAGGTTGTCTGAGCCACCTAGGGGCAATCAGTATAACTTATGCTCTTTCACTCTGGACCTTTAAGAACATAAGAACATAAGATATGACATACTGGGTCAGACCAAGGTCCATCAAGCCCAGTATCCTGTTTCCAACAGTGGCCAATCTAGGTCATACGTACCTAGCAGTATCCCCAAAAGACACAGGTTCCACAATGCTTGTATTGGGTCAAGCATTGATATCCTGGGTCCCTTTTTAATAATGGTTTATGGACCTTTCCTCCAGGAACTTGTCCAAACCTTTTTTAAACCCAGCTACACTAACAGCTCTTACTACATCCTCCGGTAACAAATTCCAGAGTTTGATTACACGTTGAGTGAAAAAATATTTTCTCTTATTTGTCTTAAATAGTTTACCCTGTAGCTTCATTACATGTCCCCTAGTCTTTCTATATTCTGATAGCGTAAACAATCGGATCTACGTTTACCCGTTCCACTCCATTCATTAATTTATAGACCTCTATCATATCTCCCCTCAGCCGTCTCTTTTCCAGGTTGAAGAGCCCTAACCTTTGTAGCCTCTCTTCATAGGAGTAGCCTTCCATCCCCTTTACCATTTTGGTGGCTCTTTTCTGTACCTTTTCTAATAACGCTATATCCTTTTTAAGATATGGCGACCAGAATTGCACACAAAATTTAAGGTGCAGTCGTACCATGGAACGATACAGAGGCATTATAATATCCTTTGCTTTATTTTCCATTCCTTTCCTTATGATACCTAGCATTCTATTTGTTTTCCTGGCCGCCGCTGCTGCACACTGGGCGGAGGGTTTTAACATGTTATCCACGATGACTCCTAAATCTTTTTTCTGGGTGATGATTCCCAATGTGGAACCGTGCATCGTGTAACCATAGTGTGGGTTGTTCTTTCCTAGGTGCATAACTTTGCACTTGTCCACATTAAATTTCATCTGCCATTTGGATGCCCAGTCTTCCAATTTATCCAGATCCTCCTGCAGTTTTCCACAGTCCTCTTGGGCTTTAACAACTTTAAACAGTTTTGTGTCGTCTGCAAATATGATAACCTCACTAGTTATTCCCTTTTCCAGGTCATTTATGAATATGTCAAAAAGTAGCAGACCCAGTACAGATCCCCTGGGGTACTCCACTATTCACCTTTTTCCATTGGGAAAACTGGCCATTTAGCCCTACCCTCTGCTTTCTATCTTTTAACCAGTTCCCGATCCACAATAGTACACTGCCTCCTATCCCATGACTCTTTAGTTTTGCCAAAAGTCTCTGATGAGGGACCTTGTCAAAGGCTTTCTGAAAGTCCAGATACACTATATCAACTGACTCACCTTTGTCTACCTTTTTCTTCACACCTTCAAAAAAACATATCAGATTAGTAAGACAAGATCTTCCTTGTCTAAAGCCATGTTGGCTGTCTCCCATTAGGCCATGACTATCTACATGCTGTGTAATTTTGTTCTTTATGATGGTTTCTACCATTTTCCCCAGTACTGACGTCAGGCTCACCGGTCTGTAATTTCCCGGATCACCCCTGGAACCCTTTTTAAAAATTGGCGTTACATTGGCAACCCTCCAATCTTCAGGTATTACAGATGATTTTAATGAAAGTTCACAGATTACTAATAGCAGGTCTGCAATCTCATATTTCAGTTCTTTCAACACTCTTGGATGTATACCATCCGGTCCAGGTGATTTGCTACTATTCAGTTTATCAAATAGTTGTAATACATCTTCCCGGTATAGCGCTATTTCTCTCAATTCCTCTGAAGTATCACCTTTAAATACCACTTCAGTCTTGGGTAACATCCCTACATCTTCCTCAGTAAAGACCGAAGCAAAGAATTCATTCAGTCTCTCCGCTATAGCCTTGTCTCCTCTTACTGCCCCTTTTACCCCCCTATCATCTAATGGTCCAATTGACTCTCTCACAGGCCTTTTGCTACGAATGTACTTGAAAAAGTCTTTATTTCTTGTTTTTGCTTCCGTAGCAAGTTCCTTCTCAAATTCTTGCTTTGCCTGCCTTATCAATGCTTTGCATTTAACTTGCCAGTGTTTGTTCTGTTTCCAGTTTGTCGTCGTTTGGCTCTTTTTTCCATTTCCTAAAAGATGCTTTTTTGGCAGCAACAGCCTCTCTGACCTCACCTTTAAACCATGCTGGCAGTTTTTTGGATTTCCTGCCACTTTTCTTAATGTGTGGAATACAGCTGGTCTGGGCTTCCAGGATAGTATTTTTAAACAACACCCTAGCTTGACGTAAGTCTTTAACCTTTGCAACCGCTCCTTTTAGTTTTTTCTTAACTATATTCCTCATTTTATCATAGTCTCCCTTTCGAAAGTTAAAAGGTAGTACTGTGGATTTCTTTACTATCCCTCCTCCACTAATTAAATCAAATATGATCATGCTATGATCACTATTGCCAAGTGGTCCCAACACCCTTATTTCTTGCACCAGATCTGGTGTTCCACTAAGGACTAGGTCCAGTATGGCTTCCCCTCTGGTCGGTTCATGAACCAGCTGCTCCAAGCAGCAGTCATTTATTTCATCTAGAAACTTTATTTCCCTAGTATGTCCTGCCGTGACACTGACCCAGTCGATACCGGGGTAATTGAAATCACCCATTATTACTACTCTGCTGTGACTTCTGTTAGCTTCCTTGATTTCTTTGAGCATTTCATCATCCATTTGTTCATTCTGGCCAGGCGGTCGATAGTACACCCCCACTGCCATTACCTTCCCCTTCATACATGGAATTTCAATCCATAGATATTCTACAGCAAATTTTGTTTCCTGCAAAACTTTAATCCTTTCTGACTCAATGCCCTCTCTAACAGAGCGCAGCCCCTCCACCAATTTGATCAGTTCTATCATTACGATATAGTTTGTATCCAGGTATCACAGTGTCCCACTGGTTATCCTCCTTCCACCATGTCTCTGAGATTGCAATCATATCTAACCTCTCATTTAGTGCTATATATTCTAACTCTCCCAGACTTCTAGCATTTGCATACAAGCATTTTAGCGACTATTTTATTAATATTAATCTGGCTATTGGTAGGCATGGGTAATTTGGAATCTTTAAGCTCTGTCTGCACCATACTCAAGGGCATTTGGGCTACTTTACTCTTTTTTGGAACCTCACTGCTTTTGGTAGTATCCTTCAAGGATACCTTCTTCCGAACCATGCGCTCTTGGGCGACTGTCGGCTTTCCCCTATTTTCTAGTTTAAAAGCTTCTCTATCTCCTTTTTAAAGGTTAATGCCAGCAGTCTGGTTCCATCCTGGTTAAGGTGAAACCCATCCCTTCGAAAGAGCCCCTCCTTTCCCCAGAATGTTCCCCAGTTCCTAACAAATCCAAAACTCTCATCCTTGCACCATCGTCTCATCCACTTCATTCATTCCATCTTGCTCCTTCATATGCCTGGAACAAAATACCCGAGTCTACGCGTCTGGCCCCTTCTCTAGTCCTATTCAAATCCAGGCTAAAAACCCACCTCTTTGAAACCGCTTTTAGATCCTGATACTCCTCACTCTCTTGTCCACTACTTATGTGTATGTTACCATACTCTAGTCCCCAGTTTCACTATGTGTTTTGTCTTGATTAGATTGTAAGCTCTGATAAGCAGGGATTGTGTCTTAAGCCTAGTTACTCACCTGTAACAGATGTTCTCCAGGGACAGCAGGAAATCAGTCCTCACATATGGGTGATGTCTGAGCTGACGGAGCCTGCACAAAGCATTTCCCCAATTTTCAAAGAAAGTCTTTGGGACATGCCACCACGCATGCATGGTCCACTTCCCACCCAAGAGTGCCATCTTGCTCAGTCAGATGATACAACAAGGATGGTAGCAAAAAATAAAAGAAGGTAGGGAGGCAATTCACAGGGGATGAGGGAGGGTTGTGAGGAATGATTCCTGCTGTCCCTGGAGAACACCTGTATAGTTGAGTAACTACGCTTTCTCCAGGAAAAAGCCGGTTAGTCAGTCCTCACATATGGGACTCCCTAGCTCCAGGCTGCTGAGGATCGAACCATGACAGTAGCATCAGTGACAAAGTTGTGTAGCCATGAGTTGCAGAAGATGAGTCCCCATTGAGAGATTCTGCAAGAGTCTAGCGTCCAGCGGCACTATCACTCCGGTAGACTGAACACAGAAGGGTCGGAGGGCAGACCTTACCTACATCCTGAGAATATTACAGAGTACTGCCTAACCAAAGGCACTATCCATGCGGGACTTGCTCTCCAGGCAGTAGTGAGCCGCGAACGTGTGAATCGAAGACCATGTGACGGCCTCGCATATCTCCATCACGGAGCACAGGTTGGCCACAGACGTGGCCATCGCCTTCATGCGATGCGTTGTGGTCCGGTGCTCAAGGGAGAGGACAGCTCGCTCATAGGTGAGGGCACCATCCAAGTGGACAGAGTTTGCTTAGTCACGGGAAGCCCCAGTCTGCTGGGGTCATGCAACATGAAAAGCTGAGGAGCTTTGCGATGCGCCTGAATCCGCTGCAAGTAGAAGGACAGGGCCCTGTTTGCAATCTATTGTATGAAGTATTAGTTCCTCCCTGCCAGCGTTAAGACCGCAGGACGAAGGTGGGGAAGACCACCTCTTGGTTGAGGCGGAAAGGAGATACCATCTTTGGGAGGAATTTGGAGTGTGTGCAGAACACTACCCTGTTCTTGTAGAACCTTGTATATGGTGGATCCACCACCAGGGCCTGGAATTTGCTCAATCTTCGAGCGGACGTGAGGGCCACCAGAAAGGCCACTTTCCAAGACAGATACGGGAGGTGGCAAGAGGCTATGGGCTCGAATGGCTGTCTGGTGAGCTGTGAGCACCACGTTGAGGTCCCACTCCACTGCCGGAGAAAAAATGAGCACCGACTCAATTCGCACTGGTCTTCTGATATACAGACACAATGGCCCCTAGCTGAAGATGATGTTCCAGAGTGGTGCTGACTGCCGCAGCCTTGCCTTCTGCCGTGAGGGTGACTGTACGAAGAATGGGCATAGCGGCCTTGCAAACGCCAAGGTGTATCCCTCTCGGATGACCTCTAACACCCATTGGTCGGAGGTGATCTGGGCCCAGGCAGGGTGGAACTCCTGCAGCCGACCTCCTATGGGCTCTACCACTACCTGGGCTTTCCTTGCTTCATTGTGCCTTTTTAGACCCCAAGGATGTTGAGGAGCTATAATAGCCCCATCGTGTTCCTCGAAACCCTTGAAAAACTGACCCCGAGAGGAGTAATGACCCCTCTGGTAAGGTGCAAAGCACACATATCAAAAACACCTGAAATCGCATCGCTGACTCTGTGCTTGTACAGCGCCATGGGCCTGCTTCTGCTTGTCCTCGGGGAGACGGCCCCCCCCCCCCCCCTTGGACTTGCCCAACTTTTTCACCAACATTTCCAAGTCTTCTCCGAACAAAAGTTTCCCCTTAAAGGGAAGTTTACTAAGCCGGGCTTTGGAAACGCCATCCGCTGCCCTATTCTGCAGCCAGAAATAGCGGCAAGCTGCCACCAGAGGCCATTCTCTTTGACAGACCCCTAATCAAGTCATAGCAAGTGTCCGCAAGGTACATGGCTCCCGATTCCAGCTTTGCCACTGTCGAAACAGCTTCTGGAGCTCTGCCATCTGGCTGCAAGACCCCCTGTGACCACCGCAGGCATGCTCTGGCCACCCAAGCTCCACACACACAAGCTTGTAACGAGAGGGCATTGATATCAAACCCTTTCTTCAATAAGGTATCCAACTTTATGTCCTGAGCATTCTTGAGCGTTGCACTGCCCTCTACCAGGATCGTTGTTTGATTTGTAACGACCATTACCGCCGCATCCACCCTGTGAGAATGGAGTAGCTCCCGCTCTTGCTCCAGCAGCGGGTACAGGCAGGTCATGGTCCTCACTCCCATGAGACCAGATTCTGGAAGATCCCACTCATCATGGATCATCTGCTTGACCACTCTATGTACGGGGAACACCTTCTGCGTCTTCCAAACCACCTGGAGTAGCGGCTCCTTCTTACTTATCCTACACCAGGGGTGGGCAATTCCGGTCCTGGAGGGCCGCAGACCAGTCAAGTTTTCATGATGTCCCTAATGAATATTCATGAAATCTATTTGTATCCACTGCCTTCCATTGTATGGAAATAGGTCCATGAATAGTCATTAGGGACATCATGAAAACCTGACTGGTCTGCGGCCCTCCAGGACCGGAAATGCCCACCCCTGTCCTACACAACCCAAAAGCACTCAAATGGACTCTCACTGAATTGGTCTTAAGCCCTGCATTTGATAAATGAAGGAGGTACTCCAGTAATGATTCCAGAGGTATCGCAAGAGGGTTAAGACCCTTCTGCGAGCACCATATGGTAAACCTTTTCCACTTAAATGCATAAGAGTGTCTTGTGGAAGGCTTCCTGGAAGCATGAAGGATATATTTTACCTGCTGGGAAAGGTTAAGACCGTGAAGTTCTAGGCTTTCAGCAACCAGGCCCTGAGATGCCGAGACTGGGATACCACAGCATCCCACCCTCTTGAGAAAGAAGATCTGGAGCAGATCCTAACTCCAGAGGCAGAGCTTGATGGAGATGTAGGAGCAGAGGGTACCATGGTTGCCGTGGCCAACGTGGAGCTATGAAGATCATATGACCTCTGTCTCTCTGAAGCTTGAACAGGGTTTTGGGAATTAGGGGAATGGGTGGAAAGGCATACAAGTCCTGACCCCAATGAAGGAGGAAAGCATCCCTGGCCTGACAACCTCGAGCCAGAATTCTGGAACAGAACAGGGGAAGTTTGGCATTCAGCGGACTTGCAAAGAGGTCTATGTCCGGGGTTCCCCAAATTTGAAAAATTTGGGACACCTGGTCTGCATTGAGAGATCATTCATGTGGAAGCAGAACTCGACTGAGTTTGTCTGCCCAAGAGTTTTGAATGCCTGGAAGATACATCGCAAGGAGATGAATCTGATGCTCTCTGGCAAGGGCCCATAGTCGCAAAGCTTCTTTGCACAGCGACAGAGAGCCTGTTCCACCCTGCTTGTTCACATAGAACATGGCTACCTGACTGTACGTTTCAACTAGGATTGTCTTGTAGCTGAGCTGGGTGTGAAATACTCGAAGAGTAAGGAAGATTGCTCTGAGCTCCAGGAGGTTGATATGGAGATCGGCCTCCTGTGGAGTCCAGGTACCCTGGGTAGAGAGGCCATGCAGGTGGGCTCCCCAACCCACCTGAGAAGCATCTGTTAGAGTGGCTTGGTGTGAGGGTTGCTGAAAAGGAGACCCCACCAGAAGGTTTTTGGGTGACTGCCACCATTGGAGGGACAAAATAAGGCGATCTGAGTTTGCTATTTTGTCTGACAGGCAACCTGACGCCTGAGTCTACTGAGTGGATAAGGTCCACTCGGCTACCCTCATATGGAAGCGAGCATAAGGAACCACATGCACGGTGGATGCCATGTGGCCTAGCAACTGTAACATTTCCCCAGCAGTGAGGTGAGGTTTTAGCACTGCTTGGGAAGCTAACTGTACAATGCGAAGGCAGCGGGGCTGTGGAAGGAAGGCCCTTGTCTGTATGGTATCCAGAAGAGCTCCTATAAATTCTAGGGATTGAGTGGGAACAAGGTTGGACTTTGGGACATTTATGTCAAGTCCCAAATACTAAAGGATGCGCATTGTGCGAAACACAGCCATCCTGGCCTTTGGCTCTGAAGGGGCTTGAATGAGCCAGTCATCTAAGTAAGGGAAGACGAATATTCCCAGGGTGGGGAGAAATGCTACCACAGCCATGCATTTTGTGAACACCCTTGGTGCAGAAGCCAGGCCAAAAGGAAGAACCCTGTATTGGTAGTGCTTCCCTTGAAACAGGAATCAAAGGAACCTTCGGTGAGTTGGATGGATGAGAAAGCACAGTTACTTACCTGTAACAGGTGATCTCTGGGAACAGCAGGAATAAGCCTTCACATATGGGTATCGTCGGTACCGACGGAGCCTGCACGGGAACGCTCCCCAGCGTCCAGAAAAAAAGCTTTTGGGAGCATCCCACAGCACCTGCGCGCTGCCTTCCCGCCTTTCCCAACCGCCTCTCTCCAGTTCGACTTTTAAGCTGAGACAAAGAGAGAGAGAGAGGAAAGGAAAGATAGATAGAGAGATACAACTCCTAGGGGAGGTGGGTGGGTTGTGAAGACTTATTCCTGCTGTTCCCAGAGATCACCTGTTACAGGTAAGTAACTGTGCTATCTCCAGGAACAAGCAGGAATGAGTCTTCACATATGGGGACTCCCCAGCTAGAGATGCCAGAGAGATCTCCAAGGCTGTGAGTCCCTGAGAAGGGCTCTACCTGCCCCTATGGATCTCGGGCATCCAACCAGGGATGGGGGTAGGAGTTGATTAGGTATGGAACAGGTGTTTGAGAACAGCCTGACCAAACAAGGCATCCCGGCAGGAGTCCTTGTCCAAGCAGTAATGGGCTGTAAAGGTATGAACCGAGGCCCAGTCTGATGATATAGCTAAAAGACAGCAAAAAAAATTAGCAAAAATGAAATGATAGGACTGCAACTCCAAGGGGAGGAGGGAGGGTTGTGAGGACTGATTCCTGCTGCTGCTGGAGAACACCTGTTACAGGTGAGTAACTACTCTTTCTCCAGGACCAAGCAGGAAGTCAGTCCTCACATATGGGACTCCCAAGCTTAAGGCTACCGGAGACCTCAAGCACAAAAATGAGCTCCCTCTAGCTCAGCAGCATAGAAGGAAGGAATCTTCTCTGAAAACGCCCCCGACCGGTAGCCCAACACCAGGGCCGGAGGGTAGGAGTTGCCTAAACCTCAAAGAGATTATTTATTTATTTATTTAACAGTATTTCTAAACCGCCTTATCTTATTAATCAAGGTGGTATCACAGCAAACAATCGGGTAAAGTGAGAGTGTTAAACATGCAGTGAGGGAGAAATTTAGTTGAGTGTGTGTTGTATTGTGTGCTAGAGTGGTTTGAGCTATGTACAAGATGGGCTATATACAGTGATGCAAAAAACATTTTCTATACATACAGTGTTTAGGAGGTATCATGTGCTGTTATACATTCTCTGAGGTTATGTGATGTGTCCATAGTGTTCTATGAACAGCATGGTTTTTAGCTGTTTTCTAAAGTCTTTGAGGTCTGTAGTTGCCCTCAAATCGTCCGGTAGCTTGTTCCATATTGTTGGAGCAGCCATGGAGAGTGCTCTGTCTGTTGTGTCCTTGCGTGTGTCTTTGAATTCACTTGGGGTGCTGACTCGGTTGTGTGTTTGTTTTCTTCTAGGACGTGTGCTGGTGTCCGGTTGTATGAGGGCGTGCAGGCTGTTGGCTGATGTGTGCTGATTTATCTTGAATAGGTTTATGATAGTTTTGTATCTGATGCGTGCACCAATTGGGAGCCAGTGTAAGTCCTTTAAGGTAGGTGTGATGTGCTCCTGTCTTGCAGTACCGGATATTATTCGTGCTGCAGTGTTTTGTGCTAGCTGGAGTGGTTTGAGGGCTTGTTTCGGTAGTCCAAGGTATATCGGATTGCAGAAGTCCAGTAGTGGGGTTATCAGTGCTTGACAGACGGTACGAAAGTGTTCTAGGGCGAGGAGTGGTTTCAGGGCGAGGAGTGGTTTCTAGGGCGAGGACTGCCTGACCGAAAGCACTGTCCCTGCGGGACTCCCTCTCCAGGCAGTAATGGGCCGCAAAAGTCTGGCTTGAAGACCAAGTAGCGGCCCGGCAGATGTCTGCCAACAGAACAGAGCGGAGGTGAGCCACTGACGCAGCCTTCGCCCTAACACGATGAGCCGTGACTCGACCCTCCAACGAGAGGCCGGCTGCCCCATAAGCCCAGGCGATACAGTCAGCTACCCAAATGGACAAGGTACGATTGGAGACAGGTAGCCCCAAGTTATTGGGGTCAAAAGAAACGAAGAGCTGAACAGCCCTCCTTTGCTCCCGCGTACGGTCAAGGTAGAAGGACAAGGCCCTCCTACAGTCCAGGGTATGCAGGACCATTTCAGCCCGGCTGGAGTGCGGCCTGGGAAAGAAGGTCGGAAGAACCACCTCCTAGTTGAGATGAAAAGGAGAAACCACTTTTGGAAGAAACTTAGGGTGAGTCCGTAAGACCACCCTATTCCTGTAGAACCTAGTGTAAGGAGGATCAGACACTAGGGCCTGCAGTTCACTAACACGCCTAGCAGAGGTAAGGGCTACCAAGAACAAGGTTTTCCAAGAAAGAAAACGAAGAGGGCAGGTAGCCATAGGTTCAAAGGGCGGACAGGTAATCCGCTGCAAGACCACATTCAGATCCCATTCAGGGGCTGGTGGACGCAAAGGAGGCTTAAGCAGAAGGAGGCCTCGGAGAAAAAGAGCCACCAAAGGGTGGTTGGAAAGAGGCCTGCCATCTACCGGTGCGTGATGTGCAGAGAGAGCACTGAGGTGGACTCTGACAGAGTTGGACTTAAGGCCCAGATTGGAGAGGTAAAGCAAATATTGCAAGACCACTGCCACCAAGCAGGAGAAGGGATTCTCAGACTGCTGAGCACACCACACGGAGAAGCGACGCCACTTAAGAGCGTAGGACTTCCGGGTGGAGGGCCGCCTGGAGGCCAAAACGACCTCTTCCACCTCCCGAGGCAGCAGGAGGGGAGCAAGGACTACCCTTTCAGCAGCCAGGCCATCAGATGAAGGGACCGGAGGTTGGGGTGTAGGAGAGACCCGTGGTCCTGTGTCAGGAGATCGGGTTGAATCCCCAGAGGAAGAGGAGTATCCACTGCCAGCTGCATTAGAAGCGGGAACCAAGGTTGCCTCGGCCACCGGGGAGCCACTAGGATCAGCGAGGCTTTGTCTCGGAGAACTTTGAAGAGCGTTCGAGACACCAGCGGCATGGGAGGAAAGGCATTCAAGAGGCCTGTGAACCATGGAATCAGAAAAGCATCCGGCGCTACTCTGAGAGGATGTGGTTGTCGAGAGCAGAATCTGGGTAGTTGCCGGTTCAGAGGACTGGCAAACAGATCCATGGTGGGGAGTCCCCACTTGAGAAAGATCTGCTGAAGCACTATTGGATCCAATCTCCACTCGTGTGGTTGGAGGATCCTGCTTAGTTTGTCTGCCAGGTAATTTTCCTGACCTGGGAGATAGACCGCTTTGAGGAGTATGCCGTGGCCTACTGCCCAAGAGCACAGCCGTCGTGCCTCCTGACAGAGAAGGAAGGAGCCTGTGCCTCCTTGTTTGTTCACGTAGAACATTGCTACTTGATTGTCTGTCTGGACCAGTACAGACTGGTGAGAAGTGAGGTGGGAGAAGGCTCTCAGAGCTAGGCGGATGGCTCTGAGCTCCAGGAAGTTTATCTGCTGCGCAGACTCCCAAGGAGTCCAGAGGCCTTGAGTACATGTCCCTTGGCAATGTGCTCCCCATCCCAGGAGAGAAGCATCGGTTGTTAGTATCTGAGAAGGAGGAGGAGATTGAAAATCCACTCCGAGTACTAGGTTTGGCAGATGAAGCCACCACCGCAGAGAAGAGACCAGCAGGTCCGAGACTTGTACTGAGTCCGTCAGGCTCCCCGTGGCCTGATGCCATTGCGTGCGAAGGCACCACTGGGCAGGTCGCATGTTCAGGCGGGCATTGGGGGTCACATGGACCGTGGAAGCCATATGGCCGAGCAGTCTCAGAAATTGCCTGGCAGAGACCAGGGAATTGCTGCGAAAGTGGCTGGCGAGATTCATGAGCCTGTGGGCCCTGTCCAGAGGCAGGAAGGCCCGCGCCTGAAGTGTGCTTAACCTTGCGCCGATGAATTTGAGATCTTGAGAGGGGAGCAAAGTGGACTTTGCGAAGTTTATGACAAAGCCCAAGTGCTGGAGCAGAGACACAGTGCGATGAGTGGCTTGAGTGGCTTCTTGGGAAGACTGGGCCCGGATGAGCCAGTCGTCCAGGTATGGAAACACAAAAAGGCCTTGAAGTCTGAGATAGGCCGCCACCACTGCCAGGCACTTGGTGAAAACCCTGGGGGCGGAGGATAGGCCAAAGGGCAGGACCCTGTACTGGTAATGATTTCCTCCCACAACAAATCTGAGATATTGTCTGTGGTCTGGATGAATAAGGATTTGAGTATAGGCATCCTTTAGATCTAAGGAGCATAGCCAGTCTCCCTGCTGGAGGTAGGGCAGCAGGATTCCAAGGGAAAGCATCTTGAACCTTTCCCCTGCCAGGAACTTGTTGAGGTTTCGCAAGTCCAGGATGGGTCTGAGGCCTCCTGTTCTTTTTGGTATCAGAAAGTACCTGGAATAAAAGCCGTGACCTCTCAGGCGGTGGGGCACCGGTTCCACAGCCTGTTCCTGAAGACGACTTGCCAACTCCTGAAGGAGTAAGTCCCTGTGCAAAGGGAGTCTTGGAGGCTCCCCTGGAAAGTAGGAGGGAGGTACCTGGTGAAAGTGTAGAAGATAGCCTTTCTGAACTATTTGAAGTACCCAGGTATCTGATGTGATGGCTGACCACCTGTGGGCAAAGTGGACCAGCCGGCCTCCTGTGCTGAGAGAAACCAGCTGAGGGGAAGAGGCTATGCTGATGGAGTCAAAAAACCCCACCCTGCTGAGCAGGGGCCGGCGTAGTGGGCTTTGGGGCCTGCTGCCTACGGGACCCATTACCCCGTCTCTTGGCCTGCTGACCCTTTTGGGGAGCTGCTGAGGCCTGATACTGAGGGCAGTATTTATAGGCAGCCGCCTTCCTCGTGTAAAAGGGCTTTTTCCCCGAGCCCTTCTTCTTCTGAGAAGGGGCAGAGGTTTTTCTGGACAGCCTAGTTCTGGTCAGAGTCTCGGTCTCGATTTGTGCAGCCTTTTCAGCCATGGGCTTGTCAAAGAGGTTTTCACCTCTGCAGGGGAAATCGACCAACTTGTCCTGGACCCATGGCTCGAGGTCGGATGACTGAAGCCAAGCCTGTCGGTGGGCACCGATGCCGGCTGCGGCTACTCGAGCCGATGCTTCGAAGCCATCATAGGCTGCTCGAGAGATAAACTTCGAGCACTCTCGAATCCCAGTGGACAAGGCTTGGAACCTCTGCAAAGGTTCCTCAGAGAGACCAGCAGAAAACCCGGCAATTTCCTTTGCCAGATCTCGGAGATACATGCCCATATAGAGCTGGTAGGTCTGGACTCGACAAGCAAGCATAGAGCCCTGGAAACACTTTCTACCGAGGACATCCAGGCTCCGGGCCTCCCGGCCGGGAGGCACCGAGGAGTGCATCTCTTGACTCTTGAGTCTATGCATGGCCGATTCCACCACCATGGAATGGTGCGGTAGTTGTGCCTTTTGGAACCCGGGGCTCTTGCGGACTCGATAAATGGAATCGACCCGCTTGCTTAACACCGGCGCCGACGCCGGGTTCTCCCACATGCGGAAGAGAAGTCATTCCAGCATCGGAGGAACCGGTACAGTAAAGGCCTCCTTCGGGGGAGAATCATACTGGAGGGCATCGAGCTCCTTGGCTCGAGGCTCCTCCTCGGGATCCGCGGGAAATGCCAAGGCCTTGGCCATATCCCGCATGAAGTCCGAGAACCGGGTGTCCTCCGGGGAGGACCGTCTCCGAGGTTCGGACTCGGGCGAGTCCGATGGGACACACCGAGTCCGAAAACTACCAGGGGACTCTTCGTCCTCCGATTCCCAGTCGGACTCCTCGGAGGAGGAGTCGAGTGGCTCCGGTCGGGCGGGCACCGATGTCCTCCGCCCCGACGCCGAAGGTGTCGGCGTCAACGACCTCGGTCCCGAACAGGAGGCCGAGGGAGACCGAGGATCGACTCGAGCTCGGATAGACTCGAGGATCGGCTCGGTCTCCGGGGTCGATTTGGACGTCGACGTCCCGGTGGCCGGGGCAGACACATTGGCAAGGCCAGCGATCAATGCCCGCTGCTGGTCCATGAAGGCAGCCAAACTGCTCTCCAAGGCCGTCAACCTGAGTCCAAGCTCAGGAGACCCAGCAGCCCCTGACTCGGGCCTCGACGGCGTCAGGCCCGACGTCAGCTCCTTCGGAGGCGAGTCCACGAGGACCACAGTACTCACGTGTCCAGGCGACTCCATTTCGAGACGAGGATGTTTCGAAGGCCTCTCCGACTCCGAGGACCCGGGACGGCTATCGGGGCTATGCGACCTGGCCCTCGAGGAACCAGGAGCGTCCACCGACGCCGCCCTCGCGGGCTTTTTCTTCCGATGATGTTCCCGGGTAGGAGACCCCCGCTCAGAGGAACTCCGACGATGCTCAGGACCGGAGTCCCGGGACGTCGAAGCCTCTGACGAGGTCCGGACCCGGCCGGACGCAGAGTCAGAGAAGATTCGTTCTCGTTGATGCTGCCGACTCCTCAACGCTTTTGAGGACATCTTGCCACACGGACCACAGATCATCGGGTCATGATCGGGTCCGAGGCAGCGGAGGCAGCAGTCGTGTGTGTTGGTAAGAGACATGAGTTTCTTACAGCGATCACACTTCTTAAACCCGCTGGCAGCCATCGAGGGAAAAAGGGCCCCTGCGAGGTCAAAAGACAGGGCTGCCAGTGAAAGGGAAAAAAATGGCACGAACGCTTGTCACGAAGGACAAAAAAACGAAAAATAAAGAAACGGACCCGATACCGGCGTAGCGGGTCTGGGCGGGAAAAAGGATCCGGCGTCGAACCGAAAAAGAATAAAAAATAAGAGAGAAAATCAACTTTTTCAGCGGTGATCACAAACAGCGTCTGTAGGGCTCCGCGGAAAAAAGAAGACTGAGCAAGATGGCACCCTTGGGCGGGAAGGGGACCGCGCATGCGCGCTGCAATTCCCAAAGGCTTTCTTTGAAAGCTGGGGAAATTGCTCCACGAGGGCTCCATCGGCGCCGACGTCACCCATATGTGAGGACTGATTTCCTGCTTGGTCCTGGAGAAATCTCAATGCCCCAAGTTAAGCCTGGTTCTCATGAACGGAACCTTGGTCAGGAGCGATATTACACAAACAATGTGAGGCCTCTGGCCGTGGAGCCCAGTGCTTAATATATGGGCAGCAACATTAGACATCCACTATTTTGCTATGCCACATAATCTACCCACCCTCTACGCAACAGTGCTCTTTTAGCATTGGCTGGCTCCATATGGTGGTGTCTAAGAGAAGCGCTCCTCACACATCTCAAAATTTCGGCCAGGTTATATCACATTAGATGTAAATATTTCTACGAGTACAAATTTATTAACCAAAGAACATCTATCAATGGAGGTCAGTGGGGTGACACCCCTTCAAACAAACTATGTGAACATTTGTGATTATCCCCCTTCCCAATCACTTAGCACTTGCATGGGGAATCAAAAAAGGCATGTAGGGACCGGTTGACATTCACCAGTCCCCCTTTACCCAGTGAAAGGGAGGAGCACCAGTATATATGTTTATAAGCCATCACTAATGTAGTTGGGCCTTGGTTGAAAACCACAAGTCAAAAGCTGTTTTCTACCCCTATGGGTCCCATCTACATTGTTCTCACCAGTCTGGATATGGCCACAGTTCTCAGGAAGCTTATGCAACTGTAATCCCCGGCTCCTAATTGTCAGCGTAGGGATGTGCACATAGTAATGTATATTGCCCAGCTTGTTACCGCTAGCCTCCAGCCTCAAGGTCTAGAATCCAAATTCAATTTGTCCAGGAATGCTTGGGTCTCCTCAGGTGTTGTCAGATACCTTGACTGCCCCTGATAATCCACTAGAGGTCTGGCGGGGTAGATTAAGGAGTAGCGCAGGCCTTTTCTCACAAGCTGTCCACACGCTTTGGAGAAAGCATGGCATTTCTGGCTCACTAATGCTGAATAGTCCCGGAACACCAAGATCCGGGCCGAACTTTCAAGTTGGACTCGGCGACTGCGGGCCACCCAAATAACAGCCTCCTTTTGGCAGAATTCTAAGAAGTGTGCTATGACCGCTCTTGGATGCCAGGATCCCTCCTAAGACCCAGCTGGTGCATGCATTCCAATTTCAGTGGGCCCAAAGGTGTATTGCTGGTGAGGTGTTGTGTGATCCAGGTCTCCAAGAATCCCTGTAACTCACCATCCGTGACAGTTTCTGCAATTCCTATGAAGCGGAGGTTTTTTCGCCGCCTGCGGTTTTCGAGATCGTCTATTTTCTCCCTTTGTTATATCAAGTCCTCCTGGGTTTTTAGTCAATCTGCTTGTATATGCTGGTTGTCCTCAAGATCTGAAATGCGTTGTTCTGCCTAATACATCCGGTAAAGTCACCTATTGCCTGGCTTACTTGGGTTAGCTGTTTCGATTGTGAGCGGAACTGGTCTTCCAATGCCCCAACCACAGCAGCTGTAACTTCCTTTACCATGGATTGGTTGTCTTCCATTTGAGGACTCGCTTGGGCTTCCTCCACCATCTTCCCCTTGTGCACACGGCCTTTATCTTTTCATATAGTTTTGGATGCCATGGGTGTTGTGAGGCTCGATTTTCCCCCGATAGAGATCTTCAGGGTTCGGCAGGTACCAATTAGACGGTTTTCTGTAAGTTTATTTACAGTCTCTTAAGTTGGATTTGATAGATTTGCAGGTGGTCAACCCAGAACTGATCTGGACATGTCCTCACCAGCTCACAGCCACTGGAAGTCTCCCAGAGGTTGCTGCTCTTAAATAATGCCCCTTACCTTTCAAAGTATCTTCAAGCTTCATAAAACCAGGAAGAGAACTGTCAGTATCTGGGTTCTCAGTTTGCTACCATACATATCAGAAGTTAGAGTTTACCAACAAACCTTCTTCTAATGAAAGTTCTCAGAAAGCTTTGCTGTAAATGTTGCCAGCACATCCCTTTGTTCGGTTAGGATGTAGTAGGAAATTATATTGTGTGTTTTCAATATATAGTTTTGTATATTTTAATTATTTATATTGCAAAGGTTATTGGATGTTTATAACATATGAGTGTTGGCTTATCATCCACTAAATATAGAGTCAACTAATCTAAGCTGTTTCAGCAACAGCATTTCCTCTCACTTATAGCAAAATTATACTCCATATACCTGGCTTAGAAATATAGTTCATGACTGTCATAGTATGTGCAAAACTAACCCATTTGGAGAAATTGCCCCAAAATTAACACTGTTTGCCATATACAAGGACAAGCCTCATTACCTGGTGCTGGATCTACTTTGAAATGATTAGTCTTGCTAACAATTCCAAGATCTAGTAAAAAGAGAAATTAGAGACTTACCTGCTAATTGTTGTTCCTTGAAGGAACTCCAGTTCAGTCTTTCACCTCTAGGTAGTGTACCTCCTCCTGCAGCATGGAGACTGGGCATGTCAGAATTGTGACATCACTGGATGTACCCTGCTGGTCTCTCCCATCAGCCCTAGTGAACTATTGACAAAGCAGACTCAAAAGGAGCAACAAATAAGTAGCTATAGCACTAAATTGGTGAAGGGGATGGAAGGCTACTCCTATGAAGAGAGGCTAAAAAGGTTAGGGCTCTTTAACCTAGAAAAGAGGCGGCTGAGGGGAGATATGATAGAGGTGTATAAATTAACGAATGGAGTGGAACGGATAAACGTGGATAAATTGTTTACGCTATCAGAATATAGAAGGACTAGGGGGCATGTAATGAAGCTACAGGGTAAACTATTTAAGACAAATAGGAGAAAATATTTCTTCTCTCAACGTGTAATCAAACTCTGGAATCTGTTACCGGAGGATGTAGTAAGGGCTGTTAGTATAGCTGGGTTTAAAAAAGGTTTGGACAAGTTCCTGGAGGAAAGGTCCATAAACCACTATTAAAAAGGGACCCAGGATATCAATGCTTGGCCTAGTACAAGCACTGCAGAACCTGTGTCTTTTGGGGAAACTGCTAGGTACGTATGACCTAGATTGGCCACTGTTGGAAACAGGATACTGGGCTTGATGGACCTCGGTCTGACCCAGTATGGCATTTCTTATGTTCTTATGTTCTTATGTTCTTAATTTCAACTTTTAATAACTAAACTAAATTCCCCTAAATTAAGAGGGAAACTTCTTCTCTCACTTTCTCTTTCCTCCATGAACAAAATAAGATAGAGAAGCCAGAGTAAAAGAACCACAGCGATCCTGAAACTATTAAAGGTTTTACACACATTGTGACTGGTACTCTCCCCAGACCGAACCGACCTCTGAACTAATCATCCCCAGGCATGAACCAGGACTGAACTGGAGTTCAAGGAACAACAATTAGCAGGTAAGTCTAATTTCTCTTTCGTTATCGTTCCTCCAGTTCAGTCCTTCACTTCTGGGATGTAACAGAGCAGTAATCATTGGGAGGGACCTGTCCACTCGGATCGCAACACTGTCGACCCGAAACAGGCATCGTTCACCACCTGAACATCCAGGCAATAGTGTTTACTGAAAGTATGGAGAGATGGCCAAGTGGCCGTTCTGCAAATCTCCCCTGGCAGAACCAAACTATGCTCCACCCAAGAAGTCGCTTGCGCTCTAGTAGATTGAGCCCGTAACCCCACGGGCACCTGACAACCTTGAAAAATATATGCTGACGCTATTGCTTCTCAGACCCATCTGGAAATCGAAGCTTTGGCTGCCGCTTCCCCTTTACGGGGACCTCTAAACAGAATGAATAAGCGTTCAGACTTATGGAAAGTTTCCAAAACCTTTAAGTATTGACGCAGAACTCTCTTTATGTCCAAGCAACGCAGACTACGGTCCGAGATGTTCTCCTCCATAGGCCCTAATACTGGCAACGAAACCGAATGATTCATCTGAAAAGGAGAAACCTACCTTGGGCAAAAAGGACAGTACTGGCCGTAACACCACCTTTTCTCTAGAAAAAGACAAAAACGGCTCTTGACAGGACAACGCCTGCAACTCTGAAACTCATCGTGCCAAACAAATGGCCACTATAAAAACTGTTTTTAAGGTTAAATCCTTGATCAAAGCTTGGTGCCAGGGCTTGAAAGGTTCCCTTGTCAACGCCCCCAGAACCAAGTTGAGATCCCATGGAGGAACCACCATTCTGTGAGAAGGCCGTAGCCGAGATACCTTTTAGAAAATGAAACACGTCGACGTGAGAGCCCGAGGCCACCCCCTGGACTTTACCTCTATAGCAAGAAAGAGCTGCCAGCTGGACCACTAAGGAGCTGGCTGCCAGGTCCTTATCAAAATCGTCCTGTAAGAAACTTAATACCATAAGCACGGAAACCATGGAAGAACGGACCTGCCGTTGAGAGCACCAGTCCTCAAATATACGCCATATTCGCATATACGCTAGGGATGTGGACCTCTTTCTGGCCCAAAGTAAGGTTGCAATTACCGCTCCAGAATAGCCTTTTTTCCTTAACCTTGTCCTTTCAATGGCCAAGCCGTAAGCGAGAACCGATCCACCTGAGGCATTCGAAGAGGTCCCTGAATCAAAAGATTTGCCATTGCCGGCAATTGCCAAGGGTCCCCGTCGAGTAGTTGAACTAGATCGGCATACCACTGACGTCTCGGCCAATCTGGTGCCACTAACACTACTCTCCCCCGATGTGCTTTGATGCGCTGAACCACTTGTCCTATGAGCACCCACGGGGGAAAACAGAGAAGACCGGGCGATGGCCATTGTTGCATCAGGGCATCGATCCCTTCTGACATCCTTTCTCATCTTCTACTGTAAAAGCGACTCACCTTGGCTGACCGAAAAGTCACCATAAGATCCATAATCGGAGGACCCCACCTGAGGACTATCTGAGCAAACACTTCTGGATGAAGCTCCCATTCTCTGGCATCCACCCGGACTCTGCTGGGAAAACCTGCCATTACATTGTCCGTTCCCGCAATGTGCGCCGCCGAGATCGCCTGTAGTCGAGGCTCCACCCAGGCGAACAGAGCTCCTGCTTCCTCCTCCATGGCAGCGCTTCCCGTGCCGCCCTGCCGATTGAGGTAAGCCACTGTCGCGGAATTGTCTGACAGCACTCGACCTCTCACCGCGGTTTCAAACGCTTGAATTGCTAGAACCACTGCTCGCAGCTCCAGACGGTTGATTGACCACTGGGCCTCCTGGTCGTTCCAAGTTCCTTGTGCAAAAGGATCCCCGCAATGAGCTCCCCAACCTGCGAGACTCCGGTGTTAACACCGGAAGCCACTGCGGTTGCTCCAGTAGCATGCCTGCCGCCACATTTCCTGGGCAAAGCCACCACTGAAGGGACTGCCTGACCCGCAAAGGACAGGGAAGACGTTTGTTCAGAGAATCGTTCTGGTGCGACCAGCGCCGGAGAAACAACCTCTGTAACGGACGCATGTGAGCTCTGGCCCATGGTACTACCTCCAGGATCGCCCCCATTGTCCCTAACACACGAAGATAGCTCCAAGCTGATGAAGCTGGCGTCGATACAAAAACTTGCGCACTAGATGCCGAAGAGCATAAGCTCGTCGATCTGGCAGAAACACTGCTCCCAATCGAGTGTTGAACCGCACTCCTAAATACTCTAGAACCTGAGACGGAACCAAATGGCTCTTGGACGCATTGACTACCCAACCGAGACTCTGAAGGAACTTCACTACTCTGTTTGTAACTTGAACGCTGTCGGTCTTGGATTTTGCCCGAATCAACCAATCGTCAAGGTAAGGGTGAACTAAGATTCCTTCTTTTCGCAGAGCCGCTGCTACCACTTGGTGAAGGTGCGCGGAGCCATTGCTAAACCGAAGGGCAAGGCTTGAAACTGAAAATGCCCCCACGGAAGTGCGAACCTTAGAAACTTCTGATGAGCTGATCTGATAGGGATGTGCAAATATGCCTCGGTAAGATCGAGGGATGTCAAGAATTCCCCCTGTCGAACCGCCACTATTACCGATCGTAAGGTTTCCATTCGAAAGTGAGGCACTCGTAGACAACGATTCACTCCCTTGAGGTACAGAAAAGGACGAAGAAACCCGTCCTTTTTTGGTATTACGAAATAGAGTAACGACCGACGCCGAAGAGCTCCTGCAGAACCTGCACAACCGCTCCTAACTGTAAGAGACGATCCAAAGTCTGCCGAACCACGATTGTTCTCTGCTGTCCTTTGCAAGGAGAAAGGACAAACGAATCTAGTACCAGACGAGCAAATCTGAGAGCATAACCTTCGCGTATTACCGCCAACACCCATTGATCAAACATTATCAGGACCCAGGCAGGAAGAAACTCCCAAAGCTGTCCTCTTATCGGTTGAATTCCTACCCGGGCCTGCCTTGCTTGTGTTTTTTGGACCACCGTGGAAGAGGTAGCTGCGAACCCTCTACCTGCTCCTCGAAAACCATGAAACCCTTGCGCTCTTGAAGCAAACCTTCTTTGAAAACTCCCAATCGAGAGGTACGAAATCGCCTGAAGTCTCTAAACTGACCACGCGAAGACGGCAGGGATCTTCCCTGCTTAGGCTTATCCTCCGGCAGCCTTCCGCCTTTGGATTCTCCCAAATCCTTAACCAACTTGTCAAGATCTTCACTAAACAACTTCCCCTTAAAAGTAAGTTTACTTAGACGCAACTTAGAAGAAACATCCGCTGCCCAATTTCTTAACCACAAATAACGGCACGCGGCTATCAAAGACGACATACTATTCGCCAACACCCTAATCAAATCATAGTGGACATCAGCTAAATATGCTGCACCCGATTCCAGCCGTGTCACATCCATTAAACGCTTTGTGCCTGCTGAGACGGCTGCTGCAGGTGTTGTGACCATCTGAGGCAAGCTCTCGCCACCCAAGCCCCGCAAATAGAAGCTTGCAAAGAGAGAGCATTAACCTCAAAGGCTTGTCTTAATAAGTCGTCCACCTTTCTGTCTTGTGCATCCTTCAAGATCGCAGTACCTTCTACCGGTACAGTCGTCTTTTTCGTGACCGTTGAATCTATACGCGGAGAACAAAACCTCTCCTTCTCCTTGTCTGCTAGGGGGTAGAGCCTATTCATAGCTCTCACACCTCATAACCCAGCTTCGGCCACATCCCATTCATCTTGAATCATTCGGTCAACTACTCGGTGAACAGGAAACACCGCCTGAGTTTGTCGCACCGCCTGAATGAGAGGGTCTTCCAGACACTCCTCCGATGGATGGATGGACCAAAGCAAGGTTGAGCGCCTGAAGGGACTCGGTAATGAGCGCAGTAAGCTCTTCCTTTTGGAATACTCTTATGATTCTCGCCTGATCCTCAGGCTCCGGAATCTCTCCTTCCTCAAGTTCTTCCATTCCTGATTCTGGTTCCAAATCTACATCTTCCGTATCAGGCCAATCTGAGTCCAAGGGCTGATCCTCGAGAGATCGTGCCCTCTTAAGAGGTCTCACGAGACTGCTGCCCAAGCGGAAAAGGCTCTGTCACCGCCCCCTGCTGACGCAAGCAATACGCTTGATGCATTATTAGCACAAAATCTGGAGAAAAACCTCAAAGAGCCGCCCCAGATCCTGTCGGCGCCACGGAACTTGCCAACCCTGCTTGGCTTTCCAGAAGGGGCACGGAGGGAACTTCCAGAAGAGACTCACCTTCTCCCATTGCAGATGGACTTTGAGTCCCCTCACAAGTTTTATCTTGAATCTCCTGCTCCATAGTGGACGATGCCAGTGCGCAGCCCCGGCAGACCCTGCCGTCTGAGACTGCGCCCCTGCGCATGCCACACACCAAGCACTGTGGACATGATGGCATGAACTATAAGATAAAATAAATATCTCTTAGTAATTAAGGATCAACCCTCAAAATGAAACTGAAATAGTTCCTCTCTTCTTTTATAAATTTTTTTTTTTTTTAGAGCCTCCTTTAAGGCCCAAAAATCAAAACCCCAAAGAATCTCAAATTAAACCAATATTAAACGAAACTAAATGAAATTAACTTGAATTAACCTGAATTAATTTAAATTAAACTAATTAAATCCATCCCACAATGAAGCTGAGTGATTAGAAAAAAAAAAATTGCCGCTGCCTCGCGGCCAGAAAAGCGCGGGAATACACAGCCCGCGAAAACAGCAGGGCCTGTTTGCCGCCGCCAAACCCCGATGTGGACCCCGAAGCCTTCCAGCCTCTCTGCGCTTCACCAGGGTACTCACCTGCGCTTCGGGCCTAAAAATGCCCCCAAGCTATTTTCTTGCTTCGCCAGTACGATCGGCAGCCTTTCAATCCGCGACACTGCCCACAGAGAAACATGAGCAGCTACCGCAGAGAGAGCTTTCCAGCCCCAGCTGTGCAGCCAAGAAACACACTGCGACCACCAGAGCTGACAGGCAAATCGTCTGCACCACTGAACAACTCCCCTCCGTTCAAACCAGGAGGGGAGAGCAGCCCAAACAATTGGAGTAAGCTTGAGAGGTGAAAGGGCACCAACGAAAGCTGGTTCGATCCCTGCAAAGTAAGACTTTCTTTTTTTTAATTTAAAGAAACAGTACTAAAATAAATGAAGTAATAGGGAAGAAAAGAAAACCCTTAAGACTAACTATCCTAATAAATGCTCTTTATCCTGTTCCTCTAGTGAGCCTAGCACCTAGGCTCACTACATCCTCCTGCTGCATGGAGACTGGACACACTGGGGCTGATGGGAGAGACCAGCAGGGTACATCCAGTGATGTCACAATTCTGACATGCCCAGTCTCCATGCTGCAGGAGGAGGTACACTACCCAGAGGTGAAGGACTGAACTGGAGGAACGATAAGGAACAAACAGTTACCTTGGATTGAGAAATTTAAGGAAAACGTGAGAGATGCCCAGACTGCTGGTAGCATATTTTACCTGCAAACAGAGTGCATGACTGATGGCAGACAGTCTCCCAACTCCTTCCCCACTTCCACCCCCTAGATATATCCTAGTTCTCATTTGTGTTGTTTATTTATTTAATTTATTTATTTACATTCTCTTATATACCACGCTATTCTGCATCAGTGCGGTTTACATTGAACAAACTGAAATTACATTGAACAGGGCATTATAACTTGGAGATAACCGTTTTACAGGGAACATGGGCTATGGAGGGTTAAGTGGCTTGCCCAAGACCACAAGGAGCACCTTGTCTGTCTTGACTAGACTGTAAGCTCTTAGGAGCAGGGACTGTCTCTTACATGTCTCTGTACAGCGCTGAGTATGCCTTGTAGCGCTATATAAATGATAAGTAGTAGTAGTAGCCGTTGTTATCTTTGATCATCAAGTAGGTGCATAGGAATTGTTTTGTGATAGGGATGGTCAGTGGGACCAGGAAGAGGATGTCCAAGGGCTTACTGTTCATTTTTCTCATCTCCTAATTAAATATGTTTTAAATAAAATTGGGAGGGGGAGGGGAAATGACTATATTTGGAAAAAAAGAGTTTGTTGTTCGCCTTCCGACTGCAAGAAAAGGTTTTCCTCTCTCTTGGCAGAGCAAGACATTTGTTTCTTAACCAGTCTCTGTTCCCAGAACTCCAGTTCTACCAGAGGGTGAAGCAGAGCTTGGAAGAGGGAATTATTCACGCAGTGCATTATTCTACTGAAACCCAAACTTACTGAACAGCACTACCAAATGAAGGTTTTTGAGTGCTTTCTCCTCCCCAACCACTGATGCGAGTGTGTGTGTTGGGGGGAGGAAGAGAGATCATGTTAATGTGATACTAAAGCATAGGGACTCAAATTTAAAAACTACAGCATCCTGCACAGCATGGGTACGCCTAGGCACAAGCCTACTCTTCCTAGGGAAATCTGTCCCTGAATTTAGCACACTGTTAATGTACAACCTTCAAATAGAAATTACACTTACCTGGTAATTGTAGTTCCTGGAGGGTCCAGTTTAGTCCTCCACATCCGGGTAGTGCACCTCCTCCTGCAGTCTGGAGACTGGACCAATCAAAATCTTCCTCTGGTTATAGGTATTCTGACGGAGCTCCCATCAGCCCCCAGTGAACTAGTAACAAAGCAGACTCAGAGAAGCAACACATGAGAATATCATAAATACATAAGAGAAAGATAAAATACCCCTTTTTTGAAATCAGCGACCCCCTCCCCAAACGAGGAAGCCAGAACTCTGCCCACGCCCCGCTCGAAAGGCGAAGCAAAAATGCAAAAATGTCTGAATCCGATCCCGAAGAAGACAAGAATTCCTGAGACGGAAAACAGAAGAACGGAGAAAACGGCGTAGAAAGACGGAACGCGAATAAAAAAGTCACTGATGCAGTTCCGTACCATTCGGAGAGCGCGCGCCGTATCAAACAACAAGGAATCCTGACACCTGGGCGGGAAGGAGGACTAAACTGGACCCTCCAGGAACTACAATTACCAGGTAAGTGTAATTTCTATTTCCTGAGCGGTCCTCCAGTTTAGTCCTCCACATCCGGGATGTAACAGAGCAGTCAACACCGGGCGGGCATCTTCGAACCGGCGCGCAGTACTGCCAAACCAAAGCAAGAATCCTGAGCGGCCAGCACATCCAACCGATAATGCTTACTGAAGGTATGCAGAGACGACCAGGCAGCCGCTCTACAAATTTCGACGGGCGGAACAAGGCTATGCTCCGCCCAAGAGGTTGCCTGAGCCCTTGTAGAGTGCGCCCGTAGGCCCACCGGTACCGGTCGACCCTGGAGAATATAAGCCGAAGCAATCGCTTCCTTAATCCAGCGAGCGATGGAAGCCTTCGCTGCCGCCTCACCCCGCCGAGCTCCACCAAAAAGTACGAACAGCCGGTCGGACTTGCAAAACGATTCAGACACCTTGAGGTAGCGACGAAGGACTCACCGGACATCCAAGAAATGTAGGTCAGCGTCCGAGGTACCTGCCGATCCTGAAGAAAGAACCGGCAGAAAAACGGCCTGATTCAGGTGAAAAGGCGAAACCACCTTAGGCAAAAAGGATGGAACCGGTCGAAGAACCACGCGATCTCGAGAAATAGATAAGAACGGTTCTCTACACAAGAGCGCCTGCAATTCCGAAATGCGCCTCGCCAAACAGATGGCCACCAGAAAAACCGTCTTCAAGGTCAAATCTTTAAGAGACGCCTGCCGAAGCGGCTCAAAAGGTTCGCGCACTAAGGCCTGTAACACCAGGTTCAAGTCCAAGGACGGCATGGAAACTCTGCGCGACGGCCGCAATCTGAAAACCGCTTGAAGAAAACGGCGCACGTCGGGATGGGACCCCAGGGAAAGTCCCAAAACTTTACCCCTGTAGCAAGCCAGCGCCGCTAACTGAACCTTCAAAGAGCTGGCCGCCAAACCTTTTTCAAAACCGTCCTGCAGAAAGCTGAGAATTACCGGTACCGAGGCGGTTGCAGCTCGCATGCCACGCCTGGAGCACCAGTCCTCAAAAATTCTCCACACCCGGACATACGCGAGCGAGGTGGAGGACTTTCGCGCCCGAAGGAGAGTAGCAACAACCGATGCGGAGTAACCCTTCTTACTCAGCCGAGCCCTTTCAATGGCCAAACCGTAAGCGAGAATCGATCCACCTGAGGCATCCGGAGGGGTCCCTGAAGCAGCAGATCCGGTAACGGTGGCAGTTTCCAAGGCAGCCCGTCGCGTAACCACCAGATCCGCGTACCACGGCCTCCTGGGCCAATCCGGAGCCACTAGCAGAACGCACCCTCGGTGCGCCTCGATGCGCTGAACGACACGACCGATCAACGCCCACGGGGGAAAGACATAAAGAAGTTGACACTCCGGCCACGGTAGAATGAGCGCGTCGATGCCTTCGGACATGCGCTCCCTCCGTCGACTGTAAAAACGCGCCGTCTTGGCGTTTGAAAAGTCGCCATGAGATCCATGACCGGAGGCCCCCATCTGCGTACTATTTGCGCATATATCTGCGGATGCAGTTCCCACTCCCCGGGATCCACCCGCACTCTGCTGAGATAATCCGCCATGACATTGTCCTTTCCTGCTATATGCGCCGCCGACAACACCGGCAGCCGAGATTGAACCCAGGCGAACAGAGCCGCTGCCTCTGTCTCCATGGCCACACTGCCGGTGCCGCCCTGGCGGTTGATGTAAGCCACCGTCGCCGAGTTGTCCGACAGAACTCGTACAGCACGCCCCTGTAGCAGCGTCTCGAACGCTAACAGCGCCAGTCTCACCGCGCGCAGCTCTAAGCGGTTGATCGACCACGACGCCTCGAGGGGAGACCACGTCCCCTGCGCAAAGCGGCCCTCGCAATGCGCCCCCCAGCCCAATAGGCTGGCATCCGTCAAGAGCGGAACCCAGGGAGGCTGTTCCAACGGCATTCCAAACCGCAGGTTCTTCGAGCACAGCCACCACCGAAGGGACCGTCGCACGGACAACGGGCAAGGTAACCTCTTGTTCAACGAGTGTAACTGATTCGACCAACGACGTAACAGGGCGCTCTGAAGCGGGCGTATGTGAAAACGCGCCCAAGGAACCACCTCTAGCGTCGCTGCCATAGTGCCTAACAGCCGGAGATACCACCAGGCGGACGGCGAAGGGATCTTTAGGAAGGAGCGCACGAGGCTGCGCAAGGCTTGAACACGGCGTTCCGGTAAACAGACCACGCCTTGTGCTGTGCAGAAATGAACACCGAGGTATTCGAGGGACTGAGTGGGCACTAGATGGCTCTTCTCGTTGACCACCCATCCGAGAGTCCGTAGCAAGGCTACCACCCTGTCCATAACCGTCACACTCTCTTCAAGGGATTTCGCCCGAATCAACCAGTCGTCGAGATAAGGGTGGACGAGGATCCCGTCCCGTCGCAAGGCCGCCGTGACCACCACCATGACTTTCGTGAAGGTGCGAGGAGCGGTAGCCGGACAGAAGGGCAGGGCCCGAAACTGGTAGTGACCCCAAGGGAAGGCGAAACGCAAGAATTTTTGATGAGCTTCCCGGATGGGAATGTGCAAATAGGCCTCGGAGAGATCGAGAGACGTGAGAAATTTCCCGCGACGCACCGCCACTATGACGGAGCGTAAGGTCTCCATCCGGAAGTGCGGAACCCGCAGAAAACGATTGACGCCCTTGAGATCCAGAATCGGACGGAGAGAACCGTCCTTTTTGGGGACCACAAAATACATGGAGTAGCGACCGACGCCGTGCTCTGAAGGCAGTACGGGAACTACCGCCCCCAGCGCCAGGAGACGGTGCAGCGTCCACCGAAGGTCGCGCAATTTCTGCTCGCCTTTGCTGGGAGACAGGACAAACGAATCTGGAATCGGAGAAGCGAACTCCAGAGCATAACCGTTGCGGATGATTTCGAGCACCCACTGATCTGAGGTTATTTGGGCCCAGGAAGGAAGAAAATCACGGAGACGACCCCCGATGACTAGGCATCCCTCCGGAGCCCGCCTCACTTCATTGCTGCTTTCGAGTAAAAGACGAGGCGGAGGAGGAGGACGCTGCCGAAAATCCACGTCCTGCCCCCGAAAACCTCTGAAACCCTGGGAACGGGAGCCAACTCGACCTCGTTGAGAACCCCACAGACGGGAGGAACGAAACCTCCGAAAATCCCGAAACTGACCGCGCACGGCCGGTAAACCTTTAGACACCTTAGGCCGATCTTCCGGCAGCCTACCACCCTTAGACTCGCCGAGATCTTTAACCAACTTATCCAAATCGTCCCCGAACAAGAGTTTACCCTTAAAGGGGAGTTTACTGAGACGAGATTTAGAAGATCCGTCGGCCGCCCAATTCCGCAGCCAAATAGATTTACGCGCCGCCACCAAGGAAGCCATACTATTCGCAAGAGTGCGGATGAGATCATAATGTACATCCGCCAAATACGCCGAACCCGACTCCAAGCGAGTAACTTCCAGCAACCCCTGCTGGTCCAAGCCAGCAAGCTGCTGCAGGCGCTGCGCCCAACGCAGGCAAGCCCTAGCCACCCAAGCACCACAAATAGAGGCCTGTAAGGATAAGGCATTGGTCTCGAATAACTGCTTCAACAAACCATCCACCTTCTTGTCCTGCGCGTCTTTCAGAGCAGCACTGCCCTCAACAGGGATAGTGGTTTTCTTGGTGACCGCCGAAACAGCGGCATCAACCCGTGGAGATCGAAATTTCTCCTTGTCCTTGTCCGCTAGGGGGTACAGACGGTTCATAGTTCGAATACCCTTCAACCCGGACTCAGGTTGATCCCATTCGGACTGAATCATTTGTTCCACCACTCGATGAAGCGGAACCACCACTTGGGAGTCACGCACCGCCTGAATGAGAGGATCCTCCAAGCTGTCCTCGTCCACCAGACGAGGGGCCGACAGATTAAGCGTATGAAGAGATTCCGTAATTAAGGGCACTAACTCTTCCTTACGAAACACCCGAACTATGCGGGCTTGGTCCTCCGGCTCGGGGATCTCACCGTCCTCTAGGTCGTCCACTCCCGCTTCCTGATCCATCTCTGCATCAGGATCCTGCCAACTCAAATCATCGTGGTCGAGATCCAAAGACCGCAACCGCTTGGCGGAAGGCGGAAGTGGTTGCCGGGGTTCCTTACCTTTAAAAGAAGGTAGGGGCGACGGCCAGGCCTCAGGCAACTTGCCTGAGCGTCCCAAGCGGAAAGCTTGGTGCATAAGTAGCACAAAATCCGGAGAAAAATCCGTGAATGTAAATTCGGCAGCCTCAAGCGGGAGTGGATCGACTTGCCCCTTAGGAGGGACCGCAGAAAGAGAGGGAAGAGACCCCGGAGAAGGAGCGCGGTCCGCAGGGACATGCGGACTGTCCGAGTCAGAAAGTTCCTTATGTTCCATTTGAATCTCTAAATCCGAGGACACTGAAGCGCAGCCCCTACAAATACCAGACTCCGCTACAGCCCCCCTACGCGATCCACAGATCACACACTGCGGTCGCGAAGCCATACAGCCAAAATAGGCACTTTAGAGAGCAGTGACACTTGAGGATCAGCAAGTGAATTAAATAAATAAATAAATAGTTTTGTTTTTGTTTTGTTTTTTTAAAGAAATAGGAGGGATGGGGGGGATTGTCTCAAACAAAAACGCTATGCAAAAAACATTGAAAAACGCAAGGGAAACCCGTGCCGTGCTGTTTAAAATGCGCGGGAAAAGAAAACAGACTCAGAAAATGGCCGCCGGCACATTTTCGTCGGCGACAAAAACGGCGCAAAAAGAGCCAGAGGAAAACAATAAATAAATAAGTCAAAGCCCCTGAAGGAAAAAGAAAGGTCCCCCGAAGGAAACACTCACCACAGTGTCCACAGATCGCTGGCAGACGGCTCACCGCCCGAACCTAGAGCGGGAGCACGCTGCCGAGCTGAGCTGTCAATCAGCAGCCAAAGCGCTGGATCGGAAGGAGAGAAGCAGCAGAAGAATGCAGACTGCCCGGGAGGAACAGAGTGCTGGCTAAAGGCAGATCTCCCCTCCGTACAGTCCAGGAGGAGAGATCAAAACCCCCGACTGCAACCAACCCCTGCCTGAGAGGGAGAAGGTCAGTATAGCCCGGGTCCTGCTCTGCCCTGCTGTTTGCCTGTGCAGAAGGAATTAAAGAGACAGCTACCTAAAAAAAAATAATTAAAGTATAGGAGATAAGGGGAAAAGAAAAATCCTAACTCAAAAACTCCCTAGTGTTGCTTCCAAGCGTCCCTAAGTGCGCCACACCAGGCACACACGTCCTCCAGCTGCAAGGAGACTGGACACACTGGGGGCTGATGGGAGCTCCGTCAGAATACCTACAACCAGAGGAAGATTTTGATTGGTCCAGTCTCCAGGCTGCAGGAGGAGGTGCACTACCCGGATGTGGAAGACTAAACTGGAGGACCGCTCAGGAACTGAAGTAATGAGAAATACTGACACACCTGCCCAAGGGACAATGATGAATATAGAATATACCACACATCTACATTCCTCACAGCGTCTTATCAAAAATTTATAAATAGGCTGCAGTTAGAGTACAGTAAAAAAAAAGTAATAAAAATAAAAAAAACATCAAAGATTATGAGAGTGGGCAGATAAGAAACAAGAGAGGAACACAGACACTAAACAGGAACAGTCAGTAATTTTCTATGCACACAGAATACTAGGTTTTTTTCCCCCTCCTTCCCACTATGTTTTTCCTCCTCCTCTTTAAATTTGCGCTTTCCATTGGCCATTCGTCTGCATCAAATGTTCAGAACAGTTCTATGTTCCACTCAACCCTCTCCGACTGCCTATTGCCAAGGGTAGGGCAGAAGCTTTGGAGTGGGGAAGGGGGGGGGGGAGAAGAAAGGGACAAACTGGACACCTAATCAGTATTCTCTGAAAGGGCACTAGCAATCCAGGCACTTCTCTCCCTTACATATATTCTTGCTGATTCCTTGGCATTCTGATAAGCATCAGAGAAATACATGCAATAACCTGCAGAAAGATTCTTTAAGGCTAGCTGTGGCCATCCAGCCATGTAGGTTAGGAGACTGAATTGTTAATGAATAAGTGAGGGCATGATGCAAAACAATCCTACTTAATTCTTTTCAAATGAAATATTTAATAGTGATCTGCAAATGCAGCATTTCCTAAAATACAACAGAAAAAAAACCTAATTGTAGGAAGGAATGCCATCATAAGGGAATTTAGCTTCTCTTTTTCCTAAATATTGCTATGTGGGGGTTAAGTGAGCCACATCTGTGATCATGCAGAAGCAGTCTCGCCAACTGCTGCCGCCAAGCATCGGACATCCCCTCTTCTGGCCCTCCAGCACACAATCCAGATACTCCTTCCTACACCTCTCCCAGGACACAACTCTTAACAGTACACTAGTTTCTTACCCTACACGTTCATAGCCCGATTCAAGGCACAGAACATTTAGTACACAGGCTTCTGGTCACCCTTCAGATTTGTGCCACGTCTAGGCGGGATGTGACTAGAACATTCTGAGAGCTCAAGACAAAACAGAGTGTGAATGACCACGGAACAGCAACAGCCCCAACCTTCAAAAATTCAGCTTCAGAATAAAATCCATGTACTTCTCTGGCTGGATAAGAAGCTACCCCGAATTTTGAGAATGAACATCTCCCTCTTAAGTGGTTCTCTTGAAATTCTCAAGAGCTACCAGATTCTCAGGCAAATCTGAGACTACATACATCCTTATTACCAGAGATGAAAAGACAGTGGTGCTAATGAGATTTCAAGCCCCTATAGGTCCCTTCTCCAAATGAACAAGTTTATCATCACTGGCTCAGATACTACAATATCTTTTGATATGTTACTGAAGCCCAACCAAGGATACCATAAAAAAATTCAATTTTTCTTTAGGACCAGTATAGCTAGCTAAGCCTCCCTATTGTTGGAATCTCATTGATCCATTTGGTCATGAGATTGCAATCACCATCACACACACATTGCATGAACTAATTGGCTGTTAGTGCATATCGCACAACTCCTGCTACTCTTCCAGGCAAGGCTGTAAGAACAGCAATGCCAAAGGTGGTGCAAATATTAACACGATGACTAATTACCTTGTTCAACTTTGACATTCCGATGTGTGGGTAATTAGACCCATAATTTACGAGAACTGTTTGCTTAGAATGTCACGTTCATAAAGCAATTTTCACAAACAACTTCTTACAAATCTGCATCCCAAACAAAGTTAAACTTGAGTGGCCATGACAGACAACAGTTACTCTGTTGAAGGCTCAGAAACTTGGGATAGTTGTGAATCAATGGTTGGAGTTATTTTGAGACTTACAAAAATCTTCCCTGGGAGTGGCAAAGTGGTTTGTGGCTGCTCCGGTGCAACTTACCAAACAACCAGCTATTGTCCATCTCCGAGAATTTCTGTTAAACCATCGGAAGTGACTTGACCACCTGTCTGCTAAAATAGCGTGTGTATTTGATCTCTATAAAATAACCCTTTGTTTGCTCTGAGTAGAGTCCTTATGTCATGTAGGCCAAGTCAAGCTCAAGAGGGAGACCATGAAGACTCTCAACCAAGCGATTTCAATACTCATGTTTAACATACAAGTTAAAGCTTTGCTGAGCTGGGGATTTAACCCATGTCATCTTCATTGCAGAGAGGGTACATTCATTTGTCTGTCCATCTGTCTGTTTGTACATACAGTCAAAATTAGGAAAAGCCAAGAGCAGGAATCATTGAGCTGTTGGGAAATTCAGGACCCTCCATCCAAAGGTGAGCACACAGTGACAAAGGCAGTGCCGCAGCAGTGCAATACTCAGTGTTTTAATTGGGACCCTACCCCCATAAACAGAAGAAAAGCCACAGCCTGCCAGTGGGGACCCAAGCCATGGCGGGTAGCAGAGGAACTGACCCAACACCCAAATAAAGTTACAGGAAGCTGGGAGAAGGGAAGAAGGAAGGGAAAGTAAAAGGGAAGAGGGGAAAGAGTACAAAGGGACATGGGATGGGAGGAGAGAGGGAGAAAGTATAAGGAGGTGGGAGGCTGAGGAAGAGATTGGCTATACTCATATGATAAGAGCCAGAAATACACACTGTCCAATATACACCCCCATCCTTACCCATACGAGCTCACACCATCTCCGAGACATACATCTACACTCTCCAGACAAGACACAAATTTACATACCATGCCACTCACACACACACAGTACCACTCACACACTTCATATAAGCTTCCCATTCTCCCTCTCAACAGCTCCTGCCACCTGCCACCCTACCAAGACAGGCATAGCTATCTGGAGGAATTCATCTGCACTGTATGGCTTGGATAGCTTTGGCTATGCAGGGACCTGGAATATGCTGCCATTGGTCATATGTTGCAAAGGTTCTTATTTGTCATTTAGGTAAAAAGGTTAAAGCATGATTACTTGGGGGTCGTGGGGTGAGGGGATAACTGCCAACATATTAGCTGAGCTTGTTTGCTGCATTCTGCTTATGTCTCTATTATGGTCGTTTTAAATTGTATGGATTGTTTGTATTATACAGTATTTGTAACTCACTTTGATTGTTAAGGTAAGGCATGTATATCAAATCCGAGAAAATAAATACATGCATAAATAAGCAGGCATGTATGTACGGAGGACTTGATGCCAAAAGATAGATAACCAAAGTCTGCAAATGCAGGAAGGGGAAACATGCTTTTATGTCATGCTGTGTATGCCCTTTCCAGCTTGTTTTCCCAGTGAGTAGTTCTTTCAACAGGTTCAGATTAACAGTACTGGAAACTGAACTTTAATTCGCAGAGCAGGAATAGTATGGATCCATTGGACAGTGGAAGCAGTAGTACAAGACTTGACAAGTTGCTTAACCCCCCATTTTTTCAGATAAAAATGGACTCTAAGCCCTCCAGAGACAGGAAAATACTCATTGTACCTGTATGTAACACACCTATCATCGCTTTTTTAATTTTTGTTCTGGTAGTTCCTCCTCTACTCCTATTTCAATCTCAGTTGGTGTACCCCAAGGGTCTCTTCCAGGCCCTCTCCTTTTCTCTCTCTATACCCAGTCCCTTGGTATTCTCATCTCCTCCCATAGCTTTCAGTACAATATTTTTCAGATCTTTCTCTCTACACCTGATATTTCTCCTACACTCCAGGCCTGAATCTTTGCCTACCTATCTGACACCACTGCCTGGATGTCTCACCACCGTTTGAAATTGAATGCGGCCAAAGCCAAACTTCTTATTTTTCCCCTAACTCTCCTTCCCCCTTCTCTATCTTTGTGGATAACACACTCTTACTTCCCGTTTCTTCAGCCCAAAACCTTGGTGTCATCTTTGACTCCTTCCTCTCCTTCTCCATACACATCCAACTGATTGCTAAAACCTGTTGTTTCTTTCTCTATAATATTAGCAAAATTCACCCCTTCCTTTCTGAACATACTACTAAGACACTTATCCACTCTTTAGTCTTGACTACTGCAACCTCCTCACTGCTAGTCTCTGAGTTATCTCTCTCCCTTCAATCTATTCAGAATTCAGCTGCGCTGCTTATCTTCCGCCAGCCCTGATATTCTCATATAACCCCTCTTCTTAAGTCACTTCATTGGCTCCCCTTCTGTTTCCATATCCAGTTCAAACGTCTACTTCTAACATAGTAACATAGTAAATGACGGCAGATAAAGACCAGCATGGTCCATCCAGTCTGCCCAGCAATATGATAAGAGTAGGTGCACCTGTCGCTCTGTGCAGGCCACCCCTCCCAATGTCTTTGTTTAGGGGTGAACCCACCACTCCATGTAGGACACCCCTATTTGTTGAGAAGTTAGATGGTTCCGTTTATTTTGTTTTTATCCTGTTGCTGTAAAGGGATCCGCTGTGCTTGTCCCATGCCGTTTTGAATTCCATCACCGTGTTTTCCCCCACTACTTCCATCGGGAGGGCATTCCAAGCATCCACCACACTTTCAGTGAAAAAATATTTCCTGACATTGCCTTTCAATTTTCCACCTTGCAGCTTCATATTATGCCCTCTAGTTTTATAGCTTCCCCATCTTTGGAAGAGGTTTGTTTGTTCATCGTTTCTCTTTAAGTATTTAAAGGTCTGAATCATATCTCCCCTGTCCCTCCTCTCCTCCAAAGTGTACATATTTAGGTCTTCAAGTCTCTTCTCATAAGGCTTCTGACGCAGGCTCCAAATCATTTTGGTCGCCTTCCTCTGAACAGTTTCCAGTCTTTTTACATCTTTTGCAAGATATGGTCTCCAAAACTGAACACAGTATTCCAAGTGAGGCCTCACCAGTGACCTGTACAGTGGCATAAGTACCTCTTCCTTTCTGCTGGTAATCCCTCTTTGTATGCAGCCCAACATCCTCCTGGCTTTTGCCACCGCCTTGTCGCACTGTTTTGCCACCTTGAGATCATCAGAGATAATCACACCAAGGTCTTTCACCTGAACCATGCACACTTGGGTGGTCCATAAAAATGAATTCCTGAATTCCTTTGCTCCCTGGCCTGATTCTGGTTCCATTTAGGTAGAAAACACTGTGTACAAAGTTTGAAGCCAATCAAATAATATTTAGGGATGGCTCAACAAGTCTTGAGATTTCCCCCTGGGAGCAGTTGACGAAATGTTGCATCATCTTGTATCATCCACTCAGTTCCACGCTGATTACATTTGATTGCGTCATATTTGAACTAATCTCGTCTCTGAGAGGTGGCAAAGACATTGTACTATTATCTTTGTATCTTTATTCTTTTCAGATGGCGAAAAAACGTGGATTTTATCTCATTGAAGAAATGTCCACCACAATTCTGGGGGCAAAGCTCCCCAGCAAGGAGCAAGTGTTAAGTGTATTTTTACATCACCATATGACATTAAACAAAGGCGTTAGTGAAAGTCCATCTATTGTAACAAGTGAAGTAGAAGCTTACTGGGAAAAGGCCAGGCTTCCTGTTCAAAGAAATGACAAAATTCAAGAAAAAGTAAAGAAATTGTTCAATCAGTGGAAACTTTTGAAGAAAAACAAAGGGAGAGGAGGGAAACAAGAGGCAAATGAAAAAGAATTCCAGGTTGCAATGAAAAACCTATTTGATGTGGCGCATGCCAATGCAATGTCTTTAATTCATATTCAAGAAGACAAAGAATTCTTAATAGCGCAACGAGAACCAGGGTGCCGCGGTTCAATGTGCGCGATGGACAAGAAACTGGCCAACACGGAAGCAAGATCACAACAGCGAGAAGAAGAACTGAAAAGGCGCAGACAAAAACATGTTGCCGAAGCCGAGGCAACTACAAGCCAAGTTCAGCTGGAAGGATCTTCTTCCTCAGCAGAGTCAGGTGAAGACTCGTCGACATCTGCGGATTCAGATAACGGACAGAAGAAAGCAACTCCACAAACGAAGCAGTTTCGACCTAACAATGTCTGGACCCCAGAGCTTACAGCAGCCCTGGATCGGACAGGGACAACGGATCGCAATGCTCTGTTTGTGGTAGCTGCAACCGCCAGAAGTCTGGGACATTATCCTGGGGAGCTCAATATCAGCCGCTCCAGCGTCAAGCGCCATAGAGAAAAGCACCGTCAGCAACAATGGACGGACCTGCACAACGCATTCAAAGCCGAAGGCAAAACATGCATTGTGCATTGGGATAGCAAGTTATTGCCATCTCTCCTCTGTTCAACCACATCCGTTGACCGCCTTCCAGTTTTGATAACGGCTGTCTCCACTGGAGAAACACAACTTCTTGGTGTACCAAAACTGACATCAGGAACGGGCGAGAATCAAGCTGCAGCAGTTTATGAACTGTTACAGGAATGGTGTTTGGATGAAAAGGTTGCAGGCTTCTGCTTTGATACAACTGCATCGAACACGGGACGTCGATCAGGAGTGTGCATTCTTCTAGAACAGAGACTCCGTCGCACAGTCCTTCATTTGGCATGCCGCCATAACATTTACGAAATAATTCTTGGTGCAGTATTCTCTACATGCTCTGGAGCTTCATCGGGTCCCGATGTCCAACTCTTTCGCCGGATCCAAAAGAATTGGGGCTCCCTTGACAAGTCCAACTATCAAACTGGAAAAGACTTGGAGGTGCTGCAACCTGACAGGGATCGCATCATGAAGTTTGCGGAATCCAAGTTGGCACAGGGCAATCACCGAGATGATTACCTGGAATTCTTGGAGTTAACGATTGTCTGCCTTGGAGGGAATCTTCCTAGTTTCAATTTCAAGAAACCCGGAGCTTTCCATCATGCCAGATGGATGGCAAAAGTCTTGTACTGTCTCAAGATTTGGATGTTCCGAGGACAACTCAAAGATCTTACCCAACAGGAGGAGTCCTGTGTTCGTGATGTGAGCATTTTCTCCATCCTGATTCATGTGGAAGCCTGGTTTTCTGCCCCTGATGCCGCAGTTGCTCCTCGAACAGATTTGGAGATGCTGAAGAAACTACACTCTTACCACAGTGACCGTGTTGGAAGAGCGGCCAGAGACAAACTGCAACAGCATCTGTGGTATGTGTCAGAGGAGCTTGTGGCACTGTCACTGTTCGATGAAGCTGTTTCAGCACCGACAAAGCGGGCCATAGTGTCGGCCATGATCCCGGCAGAATCAGATGAAAGCGATGAGGATGATGACGAAGACGAAGATCCCCCAAAGCGGGTCGAATTGAAAAGTTTCATGATTCCACCACTTGAATCTTTTGCAACTCGCAAGTCAATCCGTTTCCTGAAACACCTCGACATCAACAGTGATTTTCTTAATGCAGACCCAGAAGACTGGGAAGAGAATGCATCATTCAAAGACGGTCTGAAGAAAGTAAAAAATCTTCCAGTGATCAACGATGTGGCTGAGCGAGGGGTCAAACTCATTGAGGAGTTCAACGGCCGACACACCACAAAATAAGAGCAACTCCAGTTCCTTCTGGGTGTTGTCTCGCAACACCGTAGGATGTTCCCCACATCATCAAAGTCCTTACTAGCATCTGGACCACATTGAGTGCTTGGCAAGCATGATACCCCCGTCTATGAGCTGATAATACCCAGTGGTCTGACGAACCCTGGGGGGGATCCAGGGGCCTGATAGATAGGGACCTTGAGCCACCCCTAAATATTATTTGATTGGCTTCAAACTTTGCACACATTGTTTTCTACATAAATGGAACCAGAATCAGGCCAGGGAGCAAAGAAATTCCTACTTTTATTTTTTCCCCTATGGCAGTGGACCACCCTAATGCACACCAACCTCTCGCCCCCTATCGCGTACATGTCCCTTAGATTTCTGCTACCTAAGTGCATGACACTGCACTTTTTCGCATTAAATCGTAATTGCCAAGCATTAGACCATTCTTCCAGCTTTTGTAGATCTTTCCTCATGTTATTCACTCCCTCGGGGGAGTCCACTCTGTTGCAAATTTATGTGCCATCTGCAAAAAGACAGACTTTTCCATTCAGTCCTTCAGCAATATCACTCACAAATACATTGAACAGTGCCGGACCCAGGACCGAACCCTGGGGCACCCCGCTAATCACCTTCCTTTCATCCGAGTGAGCAACATGTACCATCACCTTCTGTCGTCTGTCAGTCAACCAATTTCTAATCCAGTTTACCATCTTGGGACCCATCCCCAAGCTACTGAGTTTATTGACAAGCCTCCTATGAGGAACAGTATCAAAGGCTTTGCTGAAATCCAGGTAGATGACATCCATCGCATGCCCCTGATGTAGTTCCTTTGTCACCCAGTCAAAGAATTCAATCAGATTTGTTTGGCAAGACCATCCTTCAGTAAAACCATGTTGCCTTGGATCTTGCAACCTGTTGGTTTTGAGAAAGTTTACTATTCGCTCTTTCAGGAGCGCCTCCATTACTTTTCCCACCACGAGGTAAGGCTCACAGGCCTGTAGTTTGACACTTCTTCCCTGTCACCACCTTTGTGTAGAGCAGGGGTCTCAAACACGCGGCCCGCGGGCCGCATGCGGCCCGCGACACCACGGAGTATTGTTTACATTGCATTTTTGTCCTCCTGCTGTTTCTATATTTTTTTTTACCTCGCGTGATTCCCGGGGCTGCATGGTGTTTCTCACGTCCGCGTCACACGCCTGCCCTCCACCAATCAGCGACAGGCAGGAGGAGGAGAAAAAGGAGGAGGAGGGGGGGGCCTGGGCCCAGAAGCAGTCTGAACAGCCTTGAAGAATCGCCTGCTTGGATCGCCTGTTTGGAGGATCGCCAGGGTGCACAGCTCTCCGCGGCAGGTAAGGAAGCAGTCTGCCCAGCCCTGCCTCCCTCTGTCCCTCTCCTCTTCGGCTTTCAGAGCCGCGAAGGGAGAGCTTCTCCCTCGCGACTCTGTTAAGCTCGAGGGGGCAGAGGGGAAATTTCCCATAAGCCTCAGCCGGCTTAACAGAGTCGCGAGGGAGGAACTCTCCCTTCGCGGTTCTAAGCCCGAAGAGGAGAGGAGGGAGGGAGCCTGCCTGCCTGCGATTTTTGCGAGCGAGCGAGGGAGGGAGGGAGGGAGGGAGGGGGGGCCTGTGATTTTTGCGAGGGAGGGCCTGTGATTTTTGCGAGGGAGGCCTGTGATTTTTGCGAGGGAGGGGAGCCGGCCTGTGATTTTTGCCAGGGAGGGAGGGAGGGAGGCAGGCCTGTGATTTTTGCCAGGGAGGGAGGGAGGGAGGCAGGCAGGCAGGCAGGCAGGAAGGCAGGCAGGCCTGTGATTTTTGCCAAGGAGGGAGGGAGGCCTGTGATATTTGCCAAGGAGGGAGGGAGGGGGGGCTGTGATTTGAGGGAGGGAGGGAGGGAGGGAGGGGGGGCTGTGATTTGAGGGAGGGAGGGAGGGGGGGGAGGGAGGGGGGGGCTGTGATTTTTGCCAGGGAGGGAGGGGGGGATGTGATTTTTGCCAGGGAGGGAGGGAGGGCTGTGGGCGGGGGGGTCAGAACCATTACCTGTTCTGACCCCCCCCCCCCCCCAGCCCACAGCACATTACCAGTTCTAAACCCCCCAGCACATTACCAGTGGACTGCATGAAAAAAAACTAGAAGAGAGAAGAGAGGACAAATGGACAGCAGACGATGGAGAGTTAGCAGAAGACACGAAGAAACCATAAGAAAGTGGCCGGAACAATTGCAACTGAAAAAAAATGCACAAAAGGTAGGAAAATATCTCTTTATTTTGAGTTTATTAACTGGAATATGTCAGCTCTGGGAAATGTGCATCATTTATGTCTGTGCTTTAGTACAAGAAATTAATTTATAGTTTTATTTCTACAGTGCTGAGGTATTCTGTGTAATTCCTATTTGACATTGCTACTTGTTCTTTTTTCCCAGTAGGTCATGTATTGTTCTCTGAAATGTATTGATTTAATATTTGCAGTGTTTCCTTTTGATAGGTAGGGTCTGGTGCTTTGTGAGTCCTGGTAGTGCTGTTATGATACGGGGGGTTTGCTATGGGTTCTAAATGGGCAGTGTTAGTAGTAGTTCCTAATGTGCCTGGCGGTTGGCACTGGATTATAGTAATATAGAAATTTTCTAGTCTTTCTTTATCCATGCACTCATTATGCAACATTATGCAAATATTTATGCAAATGAGGCCCCTTATGCAAATGAGGACCCGTGTCTTATGCGGCCCTCGGGTTACTTTACAAGTCCTCATTCGGCCCTCAAAGCAATTTGAGTTTGAGACCCCTGGTGTAGAGGTACGACATCAGCCATTCTCCAGTCCTGAAGAACCTCTCCTGTTTCCAAGGATCTGTTGAATACATCCTTTAACGGCCCTGCAAGAACCTCTCTGAGCTCTTTCAGCATCCTGGGATGTATCCCATCCAATCCCATGGCTTTGTCCACTTTCAGTTTAGCAAGTTGTTCCAACACCTCATCTTCTATGAATGGTGTGGTATCTACTTCATTCCCATTTTTATATTTGGGAGTCACAGCTGATCCATCTCCAGGATTTTCTTTAGTAAAAACAGAGCAGAAGTATTTGTTTAGCAATTTCGCTTTTTCAATGTCACTTTCCATCAGTCCGTTCCCAGCACTTCTGAGTCCTGCAATTCCAACTCTGATCTTCTTCCTTTCCCGAATATACCTGAAGAAAGTTTTGTCGCCACCCTTAACATCTTTAGCTATCTTTTCCTCTGCCTTTGATTTTGCTATCCTTATTTCTCTTTTTGACTCCGAGTTTGATCCTGTATTCATTTCTGTGTTCTTCTGTTTGCAAGCTTTTGAATTTTGCGAAAGCTGTGTTTTTTGCCTTTGAGCAGCCACTTCTTTGGAAAACCAAATAGGTTTCCTTCTTCTCTTGTTTTTATTTATTTTTCTTACATATTTATCTGTTGCCCCTTTTATTGCCACCTTTAGTTTAGCCCATTGCAATTCCACTTCCCTTATCTCCTTCCACCCCATCATCTCCTCCTTTAGGTACTCGGCCATTTTAGTGAAGTCAGTATTTTTGAAGTTTAGTACTTGAGCTTGCTATGTTTGGCCTGTACCTTGGCTTTTATCTCAAACCACACCGTGTGATGACCACTGTTGCTCGGAGGGGCACTCACACAGACATTCGACACGCTATCACCATTGGTGAGCACTAAATCCAGCGTTGAGCTTTCCCTGGTTCCATCACCATTTGTCTAAGTAATGCATCTTGGAGAGCATCTACAATTTATTTTGCTTCTTTCCAGATGTGCAGAAGGAGTAATCTAATCCACATCAGGTAGATTAAAGTCACCCAAAATGATCGCTTCCCCCTTTGTGGCTATCTTGGTAATATCCATAATCAATTTGTTATCTCTCTCTTCAACTTGAGTCGGAGGTCTGTAGACTACAGCAGTATGGATGACAGTGCCATCTCCTCTTTCCAGCACAATCCAGAGCACTTCTTTTCTCCATGTCCCCTGCATCTCAGTAGCTTTAATATTGCTTTTGACACACAAGGCTACTCCTCCTCCTTTTCCATTTTCTCTGTCTCTTCTGAATAGATTATAGCCAGCTATGGCTATATCCCAATCATGTGATTCATTAAACTATGTTTCTGTAATGGCCACAATATCCAAATCCATTTCCACCATTAGGGCTTCCAGGTCTGGAACTTTGTTGGCTAAGCTTTGAGCATTTGTGCTCATTGCTTTCCAGCATTTACTTGGCTTGTGTGTATTTTGCATTGATTTTGTTCTGCCCACTTCTTACCACTTGTTTTTGATGTGTGGTTTAAAAGTGTGGCTGTTTCTGATGTTATTCTGCTTTTGCAGGGGGTGGCATGCAGATCTTGACCTTCCATATCCGTCACCCCCTTTTCCTAGTTTAAATGCATATCCACATACCGCCTGAATTTTTCACTTAGGATTCTTTTCCCTGCGACAGAGAGATGTAGTGCATCAGCACAGTATAGTCTCTTGTTGGTCCATCTGTTTCCCCAGTCGCCAATAAATCTGAATCCTTCTTGTTTGCACCAGGTCTGGAGCCATGTATTAAAGCTGTTAATGTGATGCAGCCTTTTTGTCCCCTTACCAAGAAGAGGTAGAACTTCTGAGAATGCAACAGTGTTAACAATGGGCTTGAGTTTCTCTCACAGAGATTGGAAGTCCTTTTGGACTGTAGAGGCACTGTTTCTAGCCAGGTCATTTGTGCCCAAGTGGATAACATCAAGTTTGGAGTGTTCACTTTTTGCACTAAGTACTTCAACAACTTGGTTTGTATTCCTGCTGGCTGACGAGCCTGGTAGGCACATGACTATCTTCTCTCCTTTGAACTGTGTTCCCAAGTTGGTGCCTCTGATGATGGAATCTCCAAGTAGTAGTAGTTTTCTGTTTGGTGAGGTTTTCTTCATATTTGGTGCTTTAGCAGGAGATTGGGCATTGTCTGACTCATTTAAGGGCCCTACAGTTTCTTTGGATTAGGCATCCTCATTAGCCAAGGCAGAGAAGACATTATGCAGGGATATCTCTTGATGTATAGGATGTCTCTGCGTTACAGGTCGCAATCTACCAGAACCCACTGTGATCCATTTGTTCCTGGGGTGTTTGATTCTTTGTGGGAGCGGTAGTGGACTTTGTTCAGTTTGTATCCTAGAAGAGGTGCGTTTCATTGCAGCCATTTCCTCCCTCAGTAGAGTCACTTCTTTATGCTTGACAGCTAGGTCTTTCCTTAGTAAAGTCAGTTCGTCATGCATGGCAGCTGACCTGAGGCACATAGGACAAGCTCTTAGGCTCCAAATGATTCGTCCTGGAATGAAAGTACTGCAGTTATTGCACTGAATACACGACATGTTGATTAAGCAGTCCCGGAAGAAGAAGAAGAAAGGATGAAGAAGAAGAAGAAAGGATGAAGAAGATGTGGGCTTTTAACCCAAGTAAGAAAGGATAGATGGCACGTATGTGACCACTATACAGGCAATGTAGCCCCTGGGGTGGGTGGGAACCTAAGTGTCTCTGGCGAGTAGGCTGTTCTTGAACCATGGGCACACACAGATATCTGATTTAAGTCTATACAAGGAAAGCAGTCTAAAAGTCTGATCTACAAATGCGTTCATTTTACTGCTCCTCACTTCCTTTCTTCTATCCTCTCCTCCTACACCCCTCCTTGTGATCTCTGCTCTTCTACAGACTTGCCTCTCTCTCTATGCTCTTTTTTTCCACTGCCAATTCCAGACTTCGATCCTTTAACCCTGCTGCTCCTTATGCCTGGAACAAACTACCTGAGTCTGTATGTCAGGCTTCATCTCTGCCCCTTTTCAAATCCATGCTTAAAGCTCACCTCTTTGTGGTTGCTTTTGGATCCTGACCCTTTGTTCTCCGAGGTGTCTCTTTACCTTCCCTAGTTGTACCCTTGTTCTCAGCTATTGCATTGTCCGTCTCTATTAGATTGCAAGCTCTCACAAGCAGGAATCATCTCTTTACATATATCTGTGCAGAGCTGCATACGCCTTCTGCCTTGTAGCACTATATAAATGATTAGTAGTAGTAGGTGGTTGCCTAAGCCAGCAGCTTCTGGGGTGGAAAAGAGCAGGACATTCAAAGCTAAACAGATTCCAATAGCCGGGAGGAGGGGGGCAAAAGGCTTAAGATTTGCTTAGGTTGCCAACACCTTGAACCAACTTAGGGGTCAGCCCCACTGTATCCCCTCCCAGTCTCCCTAACCCCCCCCCCCCCTCATGTCAAGCATCCTTTTCTCTCTCCCTCATATCCAGCAACCTCTCTATCTCCTTAATCTCCCCTCCTCCCTTGCGCAGGTGGTCCAACATCTTTCATCTGTGTCTTTACTCCTCCCTGCCTGGTAGTCTAGCATTTCCCCTAATTGAGCCCCTACCATCCCCCCCTCCCCAACCATGGCCCATCTGTGTCTCTATTCCCCCTCCCACAGCCCATCCATGTCCAGCAGTTCTCTTTCCAACCCCCCCCCCCACTCCTTCATGTCCAGTTTCTCTTTTTTCCTCCTGCTGCAGCACAGCAGCCTAAATCAAAATTGCAAAGACATGCAGGGCCTCCCTTCATCAAACACATGCATCACTGAAAGCAATGCTGGTCCTGGAACAGCAATAGTGGCAGCATAAACAATGTTAATATTTCATTTTCACCACAGCTATGAACATTAATAACTACTTCTGATCCTCTCCCCATCACCCCCACAAACAAATTACAGGTACAGTTCTGCAGCAATTGCACAGAAACATGCTAGCAAGTGACAGAGCTCATTAGATAGGATTTTCATGACCAAAAGAACAGAAGAAAAGCCATACTGGGTCAGACCAGGGTCCATCAAACTAAGTATCCTGTTTTCAATAGTGGCCAAATCCAGGTCACAAGTACCTGGCAGGTTCCCAAAAAGACACACAGGTTCCCCAATACTCGTCCTGGGGTAAGCAGTGGATTTCCCAGGTCCTTAATGGTTTACGGACCTTTCCTCCAGGAACTTGTCCAAACCTTTTTTAAACCCAGCTACACTAATTTTACTACACGGATTTCTAAACTGCCACTATCCAGAATTCTAGGCAGGATACAAACAACATACACAATAAAGATACATAAAATATGACAATGACAGTCATTCTACCAACTTCAACTGAAAGCCATCATCTAAGACCCCTACCACACGAGCTCCCAAGTTTGTTACCTAAAATCTGAATACAATTCCTCCACTGCAAACTGTCAAAAAATTATTTATTAGCCGAATAGAGTTGGAATACCTTTTATTGATACACATCAACAAACGGGGGGAAAAAAAGAGATCCTAGACAGGGGGGGGGTGCTCATGAGCCCGCTGTGTGATGGCCGCATTTTGATTGAGCTCCGTCCCCACTACCTCAAAAATATAGCTAAAATGCGCTAACAGCTGCAAATTTCCCCCGTCTCTCACAGCCCTGGGTCAGCACAGGCAAGCGGTCTCCCCCTGAGTCGGACTCAACTGCTCAGCAAAGCCTCGGACAACTGGAACGCCGCGGAGTTCATCTTCTGAGTGAGGCCTGCTGCTGCTGCCGCGTGCCCTCCTCGCCACCTGCTCCAGGCTTGCTTAACCTTGCAGTCGACCCCAGCGATCTGCGCGGATCGGACGGCGCCCCTGCGGACTTTCTCTGGGCCGTGCTGCTGAACCCCCGGTGCCGGGTTGGAGGACGTGCGGCAACCCTCTGCCAGGTGACGAAATATCCTCAAGGTTGGGGCGACTGAACGCGGGGCCAGAATTTTGCAAGCGGAGCCGAGGAGAAGGCCTGGAAACCTCGTGGCAATCTCTGGTGCCCACCACTCACTCTCTCCTACCAGCGCGAATCCCCCTGGGGGGGGTAAGTACGAGGGCTAAACTTCTCTCTCCATACCTTCTGGTTTGCAAATAGCGCCAGGGACAGCAGCACCTATAAGCACCCCAAAGCCCCGCCGGGGCCCTGGCTCACCAGCGTGGATCCCGGATGCCCCGATGAAAGGCTCTTGCGCTCTGCTTGATTCCAGATTTTTCATCGGAGCCTAACATCCAGTAGTTGTGGACTCTGTGTGCTCTTCCTCCACATTGCTTAATAGAATACTCTGGGCACCATCCTCGGCGGCTTGTCTCCCTGGGAAGGCCAAAAGCAGCTTTCGTCTCATTGCCCTGCTGTCTACCTGATACCTTGGGCCTTGCGGACATTGATTTAATATCTCTCCTAACACTGTGTGGCAGTGACTGCTTTGTGGGCCTGTAAGGTTCTATCTGCTGCTGTTTTTCTGGTGTCTTTGCCCTTGCTGACATTGGTTGCATATCTCTCCTAACACTGTGTGACACAGGTGGCTCTGTGGGATGGCTGCTAAAGCCAAAAGTTCAGAGAACCGGGAAAAGATGCGCTCCTCCCAGCGACTGCAGAGCAAGTCTGGGGCTCCAAGTAGCCCACGGGAGTTATCTCCCCCATCAGGTTCTGATGATGAGACTGTGAGTGAAGAGGAATTGGACGCTCACAAACAACTTTCCTCTGCTCAAATCAAGCAAGAACTCCGTAAAGGCTTTGAGGGGCTAGCCAATGAGTTTCGCTCGTTATGCGAAGAGCTGTTGAAAGATGTCGCAGAACTGCGGACTGACATTAAAGAGCTGGGAGCCCGAGTGGAAGACGTGGAGACCAAAATGGTTGATCAGGATGGGACCCTGATGGATCGGCAACATGCGCTGGATTGGCAACATGCGCAAGCAATGGAACTGACTTATAAAATTGATGACATTGAAAACTGCTCCCGCCGCAATAACGTGCGTTTCCACGGAATTCCAGAAGCGGTAGGGGGCGGAGAAGATTTGCCAACTGTGCTTAAACTGTTGATAGCGGAGTTGCTCCCGGTGGAGGACCTTGCTGCGCATGCTTCTGGGATGGAAATAGAGCGAGTCCACCGCACCCTGGGAAAACCTCCCAACAACCAACCTCGAGATGTCATTGCGAGATTTTTGCGATACTCTGATGCGGAGCTTCTCATACGTCGAGGTCGGGAGAAAAAAGCGATCCGCTTCCAGGACGCGACAGTGTCCATCTACCAAGACCTTTCGACGTTCACCCTGGCGCGCCGGAGAGAGATGAAACCAGTTACAACGGTCCTGAACAGCAAGGGGATTCGCTACTCTTGGTCCTTTCCATTTAGGATGAACTTTCTTTTGGGAAATAAAAAGATCTCAGCAAAAGATTATACTGAAGCTTGGCGAGCTCTTCGCCAGGCGGGTCTAGTTGATAATACTCAGCCTCACCCGCCGCCCCCTAAGCCTCAGTACTCCAAATGGACTCGAGTGGGCAAGCCCACATGATGAATCCTTTTTTTTTGTGTATAATTGCAGAGCCTTCCCTATTGTTCGGGGAGCCTCACCCTGTGGGTCTCCCGACCTTCGGATAAGTGATGGAATGAGTGGCCATTGGTGCTTGGCTTTTTTCTGTTTGATTGTCTCCCCTCTTTTCTGTTTTTGCAATATTTTCCACTGAGTTATTGGCCATTGGCGAGGATCAGCCTGGGCCCATACTCCATTACACCCAGGGGGCGGCGGATGATCTGCAAATGTTCTGATGATGACATTGTCCTGATGGGGAGGCATGATGGGATTGATGACCCAGGATGGGTGGGGGAGTAGTGGGGGAAACGTTATTAAATGTTCAGGTTGAATTGTTGCTTTGTGGGGTTTTGGGGGGAACGGGGTTTGTGGTCAATTTACCGTGTCCTGTATTAACTTTGACAGGCAGGTGGTATTGACGGGAAGGGGGGGCTCGGGTTGGTGGGACGGTTTTTTCATTTGGAACTGGTGGGTAAATTCGGGTTTGGGGGGAGGGACTATGGCTCTTGTTTCTGGAGGGTGGACTAGGTGGACCTGGCGAACTAACTGGGGGGGGTGCGCTTCGGCTTGGGAGGAGGGACTATGGCTCTTGTTCCTGGAAGGTGGAATGGGTGGGCCCGACTAACTAATTCCCCGGGTTTGATGGGGGGGAGCTACCACTGGGACCTTCTGGATAGCGGGCAGCAGCGAGGGAGTGGATTGTAATCGCTAATGGTGCGCTTTATCTCTTTGAATGTTAAGGGCCTTAATTCCCCGAGGAAGAGATCCCTGCTGTTCTCAGAATTGCGCACTTTGCAGGGGGACATTGTTTACTTACAGGAGACCCATCTTCAGAACTGTAAGCAGGGCTGGCTAAAGAGGTCCCCGTATACTGAGGTGCGGGTGGCCTCAGATGCACAGGGACGGAAGAAGCGGGGAGTGGCCTTACTATTTCATCAGAGCCTCTCTCTACAGATAGAGGAGATAAAGCAAGATACTCTGGGGAGGTGGCTTTTCCTGAATATCCGTTTAGAAGGGCACTTGCTAACCCTAGCTAATGTTTATGCTCCCAATACAGGTCAGGGGGCCTTTTTTGCACGATTGAAAGCCTTACTGGTGGATTTTGCAAGGGGTCCTATTGTTCTGGGGGGGGGGACTGTAACACGCACCTGGTGCCCCACCTGGATTCCACAAGTCGCGCTGGGGGGCGAGTGGGGGAGGTCGGCAAGAGCCCTACAACGTTTTATGCTTGACTTAGGTTTCAGGGACGTCTGGAGGGACACCCATGGAGGGGAAAGAAGCTATACGTACTACTCTCCGGTCCATCAGGTTCACACCCGCATTGACTATTTTCTATTGGATCAGCGCCTGATGGACGGGAGAGTGACGGCTGGACATGGAGCACTGACCTGGTCAGATCATGCCCCGTGCTGGCTTGCTCTTCCGGCCGGATTGTACAGTGAGCACCAACGGCTTTGGCGCCTAGATGTGAGGTTCCTACGGCGGCAGGGTGCAGTGCAGGACCATGTCCGTTTTATCACGGAATTTTTTGAGCTTAACAATTCTGGGGATGTTCCTCTCCCCACGGTGTGGGATGCTTATAAGGCTACGGCTCGAGGTCAACTCATGGCGGAGGCGGCCCGCACGCGCAACGTGTGGACGCGTGACCACGACCAGTTGGTGGAGGAGGCAACCCGCCTAGGTTTGGAGCACGCCCGAACTGGTTCGCGACAGGTCCTGCGCCAGTGGCAGACTGCTCGAGCCAATTTGGACGCGTGTTTGCAGAAAGAATTAGATAATAAGCGCCGGAAGTTACGGCAAACTTTTTATGAGCATGGGAATAAAACAGGCCGCTTCCTAGCCTTGCGTCTTTGCCAACAACAATCCGCGAGAGTGGTGCGCGAACTGCGCGACGATGAGGGACGGAAGAGGGTTATTTCCCGGGAGATACGTGATCTCTTTGCTGACTTTCTGGAGCAGCTCTATAAGGCGGAGCCCTTTGAGCGGGATCGTGTACAGGACTATTTGCAGGGGATTGGTCTGCCACATCTCTCCGACCCCGATCGGGCTCAGCTAGATTCTGAATTAACGGTAGACGAAGTGGAAACAGCAATCCGGCGTTTGAAAACTGGCAGTGCGCCAGGTAGTGACGGCTTCCCAGCAGAATATTATAAGAAGTTTCGGATACAATTAGCGCCAACCTTGACTATCTTGTTCAATGAGATCTTGGGCGGGGTCTCTTTACCACCGTCCCAGCGCGAGGCATTGATCGTAATGATACCCAAGCCTGGTAAACCACTACACGACGCGGCGTCGTACCGACCCATCTCCCTGTTAAATGTTGACATTAAAATATTTGCCTCTGTGCTGGCGGCGCGCTTGAACCGGGTCGTTCCGGGCTTGGTTCACCCAGATCAGGTTGGATTCGTGCCAGGTCGCCAGGCGGCAGACAACATTAGGCGTATGTTGCAGGTCATTCACGTAGCCCAATGGGAACCACAACCAGCCCTGCTGGTGGGGATAGACGCAGAAAAAGCTTTTGATCGGGTCGATTGGGAATACTTATGGTGTGTTCTGGAGAAAATGGGCTTCGGCTCTAACTATATCTGTTGGGTTCGTAGTCTTTATCAGATGCCCCAGGCGTGCGTTCGGATCAATGGGGGACACTCAAGACAATTCTTGCTGGAGCGGGGCATGCGACAGGGTTGCCCTCTTTCGCCCCTACTCTTTGCACTCGCGATGGAACCCTTGGCTCAGAGCTTCCGAGAACATCTGGGCTTGAGGGGAGTTCATATTGGCCCTGCGGAATATAGGATTGCACTCTTTGCGGATAACATCATATTGTCCCTGGTGGATCCGTCCACTTCCCTTCCAGTTGCGATGCAGTTGTTCGAAAGCTATGCTCGGGTATCCGGTTTTAAAATTAATTACACTAAATCGGAGATCTTGAATGTTGGGGTCCACAGGGCGGTTTGTGCGGAGCTTCAAGCAGCTTATCCTCTTCGCTGGGTGTCCGGAGCGTTACGTTATTTAGGGGTGCAGTTGACTGTGGAGCGGGCAGACCTCTTTAGGGCCAACTATGACCCCTTGCTTCGTCAGATTCGGCGGGATCTAGAGGTTTGGAATGGCCTGCTCCTTTCCTGGTTCGGGCGTATAGCCGTAGTCAAGATGGTGGTTGTTCCCCGCTTTCTTTACTTTTTTCAGGTTCTGCCGCTTCCCATCGCGCGGGCCACTTTGGCGACCTGGCAGCAGCTGCTTATGAAATTCGTCTGGCATTATCGTCGCCCACGTTTGGCGCGACAGGTTCTTTATGCCCGCACGCGTTCTGGAGGTATGGGCATGCCCAATTTACATTGGTACTATGCGGCGGCGCAATGTCGGGCGGGGGTGGAGTGGATGATTGCTGATAGCACTAAGCGATGGGTACAACTGGAAATGAACTTGGCGGGGGGAGCCGGCTTGGGAGACTGGCTGTGGCTTGGTCCAAAACTCCGCCGTGGTAAGCGCACTAGCAATCCCTATATTCTTCATACTCTCCGTTGTTGGGACCAGCACTTTCGATCTCGCGACAGGGACTTAACCCCTTTAGCCCCTATAGTAGATAACGCCTCTTTTCCGCCGGGGTTAAGTGATACAGTCTTTCGGCAGTGGGGACATCATGGCCTTAGTCGGGTCGGACAGCTTTTTGATGATGGTCAATTACAACCTTTTTGTGCATTACAAGATGAATTTGACATACCGGCCGGGCAACATTATCAATATATGCAAGTGACACACTGGGTTCGATCCAAGCTTGTTCGGCCCCAGGTTGCTCGGGCCCTGACAGATTTGGAACGTTACTGTGAGGGGTGCATACCACTAGGGGGTTCGTGGCGACCTTGTATGCCCATTTGCAGGGATCTCAATCGTGTTCTACCAGACACAGGGAACTTTGGAACTCCGACTTGAACCTCTCCTATACTGAGCAGCAGTGGGAAAGGACGGAAACTCACTTGTGGAAGAGTGCGGTAGCGATTAATGCCCGTGAAACTAATTATAAAATATTGTACCGTTGGTACATGACTCCGGCGCGGATCGCGCGCATATATCCTGGGGCGGTGGACCTCTGCTGGCATCACTGTGGGCAACGGGGTACCCTAGGGCACATTTGGTGGGATTGCCCCCACATTCGCGCCTTTTGGAGGGGTATACAATTCCAGATGCAATTGCTTTTGGGAGTGAGTGTCCCTTGGGACCCGGGGATTTTCCTGTTTGGGGCCTCGGTGCCGGGTGCACGGGCTCTGCAGCTTGCTTTACTTCGCCATGGCCTGAATGCAGCTACGTTATCCCTTGCAGCAGCCTGGAAGCGTGCCTTGGCCCCCTCCTTTCAGGCTTGGCTGGAACGGATGTGGGATATGTATGCCATGGAGCGAGGGGTAGCGGTCAGTAGGATGCGCCTGGCGCGCTTTGAGTTGGTGTGGGCTCCCTTTGTCTCTCGTTATGGTGCGTGACTGTGCTGGATAAGAGGGGGGGAATATGCAAACTTTAAAGGGAGCTCGCCCCCTGGGTGTGTCTTTTGCTCACCACCTTCCCGTGCTTGAACACTAGCAAGCCATAGTTGGGGGGGCTGGGAGGTTGGGTGGGAGGGGGTCCTGGGCTATGGAGGTTTCGGGGGGGGGGAGAAAGGGTGGTTGGGGGGTTACTGTTCCCCGTTTCCTTATTTTAAAACTGCAAAAATGAAGGCATATTGTTGAATGTTGCTGTGATCTGAAGTTATGTTATTACTGTTGCATCTTCTTTGAAGATCTTTGTGGTTTATGATTCTATGTATTCTTTGGAAGCCTTTCAATAAAAAATAAAAAAAAAAGAGATCCTAGACAAACGCTGCTGAACGACACATGGCTTTAATATATGCAACGACCTTGCATAATATACCAAAAATGTAACAGGAAAACCAAACAACAAGACTACTACTACTACTATTTAGCACTTATATAGCGCCAAGCACGCAGCGCTGTACAGACATGCATACAAGAGACAGTCCCTGCTCATCAGAGTCCAGCTCATCCGAGCTTAAAATCTAGTCACGACAAATACTATAAGGTCTTTACAATTCGGTCATAAAAGTTGAAGGGGTTAGGTTAAAATAAAGATTAGAGGCCATGATCTGAAAGCGACAGTGAAGAGGTGGGTCTTCAACCTGGATTTGAAGAGGGCCAGGGAGGGTGCCTGGCTTACAGACACAGGTAAGTTGTTCCAGGCGTAGGGTGCAGCAAGGTGAAAGGAGCGAAGTCGGGAGTTAGCGGTGCAAGTGAAAGGCCTAGACAGAAGTAATTTGTTCGCGGAGCGAAGTTCCTGATGGGGGATGTAGGGAGAGATGAGATAAGAGAGGTATTGAGGGGCCGTAGAGTGAATGCATTTATAGGTCAGTAGGAGAAGTTTGAACTGGATGCGGAATTGGATGGGGAGCCAGTGAAGCGACTTGAGAAAAGGAGTAATGTGGGCATGGCGAGGCTGGTTGAAGATTAGTCGAGCAGCATAATTTTGTATAGATTGAAGGGGGAAAGAGATGGCTCGCAGGGAGACCAGCAAGGAGTAGGTTGCAGTAGTCGAGACGAGAGGAGATTAAGGCGTGGATAAGCGTTTTGGTAGTGTGTTCGGAAAGGAAGGGGCGAATTTTGCTAATGTTGTAGAGAAAGAAGTGGCAGGTCTTAGCCACGAGCTGGATATGTGTGGAGAAGGAGAGAGAGGTGTCAAAGATAACCCCCAGATTGCGAGCCGAGGGAACAGGAAGGATTGTAGATCCATTCATGTAGATTGAGAAGGGGGGAGGAGTTGGGGGCAATGTTCCCTCTAATTTTCTGTAGGCTGTGTGCGCATAAAATATCAGCTGTGCAGCTTTTGAAGGAAGGTTAAATTTTTGTGCGCCACATAACGACACTCGGAGTTATATACTTTAAAATTTGACTACACATCAGAATACAGTATGTACACCACATTGATTGCACTAGAAAATATTGTAGAACTTGTGAAAACCGTAAATGCACAACAACTTTTAAATTTTAAGATGTCTGTGTTGTTTTCTATCAGAATCAGAACCGTAATTTTTGTGCGCTCTGTTGTAAAGTATGTGCGCTCACTCGGCGAGGTGTGTGCGCGCGCACACGCGCACAGCTTAGAGGGAACAGTGGTTGGGGGGGAAGACCAGGAGTTCAATCTTGGCCATGTTCAATTTCAGGCGGCGATGAGACATCCAGGCAGCGATGTCAGAGAGGCAGGCAGAGATCTTAGTCTGGCCCTTAGATTTAGCCAGGAACAAGTCATTAGAGACTTTTGTAAGAGCCGTTTCAGTGGTGTGTAGGGGACGGAAGCCAGATTGTAGTGGGTCCAGGAGAGCCTGGGAGGTGAGGAAGTCGAGGCAGCGGCGGCGAACTGCTCGTTCTAGTAGTTTAGATATGAAGGATAGGAGGGAGATGGGCCAATAGTTAGGACAAGTGGGATTGAGTGAGGGTTTCTTGAGGAGAGGTGTGATAACAGCATGTTTAAAATCTACGGGGACAGTTGCAGTGGAGAGTGAGAGGTTGAGAATATGAGAGATGGCGGGGACAACGATAGGGGAGATGGGTTCTAGATGGGTGGGGATAGGGTCAGAGGAACAGGTGGTGGGTTTGGAGGAGGAAAGAAGGAGTGTGGTTTCCTCTTCGGAGATCGTAGGGAAGGAGGAGAGGGTGGCAGAGTATGGATGGGGGGGAAAAGGGGGGGAGGTAGATGAGGGAGCGGGGAATTGGAGGGTAATCTTGTGGATTTTGTCATAGAAGTAGTCGGCTAGGGTTTGGGCAGAAAGGGAGGGCAGAACTGGGGGCAGGGGCACCTTGAGGAGAGAGTTGAGTGTATTAAAGAGGCGGCGAGGATCAGAGGCAAGGGAGTTAGTCAGATGGATGTAGTATTTTTGTTTGGCAAGTACTATGGCTGACTGGAAGGAGTCAAGCATGAATTTGAAGTGTAGAAGGTCTTCCGGGGAGTGGGATTTGGTCCAAGCACGTTCAGCCGAACGGGCACAGGTGCGTAAATAGCAGGCTGTGGATGAAAGCCAGGGCTGGGGAACACAGTGTCTGACAGGACGTGGGGTAGGTGGAGCAAGAGTGTCAAGAGCCGAGGATAGAGCAGCATTGTAAGTGGATACTGCCTCATCGACTTGACTTGGAGGACAAAATGGAGGAAAGAGATGGAGAAGTGATGGAGGAGAGAGTCGAGGGGTCGATATCATGGAGGTTTCTAAATAGGTCGGAGGAGACAGGGCGAGGTTGAGACAACGGGAGCTGAAGATTAAAGATTAGAAGGTGATAGTCAGATGAGGGAAGGATTGAGTTGCGGAGCTTAGAGGGAGAAGAATTAGAGAAGAGTATCAGGTCAAGGCAGTGGCCGTGCAGGTGGGTGGGGGCAGTGGAGTAAAGTTGGAGGTTAAACGAGGATGTGAGGGCGAGGAACTTTAAAGCATGGGTGTCAGAGGGGTTATCGACGTAAATGTTAAAATCGCCAAGAATAAGAGTGGGGGAAGAGGGATCCAGAAAGACGGAAAGCCAGGAGTCGAAGTCGGTGAGGAAGGTCGATTTGGATTTGTCGGGTGGGCGATAGATAACAAGAGACATCAATGGTGTTGAACAGGATTAAAAAAAACCTGAAGAGGACAAACTCCAGGCTCTCATAATCCTAGTCCACAAGGAAAACCAGCACACTAAGTGTTATGACTACTAAACCAGGGTAAGGGTTAACCCGGACTATCTGCAAATAGGTCCCATATTATTCAATGATACCTAGCTGCAGATAGTCTGGGTTGATCATTAGTCCGGTTTAGAAAACATACCCTTAAAGGTCAGCGCATTGATGGGTATGAACCAGTATTTCTCTTTTCACTTGAAAGGGCTCTCTTGGAAAGTAATTTCCTAACACATTTCCATGGGGAGAAACTGTGCATGACATGCAGAAATGGCTCATTATAAAACAGTCTGCCCCGGAGGTCACGTGATGCGAGCACGGTAGTGGCCGCATCCTGAACAAGCTCCGCTCCCCCCTTAGCTAAGCCGGCGAAAATTGACCGATTCCTACCGGAGAGGTGTGGGAGCCTTTAGAGCCACATGCATCTAAGAGCCGCAGACATTTAAATACCAGCGGTGGAAGGAGTGGGCCATGGCATCCACGGTAAAATCTGCCCGAAAAGAAAAAGAGCGGCTGGCGGGTGCGAGCAAGATGGTGGAGGCTGCTGGGGCACCGCACTCACCGAAGTCGACGGCCTTCCTTGATGAAGTGTCGGCCGCAGTAGCGGAGGCTTTGTCATCTCAATTTGCAGCACTGCACGAAAAAATGGATGGCTTGCAGACCTCAGTGGATACTCTGGGAGGTCGGCTCCGAGAGGTGGAGGAACGCTTGGGACAGGCCGAAGATGGCGCCGCAGCGTTAGCACACGAGGTAGAGGGCCTGAAGACGCAAGTTGCTCAACAAGCGGCCAAACTCGACGACCTCGAAAACCGCTCGCGCCGGAACAATTTACGGCTCATGGGTGTCCCTGAAACGGTGGCGGACAGAGACCTCCGTGAGTATTTGTAGGCCTTGGTGATGGATCTCTTGGGTGATACCGACCCCGCAGAGCGGCTCTGCATTGAGAGAGTGCACCGGGTGGGGAACGCGCAGACCCGAGATCGGAGGCCAAGGATTGTGCTGGCTAAATTCTTGCGGTTCCCCTTCAAGGAGAAAATCCTGCGGGCAGCGAGGCAGAAGGGAGACTTTACTTATGATAATGTCAAAATCTGGGTAGCGCAGGACTACTCGGTGGCTCTCAGTAAACAACGGCGAGAGTATGCACCCCTATGTGAAAAAAACTTATTGCAGCGCAAATACGTTTCTCTGTGCAATATCCAGCCCGACTACATGTCTTTCATCACAACACGCACAGAGTATTCGAGTCGGTGGCAGCGGCTGGGACTTATGTGGACCAAGTAGCGTCACAGACGCGGGAGATTCAGTCGGTTCCATAATGGACTTGGGACAGTGTCCTTGTCTATTTATCTGTCTTTGTTTAACATAGCAGGTCTCGCTGTAGGGTGAATCCAGCCGCTTTGGCGTGGGTTGCGAGGGATGGATAGCAGTGGGGGTTTACAGTGGAGCTGGCCCTAGATTTGCCGGATGTTAAGAGCTTGGCCTTGCCGCTCTTTTAGGGGGGTTGGAGTAGAAAGGTCCACTGCTAATAGCAGAGGAAGGTGTGCATTGCCTTTTGCTGCGACATGGGCCATGACGGTTCCCCCGCCTTTGTAGTCTATTTGGCTACCTGGCTCAGTTTAATGCCTGGTCATTTAAATGGGCGGTTTCATGCTTGCACTGGGACCTTAGGGGCCTTCATGTCTTCTCAGGGGGGCCTGTAGGGTACCGTGGGACGATATCAGCTAGTGTGCTTGGCCCCTGAGTGACAATACGTAGGGCGTGTTGGCGCTCCGTGGCTCTGCACATATTTTGGTTTATAGCTGTCACTACCTCTGAGTTAACCTACGGTGCCTGATAGTGCCGATGTTCTCTATTTTTCATGGGATTTCATTTTTGATTGTGTCGTTGTAATTTACTCCTATGTCGTGATATGTTTTACTGGGCTGTTGATCTGGGGAATATCTTAAGTCCCGAACCTTTTTGTGCAAGCCCCGCGGGGGGTGGTCTACTTTGGGTAGTTTATGGCCTAGGGCCCGGGTGGGCGGGGTTTGCTCTCGTAGTGAGTGGGGGGTGAGGAAAACAGGGGTGGGCATGGCCTTATTTAGCCGAGGGGGGAGCGGGTGGAGCTCAGTGGGACCTCAGCAGTCTCTCTCAAAGGAGGAGAAGGGAGGGAGGCTTAAGGTTAGAAGTGGTGGGAGGGGGGGGGGATTTGAGGATTGAGTGGGGTGTGGATATGGATGATAGGGGACTGGTGGAAGGGGGGGGGGAGAGCGGGGGAAGGGGGGGAGGGGGTGTGTGGCTGCTACAACCAGGGAGTGGAATAAGCTATTTAACACTATGGGGGGAACGCTAAGGAACTACAGCGGAGGGTGGGGAGAGACTCTAGGCTGGGGGGGTCTCTCCTTGGAGAAGCGGAAAGTACCAAATCGGCATAAAGGTCAAGAGCAGCCGTATGCATGGTGAGGATTATATCATGGAATGTTTGTGGTTTAGGAACGCCTATTAAGAGATATAAATTACTTAAGGCCCTGGCTAGACAGCGGTGTGACATTGCGCTACTCCAGGAGACTCATCAAACAGCAGAGGAACATGCAAAACTCGCCCAGGACTGGGTGGGTCAGGTCTGGGGGGCTCCTGCAGTGGGAAAGAAGGGGGGTGTAGATATTTTAGTGCATAAGAGATTGCGGTTCACATTACTTAAACAGGTTTCTGACCCTCGCGGACGTTTTCTTTTTTTACATGGAATGCTGGATGATCGGGAGGTCATCCTGGGCGATATCTACGGCCCTAATGGACCGGACCCTGATTTCTTTAATTATATAGCAGCAGAAGTCGAACAAATGCCAGATGTCCCCCTCGTTCTAGGTGGTGATTTTAATGGAGTCTTCGAAACTGATTTAGATACCTCGCGGGAGTCGTGTACTCGGGAGAGACAGGTGTTATCTAAGATTATGCAAAGACTTCGTTCTAGACTTCATCTGGTTGACCCCTGGCGCTTACTGCATCCCACTGAAAAAGATTTTACCCATGTTTCCTGGGCACGAGGTACTAGTGCTCGCATTGATTATGTCTTAGTCTCAGCGGCTCAGTTTGCACGTATCGAGAACGCTCAGATCGGCCCGCTTGAGATATCTGATCATGCCATGGTTTGGACTGAGTGGCAGGGAAGCGGGGGACAGGACCCCGCTCGCTTGTTGCGGTTCCCTCTTGATTTATATAAGGACGCTCAATTTCGGCAGTTTCTATGTGGCAGATGGCGGGAATTCGAGGAGAACCATAAAGGTCACCAGGATGATCCTGAATTGGTGTGGGAGACGGCCAAAGTGGTTCTCCGAGGAGATATCATTGGTTATGTAGCTCGGAGGCGCAGATTGTTGAATGCGCAGATTATTCGACTTGAACAACAGGTAGCCCGTGCGAGACGCCTGGCCGGGCGTTCCCCCACAGCCCAAAACAGAAAAAGCTGGTGGGAACTTCAGGTTGCGCTGAATACACTGCTGCATCAACGGGCTAAGAAGTCTTTACTTTATTATAAACACAAACTGTATTGCTTTGGGAACAAGCCAGGCAAATTGTTAGGGAGATGCCTGCAAGGGCAGAGAGGCACGCGGCTAGTGGCTGCCCTCAGAGATGGACAAGGGAAATTGCATAGTAGTAAAAGTGAGATTAGTGTCATCTTTAAAGACTTTTTCCAAGCTCTTTACCAGGCAGAAGAGATCGACCCCATCTGTATGGCCGATTATCTTAGTAAGTTAGATTTACCTCAGGTGACAGAGCAACAACGGGCTCTCCTGGACCAACCTATTACCGTACAGGAAGTACAGAAGGTAATTTTGAATGCGACATGTTATAAAGCACCCGGCCCCGACGGCTATCACTGATCTATCCCTTTTCAGAAAGGCACTCAAATCCCACCTCTTCCCCCAATATTACTTGACCAACTAACCAATCTTAATCACTACCCAAACTAAGAACAAATCCTGTTATGTATACTTGTAAATACTCTTGTAAATACTCTTGTAAATAGTTGCAGTAATGACGTCCCATGTTTTATCCAAGTTCTCTGACCTTGTTCTCTGTAAAACCTAACAGTTTGTTGTTATGGTATGTTGTTATATTGTGAACCGCGCTGATTCTGAATAGAGCGGTATATAAGAGCCTGTAATAAATAAATAAATAAATAAAGATACTGTCTGAGGGGGTCAGTCCGGTACTAGCGGGGACTTATCGGCAACGGGTGGGAGGAGGTGGTTGATGCTGGGGGGAGAATCAGGCTTATATTACCCTGATTCCTAAGCCGGGTAAGGACCAACTACAGGCTTCGTCTTACCGGCCTATTTCTTTATTAAATTATGATATGAAGCTTCTGGCAAAAATATTAGCAGACCGACTGGCAGTTGTTCTCAGTGATTTAATACATGACTCGCAGGTTGGGTTCGTTAAGGGTCGATATGCGGTACGCAATCTGCGTAAAATTTTAACATCTTTAGAGTGGGTGCATTTGCATGGCCTGCCCTCGTTACTGGTGAGCTTTGACGCTGAAAAAGCGTTTGACAGGGTTAACTGGCAATATCTACATTATTTATTGCCGCGCTACGGATTGGGAACTTCTTTTTGTGAGATGGTGCATAGTCTTTATGAGCAGCCTACAGCGCGCGTGCTGTGTAATGGAGTTTTATCTGATGCATTTGCCCTTCATCGGGGAACTCGACAGGGGTATCCGCTGTCTCCGCTGTTATTTGTACTGGCTCTGGATCCCCTGATCCGAAGTGTAGAAGTGACCAGGGAGATAGGAGGAGTGGTGGTGGGTGACAGTGAGTTCAAAATATCTGCCTTTGCGGATGATATGCTGGTACATCTAACTACGCCCCGAGAGTCTCTTGAGAGATTAATGCGGGAGTTCCGGCTTTTTGGTAGTTTCATTGGTCTTCGAATTAACGAAGACAAATCAGAGGCTCTTGACGTGTCGGGTCACCTACGTGGGCACTGGCCGGGGGAATTCCCTTTGAAATGGGCAGATCGGAGTTTTGTGTACTTAGGGATTGTCTTAACGCGGTTGCCCCAAGAACTGTATCACAGTAACTTGGAAAGGATCTTGACTGGCATGAAAACTCAGATGAGAGCCTGGCAGCCCCTCCCGTTGTCTCTGTTGGGGAGAGTAGCTGCTGTGCAAATGGTTATCTTACCTCGAATCCTGTATTGGTTGCAGACCCTACCAGTTTGGCTGTGGAAGCGTGATCTACGTAGAATAGAATCTGAGATTCAGCGGTTTTTATGGAGGGGAGCCCGAGCTCGTATTCCGATGGCGCGAATGATTGGTTCATGGCGTAGTGGGGGTATTGGTCTCCCAGATTTATGGTTGTATGCCCTGGCCTGCCAGGCACGACATGTGGGGGACTGGCTGGGTGGGACCAGTGTTTTCACCCCCCGACAATTAAGAGTCGGCGGCGATGGCTCCCTTATCTTTGCTGGGGGTTTTGCACGCGGACCTTGCTCAATTGCCGGTCGGTGCTAAGCGGAGCTTGCTGATATCGGCGGCTCGCCGTACCTGGCAGCAATTGAATAGTTATTGGAATCGAAATTGGCGAGTTTCGTGTTGGTTACCTATATGGGGGAATGCTAACTTCTCGCCAGGGTCTGAAGCTGTTGGATTTTATCGGTGGCGGGAGAAGGGGATACGTACTCTAGGGCACACGGTAGGATTGACGGGGGCCTGCAAATCGTTCCGGGAATTGAGTATTGAGTATGAATTACAGCCCTCTCACTATTTTACATATTTGGAGCTCTCTCATTATGTGACTTCTTTACCTAGGGAAGAGCTTGCGGTGGAGCGTTCCGCGCAGCTTATAGAATTTTTTGGCCTTGGGGAGGAATCCCCGCCCTCGATTGCCGGACTGAAGAAGCGGCTTGCGAGCCTTCGGGTAGCGCCGAGCTATGGTAACTTGGAGCGGACCTGGGCAAGGGAGCTGGGGTCGGAGATACCGGTGGGGTCCATCCAAAAGGCTTTGGGACGGATTGCCAGGCTGGTTGAGGGAGCCCGCTGGCGGGAAATTCAATTTAAGGCCTTAACTCGGGTACATTTTTCACCTCGACGAGCCTTGCGGAGTCACTTGACACAGGACGGGTCGTGCCCGAGATGTTCAGAGCCCCTGGCCGATTTAGCCCATATGTGGTGGGTCTGTAAGCGACTTCACCCCTATTGGAGGCGTATTCACCTTTATTTAGTGGAATTGTTACAGCAACGCTTCCCGTGGTCGGGGTCCTTGGTAGTGGTGGACAATTTGCCACAGTCTTGCCCTATTGGTAGGAGTGCCCGCCTCTTGGTGCGAAAGGCGTGCCTGGTGGGGAAGGGCCCCATTCTGCGTCGATGGCGGGAGCAACTCCCACCGACTTTCCTGGAGTGGCACAATAGCTTCCACCAGCTGATGTTGGCGGGCTAGGAGCCATGTAAAACGCTGGACCACCTTCATGCTTGTTTGGGAACCTTACATTCAGCAGGTGGGACCATACTGCAGGAATACAATATTGCAAGTGGGCCTCTAGAGCATTGGGTGTATAGGCGAGGCCTTAAGGGATAGAGTCTGTTACTTCCTCTCGTAGCTAGTTCCTTGGACCTAGTGGATTTGTTGAATGTGGCATGCCGCTTTGGGTGGGGGAGGGGGGTTATGGAGGTGGGGGGTTGAAGCTCAAAAAAGTATAAAATATTGGTTCTATTTCTGTTCTCCTTGGCTATTGTTTATGCGGGTTCATTTGTGCCTTGTCCTGCGGCGGGGATAAGAGTACACCCTGCCGTGGGCCTTGTTGTTTGATACTGTATTGCCTGTTACTTGGTGTTGAACCATAAATAAAGTTTATTAAAAAAAACAGTCTGCCCCATATGCTGGTAAATCTTCATGTGTATGAAAACTCTACCTGCTGTTTGAGGTGGTATTCCGGGGGGGGGGAGGGGGGGTGTAAGAAACTATCATAAAGAATAAAATTACTCAGCATGTAGATAGTCATGGCCTAATGGGAGACAGCCAACATGGTTTTAGACAAGGAAGATCTTGTCTTACTAATCTATTATGTTTTTTTGAAAGTGTGAATAAACAGGTGGACAAAGGTGAGTCGGTTGATATAGTGTATCTGGACTTTCAGAAAGCCTTTGACAAGGTCCCTCATCAGAGACTTTTGCAAAACTAAAGAGTCATGGGATAGGAGGCAGTGTACTACTGTGGATCAGGAACTGGTTAAAAGATAGAAAGCAGAGGGTTGGGCTAAATGGCCAATTTTCCCAATGGAGAAAAGTGAATAGTGGTGTACCCCAGGGATCTGTGCTGGGTCCGCTGCTTTTTGATATATTCATAAATGACCTGGAAAGTGGAATAACGAGTGAGGTTATGAAATTTGCAGATGACACAAAACTATTTAAAGTTGTTAAAACCCAAGAGGATTGTGGAAAATTGCAAGAGGATCTTGATAAATTGGAAGACTGGGCATCAAAATGGCAGATGAAATTTAATGTGGCACAAGTGCAAAGTTATGCACCTAGGGAAGAACAACCCAAACTATGGTTACACGATGCAAGGTTCCACAATAGGAACCACCACCCAGTAAAAAGATTTAGGCGTCATTGTGGATAGCATATTAAAACCCTTAGCCCAGTGTGCAGCGGCAGCCAAGAGAGCAAATAGAATGCTAGGTATCATAAGGAAAGGAATGGAAAATAAAACAAAAGATATTATAATGCCTCTATATCGTTCCATGGTGAGACCGCACCTTGAATATTGTGTGCAATTCTGGTCGCCGTATCTTAAAAAGGATATAGCGTTATTAGAAAGGTTCAGAGAAGAGCCACCAAAATGGTAAAGGGGATGGAAGGATACTCCTATGAAGAAAGGCTAAAAAGGTTAGGGCTCTTTAACCTGGAAAAGAGATGGCTGAGGGGAGATATGATAGAAGTCTATAAATTAATGAACGGAGTGGAACGGGTAAACGTAGATCGATCGTTTACGTTATCAGAATATAGAAAGACTAGGGGACATGCAATGAAGCTACAAGGTAAACTATTTAAAACTAATAAAAGAAAATATTTCTTCACTCAACGTGTAATCAAACTCTGGAATTTGTTACCGGAAGGATGTAGTAAAGGCTGTTAGTGTAGCTGGGTTTTAAAAAGGTTTGGATAAGTTCCTGGAGGAAAGGTCCATAAACCATTATTAAGAAGGGACCCAGGATATCAATGCTTGACCCAGTACAAGCATTGCGGAACCGGTGTCTTTTGTGGAAACTGCTAGGTACGTATGACCTAGATTGGCCACTGTTGGAAACAGGATACTGGGCTTGATGGACCTTGGTCTGACCCAGGCATATCTTATATGTTTTTATGTACACACATACTTGCTATTGTTCAAATTCTCAAGCAGAAAGACTGTGCACCTCAGAGTGGCTGCAAATGTGAGCAATTCATTTTCCTGGGGTGATTTTCAAAGTGGAAGTATGCACTTTAAAGTTCGAAAACCCAACACACAGAAAAGGAAAGTACGCACGCATTTTTTACTCGTGTAAAGTTATAAATTCTCACCACCACCAGAGGGCAAATTTCAACTTCACCATGGTGTTTGCACACTACCCTTGCATACTCCCTTTGAAAATCCCATAATGGGATAAAGAAATCCCTGCAATGCTTTACCAAGCCTGCGCTAACCCCTATCCCGATGCTCCCCCTTCCTCCCCCCACAGAGAGGGGGAAGAGAAGAGGATTTTTGCTACATGTAAATCCTTTTTGGAAAAGTGCCCCTTTAATGTCAGACCAAGATAATAACTGTTGCAGTCCAGGGCTCAGTTCACATGCACCTCTGGATCTGTAGCTATTGCTTTTACAGAGAAACAGCAACCACAAGTCAAGAAATGGAATGGGTAGCAGAGAGGTAGAATTGGGTCTCTGCCCATCCATTCTGGCTTGGACTAAGTGATCTGTTAATGTTTCTTCAATCCATGCTGTAAAACAAAGATGCCAAGCTAGCCAGGGGCCCAGGGGGGAAGTCTTGGTTTGGAATTTATATTCCAAAGCAGTGCAGTCTTAGTAGTCCTCAAGTCTACCCATTGAAATCAGTGCTACAATTCCCATAATGAATCAGGATGGGGTTGTTGTAAATCCAGGACTGGTCCAAAATCTCCCTCTTAGAGCTGCATAACATGGCCATTCTACTGTGTAATACATAGAAGCCTCAACTGACATGATCTATTCTCCTTCCACTTTGTCATTAATATTAAATCAAAACACAAACCAACATTTGTAAGCCGGGTTCCCTTAATTGTACAGTTTTGAACCAACCAGCCTACGAAGAGGCGCTTTCTTTCTGTCTCTCTCTAGAAGTAGCCATTCTATTCTACTGTAAAAAAGGTGCTCTTTTCATGTTTCAGAGGACCTCTCATCAGACGCAATATCATCTCGTCGCCACTGTTCCCTCTAAGCTGTGTGTGTGTGCACGCACACACCTCGCCGAGCGAGCGTACATACTTTACAACAGAGTGCACAAAAATTAGTTCAGATTCTGATAGAAAACAACAGACGTCTTAAAATTTAAAAGTTGTGATTGTAATTACTAGAAATTTTCCGCTTCATTTAGTAATCGTCTATTTTCATTTAATTTGATTAAAATCAATGTGGTGTACATACTGTATTCTGACGTGTAGTCAAACTTTAAAGTATATAACTCCGAGTGTCATGTGGCGCACAAAAATTTAACCTTCCTTCAAAAGCTGCAAAGCTAATATTTATGCGCACACAGCCTACAGAAAATTAGAGGGAACATTGCTCGTCGCTGCCTGATAAAAGCACTGCAATAATAAAAAATAAATAAATAAAAATGAGCTATTTTCCCTGAGCAAAGTAATCCCAGCTTCGTTGCCATGGCACCAGACGTCTCTCATGTCTATTCATCGACCAGACGGGGTCCTTCTTGGTTTCTAGCTTTCCAGCTCTGTGCCTGAATTTTGTTCCTTCATCGGGAAAGGTGGCAGTTTGAAATTGGTTTAGGTCTATTGGTTCTTCAGGGGAGGGGAGAGAAGAGGTCAACAGCTCCTTTGTGCGACCTCTGACTCTGTCCCAAAACACTGAAGCTGCCAACATTACACAATGCAGAAGCAGCAGTCAGGAAATTCAGTATCTGAGCTTTCGTTTTTTTCTCCTTTTCTTTATTTTCCACTTTATGCAAATGTAGCTAGGCCATCCTGAAGGGTATTATACAGAGTCAATGACTCAAAGCACCGCCTCCTTGGTGGTCCTGAGAAGCTTTTTTCTTCAACAGATCAAAGAAACTGGAGCTATGACTTAAAAATATAGGATAATACAAGGAGAATTACAAAAGTCCCAAAATATATTTTTTAAAGACTTGGTAAAAAGCTAAAGTAAAAGGTACATAAACCTCACAAAGTCCCCAGGCTCCAATAGTTTTCTCTCCTATAGCAGTGAAAACTCATTAAGCAATGCTTAGCTATTTTAAGACAAATAAAACAGAGTCCCCCCAAAAAACAGAAAGGCCCAAGTTATAATTCAAATACAAAGTATCTCTCTGTTTCAGTGCTCCAACATTCTTTATATGATTTTTAGCTGCCTTACTACCGGAGGTCTTATTGTATTTGAATTATAGCTATTTTAAGAGACAAATCTTAATCAGAATTTTCAGGTGTTTTACCATCAGGTCAGATGTGTAAATAAAACAAACTCTGTAGATATGTCATAACGAATTAATTATGAAATGGAGGTGATAGATGTACTGTTCCTTGTCTATGTTTAAAGTACATGTTTAGAGATGCTCTCTCAGGGTGACCATACACCTTGAAGACTTTGCCTATGGAAGAGACCTTAGTAAACCCAAAAGCTGCATCAAAAGAAAATTTGTTAGCTTTGTAAAGAGAACTCATCACAGATCAATTTGCTAATTTTCTTTCAAGTAATTTTATCCATATAACCATGGGGGAAAGAACGAGAAACTAGACTTGGATCTGGACAGTAATGTTGCCCTGTCAACACAAGTATTTCAATTCTGTATTTACAGAAAAGCACAATTTACTAAACACCATCATTTTGCCTGTAATACGCTACCCATCATGCAAAAGCAAACGGTAGCATTTAGAGATGTGGGCATACGCAGAAGAACATATTCTAGCAGGAAGGCCTTGGAAGATGCACAATGAATTAAGAGCTCACTGCGGGCTGTCGGCACTTGGAGAATCCTGAGCTAAGCAGTGGAGCTCAAGCATCTCCAGCCATCTCAGTCTCAAGGGCTCGCAGAGTACCTGCCAGTGCTTAAGAAGTGGTCTGTAATTAGATTTCTAAGAAAGCCGAAATGAAGAGCATATCTATAGCCAAGGAACGATGATGTGCTCTGTGAGCAGATTAGGGAAAAATGACAGTAATGGGGAGCTAGCTGATTAATTTGCAAAGTTCCTTCTAGGTCGCTGGTTCATGATTGGGGGAGGGGCAGAGAGAAAGAAATTGAGAGTAGAATAGTGAGCGTGTGTGTGCGCACATGAAGGGATTTTAGAGGGGTTGTGTGTATGATACACATCCTAGAAAGGTGTATAGAGGCATACAGGGGTGCACATGCATTCTGAAGATGGAAAGCTACATTTCAGCATTTACAGGACTAAACACAGTAAACTGTGATAATGACCCATCTGGCATGGCCTACCAGTGTTTTGTCCAACACAGCATCAGTATTTAGAAAGCTTGGGGGCAGGGCCGAAGATTGGTCTGGTTGGTCCCTCCAACCAAAATGTGTTCCGCTGCCCCTGGAGAGATGGATTATCGTTCTTTGCAAAGACCTGCTGGAGGGAGTGCAGCTCTACAAATCTAATCAGAAATGTATTAAATAAGTTCAATAGAACGGCCTCACCTACCGCTTCCTCCTTGAACTTTATTTTTGCAGATGTCAGTGGTGGTGAAGAGGGTGACAGGCTTAGATTGTATCCATAGCCTCCTGCAAACTTAAAAATCTTTCAGAGACCACATGATGAAGGCCAGTACTTATCCTGTAGCTTTCAAAAATCATTTGTCGTTAAGTGTCCTTTTCGGGAATCTCGGTGTCCTCTACATTTGCAGAAACAAAAGACTCAACGTGGCATTTTAGAAGGGACTTCTAGAGCAGAACATCCCAAAACTGGGGAAGTGGAAGCAGTGTCTTCTGAAATCGCTCCATCTCCACCCCAAAAAATGGACATCCCAGTAGAGATGAGCCCCGTGCAGACAGCATGGCTGGATACTTGCACAGATGTAAGCCATTTTAGAAATGTGGACATCCCCGAAGTGCATGCCCCCAGAACCGGGTACTTGGATGCCCTGGTCTGGGTAGGTCAGAAGAGGAGTATCTGTGTTATGAGACTAGTACGTCCCACCCTGCCATTTCAGATACTCAGACATGCAGCAGTGGGTATATGTTTGAAGAAAGTATTTATGTGCAGGTTTCTTTGGCAAGGACATATTAACCACAGCGATGTAAGCGCATTTTGCTCTTCCCCCTGGAAGTGTTGCAGCCATGAAATGAGCGCTCTTTTGCACCTTATTTGTGATCAGGAGCAGGTATAGACATGGATGCCTCAACAACCAGAGTCAGCAAGCGTAAATTCCCTTGTGCCATTCTCCAATCACACCACAATGTGCATTCTCCCTTGCTCTGCTCAGGGCACACTTCCATGACATCCCTGTGCTACCTGGTCGTTATCATGCCAGGGATCATCTATATTCCTGGCTTTCTAAAATAGCTCTGGGGATATCTCCAAGATTTGCATGTCTGTCTATGTGCCTTTTTTCAGAAATCCAACTCAAGCAAGCATAATTACTCACCTGTAACAGGTGTTCTCCGGGAACAGCAGGCATCAGTCCTCAAATATGGGTGACGTCGGTGCCGATGGAGACCTCACGGAGCACTTCCCCAGCTTTCAAAGAAAGCCTCCTCGCCCCCCTTCTCTTTAATATTTTTCTAGCCCCTCTTGCCCTCATAATTCAACAGTTTGGTATTTCTGCGTATTATTACGCAGACGACATTTTTCTCCTGCATCATACAAGCTCTCTTTCTCCAGACATTGCCCCTCTTAATCTTCGTCTCACTGCTATTGCCTCATGGTTCTCTTCTAATTTTCTTCATGCCAACCCCGCTAAATCCTTTGCTATCTGGTTCACGTTCGGGAGCCCCTCCCCTGCCTGTGCCCCCTCTTTTTCCTCCCAGTCCATTCCTCTTGTCTCCTCACTCCGGTACCTGGGTGTTATTCTTGATTCTTCTCTTTCTTTCACAGCCCATATTTCCTCCATTGTTCAACGTTCTTTTCTTTCCCTTAGGCAGCTTCGAGCCATCCGCCCCTTTCTCTCCTCCTCTGCTCTGGCAACCCTTCTCCTCTCTTTAGCATTTGACCTCCCACCCTTGTCCTCCCCTTCCCCCTCTGTTCCGTGATGTTATACTGTAATTACTAAACTGGTTTGCTTTCTTTCTTTCCTTTTTCTCCCTTTTCTGTTTTTAACTGGCGTTCCTTTTCTTTTTCTCGCAGCCTTATTTTTAAATTGGATAAGGTTTTTATTGTAAACCGCTCAGGTGCCCATGGTGTTGGGCGGTATATCAAGTTTTATTAAACATAAACATAAACAGTTACTTACCTGTAACAGGTGATCTCTGGGAACAGCAGGAATAAGTCTTCACATATGGGTACGTCGGTACCGACGGAGTCTGTGCGGGAACGCTTCCTAGCGTCCAATCAAAGAGCTTTTGGAAGCATCCCACCACGCCTGCGTGCTGCCTTCTCGCCTTTCCCAACTGCCTCTCCTCAGTTAAGTTTTAAAGCTGAGACAAAGAGAGAGAGAGGAGAGGAAAGGAAAGATAGATAGAGATACAACTCCTGGGGAGGTGGGTGGGTTGTGAAGACTTATTCCTGCTGTTCCCAGAGATCACCTGTTACAGGTAAGTAACTGTGCTATCTCCAGGAACAAGCAGGAATGAGTCTTCACATATGGGGGACTCCCAAGCTGAGATGCCTGGAGTCCGAGCATGTCATAGGTTAGAACATGCTATTTCCCACAACACCAGGCATCCTGAGGATGGAGGGTAGGAGTTGAAGAAAGAAGATGCTGTGGAACAGCTAACCTAGCACAGGACTGCAGAAAAAGGGGTCCATGTGTGGATAATGATTGTTATCAATGATATTGCAAAGAATATTGCAATATGGACCTCCGCTAACAGGATTTCATAGAAGTATGGAGGTTCATGGATCTACTGCGAAGCCAGTAGAGGAACCGTGAAGAGGACCTCACTGAAAAGTGGAGGTAAGAAACCTGTAGGAAAAACAGAGGAGGTCAGAATCCTGAAAGGTAACAGGCACCCCTGGTAGGAAAAACTTGGGTAGTACAATAACGGTGGGCCTTCAGCAGAAGGCAGTATGACAAAAACCGAACTCTTTTGGCAGCAGAGTGGCTCACTCGTAGAACAAAAGAGAAAGGCTAACCTATTTGGACAAACAGGCACAGTCCTTGTGGGGAGAAAGGGTATGGGAACCCCTTGTATCCCAAAAGAAAAGACAAACGCTGGAAGCGTTAGAGCCTGTGATTAGCTGAAGATCCGCAATGTCTCTCCTAACTGGAGTCAGCTAGGAGAGACATTGGGACAAGGAGAGCTTCAGAGGTATCTAAACCGTAAGGTCATGGTGAAAGTTGTTAACTACCACCGAAGTGGTTGTGGAACCCTAAAAACATGCTGGATAGCATAAGAATGGGTAAAGCCCATCTGTCAGAATCATATAGCTATATGAGCCTGGACAGTCATGTAGATAAATACATATCTACCCATAGTAAAAATCTCGAGATATAGATATATAGATAGATAGATAGATAGATATAGATAGATAGATATAGATAGATAGATATAGAAATAGAAATAGATATATATATACATATCATATAGATATGGAAGAATATATCTATAGTGAGATATGAAGGGCATAAAATACACACAAATGATAGGCATAGACATCTGTAAGATGTATGCTATAGGTATGAATATTATATATATATATATATATATATATATATAGGCCTCTATATGGGAGTCTGCAAAAAAAACCAGACAGAGATATGCCTACACAAATGGTATTCATATAGGAAAAAGAGGAAAGGAAAGATTCATCTAACAACAAGAAGGTGGAACCTACTTGAGAAGATATATAGAGAATCAATTTCCACTGGTTATGAGCTACAGGGATGCTAGGTAGTGGAATAACCAGGATGGTTACGTGAAAAGCAGAGGATGATGTCAGTCTGCAGCCAGCAAGTCCCGAGTATTCTAGAACTCTAGTCTGGTAAGTGAACAGAAGACGCATAAAAATGAGATACCATGCTGACCTGCTTAAGGGCAAAAAGGTATCATGCGTTCTTACCATGAGGACGAGCTGGAAGGAGAAAACATATTCCCAGTTGGAAATACTATGGACCAAGCAGGGAATTAGCAACTCCTTAAGCTTTCACGGAAGAGGAGGCCTATGTCCTTTATATTAAAAGGAGAACTTTTCTAGTCATGGGAGACATGACTGAAAAAGCCTTTTTTCAACCATCTAGTATAGCTGTTAGAGAAAAAAGCCCCCCATGCTCTCTAGCAAGGGCCCATAGTGGAGAGCTTCTTTGTAGAATTGCAGAGAGCATGATGCAGGAGAAAGAGGAGACAGAACTGGCTGCAGGAGAGCCAGTACTTATGTCAACTATGCTGCCAAACCCAGGGAAATGGAGATGGCAGAAAGAGAAGACAATCCAACAAGGTTGTAGTGAAAAGAATTCCAAGACAGAAGATAGCACTGACTTGGAGCCACTACTAAGACCAGTCAGAATGTTAGTGGAGGACAGATCTGGTTGCTGAAGGACAAGAACCAGTGGTCCAAACATAAAGGCTCCTGCACTGGCAGCTGCTTGCCAGACAGCAGAAGAATGGTACTGTTCAAAAACAGAAAGAACAGACAGAACAAGAGTAGAAAACTCTGGCCATGTCTGATGAACTGCTGCAAGGTAAGAGTGAAGAAGAGGAGTCAACTCAGAGAAGAGAACTCCGCACTGGAAAAGTAGCAAAAACTAGAGAGGCTGAAGAAAAAGCCCTCTAGTGAAGGAATACCGCTCTTACAGAGGAAAAACCCTGGTAAGAGGGTAAAAAGAATGGAGCTGAAGGAGACTTACAAAATGGTAAGTCTATAGAAAGGGAAAAAACATGCTGGCACAGGAAACTATCGTTTGATAGTGGTTGGACCTCTTTCCCTAGCAGGAAGAAGAGGAGAACCCTGTGATCTAGAAGCATGAACATCCTGACAGCTCATATAACATAGAAAGAATGGATGTCTTTGGGAAGAGATCCATATTTAGGATTTAGAATGACAGCCGTGGATTGCTGCTATTGAGAAGAAGTAACTGTAGATTCTAACCCCAAGAGTCACAAGCATCTGATGATGATTAATCAGAAACCCTGTGGTTGCTGGGTTTGCTGAGCCTGGTGAGAGGTTGGATTCTTCAGATCAGGACGATGCTTCCCCTGTTTGGGAACATCTGTATGATGGGCAAGTGATGAATAAAACCTTCTTCTCCTGTGGGAAGAAAGTTTGGTAGGACATTTCCTACCTACTGGGACAGAAGAAGGTATAGAACAACCCTTAGGAACAGGTAAATCAGTGGACAACTGAGTAACCTGACATAAAGACTCCTTGTTGAAAAGGTTTTCTCCAGTGCAAGGAGTATGTCCCAGTCTTTGTTGTGCCCATTTGTCCAAATCTGAAGCTTGGAGCCAGGCTCTACATCGTGCCCCTATAGCTGTAGCAGAAGTCCTTCTAACAGACTCAAAAGAGTCTAGAGAAGCACGAGAAAGAAACCAAGAGATATTCTGGATATGTTTAAGCAATGAGGAATAGTCTGTACTCTTGGAATCTGGAAGGAAAGGAGTCAAAAGATGTAATTGCTTTGTGACCTCCTCAAGAGATAGACTCATATAAAAAATATATGAGAGAATTCTTGCAGAAAGCATAGATGTCTGGAATGTTTGACGTCCAAAGGCATCTAGTGTCTGAGACTCACGACCTGGCGGATAAGAAGAGTGCTTTTTCTTACTCTGTACCCGCCTCATTGCTGATTCCACTACTATGGAATGATGAGGAAGCTGAGTCTTTTGAAACCCTGGAGAGGGGGGCACCTGATATAGGAGATCAGTTGCTCTGGAAGGTGGGGGTACCCTTAAAGGTGTTTCCCACATTCCTAGAAGGAGATCCTGCAAGGAATGATGCAAAGGAAGCATTACGGTCTCTTTGGCTTTGGTAGAAAGAGAGCCTTGTGCAGGATCATGTCCTGAGATAGGAATGGCAAGGGATCTTGCTATATCCCGGAGGAAACTCTGAAAAGAGGGATCCCCAACAGGAATCCCCCTTGGACAGGTTAGATCTGAAGAACTAGCCTGAGCACCGACAGAGGTATCCAAATACATAGGAATAGAAGATCCTGCACAGTGCAGTGTGGAATGCTGAAGGGATGGTCGCCGGTACTGGCTGTCAGGAGCAGCGACCGTCATTACCCCATTGTCCATGCCAGGTATCGACTCCAAGCTTGGTATAGAAGGGAGCGATCCTGTTGAAAAAAGCCTGGCAGGAGTTGGCCACGATGCTACTGTGGATACCGGTACTGATGCCAGTACCGGTACCAAATGTCGGAGTCGAGCCCGACAGCAACATCGGAGCAGTCATCGGTGACAGTTCAATCGGCACCGAGGTAACTGAGAACCTGCGGTTGGTATCCTCGGTACCGAGCCATCGGTATCGATCTGTGTCAGTACCAAAACGTATTGGTACCCAGTCTTCCAGACTAGAGATCGATTCCAGACTCGGCATCGAGGGCAGAGAGCCTGATAAGCGAAGCATGGAAGGCACCGACCGTTAAGGTAATGAGGACATCGGTACCGATTTCGGTACCGTGTCTGATACCAGTGAAGGAAGGTCAACCAGTTGCAACTCAATCAGCCTCGGGGGAACCGAGAGTTGCGGATCCGAATCATCGGAACCGAGCCTTCGGTACCGCCGAGAGCCGGTACCAAGGCGAGTCGGTACCCAGTCCTCCAGACTGGAGATCGATTCTAGACTCGGCATCGAAGGAAGCGAGGCTATCGATGCCCGTCTGGAGGGTACCGATGTCAGAGGTAGTATCGGTGCTGGTACCGATAATGGAAAGTCAGTCTGGAGTGTATCCACCGGTCCCGAAGGTACCGAGGACGCCAGATGACGATCCCTGGTGAGGAGTGTTTCATCCAACACCAGTGCCGATGCCGGGGTATCGGTACCGCTCGAAGCGGATGCCACCACCGGACACGGCTGAGGTATGTTCTGTGAGGGGTGAACCTCAGGAACAACCTGAAACCCCTTATATGCTTTGGAGACCGAAGACTCCCGCCGGGGTTTTGAAGCCAGTGGTCCCTCGAGGGCAAGGCCGGAGCCGTCTACATGCTGTGCATGAGACCTACCACTCGAGGGCTGGCTAGTCTTAATAGACTGTTTGTGGGTTACCTGATCCTGTGTAGAAGAAGGGGACGGTGCCCCGAAGTTGGAGGGCAACCGTGTATCGAGGGAACCTCGATGTTGAAGACTCTTCTCACCAAACTGTTGTCAGGACCCAAGCAGGGTAGACACCGACTTAGAGGGTCTAAAACTAAAGTTGTACCGCCACAGTCTGAACATATCTTGGAGAGAGTGGCCGGCGGTTCCATGAAGGAAAAAGAAGAGGCCTTTAAGGCCTAAGAACCCGTGGGAAACTATGAAGAAAAAATATCCTGTGGAAAAGGAAGATTTTACAGAAAAAGAAAAGAAAACACCGGCGGTACCAGTGGCGTCGGGAAGACAGCCGCGACCACAAGAAAACTAAAGAAATAAAACAAGAATTTTCTGCGGTGACAGGAGGATGTCCGGCCGGCTCCGCGGAAAAACGAAAACTGAGGAGAGGCAGTTGGGAAAGGCAGGAAGGCAGCACGCAGGCGTGGTGGGATGCTTCCAAAAGCTCTTTGATTGGACCATGGGAAGCATTCCCGCGCAGACTCTGTCGGTACCGACGTACCCATATGTGAAGACTCATTCAGAGTAGTTACTCACCTGTAACAGGTGCTCTCCAGGAGCAGCAGGAATCAGTCCTCACATATGGGTGACGTCGGCGCCGACGGAGCCCTCGCGGAGCAATTTCCCCAGCTTTCAAAGAAAGCCTTTGGGAATTGCAGCACGCATGCGCGGTCCCCTTCCCGCCCAAGGGTGCCATCTTGCTCAGTCTGATGACATAGCTAAAAGACAGCAAAAAAATTAGCAAAACGAAATGATAGGACTGCAACTCCAAGGGGAGGAGGGAGGGTTGTGAGGACTCATTCCTGCTGCTCCTGGAGAACACCTGTTACAGGTGAGTAACTACTCTTTCTCCAGGACCAAGCAGGTAGTCAGTCCTCACATATGGGACTCCCTAGCTTAAGGCTACCGGAGACCTCAAGCGGAAAAATGAGCTCCCTCTAGCTCAGTAGCACAGAAGGAAGGAATCTTCTCTGAAAACGCCCCCGACCGGTAGCCCAACACCAGGGCCGGAGAGTAGGAGTTGCCTAAACCTCAAAGAGATTATGGAGGACTGCCTGACCGAAAGCACTGTCCCTGCGGGACTCCCTCTCCAGGCAGTAATGGGCTGCAAACGTCTGGCTTGAAGACCAAGTAGCGGCCTGGCAGATGTCTGCCAACGGAACAGAGCGGAGATGAGCCACTGACGCAGCCTTCGCCCTGACACGATGAGCCGTGACTCGACCCTCCAACGAGAGGCCGGCTGCCCCATAAGCCCAGGCGATACAGTCAGCTACCCATATGGACAAAGTACGCTTGGAGACAGGTAGCCCCGATTTATTGGAGTCAAAAGAAACAAAGAGCTGAACAGCCCTCCTATGCTCCCGCGTACGGTCAAGGTAGAAGGACAAGGCCCTCCTACAGTCCAGGGTATGCAGGACCATTTCAGCCCGGCTGGAGTGCGGCCTGGGAAAGAAGGTCGGAAGAACCACCTCCTGGTTGAGATGAAAAGGAGAAACCACTTTTGGAAGAAACTTAAGGTGAGTCCGTAAGACTACCCTATTCCTGTAGAACCTAGTGTAAGGAGGAGCAGACACTAGGGCCTGCAGTTCACTAACACGCCTAGCAGAGGTAAGGGCTACCAAAAACAAGGTTTTCCAGGAAAGAAAACGAAGAGGGCAGGTAGCCATAGGTTCAAAGGGCGGACAGGTAATCCGCTGTAAGACCACATTCAGATCCCATTCAGGGGCTGGTGGACGCAAAGGAGGTTTAAGGAGAAGGAGGCCTCTGAGAAAACGAGCCACCAAAGGGTGGTTGGAAAGAGGCCTGCCATCCACCGGCACGTGATGCGCAGAGAGAGCACTGAGGTGGACTCTGACAGAGTTGGACTTAAGGCCCAGATTGGAGAGGTAAAGCAAATATTGCAAGACCACTGCCACCAAGCAGGAGAAGGGATTCTCAGACTGCTGAGCACACCACACGGAGAAGCAACGCCACTTAAGAGCATAGGATTTCCGGGTGGAGGGCCGCCTGGAGGCCAAGACGACCTCTTCCACCTCCCGAGGCAGCAGGAGGGGAGCAAGGACTACCCTTTCAGCAGCCAGGCCATCAGATGAAGGGACCAGAGGTTGGGGTGTAGGAGAGTCCCCTGATCCTGTGACAGGAGATCGGGTTGAAACCCCAGAGGAAGAGGAGTGTTCACCGCCAGCTGCATCAGAAGCGGGAACCAGGGCTGTCTCGGCCACCAGGGAGCCACTAGGATCATCGAGGCTCTGTCTCTGAGAACCTTGAAGAGCGTCCGAGACACCAGTGGCATGGGAGGAAAGGCATACAAGCGGCCTGTGGACCATGGGATCAGAAAAGCATCCGCCGCTCCTCGGAGAGGATGCGGTTGTCGAGAGCAGAATTTGGAAAGCTGCCGGTTCAGAGGACTGGCAAATAGATCCATGGTGGGGAGGCCCCACTTGAGAAAGATCCGCTGAACCAACAATGGATCCAATCTCCACTCGTGCGGTTGGAGGATCCTGCTCAGCTTGTCTGCCAGGTAATTTTCTTGACCTGGGAGATAGACAGCTTTGAGGAGGATGCCGTGAAGGACAGCCCAAGAGCACAGTTTTTGTGCCTCCTAACAGAGAAGGAAGGAGCCTGTGCCCCCTTGTTTGTTGACGTAGAACATCGCAACCTGATTGTCCATCTGGACTAGCATAGACTGGTGAGAAGTGAGGTGGGAGAAGGCTCTCAGAGCTAGGCGGATGGCTCGGAGCTCCAGGAAGTTTATCTGCTGAGCAGACTCCCAAGGAGTCCAGAGGCCTTGAGTACATGTCCCTTGGCAATGTGCTCCCCAACCCAGGAGAGAAGCATCGGTTGTCAGCACCTGAGTAGGTGGAGGAGATTGAAAATCCACTCCCAGCACCAGGTTTGGCAGATGAAGCCACCACCGCAGAGAAGAGACCAGCAGGTCGGACACCTGTACTGAGTTCGCGAGGCTCCCCGTGGCCTGATGCCATTGAGTGCGAAGGCACCACTGAGCAGGTCGCAAGTTCAGGCGGGCATTGGGGGTCACATGGACCGTGGAAGCCATATGACCTAGCAGTCTCAGAAATTGCCTGGCAGAGACCAGGGAATTGCTGTGAAAGTGGCTGGCGAGATCCATGAGCCTGTGGATCCTGTCTAGAGGCAAGAAGGCTCGCGCCTGAAGTGTGCTCAACCTGGCGCCTATGAATTTGAGATTTTGAGAGGGGAGCAAAGTGGACTTTGCGAAGTTTATGACAAATCCCAAGTGCTGGAGTAGAGTCACAGTGCGATGAGTGGCCTGAGTGGCCTCTTGGGAAGACTGGGCTCTGATGAGCCAGTCGTCCAGGTATGGAAACACAAAAAGGCCTTGAAGTCTTAGATAGGCCGCCACCACTGCCAGGCATTTGGTGAACACCCTGGGGGCGGAGGACAGGCCAAAGGGCAGGACTCTGTACTGGTAATGATTTCCTCCCACAACAAACCTGAGATATTGTCTGTGGTCTGGATGAATAAGGATGTGAGTATAGGCATCCTTTAGATCTAAGGAGCATAGCCAGTCTCCCTGCTGGAGGTAGGGCAGCAAGATTCCAAGGGTAAGCATCTTGAACTTTTCCCTTGCCAGGAACTTGTTGAGGTTTCGCAAGTCCAGAATGGGTCTGAGGCCTCCTGTTCTTTTTGGTATCAGAAAATACCTGGAATAAAAGCCGTGACCTCTCAGGTGGTGGGGCACCGGTTCCACAGCCTGTTCCTGAAGAAGACTTGTTAACTCCTGAAGGAGTAAGTCCCTGTGCAGAGGGAGTCTTGGAGGCTCCCCCGGAAAGTAGGAGGGAGGTACCTGGTGAAAGTGTAGAAGATAGCCTTTCTGAACTATATGAAGCACCCAGGTATCTGAGGTGATGGCCGACCACCTGTGGGCAAAGTGGACCAGCCGGCCTCCTGTGCTGAGAGAAACCAGCGGAGGGGAAGAGGCTATGCTGACAGAGTCAAAAAACCCCACCCTGCTGAGCAGGGGCCGGAGTTGTGGGCTTGGGGGCCTGCTGCCTACGGGACCCATTACCCCGTCCCTTGGCCTGCTGACCCTGTTGGGGAGCTGCTGATGCCTGATAATGAGGGTAGTGTTTATAGGCAGCCGCCTTCCTCGGGTAAAAGGGCTTTTTTCCCGAGCCCTTCTTCTGAGAAGGGGCAGAGGTCTTTCTGGACAGCCGAGTCCTGGTCAGAGTCTCGGTCTCGATCTGTGCAGCCTTTTCAGCCATGGGCTTGCCAAAGAGGTTTTCACCTCTACAGGGGACATCGACCAACTTGTCCTGTACCCATGGCTCGAGGTCGGATGACTGAAGCCAAGCCTGTCGGAGGGCACCGATGCCGGCTCCGGCTACCCGAGCCGATGCTTCGAAGCCATCGTAGGCTGCTCGAGAAATAAACTTCGAGCACTCCCGAATACTAGTGGACAAGGCTTGGAACCTCTGCAAAGGTTCCTCGGAGAGACCAGCAGAGAACCCGGCAATTTCCTTTGCCAGGTCTCGGAGATACATGCCCATGTAGAGCTGGTAGGTCTGGACTCGACAAGCAAGCATAGAGCCCTGGAAGCACTTCCTACCGAGGGCATCCAGGTTCCGGGCCACCCGGCCGGGAGGCACCAAGGAGTGCATCTTCTGACTCTTGAGTCGATGCATGGCCGATTCCACCACCATGGAATGGTGCGGTAGTTGTGCCTTTTGGAACCCGGGTCTTGTGCGGACTCGATAAATGGAATCGACCCGCTTGCTTAACACCGGCGCCGATGCTGGGCTCTCCCACATGCGGAAGAGACGTCGCTCCAGCATCGGAGGAACCGGTACAGTAAAGGCCTCCTTCGGGGGAGAGTCATACTGGAGGGCATCGAGCTCTTCGGCTCGAGGTTCCTCCTCAGGATCCGTGGGGAATGCCAAGGCCTTGGCCATATCCCGCACGAAGTCCGAGAACCGTGTGTCCTCCGGGGGGGGACCGTCTCCGAGGTTCGGACTAGGGCGAGTCCGATGGGACGCACCAAGTCCGAAACGTACCTGGGGACTCTTCGTCCTCCGTCTCCCAACCCGACTCCTCGGTGGAGGAATCGAGCAGCTCCGGTCGGGCGGGCACCGATGCCCTCCGCCCCGACGCCGAGGCCGGCGTCGACGACCTCGGTCCCGAACGGGAGGCCGAGGGAGACCGCGACCGAGGATCGACTCGAGCTCGCATGGACTCGAGGATCGGCTCGGTCTCCGAGGCCAGCGATCAATGCCCGCTGCTGGTCCATGAAGGCAGCGAAACTGCTCTCCAAGGCCGTCAACCTGAGTCCGAGCTCAGGAGACCCAGCAGCCTCTGACTCGGGCCCTGACGGCGTCGGCTCCTTCGGAGGAGAGTCCATGAGGACTACAGTACTCACGTGTCCAGGAGACTCCATCTCGAGACGAGGATGTTTTGAAGGCCTCTACGACTCCGAGGACCGGGGACGGCTATCGGGGCTATGCGACCTGGCCCTCGAGGAACCAGGAACGTCCACCGACACCGCCCTCGCGGGTTTCTTCTTCCTATGATGTTCCCGGGCAGGAGACCCCCGCTCAGAGGAACTCCTCCGATGCTCAGGACCGGAGTCCCGGGACGTCGAAGCCTCTGACGAGGTCCGGGCCCGGCCGGACGCGGAGTCAGAGAAGATTCGTTCTCTTTGATGCTGCCGACTCCTCAACACTTTTGAGGACATTTTGCCACACGGACCACAGATCATCGGGTCATGATCGGGTCCGAGGCAGCGGAGGCAGCAGTCGTGTGTGTCGGTAAGAGACATAAGTTTCTTACACCGATCACACTTCTTAAACCCGCTGGCAGCCATCGGGGGAAAAAGGGCCCCTGTGAGGTCAAAAGACAGGGCTGCCAGTGAAAAAATAAAAAATGGCGGGAACGCCAGTCATGAAGGACAAAAACCGAAAAAAATAAAGAACTGACTCGATACGGCGTATCGTGTCCGGGCGGGAAAAGGATCCGGCGTCGAACCGAGAAAAGAATAGTAAATAAAATCAACTTTTTCAGCAGTGATCACAAACAGCGTCTGTAGGGCTCCGTGGAAAAAAGAAGACTGAGCAAAATGGCACCCTTGGGCGGGAAGGGGACCGCGCATGCGCTCTGCAATTCCCAAAGGCTTTCTTTGAAAGCTGGGGAAATTGCTCCGCGAGGGCTCCGTCGGCGCCGACGTCACCCATATGTGAGGCCTGACTTCCTGCTTGGTCCTGGAGAACTGCTTGGTCCTGGAGATTGCTCCATGCATGCATGGTCCCCTTCCCGCCCAAGGGTGCCATCTTGTTCAGTCAGATGACATAGCTAAGACGGAAGTCAGGCAAAAACAAAGAGACGGCAAATACAAGGGGAGGAGGGAGGGTTGTGAGGACTCATTCCTGCTGCTCCTGGAGAACACCTGTTACAGGTGAGTAACTACGCTTTCTCCAGGGACAAGCAGGAAGTTAGTCCTCACATACGGGACTCCCTAGCTCCAGGCTGCCAAGGACCGAACATGACAGTACCAATGGTGACCGGTCAGGTGGCCGTGAGTTGCAGAAGGTGAGTCTCCAATGAGAGACTCTGTAAGATCCTAGCGTCCAGTAACACTATCACTTCAGTAGCCTGAACACAGAGGGTCAGAGGGCAGTAGTTGTCTACTCTCGAAGAATATTATGCAGCACTACCTGATCAAAGACACTGTCCCTATGGGATTCGCTTTCCAGGCAGTAGTGTGCTGTGAACGTGTGAACGGATGACCAAGTGGCGGCTCTGCAAATTTCTGTCACGGGCACAGAACAGAGATAGGCCACCGACGTGACCATCGCCCTCACACGATGCGCTGTGATCCGGTGCTCCTGGGAGAGGCCATTCCACTCACAGCCAAGGGTAATGCAGTCTGCCACCCAAGAGGATATGGTACACTTGATTACAGGGAGCCCCAGTCTGCTGGGTCATAAGACACAAAAAGATGAGGTGCCTTGATGGGGCCCTGGATCTGCTGCAGATAGGACAGGGCCCGTTTACAGTCCAGTGTGTGGAGTATGAGTTCCTCCCTGCCGGCATGAGGCTGCAGTTAGAAGGTGGGGAGCACCACTTCCTGGTTGAGGTGAAAGGGGAATACCACCTTCAGGAGGAACTTAAGGTGAGTGCAAAGCACTATGCTATTCTTTAAGAACCTGGTGTATGGAGGGTCGGCCACCAGTGCTTGAAGCTCGCTGACACGGCGAGTTGCAGTGAAGGACACCAGGATAGGTATTTGAGGTGGCAGGTGGTCAGTGGCTTGAACAGTGGCCTAGTGAGCTGGGAGAGCACCACGTTGAAGTTCCATGCTGCTGCCGGAAAGGCGGACAGGGAGCTTGGAAAGCAGAAGGCCCAAAAGGAAATGGGAAACCAGGGACTGGCTAGATAAGGACTTTCCCCCCACTGGATGATGGTGAGCAGCTATGGCGCTCAGATGCACACGGACTGAGTTAGATTTCAGCCCTTTGCGTGACAGATGCACTACGTAAAGGAGTACCAGCTGAACGTGGCAGGAGAACGGGTTCTCCTTCCTATCCATGCACCACAGAGCAAACCTGCGCCATTTAAAGGTATAAGCCCTCCACGTGGAGGGCTTCCTGGAGGTTAGCAGGATTTCCTCAACCTCTTGTGGCAGGTTGAGCGGGGCCAAGGCTACCCTCTCAGTAGCCAGGCCGTTAAGAGTCAATGACCCCACATTGCCCTGAGCCACCACTGAGCCGTCTGCATGTGCATGCGGGCATGGGGAACAACGTCAATGGTGGAGGCCATCTGCCCCAGGAGGAACAACATGGCTTGCGCCAGAATCCGAGCCCGGCTTTGGACCTTGGCCACCAGGGCACGGAGACGATCCACAGAGACCAGGGCAGGAAGGCGGTCGCCCGCTGTGTCGAGGAGTGCGCCGATGAACTCCAGGGTCTGCACCAGTTCGAACCAGTCGTCTAGTTAAGGGAAAACGGGTATGCCATGCCGCCGGAGATAGGCTGCCGTCACGGAAAGACACTTGGTGAAGACCCGCGGGGCAGACGCGAGCCTGAAGGGAAGCACCCTGTATTGGTAGTACTCTCCCTGCATCCTGAAGCGCAGGTACTGCCTGTGCTGGGGGTGGACCAGAATGTGGGCGTAAGCGTCCCTGAGGTACAAGGAGCATAGCCAATCACCCTGCTGGAAGAAGGGCAGCAGGACACCAAGCGATAGCATTTTGAACTTCTTCCACACCAGAAACTTGTTTAGATTCCTGAGATCGAGGATGGAGCTTAAGACCCCCTGTCTTCTTTGGAACAAGGACGTATCGGGAGTAGAACCCTTGACCTTGTAGGTGCGGCGGTACCCTTTCGACCGCCCGCTGGCCGAAGAGGTTGGTCAGCTCCTATTGCAAACAAGCCTGGTGCAAGGGAAGTCGAGACGGCTCCGCTGGGGAGAAGGGAGCCTGTCCTGATGAAGACGGTAACCGTCCCAGACCACCCTGAGGACCCAGGTATCTGACGTGATCAACGCCCATTGGGGCACGAAAAAGGGAAAGGCGTACCCCACAAGCAGAAGCCCCGCCGTGGGGCAAGAGGCTATGCCATCGGCATTAAAAACCCTTTTGCGGGTTGAGGTGGCGTCAGTGGTTGGTGCTTTAGGCCCCTTAGGTTTGCGATGGCCGTGCACACCCCCTTACCCTGCATGCCAATGGGCGGTGCGGGGGTGGCTGGGTAGGGTGGATATCCTTGGTAGGGAAGCCCCTTTCTCTGGAAGAACAGCTTTTTTGCTGGCTGCTTCTTCCGTTGGAGAGAAGAGGTCTTACGTGAGAGGCGGGTTTGAGTTACGAACTCGGTTTCAATTTCGGCGGCCTTATCCTCCATGGGCTTGCCGAACAGTTGTCCACCTAGGCAGGGGACATCCAGGAGTTTCTCCTGGACCGACTGCTCCAGGTCCGAAGACTGGAGCCATGCCTGGCGCCGGGCCTCGATGCCGGCTGCTGCTACTCGGGCGGAAGATTCAAACCAGTCATACGCAGAGTGGGAGAGGTACTTCGAGCAGTCCATGACCGACTTCAGGAGGGTCTGGAACCTGAGAAAATCCACCAAGCTCTTTGGCGAGGTTGCGCAGGAATATCTTTATCTTTATCTTTATTTAAAATTTGATAAACCGCTTTCCGTCGAAACATAAAGCGGTGTACAATAAAAGGTTGGCAATGCAAAAACAAGGAAAAAGAACGCCAAAGCAAAATAGGAAAGTATATGCCCATGTACAGTTGATAGGCCTGAATATGGCATGTCAGCATGGACCCTTGATAGGCCTTGCGCCCCAGGGAGTCGAGGGCCCTGGACTCCCTGCCCGACGGGACCGAAGAATGTGACTTCGGGCTCTTTTGCTTCCGTATCGCTGGTTCCACTATGTTTATGTTTATGTTTATTTATTTGCTTGACCGCCCTTCATTGGGAGGCAGAGCGGTTTACAATAAAAGTATAAACAGTGAGGCACAAGGCCGGAAACTGGAAAAGAAATTACAATGCAAAAAGAAGAGAAAGAGACAGAGACAGGAGCAGATGGGGCAAAGGGAGAGAGAGAGGGGTGAGGTTAGGGAAGGGGCAGGTCAAAAGCGAGGGAGAACAAGTAAGTTTTGAGGGAGCGTTTAAAGGTAGGGTAGTGGGGCTCCAGGCGAAGAGGAGGGGGGAGGGAGTTCCATAAGGCAGGGGCTGCAAAGAAAAAGGCCGAGGAACGTGTGGACTGGAGGTGTGCATGTGAGGGGGATGGTAGAGCTAGGCGGTTGAGGTGAAATGAGCGAGGAGTGTGGCGTGGAGTGTGAAAGTGGAGTAAATCAGCCAAGAATTGTGGGGTAGAGGTATGTAGTGCTCTGTGGGCTAGTGTGAGGAGCTTGAACTGAACACGGAAGGAGACAGGAAGCCAGTGCAGTTGCAGGAGGAGGGGGGTGACATGGTCTCTGGAGGAGGAGTGGGTGATTAGGCGAGCGGCGGTGTTTTGGATACGTTGTAGGCGTGAGAGCTGTGATTTAGAGATACCAGAAAAGATGGAATTGGAGAAGTCAATGCGAGAGATAACCAAGGTGAGGAGCAGAGTGGTTAAGGCGGAAGGAGAGAGAAAGGGGCGAATAGCGCGGATCTGACGAAGGTGAAAGAAAGTTTAGAGACGTGAGAGATATGTGCGGAGAAGGAAAGGTCTGAGTCGAAAAGGACCCCGAGATAGCGGAAAGTGGTGACCAGTGGGACGGGTGCGTTAGAGAAGGATGGGGCCAGGGGTGGGGGTTCGCGTCCGTGAGAGAACCAGATGGCTATGGTTTTGGAAAGATTAAGGTGCAGACAATTTTGTGTTAACCAATCGGAGACAGCGGCTAAGCAGGTGTTCAGTGGGGTTAAATCGGGAGAGACAGGAGAGGTGTGGTGAAGGAGAATGTCGTCAGCATAGTAAAAGGCTGTGATCCCAAACTGTTGAACAAGCAGCGTGAGGGGAGTGAGAAAGATGTTGAAAAGGAGGGGAGCTAACACAGAGCCTTGGGGAACGCCGCAGGTTAATGAAAAAGACTCGGAGGGGGAGTGGGATGAAGAGGAAGGGGTCACGGCTGCAGAGCGAGAGTAAAGGAATGAATGAAACCAGTGTAGTACAGTACTGCGAAGGCCAATATCGTGCAATCGAGACAGGAGAAGGGAGTGGTCAACTAGGTCAAAAGCAGCGGAAAGATCAAGTGCAACCGCCATCGAAAGATCACCTCGGTCGTGAGCAGAGTGCAGGGAGTTGGAGAAAGCTAGAAGAACAGTCTCGACACTGTGCCCAGAGCGAAAGCCAGATTGACGTGGATGAAGGAGATTTGTGGAGTCTAGATGGTGAGTGAGTTGTGCAAAGACAATTTTTTCGAGCAGTTTGGAAAGAAAAGGAAGATTGGAAACTGGACGGTAGTTAGTGGGGTCAAGGGGATCGAGAGTTGATTTCTTGGGTATTGGACGGATGAGAGCGTGTTTCCAAGAAGTAGGGAAAGAGCCTGAGGAAAGACTGGAGTTCAGTAGGGCTTGGAGGCTGGGAAGAGAGGAGAGAGATGGAACAAGCAACCAGGAGGATGAAATGGGATCAAGGGAGCAAAAGGTCTTGTTGGAAGTTGTGATGAGATGATGAAGTTCAGTGGTGGTGGTAGGGGAAAAAGAAGACCATGTGTGAGAGATAGGAGAGGTGGGTGGAGGGGAGGCTGCTGGGGGAGGAGCGGAGAGGGGGGGGGGATGGTGGGGTAAAGAGGCTCTCAAGGCGGAGATCTTGTTGGAAAAGGTAGAGGCTAGAAGGGAAGGGGCAGGAAGAGGGTGAGCAGATTGGGCTGGGGTGGAGGGGTGAAGAGAGGTGAGAAAGTTTAATGTGGAATACAGGTGGCGCGTCTGATTGGGAGCTGCGGCGATAGCAGTAGAGAAGAACGAGGCCTTGGCGGAGTGAACCTGGGAGCGGTAGTAGGAGTGTTGAGTTTTGAAGAAGGAGAGAGTTAGGGGTGATGGAGATTTGCGCCAGAGGCGTTCGGCTCTGCGAAGTTGGGATCGGAGTAGGTGAAGGCCAGGATGATACCAGGGGTGTGAGGGCCAGCGAGTAGAGGGGCGTGGACGAAGGGGAGCAATGTGATCAAGAGCAGCAGAGAGAGAGAGGAAAACCAAGAAGAGGCTTGAGAGGTAGGGGACAGGGTGGAGAAATCAGCGGGGAGCAGATCCGTGACTGGGGGAAATTGCAGGGCTAGAGAGGAGGTGATGGAACGGGAGAGAGAAGGGGAGGAAGAGGAGATGGGAGGGGCTGGTGGTGCTCCAGAGTGGTAACAGGAGACCGAAAGGCAGAGGTGATCTGTCCATGGAAGAGACAAGGAGGACAGGTTAGAGAGAGAGAGCGTAGAGGATGAAGGAGTCAGAAGGAGATCTAGGGTATGGCCAGCGGAGTGGGTGGGGCAAGAGACGTGCTGAAGTAGGGAGAGGTCCTGAAGGAGGGCAAGGAAAGCATGGTCCCTAGCAGAGGAGGGAGTGTCAAGATGTAAATTGAAGTCGCCCGCGATAAGGAGATGGGGGAAGAGTAAAGAAAGATCAGTGAGGGAGCGAAGTAGAGAGTCCCAGAGATCGGAGCGAAGAGCTGGAGGTGAGTAGACAAGAAGTACATGAGTTGGAGGTGAGGTGTGAAGATGGAGGAGAAGAGCTTCAGGGTAGGAGAGAGAAGGGGGAAAAAGCTGGGTGAAAGCAAGAGGGGCTGAGAATGGCTGCCACCCCGCCGCCCGCACGGCCTAAGCGGAGGACCGAGGCCACCGAGAATCCAGGGAGGTGTGCAGGAGCTGGGTCTTTCGGAACCCCGGGCAGCGCTGGACCCTATACATGGCATCGAGGCATTTGCTTACGATGGGGACCGCGGCAGGTACCTCCCACATGTGGAGGAACAGCTGGGACAGAATGGGAGGGTAATGGGACTGTAAGAGACTCGCGGTGCGGGGACTCATTCTGTAAGATATTGAGTTTCTCTGCCCTTGATTCTGCCTCAGCCTGCGTGGCCAGCTTGAGGGCCCTTACCATGTCCCGCACGAACACCAGGAAGGATGTGTCCTCGGGAGGCGAACGCCTCTGGGAGGTGGGTGGGGATGGGTCCGAGGGAAAGTCCCTGTGAGCGCGGGTCTCCAGGGAGGAATCCCCGTCCGACTCCTAGCCCGAGAGGTCTGAAAAGGAGTCCAACTCAGGCTGGTCGCCCTGTCCAGAAGCAGAGGCTTGCTTGGGGCTGCAGGCCTTGGAAAACCTCGCCCCCGAGGAGCGGAATGGCGAACGAGACCAGCGCCGAGGAGCCTCACGAGGCCCACGGCTCTCGGGAGTTTCCAGGGCAGGTTTGGGTGTCCCTCTCAGGGGAACCTCTGTCTCGAGGCGCAGGGCCAGTTGTGCTGGGCAGAAGCACCTGCTGGGCAGCTAAGAAGGCAGAAACACTGCGCTCTAGTGCCAGCATGTGGGACTCCCACACGGATGTGGGTCCCTGCGATGCCGACACCAGGGTTACCGGGTCTGGTGTGGAAGAGGAGAGGGGGTCCTCGCCAGGATGACCCTCAGGAGACCGGGCGCCATCGCCGGAGGCTTCTGTATCTGTACGAGATACCTTTCGAGGCCGCTCCCCGTCTGACTCTCTGGAACGCTGGGGAGGGCTGAGCGACCGAGCACAGGAACGTTCACACTTGTCCGGAGCCCCCGACAGCTACTTCGAGGTCTTCTTCTTGCGTCTCTCCACTTCAGGGGACCCCTGATCAGAGTATCGCCTTGGAAGCAGAGCCACTACAGAGGATCCCGCAAGCGGGGGGATGGCCAAGGATGCCTTACAGAAAATGTCGTCTGACTTCTGCTTATGACTTAGCAGGGCCTTGGCGGACATTTTCTTACAAAAAGAGAGCAGAGCTCCGGGTTATGGTCGGCCCCCAGACACCGGAAACAGCAGTCATGGGTGTCTGTGAGCAACATGTTCTTGGAGCATTTTTTAAAACCGGTGGCCATTGGGGCAAAAAGGGCCCCTGCTAGGTCGAAGACCTTCGAGCCCAGCAGTTGAAAAGGACGCGAGAAAGCCCAGAAAGAAAAAGGTTTTCCAAAAAAGATTGGAATAAGGACGTCCCTTCGCTCGGGAAAAAAGGAGCAAAGGGAAGGACGGAAGAGGACTGATGCTACCAGAAAAAGAAAGGGCCAGAGGCCGAAAACGAAAACACTTTTTCCGAGGACGAGGACGTGCGGCCGAAGGGCTCTGTGGAAAAAGGGAGACTGAGCAAGATGGCACCTTTGGGCGGGAAGAGGACCACGCATGTGTGGCAGCAATCCCAAAGGCTTTCTTTGAAAGCTGGGGAATTGCTCCGCGCAGGCTGTCGGTGCCAACGTCACCCATAAGTGAGGACTGACTTCCTGTTTGTTCCTGGAGAAAGCAGAGATACGCTGTTCCAGGACCACCATTCTGGCCTCGATCTCAGAAGGATTCGCAGCTTTTGGCACAGGCACCGAGGATGTCGGGCCTGGTGCTGGTGCTTTGGCGAGCATGTCCTCTAAAGGACCGTGGCTTCGGGGAGCCTTACATGGTAACCAATCGGCCAAGGACGCCTTCCTAGAGACCTTAGGAGGGTGGTGGAGTCCGATTTGCCCGAGTCTCACTGTGGGACCTTACCGGATTTCCCCGGTGGAACCTAGACTGGCTTCAAGGCTTTTTTTGTTTTTCTTGCCAGGGTCCGGCGTCTTTCTGGAGGAGCCGCTGCGAGACTCCGAAGATGCCCAGGCCTCACAGACGGTGCTCGGCTTTGGGCTCAGCATCGGGGAAGCTGGAGCAGAGCCGGACCACAGGAACATCTCCTGCAACTCCGACCGTTTGTTTGTCCGAGGGGTCATGGCCTGACACAGATCGCAGGAGGTAATGCCGTGGTCCGGGCAAAGACAGTGCAAGGAGCAGTCCTGGGTGTCTGTGACAGACATAATTTAATTGCAACAATCACACTTTTTAAAGCCACTGCAACAATCACTCTTTTTAAAGCCACTGGGAGACATGGTGAATCACATCCAGACAGGGTCGACGACCCCCGGGTGAAAAAGGGCATGAACGCCAGTCGAGGCGAGCCTCGATGAAAAAAAGAGAAAGGAGCCGAGAACAGCGCCGGGGACTGCGCCAGCTCAAAGGGGGGGGGGGGGGAGAAAAGAGGAACCGGTACGCAAACCAGGAAAAACTCACTAAGAGGATAATTTTTAAGGAATTTTTCCAGGGACATAGGACATGTGTCCGTTGGGCTCCAGGAAAAAAGGAGATTGAGCAAGATGGCACCCTTAGGCGGAAAAGGGACCATGCATGCATGGTAGCACTCCCAAAGGCTTTCTTTGAAAGCTGGGAAAATGCTCCAAGCGGGCTCCGTCGGCGCAGACATCACCCAAATGTGAGGACTGACTTCCTGCTTGTTCCTTGAGAATAGGGCTTTTAAAATACCCCCCTCACCATCTAATTTCATCATGCATAGTCCATAGATCACCTGGGCTATAAATCTGTGCCAACCAAATACACCAAAGAGTTTGTGTGTCCTGATGCAGATTAGCCCAGCAGGGTTCACCCCACTGCATGCAGAGGGCATGTAGTCTTGCTTTTCTTAGGAAATATAATTTGAAAATCAGAACTACCAGCCCTGCTCAATGAATATGAAGCCAGTTGGCAACCCAAAACGTGACACGCTTCTCTAGAGGCATGTTTCCAGGATGCCAGGAGAAATTTTAAGCAGAATTAAAATGACTCAACTCCAAAAAGGACATTTTGATTTGCTCCTGCTAACGGTGAATGGGACTTATTTTCAAAGCCTACAAATGTTTGTACTGCCACAATTACATGTAAAAATAAAATGGGGGCATATTCAGCAATGGCTGCCAGTACAGTTAAGGCAACTGGCTGGATATTCAGTGCCAGGACCATATCTAGTCAATGGCACTGAACATCCGGTTTCGCTGGACAAAGATGTAGCTATCTGATCAGCTGCAATATTCAGCCACTGGCTGGATTAACTAAAGCGGTCAAACTTAGGCCAGCCTTTTTTTCTTCTTAATGTTAGCAGCTTTAGGTAAGCCAGTTAGGGGGCTCAATATCACCACCAACTGGCTAACCTTGGTTGCCACCCTCTCTGCCCCTGAATGCCTGAATGGGCTAAGAGGGGTAGGTGCCACAGAATACCCCACTGAGCTGCATTTATGCAGTTTGCAGGTCTGCAAACTGTGTACATGCTTTTGAATATGCCGCCCAAAGTGTATTAAACGCTGCACTGCTGATTTTCATTTTTATGAGAGGTTTGTCCTGAGAGATGCAGCCTTTGGGAAGATCGGGGCCCCCATGACTCTGACAGAGCTACATAGATTAAAGAAATTATGATCTGGGATATTCCTAGCCCCACTGATAAAAAGCAAGAAAACCAGACATAGTGGTGAAGGAAAAAAAACATGAGAAAGGCATTACCAATGAAGATATTAGTGTCAGACGAATATTCTGCACAATGTAAGGATAAACAGAAGAATAGTTACTAAGCAATGCAATCAGAAACAATGAGAATATGGCAGAAAAATGCTGGAATCATCTTACTGTCCTGGGCACCATGGCTTGACCACAAAGAATTTCCAAGTGCACCCTGATAGGCTGCCTGTCCATGTTACACTTTATGAACTCTAGGACAGGGCTGGCCCATCTACTAGACAGACTAGGCTTCCACCTAGGGTAGCAGGTTTTGGGAGGTGGCAGCTATAGAAAGACAGCTATAGGGTAGCATTTAAAGCTGCTTTCAGCAGTAGACCTTTGAGTATTTATGCGCGTCTGCGTGCTCAGGGCCTGCTACATCCTGCACTCTCCGATGTGTGGGCGGGACATGGCAGGCCTGGCGTGCATGCCAATATTCAAAGGTCCATCTCTGACAGTGGCTTTAAAGGGCTTCCCTGCAGCTATCTTTCTGTGCTGCTGTTCCCCAAAACATTTACTATGGTATTTTGCAGAAGTAGGGCAGAGGGGTGGCAGTAGCAGTGGCAAGGGAAAGCAAAGAGGGGGGAGATGCTGCACGCCTGAGGGAGGGGGGAGAAGGAAAGGAAAGGAGATAAATGCTGGACAAGGGTGGGAAGGAGAGGAATGCTGGAGACCTTGAAGTGAGAGAGATAAAAGAAAAAGATGTTGGGAGGGAGGCTGGAATTGATGCTGGAGATTTGGAGGGATGGATATGCTGAACTATAAGTGAGGTCAGGAGCTGCATGGCTAATGATTCATCAGAGCGTCTGATACTCTTGGGCTAGACTTGTAGAAGGGGGCATACTGCAAGCATTAAGAAGAGCCTTGGCAGTAAATCTGAGAGACTGAGATCAAATCCAACATAGCCTGGCTTACAAGTGAGGTTCATGTCTATTGTGGTATGCATAAATTAAAGCCAGCAAAAGAAATGGGAACGATAGAGAGAGCAATTGAACAATAACAAGAGTATAAACATCCAGGGATTCAGAGTCCAATTTTATTTAACACAATCACTTGAATATATGCTACCAATAAATAGATTTTTAAAATACTTTAAAAGTTCAAGAGTTTATACAAACTGTATTTCTTGGTAGGATACATTCAAGGAAGATAACGTGATCTAGTGGTTAGAGCAGTGGACTGAGAGCCATGGAAACCAGAGTTCAGTTCCTGCTTCTGCCACTGACAGGCACACCTTGGGGGCTCTCACTTTATCTCCCATTGCCTCAGGTACCCACTTGGGTTCTAAGCTCTTTAGACTTGGGACACACTGTAGCTGAAAACTTATTACTTTACAGCACTATGTATGCCCAATATCTTTATTAAAAAAGAAGAAATTAGACCTTACCTGCTAATTGTCTTTCCTTGAGTTCTCTCCGGGCCAATCCTCAGCTGCTGAAGGAGGATGACAACCCTATGGTTCCTGGACTGGCCCGGAGAGATGAAGAGGAAATCAACATTATTATAAAAAAAGTTATGAGGCCTACTTAAACAAGTAGCTCTGCTAGCTTGCATGTATTGTGTGCCATCAAGTCGATGTTGATTCCTAGCATACCTGTGAATATTTGTCCATGTTTGGGCTATCCCAAAGGTTTTCTTGGCAAGGTGTGACTGCCAGGCCTTTCTTCTGTGCAGTAAGCACCCAGTATTCCAAAGTAGTCTGCCATCCAAGTATTAACCAGGCCTGACCCTACTTAGCTTCTGAGATTTATTTTATTTAACAGATTTTTTTATACCGCTTTATCATTTCAGTCAAAATGGTTTACACTGTAACGTCAACTTGGCAACTTACATTAAATAGGAACATTGATAACTTGGATTTTTCTGAGGCAATGAAGGGTAAAGTGACTTGCCCAAGGTCACAATGAGTGCCAGTGGGAATCAAACCTTTGATCTTCTGGGTAGTAGGCAGTTGCTCTAACCACTAGGCTACTCCTCCACTCTAGTCAAGATAAGGCTCATTCTGAGTGGCAAAGTCATATAGTGTTAGAGAACCTATATTCACTTTAAAACACTAAACACAGAAGAAAATTCCATTTTCCATCAAAGTTGAAATGCATCTCCCTTTCGCAGGGTATATAGAGTGTTGTATCCTCAAGAGACCAACATTGTTTTATGTGGTCTCCCATGCATCTGACACAGAACATGGGCTTCCTTCACCATGTTAATCTGTCTCACTGTCAAATCTTCAAAGCCTTCCCGATAGGATCAGGACCCAGCTGGGCAGGGGAGGGGAGGGGGGGGAGGGCGCGGAGAGAAGATACTAAGGGAAAGGTAGGATGTCATCCCACTGTATGCAGTGTATGGAACCTGCTCAGAATCTTTGGCACTTTAATCTCTTACACTATGGCTTCACTGCCCAGAATGAACCTGCTGTTGGCTGATCTCAGAAGCTAAGCAGAGTCTGGCATGACTAGTACTTGGATGGGTGACCACCTTGGAATACCAGGTGCTGTAGATTTACCATGTAGAAGAAAGGCTTGGCAATCTACTTCTGGTTGCTCCTTTGCCATGAAAGCCCAAGGGCTGGGTCACCAGGAGTCAGCACTGACTCGATGACACACACACAAAATTCTTATGGCACGCAGTGGTATATTTCAAACCCTTTGTACTTGCATGTGGAGTACTTCAGCCTACCTAACCACAATCAAGTTACATAGGGTCCTAGGGCACAAACTAAGGGGTGAGTTGCACCAGTGCTAGGTGCCATGAAGTGATATCACTCCACTTCATCAATGAACCACAGGCAACTGCCCTGCTTGCTCTCGCCACCAAATGCAGATCCTACCCATATCACCACTCCACTTCATCAATGAACCACAGGCAACTGCCCTGCTTGCTCTTGCCACCAAATGCGGATCCTACCCAACCTTTTCAAGTCATGCTACCACTTAGCACTTTCTGCTCACTTTCCAGCAACATTTGTGACGTAAGTACAGTAGGGTTCATTCAGGCAGTGCCACTTCTTCACACTTGCATGCTTTGGGAAACTTGTGGTGTTCAACCCTCTCTGGGGCTCTTCACACCATCGAAACCTTCAAGGTACAGAATAAAGTCATGTGACCTATGGTGGGGGCGGGATTAGTTCACATCTTTTTAGGTAGCAGCTCAAGGCAAGTTACATTGAAATGGAGTAGGTATTACCCTGTCCCTGGAGGGTTTGCAATCTGTATAATGTTAATTGTAAAGTTAAATGTAAACTGTTTGAGTTAAGTGCAAACCACCTTGTTATAAAGTAAACTACCTTGATTTAAGGAAAAGGCAGTATATAAATCTTGTTAAATAAAATAAGTTTCTTCCTGAAGCAACAAGAGGGTTAAGTGAATTTCTGAAGGCCACATGGAGCTTCAGCAGGATGTGAATCCTGGCTTCCCTGGTTCTCAGCCACTGCTCTGGCCACAAAGTTTCTCCTCCAGTCCATGTTCACCATGCTAGCAATGTTCTGACTTTTCATAAAGGAAAAAAAGGAAATAAATTCCATAACATACACAACCACTGTAAATATCCAATGTAAATAAGTTAATGGATGTTTTGTATTATTAGTACAACTTGAAGTTGAAGTTTTGTTCAATGTAAACAGTTAAACTCAACCGTTCATTGTAAATAGTTAAATCTAATTGTTCAATGTAAATGTATACATCTGTGTACAGTTGTTAAAATGTTCCCTGTAAACCGCCCTTGATCGCTGGAAGGGGCGGTATAGAAATATATACATAAAAAAAAAAAAAAAAAATAATGGGGATACTTGTTCTTTCTTGTACCAGCTATGAATAGTAGTCCACATGCGACGAGGGGGACGGGGAAAGGCTGTCCCCTGGAAAACTGTAGATATGGGTTCCAATACAAAATTTTTTTACATTTTATAAAGCAGTTAATGCGCTTACTTGAATCTGCTGCTCTTCCTTCCTGTGTCTCTTCACACTCTCGTCACCTCAGTGGGCTGCCAAGGTAGTCCTCCTGCTGCTGGTAAGCTCAGATGGCAACATCCTGGCTCATCCTCTTGCTCTTCCAGCTCCCTTGCCCAGTCTCCCTCCCTTCTTCATCTTCAACAATACCTTACCATTAGGGATGGTACAGAAGTCTTGCTATTTTAATAGCACAGGACAAGCAGGTCCCCCCCCTCTCCCCCCCTCATGCAGAGTCTGCTTGCCCTAAATAACTGAAACTGTTAAACTGCAGAACCACCCCTCTGATGCTAAGAACACAGATTGTGAACTCCAGTGCACCTTGGAGAAAATGCTACCCAGCCTTTCTTTGCTAATTCCTTCACTACCTCAGCCCCCTTGTTCACATTCAAATGAACAAAATAAGAAATGCATAAAATCTGACAAATTAGATACAAGGCAGGTAAAAAGAGAATTTGAAAGAAGTTTGACAGAGGCAAAAACTCATAAAAACTTTTTCAGGTATATCTGAAGCAAGAAGCCTGTGAAGGAGTCAGTTGGGACATTAGATGATCAAAGAGAAAAAAGGGGCACTCAGGCCATAGCGGAGATAAATAAATGAATTTTTTTGCTGCAGTCTTTACTGAAAAAGATGTAAAATGAGACACCCATGCTGGAAATATTTAATAATGATGTTTCAGAGAAACTGAATCAAATCTCAGTGAACATGAAAGATTTAATAGGGCAAACTGTCAAATTAAACAGAGTAGCAAATCACCTGTACCAGATGGCACCAGGGCTATCGCGCTCATGTAGCACTAGAGGTGCTCAAGGGTTCTTTGCGCCATGAGGGAATGGGGGTCCCTAACCTTCATGCATATAATTTAGCTTGTATGTTGCGTCACTTAAAAGATTGGTTCTTTGACAAAGAATATACTCCTTTGGCCTGTGAGAAAGCCTTAAGGTATGTGCTACACGCACCTCTGAGCAAATTGCCTATCTCCTTGTGGAATTGCTCCCTTATTCGGGTCCCACATCAATTTACCAAGTCATTGGAATGCAGATTTCGGCATCGGAGGCGCTTGGGGATACAATATTTGGACCAAGTGATGACAGAAGATGATTGGCTTTTACCTTCGAGAACTTCCTGCTCAGTTCGGTATTGGGGGAGGGACCTATTTTCTTATTATCAGCTTCGTAGCTATATTTTAGGCTTGGAGAGAGGTAATCTCGGTTCAACTACAACTTCAGGAACACATTGACGAACACGGAACTCTCGACGACAACCAACACGGATTTCGTCCCAACCATGGAGTCGAAACTCTCCTGATCTACCTCTTCGACAGCATCATAAGAATAATTGACAACATCAGGAATGGAATTATAATGATCTTCATCGACATCTCCTCAGCGTTCGACACAGTTGATCACAATATACTCCTGGAGAGACTGAAGAACACTGGTATACACGGTACCACTCTAAAATGGTTCCACTCGTACCTAACAGAAAGACAGCTACAGGTCAAGGTGGGACAGGACACCTCCCGGCCCATAAACGTCCAACAAGGAGTACCACAAGGATCCGCACTCTCAGCACTCCTTTTTAACATCTACATCCAACCAATATGCAACATTATGAAAGAGAACAACATCCAATACACAATATACGCAGACGATATAATGGTATACTCCCCGATATCAATCGAAAACCCGGACTTCTCTAAGATAGCAGATTGCCTTACCCAAATGGCGAAGTGGTGCCAAAACAACAATCTAGCTATAAACTACAACAAGACTGAAGCTTTAATCATCACTCGAAACCAAAGCTTCACACACCCACCAAACAAAGATACAAAGCACCACGATACCGATAAGATCGGAGGTGAGATACCTTGGGGTTACTCTGGACAGTAAACTCAACCTCAAACCACACATAGACAAAACAATTCAAAAAGCATATTACAGGATGCGAATCATCAGGAGACTGAAACCACTCCTCGCTCCAGAACACTTCCGTACAGTCTGTCAAGCACTGATAACCCCAATACTGGACTTCTGCAATCCGATATACCTCGGACTACCAAAACAAGCTCTCAAACCACTACAGCTGGCACAAAACACTGCAGCTCGAATCATATCCGGAGCCGCAAGGCAGGAGCACATCACACCTACACTAAAGGACTTACACTGGCTCCCAATCATTGCTCGCATCAGATACAAGACTATCATAAACCTATTTAAGATAAAAGAACACACATCAGCCAACAGCCTCCACCTGCTCATACAACCGGAAACCAGCGCACATCCCAGAAGAAGTCAAACACGCAACCGAGTCAGCACCCCAAATGAGTACAAGCACACACGCAAGGACACAACAGACAGAGCTCTCTCCATGGCTGCTCCAACAATATGGAACAATCTACCGGACGATCTAAGGGCAACTCCAGACCTCAAAGACTTCAGAAAACAACTGAAAACCATGCTGTTCATAGAGCACTATGGTCACATCACATAACCTAAGAGAATGGATAACAGCACTCCAATCCTCCCAAACAACTGAATATATATAAAATATGATTCTAGCACCACTGTAAATAGCCCACCCTGTATATAGCTCAAACAAATCAAGCACCCAACACATCCCTCAAACAACTAAGTTTTATCCTCACTGCATGTACAACACACACACTTTACCTGATTGCTTGCTGTGATACCACCTTGATTATTAAGATAAGGCGGTTTAGAAATACTGTTAAATAAATAAAATAAAATAAAAAATCTGTCCCGTGACTTTTACACTGATATGGAGGACTTTTTCCTTCTTTGAGGAGTCAGGCAGGATAACGATATCCCGAGTACAATCTTCTTTCACGACCAGGCCTTCCAAAATTGCTTGCTGATCTCAGCACATGGAATGCCAATCTCAGCATGTCCCAACAGGAGAACTATGGAAACTCATTGGCAAGATTCCACAGTTCACAGCCATGGTCTCTCTGCGAGACAGGCAATATTGGATAAAGCGTAGTTACTCACCTGCAACAGGTAATCTCCGGGAACAGCAGGAATTTAGTTGTCACATATGAATGACATCAGCACTGACGGAGCCTACGTGGGATGCTCCCCAGTGACCCACAGGAAAGCCTTTGTTTATTTATTTTATTTATTTATTTATTTAGCTGTATTTATATCCCGCTTTCCACCGGGTCAAAGCGGTCAATTGGGAGATACATTTAACATGAGGGGATATGACACACATACGCTAATATGTACAGGGAACATGGGCAATGGAGGGTTAAGTGGCTTGCCCAAGACCACAAGGAGTGCCTATAGGACTAGAAATCCCAGTCCCTCCGGCCTGAGATTGCTGTCCCCAGGTGGGACTTGAACCCACGGCCCTCCGGCCTGAAGTACCTTGTCCTAACCACTAGGCCACATCCTCCCTTTGGAAGTACTCCACTGCGCCTGCATGACTTCCTTCCCTCTCTTCTTTCTCCTCAGTTGGGTTTGTAGCTGAGAAGGAGGAGGAAAAATATCCTACAACTCCAAGGAGAGGAGGGTGGGTTATGAAGACTAAATTCCTGCTGTTCCCAGAGATCACATGTTACAGGTGAGTAACTATGCTATCTCTAGAAACAAGCAGGAATATAGTCTTCACATATAGGACACCCTAGCTCCCAGATCTACAAGAGAGGGGGAACTTAGGTCAGAGCTATCGGACTGAGTTTCACTGGACATAAACATCCCCAACATGGAGATCTGGAAGAGAGTGGACAGGGGACAGAGTTGTAGCTATGTTCCAAAGAGATGCTGGAGGACCACCTGGCTGAAGGTCACATACTGGCGGGAGTCCTTGTCCAAGCAATACGGTGCAGCAAAGATGTGGATAGAGGACCAGGTTGCTGCCAGGCATATTTCATCAATGGCCACTGAACATAGATTAGCTACAGAGATTGCCATAGTTCGGACATTGTGACCAGTGACATGACCTGTGAGGGAGAGTCCTGCTTTATCATAAGTGAAAGAAATAGCACAGTTACTTACCTGTAACAGGTGATCTCCGGAACAGCAGGAATGAGTCTTCACATATGGGGACTCCCTAGCTGAGGGTGCCAGAGGAGATCCCAGAATGCGCGCCCCTGGACAGGGCGGCGGCGCCCAACCTGGATCCCCGGCATCCCCTGAGGGATGGAGGGTAGGAGTTGAGAAGAGTTGCCAAAGGCACAGCAACCCTAAGACTACAGGTGGAGTCTTCAAAACCACTTTGACATCATTAAACCGTTAATGATCTAGCACAATCTAGAGCTTACCTACTGGATTGTAGAAGGCAGAGCTGCAACGGGTACTGTAGGTGCAGTAGCGCAGTCTTCAAGGGAACGTCATCGCAGATAGGACGAAGTTCCCCAGTCCGGGCGGGCAGTAGACGCAGGTGTCAACCGGCAACGGAAAGACAGCAGGTCTTCACGAGGAGCTCTAAGAGAAGCTGAGAACTCCCGTAGGAGCAGAGTCCCCAATCCGGAGGACTAAGCAGAAGACTGACCGATCTGGGAGAACCCAGCCCGGAGAAGAACAGGAGTGTACCCCGGGATATCGAGGAGTACACTGCCTACCCTAGCCGGCCAGGGATAGGAAGATATTGAGTTCGAAAAACCTCCAGACAAGGAGGCGTAAACCAAGGGGCTGTTGACTTCACAGCAAGTTTAAGCATAACTGGTCCGAGCACCCGAGCCGCAGGACGCAGGCAAGCGGGCCGGCCGGACCCCGTAAGAAAAAACAGAACGTCATTACCGACAATTGGGAGAAAGTCGGTAAGACACAGGGTGCTATAATATTTCCCAAAAGCGCCCACCTGTACCGATATATATCCAATGACAGGTATAGATGTATATCAGGCTATAGGTGGGCCCGGGAACGCCCACCCAGGTTACTAACCCAGTATGCACACGGGAGAACAATACTGCCAACTCGGACCGGCCCTCGATCCACAGGAGGGAACCCACCAGGAAGGTGGCAAGGGAAAGGACCATCCAAGTGATGGGCCGATGTGCGTGGGGCAGGCCGATCGGCGAGAGTAGCAGTATGGTTGCGTGACCGTCAGATCAGTTGGGAAGGAGCACATCAGGAGTACGTAGGCCCCTGAGGCGTCCGCCTGACAGCCACGCCGAAAACGTGTCCTCCGTACCATAGGGAAGGCAGGGGGTAGAAAAACCTACGGCCACGGTGTGACCATGGTGGTCATCTCCGGCATATATAAAAACACCCCTCGGGGGTAGGGTCAATGCCCTCCGCCGCTCCGAAGAATGCATGGAGCGGAGCCGGGGATCGACCTGGGTCAGTGGAACTCCTGTCCACCGTAACCTGACAGACCCAGGGGTTTCATTGCAAGAGCGGAGGCACCGACCCGAGGGCGGGGATGGTCCGGCCCTGTCGAGGATTAGTGAGGCCCATGCTCGGAGAGTAGCGGCCAAGGCCTACACTGGGAGAAGGAGATTCGGTGCGCGATCCCCTCAATCCGGGAGAACCCGGCAGAGGGGAGTCGAGGGACGTAGCCGAGGGTAAGTCCGAAGAAGACTAGCATGGCCCTGAGGAGCCAGGCTAACCTAGTGTGGGAAGGGTCCCCTCCCCCCCCCCGGGGGAGGGGGCCCCAACCTCCAATCAAGCGGCCGAGCCACTTGTCAGACTGAAAAGAACCGCAGTGTAGAACTGGACAATAACTTCCGGTAAGAGGAGTTAAGCGCAAACTGCCGCATACCGGAGCCTAAGGCTGCTTGGCAAGGGCAGCCTGGTGCGAGCTCAGGCACCGCCAACCGGCGTGAGATGTCCCCGGCATTGTCGCACCCGGCAGGTGGGCAGAGGAATGACACTTCCTCTTCTTCGGAAAAGGAGGGTCGGGAAGGATATCTCCTACCCCCAGGAGAGGGGGAGGGCCGCGGGCGGCCAGCACCAAACAGGTCGGCGGCGCACTGAGCAACCTGACGCAAGGCCTCGCCATTGAAAAGGTTCTCCCCGGTGCACGGGGAAGTACCCAGATTATGTTGCGCCCAGCTGCACAAGTAGGAAGCCTGCAACCAGGCTGTACAACGCGCCCCTATGGCGACAGCAGAGGACCTGCTAACTGACTCGAAAGAGTCCACGGCAGCACGAGAAAGAAACCAAGAGATATTCCTGCAATGGTAAAGAAGCAAGGAATAGTCAAGGGCCCGAGGGGCCGACACAAAGGGAGTCAAGAGGGATAACCTCTCGGTGACCTCCCGAAGCGCCAGGCTCATATAGAAAATATATGAGAGAATCCTGGAGGCCAACATGGACGTTTGGAAGGTTCGCCGCCCAAAGTTGTCCAGAGCTTTAGCCGCACGATTCGGGGGGCAGGAAGAGTGCTTCTTCTTGCTACCGACCTTCCTCAGGGCCGATTCCACCACAATGGAACGATGGGGAAGCTGGTGCGTCTGGAAACCCGGAGAGGGGGGCACCCGATACAGGGCATGCATGGCCGTAGGCGGCGCCGGTACCTGTAAGGGCAAGCGCCAAATCCCGAGCAGGAGATCCCGCAGGAAGGGATGTAAAGGAAGCATTATGGCTGCCTGTTCCGCAGGATCCGGACTTAGCGAAGGGCCCGGGATAGGAATGGCGAGCAAGTCCGCCATGTCAAGGAGGAAGTCCTGAAAAGACGGCTCTCCCAGAGGAACTATCCCGGGGGAGGCCAAGGTGCAGGGGCCCGCTGGAACACCAGGGGACTCCCCCGTGCTGGTGCACGGAAGGAATCGCTCTAAACAGAGGAGGGTACTGACAGTCCAAATTCGAGGCAGTTGGTACTGCATCGTCAGAGCCAGAGATCGATTCCAAGCGGGGCATCGAAGGGAGCGACGTCCCCGAAGGGCCTGCGGGACCGCAAGGGCGGCTGGAGTGGTGCCGAGGCCGCTGGAGAGCAGGCGAGCGCATCACTGCGCCGTCGGAAGAGACCAGGGTCGGATCCGAAACGCGTCGGGGCCACGCTTTCCAGACTGGAGATCGATTCGAGGCTGGACATCGAACCGAGCGACGCCTCCTTAGGGGGCCCCGGAGTCGGCGGCTGCGCCGGTGCTGCCATTCCCGAGAGTGGAGTCGGGGCCGCGACGATCGGTGCCGAGGGCAACGAGGACTTCCCAGGCCGAAACTCGGCGAAGAGGGAAACACCCGGATTCGGCTCCTATGTCGGGAGAGAGGCCCTTCTAGACGCCTGGGCTCTTCCCGCGCCCATTTTATTGAGTGGGGAAACCCTTACGGGGCGCACTACGCGGCCTCGAGGGTACCCAGGTAACCCGCCGACGAGCCCCGGTGGGGAGCGAGATGCACCGCCCCGGCTCCGCGGCCGCGGCGCTTCTGTGGATCGACTCGACCAAAGGTCCCGGGTCCCGCGGGCAAATAGTGACGAGTGGAACACTCGACGCCCGCGCAGATGCCGGGAGGTCGGTGAGGTCCGGGGGAGGCCCCGGTCCCGCGCAAGGTGGGGGTGCCGACCCGCCCGACCGGGATTGATCGATCGGCTCCACAGGCGGAGCCCGGAGGCGACCCCTGGCGAAGAACGGGGCCCTTGTTCCCGAGACCGCCGCGGGAGGGGTGGAGCCGCTCAAGGCCAGTACCGCCCCCGCGGAAGCCGGGGGTGAGGCGATCGGCCTTGGCGGAGCCGAGGGCACCCGGTGCCAATCCCCGGTGGGGAGTGGGGCCACCGACTCAGACGCCCATGCCGAGGACTTGGTCCCGCTCGAAGCGGTCACCACCTCCGCGTATGGCAGGGGTGTGGGCACGCCATACCGGGTCAGGTTGGTCTGACGATCCCCGGTGACGAGTGGAACGCTCGACACCGACGCTGATGCCGGGGAATCGGCACCGCCGAAAGCGGGTACCGCCCCCGCGCAGGGCCGGGAATGCCGTAGAGCCAGACTGGGTCGGGTCGATCGGCCCCGAAGGTACCGAGGACACCAGTCGACAGTCCCTGGGGAAGAGTGGAACACTCGACGCCGGCGCCGATGCATCTGCACCGCTCGAAGCGGGTGCCACCCTCGGGCATGGCTCGAGAATGTTCTGTGAGGAGCGAACCTCAGGAACAACCCGAAACCCCGTGGAGGCTCTGGAGCCCGAAGACTCCCTCCAGGGTGTAAGGGACTGGAGGGGAAGGCCGGAGCCGTCGTCATGCGGCGCATGAGACTCACCCCTCAAGGCTCGGTTAGTCTTAACAGACTGTTGTTGGGTTACCTGATCCTGGCGAGGAGAGAACACAGACGACCGCTCCTCAGAGGGAAAGACGTCATCAAGGGACACTCGAAACAGGGAGGGTCTTCTCCCGACGCTGAAGCCCGGGGAACCGGGGGAGAAGGGGTCAGGGCCCCAACAGGAGAGACACCAGGCGTTGGAGTCGGAGCAGAAGACAACGTCTCCACAGTGGGGGCACTTCTTAGGGGAAGAAGGCTCCATACTGGAAAGCCCGGTAGGCCTCAGATAACACGAGGAGGAAGCTCCTCGAAGGAAATAAGGAAAACAAAAAATAAGGAAAAAAAGGGGGCACCAGAGGTGCCAGAGTCAGCGAGGGAAAAAACCGCGACCACAGGAACAAAAAAGGAGAAAAGAAGAAAAATGTTTCTGCGGCGACAGGAGTTACGTCCTGTCGGCTCCGCGGAAAAACGAAAACTGGGGAGAGGCAGTGGGAAGGGCGGGAAGCTACCGCGCAGGCGCGAGGGATGCTCCCAAAAGCCTTCTGATTGGATGCTGGGGAGCATTCCCGTGCGGGCTCCGTCGGCACCGACAAACCCCCATATGTGAAGACTCATTCCTGCTTGTTCCTGGAGATACTGTCTGCTATCCATCATGCGAGCATATGCCTGGTTACAGAGAGCCCCAAATGAGTGTGGTCAAATGATACAAAACGTTGAGAGGATTTACAGAAATCCCAAGTTTTCTGGAGGTAAAAGGCTAAGGCCCGCTTGCCATCAAGCATGTGTAGGATGGCCTCTGCCCAGGAGAATGAGGTCTTCAGAAGACTTTGATGTGAAAAGGCGATACCACCTTTGGAAGGAAGTGGGGATGCATCCTGAGAACGACTTGGTCATGATAGAATCTGGTGGATGGTGGATGAGCTACCAATGCTTGCAACTCACTTATGCGCCTGGCCAAGATGAGGGCCACAAGGGTAAGTTCAGATGGCAACAGAGGGCCACAAGGAATATGACCTTCCAAGTCAAGTAGCATGAGTTGTTCTCAGGGATTTAAACGGGGGTTTGAGAAGCTGAGCCAAGACTACATTGAGATCCCTCGACCACCGGGGGGTGATCAAATGGGTGGTTTAGAGAGGAGGCAGTCTCTCAAAAAACATGCTACTAAAGGGTGTACAGAGATGGGTTGGCCATCGATTGGTTCATGAAATGCTGTATTGGCACTGAGGTGAGCCGAATTGGTTTTAAGAACTGAAGAGAATAAGTGCTGCAGATATTGCGGTAGTGCAGATATTGGTGTGTCAAATGGATTAAGCTTATTTGTTAAGCACCATGCTTCAAACCTGCACCATTTGCAGGAGTACGCCCCTCTAGTGGAGGGTTTCCTGAAGCCAGGAGGATGTTCTGTACCTCAGTGGGGAGGTTGTGGTGTTGAAAGGCTATGCGTTCAGCAGCCATGCAGTCAGGAGAGATCTCAGCTTGGGATGGAGAACTGTTCCATCTCCTTGAGACAGAAGGTTCGGACTGCAGCCCAGACAGATTGGATTCATCTGTTGAAGTCGAAGAAGAGGAATCCATGGTTGTCAAGACCAAAAGGAGGCTATGAGTATCATAGTGCCTTCTTCCAGTTAGAGTTTGAAGAGGGTTTTCGGCATCAGGGGCGTGGGGGAATGCATAGAGCAGTCCCCGACCCCAATGCAGATGAAAAGCATTGTTTGCTTGGCTGAGTTTTGACAGAACTCTGGAGCAAAAATATCGAAGCTTGCCATTTTCTGGGATAGCGAAGAGATCGATGAATGACGTTCGTTTATTTATTTTATTTAACTAGGCTTATATATCACTTTTCTACCAGTCAAAGCAGTGTACATTCAGGTACTTATATATACTTTTCTCTGGTCCCCAAAGGGCTCACAATCTATTTTTTGTACCTGAGGCAACGCAGGGTTAAATGGCTTGCCCAAGGCCACAAGGAGCACCTATGGGACCAGAAACCCCAGAACCTCCAGCCAGAGGTAACTTGCTCCAACCACTAGGCCACTCCTCCCTCGTGTTCCCCAGGTTCTGAAAATCTGAGCTCCCGTCCCCGGATGTAAACTCCACTCGTGTGGGTGAAGAATCCAGCTAAGTCTGTCCACGAGCTGGTTCTGCTCGCCAGGAATGTATACTACATGAAGGTATCTATGGTGAGAGATGGAAAAGTTCCATAGGCAAAAGGCCTCCTCGCAAAGGGGGAAGTAAACCTGTTTCCCCCCCCCCTTCCTGCTTGTTGAGATAGAACATTGCCACCTGGTTGTCTGTTCTCACCAGGTCATGGCTGTGTGCCAGGTGGTGGCGATTGCCAGAAGATCTGTAAGGATGACTCTTGGGTCATTAACAGGCCCTGGGTGGAGAGAGACAAGTGGGCTCCCTAACCAACCTTGGACACATCCATTGTGAGGGTGTGTTGAGGCATCCAAAAAGGTAACGCTTCGAGCAAATTTGCTGGCACGCTTCACCATAGAAGGAAGCAAACTAGTGGGCAGCTGATCTGAATGTCGTCATTCAGTTGCCCCGTGGATTGAATCTATTGGGATAAGGTCCACTGAGCTAGATGCATATGTAGCCGTGCATGTGGTACTACATGTACTGTGGACGACATATGACCCAAGAGATGTAGGAAGTCTCGAGCTGTTGATGTTGTTTGTTGACTGAAGTGGGTCACTAGATTAACCAGTCGGTTCATATGGTATAGAGGTAGGAATGCTCTGAATAGCTGAGTGTCAAGTACTGCTCCTATGAATTCCAACCTCTGAGCTGGAGTTAGTTGGGACTTTTGAAGGTTTATTATGAATCCTAGGTGTTGTATTAATGCTATGGTGGTGTGAGAGGCAGAGCAAAGTTCTCTTGGAGAGTCTGCCTTTATGAGCCAGTCATCCAAGTAAGGGAAGACAAAAATGTCCTTGCCTTGCAGATGAGCTGCTACTACGGACATGCATTTTGTGAAGGCTCTTGGAGCCGATGCCAGGCCGAAGGGGAGGACTCTGTACTGATAATGAGCCCATTGAAAAGTGACGCAGAGATATCGCTTGTTCTTGGATGTATCAGGACATGAGTGTAGGCGTCTTTTAGACCTAGGGAACATAGCCAGTCTTGATCCTGAAGATATGGTAGGAGAGTTCTCAGGGAGATCATCTTGAACTTCTTCTTTACTAAGTATCTGTTGAGATTTCGGAGGTCGAGGATAAGCCTGTATCCTCCTGACTTCTTTGGGATGAGCAAGTAAGGAGAATAAAAGCCCTTGTGTAGGACTAGTTGAGGAACCTCCTCTATTGGGAGAGTATTTTGGAGATTTTCTCCTTGAGCAGATCCTTTAGCCCTGGTTGGAGAGGATATTCGCCTCTGAAGTGAGGTGGAGGAAGCTTTCTGAAGTTTAACAGATAACCCTCTGCAATGATATTTAGAGTCCAGTGCTCTGAAGTGATGGTGAGCCAATGATTGGCGAAAGAAGAAAGTCGACCTGCTATTTTTATTTGAGTGGTATCCTGCAGGGGTAGGATGATCACGTTCCCTAGGTCAGAGTCAAAACTGGGGTTAATCTGAGTTTGAGTTGCTGTTTAGCTGTTCTAGGCTTCTTGGCCCAGAGGAGGGGTAGGGAGGTCTGGGGACCAGAATGCTGTATGCAACCGGGAATGTGTAAGAGCAACCACACCCTGGAATGAGCAATACATCTGGTCGCAACAGGCCCATGACCGGTCTGGGGGGAGGGGGGAAGAGAGGAGTTTTGATATATAAGGGGAAAAATATGTTAATGTTGTATAGGCCTGGATGACCTGTCCTTGGCTGTATTCTGTGAAATGGCCCAACTTCTTGTAATGTTTGGCTTTAATAAACAGTTTGAACATAAAGGCGAGGCAGTTGATGTGGAGGTTGATTCTATACAGTGCACGCCTGAGCCGTGGGGACATCTACAACATGGACGAGCCACGTTGTACCAGATTCCACAACCATGGGAGTTAGAGGCACCCATGATTGTGGAATCAGGCACTTAGACGTCCCGGTGGGCACCATATTCCATTGTGGGAGACGTCCCCTATGCTGCCCGTCTACACCACACAGCGCTCCAGCTGGCATGCCTGTTCAGAATGCCAGGTCTGGGTGCAGTCACAGCACACTGCCGTCCAACCCTCGGTAGGGGCCCCCAAGGCCTGGATCAGGCGGTGGGAAGTGTCCCGCAACGGCACCATGGGGCAGAGGGGGGCTGCAGTCCACAAACCCCACCATGCCCAGCACTTATTTCACCATGTCCTGAATAGCCTCTGAATTTCCCGGCACCTGGCCACTCCCTCCACTCTGCCCCAGTACCGCCCCCTCCCAGCACTCCCCACACAAACGCTGTGTACGTGCAGGAAGTGCTGGCAGCTGGAGCTGAGGGTAGGTTGGACTTCTGGCCCGCATGTCCAACCCCGCTATTCGTGGGACAGAATGTCCCCCATAGTGTTTCTGTATTTTCAAAGGCATTTGACAAAGTTCCTTATGAGAGACTCCTGAGGAAATTAAAAAACCATAAGTGGCAACAACCTAATGTGATCTTTGTGAGGGTATCCCCTTTGTTTTTCTTCCTTTTTAATACCCTAATGTGCACTGGGAACTGGTTAAAAGATGAGAGAGAGACAGAAGGGCTAAATGGTCCATTTTCTCAATGGAGAAAAGAGAAAGCGTAGTTACTCACCTGTAACAGGTGTTCTCCAGGAGCAGCAGGAATCAGTCCTCACATATGGGTGACGTCGGCGCCGACGGAGCCCTCGCGGAGCAATTTTCCCCAGCTTTCAAAGAAAGCCTTTGGGAATTGCAGCGCGCATGCGCGGTCGCCTTCCCGCCCAAGGGTGCCATCTTAGCCAGTCTGATGACATAGCTAAAAAAGACAGCATAAAAATTTGCAAAAAAACTTAAGCAGATGATTGCAACTCCAAGGGGAGGAGGGAGGGTTGTGAGGACTGATTCCTGCTGCTCCTGGAGAACACCTGTTACAGGTGAGTAACTACGCTTTCTCCAGGACCAAGCAGGAAGTCAGTCCTCACATATGGGACTCCCAAGCTTAAGGCTACCGGAGACCCTAAGCACAAAAATGAGCTCCCTCTAGCTCAGCAGCACAGAAGGAAGGAATCTTCGCTGAATTATTACCCACCGGTAGCCCACATCCGGGATGGAGGGTAGGAGTTGCTCAAACCTCAAAGAGATTACGGAGGACTGCCTGTCCGAAAGCACTGTCCCTGCGGGACTCCCTCTCGAGACAGTAATGGACCGCAAAAGTCTGGCTCGAAGACCAAGTAGCGGCCCGGCAGATGTCTGCCAGCGGAACAGAGCGGAGGTAAGCCACTGACGTAGCCTTTGCCCGAACACAATGAGCCGTGACTCGACCATCCAAGGAGAGCCCGGCTGCCCCATAAGCCCAAGTGATACAGTCCGCAACCCAGATGGACAGAGTACGCTTGGAGACCGGGAGCCCCAATTTATTGGGATCAAAAGACACAAAAAGCTGAGCAGCCTTACGGTGCTCCCGCGTACGGTCAAGGTAGAAGTTCAATGCCCTTCTACAGTCCAGGGTATGGAGGACCATTTCAGCTCGGCTGGAGTGTGGTCTGGGAAAGAAGGTCGGAAGTACCACCTCCTGATTGATGTGAAAAGGGGAGAACACTTTTGGAAGAAATTTTGGGTGAGTCCGTAGGACTACCCTATTTTTGTAGAACCGAGTGTAAGGGGGATCAGACACGAGGGCCTGCAATTCACTTACGCGTCTAGCGGAAGTGAGGGCTATCAAGAACAATGTTTTCCAAGAAAGAAAACGGAGAGAGAACAGGTAGCCATAGGTTCAAAAGGCGGACAGGTGATCCGCTGTAAAACCACATTCAGATCCCAGTCAGGCGCTGGCGGGCGCAGAGGTGGTTTAAGTAGACGGAGACCTCGGAGAAACCTCGCTACGAGAGGGTCGCTGGAAAGAGGTCTGCCGTCCACCGGTACATGATGTGCTGAAAGAGCACTGAGGTGAACTTTGACGGAGTTGGACTTAAGTCCCAGATTAGAGAGGTAGAGCAAGTACTGCAAGATCACCGACACCGAGCAGGAGAAGGGATCCTGAGACTGCTGGGTACACCAAACGGAAAAGCGACGCCATTTAAGGGCGTAGCATTTGCGGGTAGAAGGTCGCCGAGAAGCTAGGACGACCTCTTCCACCTCTGCCGGCAGGAGAAGGGGAGCAAGGACTACCCTCTCAGCAGCCAGGCCATTAGATTGAGAGATCTGAGGTTGGGGTGTAGCAGAGACCCCTGATCCTGAGTGAGGAGATCCGGTTGAAACCCCAGAGGGAATGGATCCTCTACCGCTAATTGCAGCAGGAGTGGAAACCACGGCTGTCTGGGCCAGCGAGGGGCCACCAGGATCATGGAAGCTTTGTCTCGGAGAACCTTGAAAAGAGTTCGAGAGACTAGCGGGATGGGAGGAAAAGCATACAGAAGGCTCTCCGACCATGAGAGTAGAAAAGCATCTGCCGCAACTCGAAGGGGATGTGGCTGACGAGAGCAGAAGCGAGGAAGTTGCCGGTTGTGAGGACTGGCAAAGAGATCCATCGCGGGGAGGCCCCACTTTAGAAAGAGCTTCTGAACTACCAAGGGATCCGGGCGCCACTCGTGCGGCTGGAGGATCCTGCTGAGTTTGTCCGCCAGGCAATTTTCTTGGCCTGGGAGATAAACTGCCTTGAGAAGAACGCCGTGACTGACGGCCCAAGAGCAGAGCTTCTGTGCTTCCCGACAGAGAAGGAAGGAGCCCGTGCCCCCCTGTTTGTTCACGTAGAACATGGCAACTTGATTGTCCGTCTGGACAAGGACGGACTGGTGAGAGGTCAGGTGGGAGAAAGCCTTGAGAGCCAGGCGGATCGCTCTGAGCTCCAGGAAGTTGATCTGCTGAGCAGACTCCCACGTGGTCCAGAGGCCCTGAGTACGTGCCCCTTGACAATGTGCTCCCCAACCCAGGAGGGACGCATCTGTCGTCAGCACCTGGGCCGGCTGAGGTGACTGAAAAGGCATGAGGAGTACCAGGTTCGGCCGATGAAGCCACCACTGGAGAGACGAGGCCAGCGGCTCGGAGACGCGCACTAGGTCTGCTAGGCCGCCTGTGGCTTGTTGCCACTGCTTGCGAAGACACCATTGAGCAGGCCGCATATTCAGGCGGGCATTGGGGGTCACATGGACGGTGGAAGCCATATGGCTGAGCAGTCTCAGGAAGCGCCTGGCGGAGACCAGGGACTGGCTGCGGAAACGGTCGGCTAGGTCCATGAGCCGTTGAGCCCTGTCGAGAGGCAGGAAAGCTCGCGCCTGAGGAGTGTGCAGTCTTGCGCCGATGAACTCGAGATCCTGTGAGGGAGCAAAGTGGACTTTGCGAAGTTTATGACAAAGCCCAAGTACTGCAGAAGAGTCACCGTGCGGTGTGTGGCGTTGGTGACCTCCGGAGCGGACGCTGCTCTGATGAGCCAGTCGTCGAGGTACGGGAAGACAGAGGCCGTGAAGCCAGAGATGGGCCGCCACCACCGCGAGACATTTTGTGAAGACTCGCGGTGCGGAGGACAGGCCAAAGGGCAGTACCCTGTACTGGTAATGATTTCCTGCCACCACAAACCTTAGGTATTGGCGGTGGCTTGGGTGGATGAGGATGTGCGTGTAGGCATCCTTTAGATCCAAGGAGCATAGCCAATCTCCCTGCTGGAGGTAGGGCAGAAGGATTCCAAGGGTAAGCATTTTGAACTTTTCCCGCACGAGGAACCTGTTGAGGTTGCGCAAGTCCAGGATGGGTCTGAGGCCTCCTGTCCTTTTTGGTACTAGAAAATACCTGGAATAAAAGCCTTGACCTCTCAGGTGTTAAGGCACCGGTTCCACCGCCTGTTCCTGTAGAAGACCTGCTAACTCCTGAAGGAGTAAGTCCCTGTGCAGAGGGAGTCGTGGAGGTTCTCCCGGGAAATAGGAGGGAGGGACCTGGTGGAAGTGGAGAAGATAGCCTTCTCTTACGACTTGAAGCACCCAGGCATCTGAAGTGATGTTGGACCACCTGTGGGCGAAGTGAACCAGCCGGCCTCCGGTGCTGAGAGGAGCCAGCGGAGGGGGAGAGGCTATGCTTAAGGAGTCAAAAGCCCCCACCCTGCTGAGCAGGGGCTGGTGGTGCAGGCTTGGGGGCTTGCTGCCTACGGGACCCGTTACCCCGTCCCTTGGCCTACTGGCCCTGTTGGGGAGCTGCGGGGGCCTGATATTGGGGGTAGTGTTTATAGGCAGCCGCCTTTCTCGGGTAAAAGGACTTCTTTCCCGAGCCCTTCTTTTTCTGGGAAGGGGCGGAGGTCTTCCTAGAAAGCCTAGTCCTGGTGAGAGTCTCTGTCTCTAGTTGTGCAGCCTTCTCGTCCATAGGTTTGCCAAAGAGGTTTTCACCTCGGCAGGGGACATCGACCAACTTGTCCTGCACCCAGGGCTCAAGGTCAGACGACTGAAGCCAAGCCTGTCGGCGGGCACCGATGCCGGCTGCGGCCACTCGAGCCGATGCTTCAAAGCCATCATAGGCTGCTCGGGATATGAATTTTGAGCATTCCCGAATGCCAGTGGACAAGGCTAGGAACCTCCGCAAAGGTTCCTCGGACAATCCAGCGGAGAATCCGGCTAGCTCTTTAGCCAGGTCTCGGAGATACATGCCAATGTATAGCTGGTAGGTCTGGACACGACACGCAAGCATAGAGCCCTGGAAACACTTCTTACCAAGGCCATCCAGGTTACGGGCCTCCCTGCCAGGAGGCACCGAGGAGTGCATCTTCTGGCTCTTAAGACGATGCATGGCCGATTCCACTACCATGGAATGGTGTGGTAGCTGTGCTTTTTGGAAGCCAGGGCTCTTGCGGACTCGATAGATAGAATCGACCCGCTTGCTCAGGACCGGCGAGGAGGCCGGACTCTCCCACATGCGGAAGAGTAGTCGTTCCAGCATGGGAGGAACCGGTACAGTAAAGTGTTCCCTGGCGGGAGAGTCATACTGGAGGGCGTCGAGCTCTTCGGCTCGAGGCTCCTCCTCGGGATCCGCAGGGAAGGCCAAAGCCTTGGCCATATCCCTGACGAAGTCCGAGAACCGGGCATCCTCCGGAGGGGACTGCTTCCGAGGTTCGGACTCAGGCGAGTCCGAGGGGACACACCGAGTCCGAAAAGAATCAGGTGACTCTTCCTCTTCAGACTCCCAGACCGACTCCGAGGAGGAATCGGTGGGGTCGGCCCGGGCAGGCTGCGGCGCCGGCCGCCCCGACGCCGAGGGAGTCGGCGTCGACGACCTCGGTCCCGAACGGGAGGCCGAGGGTGACCTCGACCGAGGATCGACTCGAGTTCGCATGGACTCGAGGATCGGCTCGGTCTCCGGGGTCGACTTAGACGTCGACGTCCCGGCGGTCGGGGCAGCGGCGCCAGCGAGGCTAGCGAGCAGTGCCCGCTGCTGGTCCATGAAGGCAGACAGTCTGCTCTCCAAGGCCGTCAACCTGAGTCCGACCTCAGGTGACCCAGCAGCCCCCGACTCGGGCCCCGACGGCGTCGGGCCCGACGTCGGCTGTCTCGGAGGCGAGTCCAGGAGGACCACAGGACTTACCCGAGCAGGCAGCTCCGACTCCATGCGAGGTCGCTTCGAGAGGTGCTCCTTCTCCAAGGACCCGGGACGGCTATCGGGGCTATGCGACCTGGCCCTCGCGGAGCCAGGAGCGTCCACCAACGCCGCCCTCGTGGGTTTCACCTTCCGTCGATGGTCCCCGGAGGGAGAACCCCTGTCGGAGGAACTCCGGCGACGGTCAGAGCTGGAACCTCTGGACGCCAAGGCTTCCGACGAGGTCCGGGTACGGCTGGGGTCAGCGAAGATCCTATCCCGCTGATGCCGCCGACTTCTCAACGCTTTGGAGGACATTTTGCCACAGGCCCCACAGATCATTTCTTCATGATCCGGACCCAGGCAGCGGAGGCAATTATCGTGTGTGTCAGTTAGTGACATATTTCGGTCACACTGACCACACCGCTTGAAACCACTGGCAGCCATCAGGGGAAAAAGGGCCCCTGCGAGGTCAAAAGACCGGGCTGCCAGTGAAAAAACCGAAAACGAAACTGACTAAATCAGAAAAACCGAAAAAGAAGAAGAGGACTCGTGACCGGCGTCGCGAGTCCGGGCGGGAAGAAGACCGGCGTCGAACCGAAGGAAAAAAAGAGATATATTACGAATAAAATCAACTTTTTCGCGGGGACACGACGGGTACGTCTGTAGGGCTCCGCGGAAAAAAGAAGACTGGCTAAGATGGCACCCTTGGGCGGGAAGGCGACCGCGCATGCGCGCTGCAATTCCCAAAGGCTTTCTTTGAAAGCTGGGGAAAATTGCTCCGCGAGGGCTCCGTCGGCGCCGACATCACCCATATGTGAGGACTGACTTCCTGCTTGGTCCTGGAGAAATATGGAATGCCTCAGGGATCTATACCTGGATCAGTGTTTTTAAACATATTTATAAATGATATAGAAATGAAAACAATGAGTAAAGTGATCAAATTTGCAAAATTAATCAAAGTTGTTAAATCACCAGCAAATTTATTTATTTATCTGTTTTTTTATACCGCTTTATCCTTCAGTCAAAGCGGTTTACAACTTAGACTTGGTAATGTATAACAAACAGGGACATTGATAACTTGGATTTTTTCTGAGGCAATGGAGGGTTAAGTGACTTGCCCAAGGCCATAAGGAGTGTTAATAGAAATTGAAACCTGGGCTCGAAAAACTGCAGAAGGACCTTGTGTGAAAGGGACTGGGCAACCAGACAACAGAGGACATTTAATCATTTAATGTAAACAAGTGTAAAGTGATAAGCATAGGGAAGAATACAAATTATAGCTACACGAAGCAAGGTTACAAATTAGGAGTCGGCCCCCAGGAATAGGATCTAGTTGTCACTGTGGACAGTACGTTGAAATTCTTTGCTCAGTGCAGCAGCCCAGAAAGCAACAGGAATGACCATGAAAAGAATGAGGAACATCATGATGCTTCTGTGTCACTCCATTGTGCAAGCATACCTTGAGTATTCTGTGGAAATCTGATCACCACATCTTAAAGATATAACAGAATTAGAAAATGTAAAGAGAATGAAATTACTTCTCTATGAGGAGAGACTAAAGAGGTTGGGGCTTGAGCTTGGAAGAGAGACAGCTGAGGGATATGATAGAGGTCTATAAAATAAGTGGAGTGGAAGGTGCAAATGCAAATTAGTTGTTTACACTTTCAAAATGTACACACCATGAAGTTACTAAGTATTCCATTTAAAATTAATTGGAGAAAATACATTTTTCATTCCGTGCATAATTAAGCTCTCAAATTTTTTGCTAAAGGATGTGGTAAAATGCAGTTGACAGAGATGGTTTAAACACAAGTTTGTCCAGGTTCCTGGAGGAAAAGTCCATAAACAGTTTTTAAAAAGAGAGATTTGGGGAAAGTCACTGCCAATAAACAGAATGGAAAATCTAGTTATATTTTGTGATCCTGCCAAGTACTAATGATCTGGATTGATCACTGCTAGAAATAAGATTCTGGGCTTGATGGACTTTTGGCTTGACTCATATGGTGGTTCTTATCCTCCCCTCACTACACAACAGGAAAGCAGTAGCAGTGTGTATTATCTGTGAATGCCTGCTTGTTCCTCTGACAGCTTCTTTATGACGTTTGACTAATGTAGGCCCGATATAGCACAGTTACTTACCTGTAACAGGTGATCTCTGGGAACAGCAGGAATAAGTCTTCACATATGGGTACGTCGGTACCGACGGAGTCTGCGCGGGAACGCTTCCCAGCGACCAAACAAAAAACTTTTGGAAGCATCCCACCACACCTGCGTGCTGCCTTCCCACCTTTCCCAACTGCCTCTCCTCAGTTAAGTTTTAAAGCTGAGACAAAGAGAGAGAGAGAGAGAGGAAAGGAAAGATAGATAGAGATACAACTCCTGGGGAGGTGGGTGGGTTGTGAAGACTTATTCCTGCTGTTCTCAGAGATCACCTGTTACAGGTAAGTAACTGTGCTATCTCCAGGAACAAGCAGGAACTTGGGGACTCCCAAGCTAAGATGCCTGGAGCCCTAGCATGTTGGAGATTAAAACATGCTACACCTCATATGGCCAGGCATCCTGAGGATGGAGGGTAGGAGTTGAAATAGAGAGGAGCTGTAGAAAACAGCTAACCTAAGATAGGACTACAGGCAAGGAGTCCTTGTATGTATGATAATTATCATGAAAGATATTGAAATGAACAATTGCAATTGCAATATGGACCTCACTTACTGGATTGCAGGAAGCAGAGAGGCTCATGAAATCTACTGGGAATCCAGTAGAGGAATCTTCAAGGTGACCTCACTGAAGTGAAGGTGAAGGTCAAAATCTGGAAGTGAAAGGTGACCCCAGGATTCAACTGGGGTAGTAGAAAAACGGTAGGGCTTCAGTGGAAAGCTTTATGGAAAAGCTGAAAACGCTTTTGGCTACAGAGTTATTCACACTTAGGAGAAAAAGAGGAAGACTAACCAACTTGGACAAAAACACCTAGTCCTTGAGGGAAGAAGGGGTATGGAAAAAAACCCATATTCCCAAAGAAAGGACAGGTGTCTGAGGAGTTAGAACCTCAGATCTACTGAAGATCCGCCATGTCTTTCCTAACTGGTGAGGGGTAGGAAAGATATTGAAACATGGAGCTTCAGGGGTACCTAATCCTTAGGGTTAGGGTAGGAGCTGTCAGTACCACAGGAGTGGTTGTGTGTGTAGGATCCCAACCATGCTGTGGTACAGCATGAACATGGGTAAAGCCCACTGTCTGGAACATATAGGAAGATAAAAACCTATATGAGCATAGACAGAAAGATAAATATGTAATACATATCTACCTATAATAAAGTATCTCGACAGAGATTCATATATATATATATATATATATATAAATATATATATATATATATATATATATATATGTTTATTGTGTCTTGATAAAATCGCCCTTCTCCAAAAATCAGAGCGATGTACAATTAAAAGTCAACATAAAAATGGCCAAGGCCATAGAAAGGAAAAGGAAGAGAAGTTTCAATTTCTTTATAAAAACCATAGTACAGATAGAAGAGATAGAAGAAAGAAAAGGATAGAAAAAAGTACAATTACAATTTCTTCATAAAACCATAGTCTAGACAGAAGAAACAGAAAGGGAGAGCAAAGGGGACAAAGAGGAGGGTAGGGGGTAGGGAAGGGAACAAAGGGAGGGTAGGGGCAAGGGGAATGGAAGTCATACAAAAGGGGAGGGAACATCATAAGCAAGGGAAAAAAGGTGTGTTTTCAGGTGTTTTTTGAAAGTGGGATGGTGAGGTTCTAAGCGGAGGGAGGAGGGTAGAGAATTCCACAGAGCCGGACCAATAAAGAAGAAAGCAGAGGAGCATGTGGATTGAAGGTGGGCACAGGAGAAGGAAGGAAGAGTGAGACGATTGAGGTGAAAAGAGCGAGGAGTGTACCGGGGAGAGTGAAAGGAAAGAAGATCAGCAAGATATTGAGAGGTGCCAGTGTGGAGAGCCTTGTGAACCAAAGTGAGCAGCTTGAATTGAGAGCGGTAAGGAAAGGGTAACCAGTGAAGATGAAAAAGCAAAGGTGTGACGTGATCCCGAAGAGAGGCATGACAGACAAGACGAGCGGCAGTGTTCTGTATCCGTTGGAGTTGAGATAGTCGGTACTTGGGGAGTCCAATGAGAGTAGAGTAAGCGAAATCTACACGAGACATAACTAGGGACATTAACAAAGTGGAGAGAGCTGAGGGGGACAGAAAAGGACGCACCGCACGGATTTGACGAAGGAAGAAAAAAGATGATTTAGTAATGTGAGAAAGGTGTGACTGAAAGGAAAGATCCGAATCAAAGTGAATACCAAGGTAACGAAAAGAAGAGACTAGGGGAACAGCAGAGCCAGAAAATGAGGGAGCCAACTGAGGGGGTGAACAACTATGAGAAAACCAAATAGCCACAGTCTTAGTGAGATTGAGGTGAAGGCAGTGATGAGTCAACCAATTAGCTACATCAGAGAGACAGGAATTGAGTGCAGAAAGGTCAGGACAGGAAGGGGAAGTGTGATGCAATAGGACAATATCGTCGGCATAGAGAAAAGCAGAAACTCCAGACTGTTGAATTAAAAGAGCAAGCGGAGACAGAAACAGGTTGAAAAGAAGAGGTGCTAAGACAGAGCCCTGGGGGACTCCACAAGAGAGAGGGAAAGGGTCAGAGGGGGGGATAGAAGGAGAAGAGGAAAGAGCCGCACAAGAACGAGAAGAAAGGAAAGAATGAAACCAGTGGTAAACAGTACTGTGGTATACACACACACATACATATATAGATAGATAGATACACACACACACACACACATAGCACAGTTACTTACCTGTAACAGGTGATCTCTGGGAACAGCAGGAATAAGTCTTCACATATGGGTACGTCGGTACCGACGGAGCCTGCACGGGAATGCTCCCCAGCATCCAATCAGAAAGCTTTTGGGAGCATCCCTCGCGCCTGCGCACTGCCTTCCCGCCTTTTCCACTGCCTCTCCTCAGTTGAGTTTCATAGCTGAGACAAAAGGAGAGAAAGAGGAAAGGAAGAGAGATAGATAGATACAACTCCTAGGGGAGGTGGGTGGGTTGTGAAGACTTATTCCTGCTGTTCCCAGAGATCACCTGTTACAGGTAAGTAACTGTGCTATCTCCAGGGACAAGCAGGAATGAGTCTTCACATATGGGGACTCCCTAGTTAGAGATGCCAGGGGGAGATCCCATAAAATGTGTGTCCCTGAATCAGGACTGCAATACCCACACATGGATCTCCAGCATCCCATGAGGGATGGTGGGTAGGAGTTGAAAGGAGAGGAGCTGTAAACAAACAGCAAAGCTAAGGACTACAAGAGAGGAGTCCTTGGTATGTATGATAAGTACCATTAAAATTATTTAATGAACAATCACAAAATGGAACTTACCTACTGGATTGTAGGAAGTAGAGAGTGTGATGGAATCTACTGGAGATTCAGTAGAGGATCCTCAAGGTGACCTCACGCAGTGAGGGTGAAGGTCCAAATCTGGAATTGGCAGGTGACCCAGGTGTCAACTGGGGTAGTATAAGAACGGCAGGTCTTCAGTGGAAAGCTTTATGGAAAAAAGCTGAAAACTCTTTTAGCTATAGAGTCATTGACATTGCGGAGTAAAAGAGGAAGACTGACCGATTTGGACAAGTAGCCAAGTCCTGGAGGGAAGAAGGGGTATTGAAAAAGCCCGTATTCCCAGGGAGGTCAGATGTGTGAAGGGCTGAAACCTCAGCACTACTGCAGATCTACACTGTCTTTCCTAGCTGGTGAGAGATAGGGAAGATATTGAAGCATGATGCTTCAGGGATAGCGAGACCTAGAGTAAAGTGGAAGCTGTTAGTACCACAGTAGTGGTTTTGTGCATAACAGCCCCTACATAGCGAGAGTATGAAGATATGCAAACCCACTGTCTGGAACCTCTATGACGGTAACAACCTTTATAGCAGAGACAGTTAGGGAGATAGTATGTGAGACATATCTACAGATGGATGGATGGATGGATGGATAGATAGAGGCAGAACCCATGCACACACTGCTTACAGACATATGTATGTATAGAAATAGACAGGGATATATACATACATGAATATGTAAACTTGAAAATACATATTTGCAACTAAGCCCCATAAGAACATTCACATGGAAGATGTGAAGGAGAAAGATTCATCTAATAACAAGGAGGTGGAACCTACTTGAAAAGATATATAGAGAATCTATTCCTCGTGGGCTAAGAGGGTGCGGGAATGCTATCCAGTGAATAACCAGGATGGTTGCTGAAAAAACTGAGGATAATATCAGTCTGTAGAGAGCAAGTCGTGAGTTCTGTAGAACTCTGACATGGTAAATGGACAGAAAACGCATAGAGGGAGATACCAGGATGACCCACTGGAGGGACACAGGGGTATCATGCGTTACTAGTAGAATATGTGCTGTCCATGAGGAGTAGGATAGCATGAGGCCAAGCTGTAAGGAAAAAATAGCATATTCCTGCAGGATTGGGAAAGTCCTTGGACATTCACGCAGAAAAAGCTTATATCCTGTATTATAACAGGAGACAAGAGGGTGTGGAGAACCCTCACAGTCATGGAAAATGACTGATAAGCCTTTTCTACTATATGGAATAGCCATCAGAGACAAAGTTCAATGCTCTCTAGCAAGGGCCCATAGTAGAAAGCTTCTCTGAAGTATGCAGGAGAATTAGGAGATAAAACTGACTGTAGGTCAGCTGTGTTGCCAAATCCAAGGAAATGGAGATGGCTAGAAAGAAGATAATGTAAGAAGCCTGAAGTGAGTAGGATTATCCAAGATACATGAGGACTATCTTGGAATCACTACTAAGGCTAGACAGACTGGAAACTTGTGGAAAAGTACCAGTAGATCAATCACTGGAACTCCTGCATGAACAGCAACTGAAAGAGACAGCAGAGGGAATCTTCCTGTGAAACACAGAGAGAACAGACAAAGGGAGAGGAGTAATCCTGTCCCTGTCTGATAAGCTGTCTAGAGAATTTATTCGAAGAAAAACTCTACACTGGAATGACAGTATGGTACCACTCAATCAGGAGAAAACCTGGATGAGAGGGTAGAAAAAACAGGAACTGAAGGGTGACTTACCATATGGTGAGTCAGCTGAAGAAAAAAATGTTCATGTTGGGACAGAAACTATCATGGGATAGTAGTTAACTTCTCTTCTTGGTAGGAAGAAGAGGAGAAATCTGTAACCCATAGACAAGAATATCCTGACAGCTCAGTACATCCTGAGAAAGGAAGCCATGTGTAGAACTTTAAAGAAAAAAAACAGTGAACAAACTTCTGCTAAGAAGAGATTAACTGTAGGTTACAACCTTCAGGAACCTATGGTTGCTGGGTATGCTCAGACTGGCTAGAATTTGGATTCTTCAGACCAGGACGAGGTGTCCCCTGCTTGGGTACATCTGGATGATGGGCAGGAGAAGAGTGAAACCTTCTTTTCTTAGGGAAAGAAAGTTTGGTAGGACATTTCCTACCTCCTGGGGAAGAAGGCGGCTTAGGATGGTTTCCAGAACCAGGGAAGTCAGTGGAGCAGAGAGCAACCTGACGTAAAGCCTCCTTATTGAAGAGATTTTCTCCAGTACAAGGAGAATTACCCAGTGTGTTGTGCCCATCTGCTCAAGTCTGAAGCCTGGAGCCAGGCTCTACGACGTGCTCCTATGGCAATAGCAGAGGATCTGCTAACAGACTCAAAAGAGTCTAGAGAAGCACGAGAAAGAAACCAAGAGAGATTCTGGCTATGACTAAGAAGCAAGGAATAGTCTGCAGCCTTAGGCTCTGATAGAAAAGGAGTCAAAAGAGATAATTTCTTTGTGACCTCCTGGAGAGATAGACTCATATAAAAAATATAAGAGATAATCCTTGATGCCAGCATAGATGTTTGGAAGGTTTGACGTCCAAAGGCATCAAGTGCTCTAGATGCACGACCTGGCGGATAAGAAGAATGCTTCTTCTTGCTTTTTACCTTCCTCATTGCTGATTCCACTACACTGGAATGATGGGGAAGTTGAGTCTTTTGAAACCCTGGAGAGGGGGGTACCTGGTACAGAACATTAGTTGCTGCAGAAGGTGAGGGAACCCTTAAAGGTGATTCCCATATTCTCAGAAGAAGATCCTGCAAAGAATGATGTAAAGGAAGCATTATATTTTCCTTTTCTGCAGGAGAGCCTCGAGTAGGATCACAGCCAGGGATAGGAATAGCAAGAAACATTGCCATATCAAGGAGAAATTTCTGAAAAGAGGGATCTCCAATGGGAACTATCCCTGGGCAGGCTAAGGTTGAAGGAGCAGCCTGAGCACCAGAGGATGTACTGGTCTGGTGCAGAAAAAGAACCCCACTAGATGGAAAGTGGTGCTGGCAGTCACGATTTGAGGCAGTCAATACTGCATCGTCCATGCCAGGTATCGATTCTAAACTAGGCATAGAGCGGATCGATGGTGCCGATGCAACTGCAGGAACCGACATCGATACCGATACCGGTAGCTGAGTCGGAATCGGAGACGGTAACGCCATCGAAGCAGTCATCGGAGGCTGCTCAAGCGGTACCGAGGCAACCCGCAACGCTTGGTGAATATCCTCGGTACTGCATATCCATAAACGATAAGGGTTGGTTCCGAGACGCGTCGGTACCCAGTCATCTAGACTAGATATCGATTCCAGACTCGGCATCGAAGGGAGCGAGTCCATCGATGCATGTCTAGAGGGTACCGACATCGGTGGTGGTATCGGCGACGTTGTCGATACAGGGAGGTCGGTCCGGGTCGTATCGATCGGTCCCAAAGGTACCGAGAACACCCGATGATGATCCCTGGTGAAGAGTGGATCACTCAACACCGGTGCCGATGCCGGGGTATCGGTACCGCTCGAAGCGGATGCCACCACCGAGCATGGCTCAGATACAGGAAAGTCAATCTGGGACGTATCGATCGGTCCCGAAGGTACCGAGAACGCCCGATGACGATCCCTGGTGAAGAGTGGATCACTCAACACCGGTGCCGATGCCGTGGTATCGGTACAGCTCGAAGTGGATGCCACCACCGAACATGGCTCAGGTATGTTTTGTGAGGGGTGAGCCCCAGGAACAACCTGAAACCCCTGAAACGCTTTGGAGCCCGGAGACTCCCGCCGGGGTTTTAATGCCAATGGGGTCTTGAGGGCAAGGCCGGAGCCGTCATCATGCTTGGCATGAGACCTACCACTCAAGGATTGGCTAGTCTTAACAGACTGTTTGTGGGTTACCTAATCCTGTAGAGAAGAAAAACCCGGTGCCCTCACTCCGGGAGGGAAAACTGTATCGAGGGAAACTCGAAAGAGGGAAGTTCCTCTCAGTTTTGCAGCCTGATTGTTCAGGGGAAAAAGGGTCAGGCCCAAACAGGTTAGACACCAGGCATTGGAGTCTAAAAAGAAAAAGCACAGTTACTTACCTGTAACAGGTGATCTCTGGGAACAGCAGGAATTAGTCCTCACATATGGGTACGTCGGTACCGACGGAGCCCGTGCGGGAAAGCTCCCCAGCTTCTTAGAATAGAAGCTTTTGGGACCTCCCACTGCACATGCGCACTGCCTTCCCGCCTTCCTGAACAGCTCTCCTCAGTTTCGAGTTTATAGCTGAGTCAACAGAGAGAGGACAGGAAGATAGATAGATAAAAGATACAACTCCTAGGGGAGGTGGGTGGGTTGTGAGGACTAATTCCTGCTGTTCCCAGAGATCACCTGTTACAGGTAAGTAACTGTGCTATCTCCAGGAACAAGCAGGAATAAGTCCTCACATATGGGGACTCCCTAGCTTAGATGCATGGGATCCCCTGTAAAGGTTCGCCATCTTCGTATGGATCTCAGGCATCCATTCTGGGAAGGTGGGCAGGAGTTGTTTAGGAATGGAACAGGTGCTTGAGGACAGCCTGGCCAAACAAGGCATCCCGGCGGGAGTCCTTGTCCAAACAGTAATGGGCTGTGAAGGTATGAACCGAGGCCCAGGTAGCGGCTCGACAGATCTGATCTATGGAAACAGAGTGCAGATGAGCCATAGAAGTTGCCATGGCCCTCACATTGTGAGCAGTGACATGGCCTTCCAGAGAAATGTTTTTGCTCTGGTAAGCAAAAGAAATACACTGAGCAATCCAATTGGAAAGTGTACGCTTGGAGACTGGAAGTCCCAAATGGGAAGGATCAAAGGCCACAAAAAGTTGAGAAGACTTTCGATGTGGCTGAGTCCTATTAAGGTAAAAAGCGAGAGCTCTTTTACAATCCAGAGTATGAAGGTTCCTCTCTGCATTGGATGCATGAGGAGCTGGAAAAAAGACAGGTAGATATACCTCTTGATTAAGATGAAAAGGCGAGACCACTTTAGGCATAAAGTGGGGATTCGTCCTAAGGACCACCTTATCATGATGAAATCTTGTGTAAGGTGGATTAGCCACTAAAGCCTGCAGCTCACTGATGCGGCGAGCCGAAGTGACTGCAATGAGGAAGATGACCTTCCAGGAAAGAAATTTCAAGGAGGTGGAAAACATTGGCTCAAAAGGTGGCTTCATAAGTTGACCGAGCACTAGATTCAAATCCCATGCGACCGGGGGTGGTCTGATGGGAGGTTTAGTGAGAGTCAGGCCTCTCATGAATCTTGCAACAAGAGGATGAGAGGAGATAGGTTGTCCATTTATATGTTTCAAGGATGCTGCAATAGCGCTTAAATGGACTCTTACCGAATTCGTCTTGAGGCCTGCATTGGATAGATGCAGGAGATAATCAAGAAGAGAATTCAAAGGAAGTGCCAGAGGGTCAAGACCCTGCTGAGCACACCAAATGGAAAAACGTTTCCATTTGAAAGCATAGGAACGCCTGGTAGAGGGTTTCCTAGAGGCAGAAAGGATATCTTTCACTGGTTGGGAAAGATGAAAGTCTTGAAGGCTTAAGCCTTCAGTAACCAAGCACTGAGGTGAAGGGATTTGGGGTTTGGGTGCCACAAAGTCCCCTCCTCCTGAGACAGGAGGTCTGGCGCAGCTCCCAGATCCAAGTAGGATCCCTGGGAGAGCTGTAGAAGTAGAGGGAACCACACTTGGCGTGGCCAGCGTGGAGCTATGAGGATCATAGTTCCATGATCCCTCTGGAGTTTGAACAGAGTCTTGGGAATCAAAGGAATGGGTGGAAAGGCATATAGGAATGCCTGATTCCAATTCAGGAGAAAGGCGTCCGTAGCCTGAGCTCCCTGACACGGAGTTCTGGAACAGAACCGGGGAAGTTTGGCATTCCACGGACTTGCAAAGAGGTCTATGTCCGGGGTCCCCCATTCCTGAAAGATTCGGTTTATTTGGTCCAAATGTAGGGACCATTCGTGTGGCAGCAGAACTCGACTGAGCCTGTCTGCCCGAGAGTTTTGAACTCCTGGGAGATACACTGCTAGCAGGTGAATCTGATGCTCTCTGGCGAAGGCCCATAGTCTTAGAGCTTCGTTGCAAAGCGACAGAGAGCCCGTCCCTCCTTGTTTGTTTATGTGAAACATGGCCACCTGATTGTCCGTCTGAACTAGGACAGTGAGGTTGGCTAGGAGGGAGTGGAAGACCTTGAGGGCAAGGTAAATTGCTCGCAGTTCCAGAAGATTGATATGAAGGGTGGTCTCCTGTAGAGACCAAGTGCCCTGAGTGGAGAGAGTTTGCAGATGGGCTCCCCACCCTGTTTGGGAGGCATCTGTTGTGAGGGTTGCTTGGGGTAGCAATGGTTGAAATGGAGCCCCCAACAACAGATTCTTGGTGGAAGTCCACCAGTGGAGGGACCAAAACAGACGATCGGAGGTTTGTATTTGGTCTGAGAGCGCTCCTGACGCCTGAGTCCACTGAGTGGCCAGGGTCCATTGAGCTGCTCTCATATGAAGACGAGCATAGGGCACCACATGCACTGTGGAGGCCATATGACCCAGTAGGCGTAGCATTTCCCTGGCTGTCAAGTGAGTGCTGGACTGAGCTTGGGAGGCCAAACTCAGGAGGCGCTGGCCTCGAACCTGTGGAAGGTAGGCCCTTGCAGTGATGGTGTCCAACTGGGCCCCTATGAATTCTAGAGATTGAGTAGGGATGAGTTGGGACTTGGGAAGGTTTACTACCAGTCCCAGATACTGCAAAAGGCTCCTTGTGTGGTCCAGGGAAATCTGGGCCTGTGACTGAGTTGGAGCTCGGATGAGCCAGTCGTCCAGATATGGGAAGACAAAGATTCCCATGCCTCTTAGAAATGCGGCTACGACTGCCATGCATTTTGTGAATACTCTTGGAGCAGAGGCTAGACCGAAGGGGAGTACTCTGTATTGGAAATGTTTTCCCTGAAACAGAAAGCGAAGATACTTTCTGTGGGATGGATGGATGAGTATGTGTATACGCATCCTGTAGGTCTAGAGAACAAAGCCAGTCCTGACCCTGGAGGTAAGGAAGGAGAATGCCGAGAGACAGCATTTTGAATTTCTCCTTGAAGAGAAATTTGTTCAATTCTCTCAGATCTAGGATTGGTCTGAATCCCCCTGTCTTCTTTGGAATGAGAAAATAAGGGGAGTAGAAACCGGACCCTTGTTGAGGAAGAGGAACCTCTTCTATGGCCCCTTGGGCAAGAAGAGAGGAAACCTCTTGACCCAACAGGGTTAGGAGAGATGGGGGAGAATTGAATGGTCTCACCATATGATGGGGAGGAAGGCTGGAGAAATGAAGTTTGTAACCCTCTCGAATGATAGAGAGGGTCCATTGTTCTGTTGTGATTTGTTCCCATCTGGGAGCAAAGTGAACCAACCTTCCGGGTATGGTGAGAGGTTCTGGTTGTGTTAGAACCAGAAGTGGCAAGTTCCCTAGGAGCAAGTCAAAACCCCTGAGGGGTTGGAGCCTGCTGAGCTACAGTAGCTGCTGCAGGCTTAGCTCGTGCTTGTTTGGATTGCTGACGCTTAGCAGTATAGCGAGGTTGAGAAGACTGCTGGCCAGTATTTGAAGCAACTCTGGCCTTCTTATAGTAAGGCCTTTTAAAAGACTTTTTCTTAGTAGGAATTGAAGTGGACTTTGAAAGTCTTTCCAAGGTGGCATTTTCAGCATCCATCTGGGTGGCTTTGATTTGCCACTCTTCCCCAAATAAGTTCTCACCTGTACAGGGCAGATTACGTAAGCCATCTAGAACCCAAGGTTCCAGATCAGAGGCCTGGAGCCAAGCAAGACGTCGGGCTGCAATAGCAATGCCCGAAGCCCTACTGGCTCCCTCAAAGGAATCATATGCTGCCCTATTAGAGAACTTAGAAACCTCTAAGAGTTGTTTCACTAGGGAAAGGAAACCCTGCTTTTTATCCTCAGGGATAAAGGGGGCAAAATGCCGCACCTTTTTGGCAAGTTCCTCCAGGAACATGCCCATATAGAGACTGTAGGAATTAATCCTGGCTATAAGCATACTAGCCTGGAAAATTTTCCTACCAAAAGAGTCCAAAGTCTTACATTCCCGTCCTGGAGGGGTGGAAGAGTGCCTTTTGGTACTCCTAATCTTCTTCATTGCAGACTTCACCACAATAGAGTGGTGGGGCAATTGAGTCTTTTGGAAACCAGGAGAAGGAGGGACCCTATACATGGTGTCCAACCTACGGGAATAAGGAGACAAAGTCAAAGGATTTTCCCAGAAATCCATCAGTTGTTCTTGAAGGATTTCATGGATAGGCAGGGTAACTGCCTCCTTAGGGGCCTTTGAGTATCCCAAAATATCCAGTTTTTTGGATCTGGGTTCCTTTTCAGAGGATGTGGTAATAGAAAGGGCTGTAGCCATATCTAAAACAAAGTCCTGGAAGGACAAATCCTCTGGAGGGGACATTCTCCTTTTAGGAGAAGAGGGCTCCTCAGGTAAGTTGAGTGAAAACTCAGCAGAATCATCAGAGGAGTGAAAATCCTCAGAGGAATCGGTGCTTTCCTCTAACGCACGATACGCGTACCGATCGGTATCGATATCGGGCGTATCGGGTATGGAACCGGTATGGAGCGAAAGCCCATACGGTACCGACTTGCGTTTAGAGGTGGACGGCCTCGATACCGGCATGGCGGACGATACCGGTATCGGGCCCGGAACCGCTGAAAGCGGAACCGATGGCGTTGCAGCTTTAATGAAAGCCATGACGGCCTGCTGCATGGACTGTACAGTATCGCCCATGGACGCCATAGCTGCCTGGATGTCGGTACCGGAGTGACCCGGTACCCCAGAGCAGGCTAACAGGTGATCTGTCGAGGCCGTAGCATCGATATCAACCTGAGACCCCTGAATTGGCGTTTTTGGAAGTTGGACTTCCCGCCGGGGTTGTTTGGCTGGGGCAGGGTCCTCAAGTTCTAAGCTAAGAGCCTCTCGATGCTTTGAAGGAGATTTGCTCTTTGAGGACTTGCCCACAGAAGGTTTGGTTACCTGAGATCCATCCGGAGAAGAAGACCTGGATGACTGTGATGCTGTATTCTCTGAAGCAAACAGCACATGGAATTTGTTGGCCCGGTTCTGCAGCCCACGTTTAGACATGTGGGAGCAAGATGGGCAGTCCGGTATGGAATGGTCAGGCCCCAAACATTTCAGACACCATTCATGGGTGTCTGTGACTGAAATAACAGCATTACATTTGGTACACTTCTTAAATCCAGGGGCTGGCTTCTCCATGAGGAGAAATTGAGTAGGCCGAGAGGCCTCTCTGAAGTGACCAAAAAGCTAAAAAATAAGAAAAAAGAATTATAATTTTTTAAAGAAAGAAAGAAAAGACCGGCGATACCGGTATCGGTATGGGGAAGGCAGGTACGCGGTCTAAAGAAACAAATAAAATAACAATTTCTTCAGCGGTGACAGGAACACGACCTGCTGGCTCCGCGGAAAAAGAGAAACTGAGGAGAGCTGTTCAGGAAGGCGGGAAGGCAGTGCGCATGTGCAGTGGGAGGTCCCAAAAGCTTCTATTCTAAGAAGCTGGGGAGCTTTCCCGCACGGGCTCCGTCGGTACCGACGTACCCATATGTGAGGACTTATTCCTGCTTGTTCCTGGAGATCTGTGCTTCCACAGTGAAGGCACTTTTTAGGAGAAGGCGGCTCCATGATGGAGAGGCCTTGTAGGCCCAAAAATGTTAAGACAGAAACTGAGGGAAAACTTTCCCTGAGTTTAAGAAAAAGAAAAGAAAAACCCACCAGCGGTACCGGTGGCGGCGGGAAAAACAGCCGCGACCACAAGAAAACAAGAATTTGAAGAAAAAGGTTTCTGCGGTGACAGGAGGACGTCCTGCCGGCTCCGCGGAAAAACGAAAACTGAGGAGAGGCAGTGGAAAAGGCGGGAAGGCAGTGCGCAGGCACGAGGGATGCTCCCAAAAGCTTTCTGATTGGATGCTGGGGAGCATTCCCGTGCAGGCTCCGTCGGTACCGACGTACCCATATGTGAAGACTCATTCCTGCTTGTTCCTGGAGATACATACATATACACATATATATATTTCTGTATGTCTATATATATGTCATATATATATATATATATATACATATACATATATACACATATAGAAATATATATATCTATAGTAAGATCTAGAAGGGCATATCAGATGCACACACACAGCTGACAGACATATATATCTATAGGGATATATCTATCTATATCTATATCTATAGGGCTAAAGATCAATGTCTGCAGTTAAGCAGAAAGAGATATGCCTATAAGTACATTCACATGGGAGATGTGAAGAGGAAAGATTCATCTAATAACAAGAAGGTATATAGAGAATCTATGCCCCCTGGTTATGAAGGTGCAGGAATGCTATCCAGTGAAATAACCAGGATGGTTACGTGAAAAAACAGAGGATAATATCCGTCAGTAAGCAGCAAATCCTGAGTTTTGTAGAACTCTAGCATAGTAAATGGACAGAGAACGCATAAGAATGAGATATCAGGTTGACCCACTTGAGGGACAAAAGGGGTGTCATGTGTTCTTTAGTTAAATATGTGCTGTCCATGAAGGATTAGGATACCATGAGGACAAGCTGCAAGGAAAAAAAGGAGCATATTCCCTGTAGGAATTGAACAACTCTTTAGGCTTTCACATAGAGAAGGCTTATGTCCTTTGTTTTTAAAAGGAGGTAGTAGGATATGAAGAACCCATACAGTCATGGGGGCATGACTGAGGAGGCCTTTTTCAACCATGTAGGATAGTCTTTAGAGAAAAAAACCCATTCTCTCTAGCAAGGGCCCATAGTGGAAAGCTTCTCTGTAAAATTGCAGAGAGCATTATGCAGGAGAATTGGGAGATAGAACTGGCTGTTGGAAAAAACGAAAACTGCCAATCTATGCTGCCTATGCTGCCAATCTGAAGGAATTGGAGATAGCAAGAATAGAAGAGAGTGCGATAAGCCTGTAGTGATAAGGATTGCCCAAGAAAGATGTAAGCACTGTCTTGGAATCACTACTAAGGCCAGATAGAAGTAGTGGAGGACAACTCCGGATACTTGTGGAGAGCACCAGTGGTCCAATCACTAGAACTCCTGCATGGGCAGCTGCTGATAAGACAGCAGAGAGAATCTTTCTGTGTAGAACAGAAAGAACAGACAGAACAAGAGTAGAAAAACCCTGTCCCTGTCTGATGATCTGCCCAAGCGAAAAAGAAGAGAAACAATTCCACACTGGAATGGAAAGAAAGACTAGAAAGGCTGAAGAAGAAGCCCTCCAGTGTAATGGTAGCACTCTTACGAGAGAAAAACTGGATAAGAGGGTAGAGAAATAAGAGCTGAAAGGAAACTTACCATGTGGTAAGTCTGTAGAAGGAAAAAATTCATGTTGGTACAGAAAAACTATCTGAAAGTTGTTAAACCTCTCTTCTTAGCAGGGAGAAGAGAACCTGTGACCTATAGACATGAATATCCTGACAGCTCAGATATATTTCGAGGAGAAATTGGATGTCTTGAGAAAAGAGATCCAGGTGTAGAGATTTGAATGAAAAAACATCTGCTGAGGAGAAGTCAACTGTAGGTTCTGAATCCCAAGAGGCAGAAAAATGATTAATCAGAAACCCTATGGTTGTTGGGTTCGTTTAGCCTGGTGAGAGTTTGATTCTTCAGACCAGAGCAATGCCTTCCCTGCTTGGGAACATCTGAATGATGGGCAGGAGAGGAATAAAACCTTCTCCCCCTAGGGGAAGAAGGTCTGGTAGGGCATTTCCTACCTACTGGGGAAGGAGAAGGCTTAGAACAGCCTTCAGAAACAGGGAAGTCAGTGGACCACTGAGCAACCTGATGTAAAGACACCTTATTGAAGAGATTTTCTCCAGTGCAGGGAGTATTACCCAGTCTTTGTTGTGCCCATTTGTCTAAGTCTGAAGCTTGGAGCCAGGCTCTACGTCATGCCCCTATGGCTATAGCAGAAGTTCTGCTAACAGACTCAAATGAGTCTAGGGAAGCACGAGTAAGAAACCAAGAGATATTTTGAATATGACTAAGTAGTAAGGAATAGTCTGCAGTCTTGGGCTCTGAAAGAAAAGGAGTCAAAAGATATAATTCCTTTGTGACCTCCTGAAGAGATAGACTCATATAAAAAATATATGAGAGAATTCTTGCTGACAGCATGGATGTCTGGAAGGTTTGACGTCCAAAGGCATCTAGTGTCCTAGACTCACGACCTGGTGGGTAAGAAGAGTGCTTTTTCTTACTTTTCACCCTCCTCAGTGCTGATTCCACCACAATGGAATGATGAGGAAGTTGAGTCTTTTGAAACCCTGGAGAGGGGGGCACCTGATACAGAAGATCAGTTGCTCTAGAAGGTGGGGGTACCCTTAAAGGTGCTTCCCACATTCTTAGAAGAAGATCCTGCAAGGAATGATGCAAAGGAAGCATCATGTTTTCCTTTGTTTCAGTAGAAACAGAGCCTTGTGTAGGATCATGGCCAGGGATAGGAATGGCAAGTGATCTTGCCATATCTAGAAGGAAATTCTGAAAAGAAGGATCTCCAAAGAGAACCTTCCCTGGACAGGCTAGATCTGAAGAACTAGCCTGGGCACCGGAGGATCTACCTGAATATATAGGAATATAAGACCCTGCACGGTGCAAAAAAGGATCCTTAAGGGATGGATGCTGGTACTGGAGGTCAGGACCTGTGACAGACAGTACTACATCGTCCATGCCAGGTATCGACTCCAGACTTGGTATAGAAAGGAGCGATCCTGATGAAAGAAGCATGGAAGGAGCTGGCTCCGATAATACTGCGGATACCGGTACCGGAACTGATACCGGTAGCGCTGTCGGAATCAAAGGCGACACCTACACCGGAGCAGCCATCGGAGGCAGCTCAGTCGCTACCGAGGTAACCGAACGCCTTCGGTAATCACCCTCGGTACCGAACATCCGGTACCGATAGATGTAGGTATCGAGACGTGTCGGTACCCAGTCTTCCAGACTAGAGATCGATTCCAGACTCGGCATCGAAGGAAACGAGTCTATCGATGCACGTCTGGAGGGTACCGACGTCGGTGGTAGTATCGGTGTCGATGCCGATACTGAAAAGTCAATCTGGAATGTATCCACCGGTCCCGTAGGTACCGAGGAAGCCAGATGACGATCCCTGGTGAGGAGTGAAACGTCCAACACCAGTGCCGATGCCAGGGTATCGGTACCGCTCGAAGCGGATGCCACCACGAGCATGGCTCAGGTATGTTCTGTGAGGGGTGAGCCCCAGGAACAACCTGAAACCCCTCATAGGCTTTGGAAGCCGAAGACTCTCGCCGGGGTTTTGAAGCCAATGAACTCTCGAGGGCAAGACCGTAGCCGTCTTCATGCTGTGCATGAGACCTACCACTCGAGGGTTGGCTAGTCTTAATACACTGTTTGTGGGTTACCTGATCCTGTGTAGAAGAAGAAACGGTCGGTGCCCTGACACTGGAAGGGAACCTGGTATCGTGGGAAACGCGATGTTGAAGGTCTCTTCTCACAATATTGTAGCCCAAAGGCTCCGGGGGAAAAGGGTCAGGCCCCAAACAGGTTAGACAACAGTTTTTGGAGTCTAAAAATAAAGTAGTACCGCCACAGCTTAGACATTTCTTAGAGAAAGTGGCTGGCGGGTCCATGAGGGACATGGACAGGCCTAGAAGGCCTAACACCTTAAGACACTCAGAAGAAAAAATCTTCCCTCAAGGGAAAAATTACAGAAAAAGAAAAAGAAACACCGGCGGTACTGGTGGTGTCGGGGAGACAGCCACAACCACAAGAAAACAAAGAATTAAAAGAAGAATTTTCTGCGGTGACAGGAGGAGGTCCTGCCGGCTCCGCGGAAAAACGAAAACTGAGGAGAGGCAGTTGGGAAAGGCAGGAAGGCAGCACGCAGGCGTGGTGGGATGCTTCCAAAAGCTCTTTGATTGGACGCTGGGAAGCGTTCCCGCGCAGACTCCGTCGGTACCGACGTACCCATATGTGAAGACTCATTCCTGCTTGTTCCTGGAGATATCCAGTGACACTACAGGACCCTGTTGAGGCCACGTTTCTTAGTGAACCTAAAGAAAAGAAAGCAGATTGCTGTAGACAGGCACTTGCAGGGATTCTTTTCATCTGTTGGCGGGAAAGTGAATCACATCAAGGGAGTAGGTTAAAGGATCACATCCAGTGGCCCAGGGAGAAAAGTCACTGAAGAGATGGCCATCAGTAATGCACTGCCCTATCACATGGGACACTAACTAGTACACTTGTTTTTATGCAGGGACAATGTAATTTGAGGCTGAGCAATAGGAGACAAGCCCTCACAATTGAAGAAACGCCCAGAAGTTTGAGGACATCTGGTAATTTTTCATACTAGTTTGCCTAGGTACTCATAAAAACATAATAAATGTCTTACTGGGTCAGATCAAGGTCCATGAAGCCCAGTATCCCATTTCAAAAGTGGCTAATCCAGGCCACAAGTACAAAAAGGGCACACAGGTTCCGCAATGCTTGTCCTGGGGCAAGCAGTAGATTTCCCGGGTCCTCTTTAATAATGGTTTATGAACCTTTCCTCTAGGAACTTGTCCAAACCTTTTTTAAACCCAGCTACACTAACAGCTTTACTAAATCCTCCAGTAATGAATTCCAGAGTTTGATTACACATTGAGTAAAAAAATATTTTCTCTTATTAGGTCTTAAATGAGTTGCATTGTAGCTTCATTGTGTCCCCTCTAGTCTTTCTACTTTTTGATGGCGTAAAATTTAAAGCCAATTTTTTTAAAAGGGTTCCAGGGGTGATCCAGGAAACTACATACCGGTGAGCCTGAAGTCAGTACTGGGAAAAATGGTGCAAACCATCATAAAAAACAAAATTACTGAACATGTAGATAGTCGTGGCTTAATGGGAGACAGTCAACATGGCTTTAGCCAAGGAATGTCTTGTCTTACTAATCTGTTATATTTTTTTGAAGGTGTGAATAAACAGGTAGACAAAAGTAAGTCGGTTGATATAATGTATCTAGACTTTCAGAAAGCCTTTGACAAGGCCCCTCCATGAGACACTTTTAGCAAAATTAAAGTCATGGGATAGGAGGCAGTGTACTATTGTAGATCCATAACTGCTTAAAAGTAGCGCGGGGCTCTGCCCTAAGCACTTTGTAGGAAAGAAAAACCCAAACTATGGTTACACGATGCAAGGTTCCACATTAGGAACCACCACCCAGGAAAAAGATTTAGGCGCCATCGTGGATAACATGTTGTTAAAACCCTCCGCCCAATGTATAGCGGTGGCCAAGAGAGCAAATAGAATGCTAGGTATCATAAGGAAAGGAATGGAGAAGAAAACAAAGGATATTACAATGCCTCTGTATCGTTCCATGGTGCAACCGCACCTTGAATATTGTGTGCAATTCTGGTCACCATATCTTAAAAAGGATATAGTGTTATTAGAAAAAGGTACAGAGAAGAGCCACCAAAATGGTAAAGGGGATGGAAGGATACCTCTATGAAGAAAGGCTAAAATGGTTAAGGTTCTTCAACCTTAAAAAGAGACGGCTGAGGGGAGATATGATAGAGGTCTATAAATTAATGAATGGAGTGGAACAGGTAAACGTAGATTGACTGTTTACACCATGAAAATATAGAAAGACTAGGGGGCATGCAATGAAGCTAAAGGGTGGTCTATTTAAGACTAATAAGAGAAAATATTTTTTCTCTCAACGTGCACTCAAACTCTGGAATTTGCTACCGGAGGATGTAGTAAAAGCTGTTAGTGTAGCCGGGTTTAAAAAAGGTTTGGACAAGTTCCTGGTGGAAAGGTCCATAAACCATTAAAGTGGACACAGAATATCCACTGCGTGCCCCAATACAAGCATTGTGGAACCTGTGTTTTTTGGGGAAACTGCTAGGTACTTGTGACCTAGATTAGCCACTGTTGGAAACAGGATACTGTGCTTGATGGACCTTGGTCTGACTCAGTATGGCGTATCTTATGTTCTTATGTAATTTACCCATTTCATTCCATTCATTAATTTATGACCAGAATTGCACATAATATTCAAGGTGCGGTTGCATCATGGAACGATACAAAGGCATTATAATATCCTTTGTTTTATTCTCCATTCCTTTCGTTTCCTTGCATTTTTTTTTGCTTTCTTGGCTACCGCTGCACATTGGGCAGAAGATTTCAACATATAATCCATGACAACGCTTAAATCTTTTTCTTGGATGGTGGCTTCTAAGGTGGTACACCTTGCATCATGTAATCATAGTTTGGGTTGTTCTTTCCTAAATGCATAATTTTGCATTTGTCCACATTAAATTTAATCTGCCATTTGGACATCAACTCTTCCAGTTTTTCAAGGTCCTCTTGCAATTTTTCACAATCCTCTTGCGTTTTAACAACTTTGAATAATTTTGTGTCATCTGCAAATTTGATCACCTCACTCGTTATTCCTATTTCCAGGTCATTTATGAATACGTTAAAAATAAGGGTCACCAAATAAGTAGTGGGCGAGATCTTTCTACTAGTTATTGCTGTAAATAAGGTCTCGACTAGAGTTTACAATATTTAAGGCCCAGATTAAAAATGCCTCATACTTCAGTGCCAACATTAAACATTAAATTTGAATGTGGCTCCGAGATAGGACTTAAAGGTTGAACAGTTGTAACACAACACCGTCCACAGATACATCGGCTTACTGTGAGCCAGAGCAGGTAGGATGCCAGTAATGTGGGGATTATCAGGATAGGAACGTGGCTCACCTGGAAACATATAGAAGTAAAGTAAGTGTGTGTGGGGGGGGTGTGTAGTGTGGGGGTGAGGTGCTTGCATGTATAGTGTGGAGTGCACATGTGAATGCAGAGTGGAGGTGAGGTGCTTGCATGTATGTTCTGGGGGGGGGGGGGGAGAGAAATATACCCTTTGGCATATACAGATTGCCATTTTTGTCCCCATGCTTTCAACCCTTTAACCTGCACCTTGCACCCTTCCCTCCCCACTTCAAACCCTCTCCACTCTTCTCCCCCTCCTTTCCCTCCCCCCATCCTCTGTATTTTTTTTTTAATAAAGGTACTGCCCCTTTAAATTTTTTCTGCCTCTTTCCTCCTCTTTTTTATTTTTTCCTGAAAGCTTTGATCCCTGTGGCTATCTGCTGCCCTGGGCTTCTTCTCCTGTTCTGTCTGCGGGGATCTGATCTCCCACGGGCAGAACAGGAGGATCTTTGCTGCGATTGGGGATTAGATGCAGCAGCCAGCCAGTGGGATTAGATTCCTGAGGGCTGTCTATTGCATCTAAGTCCCAATCGTGGCAGAGATTGCTCCTGTTCTGCCCGTGATGGGAAGTTGAGGGGGGAAATAAATCACAAGCACCAGCTATAAAGTTTTGGTTGCCAAGGTGACCTGGCACCTGATCTTTGTCAAGTCCTGAATTAAGCTCTAATAAAATTGCATGGAGTCTACATGTATGGAATCAATGAGACTACTTTTACACAAATTTGCGCATAAGAGCTCCTGAGAGCATAGTTTGGGCAGACCAGAGGCACAGTTGTGACGTACACATGTGTATTAGTGGAGGAATAGCCTAGTGGTTAGAGTAGCAGCCTGGTAACCAATGCGACCGAGAGTTCAAATCCCACTGACACTCTGTGCGGCCTTGAGCAAGTCACTTAACCCTTGACTGCTTCAGGTTCAGACTAAAGGGCTCTTTTTACTAAAGTTGGTTAACATGAGTTTTCAATGCATGGCAACTGGCAGTTGAGCACACTAATACATGAGTGTGTCCAGCTGTGTAAATCGGATGTTAAATTGACAATCATGGGATGGGGTGGGTATGGACAGCGCATCACCGCTAATGCTACAGCTATTGCCATATCTTTGGCGGCAATGTGACTCTTAACACAAATTCACCTAAGGACTCCTCTCTGGGAATCATTAAGTGAACCCACCTTGGTGGAGCCTTTGCTGCCAGGACTATTCTGGTCATGCTCTGGAGATCCCACAGAGGTTGTGCAATTAACATACATTTGTTTGGCACGTTAATTACAAATCTTTAGCAGGCTTTAGTAAAAAGGGGCTCTTAGATTGTAAGCCTTCCATGGACAAAGAAATACCTACTGTACCCAACTGCAACTTGCTTTGAACTATTGGAAAGGCATGAGCTAAATAAATACATTTTATAAATACACATGCACCTGCTCTAGAAAAGGCACAAAACGGGTGTGAGTGTATGTATGTGTATGCTTTTGGGGGCTGGTTTTGAGTGTTTATTAAGGCACACAGGTGCTCAAGTTGCCTTTATAAAATAGGTCTTTTCCCAACTTTGACCCAGGCACCACATTATAAAAATCCCCCATAGAAAACAGGCCGCCTAGTCCAAGGCCACATCGCAGTTTCCAGGTAAATTTTTAGTTGGGTGTCTAAAAGCCATGTGTTCTTTCAGGACCCTATAAAACAACAAAATTTTCAAACACAGGTTACAAGGGTATGTTGTGCTTCAATACTGGGTTATTATGCAGATAAATATATACCTGACATGGCGGGTATAAGTTAGCCATGTCAGTTACATGCAGACTTGGAGATTCATGACAACTTAAATTTTCACAAAGTGTACAGTAAGTCCCCAAAACTTCCCTCTTTCCCCCCAAGAACCACCTTTTTTTCTTTTTTTATGTGGCCAAATTTATACCCAGCATGAGCTCATACATGCTTCGTATAATGCTGAAAATCCGAGCAAGTGCATTTGTCCAGTCTTCACACAAAAGTTCTTATCTTATGCACACAGGTCTCAGCTAGTCTTCTGAAAAATGTCCGTAGAAACAGCACTTGAGAAAGACTGATATCTGTGGTATATACTGAAACGAGGCAAACCTTCACTGTAACAGCCAAGCACAGGTGAGCCATGTGGGATATTCCAAGGCCTTATCCTTACAAGGGAGAGATGGAGAGGGATACTGGTGTTAAGAGTCACCAGTGACCCCAAAATTCTGGGTCAGTCAACCCCAAACCACTGCAGATCCTTACTTTGACTAGGTATGCAAGCCAGGAGTCAAAGTTCACTAGAAAATCACTTGACACGGAAAGATTAAATAGTCCTAGCAAAAATTTGTAAGGTCAAGCGGGTAAGCCATTTATAAATGCAAGTTGGTTTCTTATTTACCCTTCACATGTGGCTAGGCAAAAGGATCAAGTCAGCTCACGCTGCAAATCTGAACTAGTTTACAAAAAGATTTTTTTTTAAATAAACACTTCTTGAAATTAGCCAGGAAAATCCTGCCCCCGTTTAAAAAAATTAAACTAAAAACATGCAAGACCCAAACATCAGTGATAGGTCTTGCACAGCCAGTTCCCCAGTCTTAAGATTAACTGGTAAAACAGAAGTCTGCCAGGGAAGGAAGCACTCTCCAACAAATGCATGCATTACTGAATGCTGCCAGCAGAGAGAGCTCCAATGTAAGAAGGCTAAGTCCTGGCAGGTCAGAACGAATAAAGCATGCAGCAAAACACAGAGAAAATTTGTGAGAACCAATTACTGCCAAAGAAATTAAAGAAATATATATTGTTACTGTTTGTATCTAAAATAAATTGCTTCTATATTCCCTATGTTGATCTGTCTGTGTACAGATTATCTCAAGAACTATTCAATCTACGTCAGTCAAACTTTGAGAATGTAAGCCAAAGTTTTACCCCATAAAATTTACGGATCTTGCCAAACATGAGAAAAACACAATTTTTCCCATTAAACATATGGATCTGTTTGTGCACACAATCAACAACCAAATATTCAGGATACATATATGAATCTTAAATGTTCAAGCCAAAATTAGACTGTAAGCCCTCTGGGAATAGGGAAATATGTACGTACCTGAATTTATTTACATTTCTTATATACCACGCTATTAAAATCAGTGCGGTTCACAATGAACAGAAACATACTACAATGCGTAAGTCACATTGAGTTTACAGAGAACAGGGTTTGAACTTGGGAGAACCGGGGAAAACTAATTACAGGTCTTATTGAAACAACAACAGTGTATTTACAGTTGGATACAACAGAGTATTTACAGTTGGGCAGAGGTTGGTGGTACAGGAGAGGTGTACCAGAAGGTGTAAACTGACTATCCGTTCTCTTTTCGAGTCAGGGTGATGAAGCTACTAGGGAGGGGAGGCAGGGGGTCCGTCGTGATTTTTCCTGTTCTAGTTTCTGGATAGTATTTTAAAAACAGGTAGTGTTTGAGTGCTTTTCTGAATGGGGTAAGGCTCATGAGGGCTCTAATTTCGGACGGGAGGGCATTCCAGGCTCTGGGTGCATAAATCGAAAAGGCTCTATTGGCTATTGCCTTTGTGCATTTTGTCAATATCTTAGGGATCTCTACTGCATTCAACATTGCAGATCTGCGGTTTCTGTTGTCAGGCAATTTGTGGATCAACTTACTAATGGGTGTGGAGGGCTGGTTCTTCAGAGCCTTGAATGTAAGGACTAGGGCCTTGTAGTGGATTCGGGCCGGTAATGGTAGCCAGTGGAGTTTCATCATCACTGGCGTTATGTGGTCTGACCTTGATATACCTACCAATACTCTAGCCGCCGAGTTCATGGAAAGCCGGAGCGGACTAGAGATATCAAGATGTGGAGAGGTCGGGTGGACCTGTTTGGGGTGCTGGTACTTCTATAAAGGACATTGTCTGGATGGATAGACCTGTGAGGCTTCCGCCACGGGGGCGTGCCCGATCAGCGCGGCTTAAAAGCGCTGTCTCAGGCTGCCCCGATTGGGCAGATCGTGCAGGGTGGGAGGTCCTTTCGCCCCAGCGTGCTCGATCCTCGCGCCAGAGGAGAGCAGGGAAACGCCAGGGTGCTGTAGACGAAGAGGGCGATGCGCCCGATCAGCTCGGCTTAAAAGCGCTTTCTCAGGCTGTCCCGATTGTATTGAATGTAACGCGCCTTGAACTACCACTGGAAAGGTGTGAGCTAAATACCAATAATAAATAAAATCATGTTTCCCATCAAACTTATGGATCTGTCCTGAAACTGCAATAGCTCTTACATGAATGAGCTGCTCTGCAATTCTTCTATTTCAGAGCAGTAAATTATTAGGCTATGGAAAGGAAGAGCTATCTTTCCAACTCCCATAGGGCAAAACCTGACAGTGTCCCTTATATTTAGGCCTGCAGTTGTAATACCAAGTAACATCTTTTCATGGAGACAAACCAAGAAACTTCCACTAAAAATGAGTCTAGGGCAGTTAATTATAAAAAGGAGGAAAGAGCTACACCTTTTATGGCCTCATTGCACTGGTTACCTATCGATTTAAGGATTATTTTTAAGTTGCTAACTTTTGCCTTCAAAAATGTTTCCTGGTCAAGGTCTGCAGTATTAGAACATTTTGTTAAGAAATACCCGTTGGCTCAGACTGTCTGCTCAGATGGAAATGCACTCAGCAATTCCATCTCTTAAGGAGATGAAACAGGTCCCAACCAGGAAGCTGACACTCAGTGGGGCAGCTCTATCAGCTTGGAAGAGCCTTTCAGCAGATCTGAGAAAGGTGATAAAGGGGCATGTTTACTAAAGGGGAATGCGCAGTTTCAGCATGGCACTGAAAAGTACCATGGGGCTCCGCCCTAAGCACTTTGTAGTACTCTTGCAGTGTGCGTTGGGGAGGTGATGGAGCAGGATGGAGCGTTCCTATGGAGGGGCAGCTAGCATGGGCATTATAACCTGTGCTACCCATTCTCAGCATAAGTACTGTGGGTGCAACTAGCATCACCTCAAAGGCTGGCATTAATTGCTCTCGTGGCCATTTTACTGCTGTGAAGCACGGTGAATGCAGGGGGGACAGCTGTACCTGTCCCCGTGCAGGTAGCACGCAGCCCCATGCTAGCAACACAGCCTACACGTGTGTTACCAGCACAGGGTTTAGTAAACATGCCCCTAATTATCTTTCTTTTAGGAATTCTTGAAGATATGGTTATTTGAACAAGTGTTAGAATGAAGGTACGCGTACATTCATTCTCAGGATGTTAGTTGATATATAGGCAGGGGGTTTGAGAGTAAAAGTAGAATACTGAAGTTTTAAGAAAGGGATTGTGGGATGGTTGATGTAATTAGTCGTGTTTATTATATGTCAACAGTAATTTATACTTTTTAAGCTTGTTAGCTGCCTAGATCTCTTACAGGTATAAAGCAGGATACAAATGTCAAATTAAATTAAAAGCAAAACTTGGCAATGTTTTGGAGGAGGAAAAAAGAAACCAGATGCCGTGATGAAATTTGATGCCATGCATAGGTTTTGATCTGCAAGAAGAGGGGTTTCTGCCTATTTGTCTTATCTGGAGTAGAACACAGAGCTCTAGATGATGTAGTGGCTCTGGAGAAGGCTGCAATCGCTGAAGACGATACCTCTAGGTGGTCTTGAAAACTTATGAACTACAACTTCTTGTTATGTGAACGAATACACAGAAGCAACATCAGAAAATATTTCTTCCCTGAAAGGCAAGATGGATGCATGGACACAGGGTCAGCCCAACCATTAAGCAAGACAAGGCGGTTGCCTAGGGTGCCAGCTTCAGAGGGGCGGCAAAGAGCAGCAGCAGTCAAAGCAAAACAATAGATTCTGACAACCCCAATAATTCAAAGAAACACCAGCACCACATTCTTTTACCTGCTGAGAAAGGACGCACGCACACACATACAAAGCAAAGTTTAATATTTAAAAATATGATGTCCAATTGTGCATTTTTACAGGATTGTTGTGGGAGAGGTGGTGTCTGGCTGATCATGGTTATTGAGTTCATTAAAATTTCAGGGGGTGGTGTTAGCGGTAAGACTGAATATTTCCCTAGGGCTCCTAATACTTGGCAGCAGCCCATAGCAGCCTCCCCCTATATTTCTGCGCAATAATTGGTATAATGTACAAAGACTCTGAAGTAGAAAGGAATTATTTTCATTATGCAACTGAATTTGCTACATATATTCAATAGTGATTGACCCCTGCTGTAGAGGAAGAGATTTGCCCTACAGCAATCAGAAGAATGCTGGACCCCCAAAACTCTTTCAATCTATGCATCCAGACCACACCCCCAGCAATGCCTACAATTAAGAGTAGCCACATATGATGTCATTCTGCAAACGTTTAATAAAAATGACCCTCATTATGGGGGGCTAGTTAACTACTACTGTAGAATCTTGGATTTCACCTCAGTAAGTCAGTATCGTTGATTAGCAACTCCTGTGGTAAAGGAGTAATACGGCTTGTGGCAACTTCTGTATGCTGTGCTATTCCTAGGGGAACAATAACACCCTTCGATGGCAGCTTAATACCGAGTGGCAGTAGCATAAGACTGCCGCTAGGATTCAAATGATTGTCATTTTGAACCCTGCACCAGAAGGCCAGGAGCAACTAGGGATAATTCTGTCTCCAAACCCTGGACCACCAATGCATTTAAAAGGGTACCACGGTGGATCCCACGTGATGCGTGAGTAGGCAAGGTGCTTTCTTGCTTGCTCTGGGGCTGCCCCGAGAAATCTTTGCTTAAACCTACCTCTTTGCCGGCTTGGGTGCTTGCTGAGGAGAGTGCCGGATTTAGGAACTCTGCCTGCAGACCTAGGAGTGAGTGGTGAGCGTATTCATGCCGAGCCTCCCGAAGAAAGACAAGGAGAAACCGACTAGGGGGGCCGGAGCAGGCCCGTCCAAGATGGCGCAGCCGTCCTCCCCGAGCACGGGCAGTGTGGAGTCAGCGTCGGAGGAGCTTGCTGCTGTGTTGGAGCCTAAGTTTGACCAGCTTATCAAGAAGTTGGATTCGCTGGGTGACTCTCTTGCGGAGGTCGGCAGGAGAGTGGAGGAATTAGAACATCGTGTCACCAGCGTGGAAGAGGGAGAAGGGCGCCTGGAAAGAGAGTTGACCGCGCAGAAGAAGCAAATAGAATCGCTACTGCTTAAGACTGATGACCTAGAGAATAGATCGCGGCGTAACAACCTGCGAGTGGTTGGTATACCGGAGTCCACTACCGATGGCATGCTAATTCCTTTGGTGGAAGAGTGGCTACCCAAGGAGTTGGGCCTTACCTCGTTGGTTGGAGTGCTCAAGGTAGAACGGGCACATCGCCTCGGCCGCCGGCGGGAAGACCAGCAGCACCCACGTGTTGTCATTCTGCGGATCCTTAACTTCCAGCACAAGGATCAGCTCCTTCGGGCCTATCGCGCTAAGGGACAACTGCATCTGGAGAATCAGAGAGTCCTGCTCTTTCAGGATTACTCAGCGAGGGTCACGGACCAGCGAAAGGCTTTTTCGGACATTTGTGCTGAGCTCTTTAAACGGCAAATCCGTTTTATGCTTGCCTTCCCTGCGACCCTGCGTGTTTGGCAGCATGGCCAGTCGTTCACTTTTCAAACACCGAGGGAGGCGAAGACCTTCTTGGAGGCTCTCCCTAAGGACGGTGCTAATGGCCGCGAAGGCTGAAGTTGGCTCTGGGAGAGCGCGGGAAATATTGGAGGCGGCTCCAGTGAAACCGTCGGCTTGAGAGCAGCGAGCTGAGTTTGCCGGCTGAGTGGGGACTGCCGAACTGCGTCCGTTAGCCTCCTTCGGGGGCCGGCTGGACCTGGACTTGAGTTCTGCTTTGGGGGATTTGACTTTTGTATTGGGGGTTTGGTGTTCACATAGTTTGCAGTGTTCTCTTATGTTTCTGTGCTCTGTGCTTCTATTGCTGCCCTGAGCCTCACCGGTGAGGAGCTGGTTTTTTTTTTTTTTTTTGCTGGTTTTTGTTCACTTTTGTTCTCTTGCTCTTCTCTTCTGTGGCCTGCCTGCGCCTGTAACGCCCTCGGGGCAGCCCTGCAGCGTCATTTTAGGGATCGCTACTCAGCGAGGGAGCTGAGGGTGAGTTGTGGATGTTTGGATGGGAGGGGAAGTGGGGTTGAGTTTAGCGGGGTTGAGTTTAGTGGGACTGAGTTTAGTGGGGGTGTGTTTTGGGGGTGAACATAGTGGATTGTGTCGGGTATTAGGGGGGGAGAGGTTGGATGGGGTGGGGGAGGGGTTGGGTGGGAAGGGGGAGGCTGAGACTGTGTGTGTATGTAGTATGCCTGCGTTTGGGGTGAAAGATGACTATAATTGGTGTGGGTGTTGTAGGTGGGGTAGTACTGCTGCTGTACAGCCCTTTTCTTCTAGCTCGGGGCTGAGGCTGGGCAGTCCTGGGCTTTTCAAGTGGAGGAATCCATTGATATGGTCTTTTACTGCTCGTTATGACCCATAATCTCCGAATACTTACCTGGAATGTGGGAGGTATTGGGACTCCTGTGAAGCGTACTAAAATTCTACAGGCCTTAAAGAAATCAAAGGTACATATTGCCTTATTGCAAGAGACACATTTGTCCCCTGAGGAGCATAAGAAGCTGTGTAAAGATTGGGTGGGACATGTCTTTTATGCCTCTGCAGGGGTGCGGAAGAGAGGTGTGGCGATCTTAGTTAAGAAGGGACTAGCTCTGGAGGTGCTCGCGGAGGAGCGGGATCCACAGGGACGTTTTCTGTTTCTGCATATCAGAGTGAATGGGGAGGAGTTGTTTTTGGGGAATATATATGCCCCTAATATCTATGAGCACCCTTTTTTCAAGGCACTCCTGCAGAGGATTATGGGCGCCCCTAAGGTTCAGTTGGTGATTGCTGGAGATTTCAACTGTCCCCACGATCCTCTTCTGGATAGATCGGGAGGGGGTCGGGGAGGGCGTGGGACGCGGTGGGGCAACAAAGGGGTGGATTTTCTTTGTCGCTGGGGGGACCTTTTGGATATTTGGAGGGTCTTACACCAGGAGGAACGGGATTATACCCATCTCTCCAGGGCTCACCAGACCTGATCCCGTATTGACTATATTTTGATCTCCCGGGACCTTTTCAGTAAAGTAGAGCGGTCGGAGATTGAACCGATCGTGGTTTCGGATCATGCAAAGGTCTTTTTGGACCTCAAAGGCGGTCGCCCGCTTGGGGGGAGATGGTCCTTTCCCCGACATCTCTGGCAGAGGGACTCATTCCGTGAGTTTCTCACGCAACAATGGCGAGAGTATCAGAGTGGGAATGAATCCCCGGAGATTTCGGCGACCACTTTCTGGGAAGCGAGGAAGGTGGTACTGCGGGGGCACCTGATAGCGTATGTGGCACGGGAGAAGAAGCGTGTAGATGCAAAAATCTTGGAGTTGGCGTGCGCCCTCCGAGAGGCAAAGAGAGAAGCCATAGCGGATAATGGTCGACTAGGGCTATATATTGAGTGTCAGCGAGCTTTGAATGCTGCCCTCCAGGAGCGTGCGGTATACTCGGATCAGTATTATCGACATCAGCTATTTCGCTTTGGCAACCGTTCCGGTAAGCTTTTGGCTCGTTTGGTTAGGGGCAAGGGGGGAGTCCAGGCGGTTACGGCCCTTCGAGACACCAATGGTGTGCGGCAGATGGGGGTGGACAATATTTTGCGGATTATCGGGCAATTTTATCGCGATCTGTATACCCCCGAGCACGAGAATCGTGAGGTGGAACGGGAGTTTCTTGAGAAGGTCCCCTTGCCTCAACTTACGGTGGAGGATAGGCAGTATTTAAATCGGAATGTTGCTGCGGAGGAGATTCGCAAAGTGATACGCCAGGGGAAGCCCCATAAGGCGCCCGGGCCTGATGGCTATGGTGTGGAGATGTATAAAATTTTGCTAGATCCGATTACTCCCACTCTTATGGCTGTGTTTGAGGAAGGACGGGAACGGCGGTCTTTTCCGCGAGACATGAGGACGGCGGCGATAACGGTGATCCCGAAGGAGGGACGAGATCTCGAGAGCCCTGCTTCGTACCGTCCTATTTCCCTCATTAATTATGACATGAAGCTTATAGCATCCGTTCTGGCCAATCGGTTGCAGCAGTTCTTGCCACAGTTGGTAGGTTCTCATCAAGCGGGGTTTGTTAAGGGCCGGGACACCTTTGCGAACATCACTAAGGTGCTGTTGGGCATGGAGCGTTGTGCGTAGCTTGACGAGCCTCTGCTATTAGTGAGCTTAGACGCAGAAAAGGCCTTTGATCGGGTCTCATGGCCGTATATGTTTGATGTCCTGACGCGCTTTGGGTTTGAGGGTGCGTTCTTTGACTGGATTGTAGCGTTGTATGCGCAGCCGCTGGCTTGTATCTGTAGTGGCGGGCGGTATTCCTCATCTTTTGCATTGCAGAGAGGAACCCGACAGGGGTGCCCGTTGTCCCCGCTACTCTTTGTCTTGCAGCTGGAGCCGTTGTTGCTTACCATTTTGAATGACCCGCAAATCCGAGGCATTGTCTGGCGGGGAGGGGGCGTCAAGCTTAGCGCTTTTGCGGATGATATTTTGTTGTGCTTATGTGACCCTCAAATCTCGTTGGAACGTGCCCTACAAATTTTGGAAGAGTTTGGCTCGTTCTCGGGTTTACGCATTAATTCCGATAAGTCTTTTGCCTTGGATGTGGGGGGCAGGTCGAGGAGTATTTGGACGGGGGTCTTCCCGTTGATTTGGGCCTCTGGCCAGATTTGGTACTTGGGAATCTATATCCCCGACTGTCTTTCACGTCTGTATGTGGTGAATGTGCGCCTGATGCTGGAGAAAACTTTGGCACGATTTCTGAAGTGGCGGGATCTGCCGTTAACACTGATGGGCAGAGTGGCGCTTGTAAAAATGGTGGAATGGCCGCGCTGGTTATATTTGATGCGGCACCTTCCCCTCTGGTTGGCCCGGCGTGACTTGGAGCTTTTGCAGAGGCATCTCGCTAGATTCCTTTGGAGGGGTCGGAGATCTCGGATATCGTTGGCGGCTCTTATGAAATCTGGCGAGGAAGGGGGCCTTGGTCTCCCCTCTCTGCGCCAATATAACTTCCTGTGTCTTCTTCGGCCTCTTACGGATTTGATTCTGGCCCGGGGGACTCTCCTCCCAGTAGAGGTGTTTGATGAGATGGCGGGTCCCCTCCATAGAGTGTCTTTGTTGCATGTGGGTTACCAGGGTATGTCACCTGCTAGTCGGCATTCTATCTATTTAGGAGCTCTTAGGCAGACCTGGCGGCTGCTCTGTCGTCTGCGGGGCATGCACTGGCGATGCACAGATTGTTTGCCCCTGGGGGAAACCCGATGCTTGCGCCGGGGAGGCACAGCGTGGCGGGGCGACGTTGGGCGAGCGCCGGACTAGTTTATATTGGGCAGATGCGGATGCTGGAGGGGGTAGCCATAGATTCTTTTCAATCTTTGGCCCAGCGTTTTTCCTTGGATCAGTGCTCCTTCTATTTTTATCTGCAGTCTCGTCACTATATTCGTGAACTTCAGACGGCTCAGGGTTTGCGATGGGGTAAAGAGGGTCTTTGGGAGCTTTTTGATTCTTTGGGTGAGGCTATTTCGCTGAGGGATCTTCGACAGCTTTTTTGGTTAGAGGGCACGGCGGGGCAACTTGAGGTCTTGAGCAAGAGCTGGGCTCGTGAGGGTTTATCATGGATTACATCGGACTTCCTGCAGCAGGCGTTCTCCAAGATTACGCAGTGTTCGGAATCTATGCGGCTGCGGGAGATCCAATATAAGTTTCTATGGCGGGCCTATATATCGACGGTGCAGGCCGCCAAGATGGGCCTGACCCCCACGGATTTGTGTGGGTGGTGTAAGGTGAGCAGCGGAACCTTGTTGCATAAGTTTTGGCAGTGTCGCGTGATCAGGGGCTTTTGGGACGCTGTGTTCGCCAAACTGACAAGTTGGAGAGGACTAGATGTTCAGCCTTCGGCAGAGTGGTGTCTTTTTGGGCTCTATTTGGATGTCTCACCGATGACGGTGGGGTGTCGATCCCTCTATGAGCGGGGCTTCTTGGTTGCCAAACAATGTGTTTTGAATAATTGGCTGGCAGTCCGACCCCCGACTCTTAATTCCTGGGTTAGGGCTATGCTGGAACTCCAAACTATGGAACGGATGACGGCTTCTCTCTTGGGTGGGCGGAAACTAGCTGACATGACAGCTACTTGGGAGGGGGTAGTTTAGCTGCTTAGCTGATGGGTGGCGGTGGGGTGCTTCTGCCTTCTTCTTCTTCTCCTTTTGGGGCCTCAGGAAACTGAGGGAAGGTCTTTGTCTCTTGCGCCCATGTGCATATCTGCGTTTTTCTGTTTGCTCCAGGATGCGGGGTTGCTGCCCACCTACACATCTCTGTCAGAGTTATGATCTATGTCAGAGTTATGTTATAGGTCTCGGCGGGGAGGGAGCTATAGATTAGGGGGGGGGGGGACTGGGAGTGGGTGGGGGGGGGAGCGGTGATACGTGGGGTAATATTATCTGTGGACGGGGTCTGGGAGATACATGTTACTGGGGAGTTGGTGTGGGATGTCTATGGATTGTTGGCCCTTCTGTAGATACTAGCTGTATCCTATGTGGGGGGAGCAGTTTCCTATCTTCATGGGAGGATGGAACTTGTATCTTTCATTGCACCTGTGATTGTGTTTGTTCGTATACCGCGTTGTTATTTGACTGTTGATGTGTTCTGTTGATATAAGATTTTTAATAACAATAAAAAATTATTTTCATAAAAGGGCACCTAGGGGAGGGTCGGGGCGCTCTTCTTGAGGAGATGGCCATCTTATTGGGGGATACACACTCTTCTAAAGGGGTGGTGGCCCAGTCGCTGACTGAGGTGGGTGGAGGAGTTGTTACTGTCATCGGGCCCTAGCCCCGGCCCCTTTACAATGGTGGCCGGGAGCATCAGGACACATATTAGTGGCACAATGCTCCTGGCATTATTTTTCCCTGACTAACATGGTTTGAATCATTTGTGTGCTCTGCATCTCATTAGTATTTACTGGGCCTTGCAGTGCAAAAAATTGTGCATTATGGTAAAACACCGCACAGTTTTACCCTTTACCATATGTTGAGGCAAAATTGTGCATTATCATAGTACACTTTAGCAACTACCCCACTGCGTGTTAGTTATTTCCTGTTCTATTGCTGATGGTGATCTTTTCACAGAGGGGTCATAAGATGAAAGTTAAAGGGGAAAGACTCAGGAGTAATCTAAGGAAATACAGTATTTCTTTACAGACAGGACGGTGGATGCATGGAACAGACTCCCAGTGGAGGCAGACGAGATGAGAACTATATCTGCATTCACAAAAGCATGAGGCAAGCACAAAGGATCTCCGAGGGAGAGGAAGGGATTGTAGAGCTTAATAGTTCTCATTGTTCATTGTTTATTTATGGTTTATTTCATTTGATATACCGCATTTATGAACACAAGCACTGTGGTTTACAAAATTCTTCCCGATATACTGTTTTTAGCCCAAGTGTCAAAGTGGTTTACCAACAAGAACTAAAATATAAGCAGCAGAGTGTAGGGGAGAGACAGAGGACTAGAAGAGACATTAAAACACCAAGAAAGTCTGTGGCGGAAGCAGGAACAGCATGCAATGCTGGAGGTTTTGGTAAGCACGTGGGTGCCATTTAGAATTACTGTCGCTGCTGCATGTCCTGGAGGGGGGTGGGGGCGGCAGCAGCAGCAATGGAGGCACCCAGAATGAGGTTTACCTAAGGTGCCTCATATTTTTGCACTAGGCCAGAGGCCCATCCAGTCTAATCTTCATCCAACTGCCTAAGTATGTTCTCTATGAAAGAGCATGGTGCATCTCTAGCTGGTTTTTCTGTAACCAAAACTAATTTCTTCCAGACTTGAAATAAGATTAAGAGGTCAGAACTGCTGGGTTAACACAGTACCATAGCCAGAATGAATTTTTTGGGGGCGGCTGAAGGTTAATCTGCAGAGGCACTAAGCACACAGATCTGAACCATGCTAGTTATGCTCCGATTGACAAATAATGCCTTCAAGTACTAGGGTTGCCAACTGGCTCCAGATGCGCCCCACAGCTTGATCCAAGCTTGGGTTTACCCCATTGCATGCAAGGACATGTACTTCTGATTTCTCTATTGCATTCCATAAGAAAAGCATGGAATGGAATAAACCCAGGCCTGGATCAAGCCAGTTGGGCGCATCTGGAGCCACTAGGCAAACCCAAGTACATCAGAGGATGGATTTCTAAGTCATCTGCAACAGCTGTCCTGAATCAATGGAAATTATTACAAATCTAAGACTTGCTTGTTTCAAGCACTTACCAATGCGTTTACCACGGCTGGTCCTACCTTTTCTACTGCCCTGCACATATAATTGCTTTCCCCCCACTGCCCAGTGGACTCCTATGGAGCCCTTCACAAGCTTCTCTTTTGTCCCACTAATAACTTCCCGAGCATCTGGGCACCTTTTACACATACAATGGGATTAAAGTTGCCAGATTTCTTCAATTTATGAAATTTTCATATAACTACGAGAATATATCTTGCACAGAAAAAAAGCAACAAAGTCAAGATTATTTTATTTGCAATGTTTATTGTATTAAGGAAAAATGTAAAGACTTTTCACCCATAAGTCTTCTACATGGGGAGAAAGAAAGAGCACAAACCAAAGGAAACAATCCAAATTGGATACATTAGAAAGCAATAGGTGTGGACATAAAGGGGGGTATTATCCTACCAAGAATAAGCCCTACTCAACCACAGGGCTAATTTTAGGGGCTTCTATGGAAGTGGACTGAACCTCTGTGACCCTAGAAAAAAATAAAAGGTGGACGGATGCAGTGGGTCAAGAAAAAGGTAACTGGACCCAGCCAGCTTAACTAGGCATTTACAGGGAAAGTGTAAAAAGGATAGCCCACCTAAATGAAGCACCCCAGGTTTAAGCAATAAGAATTGCTTCCTTCTTTTCTGCATAGCCCTAGAGACATTTGGGAAGATCCTGATATGGTAGTCCATAAATATCTTAGTAGAAGAATGAAAATACATTTTTAGAAGCCAATCTCGATCTACGTCTAAAGCCAAGGTGACTAACATGGCAGTCAGCTTGGTTTCACTCAGACCGCTCCAAAACGGCAGCTAAATCCAAGCTATCACAAGACAAAGCAGAAGATTGATCCTGGCCCTCTACCAATTTGATTTTAGCAGTAGGCAAATGGAATGCTCTAGATATCGGAGATAATGATTCCACAGGAATCTTTAAAACTGGAATCATACGTTTTTTTGAACAGTTCCAGAGGTGAAATGGAAGGAACCTTAGGAAAGTTCAGAATCTTTAACTTCGTACTTCTAGAAGAGTTTAAGAGCTTCCATTATCCGGTGTATAACCTCTGAATCCTTTATAACAGCCAAAACAGTATCCTGGAACTGGCCCAAACAAACTTCAGAGGAAACCTTCGTTTGAAGAGAATTCAGTGAAAGTTCATGTGCCTCAATTTTCTGGTCAAACTGAGCAAACTGACCCGAAATAGACTGGAGTTGTATAGAAAGGCCAACCATCCAACAGAAAAACACAGTACCACGTAAAACAAAGATCCAATCCAGGCATGGTAAGCTAGGAAAGGTCTTTGTTAACAGTTCTTGACAGGGGCACAATACACAGACCCCGAGGGGTATCACCGCCAACCCTACCCAGCACAGGCCATGTTTCGGCTCTGCCTTCTTCAGGGGGTTTTCTTGGCTTACTAAAATAATATATAACAAAATAAACAGATTAAAATAGAAAATAATGATCACATAAAACATTTTATGTACAAACAATAATATAAATGTTAGCACAAAAGACCTGATCAAATGTCCCAAAGTATACAGGGTGGCCCAAAAAAAGTGAGAACATCTCGTAGCATATAAGTTATTTAAAAATTCAAAAAGACAGATTAAACGATTGACAAATTAAAAAAACAAAGATGGCGACCGGAAATTGTCGAAATAAAGACATTATATAGCTAAAAAAGGAAATAAGTAAACTATTTAAGCTTTTAATTTACGAGATGTTCTCACTTTTTTTGGGCCACCCTGTATATAACAATACAGCTAAAAAAAAGCTAAAAACCACCATAAATAAATAGATACATAATTATTAAATGAAATCATCATGCACAGAACAAAATCAACAAACAAAAAACTGAATAGTAAAAACAAGGGATACGACATGTAACAAAAAGCGTAGTTACTCGCCTGTAACAGGTGTTCTCCAGGGACAGCAGGAATCACTTTTCGCTTATGGGTGACATCGGCACCAGCAGAGCCCACACAGAGCAATTCCCCAGCTTTCAAATAAAGCCTTTGGGATTGCTGCCACGGATGAGTGGTCCTCTTCCCACCCAAGGGTGCCATCTTGCTCAGACAGGTCCCTTAGCTCGAGCCCTACCAAGCAGATGGCAAGGGAAAGATAAAAATCCAGCAACTCATCAGGGGAGGTGGGAGGGTAGTGAGGACTGATTCCTGCTGTCCCTAGAGAACACCTGTTACAGATGAGTAACTACGCTTTCTCCAGGAACAAGCAGGAAGTCAGTCCTCACTTATAGGACTCCCCAGCTACAGGCTACCGAACCTGTAACCAAAAACATCTCCGCGAGGTCGTAAGCAGAAGACGATGCCCGAAGGAGCCCGTCCTCGGGTCCCCAAGGCGAAACCCTCAGTAGTCGTCGAGAAGGGTCAGATGGCAGGAGTTGCTTATATCCCGAACAGATTACGCAGTAGAGCCTGGTCAAAGGCATTGTCACAGTGGGACTCCCTCTCCAGGCAGTAGTGCGAGGTGAAAGTGTTTGCCGAAGCCCAGGTCACAGCCCGGCAGATAGGGAATCTACTGAAGCCAACTTGGCTCAGACACCGTGTGTGGTGACTCGCCAATCCAGCGGGGCGCCCACTTTCATGTGAGCCAAGGCGATGCAGTCTGCCATTCAGATGGAGAGGGTGCGTTTTGTGACTGCCTGCCCCAGGCGATTGGGATCGTAAGTCACAAAGAGCCGGCTGTAACGGGTCAAAAGCAACACCGGCCAGACTTGCGATGAGGCTGGGTGCGCTGCAGATAGAAGGCGAGAGCCCTCTTGCAGTCGAGTATATGGTCGGCATGGGGTCTCGGGAAGAAGGTCGGCAAGATTATCTCCTGATTGAGATGGAAATCCGAAACAACTTTCGGTAGGAACTTGGGGTGGGTACAGAGGACCACCTTGTTCCTATAGAACCTGGTGTAAGGGTCTTCAGCCATGAGAGCCTGGAGTTCACTGACTCGGCAGGCCGAGGTCAAGGCCACCAGGAAGACCACCTCCCAGGATAGGTGCCGAAGCGAGCACGTCACCGTTAGCTCGAAGGGTGAACACGTAAGCTGCATGAGTACTACATTCAGGTCCCACTCTGCCAGAGGAGGCTGGATGGGAGGTTTGGACAACAAGAGGCCCCGCATAAAGCGGGAGACCAAGGACTGCTCCGAGAGGGGTTTACCCTCTACGGGGAGGTGATTCACAGAGATGGCGCTCTGGTGTACCCTGACAGAGTTCGACCAGCCCATCCTTCGAAAGATGGAGAAGGTACTGGAGGATCCACCGAGTGGGACACGAGAAAGGGTTGATCTGGAGCTCAGAGTACCAGGCCGAGAAGCGTCGCCACTTGAAGGTGTAAGCTCGTCTCGTCGAGTCCTTCCTCGACACGAGGAGGACCTCCTCCAGGAGGTCTAGCATGCCTAGAGAGACCCAATCAGCCACCAGGCTGCAAAGGACAACGCAGCCAGGTTCAGATCTAGCACCCACCCCCCTCCTCCTGCTTTTGAGGGCCTGGGCACAGCCTAGGGGAATGGGAGGCTCAGACGCAAGCCAGAGCAGGAGTGGGAACCACAGTTGCCAAGGCCACGAGGGAGTGACGAGTATCATCGACACTTGTTTCCGCTGAGCTTTGTGGAGGGTCCTCGCAATGAGAGCAGTGGGAGAGAATGTGTAGAGAAGCCCGGAGGTCCAGCTCAAGAGGAACGCATCCCGCGCCTCCCTGCTCAGGTGAAGGACCGGGCCGCAGAAGCGGGAGAGCTGTGTTCTTTCCGGGCTGGCAAACAGGTCCATGATACGGATCCACCACCGAAGGAACAGCAATTTGGTCACCATTCATGAGGGCGGAGGATCCTGCTAAGTTTATCCGCAAGGACGTTCTTGTGGCCCGGGAGGTAGACCACTCGTAGGGTCATCCCCCGGCGGAAGGTGAAGGAGCAGAGGTCCCCTTCCCGGCAGAGGAGGCGTGATCCTGTGCCCCCCTCCTTGTAGAACATCGCCACTCGATTGTCGGTCTGTACGAGTACCGACTTTCCCTGGAGATGGTCTTCGAAGGCCCTCAGGGTGCACCGGACTTCCCGAAGCTCGAGCAAGTTTATCTGCTGTTGAGACTCTTTGGGTGACCATCGTCCTTGCGTGCACAGTGCACTGCAGTGGGCTCCCCACCCCAGCAGGGAGGCGTCCGTCGTCAGCACTATTTCATGCTGCGGGGTCTGGAATGGCAGCTCCCGGAGAAGGTTGCGGGGGTCCTGCCACCAGTCTAAGGACCTGCGAAGGTTGCGGGAGACCAGAATAGGGTCTCTGAAGTGACCGGAGGCCGTGCTCCACCGAGTGCTGAAGAATCACTGGGCCGTTCGCATATGCATGCGGAACCACATGGACAGTGGAGGCCATGTGCCCTAGGAGGCACAGCATAGTCCACGCTGTGACCCGATGAACTCCAAGGTTTGCACCGGTTCGAGGTGGGGTAGTTGACCAAGAACCCCAGGCACTCAAGGAGGATTGTGCATGATGCCGCCAGATGGGCTTCCCCGGCTGAGGGCCCCCATGATGAGCCAGTTGTCAAGGTAAGGGAAGACCGGTACACCCTGCCGCCTGAGGGAAGCGGCGGCCGCAGAGAGGCACTTTGTGAAGACCCGCGGAGCAGATGCAAGTCCGAAGGGGAGCACCCAGTATTGGTAGTGCTCTCCCTGCACCCTGAAGTGCAGGTACTGTCTGTGCTGGGGTGGACCAAAATGTGGGCGTAAGTGTCCCTGAGATCCAAGGAGCTTAGCCAGTCACCCTGCTGGAGGAAGGGCAGCAGGACACCAAGTGATAGCATTTTGAACTTCTCCTGCACCAGAAACTTGTTTAGTTTTCGGAGATCGAGAATGGGCCATAGGCCCCCTGACTTCTTCGGAATGAGGAAGTATCGGGAATAGAAGTCCTGACCCCGGAGGTGCGACGGTATCCTCTCGACTGCTCGCTGGGCAAGGAGATTGTCTAACTCCAGCTGTAGGAAGGTCTGGTGCGGGGGGGGGGTGGGAGTCGGGAGGGTTCGGCTGAGGAGAAGGGAGGGGGAAGCCTGTTCAGACAGAGACGGTAGCCGTCCCGGTCTACTCGGAGGACCCAAGTGTCCGACATGATGGACGCCCACTGAGGGGCGAAGGAGGACAGGCATCCCCCCACTGGCTGCGGTGCTGCCGGAGGGTGAAAGACTACGCTGCTGGCATCAAAACCCCTAGGCGGGCTGAGGTTGTGCCGGGGTTTGGGCCTTGGACCCTTTCGATTTGCAATGACGGTGGGGCTCAGACTTGGTGGTGGTCAGCACAGGAGTGGGTGGGTACGATGGGTGGCCTCGGTAGGGCAGATCTTGGTATGCTTGAATACGGCATGAGAGCATGGACCCTTGATAGGCCTTGGGGCCTAGGGAATCGAGGGCTCTCAACTCCCTGCCTGGCGGAACCGAAGAGTATGACTTTGGGTTCTTTTGTTTTCTCATAGTTGATTCCACCACCATGGAGGTGTGGGTGAGTTGGGTTTTTCTGAACCCGGGGCTGCGCTGGACCCTGTACATCATGTTGAGGCGCTTGCTCACGATGGGGACCGAAGCAGGGGTCTCCCACATGCGGAGTAGCAGCCTGGACAGAATGGGGGGAACTGGAACAGTCAGAGATTCCCGAGGCAGGGAATTGTACTGCAAGATATCAAGCTCTTCAGCTCAAGGTTCCTCCTCAGCCTGAGTAGCCAGGTTGAGAGCCCATGCCAAATCTCATAAAACACCACGAAGGAGGTGTCTTCAGGTGGCGAACTCCTCTGGCAGGCGGGCGGAGACAGGTCCGACGTGAGGTCCCGATGGGCATGGGTCTCCGGGGAAGTAAGTATCCCCGTCTGACTCCCAGTCCAAGAAATCGGAGGAGGAACCCGATTCGGGCTGGTCGCCTCATCCGGAAGCCAAGGCCCGCTTGGAGCCGGAAACCCTGGAGGATCTTGCCGCCGAGGAATGAGAAGGTGAGCGAGACCGACACCAAGGACCCTCATGAGGCCCATGGCTCTCAGGGGTCCCTCTTGAGGGTACCTCGGTCTCTAGGCACGGGCCAGCGAAGCTGGACACGAGCACCTGCTGAGAGGCTATGAACGCAGAAATGCTACGTTCTAGCGCCAACATACAGGACTCCCACGTGAGCGTGGGACCCTGCGACGCCAACACCGGGGTCACCGGGTCAGGCATCGAAGAAGAGAGAGGGTTCTTGCTGAGACAGCCCTCAAGAGCCCTGGCGCCATCGCCGGGGGTCTCTGAGTCTGTACGGGGTACCTTACGAGGCCACTCCTTGTCTAACCCTCAGGAATGCTGAGGGGGGCTAAGCGACTGAGCATGGGAGCGCTCGTGCTTGTCAGGAGCTCCCGACAGCGACTTTGAGGCCTTCTTCTTACGCCACTCCACTTCAGGGGACCCCTGGTCGAAGTACCGTTTTGAGTGCGGAGCCGGGGTGGGGGATCCCACTGGTGGAGAGACAACTGAGGGCGCCACCGGGGATTCCGAGACAGCCTTACGGAAAATATCCTTGGGACTTCTGCTTACAGCTGAGAAGGGCTTTTGTCACCCGTGAAGGTCCCCAGAGGCCAGAAGCGTGGGTAATTCATCGGGGCATGTTCTTCAGTAGCTGTGGAGTGTTATAGAAAGGCGTTGCAGTGACCCCTGGGAGTTGTGGTTCCACAAACTAGCAAAAGAATGTAGTTGCAGTCAAGTGGTAAGGCTTTAAGACAGGACTTTTTATTCCCCTTCCCGGGGTTGGATTTCAAACACAATGAAACAAAGGAACATAAAGACCATTCGTCTGGTACCAAATTAAAGAAACACTGGAACAAAACTCTGCTTAACTTCAGCTTTGCAATGGACAAAAAGGAAAAGAAAACAAACAGTCTCTTTCAAACCAAATACCTTTCTTCCTGTTTTCTTTAGAAACACTTTTTACAGCACTTCAGCACAAAGAAGTGATGGCATCCGACATGGTAAACGTACAGTCCATGCAATTTTCATAAGCAGGTTCCTCATAGGAATCACAATGCATTTCTTCAACACCGGAGTAAGTTTCCTTTGGACTGAAACTTCCGTTATTGTTACAGAGTTCCTCCCTACAGCTCAGAGAGTTCCCTTCCTCCTCCCGGCTAGAGCGTAATGGGTAATTACCACATTCTCTGTAGTTTCTTTTAGGAGAGCCACACAACTCTTGATAAGTACAGGGCAATTCGTTATACTCTATTCCTCTTCTATTAAGATCAATAAGCCTACCTTCCAGCACTCTCTCTTCAGAGTTTCTCAGCCGAGCAGAGCTTTGCCCGTACGGAAGCCTTTTACTATGTTTCTCTTTCAGCTTTCTTTCCTCTTGGCATAAAACTAATCTTCAGGATAGAAGCTCTCTCCCTCTCTGTACCTGATGCTGGGCAGCTTGGCTTTCCTCAGCCTGGTTCCAGGACTACCTCCTCTGCTCCCTCCGTAGCAAGGTTCCCTGGGATACTGTTCAGCTGTGCACTGCTTTCCAAAGCAGTTCTTCGTGGGTTCAACAGCTCTGTACTTCCCTGGTAGTCTCTCCCTGTTACCAACGGGTCTTGAATTCCCTGGTGGTCTCTCTTCACTACCCTCCGGTAAGTGATTTTTAACTGCGTATGTCCTGGTGTTTGCTTGGGCTCCACCCCTTCCCAGCTGCCCCTCATTCCCTAATGAGCTATGAGCTAGCTTACTGTTTGGGCGTTCCCTCACACCTCGTGAAGCAGCTTGTGTACGTTGCCTATAGCAACCTTGGGCCATGTGCAGATCTGAGCTGTCAGTGTTAGGAAACTCTGAGCAAAACAGAGCTATCTCCATAGGCTCTGACTGATCTACCCCATGACACTTTGGAGGACATTTTCTTACAAAGCAAACAGAACTTTGGATCATGGTCAGCCCCGAAAACCCGCAGACAGCAGTCATGGGTGTCCGTAAGTGACATGTTCTTGGAGCATCTATCGCATTTTTTGAAGCCGGTGGCCATCTGCGCAAAAAGGGCCCCCGCGAGGTTGAAGGGTGAGAAGCCCACTAACAGCAAAAGAGTTAGGAAAAAATGTCCCCTATGCTCAAAAGGAATGGGAGCAGGGGAAGGACGGGTAGAGGACCAGTGCAACCGGAAAAAATAGTAGGCCAGAAGCCGGGAAACGAAACACTTTTTCCAAGGGACGAGGACATGCGTCCAAAGGGCTCGCGGAAAAAGGGAGACTGAGCAAGATGGCATCCTTATGTGTGGTCCTCTTCCCGCCCGCATGGCAGCAATCCCAAAGGCTTTCTTTGAAAGCTGGGGAATTGCTCCGCGCGGGCTCAGTCGGTGCAGACGTCATCCATAAGTGAGGACCGACTTCCTGCTTGTTCCTGGCGAAAACTACATTACAGACTTTAGCGGGATATGTCCTTCTGACTAAGACCCTTTCTGTTACGTCTTACAGCTATATGGAGAGGAGAAAACATCTCTCAACTGTGAATTCTTAACTAAACATACATCCTATCCGTAAATAATGTCTATGTGAAACAGGAGTGGAACTGAGATAGAATGAATTGTGATCATCACCTTTTTATCTTAAACCCCCCCCCAAAAAAAACACAAAACTCTCCTGCCATATTTGCTCTATAAACAAACTATGAAATGTGAGCATGAACTGCTCCTCTGTGGCCCCCTCCTCTCCAGACACACCAGCAGTGAACCCTGACACCTGATTAGCACTTCTGGGGCAGGGCAACTGTACCATTGAAAGAGAAAAGCTGCCGATTCATACAGTGACAATCCCCCCCCCCCGACCGCAGCCTCGATCACCCTCTGCGCCGGCTGAACTGGAAGGATGCAGTTCTCCAAGCTCAGGGAAGCATTTGGCCCAGGGGTAGACGAGGAGTCACCTTCCATCCCCACCTTACCCAGCAGGCCACCTGGAGCTTTCACTCCACCAACAGCCTGCACAAAGAAATACATGGGCTCGCTGACCTTGGACTGCACCACCAACAGCGTCGCCTTCCGTTTGCGTTAAGTATGTTGCATAAGGAAAACAAAAAGAAAAAAAAAAGTTAAACCACATAAAAGGAGATGCTCTGCAGAGGGAAGTCAAGAGAGCATCCGCTGCCGCCATTGTTCTCTCTCATTCATCGGCTGAATTCCAGCTACCAGATTTCGATATGACTTCCCTCCAGTGCCAGCTGTCAGATAAATTATGAAGCACTACAAAACCCAGAAAAAAAAATATGCTTATTCAGATCCTATAGCAAACCTGCCACTACCAGGACTTACATAGCAGCAAACCTACTTATGAAAAGGCAGCACTAAAATATTAAATTGGGCTCTAGAATACCAATATGCCTTGTAATGGGAAAACTGAACAAACAGGACTGCTCATTACTACACAGCAAGTAATGCTAGTAGAATGCTGTACCTCAGTCACACTGGCAGAAATACAGACAACCCCTCACCAAATACAGAAAGAGGGACCACAAATTAGAAATAGAACTACACAAACTTTTAACTGAAAATTCCAAGTTGTGCTCTGCATGCCGTGTGACACTGCAGGAAAAAAACAGAAATCCATGTCCTCTTGTACTGAGCAGAGTACAAAGACATCAGATATGCACATTTTCGAAAGCTGAAATACTCCAATTAATAAATTCATTGTTGTCTGGGCATCTATTTTTCTGTCTCTCATTCCTTCACCAGCCCCAGCTCCTTTGCTGTCAGTCATTCTCTCCAGTCCCTTTCTTCTGTCTCTTATACCACCTGGTCTCCAACTGCCCCTTTGAACCCCCCCCCCCCCCAACTTTGTTTCCATAGTCTTTGCACACATATCCTTGCCAAGCCCTCCACATGCCATGCCCACACAGTTCCACTATGCGTAGGATCTCCCCTCTCTCTTCCCCCACCTCCATGGTCCAGTATCTCTCTCTACTCTTACCTCCCCCCAATGATCCAGAACCTTCAGAAGATTTAGTTTTAGTTTTCTTTACTTTGTGTTCATGAGGACAAGCTAAACAATGGGGCCAGATGGGATACATCTGAGAATATTAAAGGAACTCAAGAAAATTTTGGCGGCACCAATGTCAACCTTTTCAATGCTTCTTTAGAAAAACGGAAGTGGTCCCAGAGGACTGGAAAAGGGCACATGTGGTCCCTCTACACAAAAACAGAAGCAAGGATGAGGTTGGGAGCTACAGACTAATGTACTTGCCATAGAGGTCAGAATAACCAATGGAAACACTGCTAAAACCAAGGATAGTAAGGTTTCTGGAATCAATTGATTGTGAGATCCGAGCAACATGGTTTTACTAGAGCAAGATTCTTGTCAGACAAATTTAATTTCTTTAACTGGTGACCAGGGAATTGGAGCAAGAAAAGTGCTGGGTGTGGTGCAGGGCAGGCCCATCCACTAGGCAAGCTTTGGCAGTCGCCTAGGCGACAGACCTCCGTGGACAGCATGGCACACATGGCCTGCTGACCCCTCGTGCTGAGCCAAGTCATGCTACACCACCGCCCCCCACCACCACCGATTCCAGCGGTGCAGTCGGCTCGGCAGCAGGCCATGTGCTTCAGCACGCACAGCCTGCCACATCTGACCCCTCTCGGAGGGGTCAGAAGCGGCAGGACATGTGTGCCAAAGCACATGACCTGCTGCTACTGCTGAGCTACCCCCCCCCAACCCTACCACCAGAATCAGCGGCAGCGCAGCTCAGCACCGGGAAGGAGGTGGGGGGAGGGCAGTACATGGGGGTGTGGGTGACATGTCAGAGCTTCTGTCTAGGGCAGCAGAAACCCTTGAGCCAGCCCTGATGTGGTGTACTTAGATTTCAGTAAAGGCTTTGACACTGTTCTGCACAGTTGACATAAATAAATTGAGCATTCTAGGGATGGACCATAAAGTGAACTGGATTAGAAACTAGTTGAGTGGGAGGCAACACAGGGTACAGATAAATGGTGCTTACTCTGAGGAGAAGGATATTACCAGTGGTGTGTCGCAAGGATCTGTCCTTGGTCCAATTCTTTTTAACATCTTTGTAAATGATACTGTGGAAGGGCTGTCAGGTAAGGTTTGCCTCTTTGCAGATAATATCAAAATCTGCAATAGGGTAGACATCCATGAAGTTCTACATAATGAGGAGGGATCTAGTGAAACTTGAAGAATGGTTGAGAATTTGGTAGCTAAGATTTAATGCTAAAAAATGCAGGGTCATGCATTTGGTATGCAAAAATTCAAAGGAGCAGTATAGTACAGGTAGAAAAGGCAACAGAAAAGGCAACCGGCAACATCTAGGCGACTTGTCACGTCGCCTAGATGTAAATAGTTTCCCCAGGTTATCCAAATTCTAGTACCTGTTCCTTGTAAACACAGATCAGCCAATGAAATGTGTAAGTTTTATGTTCCATGTGAACCGCACTGATGTTGAATAGCGCGGTATAGAAGAGAAAAAATAAATTAAATAAATAAAACAGTGCCATAAGATTACTTGGGTACACAGCAACCAAGCAATGACCAGCAGGAAGAAGGAGGTGATAGTGCCTCTGAATAAGTCTTTGGTGAGACCTCATTTGGAGTATTGTGTGCAATTGTGAAGACCTTCAAAAGGATATAAATGGGATGGAGTCTGTGTAGAGCCGGGATCTCAAACACGCAGCCCCTTTGTGCGGCCCGCAACAGAGGGAACAAAAAAAAAAAATCCTGGCTTCTGCTGCTGCCGCCGTGGCAGCGGCAGAATCAACTGTCCCGCGGCCCCTTCCCCTCTGCCCGGAAGAGCCCTGAGTCTGCTCCTTTAGCGGCGGGCTTTTCAAGCCGCGAAGAGAGTATTTCCCTCTCGCACGGCTTGAAAAGTGAATAGGCTTAAGCCGCGCGAGAGGGAAATACTCTCTTCGCGGCTTGAAAAGCCCGCCGCTGATGGAGCAGACTCAGGGCTCTTCCGGACAGAGGGGAAGGGGCCGCGGGACAGCCGATTCTGCTGCTGCCACGGCAGCAGCAGAAGCCAGGTTTTTTAATTTTATTTTATTTACTTGGGCTGATGGGGGTGGGGGGGTTAGGACTGGAAATGGGCTGATGGGTGTTAGGAAGGACTGGAGGTGGGCTGATGGGGGGGGAGTTAGGACTGGTAATGAGCTACGGAGGGGCTAAGACTGAAATGGGGTAATGGGGGTTAGGACTGGAAGTGGGCTAATGGCAGCGGGGGGGGAGGGGTAGGACTGGTAATGGGCTGTGGTGGGGGGTAGGACTGGTAATGGGCTGTGGTGGGGGCTAGGACTGGAAATGGGCAGATGGGGGTTAGGGCTGGAGGTGGGCTGATTGGTGGGTTAGGACTGGTAATGGGCTATTGTGGGGCTAAGAATAAAAATGGGGTGATGGGAGGGTTAGGACTGGAAGTGGGCTGTTGGGGGGCTTAGGACTGGTAATGGGCTATGGGGGGGCTAGAAATGGTAATGACTGGGGGGGTTGCTAGGACTGGAAATGGGCTTAGTGGGGGGAGCTAGGACAGGAAATGGGCTGATGGTGGGGCTAGGATAGGATTGGAAATGGGCTAATGTGGGGACTAGAAGGGAGCGGATGCTGGGTGGGGCTGGAACTAGAAGGGAGCTGATGTTGGGGGAGGATTAGAATGGGATGGGGCTGGGAGAGTGAAATGGAGGGGAAAAATATTTTGTGTGGGAGGGAAGACAAATCTACAATTGGCCGGGTATTGGGAGAGTAAGTGGTGATTGAGAATGGAGGGGTAAAATTTGAGTGGATGAAATAGGAATGAGGAAGGAGCAAAAGGAGAAAGATTAGTATGTTAAAGCAGATGTAGAGAGAGAATGGAAAAAAAACTAGAAGAGAGAAGAAAGGACAAATGGACAGCAGACGATGGAGAGTTAGCAGAAGACACGAAGAAACCAGAAGAAAGTGGCTGGAACAATTGCAACTGAAAAAAATGCACAAAAAGGTAAAAAAATATCTATTTTGAATTTATTAACTGGGAAATGTGCATCATTAACTCTACGCTTTGTATGGTAACATTATTGCTTATTTATGCAAATGAGGCCCCACGTCTTATGCGACCCGCGGGTTACTTTACAAATCCTCATTTGGCCCTCAAAGCAATTTGAGTTTGAGACCCCTGGTGTAGAGGATGGCTACCAAAATTGTCAGTCATAAGGCATATGGGGACAGACAAAGATCTCAATATGTATGCTTGAGAGGAAAGGCAGGAGAGAGGAGATATGATTAAACGTTTAAATACCTCCATGGCTAAATGCACAGGAGGAGAGCATCTTCCAATTAAAAGAAAACGAAGGGGGCATAGGATGCAGATGATAGGGGATAGACCCAGGAGTAATTTGAGGAAATATTTTACGAAAAGAGTGGAAGATGCATGGATCAGTCAACAATTGTTATATGAAATCAAGAAAGCATGGGACAAACACAGATCTCCAAATGAAAAAAAAGGGACTATAAAGCTTAGTAGTTGGTATGGAAAGGCAGACTGGATAGGCCCAATGGTCTTTTATCTGCCATCTTTTTTCTCTGTTTCCCTCTCCCATTCCTCTTAAAAGTCTAGCATCTCCTCTCATCCACTCAATAGTGCAACATCTCCTGCTTTTTCCTCATTCCCCTACAACAGTCATGCATTTCCTTCCCCACCAACAGTGAAGCATCTCCTCTCTCCATCTTGACAGGAGCAGCGCTCTTTTGGGTCACAGTAGCATTCAGCACTTATTACGATTTCAATTCCATTGTACAAGGGCACGGAACACGAAATCATAAGAAGCAACTCTTGCTGCTGCAATCTGGGAAAGGAGCACATTAAGAAAAATGTTGAGCTTTACGTTGCTACTCGTGCTGCTGCCCCCTCGGAGCTGTTTCTCTGTGCAAGTGTAAGGCTTGCCCGATGGGTGGCACCATCTAGCCTGGGGAATGGAGAGATTTGAGGTAGAGTGGAGGGGCCTGTGCCCCTTCAAGCCCATCCTTAGCTACACCCCAAGCTTAACACCTTTCTTCCTCCCGTGTGACTATTTTTTTGTTTTTAATAACAGAATCTTTTTATACACCGCCTTTGGTCCAAAGCACAGTTACTTACCTGTAACAGGTGATCTCTGGGAACAGCAGGAATAAGTCTTCACATATGGGTACATCGGTACCGACGGAGCCTGCATGGGAATGCTCCCCAGCATCCAATCAGAAAGCTTTTGGGAGCATCCCTCGCGCCTGCGCACTGCCTTCCCGCCTTCTCCACTGCCTCTCCTCAGTTGAGTTTTATAGCTGAGACAAAAGGAGAGAAAGAGGAAAAGAAGATAGAAAGATAGATACAACTCCTAGGGGAGGTGGGTGGGTTGTGAAGACTTATTCCTGCTGTTCCCAGAGATCACCTGTTACAGGTAAGTAACTGTGCTATCTCCAGGAACAAGCAGGAATGAGTCTTCACATATGGGGACTCCCAAGCTAAGATGCCTGGAGCCCTAACATGTTGAAGATTGAAAACAGAATTCCCCACATAGAAAGGTTCCACAGACCTTTGGTAGAAGGTTCTACGTGGCCTGTCTTCTATCTCATCTGCGCTATCTTTTAAGATGTTAATAGTTCACTGTTTTATTTCCGTTATTCTTAATCACATTGCTAACCAGGTTGTATGACCCCATTTACTGATTTTACCCTGTTATCCAAGTTTTATTCCCCTGTTTACTGTAACTCAGACGCTTGCTTATGGTGCTGAATTTTTTGTTCGATGTAAACCGCGCTGATGCCAAAGAGTGCGGTATATAAGAGATGTAAATAAATAAATAAAATAAATGCTACACCTCATATGGCCAGGCATCCTGAGGATGGGGGGTAGGAGTTGAAAGGAGAGGAGCTGCTGAAAAAACAGCAAATCTAAGAGAGGACTACCCGGAAGGAGTCCATGTATGTATGATCATTATCAAAAGATATATTGAAATGAACTAACATCATAATATTGAAATTAACAATCACCATATGATGCTCACCTACTGGACTGCAGGAAGTAGAGAGGCTGATGTAGTCTACTGGGGATCCAGTAGAAAAATGTTCAAGGTGACCTTACTGGAGTGAAGGTGGAGGTCCACATCTGGAAGTGAGAGGTGACCCCAGGATTCAAATGGGGTAACACAAACACGGCAGGTCTTCAGTGGGAAGCTTCATGGAAAGCTGAAAACTCTTTTGGCTACAGAAGCATTTAGAGGTAGGAGCAAAAGAGGAAGACTGACCGATCTGGACAAACAGACCTAGTCTCTGAGGGAGGAAAGGGTATGAAAAGAACCCCATACTCCCAGGAAGGACAGATGTCAGAGGAATGGAATCTGAAATCTACTGAAGATCTGAGATGTCTTTCCTATCTGGTGAGAGAGAGGAAGACATTGGCTTCAGGGATACTTCAACCTAGGACACAGTAGGGCTGTCAGTTCCACAGCAATGGTTGTGTGCAAAAATAGCCGAAACATACTGTGGAACAGTATGAAACTGTGCAAGCCCACTGTCAGAAATATACAGGAAGGTAAAAACCTTTATGAGTATAGACAGTCAGAAGATAAGTATGGAAATACATATCTACTATGATAAGTATTTGGAGAGATACACACATATATATAGATATATATATAGATATATATATAGAGAGATCTAAAATAAGATCTAAAGGGCATAGGATATGCACAATTAGCTGACAGGCAGATACATCTACAGAGATGTATATAGGTGTAGATATAGATATAGATAGATAGATATAGATATATATACCTGAGTAGATAGGTTAAATGATAAAGGAATGCTATCCAGTGAATTATCAGGATGGTTATGTGAAAAAACAGAGGATAATATTAGTCTTTAAACAGCAAGTCCGGAGTCCTGTGGAGCTCCAGCATGGTAAAAGGACAGAAACGCATGGAATGAGATACCAGGTTGACCTACGTGAGGGACAAGGAGGTATCAGGCGTTTTTCAGATTAATATGTGCTGTCCTTGAAGTAATAGGATACCATGGGGACAAGCTGCAAGAAAAAAAGAGAATATCCTTAAGGAATGGGATAACTCCCAGACTTTCATTTGGAAAAGGCATATGCCCTTCTCCCTCTTTTTTTTTTTTTTTTTTTTTTTTAAGATAGCAGGTATGAAGAACCCTCACAGTAATAGGGGATGACTGAGGAAGCATTTTTCAACCATGATGTATAGTCATTCGAGAAACTTTATGCTCTCTAGCAAGGGCCCATAGTGGAAAGCTTCTCAGTAGGATTGCAGAGAGCATTATGCAGGAGAACTGGGATGTAGAACTGGCTGATGGAGAAAAACTGACAGCCACGTCCATTACGTGCCAAACCCAGAGATTGGAGATGGCAAGGGTAAAGTGTAAGAAGCCTGTAGTGAAAAAGATTATCCAAGAAAGATGTAGAAAACTGTCTTGGAATCACTACTAAGGCAAGACAAGAGTGGTGGAAGACAATACTGGGACTTATGGCAAAGTACCAGTAGGGAAGCAGTGGAACTCCTGCATGGGCAGCTACTGAATAGGGCAACAGAGAGAGTCGGTCTGTATCAAACAGAGATAACAGACTGAACAAATAGAGCAAGCTGTCTCTGTTTGCAGAGCTGCCCAGAAGAAAAGAGTTTATTCAGGAGAAGAAACTCTACAGTGAAAAGAAAGACAAGAAAAGTCTTTCAATGGTAGGGTACCACTCTACAGGGGAAACCCTGGCGAGAGGGTAGAGCTAGAAGCTGAAGAAGGACTTACCACATGGTAAGTCCATGGAAGGAAAAAATTCATGCTGGTACAGAGAAACTAGCATATGATAGTTGCTAGACCTCTCTTCTAGTCAGGAAGAGGTGGAAAACTCTAACTTATAGCCATGAATAACCTGACAGCTCAGCATAGTGAAGAGTAAATGGATTTCCTGAGAATAGGAATCCTTGAGCAGAGTTTTGAATGGAAAAGCAGTGAAAAACTTCTGCTGAAAGAAATTAACTGTAGTTATAAAAAGACTGTTTATTCCGCCTGGCTAGAGTTTGGATTCTTCAGACCAGGACGAGACTTCCCCTGCTTGGGAACATCCGAACGATGGGCAGGAGAAGAGGCAAACCTCTTTCTTTTAGGGAAAAAAGGTCTGGTAGGGCATTTTCTACCTGCTGAAGGAGAGGGCTTAGGATGGCCCTCAGAAACACGAAAGTCAGTGGAGCAATGAGCAACCTGACGTAAGGACTCATTATTGAAGAGATTTTCTCCAGTACAAGGAGTATTACCCAGTCTTTGTTGTGCCCATCTATTCAAGTCTGATGCTTGGAGCCAGGCTTTACGACGTGCTCCTATGGCTATAGCAGAAGTTCTGCTAACAGACTCAAAAGAGTCTAGGGAAGCACGAGAAAGAAACCAAGAGGTATTTTGGCTATGACTAAGAAGTAAGGAATAGTCTGCAGCCTTGGGCTCTGATAGAAAAGGAGTCAAAAGAGATAATTTCTTTGTGATCTCCTGAAGGGATAGACTCATATAGAAAATATATGAGAGAATCCTTTTTGCTAGCATAGATGTTTGGAAGGTTTGACGTCCAAAGGCATCCAGTAATCTAGATGCACGCCCTGGCGGGAAAGAAGAATGTTTTTTCTTGCTTTTTTACCTTCCTCATTGCTGATTCCACTACAATGGAATGATGGGGAAGTTGAGGCTTTTGAAATCCTGGAGAGGGGGGCACCTGATACAGAAGATCAGTTGCTGTAGGAGGTGAAGAAACCCTTAAAGGTTTTTCCCATACCTTCAGAAGAAGATTCTGTAAAGAGTGATGCAAAGGAAGCATTACATTTTCCTTTCTTGCAGAAAAATCCTGAGAAGACTCATAGCCAGGGATAGGAATATTAAGGAAGGTTGCCATGTCAAGGAGAAACTTCTGAAAAGAAGGATCTCCGATGGGAACCATCCCTGGACAGGTTAAACCTGAAAAGGAAGCCTGGGCACCGGAGGATATACCTGTCCGGTGCAGAACAGGATTTGCAATGGATGGATACTGGAAATGGCAATTATGAGTTGTCAGAAGTGTATCATCCATGCCCGGAATCGACTCTAAACTAGGCATAGAGAGGAGCGATCCAAGTGACAAAAGCATGAAAGGAGCTGGTTCCGATGATGTTGTAGGTACCGGCATCGATACCGATACCGGTAGCGAAGGCGCCGAAGCAGACATCGGAGACAGCTCAAGCGGTACCGAGGTAAGTGAAATCCCTTGGTGCTTATTCTCGGTAACGTGTATGCGGAATCGGTAAACATCGGTTCCGAGACGCGTCGGTACCCAGTCATCTAGACTAGAAAGCGATTCCAGACTCGGCATCGAAGGGAGCGAGTCTATCGATGCATGTCTAGAGGGTACCGACGTCCGTGGTGGTATCGGCGATGTTGTTGATACAGGAAAGTCGGTCCGGGTCGTATCGATCGGTCCCGAAGGTACCGAGAACGCCCGATGACGATTCCTGGTGAAGAGTGGATCACTCAACACCGGTGCCGATGCCGGGGTATCGGTACCGCTCGAAGCGGATGCCACCACCGAGCATGGCTGAGATACAGGAAAGTCAATCTGGGTCATATCGATCGGTCCCGAAGGTACCGAGGACGCCCGATGACGATCCCTGGTGAAGAGTGGATCACTCAACACCGGTGCCAATGCCGGGGTATCGGTACCGCTCGAAGCGGATGCCACCACCGAGCATGGCTCAGGTATGTTCTGTGAGGGGTGAGCCCCAGGAACAACCTGAAACCCCTGAAATGCTTTGGAGCCCGAAGACTCCCGCCGGGGTTTTAATGCCAATGGGGTCTTGAGAGCAAGGCTGGAGCCGTCATCATGCTTGGCATGAGACTTACTACTCAAGAATTGGCTAGTCTTAACAGACTGTTTGTGGGTTACCTGATCCTGTAGAGAAGAAAAAAAACGGTGCCCGCACTTCGGGAGGGAAAACGGTATCGAGGGAAACTCGAAAGAGGGAAGTTCTTCTCACAGTTTTGCAGCCTGAGTGTTCAGGGGAAAAAGGGTCAGGACCCGAACAGTTTAGACACCAGGATTTGGAGTCTAAAAAGAAAACCGTGCTTCCACAGTGAAGGCACTTCTTAGGAGACGAAGGCTCCATGGTGGAGAGGCCTTGTAGGCCCAAAAAATTTAAAGACAGAAACTGAGGGAAAAATCTCCCCAAGTTTAAGAAAAAGAAAAGAAAAATCCACCGGCAGTACCGGTGGCAGTGGGAGAACAGCCGCGACCACAAGAAAATAAGAAATAAAGAATTTGAAGAAAAAAGTTTCTGCGGTGACAGGAGGATGTCCTGCTGGCTCCGCGGAAAAACGAAAACTGAGGAGAGGCAGTGGAGAAGGCGGGAAGGCAGTGCGCAGGCGCGAGGGATGCTCCCAAAAGCTTTCTGATTGGATGCTGAGGAGCATTCCCGTGCAGGCTCCGTCGGTACCGACGTACCCATATGTGAAGACTCATTCCTGCTTGTTCCTGGAGATTGCGGTTTACAATGAACAATATACAATCTCAAGAGATTTGTTTTACATAGAACAAGGGCAGGTAAATTTGGCATTAAATATGGGGGTAATAAATGAATCAACGGTGGATGGGTAGTTATAGTATATACATTTAGGTAATGCCGTTAGGACCAAAAGTGTTCTATGAAGAGATGTGTTTTTAATAGCTTCTTCATATCTTGTGGAGACTGTGCAGATCTAATGGCTTCAGGTAGTGAGAAAGAAGTAATTAGATCTTACCTGCTAATTAGTGTTCCTGAAAGAACGACAGTCCAGTCCCTTCACTTCTGGGTTGCGTAACCCTTCCAGCAGCTTGGAGGCTGAGCCCAACCTTTTTGGGGGTGGAGCGGTACAAATACCACTGAGGCCACCCACCAACTCCAGTAATCGAATGAAAAAGCAGAATAAACGAACCTTTGTAAACAAACTATAACTATAACCCAAACTTAACCCCGAAGGGGTGACAACAAGCAAACTCCGGTTTTTATTTCGTTTTTTTTTTTTTTTGTGGACATAGGTAAAAGGAGGGGGAGGAAGGTGCCGTAGGAGGATTACCCGATGCTGCTCGCGCCTACTTTCACCTGGCCTCCCTCACCCCGATCTGCTTCTCGGCTCGGTATGCCGCTGCGCCCTTTAGGCCTTCAGGTCCGGCATAGCCGGGTGGGATCAGGGACTGGACTGTCGTTCCTTCAGGAACACTAATTAGCAGGTAAGATCTAATTACTTCTTCCTTATCGTCACTCCAGTCCAGTCCCTTCACTTCTGGGATGTACCAGAGCAGTTCAACCCTGGGTGGGTTCCGGCAGACCGGACTGAAGAACTGCTCGGCCAAACCGAGCATCCGCTGCACTTTGTACGTCCAGCCTGTAGTGCTTGGTGAAGGTATGCAGAGAGGACCAAGTTGCCGCCCTGCAAATATCCAATGGGGGAACGAGACTGAACTCCGCCCATGAAGTAGCCTGAGCTCGGGTGGAATGTGCCCGCAGCCCCACCGGGGCCTGTTTCCCTTTCAGGATGTAGGCGGAGGCAATTGCTTCCCTAATCCACCTGGAGATGGAAGCCTTGGCCGCCGCCTCCCCTCTGTGTGGGCCTCCGAACTGGACAAATAGCCGGTCTGATTTCCTAAACGGAGCTGTTCGGGAGAGGTACCGCTTTAAGGCCCTCTGGACGTCTAGCAGGCGAAGCCTGCTGTCCTTATCTACCAGACCCCCGGAAGGGAAGGCCGGGAGCGTGACTGACTGGTTTATATGAAAGGGGGAGATGACCCTGGGTAGGAAAGAAGGTACCGTGCGTAGGACCACCTTGTCCTTAAGGAAGGACAGGAAAGGAGGTTTGGAGGACAGTGCTTGCAACTCGGAGACCCGCCTGGCCGAGCAGATCGCGACTAGGAAGACTGTCTTCAAGGTTAAATCCTTCAGGGAAGCTTTCTTTACTGGTTCAAAGGGTTCCCCTATCAGCGCATTCAGAACGAGATTGAGGTCCCAGGAGGGAATGACCGCCCTCCGCTGGGGACGTAGACGTCTAACCGCTCTCATGAACCTGGAGACGTCCGTGTTAGCCCCCAGCGGCTTGCCGCGGACCTTCCCCCTATAGCACGAGATAGCTGCCAGCTGGACTCGTAAGGAACTGTGCGCTAAACCCTTGTCAAACCCAGCTTGCAAAAATTCCAGGATTTCCGGGACCGAGGCAGAAAGGGGCTTCTTTTGACGCTCCGCGCACCATGCCTCGAAAATGCGCCAAACTCTAATGTAGGAGAGACAGGTAGAGCGCTTCTTTGCGTTCAACAGCGTTGAAATCACTGCACCCGAATATCCTCGCTTCAGGAGCCGCGCCCTCTCAAGAGCCAGGCCGTAAGCGAGAATCGTTCCACGTGAGGCATCCGCACCGGGCCTTGACTGAGCAGGTCCCCCTTGCAAGGCAGTCGCCAAGGCTGGTCGGCCAACAGCCTCATCAGGTCCGCGTACCAGGGGCGATGAGGCCAATCCGGAGCTATGAGAATTACCAGACCCTGGTGGGACTCCACTCGTTGAAGAACCTTTCCGATCAGCGCCCATGGGGGGAATACATAGAGAAGGCCCTCCGCCGGCCACTTCTGAGACAGGGCATCCAGACCTTCGGACATTCTCTCTTTCCGTCGACTGAAGAATCGGTCCACCTTGGCTGAGGAGAATCTTGCCATGAGATCCATTACTGGTAGCCCCCACCGGGCCACTATTTGGTCGAAGGTCGATTGCTCCAGTTCCCACTCCCCGTGATCTATCTTGTGTCTGCTGAGATAATCGGCCGTGACATTGTCCGTGCCTGCCACGTGCTGCGCCGAAAGCGCTTCCAGGCGGCTCTCTGCCCATTGGAGGAGAATTTCCGCTTCCTTCTCCAGGGCGGGGCTGCTGGTGCCGCCCTGGTGGTTGATGTAAGCTACCGTGGTTACGTTGTCGGAGAGGACGCGGATTGCCTTTCTTTGCACCAGGGACTCGAGCGCCCTGAGCGCCAGGGTGACGGCCCGCAACTCCAGTCTGTTTATGGGCCATTGAGATTCCAACGGAGACCAGCGACCCTGGACAAACTGGTCCTCGCAGTGCGCCCCCCAGCCTCCCAGGCTGGCATCGGTCGTCAACAGCACCCACAGATGGGGTTCGAGTGGCATCCCCCGTTCCAGGTTCCTTGGGCACTGCCACCAGCGAAGGGTTCGTCTGGTCCGTGGAGCACAGGGTAACTGTGTTGACAGGGGATGGAGTTGCGGAGACCACCGCCGCAATAGAGCTCGCTGTAATGGATGCATGTGGGCCCTGGCCCAAGGTACTACCTCTATTGCCGCCGCCATCGTGCCTAAGACCTGAAGATAATGCCATGCTGAGGGGGATCACTTGCTTAGAAACCGCGTGACCAGTAGTCTTAGGTCCCTGGCCCGGGTTCGGGACAGGAACACTCTGCCCTTGCCGGTGTTGAATCTTGCGCCGAGATACTCGAGATCCTGGGAAGGAGTCATTTTGCTCTTTGCTCGGTTGATGATCCATCCCAACTCTTCTAGGAGGTGAACTACTGTGCCCGTCGCCTCGCGACTTTCCTCCTCCGACTTTGCCCGGATCAGCCAATCGTCTAGGTACGGGTGAACCAGAATTCCCTCCTTCCGAAGGAAGGCCGCTACAACCACCATCACTTTGGTGAAAGTCCGTGGAGCCGTTGCTAGGCCGAAGGGGAGGGCCTGGAATTGAAAATGGCCCGCTGGCACCGCGAATCTTAGAAACCGTTGATGGGTTCTCCTGACTGGGATATGCAAGTAGGCCTCTGTCAGGTCGAGGGACATCAGGAACTCCCCGCCCCTTACGGCTGCGATGACTGACCGCAGAGTTTCCATCCGGAAGTGTGGCACCTTGAGACAGCGGTTGACCTGTTTTAAGTCCAGGATTGGCCGGAAGGTGCCTTCCTTCTTTGGCACGACGAAGTAAATTGAGTATCGACCCGAGCCGCACTGATCTGGCGGAACCGGAACCACCGCCCCGAGTGCAATTAACCGCGCGAGGGTTGACTCCACCGCTGACCTCTTTGCCAGGGTACCGCAGGGGGACTGAACAAAAGCTGGAGGTATCTGCTTTGAGAATTCGAGCGCGTAGCCCTCTCTGATCACTTCTAGAACCCATTGATCTGACGTGACCCGGGACCAGGCGGGAAGAAACTGCCTTAAACGTCCTCCCACGGGCAGCTCTTCCCCCTGGGCCCCCGTGACTTCATTGTTGTTTTCTAAGGCTCGAGGAGGAGGAGGCTGCTCCAAAACCCCGGCCTGCTCCCCGAAACCCTCGAAAGCCTTGACCCCTAGAGGGGAAACGCCCTCTGGAATAGGAGCTGGATCTGGCGGAGGGAAACCTCCAGGAGTCCCTCGGCTGGGAACGCGCCGGGGGCGGGGGACGGCTTTGTTTCGGTCTATCTTGCGGAAGTCTGCCTCCCTTGGACTCGCCGAGATCCTTTACCAGCTTCTCTAAATCCTCGCCGAACAGCAGTTTCCCTTTAAAGGGGAGTCGGCTCAAGCGTGCTTTCGAAGAGGTATCCGCTGCCCAGTTCCGTAACCACAGATACCTCCTAGCCGCTACCACAGAAGCCATGTTCTTTGCCAGGCTTCTGATGAGGTCATACTGGCTATCTGCCAAGTAGGCTGTTCCGGATTCCAATCTGGTTGCGTTGGTCCGTGCCTCGCCTGTGGAGCTTTCGTCTGCCTGAAGCTGTTGGGACCACCTTAAACAGGCCCTAGCTACCCAAGCTCCGGAGACTGAGGCCTGCAAGGCGAGGGCGCTTACATCAAATGCTTGCTTCAGAAGAGTATCCAACTTTCTGTCTTGAGGGTCCCTTAAGGCTGAACTGCCCTCAACTGGAATAGTGGTCTTCTTAGTGACTGCTGACACCGCCGTATCCACCCTAGGAGACTTCAGCAGCTCCTTGTCTGTCTCTGGGAGAGGATATAGACGAAGCATGGACCTGACCCCCCTTAGACTTGACTCAGGTTGGTCCCATTCTTCCTGGATCATCTGTCGCACCACCCTATGCACAGGAAAGACCTTCTGGGATTTCCTAAAGGCTTGGATCAAGGGATCCTCCAACGCATCATCCTCTGCCGGCGTATCTGAGGCCATATTGAGGGCCTTCAGAGACTCGTTAATCAATGCCGGTAGCTCCTCCCGCCGAAAGACTAACTATCCTGGACTGGTCTTCCTCTGGAATCTCCCCTTCTTCCAGCTCCTCTTCTTCCTCGTCGAGGTCCCTGTCTGAGGGCGTCTCCTCCAGAGACCCCTGTGAGAGGAGCTCCTCTTCAGACATCCGGGGGCGCTTCTGTGGAATGACGGAATCCGGGTTGCTCGCCCCCGGGGGCCTGGTTGGCTTGACGCCCAGAGCCGGGCCGGCCTCTACTCCTACCCCTGAGCCCTGCTTACGTAAGCAATATGCCTTGTGGAGTAAGAGGATGAAATCCGGGGAGAAGAAGTCACCTGCCCCACCCTCCCCCGCAGTGGGGGGGGAGGGGGGGAGGGAAGGGGTGGGTACGTCCGAGGACGTTGAAGGAGGGACTTGTGACCCCCCCTCTCCGACTAGGAGATCGTCAGACCCCTGAGAGGGATGGGTCATGGCTAAATTAATTAATCTCCTGTTCCGCTGAAGTCGCCATCGCGGTACAGCTCCTGCAGACCCCTGCGTATACCACAGGAAAAGGCAGCGAGACTTGGTTGACATGACCTGGGGCTAAGGGCTTCTGTTGCAAGCTCTCCAGGCCCGAGCGGGGAGAGTCTCCCCTAACTGTGGAGATAGCTCTCTCTCCGGCTGGTTTACCCCCAAGGTTCCCCCCAGAAGGGTAAACTAATAGTCTATTAGCCTTGTTAAAAAAAAAAGGACGACTCTACCGGGGTTTAAACAAACCAAAATTTAAACAAAGAATTTAAACAAGATACTAGAAATAAATTTAAACGCACATAAGAGAGAAAATAAATTACATCCCTAATCCAATAGGAGTACTTGCGGTTTTCTGTTTCTCAAGGCTGTGCTGGTTTCAGGCCGCCTCAGCGGTGCCCACCCGTTGGCTCTACACGTGGTAGGCCTCACCACGTGGAGCCTGAACGGGGGATGCTGAGACTCTCCTCCGGAAGATGGCCCAGTCTCCTTCTGCCCTGCGGAGCGAAAAACCTCTGCTCCCGTCGAGATTCGCTGCTGCGATGCTCCCCCGCGGTCCCCGAAGAGATCGGGATTCGCCGCCGCGTCCTTCCGATATCGGACGGGTCTGGCTGTGCACGCGGTCTAGCGACGCTGCCTCCAGCGCTCAGCCTCCCGGAGGGCTTCGGCGCGAGGCAGCAGATGTGGGAGAGGAAGGCACAGGATCTGTGAACTCTGCAGCAGAGAAGGGCAGAAGGACCCTCCTCGATGCTGCAAGCAGCGGCTCTCCTCTGACGCTCGATCCGGCGGGGAGGGGGGGGTGGAGAAGGGAGCAGGAGCAATTAAAGGGGCAGAGCCCTAGAAATTAAACCAAATCAAATTCAATAGTAAATCAAATAGTAAATAAGAAAACTACTAAATAAATAAATACAGTGGAATCAGTGAAATAAAGGGAAGTAGGACTCCAGTAAGCCCTAGGCTTACGGAACCCTCCAGCTGCTTGGAGGCTGAGATTGGAGTTGGTGGGTGGCCTCAGTGGTATTTGTACCGCTCCACCCCCAAAAAGGTTGGGCTCAGCCTCCAAGCTGCTGGAAGGGTTACGCAACCCAGAAGTGAAGGGACTGGACTGGAGTGACGATAAGGAAGCTCTATTGCTTGTCTGCTGCATACATTTGGTCTTGCAGGAAGGGATGGCTAGAAAATTCTGATTTGCAGATCTTCTGGGTCTTGTTGTAGAAGTTCTTGAGATTTGATCCTCAAGACAGGGAGCTGATAAGATTGTGAAGGATTTTTACAGAAGGTGGTTATGGTCTTAAATCCTTTGGGCAATTGGGAGCCAGTGTAGACTCCTAAGAGTTGGGGTTTGTGTTGACAATCTGATACACCTGTTAGGATTCTAGCAGCAGTGTTCTGCACTAGTTGGAGTGGGTATAATGCCTGTTTTAGCAGTCCCTGATAGAGAATGTTGCTGTAGTTGAGATGGGGTGTGATGATGGCCTGGAAAACTGATCTAAAATAGTCTTGTAGAGGTTTAAGGATCCTAAGTTTCAGGTATGCTGTGCTGGCTGCATTCTTGATGTGTGAAAGCATGTTGAGGTTGCTGTCAAGGGTTACGCCGAGGTATTTGACTTCCCTTTTTATGTTAATTTCTGTGTGCTGTAGTATGATTTTTTCAGGAGGACTGAAAGCTGGGTCTCTGACATTTAGTAGGGCTTCCATTTTCTTTTTATTCACCGTTAACATATAGTTTGGCTAGGAGGTTTGTGACAGCTGAGATGATGTCTGCTATAATTAAAAAATCCGGAGTGAGCGTGTTGAATGGCATGTAGAACATGATGTCGTCTGCATATATGTGAAAGTGCATGTTCCATTTTCTTAGTAGGTTGCATATGGGCTATATGTATATATTAAATAGTAATCCTGACAAGGCTGATCCCTGTGGGATTCCTTATTTTGGGTTAAATGGTTTGGAATTGCTGGATTCGACTTTTACTTGCAGGGTTCTTTCTGAGAGGTAGGATATGAACCAGTTTAATGTATTGTTGATGAGGCCTATGTTTCTGAGACTGGCTAGCATAGTGTGGTGTGATACAGAGTCAAAAAAAGCACCGATGTCCAGGAAGATCAATACAAATCCATGGCGGGGCCTGTTGAGGCCTCTGGGAGCAGTGCTCCATTTACTTTTATCCAATTTAGGAGATGTGTTTAGCTCCTTAAAATTCACTTTTTTGAAACCTGCTGATTTCACACACCTCATGATAGGAAAAATTAGAATGTGATACAGGAACAAAAGGGGCGAGGACGGGGAGAGGAAAAGAAAGCACAGTTACTTACCTGTAACAGGTGATCTCTGGGAACAGCAGGAATAAGTCTTCACATATGGGTATCGTCGGTACCGACGGAGCCTGCGCGGGAACGCTCCCCAGCGTCCAGAAAGAAAGCTTTTGGGAGCATCCCACAGCGCCTGCGCGCTGCCTTCCCGCCTTTCCCAACCGCCTCTCTCCAGTTCGAGTTTTAAGCTGAGACAAAGAGAGAGAGAGGAAAGGAAAGATAGAGAGATACAACTCCTAGGGGAGGTGGGTGGGTTGTGAAGACTTATTCCTGCTGTTCCCAGAGATCACCTGTTACAGGTAAGTAACTGTGCTATCTCCAGGAACAAGCAGGAATGAGTCTTCACATATGGGGACTCCCAAGCTAAGATGCCTGAAGGAGGCCCCAGCATGTTGCAATCTAAAGATGGGCCATGCTTATCCCTAAAACCCTCAGGCATCCGGGGGATGGAGGGTAGGAGTTGAACTAGAAAAGAAAAAGAGATGCTGTGAACAGCTTAAGTAAACAAGGTATCCAAGGGGGGCCCTTGTGTAAATGATAATATTAGAAAAAAAAAGTTGAGCCTTAATTATCTAATGTGGATCTCACTCAGAAATATTGCAAAATATTTGTTGAGGGTAATAAGGGTCTGTGGTTGAGAGCCAGATCATTATCCTCAGAGAAATTCCCCCAATGTGAAGTAGAGGGAAAAAATAATTTTGCAATACAGGAAGAGATGAGAAGTCCTCATGGCTAGAACTAACCCTAGAAGAAATACTGGGGGAGTTCAATGAGGTTGGACTTTTGAGAATAGGTAAATATTCTGTAAAGTCCAAGAAATTGAACTTCTTGTGCTTGGAGAAGAATAAGGTCCTAGGAAGAGTGGAGATAATCTGACTGGTGTGGATGAAAAGGTAAAACTACCCTTTGCAGAAAAAAGGGGATAGTCTTTAAGACCCCCTTTATTCCAATGAAAGAGAAGATATTTATACTAGGCGTTGAGCCTCTAATTTTTTGAAAATCATTAAAGTCCTTGTAAGTGATGTCACTTATGATGAAGACTTACATGTAGAGCTTCAGGTATGACGTAACCTAAAAGGTAATGGTAAAGAAGGTATTTGGTAAAAAACCATAGAAATTGGTTGTCTACTGAGTTTATGGTAGGCTGGTGCAGCATTAATATGGACAGTAGACAAATCTTTCAAGTCAGATGATGCATAGAAATTGACGCTACAACAAGGAGGATTAAGACCTACTTGAGAATGTCGATGGAGAATCTGTCTGGTTAAATATGGAAGAACTATAGAAAAGTTTCATGGAAACTGGTAATATGTTCTTCACTTACAGGGATAGGATTAGACTTCTTGAAAAGATCGATCCCCTAAATAACCAGGTCTCGAGACGTAAGTGAATGAGTGCAGGGGAGCTCCTTAGTCTTAAGACAGCAAGTCTGGATCCTTCTACAATTTCAATTAGTAGCTGGAGAAAAAGACGCAATATAAGGGGATACCATGTTTGACCCTATATGAGGGCAACATGAGTATCATGCGTTCTCCTGTGTAACATAAGCTACCATGAAGTATAGGAAATTAGAAGGAGAGTAGTGAATAAGGACCAACTGCAGTGAAAAAAATGCATCCCTGTTGAGGAAGTTCCAGTGAGATGTGGAACATCCAGGGAATTGTGCAATTTTTTACACTTTCACGTGGTCTAAACCCTGGTTACCCTTCCTTAAAAGGAAATTTTAAGGAATATGGTAAAGTAGGAAAAAAACAGTCATGTAGGAACCATGACTGGTAGAGACTACCAGCTGAAGGCCTTATTGAGTATCTGGCGTGTTACCTATAGGAGGAGCTCTGAAGCTCTTTGGCAAAGGCCCACAGTTGCAGAGCTTTGTTGTAGAATTGCAGAGAGCATGTAGTAGGTTGCTTAGATCTGGCTATTGAACTGCCAGTGTGCAACAGTATCTATTCTGTTGGAACCAAAAGAATTGAATGTGGCTAAGAATAGTCAACAGACCTGATGCCTGCAACAATATATAGTCCAAATGAGTTCTGGATCTCCTTTGGACTTATCTGTCATTAAGGCAGCATAAAAGTTAGGTCCCATGAGTTGGAGAGGACCGACAGACATAATTTGGAGTAGTAATACCCAATTTCTGTGAGAACAGCTGCCTTAAAAAGATATGTGAGAAGGAGATGAACTGCAAAAAAAGGGGAAAAACTCTGTATGAAAACTAGTTACTGGAGTAGGTTCTGAAGAAAAACCTATGGCTTAGAGGATAAGCCCTCCAGTTGATTAGTAGTACTCTTAGAGACTAAATGTAATGTCTGGACTAAGAGGGATAGAAATTAATACAGAGTTGAAAAGACCTACAATTTAGAAAGTCTTTGAAAGGATAGGGTGCCCTTGCAGTTAAAAGTATGAGATATCCTCGTACAGGAAAACTGACAAGGTGAAAGTTATAGGTCACCCTATTGTTAGTTCTCTTTTTTGGTTTTAAAAAGAGAAACCTGTTGTTATCTCTGGGGTATGATAGTCCCTAATAGCTTTTAGCTAGAAGGATAGATTCTCTTGTAGCAAGAGATCTATACCCAGAGCCGAGGATTGAATCAGTGTATGACGGATATCTCAGCATGAATGAGATGACCTTTAGATGCTTTTGTTGAAAAGGAGGAGGTTCAAGTTCTAAACCTCACACAGAAAAAGTGAATAAAATATCAGAAACCCTGCGATTGCTGGGTTTGCTGAGCCTGTTGAGGTTTTGACTTTCTTAGTCTGGTGTGGTGTTGCCCATCTTTGGAAACATCTGTAGAATGGGTAGAAGATGGATAAAACTTTTTCCCCTTGGGGGAATAAAGCTTTTTATGAGATTTTTTATTAACTGGGATAGAGGAGAGTTTGGACAATCCTCTGAAAGAAACAGCATCAATGCTCAACTGATTAGCTTGAAATAAAGCCTCCTTGTTGAAGAGATTTTCACCAGTACAAGGGGTATTTCCCAGCCTTTCCTGAACCCATCTATCCAAGTCAGAAACTTGGAGCTAGGCTAAGCGTTGGGCTCCTATGGCTATAGCAGATGTTCTGCTAATAGACTCAAAACAGTACAGGGAAGCACGATTAAGAAACTTAGAGATATTTTGAGCATGATTGACTAATAAGGAATAGTCTGCTCTTTTATGCTCTGGAAGAAAAGGGTTCAAAAACTTTAAGTTCTTTGTGACTTCTTCAAGAGATAATCCCATATAGAAAATATATGTGGTAATTTTTGCTGAAAGCATGGATGACTGGAAGCATCGATGTCCAAAGGCATCTAAAGTCCTAGACTCACGACCTGGCAGATAAGAAGAGTGCTTCTTTGCACTCTTAATATGCCTCATTGCTGATTCTACAACAATAGAATGATGAGGAAGTTGAGTCTTCCGAAAACCTGGAGAAGGTGGCACCTTGTACATAGTGTCAAGTGTCTTGGAATGTGGGGATACCGTTAAAGGAGCTTCCCACATTTTTAACAATAGATCTAGTAAGATCTGATGCACTGGAAGCATGATCACCTCATTTGGAATCCAGGGAAAATGCAGTGTGTCTGAATTTCCCGGTAAGGATTCTTTACCAGGTATAGAAATGGTAAGTAACTTTGCCATATCAAGCAGAAAAGCTTGAAAAGAAACCTCCCCCGAAGAGGACTCTTTGAAATGAGGAGTAAAGGCTAGACTTGTGGAAAAATCAGCCTTGGTACCGATGGATTCATCCCAGTCATCGGGATCGGAAGACTGAAAAGGATGAAGCATCGGATTTTCTTTAAAGCGATGTCTTTGGTACCGCCCGAGGTCGGTACCGAGACGAGTCGGTACCGAATCTTCCATGCTAGAGATCGATTCCAGGCTCGGCATCGAGGGAAGCGATTCTGTCGAAGTAAGTATGGATGGTACCAACACCGATGCCAATACCAGTACCGAAAGCGATACCGATACTCGAGGAATGGTTTGCAGCAACTCTAACGGTACCGAAGTAGCCGAGAGTGCTAGACTACGTTCATCGGTGAGGAGTGTTTCATCCATCACCATAGCCGATGCCGGGGTGTCGGTACCGCCCGAAGCGGCCACAACCACCGAGCATGGCCCGGGTATGTTCATCGAGGTAAGAACCTCGGGAACAACCTGGAGCCCCATTGATGCTTTAGAGCCCGAAAACTCCCGCCGGGGCTTTGTTGCCAAGATGTCCTCGAGGGCAAGGCCAAAGCCATCTCGATACTGGAAAGGAGATCTACCACTCGAGGACTGGCTAGTCTTTACAGACTGTTGTTTGGTTACCTGATCCTGTGAAGAAGAAGATATTTCAACTGGTAACATGAAAGGGGATGTGAACCGGGTATCGAGTTCTGCTCGATTCTGAAGACTTCTTCTGTTTGATCTCCAGCAGGAGAGACAGTCCAGAGGACAATGGTCAGGACCTAAACATTTTAGACACCAAGTATGAGTGTCTGAAAAAATCTCTGTACCGCCACACTTTGAGCATTTCTTAAGGATAGTGGCTGGCTTTTCCATAACAGAAGGGTAGAGGCCTAGTGGCCTAGAAACCGTCAGGCACTAAACAGGAAAAAATTTCTAAGGAAAGAAGAAATTCTTCAGGAAAAGGAAAAAAAGTACCGGCGGTACCGGTAGCGTCGAGGGAAGGCAGACGTGACCACAAAAAAGTAAAAAAATAAAAAGAAGAATTTTCTGCAATGACAGGAATGCGTCCTGCCGGCTCCGCGGAAAACTGAGGAGAGGCAGTTGGGAAAGGCGGGAAGGCAGCACGCAGGCTTGGTGGGATGCTCCCAAAAGTGTTCCGATTGGACGCTGGGGAGCGTTCCCGCGCAGGCTCCGTCGGTACCAACGATACCATATGTGACGACTCATTCCTGCTTGTTCCTGGAGATTGCCTAATGATTCTAGTATAAGATAAATAGAAATTACACTTACCTGGTAATTGTCGTTCCTTGAGTGACAACAGTTTAGTCCTCCACCACTGGGTAGTGTACCTCTTCCTGCAGCTTGGAGACACATCACTGTATGTAACCTGCTGGTAACTCCCATCAGCCCAAGTGAACTATTGACGAAGCACACTCAAAGGAACAACAGATAAGTAGCTTTAATAAACTTCAACCGTATCAAACTTGTGTGAACACAAACAGTAAAACCCTTGAACTATCAAGAATAAATGTTCCATTATGCTTTATCTTATAGTTAAAGATTATTCACTGCTATGATCTCGGATCCCCTTATTCTTTACTCTCCCTGCTTCCCCCACTAACGACAGAAAAGAACAGGGAAAGACAACAGCACTGATATCCATACTCACTGCGATCCAGAGACTGCAAAAATCTCATTCACTCTTCGATACTGAACCTCCTCCGCACCTAGAAGGAAACTCTGAACTGAATACCCCCCCGGGCGGGCATAAGGACTAAACTGTCGTCACTCAAGGAATGACAGTTACCAGGTAAGTGTAATTTCTATTTCCTTATCGTTCCTCCAGTTTAGTCCTCCACCACTGGGATGTATCAGAGCAGTAATCATTGGGAGGGACCTTTCAATCCTGATCACAACACCGCCGACCCGAAGCAGGCATCGCCAGCTGCTAGAACGTCGAGTCAATAGTGTTTACTGAAAGTGTGCAGCGACGACCAAGTGGCCGCCATGCAGATTTCCACCAGCGGAACCAAACAATGTTCCACCCAAGACGTCGCTTGTGCTCTAGCAGAGTGAGCTTGTAACCCCTCAGGAACCAGACGTCCTTGTAAAATATATGCCAACGCAATAGCCTCCCGAACCCACCTGGAAATTGAGGCCTTCGCCGCCGCTTCCCCTTTACAGGGACCTCCGAACAGTACAAAAAGCCGTTCTGACTTGAGAAATGCCTTTGAAACCTTTAGATATTGACGCAATGCCCTCTTTATATCTAAGCGCTTTAAACTATGGTCCAATCCGCTGTCAGCTGCCGAGTCCAATACCAGCAACAACACCGACTGGTTCAAATGAAATGGAGAAATTATCTTGGGAAGAAAAGACGGAACCGGCCGTACCACCACCAAGAAAGGCTCTCGACAAGACAACGCTTGAAGCTCCGAAACCCATCTTGCCGAACAAATAGCCACCAAAAACACCGTTTTCAAAGTCAAGTCCTTTACGGAAGCCTGACGCAAGGGCTCAAAGGGTTTTCTAGTCAACGCCCCTAGCACTAGATTGTGGTCCCACGGCAGCACCAAAATTCTGCGCGCAGGCCGAAGCCTAGATTCGGCCCTAAGAAAATGGAGAACATCGCCGTGCACTCCCAGGGCCATCCCTTGCACCTTGCCTCTATAACAAGCTAGGTCCGCCAGCTGAACTCGTAAGGAACTAGCCGCGAGACCCTTTTCAAAACAGTCTTGAAGGAAAAACTTAATACGACAGAGGCAGAGGCAGTCGCTGTGCGGATCTGATGCCGCGAACACCAGTCCTCAAAAATACGCCAGACACAAACATAAGCTAAGGAAGTGGGCCTTTTCCGGGCTTGGAGTAACGTAGCGATGACCGCTCTTGAGTACTCCTTTCTCCTTAACCTCGCCCTTTCAATGGCCAGAACGTAAGCGAGAATCGATCCACCTGAGCCATTTGCAGCGTACCCTGACACAACAGATCCTCCGTTGACAGTAGTCTTCACAGATCGCCTTCTAGCAACCGAACTAGGTCCACATACCACGGGCATCTCGGCCAATCCGGAGCCACCAATAGCACCCTTCCTCGATGGGCCTCGATACGCTGAACCACTCGACCAATGAGCGCCCAAGGAGGGAAAATACAGAGAAGACCCGTCGACGGCCAGTTCTGAATGAGCGCGTCAATCCCTTCCGACATCCGCTCTCGGCGTCTGCTGAAGAAACGACTCGCCTTCGCCGACTGAAAGGTCGCCACGAGATCCATAAATCGGGCGTCCCCATCTGCGGATGGAGCTCCCATTCTCCGGCATCCACCTTGACCCTGCTGAGATAGTCCGCCGTCACATTGTCTTTTCCTGCAATGTGCGCCACCGATATTGACTGTAGCCGGGGCTCTACCCACCGGAACAACGCTTCAGCCTCCTCTTCCATGGCTACACTTCCTGTTCCACCTTGCTGGTTGACGTAAGCCACCGTCACGGCATTGTCCGACAGCACTCGAACCGCGCGGTGCTGCACCGCAACTTCGAATGACTGCAGCGCCAGAATTACTGCTCAAAGCTCGAGCCGAATGATGGACCATTGGCTCTCGAGCCGTCCAAGTGCCTTGCGCAAACAGACTGCGCTCCCCAACCTACAAGACTGGCGTCTGTCACCAGCGGAAGCCACTGCGGCTGTTCCAAGGGCAGGCCCGCCTCCAGATGTTCCGGATCCAACCACCACTGAAGGGACTTCCTGACTTGGAGAGGACAGGGAAAGCGCTTGCTTAACAAATCTCTCTGATGCGACCAGCGGCGGAGGAGAGCCCTCTGCAGGGGGCGCATATGACACCTGGCCCAAGGCACCACTTCTAGAGTCGCCACCATTAGTCCCAGTACCCGTAGATAACACCATGCCGACGGGGCCAGAGTGGTCAGGAACTGGCGGACTGATTGATGAAGAACCTGAGCTCGACGACCCGGTAAAAACACTGCTCCTGTTCAAGTGTCGAAACGTACCCCCAAATAGTCAAGATTCTGAGATGGCACCAAATGGCTCTTGGCTGAGTTGACCACCCATCCTAGATCCTGCAAAAACGCTACCACCCTGTTCGTCACCCGAACACTCTCTGCTTCAGATTTCGACCAAATCAACCAGTCGTCAAGATAAGGGTGTACTAGGATGCCTTCCTTTCGCAACGCCGCAGCCACCACCACCATGATTTTGGTGAAAGTGTGCGGAGCTGTTGCTAGGCCGAATGTCAATGCCCGAAACTGAAAATGCCCCCAAGGAAGGGCGAACCTCAAGAACTTTTGATGGGCTGCTCTGATGGGGATATGCAGGTATGCTTCCGTGAGGTTGAGAGATATCAGGAACTCCCCTTGTCGAACAGCTATGATTACCGAACGCAACGTCTCCATCCGGAAGTGAGGTACTCGAAAACAGCGATTTACAACTTTGAGATCTGGAATAGGCCGGAGAGAGCCATCTTTCTTTGGCACCACGAAATATATGGAATACCAACCCACGCCGTACTCCTCTGTAGGCACTGGGGATATCACTCCCAACTTTAGGAGGCGATCTAGCGTTTTCTGCTGACCTCTGCAGGGTGAAAGTACAAAGGAGTCGAGAACTGGACGTGCCAATTCCAGTGCATATCTGTCTCAAACTATTTCCAGCACCCACTGACCGGACGTTATTTGGGTCCAGGCCAGAAGAAACCCCCGAAGATGCCCTCCTATCGGTTGGCTTCCTTCCCAGACCTGCCTCCCTTCATTGTTGTTTGAGTGGCTACTGCTGAGGCAGTCGTGAAGCCCCTACCTGCCCCATGAAAGGCCCAAAACCCCTGGGCTATTGACACAAATCTGCCTCTCTGAAAACCTCCCAGGCGAGAAGCCCGAAATCTCCTGAAGTCCCGAAACTGACCCCGGGAGCTGGGCATGAACTTCCCCTGCTTAGCCTTGTCTTCTGGCAACCTCCCGTCCTTGGACTCTCCCAAATCCTTAACTGGGACTGCCTCACCGCTTGAATTAGAGGGTCCTCGACCTGCTCTTCCTCCGCTGGCTGTGCTGTAGTGAGGTTGAGTGTCTGAAGCGATTCTGTAATAAGGGCTACCAACTCGTCCTTACGGAAGAATCCTTGCCTGATCCTCCGGCTCCGGAATTTCACCTTCCTCCAGCTCCTCTGGCCCAGATTCTGGCTCGAAGTCTGCCTCCTCTGGATCTGGCCAGTCTAACTCTGAGAAAGAGTGGCCAGTGGATCGAGTCCTCTTGGAAGGCCTCGAGCAAAGGGGATCAACCTCTTCCCCCTTGGCTTGCTGTCTTGTAGCGGAAGGTGGTGAGGCCCCAGGAACCTTCCCCTGCCGCCTCAAACAGAAGGCTTGATGCATGATTAACACAAAATCAGGGCAAAAATCTCCGAGCGGCGATTCCGTAGCCACTCCAGCTTGCTGTGAGATCTGGCCCGGGGGACCGTCAGAGAAGGACCCGGCCTGGACTTCCCGCAACACTCTCCTTCAGGTGCTGCTGTGCCCCCATGGTACTCCTGAAAACCTCTCTCCTCCATTTGCTGCTCTACACTGGTAGACACAGTAGCGCAGCCCCGACAGATACCCGTGTCAGACACGGTAACCCTGCGAGTGCCGCAGACTACACACTGCAGGCGAGAGGACACCAGAACAGACCCTCCTCACAATTCTGTGCTCTCTGCCAAATAAATTCAAAACTGCTTTTTTTTTCTTCAATATATCAAAAGAAACAAAAACATCCTAGCCCAGGAAGGTCTGATCTGCCCTCTAAGACTTAATCCGCTCAAGCTCAGCTCCGCAGGCAATTAAAAGCGCTGGGGAACCAACTGCACTCCCTGCTGTGGCCTCTGAATCAATCACGGTGCTTGGGACTGCCACGCGGCCCTCCGAGCACGGGAACTGCCAAGAAAATGGCCGCGGTGCTGACAGAACCCATTTTGGTGCCAAAATGCTCGTGCTGACAGGGGCTGCCACAACGATCACCGAGCCTCCACCGAGGCCGGTTTTGTCGGCGCCCGCAGCACCGTTTCTTACCTATGAAGGGCAGCCCCGCAAGCCGCGGTGCCACTCAGCCCTGCTGGTTCAGGAGAAAGACCTTGGTGTGATTATCTCTGATGATCTCAAGGTGGCAAAACAGTGCGACAAGGCGGTGGCAAAAGCCAGGAGGATGTTGGGCTGCATACAAAGAGGGATTACCAGCAGAAAGGAGGAGGTACTTATGCCACTGTACAGGTCGCTGGTGAGGCCTCACTTGGAATACAGTGTTCAGTTTTGGAGACCATATCTTGCAAAAGATGTAAAAAGCCTGGAAACTGTTAAAGGCGACCAAAATGATTTGGAGCCTGCATAAGAAACCTTATGAGAAGAGACTTGAAGACCTAAATATGTACACTTTGGAGGACAGGAGGGATAGGGGAGATATGATTCAGACCTTTAAATACTTAAAGAGGAACGATGAACAAACAAACCTCTTCCAAAGACGGGGAAGCTGCAAAACTAGAGGGCATAACATGAAGCTGGCAAGGTGGAAAATTGAAAGGCAATATTTTTTTCACTGAAAGGGTGGTGGATACTTGGAATGCTCTCTAGATGGAAGTGGTGGGGGCAAACACGGTGACGGAATTCAAAACAGCATGGGACAAGCACAGCGGATCCCTTTATAAAAACAGGATAAAAACAAAATAAACTGAACCATCTAACTTCTCAACAAATAGGGGTGTCCTACATGGAGTGGTGGGTCCACCCCTAGACAGAGACATGGGGAGGGGTGGCCTGCACAGAGCGACAGGTGCACCTACTCTTGCCGTATTGCTGGGCAGACTGGATGGACCATGCTGCTCTTTATCTGCCGTCATTTACTATGTAACTATGTTATGTCCACGACGAGGGCTAAACTGCCGGTCGGGAGTGAAGGTATCTGTCCTCCTGCTCTTCGCGGTCCCGCAGATGCTGCCACTCAGTGTAACAGCAAGTATAATTGAGTCGAGCAGACAGAGCTTCTCCCCGTACAATCTAGGGGAGCAGATCTAAGCCTCTTCCTGACCCAAGGGATAGCAAAGCATAAGGGAAGCAGAGACCGCAGCCGGCTCACTAACCCGTGCCCTCTTTTTTTTTTTTTTTTTTAAAGACGCAGTTACCTAGCAAACCAAAGAAATTAATTGAAATATTTAAACCAAATTTAATCTATCAGCTCCTTATATGTTCCTCTAGTGAGCCCAGAACCTAGGCTCACTACGTCTTCCTGCTGCATGGAGACTGGACACACTGGGGCTGATGGGAGTTACCAGCAGGTTACATACAGTGATGTCACGGTTTTGACTTGTCCATCTCCAAGCTGCAGGAAGAGGTACACTACCCAGTGGTGGAGGACTAAACTGGAGGAACGATAAGGAACTGCAAGTTTTTTCAGCTTCTGCATTGCACCTACTCAAAAGCAAGTCTGAAGTCCATGGGTACTTTTATACCCACAGTGAGTGCACCAGCTTGTTTTCAAAAGGTCAGCGACCTTCAGGCTGTTCAGGGACTCTGAACATTTTCTCCAGAGAGGGTAAGTTTTATACATGTGAAAATTGGCTTTCAAACACTTTATTTATGTAAATTGATTTAAAAAAGGAATTGAGCTACTTTGAAAGTGCTGGTAAATATGCCTGTGCTTGAATATCAGTCGTACAACAGCTATGAAGAGTTTAATACTTTTCTAAGAGGGCGTCAAGAATGAGAGCTTCAGTAAAAGGATCCCCTCTGTTATCTAATGCTTGTGGAGCTTTCTTGGAAATTCTTAGAGATACTGGATGTGGGAATGAAAACACTGTCCTGCATTTTCACATGCAATGAAATGCACATAGTGAAGACAGAAAAGTTTTCTAACACAACTCATTGCTCCTACGCAACAGTAAAAATGTTTAAACCTAGGGCACATCCATTTTAACATTTCTTGGGAAATGGAGAGAGGGTAAAATGAACCATTAGAATGTCTGAAAGAAAATCCAGCTGTTAGGAATATTACAGTACCAGCAGGAACTGGAAATGTATCCTGGATCCCAACACGGATTAGGAAACTTGTGTTGAACCTGTCTACAGGGTCGACTATAGACTAACGAGCATCCTGGTTTCCCCTTTCCCTTCAGTAGTGACAGCTCCAGTACAGCGCTGGTGGTGTTGGATCCTGCTCTAGTTTAACAGCCTGAGGAAGAGAAGTTCATAGAGCCGATCCAGTGATTGAAAAAATTGGTCTCAGTGCAATGAAACTGCCACACAGTAGCAATCATAACTTCTAATTTTATTTAATGAACATGTTTGCCAACTAGTACATGGGAGATGAGAGATAACAGACCTAGATCAGTCCTTGCAGACAGTGCACATGCAGACATACAGTCAGTCAAACCTTACCTCTCTCCCTAGAAGTTCCAATATTTATTTATAAACATGTATATATTGTTTTCTTGAACAAAACTTTGTTCAAGGCAGGCGTGCAGGTTAGAGCAACAGACTGAACTAGAAAAGCCAGGATTAAAATCTTGTGACCTTAGTTAAGGCAAGTCACTTAACCCCCATTGCCTCAGGGACCCTTTTACTAAAGTGCATTACGTTTTTTCACTTAAGGTGCCTTTAGTGTTAAAACGAACTTGTGTTACGTGGAAAACCTCCGCAATACCTGTTAGGGGTGTGGCCAGCACATTCCCAGCAGTTACCGCAGGGGCGCATACCCTTATGCACAGTGCAAATAAACTGTGAGAGATTAAGAAGGATAACCCCCTTAAACCCTCCTATAAAGGGCTGGCCGAAATGCACACTCTTTTGAAAACCTACATGCCAGGGTATAGATGTAAATCCTGATGTGGAGAATTTTGGCCTTACATGTTCATTCCCTAAATGAAATGAGGAATACATGTTTAGATTTTTATCCTGGCCAGGCTGTGCCCAGACCACTTCCCAGACATGCCCCCTTGAAACTGCCACATACTAAGGGCCTGTGTGTGCAAATTGGACCCTTTTTAAAAGCAACCATTTACATGCGGATATGCTTTACACATGAATGCACCCGATTAAACATGTGTGAATAATAAATAAGGTTTCTAAAACAACCCCTGATATCTTATCTGGATACTAGCTGAATATCGTCGCTATCCTGGCTTATCCTCAACTCCACTCCTTTCTTAGCATTGGGCCATTCAATCATATTTTCAACCAAATACTATACATATAAGAACTAAAAATCTACGGAGAGAGATTTATATGTTCAAAGGCTGCCGTAGAAGATATGACTTCTTTTGAATATTGGCCCAACTGCTTCTAGCGTCTTTCAGGTGGTCAGTAACGTCCTCTGGAAGCTTGCTCTAAAACTGGAGCAACTATATCAAAAGCCCTGGATGGCTATCAGGTTTTACAAATTGACTGCTTCATGGGAATAACCAAGAAGTGACCCTGAGTAGATGGCAAGGGTCACAAGTCAGAACGCTAGTCAAGCAAGGCAGTTTACCAGTCTGTAGAGCTCAAAAAGACAAGCATCAGAAGTTTAAATCTTTGCTCATTCAATATTAAAAGCCAATGTTGATTAGCCAAACAAGGAGCTGGCATGCTCTAAGTGGTTAGCTCCCATTACAGTCTCTGCAGCAGTGGTCTGGATTATCTGTGACTTCTTCATTGTGTTAGCTCAAAGGCTAACAGAGAACTTGTTAAAATAATCCAAGGCATTTAAGATTAACACCTCTACCACTGATAGTAATTTTCTGATCTTTCACAAGTCGCAACTTATTTATTCATCTTATTTTGCAGAATTAAAGCGGGTAACAAAAACATCTGCAACTTCTTGGATATTTTATTTATTTTTTTTTATTTAACTATTTCTTTTATACCGCCCCTTCCAGAGATCAAGGGCGGTTTACATATAACAAGTTAACAGTCATGTACACAGTTTGTATACAGTTTACATAGAACATAGAACAATAGAAATCAACTATTTACATTAAACAGTAAATATAATATTTATAGGTAATAAAGCAAACATATTAAACTTTATACAAATGAATATTTACAGTGTGTGGTGTGTGTGGTGTGTGGGGCAGGAATTGGTGTAGGTGCTGGAATTTAGTTCCTTTTTTTCGTTTTGATATGAAAGACATAACAATAAAACAATGATGTACAAATAACATGGTGAGCATGTCTACTATATCATTATCATATCTGCTACCATACTATACATTGATCCTATAGTATTCCCTAAATTAATGGGATTTTATTTCCTTGCAAAAATCTGTAAGATCGGTTATAATTCAAATCCTATCAGGAACTGTCCCATATCCCAGGGGCATAAAATGAGGGCTCTGGTACATGCAGTCTGGCTGCTCCTTACCTGCAAGGCTGCGAACATGCCCTCCTTGTCCACCTGGATGGGTATTCCTGTAACATCAATGAAAGACAGTCTGTAGACAGTTTAAGTGAAGTTTTAAACATGATCAGCAATACCTTAGTGTACTTGCTTCAGCAAAGGGGTGATGTGGGTCAACTTTGATTGGTTTAGGAGGATTCCTAAAATAGTATTTTGTGCCATTTGCAAGGCCCTGGTTGATTCATACTGGGAGCTCCTGATAAATAACATTACAATAATCAAAGTATGGCAAAAATAGAGAAGAACTAGAAAAGATTCAGAGAAAGGCAGGGCTGGCCCTACCACTAGACAGACTATGCATCCTCTTAGGGTGGCAGTGTTCAAGGGTGGCTGCACAGCAGGACAGGACTTGCTCTATCCCCTCCTCTGCTGCTGCTGCCACTGCCATCTTACCTCTGTCTAAGCCACCCTGAAGCATTGTAAAGTGGCATGCAAGACATGGGGCCTCTTAACACAGGCATATGCACAAGCTCTTATGGGCCCAATTATCTCTGGTGCAAATTTCTGGACAGAGGAGGGTCCAGCAGGTTTTGAGCATGCACTTGCAGTAAGAGGCCTCACACCATGCATGATGCTTTACAATCTTCAGCGTGGCCCAAGCAGAGGTAGAGTCCAGGAGGCAGCAACAATGTGGGAGAGGTGCTGGACATAGGGGGAGAGGGGAAGAAAAAGGGAAGATGCTGGACTAAGGGGAAGGGATATAGAAAGGAAGGAGAAATGCGGGGGAGGGGAAGGAAATGCTAACCATATGTGAAGGGGGTAGGACTGAAAAATAGATAATCACCTGGGGGGTAAGGAAGCAGAGATGCTATCCATCTTGCAAGGTAAGGAGGGGAAGGGGAGGGCGCATGCCTAGAGCATCAGATACCCTTGGGCTGGCTCTGGAAAAGTGAAAATTATAAAGAGAACAGAACATCTCCCTTATAAAAGATTAGGGCTCTTCGGCTTGCAAAAAAGATGACCAAGAGGGGATATGATAGAAGTTTATAAAATCATGAAGTGGGTTGGAACTTTATAAGGGACAGTTGTCTAACCTTTCAAACGTCACAAAAATAAGACTACTACTACTGAGCATTTCTATAGTGCTACAAGATGTACACAGTGCTGCACAGACACATGTAAAAGACGGTCCCTGCTCATCAGAGCTTACAATTTAATCAAGACAGACAACACAGTAGCTGTAGACACAGGATACAGCTAGGGGGAATGGTAGCACTTGTTCTAGGAACACGTACTACCAGAGCTTGAACAAAACACAACTGACCTCAACTCCACAATCGCCATCTGGAACAAAATACTCAACAATGCTTTGACAGCACCAACCAAACCAATCAAAAAAAAACAGAAGAAAACAATGCTCCATGGTTCTCGAGTGAAATCGATGAACACAAAAAATACCAGGTGAGTCAAGATCCGAAAGCGGCAGCGAAGAGGTGAGTTTTCAGCCTGGATTTGAAAAAGGCCAGAGAAGGCGCCTGACGTACAGACTCAGGTAGCTTGTTCCAGGCGTAAGGAGCAGCAAGGTGAAAGGAACAAAGTCTAGAGTTAGCAACAGAAGAAAAGGGCACAGATAGAAGTGATTTACCAGAAGAGTGGAGCTCCCGAGGAGGGGTGCAGGGAGAAACTAAATCAGCAGATTGAAAACTAATCTAATCACCTTAATCCTCTTTGCACTCTTGCTCCTCAAACCCACCTATATAAATGCTGGAGAAACGACTATGCTCGCACCACCTCAACTGATCCCAATCATACAAACAAGCAGATACACAGCCCATAAATTATATCCAAACCAAAATAAACATAACAGACCACCGGGGATAATACACATAACCCCCACTACCTATGCAGAAGTAGCCCCTTCTGAAGCACCACTACATACCCCACTCAAATGTGTATTAATCAATGCTCGATCTATACGGAACAAATTCCACACAATGGATTACATACAAAACCAGGATATAGATATTATGTGCATTACCGAAACATGGCTCTTGGACACAGAATGTCATTATAAACCAAATTACCTCACAATACATTACTCCACAAGGCCTTCACGAAGAGGTGGAGGAATGCTAGTCATATCAAAGACATACCTAAACTTCAGCACCACCTCCTCCTTTCACTCAAAAGGAAGCAACATAATAACAAATCTCAAACAGGCACCTTGCATTATGCCTCATATACAGAGCCCCAAGGGCCGACGAAGAAACTCTCAACCGTCTTAGAACAAGTCTGCTCCCACACTACAAAGATCAAACCTCTCTTCATCCTAGGAGATGCTAACCTCCCCTCGCTGTCTCTGCACGACCAAGATACATTCCTTGAGGCAATGAAAGATCTTCAATACACCCAAATGGTAAACACCCAACTTACAAAAAAGGAGGGACCCTCGACCTCATCTTTGCACCCAACCAATATATCGCCCAAAACCTAGTATCACACAACAGTCACGCCAATCCCATGGTCAGAAAACCACATGGTTACCTTCTCCATTAATGCACCCATAAAAGGATAAAATACCTGAAGCAAACCTGAAGAAGAAAATTTCGAACCTTCAACAAGGAAAAATTCCTAGAACAAGTGATACAACAGCTTGAACAAAAAACACAACTGACCTCGACTCCACAATTGCCATCTGGAACAAAATACTCAACAATGCTTTGATAGCACCAACCAAACCAATCCAAAACAAAAGAAAAACACAATGTTCCATGGTTCTCGAGTGAAATCAATGAACAGAAGAAACAACTAAGGAAATTGGAGAGACTATGGCATCGAACCAAAAACCAACACCATCACACAAAATACAAGAAAATGCAAGCCATATACCAAAACCTGATAAATAACTGTAAGAAGTTACTTGATAATAAAATCCCTTAACAAACCAAGGGACCTGTTCAACATAGTAAACAGACAAACAAATGAACCAGCGGTACCAGACGACACGAACTCCATAAACCCCACAGGACATGGCAGATTTCCTACAGTTAAAATATGCACAGAAACCACTCACTAAACCAGGAGTGGGCAAACTACGGCCCGCGGGCCGTATACGGCCCGGCGGACCTTTTAATCCGGCCCCTCCGCCGTACATGCAGGCGCAGGCAGGGAGTTGACGTCACGTCAGATGACGTCAACTGCCTTTCCGCGCGCCTGCTAGTGAGGAGCGATCCATGCGGCGCCCGGCAGTCATTTTGTTTTATAATTGTGTCATGCAGATAAAGGGTGAGAACGTGAGAAGTTGAGCCTTGGCCTTCCATAAAGGTAAAAAAAAAAAAACGGGTGCGCTTTCAGCCTTGATTGTATCTGGTGTTTCAGTGCAGATTATTTAGGCTTAATTTGTATTACCAGTGCTTATGGATTATCCAAAGACATTTAGAAGAGTTGCATGACGTTTGCACATGTAAAAAGCATATTTACATATTTAAATCAGTATGTATGTAGTTGTACATGTAAGTTGCAGCATGCAGACATACATGTGTTGTATGCATAGTTTGGGAAATCCTTCATTACACAGTTAAACCTGTTTCAAGTCACATACATCTCTTGGCATATTTTTGTTTTTACCTGTTGTGGAGGAGAGCTTGAAGGGGGAATTGTAACTTAACTATTTGGCATTCAAAAGTATCTTTCAGTTGCAAAAAGTTTGACTTTTGGAAGTTGGCTTTTAATCAGTTCCCCACAAGTGCACAGATTTAAAAGCATCTGCCAGCGATGTCACTCTCTTGTTTTCGTGTTTGTCTTTTTAAATGGTTATTCCAGTTATGCACAATGCCAAATATACATGCTTCTTTGCTGGTGCTATGCATATGAGGTGCGATCAAAAAGTATCAAGACTTGTACAATAATGTAAGAAGTATACCACTGACAGTTATTGCGCTCAGAGGCATCCTATCCATCAGGAGATATCCCTGCATAATGTCTTCTCTTCTTTGGTGAATATTAATTCACACATACACACTGTCCATCTACTCTTGGTCCGGCCCCCGGGTCCAATATATGAACCCATTGCGGCCCTCGAGTCAAAAAGTTTGCCCACCCCTGCACTAAACCAACCATACAAAAAACTCTCACCACAACAATACTCATTCCACATCCCCTCGGAGAAGCAACTTGACTCAATTATAGCCAATATCAATACAACTACCTCACACATAGCCCCTTGCCCAGCTAGCTGGATTAAGCATACAAGAGAATACTTAACGCTATGTCTACTGAAGATCGCCAAATCATCACTCACATGAGGCTAACTCAACAAGCATCCATAAAACCTATTCTAAACAGCAGGAACCTCAATAACAAAGACCCAAGCTCCTTTTGACCAATATCAAGCCTTCCTTTCATAACCAAGGTAATTGATTCTGTTTGAGTCTGTATTGGTGCGGGTCCAACAGGGCGTGGTTGTCTGTGATCCTATAGCTGTTGCTGGACTATTTTTTCACAGTGTGGAAACACTAATCACCTCACTTATGGACACTTATAACGGGCATAGACAACATACAGAAAGGCTTTGTTCTCTGCTTCACTGATATCACTGCAACATTTGACTCCGTTAACCATAATACACTGCTACAAAGGCTTCAAGAAACAGGGATCCATGGTATAGTACTGGAATGGTTTATTTCATATGTATCCCACCGCATCCAGCAAGTAAGATCTGGAAACCAACAGTTGAGACCTTTCACCCAACAAGGTGTTCCGCAGGGCTCGGCTCTCTCAGCATTGCTTTTCAATATATACATTCAACCAATATGCAACATCATAAAACAGCACAACATTCAAACAGCACAACATTCAGAGAAGCCCACGACCCTATTCAACAACATTCTCAACACAATAGATAACATTCACCAAGGTATGGCTCTTATTTTCCTGGATATCGCCGCAGCATTCGACTCCGTATGCCACACGACCCTCCTGAGACGGCTCGAGGAGAAAGGCATCTGTGATTTAGCACTGTCCTGGTGTAAATCATACCTATCTGATAGATGGCAGCGTGTGCGAACAGAGACATCAACATCCGAACGGTTCCACCAGAAACAGGGCGTTCCGCAGGGATCCTCCCTATCAGCCCTAATGTTTAACATCTATATGCAGCCCATCTGCAGCCTCATACGCTCATTCAACATTAAGTGTATGATATATGCCGATGACGTCCTGCTCTACACACCGTTCAAGACTGACCAGCTCGACCTCACATCATTAACGAACTGTTTCAGCGCAGTAGAAAACTGGCTCCAAAATCAGAATCTCCGGATACAACATAAGAAGACGGAAGTGCTGTTCGTCACCAGAAACCCTAACTTCTACCCACCAGCCTACCTAAAAGTCGGAGATGTAGAACTGCAAACCAAGTCCACAATCCGTTACTTGGGCGTTACACTGGACCAAAAACTGGACATGAAGACACACATATTGGCAACATGGTAAAAGCAACATATCATAAAATCAGGACACTCCGACATCTACGCCCACTGCTACAACCTGATGATTTTAGAACAATCTTTCAGGCACTAACTATTCCACATCTCGACTACGCCAATGCGATACTGCAAGGGCTACCTCAATCAACCCTAAGCCCACTTCAACTTGCCATGAACTCCGCAGCCAGAGTCTTAAGGGGGCCTCAAGGCGAGAACATAACACACCTATCCTCAAGTCTCCACTGGCTCCCTATCCACTACAGGATCGCCTTCAAGACCCTACTACTGACATTCAAGGCCATCAACGGGCTCTCCCCCTCATCCCTGGCGAGCATCACCTTCATGACTCCCCCCACCAGAACCAGACGACATACAACAAACACTATGGTAATCCCCAAAACAATAACCCAGTGTACACAGTCAACCGCAAACAGGGCTTTCAGTATTTGTGCACCGAGATGCTGAAACGCCCTGCCACCCCACTTACGAGCAATCTCAGAGATAACGAAATTCAGGAAGGCACTTAAGCACCACCTCTTCATCAAGTGCTACCCAGACGTAGGTACCCCACAGTGCCCGCACATAATCACTGATCCATGACTACCCAGTAACCTTACCGCAATGTGATGTATATATGTATATATGTTCTGGTATTCTTGTGTAAAATAGTTAACATGTTATCCAAGTTGAACGCCCTGTTATCTGTAATTACGGTGTAACCCACACCGTAAAATCCCATTGATGTTCTATGTAAACCGCACTGATGTCGAATAGCGCGGTATATAAGAGTATTAAATAAATAAATAATAAATAAATACAAGATATATGCAGATGACATCACAGTATTCACCCCTATAAACATCGGACATCCGGATTACACATAAAAATTACCACATGCCTCAAAACAATGACAAAATAGTAATTACACTTACCTGGTAATTGTAGTTCCTTGAGAGACGACAGCTTAGTCCTCCATGTATGGGTAGTGCACCTCCTCCTGCAGCATGAAGACTGGACCAATCAAATTTCAGCATCACTGGAAACAGCATACTGGCTACCACTTCAACTCCAGTGAACAACTGTCAAAGCAAACTCAAACAGATAGCTAACCTTTAAGAAGAGATGCAATTTTTTTTTTATTTTTTATTTTTTTTTTATTGAAAAACCAGACTGAATCCATCCCTAAAAACGGGAAGGAGAAAAAAACCACCTAAACAGAGGGTCCCCCGCCTGCCACACCATAAGCAGTCAGCGAGAGAAAAAAAAAAAAAAAAAGAGTAAAATGGAGAGCAAACAAGAAAACAACTGAAACACTCACCTATGAATACTGGCCTCCGAACCAAATGTGTGCCGAGCCAAAGCACCGCCCTGAGGGAGGGAAGGAGGACTAAGCTGTCGTCTCTCAAGGAACTACAATTACCAGGTAAGTGTAATTACTATTTCCTTATCATTCCTCCAGCTTAGTCCTCCACGTATGGGATGTAACAGAGCAGCCTTAACGGGAGGGATTCTGCCAGCTGGCACGGAAGACAGCGGAGCCAAAACAGGCATCGCCTGCCGCCAAAATATCGAGTCGATAGTGCTTACTGAAAGTGTGCAGGGAAGACCACGTTGCCGCTTTACAAATCTCCACCGGCGAAACCAAGCTAAATTCAGCCCAGGACGCCACTTGTGCTCTTGTAGAATGAGCCCTCAAACCTACCGGCGCAACTCGCCCCTGCAACAGATAGGCCGAGGCAATCGCTTCCTTAATCCACCGAGAAATGGATGCTTTCGCTGCCGCCTCACCTTTCCTGGAACCCCCGAATAGGACAAACGATCCAACTTGCGGAAGGCTTCGGTGACCGTTAAATACCGACGCAATACTCTCTTAATGTCCAAGCGACTAAGACCGCGATCAGAAGCCTGCTCCCCCGACGCATGCAAAACCGGGAGCGACACCACCTGATTCAAATGAAAGGGAGAAGACACTTTAGGTAAAAAAGAAGGTACTGGCCGCAGAACCACCTTCTGATCCGAGAAAGACAGAAAGGGCTCCCTGCAAGAAAGAGCTTGAAGCTCAGAAATGCGTCGTGCCGAACAAATCGCCACTAAGAACACTGTCTTAAGGGTCAAATCCTTCACCGAAACTCGAGAGAGGGGCTCAAACGGAGCTTCACTGAGCGCCTGCAAGACCAAGTTGAGATCCCACGAAGGAACAGAAACGCGGCGCGCCGGGCGCAGTCTAAAGACCGCTTTCAGGAAACGCACATCATCAGCATGGGCACCCAGCGCTACACCCTGTACCTTACCCCTGTTACAGGCAAGCGCTGCTAACTGCACCCTCAAGGAACTGGCGGCCAAGCCTTTAGCAAAACCGTCCTGCAAAAAATCGAACACCACAGGAACAGAAGCCATAGCCGCCCGAACCTGTCGCCTGGAACACCAATCCTCAAAAACACACCAAACACGGACATAAGCCAGCGAAGTGGACCTCTTCTGTGCTTGAAGCAAAGTCGCCACGACTGATTTCGAATAACCTTTCTTCCTTAGCCTCGACCTTTCAATAGCCAGGCCGTAAGAGAGAATCTCTCCACTTGCGGCATGCGAAGAGGACCATGACACAACAGATCCGGAGCAAGTGGAAGGCGCCACGGGGATCCGTCCAACAACCTTACCAGATCGGCATACCAGGGACGACGGGGCCAATCCGGCGCTATCAACAACACCCGTCCCCTGTGTGACTCGATTCGCTGAATCACTCGCCCCAGAAGCGGCCACGGGGGAAACACGTAAAGAAGACTTACCGAGGGCCAGGCCTGCAACAGAGCATCTATGCCCTCTGACATGGGTTCCCGCCGTCGACTGAAAAACCGAGCCGCCTTCGCCGACCGAAAAGTGGCCATCAGGTCCATGACAGGCTGACCCCAACGAAGAACTAACTGCTCGAACACCGCGGGAGATAACTCCCATTCGCCTGCATCCACCTGAACTCTGCTGAGACAATCCGCCGTCACATTGTCCTTCCCGGCAATGTGCGCCGCTGATATCGCCTGTAACCGAGGCTCTATCCACGCGAACAGTGTCTGGGCTTCCGCTTCCATGCCCACGCTTCCGGTACCGCCCTGTCGATTTATGTAAGCCACGGTCGCGGCATTGTCGGAGAGAACCCGCACCGCTCGGTGCGCTACCTGGACTTCGAAGCTTTGCAGTGCCAACCGCACGGCTCTCAGCTCCAAACGACTGATCGACCAACCGCTCTCCTCCAGGGACCAGAGACCCTGCATCACGTGTACACCGCAGTGCGCGCCCCAGCCCGACAGACAGGCATCCGTCAACAGCGGAACCCAGTCCAGCTGCTCCAAGGGCATTCCCACCCGGAGCGAGGACGGTCGAAGCCACCATTGCAGGTCCCGGCATACCGTCCGCAGGCAGGAAAGATGCTTGTGCAACGAATCGACTTGATTGGACCAGTGACGGAGCAAGGCCCCCTGCAACGAACGCATGTGGAAGCGAGCCCAAGGCACTACCTCCAAGATTGCCGCCATCGTTCCCAACACTTGAAGGTAGCGCCATGCCGACGGAGCTGTGATCCGCCGAAAGCGGTGCACGAGAGTCCGGAGACTTAACACTCTCCGTTCCGGGAGAAACACGGAACCCCTGCGAGTATCTAAGAGTACACCCAAGTACTCGAGAGACTGAGTCGGAACCAAGTGGCTCTTGCCTGGGTTGACTACCCAGCTGAGAGACTGCAGAAGCTCCACGACTCTCGCCGTGGCCGTCTCGCTCTCGGATCGAGACTTCCCGCGTATCAACCAATCGTCCAGATACGGATGGACCAGCACTCCTTCCTTGCATAATGCCGCCGCCACCACCACCACCACCATGATTTTGGTGAGCACCCGAGGAGTGGTTGCTAGCCTGAAGGGCAAAGCCTGGAACTGGAAGTGACCCCAAGGAAGAGCGAACCGGAGATATTTCTGATGAGATTCCCGGATAGGAATATGGAGATAAGCCTCTGTCAGGTCGAAAGAGATGAGAAACTCGCCTTTGCGGACGGCGACAATTACGGATCGCAGGGTTTCCATCCGAAAGTGCGGAACCCGAAGACACCGATTCACCCCTTTGAGATCTAAAATGGGGCAAAGAGCCCCATCCTTCTTTGGCACCACGAAATAAATGGAATACCTGCCGAGACCATATTCTGCCGGAGGAACGGGAACCACCGCTCCCAACCGCAGCAGGCGATCGAGGGTTTGCCGAACCTGAGCGGTCTTTTGAGGGCCCCGGCAGGGAGACGCCACGAAGGAATCGAGCACGGGCCTGGCCAGGTCCAAGGCATACCCGTCCCGAATGATCTCCAAAACCCATCGATCGGACGTGATGTGGGTCCAAGCAGAGAGAAACTGTCGAAGGCCTCTGATCGCTGTGATCTCTGCCTGGACCCGCTGCCCTTCATTGCGATTTGCGAGCGGCTGCAGGGGCTGCGGCTGCGAATCCCCTACTGGCCCCTCGAAAGCTCGGTGACCTCGAGAGATACCTTCCTCTCTGTGACCCCCAAAAACGGGGCGACCGAAACCTACGAAAGTCCCGAAACTGACCCCGAGGGGAAGGAAGGGACCTCCCTCTCTTTGGGCGATCCTCCGGTAGACGACCGCCCTTGGATTCTCCCAAATCTTTGACCAACTTGTCAAGATCCTCACCAAACAACAGTTTACCTTTAAAGGGCAACTTGCCCAGACGCGACTTAGAAGATCCATCTGCCGCCCAATTCTTTAACCAAAGGGCTCTGCGCGTTGCCACCAAAGAAGCCATGCTATTAGAAAGCGCCCAGATAAGGTCATAATGGACATCCGCCAAATACGCCGAACCAGACTCCAAGCGCTGTAGCTCGTTTAACTCCTCGGCTTCCAAGGACGCCGCCTGCCGAAGACGCTGGACCCAGCGAAGACAGGCTCGAGCAACCCAAGCTCCACAAATGGAGGCCTGCAACGCTACTGCGTCCTCCTCAAACGACTGCTTCAACAGACCGTCCATCTTTCTGTCCTGCGGCTCCTTCAAGGCCGCACTACCTTCCACAGGGATCGTGGTCTTCTTAGTCACAGCCGAAACCGCCGCATCAACCTTAGGCGAGCGGAACCGCTCGAGGTCCTTGTCTGCCATAGGATACAGTCTGTGCATGATCTTTACACCTTTGAGACCAGATTCAGGAGTATCCCACTCTGCTTGAATCATCTGATCAATGACTGTGAATGGGGAAAACCAATTGTGTCTGACGCACCGCCTGAATGATGGGATCCGCACCATCCTCCTCCTCCTCGACCTGCAGTGCTGGAGCCAGACCAAGAGTCTGAAGCGCTTCTGAAATGAGCGCAGGCAACTCCTACCGGCAAAACACCCGTATGATCTTTGCTTGATCTTCCGGCTCAGGAAGCTCGCCTTTCTCTAAGGCCTCCCCATCCGCCTCCATGTCCAATTCCGGATCCTCTCCCTCCGGCCAATCCGAAGCAGACATCAAGGGCTCCAGTAGGCGCTGCCACTTGGCCGCTTTTACGCCGGACAAAACACTCTCCGCCGCAGCAGGTTGCGCGGCCGCTACCGGAACAGGAAGGGAACTTACCCCAACTCCCTGGCGCCTACGACAGAACACCTGATGCATCAGTAAAATGAAATCTGGAGAAAAGTCTTCCAAGGGTAAAGCACCCCTGAGGTCGGACTGCGCCACCGCGCCTAAAGGAAGGGCGGGAGCCGTCCCCGATGGACCCTCCAAGGGCGAGTCCATCTCCACAGCCGCGGGAGCAGGATGAGAAGACGACAAGGAACTCTCCAGCCGCTGCTCCATACTGAGGGACACGGAGGCACAGCGCTGACAGATGCCCGTCTCTGTAGAAGCGCCCCTCCGAGATCCACAAATAACACACAGGGACCCCGATGGCATGGAACCAGAACCACTCGGCCCCCAAGAGCGTAGGAAGGTAGCAACTGCTCCCTAGATCATGAAGCGAGACAAGGCTCTATCCCAGAGGAACCAGCACACAAGCTAGGCACCGAGCGGCTGCCGCTCATTAGGAACTGCGCTGCCGGAGCATGCCCCTTTGCTGTCTCTTATTATCAGCATAATTATTAGTAGTTTTGTAAATGCAGGCAGCCCACCTGGAAAGGCAAGCGGTAGAACCAAGCAGCTCTGACACTCCCGCGGTTGAGGAACCGCAGAGCTCCGAAATAAAAGAAACAAATCTCAGAGTAAAAGGTAAAGGCAATAACGCAGGAACGTCTTACCGGATCTCCAGAGAGGATCCCTGTGACCCCGGGCCAGCACAACACGGCCTCGCGTGCTGCACGCCGGTGGGAGCCGCGACACTCAAAATGGCCGCGGCTGCTCACTAACTTTTGGTGCGCTGTAGGTTTTGGCGCCGAAGCAGACAGTCCTGTTAAGGCCCCTACGATGCTGGAAGCCCCACCGCGGACTCAAAACGGCCCGGGAAAACAGCAAACAAAGAAATTAAAGAAAAACGCGATAGAGCCAAGGCAAGGAACAGTGGAACTAACTGTCTCTGCCCCCGAGAAGCCCGCCGGCACTTTCAAGCGCACAGACTCCTACCTCACAGGAGAAGTGTCGCTGGACAGCCGCCGCAGGAGCTCTGCCCCGAACAGCCCAGGGAACAGAGATCCTACCAAAGTAGTACTAATGAGCATTCAAACGGAAAGCGGCTTTGGCTGAGCAGGAGAGAGACCTCTTCTGAGCCCCCCCTCCTCCGGAGTGCCGGTTCTCATATAAATTTTAAAGAGACAGGTACTCTTTCCTACACCAAATAAAAAGAAAGCCCAATAGGGACTGAATAAAGAAAAAACAAAAGGTTAGCTAGAAATCTAAGCCCTAAACTGACTGACTAGTGAGCCCAGCCAGGCTCACAAACATCTTCCTGCTGCATGAAGACTGGACACACTGGGGTTGAAGGGGTAGCCAGTATACTGTTTCCAGTGATGCTGAAATTTGATTGGTCCAGTCTTCACCACATATAAAAAAAAAAAATAACCAGGACAGCCCATCACAAACTCAAACCTCTACTCAGTAATAGTGACTTCCGAACAGTATGTCAAGCCATAGTAACACCCATTATAGATTATTGCAACATAATCCACCAGGGCCTTCCGAAGAAACAATACTCCCTCTACAAGTGTAAAACACTGCAACCTGAATTATTACCGGAATGGCAAGATTCAACCACATAACCCCCACACTTCAGCAACTACACTGGCTCCCAGTCACCATACGTTCCAAATACAAGGCATTAACAATAATATTCAAGATAATCAACAGCTTATCACCTCCTATCCTTCAGTCAGTTATCAAGAAAACACAGCAGACCTGAACAAGAAGAACATCTAACAACACCTTGTAAATCCCAACAAGCAAGATGAAAGTCAGACAATCTACAGTACTTGCAAAAGAGCCTTTTCCATATACGCTCCTCCACTATGGAATGAACTGCCCACCGCTATACGAGCCATCAACGACCTAGCAGACTATAGGAAAGCTATACAAACTAATCTCTTTATAGAACACTATGGACCCACCCCATGACCACACAGATCAAACATACCGGGCTATAGGAAAGCTACAAAGTTTCAGCCCATTATGGAACACAATAGACCCATCCCATGAGATTACTGATCAAATATATCTAGCTCAACCCCTCCCCCTCATTGGGCTGTATCCTCAATCCAGATATACCACCACAATATGCAAGTCTCACTGCCTTCATATAAATAGTTAATAATTGTTTAATGTACCCTTTGTACCCCATATAATCTTCCAAGTTCAATATCCTGTTCTATGTAAAGGCTGATTTTGCTGTCATGTTCTCTGTAAACTGCCCTGAATTAATGATAGGATGATATAGAAAACCTGTTAAATAATTAAAATAAATAATCATAGAAAGTTGTTTTTTTTCATGCAGCGTACTGTTAATCTATAGAATTTGTTGTTGTAGGCTGGGGTCAAGGCGACTAACAAAGCGGGATCCAAAAGAGGTTTGGAGTATGGACAAATTCCTGAAGAAAATGTCTATACAAATGTATTAGCCAGGTAGACTTGGGAGAGTCACTGTTTATCCCTGGAAATGAGCTATGAGAAATGGATTTACTTTGTGGGATCTGCTGAGTATTTGTGAGCTGACCGACCACTGGATGCTAGGTTCAATGTAGTTCTGCTTCTGTTTTCTCTTATGTTCTTAAGAAACAAGAATATAACTGTTAGTTTGTGGTACTATCATTTAATATAATTAAATTAGCCAGAGATATTCCTTTGATGGTATCACTTGGGCAAAATCTTCCTGATTAGTGATTAAATCAAATTCAGCCTGTTTCTTGTCTAGTGATTTAAATCTTCTCTGCAGAGACAAGATGATCCAGTCCTGATTTTGTCCCATTGTTTCTTTAGAGATTCTCTAAGAAACTTGGGACCATTAAGTCCATAAGTGCAATGGGACAAAATCTAACAAATATTCCTTGAAAACCAAAATATTAATTACAAATAGAAATGTGTTTCCTTTCATGTCTGAAAGTCACACCATTTTTTAAATCCATGATCCATCTCCATGGTGGACATTCACCAAATTTTGACCAGGCATCAGCAGAGCTTGCTGAATGGAAACTGAAGCCATTAGTGCATTCCAGAGAGATAGTGGGCAACTCCAATCCATTGCCTCTCCTTCATGCTTCACAAATGCAGAGCCAGCCCAACCATTAAGCAAGACAAGGCAGTCGCCTGGGGCAACATCATCTGAGTGGATGGAAAGAACAGCAGCATTGAAAGCAAAACAATAGATCCCCTCATAGCTACACATACCCTGACTTAGGAGTAAGGTTCATGCATGTCATAGTATGTACAAAACTAACCCATTTGGAGAAATTGCCTCCTGACAAACTCAATGAATCATCATCACATTCTTTTACCTGCAGGGAGAGCAGGAATACACATGCGTACAAAGCAAAGTTTAATATTTAAACACATGATGTTCAACTGTACATTTTTACAGGATTGTTGTTGGAGGGGTAGTGGTGGGATGATCATGATTGTTGAGTTTCAGTATCAAAATCTTAGGGGAGAGAGGACATAAGATTGAAGAGTTCACCTAGAGTACCCAATACTCATGCACCAGCCCTGCACAAATGGGTGGGGCATCGCTCCATGGCGAATTATTGTTCAGATGTAAGGGTGGAAGGACTATCCAGGTACTCTGTGGTGTGAATATCTGCATTCATGCACCTGAATCCTGTTTTACTTTGTAACCCAACAAAGCTCCCCTTGTGTTTAAGCTTGAGACCCATTAGAACTTTACGTTTCACTCAATTTCAAAAGACATGAAAACAGGTCAGGCAGCGAATGGATAAACCAGTATGTTGAAAACATTTTTGTCTTAAATTGACACTCTTTATTTTTCTAGTGAGAAATAAAGTGTGCACTGGAGAAAAATGGTCCTTCTTAGAAATAAAAGGCAGATGTGTGCTAGAAAGAAAGCCTTGTGCAGCCAGGGTGGCCCCAGTTGCACAGAGATCCCAGTCTCATACAGGGTCAGAGTTCCTCTGTCATCTTTCTTTTGAATTTGCATTTCCAAAGGCATTTTGAACAAACACATGAATTAACAAAGCCAGACACAAGAGTACAGAACAGGGAGCAGATTTCAAAATAAAGCCAACTGCTTAAATACAAGGTATACATCTTCGACAACCTTGTTTTTAAAAATGTCTCAACCACTGCAAACACATTTTATATGTAGCCTTTACAAAAATTGAAATACTCCTCCATTCCTTTGTTGGTTTAACCAGTGGTTAGAGCAGCAGGCTAAGACTCAGAAAAAGCCAGGATTCAGACCCCACTGACACTTGGCGACCTTGGGCGAATTACTGCAACTTCTATATTTTCAAGTACTGCTTCAATTATAATTCTTCTTGGTAGAAAAAGTAACTTGTATACCTGTTTGTAACTCACGTTTTAGCTTGGATTTGTAAAAAGCCAGTAATTCAATCTAAATTCCAAATATATATAAAAGTGTGGATTAGAACTGCAATTCAGCTGCAAACTTTAGTGCAGTCATCCTTAGCAAGGTCAAATACCTTCTTCCTCTGACTCAAAAAACCCCACTGTCGTGAACGCTTTGAACTTATACGTTTTATTTAGAATGCCTGCTGTTCTATACACCGACCACGAAAGAATCTGCCCATCAAAGAAAGCGGAAGGTGAATCAGTCCAGAGCTGAGCTCACCGCCACTGCATTTCTCCAGGCTGGCCTCGATAGCCAACACCACACCTAGTAGACAAGAAAAAAAATTTCCGGGTCGTAGCTAGAACACGGTACACTTTACAAACTTTTGTGAATCTGCATAAGCTCCAACTGGCCTGCGCAGACAAGGGAGGCAACCGGACACACCACTGCACAAGAATGTACTGCTGGTTAAAATAACTTTTACAGCAGAACTGAGTTTCCTTCAGCTCCTCCTTTCTCCCCAAATCATGTAACATCTCATTCAAGATGAAACCATGCAGCTTGTCGGTTTTCAATATATTATTTCCAAAGAAAACAGCAAACTGCTTCTTTAATTCACTTACGAATCAAGATTGCAATTAAGTACCTACAAGAAATAGACATTTCTATCCAGTCTGCACGCATCGCAGTACTCAAGCTTGCAATTTCTAAACATCTGGTTTGGTGCTCTTTATACAGCATAATTAAAACAGCAATAAGACACGTTACCTGCTAACTCTCCAGCTGTTCACTTGGACGTCTTTTTTTCCTTTTGCTCGGTTGTCCTTTCCGGTTCCGTTTTTGGACACACGGCCGGCAATAGATACACGCAATCAATAAAGACTTTTTTTAAACGACCCCCCCCCCCCCCCGAACGAAAATCCTGTTTTTGTTGGAACGTATGAGCCGGGCTGTCTTATCATAAAAAGAACGCCTAACCGCGCGCTTAATTATCTCTCCCCCCGCTGATAGAGGCCGTGGGCAGGGGGGTGGGAAAGGCATTGGGCAGGCAGAGCAGTGAAAGGCTAAAAGGACACAATACACACAACCCTGGATTTGACAATGCAGCCCCCACCCCCCTCCCGAATCCTTTTCACTCCTGATGTGACACTTTTGCATTCAGAAGCAAGGTGGCGGGCGGGCGGGCGCAGAGGTATAGAAGGGTCTGTAATGGGGAGGGGGAGAATAAGCGGGACAATGGCGCAAGGAAAAGAAGGGAAAAAAAAGAAAGATGAATTCGAGAGTTGAGATCGGTCGGATTTTCACCTTTTTTTCTTCTCATGATTATACTGACGCCCCCTTTCCCTCCATGATCGGGAAGAAGCATCCTGCAGAGAATTTTTTAATCGTGTTTAGAGCTGCCCAACGCTTCGAAATTTGACAACGTATTTTTCAAACTTTCTCTAGTTTTACAGCGGGGAGGGCTCCCCGCCTCCCATCTCCCCAATGCGCCTCTTGCTACAGAGCAGCAGCGTTATCTCTGCCCGTGCAAGTGTCAGCGGTGCGTCTCCACCCAGTGACAGCCATTCAAATGGAGGGCCCCAGAGCAGGGGGAACCCACCTCGGCAGATGTGGGAACGGGCCCCCTCTTTCTCCAGATTCCCCCCCCCCCTTGGGTGGAACCGCCACCTTTCATCCTGCCGCAGGTCCGCATCGGTCCACGTGCGTGCATCTGCTAGCGCCAGAGAATCCGAGGCAACTGTAGGCATTTCTAATGCAAGGAGGCTCTAAGCCATCACCGAGCTCTGGAGCAAGCCACAACCAATCACGGACCTTCACAAGGGGCAAACTCCCTGTTAGTGTCCCTGCTGCCCAGGCTTTCTCTGCATTCTATAGCTAACTATGCCGACAGAGAGGGGATGTAGCAGGGCTAGAGTTACGTAGATTATGTAGAATCTCAACGTGATGCATGTAGGCTGGTGCCAATGCCGTCTCTTTATTTAAACTAAAGACATGGATTGTGCTAGATGAGGACTTCACCTTTCGATTAACCGTGTTGGAATTAAATGCTGAGGATATGCATATATAGATTCGAATTTGAAAACTGGGTAACGACCTTTGTTTCAATAATAAAAAAAGAGAATTACTGAAAGCAGGTAATAAGAGCACATTTTATCAATGTACTTGTTTAATGTATATTACCAAGTTTAAGTTACAATGTAAACCGCTTCGACTTAAATGATAAAGCGGTATAAAAAAACTTGTTAAATAAACAAACACATTTATCCCTTCTAGTTTATGCAAATACCTGATACCAAGAGTAAAACAAAACTGTTGGTAATTTGTTAAAACTGCATTTTTTGTGTCATTTTCTGGTTTGTCAGTATAGCAAAACGGTAAGCAACCCCCAAGTCGCTGGGGTAGGCTTAGGCTATTACAAAAAGAGCAAACCAAACCTTCATGTCACTAGGAACCAAAAGCAGGCACAGGAGAAGTAATGAAGCAGACGGATGACGCCTTAGGGGGCGTCTGGCGCTACATAGACACCAAGCTGTGCCAGATGCAGTCCTACTGTTATAACAAATTATGTAATTGATCTCTTTAATTGCAAGATTTTTTCTGGTTGTATATTAATGAAGTTAAACTGCCCTTTTGTGTTAACTATAATGCATCTAATGAACGCTTTATAAAATGTATATAGATTTTTTTATTAGTAAGCTTTATTTTGTTATGGGGGATGGGGGGGGGAGAGACACAATCTCAAGCTACTAAGCTATTTTCATAAAACGAAATCATCACAGTTCATACCAGTAGCTGCCCCTTTCCCTGCATTCTCTCCGAGGCTTGTGGTCTATTGCATAGGAGTATGTGGAAACAGAAGCAGAAAAACCAGCAGAGAGAAAAGAATGGGACCAGACATAGATGCTAAATAAATAAATATTCACGGTAACCATCTCTCATGCATTAGTATGTGAAAGTAGACAAATGCAGCCCATGTGCACAATGGGTGTCAAGTGAAGTGGGGTGTGGGCTATTGGTAGTACCATACAACTGACCATTCTCTCCATGTGGTATGTCACCACCATGTTAAGAAATCCATCCAACCTGGACAAAAACAAGTAAAGAAGGCCCACTATTTCTTTTCAAAATCTGGAGCATGGAAAAGCATGATTGAGACAATGCCATAATGGAATGGTGCTTGTAGTGAAAGAGGGTATAAGAATCCACTGAAGTAGTTAGGCTGTAAACATCAGCAGCTGGCCTTTTGGGGATTCTTTCATAATAAAAGCTGTACAGGCGTTGGAAGCTTTTCCATTTTCATAAAAGAGGGTGAGGAGGTTCCTATGTAATATTTAGGCTCTGGATATCAAATACAAAGCTAAGAAAAAGACCTTTATATCCTAGCTAAAACATCTTTTCAATAGCTCCAACATTCAAATCATACCAGATTGGATTAGCTTTCAGAATGTCTTTCAGGAAAATATGTCCAACATCTATCTTTAAATTCCTAAGGGATAGTACATTCCTAACACAATTTAATCAAAATTGATTTTGCCACTTGAATTCTTTATCATAGTTAAAACTGTACTTTTATGGAAAAAAAATCATATACCGTCATATTCCTTGCATGACTGGCTTCCATAGGAGTTCATAATTTATTTCCTGCCCTAGTGGTTAAAATCATCCACTATTCTACTTTCAGTGGCATGGAGGAGTAGCCTATTAGAGCAGTGGCCTACTGACTTGTGGCCTTGGGCAAGTTACTTTACCATCCATTTCCTTGGAAGAAAGGCCTGGTAATCTTCCAGTCACACCTTGCCAAGAAAATCCAGGGGCTTTTGGATCACATTGACTTAATGGCACACCTCATTCAGTCTACTCTTCAGCATAGGGAACTCTACCTGACCATCTGTAACCAACTCAAGGAAACAACACAGATTTAAGTCTACATGGGAGGAGTGGCCTAGTGGTTGGGGCAAGTTACCTCAGGCCGGAACATCAGGGGTTCAAATCCCACTAAATCGAAATTACACTTACCTGGTAATTGTAGTTCCTTGAGTGACGACAGTTTAGTCCTCTACTCCTGTGTAGTGCACCTCCTCCTGCAGCTTGGAGACTAGACCAATCAGAAAAACTTCTTCTCACTGGATGTAGCTAGCTGGAACGTCCATCAGCCCCCAGTGAACTATTGACAAAGCAGACTCACAAGAGGAACAAATAAGTAGCCTCCAACCTTTTCTTTTTTTTTTTTTTTTTTTTTGCGAAATGGAACCATAAACAAGTACAGAACTGAACCGCCCCTTAACAGACAAAGAGGTGAGATTCTCCATAGCGATACTCTACTCCCCTGCAAAGTCCAGAAGAACAGAGAGAGGATGAAAGGACACGTGAACAACAAGGTAGTCATATGCACTCACCTGTTAAAATCCTTGCTGACTGAGAACACGTGCCGAGCTAGTCCCAAAGACCGCGGGAGGGAAGGAGGACTAAACTGTTGTCACTCAAGGAACTACAATTACCAGGTAAGTGTAATTTTGATTTCCTTTTCGTTCCTCCAGTTTAGTCCTCTACTCCTGGGATGTAACAGAGCAGTACTAACGGGAGGGACCCTGCCAGCCGGCACGCAACACTGCTGACCCAAAACAGGCATCCCGAGCCGCTAGCACATCCAGCCGGTAATGTTTACTGAACGTATGCAGCGACGCCCAGGTAGCCGCCTTACAAATCTCCACTGGTGGAACCAAACCATGCTCTGCCCAGGAAGCCGCCTGCGCTCTCGTGGAATGCGCTCGAAGACCCACGGGCACTAAACGCCCCTGCAACAAATACGCTGAGGCAATGGCCTCTTTAATCCACCTGGAAAGGGATGCTTTTGAAGCTGCTTCTCCCTTCCTGGGGCCACCAAACACAAACAGGCGATCCGACTTGCGAAAGGAAGCAGAGACTGACAAATAACGACGTAACACGTGTTTGACATCCAAGCGACTCAAACCGCGATCAGAAGATTGCCCTGCATCCGACTTCAGGACCGGGAGCGTTACCATCTGATTGACATGAAAAGGTGAAGACACCTTGGGCAAGAAGGAGGGCACCGGTCTAAGCACCACCTTGTTGTGTGAGAAGCAAAGAAAGGACTCTCTACACGAAAGAGCTTGCAACTCGGAGATGCATCTAGCTGAACAAATCGCCACCAGAAAAACCACTTTAAGGGTCAAGTCTTTGACCGAACTCTGGGACAATGGCTCGAACGGTGGCTTACTTAGGGCCCGTAAGACCAAATTGAGATCCCACGCTGGAACGGAAACACGGCGTGCTGGACGAAGTCTGGAAACCGCTTAGAGAAAACGCACAACGTCGCTATGGGCACCAAGAGACACGCCCTGTATCTTACCTCTATAGCAGGCCAAGGCCACCAATTGCACCCGTAGAGAACTAGCGGCAAGGCCCTTTTCAAAGCCATCTTGCAAAAAGGCCAGCACTACAGCCACAGACGCTCTGGAACACCAGTCTTCAAAGATGCGCACATAAGCGAGCGAAGTGGACCGCTTTCGGACCTGAAGTAAGGTAGACACGACCGCTCTAGAGTAGTCCCGCTTTCTTAGCCTCGCCCTTTCAATGGCCAAGCCGTAAGCGAGAATCGATCCACTTGCGGCATCCGAAGGGGTCCCTGAATCAGGAGTTCCTGAGACAAGGGGAGCCGCCACGGCAGTCCGTCTAAGAGACGGATCAGATCTGCGTACCAAGGGCGCCGAGGCCAATCCGGTGCTATCAGCAACACTCTGCCCCAATGAGTTTCGATACGCTGAATCACACGACCGACCAGGGCCCACAGAGGAAACACATAGGGGTATGTTTACTAAACCGCGCTATTGTGCGGGACGCACTTGAGCGAGCGCTAAGGTACCTTCGCGCACGCTAATGATGCGTTTTTGGGCCCCGCACACGTGCGCGCCGCACTAATGGCCCCGCTCATGTGCGCGTCGCGCAAATGAGCGATAGAGGTGTGGAAAGGCTCCCAGAGGGTGGAGGAAGGCTCCCCAGGGGCGGAGAGACGGGGTCAATGGGTGGAGAGTGGGAGGGGAGGGAAGAGGCTCCCCGCACAGGAGCGGGGCTGAAATTCGATGAAAAAAATACCGCGAGTGAAAACCTCGCGTTAGAGCCGATTTAAAGGGAAGAGAAACCATTTCTGTCAGCAATGTACAGCAAAACCAGGGAAACCTACAAAAAGTGAGCAGTGTTATACATGTGCACAGAACAAAATAGCAAATAAAAATTGAAAATGACCACAACAAAATTCTACAAAAATATAATCCAGCTGGGCAACAGTGATAGTCATAGAAAACATCAAAAATCACTCCCAAAAAAGAAATATGAATTTTAGAAGGGCCTACGCTCCGTCCCCATACAAGGTGAATGATCCCACAGTGAAATTGTGCAGAGCAGAGTTTATGTCTCCTTTGGGCAGGTTTCCTATCTCCAGAGACTGCACTGTCTCTGTGGTGCAGTGAACACAGACAGTGTGTTCAGGAGCCAAAGATCACCAGTTCAAGTCCCAGCAGGGGCTCCTGCAAACCCAATCCCCATATTTTACCCACCACTAAACCATGATAGTAAAGACCAACCTTTTCTTGCAGATAACATAAGCATGGTCCAAACACCTCTATTTTACCCTACAGTGCACAGACACCAGAAACATGTGCATTACCGAGACCACAGTCCCCTCAATGCAGTCCTGGAGGGCCACATATCATTTAGCTGTGATGCTGTCAGCAATATAAGGCCATGTCAGCATGGTGGCAGAGGGGTACCGTTGGTGGAGGGGGCAGTGGCTGCTGCCCACAGCAGACGGTGGCCTAGCCCCCTTCACGTGGGTGCAGTGCCCTCCAACAGACAGGCCCTGTCTGACAAACAGCCATGGACTCCCCAGGGAATGCACTGTTTTTGTGCTAAGACGGTGGTGCAGCGGACACAGCCAGTGCCTTTAGGACCAGAAGGTCACAGGTTCAAATCCCAGCTGGGGCTCCTGCCAACCCAGTCCCCTTATTTTACCCATGAAGAAATCATGGTAGTAAAGACTGAACCATTATTGCTGAGACCATACACATGGGTCAAAAACCTCTATTTTACCCTACACAGCACAAACACCATAGAAATGTGCATTACCTATGGCAGAATCCCCCAAATGCAGTCCTGGAGGGCCAAACACCATTCAGTTTCCATGCTGCCTCTAATAAAGATGCCCTGTGCTGCATATCTATGCACCACCCCCATGGTATGCAGATGTATCCATGCATATTCATGAGGGACAGCATGAAAACCCAAACAGTGTTTGGCACACCAGGACTGGAGTTGGGAACCTCTGCCGTAAAGCAGCAGCCAACAGGGCCAGACACACCCACACCCACAGGCCCCATTGGCTAATGCCTCCTGGAGAGGCAGGACATTGGGCCCTGCGTGCATCTCCCAATACTAGCACTTGCATACCTTAGCAATGCCACCCTACACCTGGGTATACGGTACACACCTATCAAACGTTCCCTATGATTACTGGCAGATAGCAAGTCCTACGTTAAGCACAGTTTGCTCATTGAGCTCCGTCATAACAATCTTTCTGATGTCTGCGGTGTGTGCTTCAGGTCTGGTCTCTGACAGCGTTTACCACCCTGGGGAGTGACCCCCAACAGTATTGCGTAGCATATTTATCCATGCCTGTACTGTGCCCAGGACTGGTGTGGTGGGCAGGGCTGCTAAACTCCTCTATAGTAGCACAATGCTGGCATAGGTGTGGGAGTGTGTCTGTCTATACAGTGTGTGGTGGCTGCAAACACCTTCCACAGCCCACACTGCCAGCACTATTGCCAGTATTGGCCTGCCAATGTGCATAATGAGGAGCAAGGTACCATGGGTATAGGCCGGACAGGGTGACCTGGCCAGGATGCATCTGCACAGGGCATAGGGCACTGGCTGGGACATTGTAGTGCCCGGCCACCACCTACACAGACAGGGTGACCTCAGTATGTCCTGCTGGGGGATCACTCTCACCCTGACTGTGCAGTGACGACAGCATGGCTAGGCACCCCCATAGTGCTATATAGTATTTCTCTCATGTGATATTTATGGGTTTCCTTTTGGGGCCCAGTCACTGATTTATCTGCTTGTTGTGTATGCTGACATCCCAGTTCTGGGTGCACGCATTTCCACTGGGAACATGCACTATGGACTAGCTAGCAGACTGTTTGCAGCTGGTATGTGTCTTGATGGAGCGGCTTGCAGGGTGCAGCGGCTGAAGGCTTGCTGCAGGAGAATATCAGATAGTGGTGGGGTGCAGCTTAGCATATCCAGGCCTAAAGTCTGTCTGCTATTGTGTTATGGATGTGTAGAGAGCTGCATTGACTACCATGTAGGGTGTCTGTTCCCCAGCAGGACCGGGGTTGATGGTCCCCTCTACTGCCACCATTGCAGGGAGGTAGAATGTGGATCTGTTGATAGGAGACCCTGTTTGCCACCCTCAGCCCTGGAGGAGGGTGGTGGTGGTGGTACATAGCCCACCTAGGGGTCCATGGGGGCTACACCTGACTGAGACAGACAGAGATATCCAAGGTGTTTCTGCAGAAACTACCTATCTCACAGATTAACACTGCTTTGGACCTCCGGCATGGCCTCTTTCAGCCATGGAAGGTGCTGTGGACCTGGTGCTGGGCGCCTCACTGCACCCTCAGGGTGAGCACAGTACCTGCACAATGTGACGGTGTGTAGCTACTCTGTGCCAGTAAAACACACGGTCAGTACCCCCTACCAGGCCGAGGTGCTGTGGGGGTGCACATGGTCACTTCCCCCTACCAGGCCGAGGTGCTGTGGGGGTGCATTCCCCATCTTGTGTTTATCTGTGGACAGCTGATTTGCATGTGCAGTGCATCATGGGTACGGGTGGGCTAACCCTATCCTGGTGACCACAGCAGACTGTCTGTGTGGTGACGTGCACTCCCTCTGCAGCCAGCCAGGGGCTTGCTAGCAGCTATAGGGCTGTAGCACAATGGTTACTTCACTGCCTGTGGAGCCAGAGGTCATGGGTTCAAACCCACAGTGGGGTTATTAGATGGGGCTGCCATTATCTCTTTTTAATGTACATTATTGCTGCCAGCAAAAACACCCTCATCGTACTGTACCCATAAGGTGCCTCAGAGGGCGCTTTATAGGGCGCCCTATAGGTTACCTTATGGTTACCGTCCATATAAGGTGCACTATACGTGATCCTGTGGAGCAACGTATAGGGTGCCCTATAGGGGACATTTTAGGGTGCCGTGGCGGACAGTGCACTTTATAATGTGCCCTATGGAGTGCCTTATAGGGTGCCTTATGCGGCACCTTCAATTACGGCACGTGAGGACCTGTTTGCTGGCAGCAATTAATAAAATACAACTAAAGTGCTACAGGAAAAAATACGTACATTGCAAAGCTGATGCCACAGCCAGCCTTACATATTAGGCACACTGGGGAGCAAACTCATGACCCTTGTATCAGCAGTCAGTGCCTTACCCATTGTGCTACACTGCTGCTCCTCCTTGCATGTCAGCACACCTACTTATGCTGTGCATTCCTTAAACTGCACAGTGCTGCCATCAAAAACATTGCTGTGACCTTGCGGTAACTCATACAGCACCCTATAAAGCGCCCTATCAGCAACATTCTAGGGTGCCTTGGCGGACAGTGCACTTTAAAATGTGCCTTATGGGGCGCTTTATGTTAACATGCTTTGAGAGTGCGTTTGCTAGTAGTAGTAATTAAAATAAAAAATAAAATGCCTCCTAAAGCAAACTTACCCATAATAGGTAATGCCTCAGCCAGCCTTCTTCATTGGCTCTGCTCCTGTGCTTGTGCATCAGCGCGCCGCCTTATGCCGCCCAATATTAAAATGCCTCCTAAAGCAATAGCGCACCGCCTTATGCACATCAGCGCGCCGCCTTATGCTGCCCATTATTTAAATGCCTCCTAAAGTAATGCCTCAGCCAGCCGTCTTCATTGGGCACTGTGGGGGATTGAACCCCTGATCCCTGCACCATTGGTCAGTGTCTTAACCATTGTACTGTGGCTCTGCTCCTTTGCTTGCACATCAGCGCGCCGCTTATGCCTCCCGCGCAGCTTTCTCATGCGCTAATGTGCGGGGCGCACATTAGCGCATGAATAATCCCGGTTTTGCTTTTTTCAGCCAGACACGCCCACTCCTTATATGGCACCCGCACACTAGCGGGCCGCGCACATTACCGGGGTTTTAGTAAACATACCCCATAGAGCAGACCCGACGTCGGCCACGGCTGAATTAAGGCATCGATCCCTTCCGACATGGGTTCCCTCCGCCTGCTGAAGAAGCGAGTCGCTTTTGCCGACTGACACGTCGTCATCAAGTCCATTACCGGAACTGTCCACCGGCGAGTCACCTGATCGAACACGTCCGGATGCAATTCCCATTCTCCGGCATCCACCTGCACTCTGCTGAGAAAATCCGCTGTCACGTTTTCTCTTCCGGCAATGTGAGCCGCCGAAATGGCCTGTAAGCGCGTCTCTACCCAGGCAAACAGCATCTCGGCCTCCTCTTCCATGGCTGCACTCCCTGTGCCGCCCTGCCGGTTGATGTATGCCACCGTGGCCGCATTGTCCGACAACACTCGTACCGCTCGGCTGGAAACTAGACTCTCGAACCACTGAAGAGCCCGCAACACGGCTCTCAGTTCCAAACGGTTGATCGACCAGGAGCTTTCCCCTACCGACCACCGCCCCTGAGCGAATTGTACTCCGCAATGCGCCCCCCCCCAGCCTGTGAGACTTGATTCCGTAAACAGAGGGAGCCACTCCGGCTGCTCCAGCGGCACTCCCGTTTGCAAGGTCGCAGGGCACAACCACCACCGCAGAGCCTGCCGAATGCTCAGCGGGCAGGGAAGACGCTTGCTCAGCGACTCGGACTGATTGGACCAACGACGAAGTAAGGCTCGTTGTAATGGTCTCATGTGAAACCGAGCCCAAGGGACAACCTTCAGAGATGCCGCCATGGTCCCCAACACCTGAAGATAATTCCATGCCGTTGGCGCCGACAGCTTCCTGAGTTTTGCACCAACCTTTGAAGAACTTGTGCTCTGTGTACCGGGAGAAAGACTGACCCTAACCGGGTATCGAACCGCACTCCCAGATACTCGAGAACTAGAGTCAGAGTCAAATGGCTTTTGAGCGGGTTGACCACCCAACCCAAGCTCTGCAGAAACTCTACCACCCTGCGCGTGACCTGTCTGCTCTCTTCTAGGGACTTGGCCCTTATCAGCCAATCGTCAAGATAGGGATGCACTAGAATACCTTGCTTCCGCAAAGCCGCTGCCGCGACGACCATTATCTTTGTGAAGACGCGTGGAGCCGTCGCCAAGCCGAAAGGCAGCGCTTGAAATTGAAAATGACCCCAAGGCAGGGCAAACCGAAGAAACATCTGATGCGATGCTCTGATGGGCACATGGAGATAGGCCTCGGAGAGATCGAGAGAGGAGAGATACTCCCCTTGACGAACCGCGACAATGACAGACCGGAGAGTTTCCATTCGAAAATGAGGAACCCGGAGACAGCGATTCACCCCTTTGAGGTCCAGGATAGGACAAACCGAACCGTCCTTCTTTGGCACCACGAAATAAATGGAGTAGCATCCCAGTCCGTACTCCTCGGGAGGTACTGGAACGACGGCTCCTAGCTGAAGGAGACGATCTAAGATTTGCCGAATCTGTAAGGCCTTTCGAGGACCTCTGCAGGGGGACTGAACGAACGAGTCCCTCACCGGAACCACCAGATCCAATGCATAGCCGTCACGAATTATCTCCAAGACCCACTGGTCCGATGTAATTTGGGTCCAGGCGGAAAGAAACCCTCTCAGACGTCCTCCGATAGATGGACCATCCGCCGGGACCCGCTGCCCTTAATTGGGGCTTTCGAGCGGCACCAGGAGCAGGCGCTGCGAAACCTCTGCTTGCCCCTCGGAACCCTTGGGAATGGGAGAGAAACCGGCCCCGCAGGGAACCCGCAAAACGGGGAGAACGAAATCTGCGTAAGTCTCTAACCTGTCCCCGAAAGGACTGGGAAGTTTTTCCCTGTTTGGGTTTATCCTCCGGGAGTCTACCACCCTTGGACTCTCCCAAATCCTTGACCAGCTTATCAAGGTCCTCACCAAACAATAACTTCCCTTTGAACGGAAGCTTGCCAGGACGAGACTTAGAGGACCCGTCGGCCGCCCAGTACTTCAGCCACAGGGCCCTGCGCACCGCTACTAGGGGCGCCATACTATTCGATAAGGCTCTGATTAGATCATAGTGCACATCTGCTAAATACGCCGATCCGGACTCCAAACGCTGGAGTTCCCGCATCTCGTCCTGCCCCAAAGATGCCGACTGACTGAGACGCTGGACCCAACGAAGGCAGGCCCTAGCTACCCAAGCACCACATATGGAGGCCTGCAAGGAAATCGCATCCGCCTCAAAGGACTGCTTCAACAGACTATCCATTTTCCTATCCTGTGCCTCCTTCAAGGCCGCACTGCCTTCCACAGGAATAGTGGTCTTTTTTGTGACAGCCGACACCGCGGCATCAATCTTTGGGACACGAAACCGGTCTTTGTCCTTGTCCGCCAAGGGATAAAGCTTATTCATAGTTCTTATCCCCTTCAGGCCTGCCTCGGGGTGATCCCACTCATTCTGGATCATCTGATCTATAACCTTATGAATAGGGAACACGACCTGCGTCTTGCGCACCGCCTGAATAATAGGATCTGCCGAATCCTCTTCGGTAGCAGCCTGCTCGGACGTAAGACGAAGGGTCTGCAGGGCCTCCACAATGAGGGCTGAGAGCTCTTCCCGCCGAAACACCCTAATGATCCTCGCCTGATCCTCAGGCTCAGCAATTTCACCTTCTTCTAAATCCTCAACTTCGTCCGCCAAGTCAAACTCCTGACCCTCGTCCTCCAGCAACTCCACGTTGGAAGGAGAAGGCTCCGGCGGACGTGGCCGCTTGTGTGCTCTGGCCACCAGCTTTTCAGGACCCGCCAGTCCCGAATGCATACTGACCGAGGAGGGAGGGGCCAACGCCGGTACAACACCCTGTCGCTTACGGCAGAACGCCTGATGCATATGTAAAACAAATTCTGGGGAAAAATCCTCCATGAACCCCGAAACCCCGGATACTCCAGATGTCCCCTCGACAGGCGGGACGGAAGGCCCAGGAGTCCAAGCCTCTCCTCAGGCTCCACCAACACTTCAGGCAGGGCTGAGCCTGCAGCATCCTCCATTTGCTGCTCCAGACTGAGGGACACCGAAGCACAGCACCCACAAACACCTGTTTCTGGGGTCGTGCTCCTGCGTGTGCCACAAATCACACACTGAGACCTCGCTGGCATGAAAGGACAAGCCCAGCGGTCCCTCAAGGAGGAGAAGGGATCAGCGCTCTCCTTTGCACAGCTGAGAGACGCACCTACAACCCCACTGCAGACATAAAGAAGATGTTAAAAATATTAACACCTTTTCTCTTTACTATAGTGATTGTTTTTCCTTTAGTATTATGGTTTTTTTTTTAAACAAACAAATAGCCCCCCGAGAGAGCTAACCTAGAAAAGAAAAAACTTCTGGAGCCCCCAGTCCCCGCGGACCTAGAACCCAGAAGAAAACCACCACAGGAAAATCAAAGAAAAGAAATTAAAGAAAATAAAGTAACCTCGCTAGAAACTAAGAGGCAAAAGCACTGACAGGTTCTGCACGTGAAACAGAACTGCCGCTACTGAAACCGCGGCTAGAAAATGGCCGCGGTTTCACTCCCCAATTTGGCACGGTTTTGCAAAGGCGCCTGAAGCGCCGTCAAAGATAGGCACTGCGAGACCCCGGCCTCCCTCGCTCTCCCCGGCCCGTACCTGAAGGGATGGCTCTTCTGCCAGCGTTCCGAAGCCCGATCACTGAAAAAAGGGCCGGAACGCCGATGAAAATGCTGCCGCCGGAGGAAACTGGCCCCGGAGTCAACGCTGAAGCTCAGCAATACAGCGGACTGCCGGGGGAACAAGAAAGGAGCTCTACCCCGTCCAATCAAGGGGTAAGAGATCCTGCGGCAAATAAACAGCCAGGGGAGAAGGGAGACCAAGCAAGGCAGAGTAGGCTATGGGTCCTAACCCCTACTGCCCAGTGACACCGGGTTTTTTTTTGTTTTTTTTTAAAGAGACAGCATCCGCTATTCTAAGGCAATCAGATATAAAGAATAAAATGGAAAGTAAAGAGCCCGCTCCTTATTAGTTTTTCCAGTGAGCCCAACCTAGGCTCACAAGGTCCTTCTGCTGCGTGGAGACTGGACACACTGGGGGCTGATGGACGTTCCAGCTAGCTACATCCAGTGAGAGGAAGTTTCTGATTGGTCCAGTCTCCAAGCTGCAGGAGGAGGTGCACTACCCAGGAGTAGAGGACTAAACTGGAGGAACGAAAAGGAAAGGACAGCAACCTTGAGCCGGAAGGACTGGGGTTTCTAGTCCCACAGGTGCTCCTTGTGGTCTTGGGCAAGCCACTTAACCCTCCATTGCCCATGGTCCCTGTAAGTATTAATGTATGTGTCTCATATCCCCTGGTGTTAAATGTATCCCCCAATTGTATTGTGACCACTGTTCCCTCTAAGCTGTGCGCGTGTGCGCGCGCACACACCTCGCCGAGCGAGCGCACATACCTTACAACAGAGCGCACAAAAATTACAGTTCTGATTCTGATAGAAAACAACCCCGACATCTTAAAATTTAAAAGTTGTGTATTTATGGTTTTCACAAGTTCTACAATATTTTCTAGTGCAATCAATGTGGTGTACATACTATATTCTGACGTGTAGTCAAATTTTAAAGTATATAACGCCGAGTGTCGTTATGTGGCGCACAAAAATTTAACCATCCTTCAAAAGCTGCACAGCTGATATTTTATGTGCACACAGCCTACAGAAAATTAGAGGGAACATTGGTTGTGACCACTGTTCCCTCTAAGCTACACACACACCTTGCTGAGCAAGCGCACATACTTTACAACAGAGCACACAAAAATTACGGTTCTGATAGAAAACAACACAGACATCTTAAAATTTAAAAGTTGTTGTGTATTTACGGTTTTCACAAGTTCAATATTTTCTAGTGCAATCAATGTGGTGTACATACTGTATTCTGACATGTAATCAAATTTTAAAATATATAACTCCGAGAGTCGTTATGTGGCACACAAAAATTTAACCTTCCTTCAAAAGCTGCACAGCTGATATTTTATGCACACACAGCCTACAGAAAATTAGAGGGAACATAGTTTTGTATACCACCTTATCTTTCAATCAAAGTGGTCACAACCAGTCTAAATAAATAAATAAAATAAATACATATCTGAATGCAATCTATTTTGTGTCAGCCATATTTTAAGTGAGCTTTGTACAAGTAAGTCAGCTCCACAAAACAGCACACATTCTTATTTCCAAGAATATTTTTCTTTTGCTGCATTGAGCATATTGACTACTGTCGAGGTACTCGCAATATTTTCTTACATCTGAAGAAGAGATCTATGGTGGCAACATTTTATGTGTTGTGCTATGATATTTTTGGATCATCCCTAGTATTTCTCAAGCTGATCTTGATGTATCCCCCCCTAGTCAATCTGGCTTTTAGGATATTCACAATGAATATGCATGAAACAGATCTGCATGCAATGGAGGCAGTGCACACAAATCTATCTCATGCATAGTCATTGTGAGTATCCTGAAAACCAGACTGACTAGGGGATACACTAGGACCGGCTTGAGAAACACCGTGGATCTACCATCTTCCACTATAACTCAATGATTCTCAACTCAGTCCTTGAGTACTCCCTAGCCAGTCTGGTTTTCTGAATATCAACCATGAATATGCATTAGATAGATCTGAAGCTGTCTTTTCTGTGTAAATCTCATGTATATTCATGATGGATATCCTGAAAATCTGGCTGACTAGGATATACAAGGACCAGATTGAAAGAACTAATTTTCTCCAGGACTAAATACAGCTACTAGGGTTTGCCTACAATATTATATATATGTGAACAGAATTATAGGAAATATCTTTATAGTAATTCACCATTCATCATAAATAATGGGTAAATTCATTTGCTATTATTTTTTCTCTTGACACATTGAAATTTCCAAACGTAGATAAAACACCTAAGCGGAGCTAACGCTTTCTTGAAAGACAATGGATTGTGTGTCATTTTATAGCAGATGTCAGTGTTTGAGAGGCAACATGATGCTCACAGTGAGAAGCATCAAGCTCCAATCAAAGGAAACTCTTAAGAACTGCAGAGCCTGAAAAAGAGAAGGCCAAGTCCATCAAGACAGTGCTCAGCATATGTTGTACTGACCTGCAAACATTAATACTCCAGTGCAAGCTGTCATAGATTTTGGGCAGGCACAGGGAAGCAGGCAGCGAAAAGGGGCCAGTACTCAGTATAGTATGAAACAGGATTTTAATATGCAGGGCTTTTATCATGTTATAGCCTAAGACAGAGTGAAAAGTATCTCCTCAGATAAAGATCAGTGACAGTAGGAACTGAACAGAAAGCAACCAACAGGGAGGAGTGTCTCAGTGGTTGGGACAGGTTACCTCAGGCCGGAGGGCCAGGGGTTCAATTCCCGCATAGGGACAAGCAACCTCAGGCCAGAGGGACTGGGATCTCTAGTCCCATGGCCACTCCTTGTGGCCTTGGGCAAGCCACTTAACCCTCTATTGCCTCAGGTACACTTAGACTGTGAGCCCTTCAGGGACAAGGGAATAAAAAGTACCTGTTAGTATACATGTAAACCGCACTGATTCTAAAGAGCGCGGTATAAAAAAAGAAACAAAATAAAGAAATAATTGAATCCCTAAAACAGTGTTGCCATTTTGCTGGTCTTCCAATAGATTGCAGTCTCTAATACAGTATGCTTAGCAAAGAATACTCATAGGAGTATTTCAACATTTTTTAAGTCCAGTCCTACCACCATCACTTTCAAATATACCATCTTAGAATCCACTCCCATCCCACAAAGTGAGTGATGACCTTAGTATTTTAAGTACTGCAATACAGTTGTGGTGAGGAATGCCCTCCAGAAGAGATGGAGATAGGGGAAAATCCTGGTAGAAGTAATGAAACAGCACTAGCACACAGGATTTCCAATGCAGAGTTGAAAAAAAACAGCTCTCTGCTGAGCACAGGACACGCCCCAGCTCAGGGGAGGAGACAGGCTTCTGCACTGATTGGGCACGCTCAGGGCGTGCCAGGAAATGAAGCCCTTTTAAATCCCCAAGCAGAGAGGGAAGAGGAGAGGAGGAAAGGGAAAAGGAAGGAGGAAAACGCTAGAACCCTGGAGCAAGGCAGAACCTTGGAGCCAAGCACACTCTAAGAAGGAACCTTACTACAAGGTAGAGCCTGGGCATGGGAAGGCTAGCAAATTCAGCACATAGAAAGAAGGTATCTGGTCTGGTAGCAAACAAGGCTACAGAAGCAAGGAAGTGAAGCAGGAAGAAAGCTTTTCAAAGAGAAATTCACAGAGCAGAGGAAATAGCAGTAAGGCTGTGGAGTTTTTGAACCAGAGAGACTTCTGGAGGAAAGGTGCCAGTTCTTATTCAAACCCTGCTAAAGGTAAAGCTGACTTTTCTACTTTTAATGCTTTACTAGAGAAACCTTTTATTTGTGCTAACCTTCACAAGGTAAACCCAGCTGCAGAAGCTGATAGCCAGTGGGAGAAGGGCGTTATCCTTACCAAAGACTTTCACACGGATAAAGAGCAGCTACAGGCTGAATTGCTTTTAAAACAGTTTCAAGAGTTTCTGGAACTGAGGTCAGGGAAGCTTAGCAGGCCTGACAGAGACAGCAATAGCCTTAGCTCTGATGAATGCATGCACGTGGATAACTACCTGCCTGCCTTAGAAGGAGACCCTTCTCCAATGGATTGCTCAATCTGCCTCAAAGAGGACAGCAATGTAAGAAACCCTTGAACACTGTATGAAAAGAATACAGGGAGTTTGCTGTACTTGCTGACAAGCTAAAAGGTTTACAAATTGTTTTCATTTGTTGTTTTGAGAAGCCACGCTGTGGAAGGAACAGCTGTTTGTTTGGTGCTGCAATAATTCTGAAAGACCACATGAGGCACTGCTGAGTTAAAGCTGCTGTGATTGTGAAGAAAGGATTAAAGTTTTGCAGGAAACAAAATCTGCTGTAGAATCTATATGGATTGAAAGTCCATATAAAAGGGGGAAGGCGATGGCAGTGGGGGTGTACTATCGAGCACCAGGCCAGAATGACCAAATGGATGATGAAATGCTCAAAGAAATCAAGGAAGCTAACAAAAGTTACAGCGCAGTAATAATAATGGGTGATTTCAATTACCCCAGTATCGACTGGGTCAGTGTCACGTCAGGACATGCTAGGGAGATAAAGTTCCTAGATGAAATAAATGACTGCTTCTTGGAACAGCTGGTTCATGAACCGACCAGAGGGGAAGCCATATTAGACCTAGTCCTTAGTGGAACACCAGATCTAGTGCAAGAGATAAGGGTGTTGGGGCCACTCGGCAGTAGTGATCATAGCATGATCGCCTTTGATTTAATTAGTGGAGGAGGGATAGTAAGGAAATCCACAGTACTACCTTTTAACTTTCGAAAGGGAGACTATGATAAAATGAGGAAAACAGTTAAGAAAAAACTAAAAGGAGCAGTTGCAAAGGTTAAAGACGTACATCAGGCTTGGCTGTTGTTGAAAAATACTATCTTGGAAGGCCAGACCAGCTGTATTCCACGCTTTAAGAAAAGTGGAATGAAGTCCAAAAAACTGCCAGCATGGTTTAAAGGTGAGGTCAGAGAGGTTGTTGCCAAAAAAGCATCTTTCAGGAAATGGAAAACAGGGCCAAATGTCGAAACCTGGAAACAGCACAAGCACTGGCAAGTCAAATGCAAGGTATTGATAAGGCAGGCAAAGGGAGAATTTGAGAAGAAGCTTGCTGCGGAAGCAAAAACGCGAAGTAAAGACCTTTTCAAGTACATTCATAGCAAAAAACCTGTGAGAGAGTCAATTGGTCCATTAGATGATAAAGGGGTTAAAGGAGCACTAAGGCGACAAGGCGATAGCGGAGAGACTGAATGAATTCTTTGCTTCGGTCTTTACTGAGGAAGATGTAGGGATGTTACCCATGACTGAAGAGGTATTTAAAGGTGCGGAAGAATTGAAGGAAATATCGATACATCGGGAAGATGTATTACAACTATTAGATAAACTGAAGAGTAGCAAATCACCTGGGCCGGATGGTATACATCCAAGGGTGTTGAAAGAACTGAAATACGAGATTGCAGACCTGCTATTAGTAATCTGTGAACTATCATTAACATCATCTCTAATACCTGAAGATTGGAGGATCGCTATTGTAGCACCAGTTTTTAAAAAGGGTTCCAGGGGTGATCCGGGAAACTACAGACCGGTGAGCCTGACATCAGTACCAGGAAAAATGGTAGAAACCATCATAAAGAATAAAATTACTCAGCATGTAGATAGTCATGACCTAATGGGAGACAGCCAACATGGCTTTAGACAAGGAAGATCTTGTCTTACTAATCTGTTGTTTTTTTGAAGGAGTGAATAATCAGGTGGACAAAGGTGAGTCGGTTGATATAGTGTATCTGGACTTTCAGAAAGTCTTTGACAAGGTCCCTCACGAGAGACTTTTGGCAAAACTAAAGAGTCATGGGATAGGAGGCAGTGTACTATTGTGGATCAGGAAATGGTTAAAAGATAGAAAGCAGAGGGTAAGGCTAAATGGCCAATTTTCCCTATGGAGAAAGGTGAATAGTGGTGTACCCCAAGGATCTGTGCTGGGTCCGCTGCTTTTTGACATATTCATAAATGACCTGGAAAGTGGAATAACGAGTGAGGTTATGAAATTTGCAGATGACACAAAACTATTTAAAGTTGTTAAAACCCAAGAGGATTGTGGAAAATTGCAAGAGGATCTTGATAAATTGGAAGACTGGGCATCAAAATGGCAGATGAAATTTAATGTGGACAAGTGCAAGGTTGTGCACCTAGGGAAGAACAACCCAAACTATGGTTACACGATGCAAGGTTCCACATTAGGAACTACCACCCAGGAAAAAGATTTAGGCGTCATTGTGGATACCATGTTAAAACCCTCGGCCCAGTGTGCAGCAGCGGCCAAGAGAGCAAATAGAATGCTAGGTATGATAAGGAAAGGAATGGAAAATAAAACAAAAGATATTATAATGCCTCTATATCGTTCCATGGTGAGACCGCACCTTGAATATTGTGTGCAATTCTGGTCGCCGTATCTTAAAAAGGATATAGCGATTTTAGAAAAGGTTCAGAGAAGAGCCACCAAAATGGTAAAGAGGATGGAAGGATACTCCTATGAAGAAAGGCTAAAAAGGTTAGGGCTCTTTAACCTGGAAAAGAGACGACTGAGGGGAGATATGATAGAAGCCTATAAATTAATGAACGGAGTGGAACGGGTAAACGTAGATCGATTGTTTACCTTATCAGAATATAGAAAGACTAGGGGACATGCAATGAAGCTACAGGGTAAACTATTTAAGACTAATAAAAGAAAATATTTTTTCACTCAATGTGTAATCAAACTCTGGAATTTGTTACCGGAGGATGTAGTAAAGGCTGTTAGTGTAGCTGGGTTTAAAAAAGGTTTGGAGAAGTTCCTGAAGGAAAGGTCCATAAACCATTATTAAGAAGGGACCCAGGATATCAATGCTTGAACCAATACAAGCACTGTGGAACCTGTGTCCCTTGGGGAAACTGCTAGGTACATATGACCTAAATTGGCCACTGTTGGAAACAGAATACTGGGCTTGATGGACCTTGGTCTGACCCAGTATGGCATATCTTATGTTCTTATGTACCGCCCCTCCTTTGTTTAGGATTGGAACAACCACTCCATGCAGGTTATAATAGAGTGGGAATATGGGAGGCTTTCAAAACATGTCCTTATGACTCCACAACCAAGTTTTCAGGATCTCTACAATGAATATGCAAGTGGTAAATCTGGAGTCACCATTGTGTGCAAATTTATCTCACCCATGTTCATTGTGGATATCCTGAAAAACCCAGCTGGCAGTGGGGTTTATGTTTATTACATTTGATAAAAACCGCCTTTCTATAACAAGCAAAGCGGTGTACAATTAAAACCAAGTTAAAAGAAGGCCAAAGCCAGCAAAATGGAAAAAGGAATATACAATTTCTTGATAGGAAAGCAGTAGAGACAGGAGAGACAAGGCCAAACATAAGTAGGGAGAGAACAAAAAGGTAAGTAGAGGGTGGGGGGGGGTGGAGTTTACACGAAAGGGGAGGGGACATCAAAAGCCAGAGAAAAAAGGTGAGTCTTCAGATTTTGTTTGAATGTGGTGTGATGAAGTTCCAGACGAAGGAAAGAGGGGAGGGAATTCCAAAGAGCAGGGCCGGCAAAAAAGAAGGCAGAGGAACCAGTGGATTGTAAGTGAGCACGGGAATGGGAGGGAAGGGTGAGGTGGTTGAGGTGGAAGGAACGAGGAGTGTACCTGGGAGAGTGAAAAGAAAGGAGGTCTGTTAAGTATTGAGGGGTGCCAGTGTAGAGAGCTTTGTGAACCAAAAGAAGAAGGCAAAAGCAACATTGAGAGAGTAAAAGAATTAGGCTGCTTTTGTGCCATATCATTTAACAGAGTGAGTATAACTCAATTCATTCTACTCTAGGAGGCACCGATTCCACTGCTGGAGCCAAAGTGAGAGCAACAGCTTGAAATTATTTGCTCATTTGGAAATAAGGATCAAACAAACAAGTTGTAGGTGATTTCTTTTCATTGAACTCTCTTAATAAATCTGTGATAAGTTTTCTAAAGTTATCTACTCTTCATTGGTCAAATGAAGAGAGGATAATTCTCAAAAGCTTAGCACAGATATATTAAGGTAGCTCAATAAAAAGGCTTCATCTCTATCTTTTTTGTTGACCCTTATTTCCACATTTTTAAGTGGACTAACACAGCAACCGCAATTCTCTGTTTATTGCTCAGAAAGTCAGGACACTGAGAAAAAATATTGCATACTTTGGTATGTAATGATACATTTAAAGAGAAGAACGACTTTCATGCTACCCCACCACACTGCAGGGAATATAAACTGTGGCATCCAGGTTACTACTTTTTAAGGGAATATGACAGCAATGGCGTAGTCAAAAACTATTTTTTTCTGAAACCTGAAGTAAACTTGGGCGAGCACAAGGTAATATACATGATGACTTTGCCTTCAGTTCTCATCTCATTGACCCAACTCAAAAGTGTGTGTGAGGGGAGCATGGCCCATGCAAGCTTAAAATGACTACAACACTATAATATCTAGCAAGCTTCAAAAAAGTACAAGGTGATAACATTTCTCATAGCAATAGGATCACAAGAACAATGGATCATGATGCGCAAATTAGTTTGACAAACTTAAGAACTGAAGTGATACAAATCTACGTTGAAAGTTCAAGAGGATTCAACCAGTTCATCCCACAAATTAGTGAATCCGTTTCAACTTAGGCTGAATGTTTTTCCCTAGTTTTGCTGGAGAAATTTGAGAAAATTCAAAAATTCCATCAAATTCAAACTCAATTAAATGCCATCCAGTATTGGCCTGAGCTTTCCTATCACTGCTCAATGGAAGCACCTAATGGCAGAATTTAGATTCCATGATTTCAGAGGTCTGGAAAGACAGTGGCAATGACTGAAAATAAAATAAGGGAAAACCACCCGAGTAGCTGTAAAATGAAGACTCGGATTGCCAGTGCAAAGAGAGGCAAAAACTGCCAAGTTAAAAGAAAATAAAGTAATAGTGGACAAAAGAGAGGGAAATATTGCTGTGGTATCACATTCCCCTTTCCACTAAAAACACCCGGTGAAAACATAAAAAAAATTGACAGTAGGGAAAGGATAGCCACAGTTAATAGAACATTTTACTATAATATATAGTGGGGGGTTTTGTTGAAGTATTTTAAATCTTAAAGTAATATGTATTATAGCACAAATTTTCAGGCCATCAAAGTAATGGCCTAAAACTAAGCCATTCCCCTAAGTTAGGATTGAGGGCACTTTAGCCCATAGGTCAGATGTGTCTCATGATTCAGTTACATCTGGCTCACCACCAAAACCCTGAAACAACTGTTCTCAACGGAAGCTCTTGTTCTACTAAAGATTGCCAAATGCTGATTTCTGAGTTAGGAGTCACCATCCATAAAAAGATCTCAGGGTCATGGTGAATAACAAATTGAAAAATTCAGCACAGTGTGCCACGGCTGCCAAAAAGGCAAATAAAATGTTAGGGGTTATTTGAAAAAGGAAAGGAGAATACAACTGAGAATATCATTTTGCCTTTGTATAAATCCATTGTACAACTGCACATTGAGTATTGTGTGCACTTTTGGTCACCCTTACAAAAGACAGAGAGATAGAAAAAGTTCAGAGAAGGGCATCAAAAATATAAAGAATATGGAACACTGCTCCTATGAAAAAAGGCTAAACAGGTTAGTTCTCTTCAGACTGGAAAAAGAGACAACTGAGAAAGAATACAATATATTTATAAAATCATGAATGGGCTGGAATGGTTAAACAGGGAGATCGTTTAACCTCTCAAACAGCAGTAAAACAAGAAGACAGCCCATGAAACTAACAACCAGCAGATTGAAAACTGTAGTATTTTTTTTTTCACACAGCACATAATTAAGCCACGGTGATCTGTTGCCAGAGGATGTGGTCAAGGTGATTAGCACACCAGGGTTCAAATGGTTTGGACAAGTACCTGGAGTAAAGGTATCATATGCAATTATTAGCCAGGTAGATTTGGGATAGCCATCACTTATTTTTTCAAATGCACCAGGAAAAACTGACCTACCTTTCGGAATATTTTAGTGACCTGGACTGGCCACTATCCGGGTCAGAGATCAGATGACAGGATAGATGGACTTAACTTATGTTATGATGATAACACACTGAGCAGTGTCAGTTTTTTCATTTGCTGAACACTAGAGGGAGCTCCAGATCATGTAGCAGAGCTCTGGAGGAAGTGAGCTCACAGAAATAAGAGCAGGCTGGGAATTGTAGTAGCCAAAAAGCAAGGAGGTTCAGACTCAGAGCACAGGTTGAGGCAAATAAGCACTTGGGGCCAGTTAATTGGGCTACCAGTGAAAAGATGAAAACGTAAGACTATTTGCTGAGAATCAGAAGAGAGGAGAGGAGCACAGTCTAAGGGAGCACCAGCCAGCTAGATGTACAGTTTAGGAGGGAAACACATAGGAAGGAAATGCTTGAGGCTTATTGGTCAGAATCTTAAATAAGATAGGAACTGAAATATTATTCCTGGTTTAGGTTTATGGAATGCAGAAACTGCCACTGTTTGGGGAAGGGATACATTTATCCCTTCTCCAAACAGTGGCATTATCATTAGACTAGACGCCCCTTGCCCCTGTCCAATCGGGGACCCTCTCTGGGCCTAGCTCCCTGTTCCCCCTTCTCAGGCTATTCTAACAAAGGCATAGTCTTAGATATTGATACATTTCTACTTCAAGGACATTTCTAGCTCAGAGAATGCAAGACCAGTTCTATCATCAGCATAAAGGAATTATACAAACTTTTCAAAAGCAGTTTAAGGCAGTTTCTCAGACTCTGGTTCTTCTCAGCACAACTCCCAGGTGGGGGCTAGGATCTAGGCCTAGTTTACAGGCCATAGCCTACCACATTCCCCCCTTTGATTATTCTTACCCCTAGCAAAAGAGGGTGAGAATGAAATCACATAACGTTTCTTTAAACTGATGCTTCTTCACAGGGTATAGCTTGGTACTTCCACATGGCCAGTACCCTAGCTGCTGTTTTTTGCTCAACTGTACTGTCAATGACTGAAGTTACCATACGGAACCAAAGGGGCAGGAGACATGGAAGGAGTAAGCACACAGCTATCATGAGTAGACCTGCAAACATAATAGTCTTCAATCCCCCTAGCCTTGAAAATAGGTTCCCAAACCATCCATTCAGCTCCAGTCCATTCCAAATCTGAACTGGTACATGTGCTTGTCTACGCATATGGTCAGCTATTTCTTCAACAACCTGACCCTGATCATCAATCTGCAAGCAGCAGTTGGTAAGATTAAACTTTCCACATACCCCTCCTTCAGATGCTAATCAAGTGCTAATCGGTTCTGGTAAATAGCAGTGCGCATCTGAGTACTTTGTTTTGCCAAGAGGGTTAGTGCCTTACTTGTCTCATTAGTTATAATTTCTACAATAGCTTGCAAGCATATAATACGATTCAACATATAAACAGGAGTGCGGTATCCCCAGGTCCCATCCTGTGCCCAAGTGGCTGGTCCATAATATGTGATAATTCTCTCAGGTGGCCATTCATCACCTTCCCACTTATCCCATTGACCTAATTTTCAAAGTATTCCGCTTTTGTCGACCATTGTATATGGGGAATCCTACCTGTTCCCCTTGGGAAATGGGAATAAGGAAGAAAGAGGGTCGTATCGTACCCAGGACACACGCCCCTCCCCAATTGTTTAGGGAGTTGGGCATACGCTCGGGTTCCACAAATCCAATAGAGCCCTGGAGGGGCCTCCCAGGTATTGGGTGAGGCGAGATTGGTCCATATCTTAGCAAGATTGGAGATGATGGTTAAAGGGTTGGAGGGTTCAGTAACATTCACACCTGACCACCAGGATGTTTTTTAGTTGTAGTATTGTAAAACCGTCGGCTGAGACAGACCAGCTGTCCTACCTGTATGGTGAACTGTGGTCCTGTTCGGACAAGACAGAGACGGCCAACAATGGTGTTGGCCAATACCCATTCACTAGTGGTCTTATTCAGAGCAGTCTGGTTATATGGGACAGAGTAGTTTAATTCCCTTGCCTCCCAGGGCCATCGGTCTCCCATCTTAGTTCCCCCACAGAAGAAACAATTAGAGATGTGGAGACTGGAAGCTACAGCTAATTCAATAAATAAATTCTGCATGGTCTGAGGAATCTCTATCTCTGTCTGCATGGTTTCATAGAAGGTATGGTGTATTTGAAAAGGTGAAGAAATGCGGGTCTTGGTGTTAAGCTGTATATACACATAGGTTCCAGGGTCCACTCCACTTCCTGCTATTCGTAAGCCAAATCGGAACCCTTGTTTCCACTGGCTAGGGTCGAACACAAGGAGCCTTAAGGGTTTACAAGTACCTTTCTGACACTTACGGGGTTCCAGCAATGGTAGTCTTTCTAACTTGGCTCTGCGATTATCTTTCTCTCGCCCCTGAGGCCCTTCAGACCAGGTGGCATAGTATACACACTCCCATTTGGGACAGAAGTATGCGCCTGCAGGGGCCTTAGTATAAATAGACGGGGAGTTTACCCTGGTGCATATTCCCCAATTGTATGCTCCTTCGGGACACATATTTATCATCGTGGTAATAACTTTGATCTTGGCCAACAGATCCACAGCTATAATAGCCATTTCGGTTAATGGCATCACAAGCATCAAAGTAAAGAGGGGCAGGTTTCGTGGGATCTGAGAGCTGTCGGGTAGCATTTAGGAGGGCCCCATCCTCGTTGTTCCATCGTAACTCTAGGACATGATAGGAGGGGTTCTGCCGGGGATTAAAGCAGGTCCTAATCTTCCCTTTTGTACAGATACTTAATTCTGTACCATTATACACACATTTTCTAACTACACCAGTACAAGTGTAGTAGGAATGAAAGAGTAAAGTCTGAGTAAAGCCGCACAGGGAGGTATAGCAAGTGCCACTCTAAGGGGTCCCAGGGTTACCGCTAAAATAATGCAAAAGCAGAAGCACATCATGGTTACAGTAGTTAAATGAACTCGTTTGAATGTTGCGGCGTCTTCACTTAAATTCTCTTATTTCCACAGCTTCCACCGTACGTAGACCTGTCAGCTTCCGGTTGGTGACAGGAGTAGGGTTGTAGATTCCACAAGCTTCTGCCGTACGTAGACCTGCCAGCTTCCGGTTGGTGGCAGGAGTAGGGCTGTTGACTCTTTACAGCAGTGGTTGTCGCCGCAGCATGAGTTGCAATGGCGATTCTGGGTTGTTTGTTGAAGTCCAGTGACGAAGTTCAGTGGATGCTGCTGGCTTTACTCGACTGTGGTGAATCCAAGGTTCTAACTCTGCAACCTTAACTGCTGTAGGGGTTGATAGTATGACGACATACGGTCCTTTCCAATGAGGTGCCAACAGTGTCTTCCTCCACTCTTTGACCCACACCGAGGCTCTGGGCTTAAAGGGATGCAGTAGTTCAGTCAGATTAATGGGCAACTGGTCTTGTACCCATGCATGAAGACTCTGCAAAACAGAACCTAGAGCCAATAGTTCTTGCCTAGTGATTTCAGACCCAATCTGACTCATATCTCCTTTTATCCCTTGGACTATGGGCGGAGGGCGCCCATACAGGATCTCAAAAGGGGAAACTCCCAATGACTTGGTCGGGGCTGAACATATCCTGAGGAGGGCTATAGGAAGAACCTGTGGCCACTTCAGGTGAGCTTCCTGACAAAGATTAGACAGCTGGGACTTTAGGGTGCGATTCATATGTTCTACCTTCCCTGAGCTTTGGGGTCTGTAAGCTGTATGTAATTTCCACTGCACTTGCAGAGCTTGGGCTAACTGCTGAGTCACCTGAGATACAAATGAGGGCCCATATGAGGGAGGAGTGGCTCAGTGGTTGGGACAGGTTACCTCAGGCAGGAGGGCCAGGGGTTCAATTCCCGCATGGGGACAAGTAACCTCAGGCCGGAGGGACTGAGGTCTCTAGTCCCATGGTTGCTCCTTGTGGCCTTGGGCAAGCCACTTAACCCTCCATTGCCTCAGGTACACTTAGACTGTGAGCCCTTCGGGGACAAGGGAATAAAAAAGTACCTGTTAGTATATACCTGTAAACCGCTCTGATGCATAAGTAAAGGGCAGTATATCAAATGCCTAAACCATAAACCCATTATCTGACCCTATAGCTAATGGTATTCCAAACCGGGGGATGATTTCATGGAGCAGAACTTTGGTGACTTTCCTGGCTTTCTCAGTTCTGGTGGGGAAGGCTTGTCCACATTAAATTTCATCTGCTATTTTGATGTCCAGTCTTCCAATTTATCAAGATCCTCTTGCAATTTTCCACAATCCTCTTGGGTTTTAACAACTTTAAATAGTTTTGTGTCATCTGCAAATTTGATAACCTCACACGTTATTCACTTTCCAGGTCATTTATGAATATGTCAAAAAGCAGCGGACCCAGCACAGATCCCTGGGGTACACCACTATTCACCTTTCTCCATTGGGAAAATTGGCCATTTAGCCCTACCCTCTGCTTTCTATATTTTAACCAGTTCCTGATCCACAGTAGTACACTGCCTCTTATCCCATGACTCTTTAGTTTTGCCAAAAGTCTCTGATGAGGGACCTTGCCAAAGGCTTTCTGAAAGTCCAGATACACTATATCAACTGACTCACCTTTGTCCACCTGTTTATTCACACCTTCAAAAAACCATAACAGATTAGTAAAACAAGATCTTCCCTGTCTAAAGCCATGTTGGCTGTCTCCCATTAGGCCATGACTATCTACATGCTGAGTAATTTTATTCTTTATGATGGTTTCTACCATTTTTCCCGGTACTGACATCAGGCTCACCAGTCTGTAGTTTCCCGGATCACCCCTGGAACCCTTTTTAAAAATTGGTGTTACATTGGCAATCTTCCAATCTTCAGGTATTAGAGATGATTTTAATGATAGTTCAGATTACTAATAGCAGGTCTGCAATCTCATATTTCTGTTCTTTCAACACCCTTGGATGTATACACCATCCGGCCCAGGTGATTTGCTACTGTTCAGTTTATCTAATAGTTGTAATACATCTTCCCGATGTATCGATATTTCCTTCAATTCTTCCGCACCTTTAAATACCACTTCAGTCATGGGTAACATCCCTACATCTTCCTCAGTAAAGACCGAAGCAAAGAATTCATTCAGTCTCTCCGCTATTGCCTTGTCGCCTCTTAGTGCCCCTTTAACCCCTCTATCATCTAATGGACCAACTGACTATCACAGGTTTTTTGCTACGAACGTACTTGAAAAAGTATTTATTTTGCGTTTTTGCTTCTGCAGCAAGCTTCTTCTCAAATTCTCCCTTTGCTTGCCTTATCAACACCTTGTATTTGACTTGCCAGTGCTTGTGCTGTTTCGAGGTTTCGTTGTTTGGCTCTTTTTTCCATTTCCTGAAAGATGCTTTTTTGGCAACCACCACCTCTCTGACCTCCCCTTTAAACCATGCTGGCAGTTTTTTGGACTTCCTTCCACTTTTCTTAAAGCGTGGAATACAGCTGGTCTGGGCTTCCAAGATAGTATTTTTCAACAACACCCAAGCTTGATGTAAGTCTTTAACCTTTGCAACTGCTCCTTTTAGTTTTTTCTTAACTATTTTCCTCATTTTATCATAGTCTCCCTTTCAAAAGTTAAAAGGTGGATTTCCTTACTATCCCTCCTCCACTAATTAAAACAAAGGCGATCATGCTATGATCACTATTGCCAAGTGGCCCCAACACCCTTATCTCTTGCACTAGATCTGGTGTTCCACTAAGGACTAGGTCTAATATGGCTTCCCCTCTGGTCGGTTCATGAACCAGCTGCTCCAAGAAGCAGTCATTTATTTCATCTAGAAACTTTATCTCCCTAGCATGTCCTGCCGTGACACCGACCCAGTCGATACCGGGGTAATTGAAATCACCCATTATTACTGCGTTGTAACTTTTGTTAGCTTCCTTGATTTCTTTGAGCATTTCATCATCCATTTGTTCATTCTGGCCAGGCGGTCGATAGTACACCCCAACTGCCATCGCCTTCCCCTTTTTACATGGAATTTCAATCCATAGAGATTCTACAGCAAATTTGGTTTCCTGCAAAACTTTAATCCTTTCTGACTCAATGTCCTCTCTAACATAGAGCGCAACCCCTCCACCAATTTGATCAGCTCTATCATGATATAGTTTGTACCCAGGTATCAGTGTCCCACTGGTTGTCCTCCTTCCACCATGTCTCTGATATTCCAATCATATCTAACCTCTCATTTAGTGCTATATATTCTAACTCTCCCATCTTATTTTTTAGACTACTAGCAGTTGCATACAAGCATTTTAGAGACTATTTTATTCATATTAATTTGGCTATTGGTAGACATGGGTAATTTGGGATCTTTAAGCTCTATCTCCTCCATACTCGAGGGCATGTGGGCTACTTTACTCTTTTTTGGAACCTCTCTGCTTTTGGTAGTATCCTTAAAGGATACATTCTTCCGAACCATGCGCTCTTGGACGACGGTCGGCTTTCCCCTATTAGAGCAGCTTTTAAACTAGATATCTCCTTTTTAAAGCTTAATGCCAGCAGCCTGGTTCCATCCCGGTTAAGGTGAAGCCCATCCCTTCGGAAGAGCCCCTCCTTTCCCCAGAATGTTCCCCAGTTCCTAACAAATCCAAAACCCTCATCTCTGCACCATTGTCTCATCCACGCATTGAGACTCCGGAGCTCTGCCTGCCTTTTGGGTCCTGCGTGTGGAACGGGAAGTATTTTGGAGAACACTACCCTGGAAGTTCTGGATTTCAACTTCCTACCTAAAAGCCTAAATTTAGCCTCCAGAACCTCCCTACCAGATATTCCTATGTCATTGGTACCGACATGTACCAAGACAGTAGACTCCTCCCAGCACTATCTAAGACCTTATCTAGGTGGCGCGTGAGGTCCGCTACCTTCGCACCAGGCAGGCATGTTACCAGGTGAACCTCACGTCCACCAGCCACCCAGCTATCTACATGCCTAATGATCGAATCACCAACTAAAACGGCTGTCCTAACCCTTCCCTCATGGGTACTTGGCTCTAGAGAAACTTCCTCGGTGCGAGAAGGTTTTACATCACCTGGAGGACAGGTCCTAGTTACAGGATCACTTCCTGCCACACCAGGGTGATGCTCTCCTGTCACGTGACCTCTCTCCTCCATGGCAACAGGGATGCTGCCAGACTGGAGGTGGGACTTCAGGACTATATCCCTGTAGGTCTTGTCTATGTACCTCTCTTTCTTTCTTATGTTTTCCAAGTCTGCTACTCTAGCCTTTAGAGAATGGACTCGTTCCCCGAGAGCAAAGAGCTTCTTGCACCTAGTGCACACGTAAGACCTCTCACCAACTGGGAAAAAATCATACATGTGACACTCTGCAAAAGACTGGAAAGCCCCCATCTCGCTGCTGGACTGCTGTCTGCATCTTAGTTTTAAGTTTGTGTTGAGATCTTTAAGTTCTTTACTTACTAAAGGTTGCTATGGATATTTATACTAATAAAACTGTACCTAAGTGCTATTAAAGGAGGGCTGCTACACAGTACCCTGTCTTGTGCTGCTGAGGTAAGCTATATTTTGATTTGATTTAAATTATAGCTCTTTGCTACTGCTAGGCTCTTATTATGAAATTTAAACTACAAGCTCTCTGCTAGGTTCCAAATTTAACCAGAAAGCTCTCTTCTGTGTTTTAAATTTAAACTAAAAGTACTTTGCTGATGCTAGGCCCTGAGTGACTATTAAATTTAAACTACAAGCTCTCTACTGGGTATGAAATGTAACCAGAAAGTTCTCTTCTGTGTTTTAAATTTAAACTGAAACTGCTGCTACTAGGCCCTGACTGATTTAACAAAAATAGTGCGTTCACAGATTAATTAGCTTTAATACAAAGAATTCCTTTCAGAAAATTCCCAGAAGTATATACTCACAATTGCAGATCTCTCTCCAGAAGTAACATTCCCCTTTTCTAGTCCTTCAAGACTAGACCTTGAATGCCTGCAACGCTAGAAACACTGCCCGCAGTTCGAGCCGGTTGATGGACCATTGGCTTTCCTGAACTGACCACGTTCCCTGCGCAAAGAGGTCTCCGCACTGTGCTCCCCAGCCTGCGAGACTCGCGTCCGGGAGTCACTGCAGCTGTTCCAAGGGGATACCCGCTTCCAGATGCCCCGGGACCATCCACCATTGAAGGGACCTCCTGACCCTGAGGGGACAGGGTAGTCGCTTGTTCAGAGAATCGCTCTGGTGAGACCAACGATGTAGTAGCGCCCTTTGTAAGGGCCGCATGTGAAATCTGGCTCAAGGAACCACTTCCAAGGTCGCCGCCATCGTGCCCAGCACCCGAAGGTAGTTCCAGGCCGTCGGAGCCGAGGTAGCTAAGAACTTGCGCACCAGTTGATAAAGCGCCTGGGCTCACCGCTCCCGCAGAAACACCGCACCCCTCTGGGTGTCGAAGATTACCCCCAGGTATTCGAGAATCTGTGTCAGTGCCAAGCGACTCTTGGCTGGATTGACCACCCAACCGAGATCCTGCAGAAACTGCACCACTTTTTCCGTGGCCTGCTCGCTCTCTACCCTGGACTTCGCTCGAATCAACCAGTCGTCGAGGTAGGGGTGAACCAATACCCCTTTCTTCTGCAACGCTGCTGCCGCCACCACCACCATGATCTTTGTAAAAGTGCGTGGAGCCGTCGCCAGACCGAAGGGCAGTACCTGAAATTGATAATGCCCCCAAGGGAAAGCGAATCTGAGAAACTACGCTTCCGTGAGGTCGAGAGAGGTCAGGAACTCCCCTCGTCTTACTGCCACAATGACTGAACACAAGGTTTCCATTTGGAAATGCGGAACCCGAAGACAGCGATTTACCCCTTTGCGGTCTAGAATAGGCTGCAGGGACCCTTCTTTCTTTGGCACCATGAAATAAAGGGAGTAGCGACCCACCCTGCATTCTGCCACCGGCACTGGCACCACGGCTCCTAACTGCAACAAGCGGTCCAGCGTTTGGTGAATTGCTAAAGATGTCTGCCGACTCCTGCAGGGTGAAAGCACAAACGAATCCCGCACTGGCCGTGCCAATTCCAGTGCATATCCTTCTCAAATTATTTCCAGCACCCATTGGTCTGACATTATCTGGGCCCAGGCAGGAAGGAACTCCCGCAACCGTCCCCCTATCAGTGAACTTCCTACCCAGACCCGCCTCACTTCATTGTTTTTGTGTGGAGGCTGCGGGGGACGCAGCGAAACCTCTACCTGTTCCTCGAAACCCACGAAACCCCTTGGTTCTTGGCGCAAACCGTCCTCTCTGGAAACCCCCGACCAGAGAAGACCGGAATCTCCTGAAGTCTCTAGGCTGGCCTCTTGTCTGTCCAGGCTTCCCTTGCTTAGGCTTATCCTCAGGGAGCCTCTCACCCTTGGACTCCCCCAAATCCTTCACCAATTTGTCTAATTCCTCTCCAAACAACAACTTGCCCTTAAAGGGAAGCTTGCTGAGACGTGCCTTAGAGGAACCATCGGCTGCCCAATTCTTCAGCCAGAGTGACCGCCGTGCGGCCACCAAAGAGGCCATACTATTAACTAACGCTCTTATCAAGTCATAGTGTACATCCGCCAGATATGCTGTCCCAGACTCAAGGCTAGTGGCTGAAGTGGAATTAAGTAATAAGTTTGTCATATTTTACACGTCCCTTCGTTGCTCTCCACGTTTTTTGACTGGGTTGTTCGGTGCACGTGGAATCGTGCTTAGTCTGTTGGACTCCAAGACTCAAGGCGGGACACTTCCATCAAACTGACGCCGGTGTCCGCTACTGAGCCCTCGCGGGCGCCACAAATGACACACTGGGCACAAGAGGACATAGGAGTACCCCTCCAAACAACCCCTAGGTCCAACCAGTGGAAAGGGAAGTGCCCCTGTCTTCTCTTCCCCTTCTCTCTCTCTGGTATTATTCCAGTAGGGTTTTTGTTGTTTTTTTTTTAGATAAACAACTACCTCACCAATCTGTACTACAGCTTTAAATCGCCGCTAAACGAACTCCCGAGACTGCACCATGCTACCGAGAGTCCCCCCTCCGTGCAGGCCGCTCCACCGGCCTCGCCACGCGGCTGCACGCTACGTACAAAATGGCTGTGATCACCGAAGCGCTTTGGTGCCAAAAACAGCCCGACGGTAACAACGCGCCTCCGGCCGCACTGCGATCAGCACGGCGGCTCTTTTCTGTCTCTCGAGCCGGCTCCCGCTGAGGAAAGAAAAGGCTTACCTCCGATGTGCACCCTACAAGTTGCGACGTCGCTCAGTGTCCAAAAGCGAGCAACGTTCACAGCGAGGGTGAATTCCCCGGCTGAGGCTGGCCCCTGTTGCTTCCCTCAGAGAGATCAAGCACGCTGAGCCAGGACCTGGCAGGCCCACGACAACAGAGCTCTCCCCAGTCCTTCTAGGGGGAGAGATCAACCGCACCGCTGCTCAAGCAAAGGCAAAAGGGCAGAAAGACAGACAAATAGAGAGCTGGCTCTTTTTTTTTTTTTTTTTTTTTTTTAGGATTAGACCCCAGGGAACCCAATGCAATTAAGATACAGGGAATAAATAAGTTTGAAAAAGGAATTTGGAAACCCCAGTAATCTAACTATGCTGCTCCTTATTTGGTCCTCTAGTGAGCCCAGCACCTAGGCTCACTATGTCCTCCTGCTGCATGGAGACTGGACACACTGGGGATGTTGAGAGTTACCAGCAGGCTAGATCCAGTGAGGTCACGTTTTTGACATGCCCAGTCTCCAAGCTGCAGGAGGAGGTGCACAACCCAGAGGTGGAGGACTAAACTGGAGGACTGATAAGGAAAACGTAGTTACTCACCTGTAACACGTCTTCTCCAGGGACAGCAGGAATCAGTCCTCACATATGGGCGACGTCGGCGCTGACGGAGCCCTCGTGCAGAGCAATTCCCCAGCTTTCAAAGAAAGCCTTTGGGATTGCATCGCGCATGTGCGGTCCCCTTCCTGCCCAAGGGTGCCATCTTGCTCAGTCAGATGACATAGCTAAAAAGACAGCAAAAATTAGAAGAAAATTAATCAAAGGACTGCAACTCCAGGGGAGGAGGGAGGGTCGTGAGGACTGATTCCTGCTGTCCCTGGAGAACACCTGTTACAGGTGAGTAACTACGCTTTCTCCAGGAACAAGCAGGAAGTCAGTCCTCACATATGGGACTCCCTAGCTATAGGCTACCGAGAACCCATAGCTGAAAATGGCTCCCTCTAGAAGAGCCGCAGCAGCAGTGATAGGATTTTTCTCCGAGAACGCAACCCCCACGGTAGCCTGACACCAAATGGTCGGAGGGTAGGAGTTGCCTAAACCTCAAATAGGTTACGGAGTACCGCCTGACCGAAAACATTGCCTGCTGGGACTCTCTCTCCAGGCAGTAGTGGGCTGCACAAGTCTGGCTTGAAGACCAAGTTGCAGCCTGGCAGATGTCTGCCAACGGAACACAGTGGTGGTTAGCCACTGATGCAGCCTTAGCCCTGACAGAGTGGGCCGTGATTCGGCCCTACAGTTGGAGGTCAGCTGCCTTGTATGCCCAAGCGATGCAGTCTGCCACCCAGGTGGATAACATGCGCTTGGAGACAGGTAGACCCAGTTTACTAGGGTCATAAGAAACGAAGAGCTGGGAAGCTCTCCAATGTCCCCGCGTACGTTCCAGGTAGAAGGCAAGTGCCCTCTTACAGTCCAGGGTGTGCAGAACCGCTTCTGCCCTGCTGGTATGTGGCCCGGGGAAGAAGGTTGGAAGAACCACCTCTTGGTTGAGGTGAAACAAGGAAACCACTTTTGGAAGGAACTTGGGGTGAGTACGTAGGACCACCCTGTTTTTATAAAACCATGTATACGGTCTATCCGATACTAAAGCTTGCAGCTCGCTCACAAGTCGAGCAGACATGAGTGCTACCAGAAAGAGTGCTTTCCAGGAAAGGAAGCGGAGATGACAAGTGGACATTGGTTCAAAAGGTGGGCAAGTAAGCCGCTGCACGACCACATTTAAGTCCCAGTCTGTAGCCGGTGGGCGAATCGGAGGCTTCAAGAGTAGGAGGCCTCTGAGGAATCGGGATACCAAAGGGTGAGCTGAAAGAAGTTGCCCGTCCACTGGAGAGTGGTTAGCTGATAGCACACTCAGGTGGACCCTGAGAGTTAGACTTGAGGCCTAACTCTGAGAGGTGGAGCAAGTACTGTAATATCTGAGGTACTTGGCAAGTGAACGGGTTCTCTTTATTTTGGGCACACCACCCTTCAAATCTACGCCACTTGAACGCGTAGGATTTTCTAGTGGATTGCCTCCTGGAGGCCAGCAACACCTCCCCAACCTCTCTGGGAAGGAGTAGAGCAGCAAGTACTACCCTCTCAGCAGCCAGGCCATTAAGTTGAGGGATCCGAGATTGGGGTGTAGCAAGGAACCCTGTTTCTGGGTCAAGAGGTCAGGCTGCACCCCCAGTAGGAGTGGCGTTTCGACCGCCAGTTGAAGGAGAAGAGGGAACCAAGGCTGTCTGGGCCACCTGGGGGCTACCAGGATGACAGAGGCCTTGTCCCGAAGAATCTTGAACAGAGTGCGTGCCACCAGGGGTGTCAGTGGGAATGCATAGAGAAGGCCCTGTGCCCACGAGATCAGGAAAGCATCTGCCGCCACGCTCAGCAGATGCGGCTGCCTCAAGCAGAACTGGGGCAACTGATGGTTTTGCGGACTGGCAAAGAGATCCATGGATGGGAGACCCCAGCGGTTGAAGATCTGCTGTGCTACATCCCTGTTCAGTTGCCACTTGTGAGGCTGAAGAATCCTGCTCAATTTGTCGGCCAGGAGGTTCTCCTGACCTGGCAGATAAACTGCCTTTAGGGACATGTGATGTGCCACTGCAAAAGAGCAGAGGTCCAGAGTTTCCTGGCATAGGATGCGAGATCCTGTGCCTCCCTGTTTGTTGATGTAGAACATCGCTACTTTATTGTCTGTCTGTATCAGCACCGACTGATGTGAAAGAAGATGACAGAAGGCTTGAAGAGCTAGGCGGATGGCTCGAAGCTCTAGAAGATTGATTTGAAGTGCGGCCTCCCGCAAGGACCACACACCCTGAGTGCAGGAACCCTGGCAATGGGCTCCCCAGCCCAGCAAGGAGGCATCTGTCGTCAGCACTCTGGTGTGAGAGGGAGGTTGGAATGGTACTCCCTGAAGCAAGTTGGGGGGGGGGGGGTGAAGCCACCATTGCAAGGCTGTCACCAGTAGCTTGGAAATCGCTACCCTGTCTCTGAGGCGGCTGGTGGCTTGCGTCCATTGGTCTCAGGCTCCATTGAGCTGTGCGCATGTGGAATCAAGCATATGGAGTCACATGCACCGTGGAGGCCATGTGGCCCAGGAGGCGTAGGAAGACCCTTGCGGAGACCTGAGGTCTGTGCTGGACCTGCTGGACCAAGTCCAGCAACTGCCTTGCCATGTCCAGCGGTAGGGTAAACCCTTGCCTGAAGTGTGTCCAGTCTTGCCCCTATGAACGTCAAGTTCTGAGTGGGGAGTAAAGTGGACTTTGCATGATTTATAACAAACCCTAGGTGCTGGAGCAGGGTGACTGTGCGAGCAGTGGCCTGCTGTGCCGATTGGCCCCTGATCAGCCAGTCGTCTAGGTATGGAAAGACGAAGATTCCCTGGCTTTTGAAGAAGGCCACCACCACTTCTAGGCATTTGGTAAATACTCTGGGAGCGGAAGCTAGGCCAAAGGGAAGCACCTTGAACTGGAAGTGGTTTCCTCCGACCACAAACCTGAGATATTGTCTGTGGTCTGGGTGTATGAAGATGTGAGTATAAGCATCCTTTAAGTATAAGGAGCATAGCCAGTCTCCCTGGTGGAGGTAAGGCAGTAGGATCCCAAGGGAAAGAATCTTGAACTTTTCCCTCACCAGAAACTTGTTCAGATTTCGCAAGTCTAGGATGGAGCGAAGGCCTCCTTTTCTTTTTGGTATGAGGAAATACCTGGAGTAGAAACCTTGCCCCTGCAGGTGGTGGGGCACCGGTTCCACTGCCTGATCCTTTAGCAGACCTGTCAACTCCTGCAGGAGGAGGTTCCTGTGAAGAGGGGGCCTGAGAGGCTCTCCTGGGAAAAAGGAGGTGGGCACCTGGTTGAAATGAAGTAAATAACCCTGCTGGACTATTTTCAAAACCCAGGCGTCGGTAGTAATGGCTGGCCACCTGTGAGCGTGCAGGGCCAAACCACTGGTGGGAGAGGAGCTATGCACTGGGAGTCAAAAACCCCCTCCCGGCTGGGTAGGAGCCGGAGCTGGAGGCTTGGGGGTCTTCGGCTTACGTGAGCCATGCCCCTGTCGGGGAGCTAGGGTGGCCTGGTAAGTAGGGTAGTTTCTGTAAGCCGTATCCTTCCTCAGGAAAAAGGGCTTTTTCCCCCGAGGCCTTCTTGTGAGAAGGTGCAGATGTCGTCTTCGACAACCTTGTCCGGGTCAAGTACTCTGACTTGATTTCTGCAGCTTTTTCCGTCATGGGTTTGCCGAAGAGGTTGTCTCCTCGGCACGGGACATCGACCAACTTGTCCTGAACCCATGGCTCCAGGTCCGACGACATGAGCCAGGACTGACGGCGTGCACCGATGCCAGCTGCGGCTACTTGGGCCGAAGCCTTGAAGCCTTTGTAAACTGCTCGAGACATGAACTTCGCACACTCTCGGATCCCCGTGGACAAGGCTTTGAAGCGCTGCAAGGGTTCCTCGGAGAGACCAGCTGAGAACCCGGCAATCTCCTTTGCCAGGTCCAGCAAGTACATGCCCATGTACAGCTGGTAGGTTTGGACACGGCATGACAGCATAGAGCCCTGGTAGCAATTTCTGCCGAGGGCGTCCAGGTTCTGGGCCTCCCGGCCGGGAGGCACCAAGGAGTGCATCTTTTGGCTTTTCAGCCGTTGCATGGCCGATTCCACAACCATGGAGTTGTGCGGCAGCTGCGCTTTCTGGAACCCAGGACTCTTGCGGACTCGATAGATGGAATCGACCCGCTTGCTGAGCACTGGCATCGAGGCCGGGGACTCCCACATGCGGAGCATCAGCACATTAAGGGCTTCCTTCGGGGGCGAGTCATACTGGAGAGCATCGAGCTCCTCGGCTCGAGGCTCCTCCTCAGCGTCCGCAGGGAATGCCAAAGCCTTGGCCATGTGCCTGACGAAGTCCGAGAACTGAGGAGGGCTCAATGGGCTCCGGCCTCAAGGGCTTCAAGCCCAACCTCCCCGACACCGAGGGCACCGGCGTCGACGACCTCGGTACCAAACGGGAGGTTGAGGGGACCTTGGCCGAGGATCGACTTGAGGATTGACTCGAGGATCAGCTTGGCCTCCGGTGTTGACTTCAACATCAAAGTCCCGGTGGTCGGGGCGGATGGACCGGCCATCAGCGCCCGCTGCTGCTCCATGAAGGCAGCCATTATGCTCTCCAGGGCCGCCATCCTGAGACCGAGCTCAGAAGGCTCCGCAGCTCCCAGCTCAGGTCCCGACGCCGGCTCTCCTGGAGGAGAGTCTACGAGGACAACAGAAATTACCTTGTCCGACGTCTCCGGCTCCTTGCAAGGTTGTTTAGCTGGCCGCTCCGACTCCGAGGACCCAGGGCGGCGGTCCGGGCTCCATGGCCTGGAACCCGAGGGCCCAAGCCGATCAGAGGCGTCCAGCGACACCGCCCTCACGAGTTTTTTCTTCCTCCAGTGTTCCCTGGAGGGAGACCCCTGCTCAGAAGACACACGACGGTGCTCGGACTCAGAGTCCCGAGATGTCGAGGCCTCTGAGGTCCGGGCCTGGGCGCATGCGGACTCAGGAAAAATACTGTCATGCTGATGCTGCCTGCTCTTCAAAGATTTCGAAGACATCTTACCACACGGCCCACAGACCACAGGGTCATGGTCAGGGCCGAGGCATTGGAGGCAGCAGTCGTGTGTGTCGGTGAGAGACATTAACTTCTTACACCGATCACACTTTTTAAACCCACTGGCAGCCGTCGGGGGAAAAAGGGCCCCTGCGAGGTCAAATGACCGGGCTGCCAGTGAAAAATAAAAAGAGCGCGAATGCTAGTCACGAAGGACAAAACCGAAAAATATGACCGACACGATACTGGTGTACCGAGCCGAAGGCAGGAAGGGGAACCGGCGTTGAACCGGGAAGCTGAAATAATTCAACTTTTCTACTTTTTCCATGGTGAAAACAGGACCACGCCCGTTGGGCTCCGCGGAAAAAAGAAGACTGAGCAAGATGGCACCCTTGGGCAGGAAGGGGACCGCGCATGCGCGCTGCATTCCCAAAGGCTTTCTGTGAAATCTGGGGAAATGCTCCGCACGAGGGCTCCGTCGGTGCCGAAGTCACCCATATGTGAGGACTGACTTCCTGCTTATTCCTGGAGGTGGTCTACTTCTGTAATACGGTGCGGAGAGCCTTTCTTAGGAGGCGATGGAAGGTTGGGTGAAAAGTGTCACCATAGGAGAGGCTTTGTTTGTAGCACTGGCTGGTCGACTGATCTGCTGTTGGCTGATGGCAAGGAGCTGCCCGTTATAGTCTTGGCTGTGCCTGCAGTCCAAGGTGGGTTCTGATGATGGTGGTATCGTGTGGCCCTGAACGGTTGTTTTGGAGCCGTAGTCATTTGAAAATGCAGAGAAGCAGGCACAGCTGCGAAAACGCAGAGGAGTCAGTGCAAGTGTGCAGAGAAGTCCTGAGCTGCAGGATCCTGGCGGCTGCCTTTCAGCATTAGAGTCTCTAATGGCCAGGGAGGAGTGGCTAAGTGGTTGGGACAGGTTACCTTAGGTTGGAGGGTCAGGAGTTCAATTCCCACATAGAGACAAGTAACCTCATGCCAGAGGGACTGGGGTCTCTAGTCCCATGGCCACTCCTTGTGGCCTTGGGCAAGCCACTTAACCCTCCATTGCCTCAGGTACACTCAGATTGTGAGTCCTTCAGGGACAAGGGAATTTAAAAAAAAATTCCTGTTAGCATATGCAAACTGCTTTGACCTGGTGAAAAGCGGTATATAAGAACAGATAAATAAAATAAATGTAGATCAACGCTGAGGTCCATTAAACAAGGGTGACCCCATACGAATGGAGACAACCCACAAGGAATTTCTTTCTGTGCACCCAGGGGCCAAATCTGTAGCCCTACAAATGCTAAGGCTGCACGAAAAAGGAGGAGGGGGGTGCACCAGCAGGAGCCAAGCACCGGGTTTGATGTCATGGCCTGAACTGATGGCACTGTGATCAGCGCCCGGGGCAGCAGTTCATCCGGGTAGGGAGACTTAACAAGTCACCGGAAGTGGCGAAGCATCGGAAGTGATGGAGTTTGCAAGGTACTGGGCCTCCTTACCGGAAGAGCCTCCCTGCTGTCATGAAGCTGTCCTGTGGGTGGCGCGAATGCAATAAGCATGCGCACCAGGTACCTTCGTCAGGGGGAAGACAGCTCAGCTAGGGGAGCTCTCTGCGCAGACAGCCATGCCGTGTCAGAGGGATCCCATTGGGCAGTTAGCTCGGCACCGAGGGCTCTGCATGCAGTCAGTCATGCTGTGCTGGAGGGATTCCGTCAGGGCAGTCATCTCAGCGCCAAGGGCTTTCCGTGTAGTTGGTGGAGCACTGTCGGCACCGTTGGCAGTTCCCTTTCTTACCAAGGTAATTTTAATTTTAGGTCTGTCTGCCATTATAGGCCATCTGTGCATGGCTGGAAGGCTGCCAGGCTTCTTCCTTGCCCCTGCAGGGCTCATCCCATGCGCCACTTGTCTGTTGAAGGCGCTCTACCACCATAGCCTCAGGATAGAGAGAGAGAGCAGCGGATCCTCGGCGATGGCAAGTTGTGGCTGAGAATGGAGGCCTTCTAGGCACATCCTAAGCAGCATGGACGGCAGCGGTGGCAGAGTCCTTGCGAGGTGTCTGCCGCTGGGCTGGGAGTGCCCACTGAGACTGAGCACATGATCTGTGGGACAGCTGCTGAGACACGGCCCACAGGATGGTCTCAAGGGAGAGGCAGATCCAGGGCAGAGTCGATGCCACTGGGTGCTGGGCTTCCGATTGGGGAAGGAGGCCTTTGAGGCACATCCCGAGCGGCAGCGGCTGCAGAAGCAGCGGTGTTTCTCAACCCACATCTGCCTTAACTTCTGCCGGATGTTCCGAAGTTATTTAATCAGCGGCATCCGCAGGTTGCGAGCACATGGCCAGCAGGGGCTTCCAGCAAGCCCTTCCTGACAGTGCTGGAACGGATCTGAAACAAAGGAAGCATCAGAAACAGCATTAGAGGCATTTTAAATGAGTAAGTAAAGGAAGAAAGGAGAATTTCTCTTTTTCTCTTCAGAATAAGTTCAGAATTTGGTCATTTCAGTTGGAGAGTAGAGAGGTCCGTCTTGCTGGCAAGGCGGAAGAAATGAAACTGGCTAGCTAGGGGCAGGCCGGGGGTGGGGCCAGTTGGCTCATGCTTAGAAGGGCAAAAAGCCCTTCTGAGCTATGGAGAGTACTTCCGTCTCTGCGCCGTTGGATGATGTCCAAGTGTGGCTGACTCATCCTGCTTGTCCTAGGAAAAACATACATACAAAGCAAAGTTTAATATCTAAAAACATGATGTCCAATTAGGCATTTTTACAGGATTTTTGTGGAAGGGTTGGTGATGGAATGATCATGATTGTTGAGTTATTTATCAAAGACTCGGGGGGGTTGGAGGGTGGCGGCTGGCTAAGGCTGAAGGTTTGCCGAGGATGCCCAGTATCCTTGCACTGGCCCTGAATGTAAGTTGTATGTACATATATTCATTCCAATTAAGATCAAGTTCCTGAGCTACATTTTCATAAAACATTTTTTTTTTCAACTGGGATTTTTCACTTTCTGCTGCCTTAATGGCAGATCAAAATTTGGTTCTTGGATCAGAACATTTCTAGTTGTGGGGTTGTGAGTAATGGCAAACCTGTGTTTCGGAAGAACAAGAGTTCCGTATTGCTCTTACTGTACTCTGGTATCATCCTACCCAACACTATTGAAAAGATTCAACATGTGGGCACCAAAATCCTGAACCTTTTCAGCCACAGCAGGTCACTGCAGTGTTTAGGGGATGAAAGTTAAAGGAAAACACTGGCAGCTGTGCATGATGGCTTCCAGAGGAGAAATAAACAGGAGGTGATGGTTCGCGGGAATGGCCTGGGTTGTTAGGCCAGACTGACGCCTTTGAGAAAACCACAAATAGTAGTAAGGAGAAAGAGATATTTGTCTGTATAGTTGGGATTATTACAGCACACAAAGGCCAAGATACCAAACCTTGCCAAGGTTGGGAGGTGACGGAAGAAATCAATCTATCATATCCCAGAGACATGTAGAAGGGTTAGGAAGGGGTGTGTGGTTCATTTACTAATATGTAGGCTGTTATATTGGCCTTTAAGTTGTTCGTTTTGTGACATTTATGTTTGTCTTTAACCAGCCTTGCATTGGTACCTGAAAGACACTACTTGTGCTAATTTTGAAATACATAAATAAATACAATCTTTTGAATTCCTTTAAAACAGTATCACTATTTTTCTGTTCCACCTGTATATTTCTCAATAAACTCAGTGAGGGCTTAATTCATTTCCATCATTTCACTCTAAACTATCACTTTGTCAGAGCTTTCAAAAGCCAACAGCAGTAGCTGACGGCCAGGCGGGCACATGTGCCATTATCCAGCAATGTCAAAGAAGCCCCTGGGCTGATCAGCAGCATGCCGTCACTGTCAGTTATCAAATAAGAAAAGAAAAGACATTGCCATACTACTGGATGCTCTCAGTGACAGGCTAATCCTCCTTTTGCCTCTGAAAGCAACTGCTAAATATCAAGGGAATATCATCATAAATATGATAGCTAGAGAGCAGTTTGTGATGTGTTATACTTGGCAACATAAGCAGCATAGCACTAGACTGTTCAGATAAAGCAAGCTGTAAGAAACCTGGGAAGCAGCTATCTGCTGGGGGGACCCAAGGTCAAGAAATCTACCTGCAAATCCAATAATGGTTGTGTGGAACATTCTTGTGATTGACAGGTTTATTTTGGAGATCTGCACTTGCTGTTTAAACAGAGAGCATGATTAGCCTAGAGAGCATATACAAGTATATCTATAGACAAGCAGACCAAACAGCTCCATGTCCAGAGGATGAGGAATAAACTGAGTCAGTCCTTGTTTTGCTGCACTGCATGCAGGGAGATGCAGTTTAAATTTTCCAATTTCAATGCTTCTCAACTCTCCTGGAGGCATATATACCTAGCTAGTCGAGTTTTCAGGATTACCACAATGAATATGAATGAGAGAGATTAGCATACTAGAGATAGGATATGAACATTTATCTTTTGAATATTCATTCTGGCAATACTGAAAACCCAACTGATTAGTTGTGCTTCCGAGAGAGGGTTGGGAAGCACTGTCCTATTGCATATGCTAAGAAAAGTACAAACTACATCTCCCTGTGTGGCAGGTGAAGGCCTGTGATCCACTTTGTCTGATATAAGCAAGCGAGCCTAGCTAGCTTGACCTGTAAATGAAGCTAGTGGAGAGGCCTATGGGAATTGCACATCCCCCAATATGCTCCTGTAGAGCTGGAACATAGCAAGAGTGTTGAATTAACTTAGATAAGCAGAACTGGAAGATGGAAAAATACAGAAAAATATGTTTAAAAGTCACTGATAAGAAAAGTACATCTGCAAGGGATTTAATTAGGACTGCTGACAGATAAGTTACAGAGCCCTGCTCCCCTACATGCACAAATTGGCTCAATGGCCTTGGAAGTATGAAAGTAACAAGTTGATGAACTGGCCATTGTAATTGGGACTAGAAGGGGGGTAAGCAGGTGCTGAGCCCACTGAAAGAACATAATTGGATAATCATATCAGTACCGGGACCAATAGAAGGGGTACGGGAGGTTACCGGGACCAATGAAATGTTTTTCTATACCTAGAATGGAGCAAAAGTCTATAAAAGTTGTTGTATTGCCAGAGAACATTGCTCAGCCATTTTGAAATTGACTTTGCTTGAGACTTGTGCACAAATAAATGATTTGGACCTTCTGAACAGACTCCTGGTATTATTGGTTTGTCTGCGCTCTGCTGCTACATATTCTTGGTGCGTTGGCCGGGAAGTTGTGGAATCAGAGTGTATATAGGGCAATATACCACGACTTTCCACCTCTATAGGCTTGGTCCTGCCGGGATCGCGCCCTTCCGATGGGGGCTACTCCCTGGCGCCGCCGGTCCCTTGCATCGGAGGGAGCTGGTCGGACCTCGGCGGGTGCCGAGCCCGGCTGGAGCCAACGCCTCGAACCCGAGTGAGGGGAGTCCGAGGTCCAACTCATGCGCCTGCTTGGGAAGTTTGAGGACCGGATCCGATGAGTAGAGTTTTGATTTGTTATGTCTAGACAGATAAGAAAGAGCAGTGCTGCCATTTGAACTTGGAATTTGGAAATTGGTAAGAGAGCCTGATCACCTCTCCAAGACGGGCCGAGTCACCCCGCATGAGTATTCGCAGGGCGAAACCCCCATCTTCTTGTATTTTGGAAATTGAATAAGACTAGTCAGAATAGATAGAAACGAATGCATTCTGGGATACGTTGCTAGCATGATTGTGTGAATGAAGTGTGGATGAGAGGTCTGGCAGCACGGACCAAGTGAAGGCGGACCCCTGAGTAGCGCATTTCCTGACCGGGCGACCGCGTTCAGGTCGCGAAAAGGGGGAAGCGATTGTCGTCTTGTCTTGTTATTTGTTCTCCTTATACGTTTCCAGGGCCGTGAGGACCCCTTACCCACGGTCCGCCCTCCTTTTCCCTTTTGTCTGTTGTTGCGCGCACACATCGAAATGGGAGGGGCGGGGTCTACTAGGAACACTCCATTAGAATGTATGATCGCACATTTTAAAGAGGGATATTCTGGAGATTATGGTATTAAAATGACAGCAGCCCGTTTACAGATTTTGTGTACCAGGGAGTGGCCCGATCTAGACCCTACCTGGCCCCGAAAGGGAACTTTTAATGTAGAAATTATCCAGTTAGTACACCGTAGAGTGCGGATAGCGCACCCCGATCAGTACCCCTATATAGATTCCTGGTTAAGTATTTGTGAAGATCCGCCCCCTTGGGCGCAGCGCTGTTATGAAGAACAGTGCAGAATAATGTTAGCTAAGACAGATTATAGTCAGAAAACAGAACAGCCTAGGACGAAAGGGCAGGATAAGAAGTCCAGGAAGAAGCCCATCCTGGTAGATCCTGATTCCCCAGAAATGGTTCCCCGACAGCCTCGAACCCCAGGCCCAGCAAGAGCTGCCCGGCGTCCCGCCCCAGAAACCCCGAGACAGCCGAGGCGGGACCCCACCCCAGAGCTATCACCCAAAAAGCAGGAAGATGAACCCTCTTTACTTGAAGGTGAATCGTCTGGGACAGAAAAAGGAGAGTCAGATACAGAAACAGAGCAATTAGACACTGAAACATCCATAAGTGATACAGACAGTGTGAAAATGGTTGCCAGCACTAGTTTGCCAGAAAAAAGTACATCCAAAGTGAAACATGTAGAAAAGAAGAAGGTGACCCCTGATCGGACAGTTACGAAAATATCCCTTAGATCCCAAAAGACATCTCCTGCCAAGATGATGCCCTTACGGCAAGTCCCAGGGGTGCCCGTAAAGAATGATAATGATGAGGTGGTAGCGGGACCCCTGAGTTATGTGTATGTCCCTTTCTCCACAACTGATTTGTTAAATTGGAGGACACATTATGCCTCCTATACCGATAAACCCTTAGAGCTTACAGAATTAGTGAATACTATTATGGAAACCCACAACCCACTTGGGCAGATTGCCGCCAGCCCCTGACCACTCTATTCACGACAGAGGAGCGGGCACGAATTAGAAAAGCAGCTATTGATTGGCTGGCGGATAACCCTGTAGCTCCGGGACAAGGGACGGAAAGAATAGACCATCGGGAAGCGGCCCAGAGAGAATTCCCGAATGAAGACCCCCGATGGGATCCAAATACAGAGCTAGGATCCACAGAGGCTTTTTACAAGGTCTGAAAAGGGGGGGCCAGAAAGCTATGAACCTTTCCAAAGTTGCAGGAGTTATCCAAGGTATAGATGAGAGCCCCGCAGAATTTCATGAAAGATTAACTGAAGCATACAGAATGTATACTCCCTATGATCCCGAGGCACCAGGAAGTTTATGTATGGTGAATTCTGCTTTTGTAAACCAGTCTCAACCAGACATTAGACGTAAATTACAAAAATTAGAAGGGTTTGCGGGCATGAATACAACTCAGTTACTGGAAGTCGCTCATAAAGTGTATGTGAATCGTGATAATGAAAGGCAGAGAGAATGTGATCGAAAGATGAAGAAAGCTGATTTTTTGGCTGCGGCCATAGTTGAACAGAAAAGGGGAGGTACCCCTAGTCGACGGAGCAGAGGAAGGGGCGGGGCCGAGGTGGAGGCCGGCCCCAGCAGCTAGGCGTAAACCAATGCGCCTATTGCAGAGAAGAAGGACATTGGAGAGATGCATGCCCGCAACTCGAAGACGCCCAGCAAGATGACGAAAAACAATCATCAGTGGCGAGAAGAAAGACGAGGCCGTCCCCGAAACCGCGGAGGAGCCAATCGAGAACAATTCCAGCGAGAAAGAGGAGGAGCCATCCAAGCATTGACTACGACAATCCATGATGAAAATGACGTGGATTAGGACAGACCGGGCTCCGAGTTTGCTTTAGGTCTCCAGGAGCCTATGGTCGGAATACAAATAGGAGACCAAGTTATGAACTTTATGGTTGATACTGGAGCAGAACATTCAGTAGTAGACAAAAAGATAGCCCCATTTTCTACAAAAGCAGTCACCATCATAGGAGCAACTGGTGCCAAAGCTACAAAATCTTTCTTTCAGAATCGTATATGCAGTCTAGGAGGACAGCAAATAACTCATCAATTCCTTTACATGCCCGAATGTCCAGTGCCCCTGCTGGGACGAGATATGTTAGCCAAACTTCAAGCACAAATATCTTTCTCTGAAAAAGGAGAAATGCAAATGACAGTAAATCCCCAAGTCAAACCAGCGGGAATGATGCTGCTGACAGTTCCCCGAGAAGAAGAATGGAGGTATTACATTGATGACTCTGTCCAAGACACTTATTTCGAACAAACTTTAAAGAACATTCATGCACCACCTGGAGTATGGGCAGAAGGCAGTCCTCCAGGCCTAGCCAAACATATAGCTCCAGTAATTGTAACCCTTAAGCCTAGTGCTACACCAGTACACGTCAAACAGTATCCTCTCCCAAGAGCTGCAATTGAAGGTATTCATCACCACTTGCAAAGATTACTCGAATATGGCCTACTAAAAGTATGTCAATCCCCATGGAACACTCCACTTTTGCCAGTAAAGAAACCTGGGACAGATGATTACCGCCCAGTGCAAGACCTAAGGAGAGTGAATGATGCAGTTGAAACTATACATCCAGTTGTACCCAATCCTTACACTCTTCTAGGACTGATACCTGCTGAAGCTACCCATTTTACTGTACTAGATCTAAAAGATGCATTCTTTTGCATAAGATTAGCCCCTGTAAGTCAAATATTGTTTGCATTTGAATGGCAGGACCCCATCTCTGGAAGAGGGGGCCAACTCACATGGACACGATTACCCCAAGGATTCAAGAATTTGCCTACCATCTTTAGTGCTGCACTGAATCAAGACCTTTCAAGCTATCCAGTGGCCCCGGGGAAGAGAGTGCTTCTCCAATACGTGGACGATCTGCTGATAGCTGCAGTATCAGAACGTGAATGTATACAAGCCACCAAAGATCTCTTGCAGTTACTAGATGAAGCTGGATACAAAGTTTCCAGAGCAAAAGCACAACTATGCCAAAAAGAAGTGAAATACTTGGGTTTTCGTATAACCCAAGGAAGCCGAAGATTAGGCAGAGAGAGAAAAGAAGCAGTATGCAGAATTCCAACCCCAACAACCAGAAAGCAAGTCAGAGCCTTTCTGGGAGCGGCAGGATATTGCCGAATTTGGATACCCAACTTTGCCCAAATTGCCAAACCACTGTATAAAGCCACGAAAGGAGAAGAAAAGTCGCCACTGGAGTGGGGACTTGAGCAGGATACAGCCTTCAAGAAGTTAAAGGAAGAATTAATGTCATCACCAGCACTTGGACTACCAGATGTTCACAAGCCTTTCCACTTGTTTGTACATGAAGCACAAGGAAATGCCTTAGGCATGTTGACTCAGAAATTGGGAAATTGGGAGCGACCTGTAGCATACCTATCGAAACAGTTGGACACTGTGGCCCAAGGATGGCCACCTTGCCTGAGAGCAGTCGCAGCTACAGCATTATTAGTGAGTGAAGCAGACAAGCTTACATTAGGACAGAACATACGAGTCACTGTGCCACATGCGGTCCTTGCCCTCATGGAACAAAAAGCAAATTACTGGCTCACCAATTCCCAAATGTTGAAGTATCAGAGCATGTTATGTGAAAACCCACAGATACAACTGGAGGTGAGTCATGCCTTGAATCCAGCCACCTTGATACCCATTAGTGAAGAACTCCCAGAACATGACTGTATCGAAGTCATGGACACTGTATTCTCCAGCCGACCTGACCTGACAGATGTGCCCATAGACAGCCCTGACCAAATCTATTATGTTGATGGGAGCAGTCTCATCCTCAGCGGACGACGCTGTGCTGGATATGCAGTTGTTACTCAACATGAAGTAGTTGAGTCATCAGCTCTAGCCTCAGGCACATCAGCCCAGAAAGCCGAATTGATAGCACTCACCAGAGCATTGTTATTAGGAGCGAAACTTGTGTTAAATGTATATACAGATTCCAAATATGCCTTTACTACTCTACATGCCCATGGAGCTCTCTATAAAGAACGAGGGCTCATCACCTCCGGAGGAAAATCAGTCAAGTATGGCCCCGAGATACTGATGTTACTTGATGCAGTTTGGGCCCCAACTCGTGTAGCTGTCATGCATTGTAGAGGACATCAAGCAGGAAAAGGAGAAGTTGCCCGAGGGAATAGGTTTGCAGATGCCTCAGCACGACAAGCAGCTATGACAGGACAGATTACACCACAAGCTATGCCAATGCAAGCAGCATTGTTTCCAGTACCTTTAAATTTATGGACATCACGATATACCACCAAAGAATTAGATTACTATTGTAACAAGGAAGATGGAGTACTGAAAGATGGGTGGATTGAGCTGCCACCAGCAGAGGGCAGTCAACCCCCAGGACGAATAGTAATTCCCGAACTGTTAGGACCATCTTTTGTCAAAGCCTTTCACGAAGCCACCCACTATGGGAAAAGTGCTATGGAAAAAGCACTCAGACCACATTTCTACATTACTCTATTGACAACCATATCAGCTTCAGTAGCACGTCAATGTCTAACTTGTGCCAAAAATAATGCCAAGCAAGGCCTTATAACGGCACCCCGAGTTCAGTCAGGAGGTGTAACCCCCATGCACAACCTCCAAATTGATTTTACCGAAATGCCAAGAGCCAATGGATATCATTACCTATTAGTATTGGTCTGTACTTTCTCTGGGTGGGTAGAAGCCTTCCCAACCAGAACTGAGAAAGCCCGAGAAGTTACCAAAGTCTTGATGAGAGAAATTGTCCCTAGGTTTGGAATTCCAGCAGTAATAGGGTCAGACAATGGACCCTCATTTGTCTCCCAGATCACTCAACAGTTAGCCAAAGCTTTACAGATACAATGGAAGCTCCACACTGCATACAGACCCCAGAGTTCAGGGAAAGTTGAGCGAATGAATCGTACCCTAAAAACCCAAATGTCTAAGCTTTGTCAGGAGACACACCTAAAGTGGCCCCAAGTGCTCCCAATAGCTTTACTCAGAATACGTTCAGCTCCTGTAAAATCAACAGGTTTTTCCCCTTTTGAAGTTCTGTATGGTAAACCCCCACCAATAGTGCAGGGAATTAAAGGAAGTCTAGCCCAAATTGGTTCAGAAATAACCAGGTAAGAACTCCTAGCTCTTAGTTTTGTTCTGCAGACTCTCCATGCGTGGATCCAAGACCAGTTGCCTATCAACTTGACGGAACCTCTGCATCCCTACCAGCCTGGTACCTCGGTGTGGATCAAAGATTGGAAGAAGACACCGTTGGAACCCCATTGGAAGGGACCATACACCGTCATCCTGTCTACCCCAACTGCAGTAAAGGTAGCAGAGATCGACGCCTGGATCCACCACAGCAGAGTCAAGCCCGCCGCTGATCCTGAACCTGAGCAGTGGACAGCAGAGCAGCATCTTGATGCACCCTTGCGAGTTACTCTGAGACAGCAACCAGCAATTTAGACACTTTGTCACAGTGCCTTGCAGTAGCCAAGTCTTTCGAAGAGGATTGCTGTTTTCCGTGCAGCAACAGTTCTGTTTCAACAAACCCAATCTGCGTGTGATTTTGCACACTACTTTGATACTACATTGATTAACCATACTTCAAAAGCCAACTGAAATTGCTAAGTTGGTTGATGTGTGATGGACAACTTGAGGATCTTCAATCAACACTCGGCACCCGTTGAATTGCTTCATTAGCGAACGGGACGAAGAAAAAGAACGTCGTGGTCAAGATCTACAAGCTGAGGATTCAGAAGAACTCCAATCAACATGTATCTTTACCTTTGCTTTGTCCTGGTTGCCTGCTTTGGAGGTTTTGTACTGACTTATGCTTTACCTCCATGCACTGCTTGCATTACTTCTACTCGAACTGGACTAAAAGTAACTCAGACTTTGATTTACCATTCTTATTATACCTGCACTGGAAAAGTGACTCGGTGTATTTATAACACCACTGAACTAAATGTTTGCACCAATGGTAAAACTAGAGTATGCTATAATCCGCATCAGAATCCATCCTATTACACGTTGGAAATACGATGGAAGGATGCAGATGGACCTATAATAACTGCTACACCACCACTTAAAGATACTAGTAGACCTGTTGTTTTGAATTTCGATGCCTGTAATGTTATCAATAGAGATAGTCGCTCCAACTGTGGTACCTGGGAAAAAGCGTATCGAAATGACCATAAGTATATGTGCCCAGAAGGTGCCATAGGATGGAGAAAGTGTACAGGTAAAAAAGAACCAGGCTATAGTACTGCCCCAGAAGCAGATTACTATTGCCCAAATTGGGAATGTGTTTTTTATGCTACATGGAATGATGGTATAGTTGACGAAAAGATAGATAAACGAATGGCCACTTTAACCAAGTCAACAACAAATGATAAATGTCAGAAAGATGCTTGTAACCCCTTACACTTACGGATACACAATCCCAATGCATGGAAACAAGGATATAAGTTTGGTTTACGTATAGCTGGTGGAGCAGTAGATCCGGGAACCATTGTGTATATAAGATTGAATACCCAAGCCCACAAGTCATCTAAATATCATATCCATAATACCTTCTATGAGGCCATGCATGTAAATAAGTTTGAAATCCCTCATCCTTCTCAGAATTTATTTTTAGAATTAGCTGGAGCAGTAGTATCTAGCCTTAAAATTTCAGATTGTTATTTCTGTGGCGGAACCCAAATGGGTGACCAGTGGCCATGGGAAGCCCAAGAATTAAATTATTCTCTGACTTACAATCAGACTGAATTACACAAGACTACTAGCGAATGGGTGTTAGCGCACTCAATTGTTGGACGTCTTTGCTATACCAGAACTGGACCTCAGTTCACCCAACAGGTAGGACAGCTGGTCTGTCTTAGCCAGAAATTCTATAATGCCACCACCAAGAAGACGTCATGGTGGTCAGGAATCAAACACCCTGAACCTCCTAACCCATTAGCCAGATTTTCTGAACTTGCTGATTTATGGACTAATCTTGCCAAAACCCATGCCTGGCAAGCCCCACCTGGCCTATATTGGATCTGTGGAAACCGAGCGTATGCACGACTCCCGCCACAATGGGGAGGAGCATGTGTCTTAGGGACCATCAGACCTTCTTTCTTCCTGTTAAACACTGAACATGGAGAACAATTAGGATACCCAGTATACACTACCCACAGACACAAAAGAGCACTACGACAGAAGAGATCACCCCTCCAAGTAGGCAAGTGGGAGAAGTGGAAGGGTGATGATTGGCCACCAGAGAGAATTATTGAGTATTATGGGCCTGCCACTTGGAATGATGATGGTATGTATGGTTATCGAACCCCAGTCTACATGATTAATCGTATTATTCGCTTACAAGCAGTAGTTGAAATAATAACCAATGAAACTAGCCAAGCTCTTACACTTTTAGCTAGACAAAGTACTCAGATGCGCACTGCTATATATCAGAATCGCTTAGCACTTGATTATTTGTTAGCAGCTGAAGGAGGAGTATGTGGTAAACTGAATTTAACCAATTGTTGTTTAAAAATAGATGATAAGGGTCAAGTAGTTGAAGAAATTGCTAAGGATATGCAAAGACATGCTTATGTGCCAGTACAGACTTGGCACTCATTGAAATTCCCTAACTGGTTTGCTAACCTTTTCTCATGGCTGGGAGGACTTAAAACTTTCCTTATATTAGTATTAATACTTGTTGCTGTTATTTTGTTATTACCATGTCTAATCCCATGTTGTATACGATCTATCCATACTACTATTGAGAGTACAGTAGAGCGGAAGACCGCAACTAAGATTATGGCCTTGTACCAACCAAGACCTCCTACATGTAGTCGAAACTCTATGATTACAGCATAACTATTTTGAAGTGATTTAATTCTCACACCTTATTAAGTAATAGGGTGAGATTAATCAAAGGGGGGAATGTGGCAGGTGAAGGCCTGTGATCCACTTTGTCTGATATAAGCAAGCGAGCCTAGCTAGCTTGACCTGTAAATGAAGCTAGTGGAGAGGCCTATGGGAATTGCACATCCCCCAATATGCTCCTGTAGAGCTGGAACATAGCAAGAGTGTTGAATTAACTTAGATAAGCAGAACTGGAAGATGGAAAAATACAGAAAAATATGTTTAAAAGTCACTGATAAGAAAAGTACATCTGCAAGGGATTTAATTAGGACTGCTGACAGATAAGTTACAGAGCCCTGCTCCCCTACATGCACAAATTGGCTCAATGGCCTTGGAAGTATGAAAGTAACAAGTTGATGAACTGGCCATTGTAATTGGGACTAGAAGGGGGGTAAGCAGGTGCTGAGCCCACTGAAAGAACATAATTGGATAATCATATCAGTACCGGGACCAATAGAAAGGGTACGGGAGGTTACCGGGACCAATGAAATGTTTTTCTATACCTAGAATGGAGCAAAAGTCTATAAAAGTTGTTGTATTGCCAGAGAACATTGCTCAGCCATTTTGAAATTGACTTTGCTTGAGACTTGTGCACAAATAAATGATTTGGACCTTCTGAACAGACTCCTGGTATTATTGGTTTGTCTGTGCTCTGCTGCTACACCTGCATGCAAGGGGGTAAAACCCAGCCCTGGCTCTACTTGTCCTGCTCAGAATAAAGCTATTATAGTTATCCCACCCTTTAAGGGATGTGGGTTTTTTTGCTTGTTTTATTCCATTGATGTCATTTTAGCATGCACTATTTTCTTTAGTGCAAAGTGAATAACATAGATTAACACAAAACGGTACTATTTCACTTAAAGCAAAATACAGCATGCTGAAACAAAGAAAATAAATCAAGCACAATTAAAGGCCAACAAAAACATCTCTCTGCACATGGTCACTATTTATAGTGCATCCAGGTATTGATGAAAGAAGTGTGCTTGTTAGAAATCCTCATAGAACAATTTAAATGCCTCATAGAATCTTTCCTTCTCCAGTTTAAAAAACAGTGTAAGACCTGTTGCCATGGCATCCTACTGGTCCCCATGACAGAAGAAACCGGTAGTTTATTTTAAGTTCTCATTTAGGGCCAGATGTAGTAAGGGTTTCTCTTATATTGTGTCTATGGGACAATGTTTACTAAAGGATTTAGCTTGTGTTAATGAAGATGACGCGCATTAAATACCTTTGATTTGTAAGGGCACAGTGACACTTAATGAGCTTTAACTTCATTAATGCACGTTATCCTTTACTAAACCCTCGGTCCTTTTTCTGATCTCAAAGGCAGGAGATACATATATTAAAAGATACATTAAATCATTTAAGCTAAATCTGGGATGTCCATGTTAAAATGTTTGAAATTCCATGCGAGGGGTAGTAGTGAAGGTGTACATATGTAAATGCCATCTCAAATCACCCTCTCTCCGCCCTGAAAGATTAATGTGCTTGTCTCAATATAGGGCGGGACGGGGATGTGCAGAATAAGGGTCCAGACATGCGCAGAGAACCGGACAATTTCAGAAATGTGCTCATCCAAGATATAGATGTTTGCAGTATCGGACACATAGATATGCCAGCAGCGGTATTTCTGGACATGCACATGTAGATGTTACCGCATACACATCCCTGCCTGTTTTGGAAATGGAGATATGCAGTGACACAGCAGCAGACAATGAGGCCTCACTATGCACCTAAAAGGAATTTGAGTTGGCAAAAAAATATTGGAGGGAGTGAGGGGGCATTCTTCCCTTCTCTGCACCATTGATAGCTGGCAGAAATAAGCACTTTTCAAAGGCCTATTGTGCCCAAGAGCAAATATAGACATGAACATGTCTGCTGTCAGCTGTAAATGTCTGGCTCCATCCTGAAATCAGGTGCACATTTGTATGTTTTCCAGAATGCCCTAGACATGCCTCCGCCATGCCCCCATGCGACATGGACAAGCTAGAAATGTTTAAGTCCAGGACATTCTAGAAATATAGAAACATGACGGCAGAAAAAGACCATATGGCCTATCTAGTCTATCTTTCCATATCAAATACTATATAGTCCATTTTTTTCCTTTAGAGATATGTGTTTGTGCCATGCTTTCTTGAATTCAGATACTGTCCTCATCTCTGCTACCTCCACTGGGAGATTATTCCAAGCATCTACCACTCTTTCCGTAAAGAAATATTTCCACATATCACTCCTGAATCTATCCCCTTTCACTCTCATCCTATGTCCCCTCGTAGCAGAGCTTGCTTTCAAACGAAAGAGGCTCTCCTCTTGTGCATTTATGCCACAGAAGTATTTAAACATCTCTATCATATCTCCTCGATCCCGCCTTTCCTCTAATGTATAGCTATGAAGAACTTTGTCTGTCCCCATATGGTTTATAATGAAGACCATTGACCATTTTTTTGTAGCCACCCTCAGCCCTGACTCCATCCTGTTTATATCCTTTTGAAGGTGCAGTCTCCAGAATTGCACACAGTACTCCAAAATGAGGTCGCACCAGAGACATATACAGAGGCACTATCACCTCCTTTTTATCTGCTGGCCATCCTTATGCATCTGAGCATCCGTCTGGCTTTCGTCATCACCTTTTCTACCTGTTTAGCCATGTTAAGATCATCAAAAATAATCACGCCCAGGTCCCGCTCTTCTTTCATTGACAGAAGTACTTTACCCCTTATACTGTACTGCTCCATTGGAGTTTTGCATCCCAAATGCATGACCCTGCATTTTTTAGCATTAAATCTCAGCTGCCAAATTCTTGACCATTTTTCAAGCTTAGCTAGATCCTTCCTCATGTTATCTACTTCTTCCTGGGTGTCTACTCTATTGCAGATTTTGGTAATATCTTCAAAAAAGCAAACTTTTCCCGACAGCCCTTCCGCAATATCACTAACAAATATATTAAAAAGAATCTGACCAAGGACAGATCAATGCAGCACACCGCTGGCTAACATCCTTCTCTTCAAAGTGAGCTCCATTTACCCGTACCTTTTGTCACCTCCCACTCAACCAATTTCTAACCCATTCTGTCACTTTAGAGCAGGGGTCTCAAACTCAAATTGCTTTGAGGGCCAAATGAGGACTTGTAAAGTAACCCGGGGGCCGCATAAGACGTGGGGCCTCATTTGCATAAGGGGCCTCATTTGCATAAATATTTGCATAATGTTACCATACACTAACTTTTAGTAAACATGCCTCTTAATGAGTATGGATAAAGAAAGACTAAAAGATTCAGAAATAGGAAGACAATAATTAAACTGGGAACCCCAAAAGCCAAACTTGGAATGTACAACAACACTGTAGAAATAAAACTATAAATTAATTTCCTCTTGTACTAAACAAAGCGCAAACATTAATGATGCACATTTCCCAGAGCTGACATATTCCAGTTAATAAATTCAAAATAAAGAGATATTTTTCTACCTTTTGTGCATTTTTTTTCAGTTGCAATTGCTCCAGCCACTTCTGGTTTCTTCGTGTCTTCTGCTATCTCCATCGTCTGCTGTCCATTTGTCCTTTCTTCTCTCTTCTAGTTTTTTCCATTCTCTCTCCCTACATCTGCTTTAACATACTAATCTTTCTCCTTTTGCTCTTTCCTCATTCCTATTTCATCCACTCAAATTTTACCCCTCCATCCTCAATCCCCACTTACTCTCCCAATACCTGGCCAATTGTAGATTTGTCTTCTCTTCCAGACAAAATATTTTTCCCCTCTCCATTTCACTTTCCAGCTCCATCCCATTCTAATCCTCCCCCAACATCAGCTCCCTTCTAGTTCCAGCCCCACCCAGCATCTGCTCCTTTCTAGTCCCTGCATCAGTCCATTTCCAGTCCTATCCTAGCCTCACCATCAGCCCATTTCCAATCCTAGCCCCCCATCAGCCCATTTCCAATCCTAGCTCCCTCCCCTCACAGCCCATTTCCATTCCAAGCCCCCTCCCCATCAGCCATTTGCAGTTCAAGCCCCCCTTCCACTCAGCCCATTTCCAGTCCTAGCAACCCCCCAGCCCATTACCAGTCCTAGACCCCCCATAGCCCATTACCAGTCCTAACCTCCCCATAGCGCACTTCCAGTCTTACCCCCCCCATCACCCCATTTTCAGTCTTACCCCCCCCCATAGCCCATTACCAGTCCTAGTCCCCCCCATAGCCCACTTGCAGTCGTATCCCCATCACCCCATTTTCAGTCTTACCTCCCCTCATAGGCCATTACCAGTCCTAACCCCCCAATCAGCCCACCTCCAGTCCTAACCCCCATCACCCCATTTTCAGTCCTAGCCCCCACCATAGCCCATGACCAGTCATAACCCCCCCCCTGCCAATAGCCCACTTCCAGTCCTAACCCCCATCTGCCCATTTCCAGTCCTAGCCCCCACCATAGCCCATTACCAGTCATAACCCCCCCCTGCCAATAGCCCACTTCCAGTCCTAACCCCCATCTGCCCATTTCCAGTCCTAGCCCCCACCATAGCCCATTACCAGTCATAACCCCCCCTGCCAATAGCCCACTTCCAGTCCTAACCACCATCTGCCCATTTCCAGTCCTAGCCCCCACCATAACCCATGACCAGTCATAACCCCCCCTGCCAATAGCCCACTTCCAGTCCTAACCCCCATCTGCCCATTTCCAGTCCTAGCGCCCACCATAGCCCATTACCAGTTATAACCCCCCCCCTGCCAATAGCCCACTTCCAGTCCTAACCCCCCTCTGCCCATTTCCAGTACTAGCCCCCACCATAGCCCATTACCAGTTATAACCCCCCAGCCCCTTACCAGTCATAACCCCCCCGCCCATTACCAGTCATAACCCCCCCCCTGCCAATAGCCCACTTCCAGTACTAACCCCCATCTGCCCATTTCCAGTCATACCCCCCCCCCCCCGACAGAGGAAAACAAAAAAACCCCAAAACCCTGACTTCTGCCGTTGCCGCCGTGGCAGCGGCAGAATCAATTGTCAAATTAAAAAAAAAAAGACTTCTGCTGCTCAAGCAGCAATATCACCTGTCCTGCGGCCCCTTCCCCTGTGCCCGGAGATCCGAATCTGCTCATCAGCGGCGTGCTTTTCAAGCCGCGAAGAGTATTCCCCTCTCGCGTGGTTTCAAGCCGCGCGAGAGGGGAATACTCTTCGCGGCTTGAAAAGCACGCCGCTGATGAGCAGATTCGGATCTCGGGCACAGGGGAAGGGGCCGCAGGACAGGTGATATTGCTGCTTGAGCAGCAGAAGTCTTTTTTTTTATTTGACAATTGATTCTGCCGCTGCCACGGCGGCAACGGCAGAAGTCAGGGTTTTGGGGTTTTTTTGTTTTTCTCTTTCGCGGGCCGCACAAAGTTGTCTCGCGGGCCGCATGCGGCCCGCGGGCCGCGTGTTTGAGACCCCTGCTTTAGAGTCCATCCCTAGGGTGCTCAATTTATTTACAAGTCGCCTGTGTGGAACAGTGTCAAAGGCTTTACTGAAATCTAAGTACACCACATCTAGGGTTCTCCCTTGGTCCATCTCTCTGGTCACCAAGGCAAAGAAATCAAAATTTGTCTGACAAGACCTGCCTCTAGTAAACCCATGCTGCCTCAAATCCTACAATCCATTGGACTCCAGGAACCCTATCATCCTCTGTTTCAACAGTGTTTCCATTAATTTACTCACCACAGAGGTCAGACTAACCGGCCTGTAGATCTCAACCTCATCCTTATTTCCACTTTTGTGTAAAGGGACCACATGCACCTTTCTCCAGTCCTCTGGGATCACTTCCGACTCTAAAGAAGCATTGAAAAGGTCAGACAGTGGAACCAATAGAACTTCCCAAAGTTCCTTTAATATTCTCAGATGTATTCCATCCGTCCCCTTTACCTTGTCTACTTTTAGTTTAGCCAGTTCCTCACGAACAGTATTCTGAAAATTGTTCAAGATCACCTTCACGTCTGTTCCTATTTGTAGGCGTTTTCTGAGGTCCTGCTCTAGGCCCTGCATCAGTGAACACAGACCAAAAATATTTGTTAAGCAATTCCGCTTTATCCTCATCAGCTTCTACATATTCCTCCCTCTCACCCTTGAGTTTAACAATACCATTTTTCACTTCCTCTTCTTGCTAACATTATCTGAAAAATGTCTTGCCTCCCATTTTATTGCACTGGCTTTTTCTTCTTCGTTTTGTATTTTTGCTTTCCTATTTTCCTAGCTTCTCTACATTTTTCCAAATATCGATGCTTATCTTCCTCTTTCTGTGATCTCTTGTATTTTATGAAGGCTACCCTCTTTCTTCACTTTTTTCAGCTACTTTTTTTGAGAACCATAGTGGCCTCCTTTTCCCTTTACATTTATTTACCTTTCTAACAAAAAGGTTTGTTGCCCTTAAAATATCTCCTTTCAGCTTTTACCATTGCTTTTCTACGTCCCATAGCTGTTCCCATCCTGCTAACAACTCCTTGAGGTATTGTCCTATGTTGACAAAAGTTAGTCTTCCTAAAGTCTAAGACCCTCGCTTTTGAATGAACTTTATCAGCCCTAGTCCTAAAGCACAGTTACTTACCTGTAACAGGTGATCTCTGGGAACAGCAGGAATAAGTATTCACATATGGGTACGTCGGTACCGACGGAGCCTGCGCGGGAACGCTCCCCAGCTTCCCAAAAAGGAAAGCTTTTGGGAGCATCCCACAGCACCTGCACGCTGCCTTCCCGCCTTTCCCAACCGCCTCTCCTCAGTTCGAGTTTTAAAGCTGAGACAAAAGAGAGAGAGAGGAAAGGAAAGACAGATAGAGAGATACAACTCCTAGGGGAGGAGGGAGGGTTGTGAAGACTTATTCCTGCTGTTCCCAGAGATCACCTGTTACAGGTAAGTAACTGTGCTATCTCCAGGAACAAGCAGGAATGAGTCTTCAAATATGGGGACTCCCTAGCTAAGATGCCTGGGAGAACCCCAAGGATATGAGACCCTGGGAAGGGTTCTACCTCCTCCTATGGATCTCAGGCATCTATCCAGGGATGGAGGGTAGGAGTTGATTAAGAATGGAACAGGTGTTTGAGAACAGCCTGACCAAACAAGGCATCCCGGCGGGAGTCCTTGTTCAAGCAGTAATGGGCTGTGAAGGTATGAACCGAGGCCCAGGTGGCTGCTTGACAGATCTGGTCGATGGACACAGAATTTAGATGAGCCATAGAGGCGGCCATGGCCCTCACATTATGAGCTGTGACATGGCTCTCCAGAGAAAGGTTCTTACTCTGGTAGGCGAAAGAAATACACTGAGCAATCCAATTGGACAGTGTCCTCTTAGAGACTGGAAGTCCCAAATGAGAGGGATCAAAAGCAACAAAGAGCTGGGAAGACTTTCTATGTTGCTGTATTCTTTGTAAGTAAAAGGCAAGAGCTCTTTTACAATCCAGAGTATGAAGATTCTTCTCTGCACTTGATGCATGAGGAGCTGGAAAAAAGACAGGTAAATATACCTCTTGATTAAGATGAAAAGGTGAGACCACTTTAGGCATAAAGTGTGGATTGGTCCTAAGAACTACCTTATCATGATGGAACCTTGTATAAGGTGGATTAGCCACTAAGGCCTGCAGCTGATGCGGCGAGCTGAGGTGACTGCAATGAGGAAAATAACCTTCCAGGAAAGAAATTTCAAGGAGGTGGTGGCTAAGGGTTCAAAAGGAGGCTTCATAAGCTGACCAAGAACCAGATTTAAATCCCATGCCACCGGAGGAGGCCTAATGGGAGGTCTAGTTAAAGTTAGGCCTCTCATGAATCTTGCAATAAGGATGAGAGGAAACAGGTTGTCCATTGATAGGCTTAAGGGATGCTGCAATAGCACTTAAATGGACCCTTACTGAATTCGTCTTAAGGACTGCATCGGAAAGATGCAGGAAGTATTCCAATAGAGAATTCAAAGTTAGTGCTAGAGGGTTGAGACTCCTTTGAGCACACCAAATGTAAAATCCTTTCCATTTAAAAGCATAGGAACGCCTAGTGGAAGGTTTTCTGGAAGCATGGAGGATATCCTTCACTTGTTGAGAAAGATTCCAGCTTTGAAGGTCTAGGCCTTCAGTAACCAAGCTCTGAGGTGAAGGGACTTGGGGTTTGGGTGCCACAAAGTCCCCTCCTCCTGGGACAGAAGGTCTGGAGCAGCTCCCAAGTCCAGAGAGGGGGCTTGGGAGAGATGCAGAAGTAGAGGGTACCACACTTGGCGGGGCCAGCATGGAGCTATGAGGATCATAGATCCTTGATCCCTCTGGAGTTTGAACAGAGTCTTGGGAATCAAGGGAATGGGTGGAAAGGCATACAGGAAACCCTGACCCAGTGAAGGAGGAAGGCATCCTTGGCCTGAACTCCCTGACACGGAATTCTGGAACAGAACCGGGGAAGTTTGGCATTCCACGGACTTGCAAAGAGGTCTATGTCCGGGGTTCCCCATTCTTGGAAGATTCTGAGTACCTGATCCATGTGCAGGGACCATTCATGTGGGAGCAGAACTCGACTGAGTCTGTCTGCCCAAGAGTTTTGGATTCCTGGGAGGTATACTGCCAGGAGATGGATTTGATGCTCTCTGGCGAAGGCCCACAATCTTAAAGCTTCGTTGCAAAGCGACAGAGAGCCAGTTCCTCCTTGCTTGTTTATGTAAAACATGGCTACTTGATTGTCCGTATGAATGAGGATTGTCTTGTAGCTGAGCAGGGTATGAAAGACCTTGAGAGCTAGAAAGACTGCTCGAAGCGCCAAGAGATTGATATGAAGAAAGGTCTCCTGTGGGGACCAAGTGCCTTGGGTGGAGAGGTCTTGTAGATGAGCTCCCCAACCTGTTTGGGAGGCATCTGTTGTGAGAGTTGCTTGGGGTAACAATTGTTGGAAAGGGGACCCCAGCAACAGATTTTGAGTGGATATCCACCACTGGAGAGACCAAAAGAGACGTTTGGAGGTTGCTATTTGGTCTGAGAGAGCTCCTGATGCTTGAGTCCACTGGGTGGACAAAGTCCATTGGGCTGCTCTCATATGTAGACGAGCATAGGGTACCACATGCACTGTGAAAGCCATGTGGCCTAGCAGTTGTAGCATCTCCCGGGCAGTTAAGTGGCTCTTTGACTGAACCTGAGAGGCTAACTGCACTAGGCGTAGGCAACGGGCCTGAGGAAGATAGGCCCTTGCAGTGGTAGTATCTAGCCAGGCCCCTATGAACTCTAGGGACTGAGTAGGGGTGAGGTGGGACTTTGGGAGGTTTACCACAAGTCCCAGATACTGTAGAATGCGCCTTGTGTAGTCCAGGGAAGTCTGGGCCTCTGACTGAGATGGAGCTCGGATGAGCCAGTCGTCCAGGTATGGGAATACAAATATTCCCAGAGTGCATAGAAATGCAGCTACTGTTGCCATGCATTTGGTGAACACTCTTGGGGCAGAGGCCAGACCAAACAGAAGCACCCTGTATTGATAATGTTTTCCTTGGAAAAGAAAACGGAGGAATCTTCTGTGAGATGGATGGATGAAGACATGTGTGTACGCATCCTTGAGATCTAGAGAACAAAGCCAATCCTGACTTTGAAGGTATGGAAGGAGAATGCCCAGAGAAAGCATCTTGAACTTCTCCTTGCATAGAAATTTGTTCAATTCCCTGAGATCTAATATGGGTCTGTATCCCCCTGTCTTCTTTGGAATGAGAAAATAGGGGGAGTAAAACCCTGACCCTTGTTGAAGAAGGGGAACTTCTTCTATTGCCCCTTGGGCAAGAAGGGTAGCCACCTCTTGACCAAGAAGGTCGAGAAGAGATGTGGGAGAATTGAAATGTCTCACCATGGTGTGGGGAGGAAGGTCTGAGAAATGAAGTTTGTAGCCCTCTCTTATGATGGAGAGGGTCCACTGCTCTGATGTAATCTGCTCCCATCTGGGAGCAAAATGAGCTAACCTTCCTGCAATGGTGAGAGGTTCTGGCTGTTTTAAAGCCAGAAAGGCTAAGTTCTCTAGCATCAAGTCAAAAACCCTGAGGAGGTTGTGCCTGCTGAGTTGCAGCAGCCCCTGTAGTCTTAGGCCTGGCCTGTTGAGGTTGCTGACGCTTAGTAGCAAAGCGACCTGTAGAGGATTGTTGGCCAGAAGTAGAAGGGAATCTGCCCTTTTTGAAAAAAAGACTTCTTGGAGGGTTTTTTCTTGGCAGGAATGGAGGATGACTTTGAAAGTCTATCCAGAGCAGAATTTTCTGCATGCATTTGAGTGGCTTTTATTTGCCATTCTTTGCCAAAGAGGTTTTCACTTGTACAGGGAAGATTTCCTAATCCATCTTGGACCCAGGGTTCTAAATCAGAAGCTTGGAGCCAAGCAATTCTGCGAGCAGCTATGGCAATGCCAGAAGCTCTGCTGGCACCTTCAAAGGAATCAAAGGCTGCCCTGTTGGAAAACTTTGAAATGTCTTGAGTATGCTTAAGCCAAATGAGGAATTCATCCCTTTTATCTTCTGGTAGAAAAGGGAGGAAAGTGTGCAGTTTATCTGCAACCTCCTTTAGAAACATACCCATGTAAAGACTATAGGAGTTGATTCTGGCAATAAGCATACTGGCTTGGAAAATTGTCCTACCAAAAGCATCCAAGGTCCTGCATTCTCTTCCTGGAGGAGTAGAAGTGTGTCTCTTTGTACTCTTTATCCTCTTCATAGCCGACTGCACCACAATGGAATGGTGAGGAAGCTGTGTTTTATGAAAACCAGGACAGGGAGGGACACGATACATAGTGTCCAATCTGCGAGAATGAGGAGAGATAGTGAGAGGAGTCTCCCATAAATCAATCATGTGTTCATAAAGAATCTCATGAATTGGTAAGGTGACTGCCTCTTTAGGAGCCTTAGAATAACCCAAAATATCTAATTTTTTTGCTCTAGGCTCTGATTCAGAGGATACTGAAATAGAAAGACCTTTAGCCACTTCTCTTATGAAGTCTTGAAAGGACAAGTCCTCTGGAGGAGACATTCTTCTTTTTGGAGAAGGCGGCTCTTCAGGAAGGGTTATAGATACTTCAGCAGACTCCTCTGATGTATCAGAATCACCAGAGGAATCGAAGTACCATCTGTCAGGGTGCTCTTCTAACGCTCGGTACGCATATCGAGCAGTATCGACATCGGGCGTCATCGGAACCGGATCGGTACCGATGAGCAGCCCTGGACAAGTAACCGCTGCAGTCGGTATCCTGGTCGATGCCGATGCAGTCGGTACCGGTATCGGCGCTGGTGCCGGTACCGGAGTCGATACCGACAACGGAGTTTGTTGTGGTATCAACGACGTCGCAGCTTGGATGAAGGCACTGATAGCCTGCTGCATGGACAGAACATTCTGATCCATCGACGCCATGAATGCCTGGAACTCGGTACCGGAAGGTTGTGCCGGTACCCCAGAGCATTCTAACAGGTGATCGGTCGAGGCCGTGCCATCGATGTCAACCTGTAACCCCATAGGTGGAGCTTTGGAAGCCGGAGCTTCCCGCCGGGGTTGTTTTGCCGGTGCAGGATCCTCGAGGGCAAGCCCGGAGGCATCTCGATGCTTAGAGGGAGATCTACCCTTCGAGGACCGGCTGGATTTATGTTTGGTTACCTGAGATCCATTGGGGGAAGAAGCAGCTCTGGAAGACGTCGATGCCACCGAAGCTGCATCAGCGGGAAACAGCACATGGAGCTTAGCTGCTCGGTTCTGTAAACCCCGTTTAGACATCAGAGAGCAGGACGGACAATCCGAAATGGAGTGTTCAGGACCCAAACATTTAAGACACCATTCATGGGTGTCTGTAACAGAAATAGTACCGCTGCACTTAGTGCATTTCTTAAACCCGGAGGCTGGTTTTTCCATGAGGAAAATTTCTTGTGAGGCCTAAGGCCCAAAAAGAAAAATACACTAAGTGAGGGAAAAATATATAGTTTGTTTGTTTGTTTGTTTTTTTTAAAGAAAAGAAAGAAAAGACCGGCGGTACCGGTCCGGAGTCGGGGAAGGCAGACACGCGACCAAAGAAAGAAAATAAAATAAAGAACTTCTTCAGCGGTGACAGGGCTCGACCTGCTGGCTCCGCGGCAAAGAAGAACTGAAGAGAGGCGGTTGGGAAAGGCGGGAAGGCAGCGCGCAGGCGCTGTAGGATGCTCCCAAAAGCTTTCCTTTTTGGGAAGCTGGGGAGCGTTCTCGCGCAGGCTCCGTCGGTACCAACGTACCCATATGTGAAGACTCATTCCTGCTTGTTCCTGGAGATTACTGAACCACACCACCTGGTGGTCACTGGATGCGAGATGATCTTCCACTATAACATCAGAAACACTTTCCCCACTGGTAAGCACCATGTCCAGTATGGCCCCTTCACATGCTGGTTCTGTTATCAGTTTCCAAAATAGTTCTCCCTGTAGAGAATCCAGGATTTCCTTTTACTTCTACATGACACTGCTGCAGAAATGTGCCAATCAATATCTGGCATACTGAAATCATTTTATTTATTTATTTAACAGCTCTTATATACCGCGCTATTTGACATCAGTGCGGTTTACATTAAACAAAATACACTCAGATTTAGAGAACTTGTCCAAGTTACAGGTAACAGGGGAATAAAACAAGGATTAACTGGGGAATAGCATATAAATAATTAAATAAAAGCAATTACATCAGACTAGAGATCTTGAGTGGGTATAGTGGGTATCATCTATCAGAAGCACGCCTCCTTTCATGGCAATACTGTGTATGTTTTCTATTAAATCTCTATCCACTGCTCTCTGTGAGGGGGATCTGTATATCACTCCAAGTCAAATGGATTTCCTTTTCCCTCTTTCTAGTTTAATCCACAGTGCCTCCTCGTTCCCTTTTAAGCCCTGTAATTCTATAGCTTTAATATTATTTTTTTTACATATAGTGTCACCCCGCCTCCCCTCCCCCCCTCCCCCTGAATAAAGTATAGCTCAGTATAATTACATCCCAGTCATGGTTGTCCATGAACCATGTCTCCGTAACCGCCACTTAATCCAAGTCAGCTTCTTCCATTAAAACCTCAGCATCTGGTATCTTATTTCCTATACTATGGGCATTTATATGCACTGCTTTCCAGATGTTGCCCCCTTTTACCCATTTCTACAGAGGTATTTAATATTTGATTTACCTGGGGGCTTTCTTCACCTATCTCCAACAAATCTAGTTTAAAGCCTTCTTCAATTGGTTAGCCAGTCTTCTGCAAAAGACATTTTGACTCTTCTTGGATAAATAGACACCATCTCTGTTCTGCAGCCCTTGGCTCTTGAGACGTGGATGTGATTGGGATGTCTGAATGGCTGTTTTCATATGTCCAAATCATGAATAGAGCTTCTAAAAAATGATCCCTAAACATCAAGCTACTTTCATGCACAATCAGCAGTAATCATGACCAATAGCTTTTCTAAATGACATCTCTGCACAACATGGCTTCATGTGCTCCAAATGAAACAGCTAAACCCGGCTAAAACATAAGTCACAACTAATTGTATTTTTTATTTCATTTTAAAGACAAAGAGTTGAGATTTTAATTCAGTCATTTTTGCATTTATAACATACAAAATGTAAAAACAAAACAAAACCAAAGCTCTGTGTCCTCATTACAGTTACATGAAATGGTCCAAATTAATGACTTGACTTAGTAGTTATACTTTTGATCTGAGCAGCTCATAGGATTTCTCTACACTTCAACCAGGAAGCTGGAATCAATCATCAGCTACTGAGCACATGGTTAATCTTCTAAAACCTCTCCCAATCTGTTTTACCTTGCATGGATTTCTTTCTCTGGCCCTCTCACCCCCAACCCCAGTCTGTGCTCTGCCCTGCTGGCTCAGGCCCATTCAATGGCACTTCATTTCTCTTCTGGTTTATGTCTGACAGCTTATGCCTTTGACCACACAATAGAGGTGATAGAGGCCGGCATTCACAGGAATCTCCAAGTGCAACGTGAGAACCGGTTCATCTTCTGACCTCCATTTGCATATGAATCGACCGCTAAAATTCTGTGCTAGAACTCTGGATATCTCTTTAGCAAAAAAAAAAAACACACCAAAAAAAGTCTGTTTCGCCCTCTGGAGAAGATCTAGTAGTTTCAACCTGTAAGTTATCTGCTTTGACAATTAATAGGCAAACCGTTTGAACCTTGTCAGACACTGTTTATAGAGGATGAAAAGTTACTTCTCAACTAAAAAACAGTTGTCCCTAAATTCTAGACTTTTTTTGCAGTCATGCATAATATGCAGGATATAAAATGTTTACAGAATGCATGGCTACCAGTGAAAAATTCCTGCACAGTACTGCTTGTTTAGTACTATCCATAAACAACTGAACAATGACCGAGATCAGCATCCATTGGATTTGGCTACCTTCTAGCTGCCTGCAGAGACAACCAACTTGGTTCTAATGCATCACAGTATCTATTAATCCTCTACTCCCTGCAGGGTTATTCAGTGTTGGAGAAGGCATTGACCTAAAAATCAAAAGAACATCTGGGACACTAATTTTTTTCCTCTCCAGCAACTACCGTGATCTCTTGCAACAAGTTACTTTACATTTACCTAACGATAATTGAATACATAATTCAAACTGCATTATTCCTTTGTTCACTGCAGAGACCTTGCACTGAGAAACCTTCTGCTGCATCCTCTCCAGAGGAGGCTGTTTACCTCTAAAGCAATGATTGCAAAGCACGCTACATGGAAACTTCTAAATCAAACTCATATATGTTTCATCTTTAAATCATCTAAGAGTATAATCTTATTTTTATTTATTTGTTTTTGTTTTTTTATAGTATTTACTGTAGCTCACAACTTTTCAGGAGACAATCAAAAGTGAGTTACAATCTGGATTTCATTACCTTATAGTAAAGTGGTTAGAACTGTTTTCTCAAAAACAGTTTAGAAATTTTAACCAGTAGCAACAAGGGAGATGATGGCAGAAAAAGACCACTTGACTCATCCAGTCTGCCTCATTCTTGCCCTCATTGCAAGGATTTATCCCAGCTGCCAGCCATTGAAAGCATGACCACTTTTAGAATATCTTTCTGTGATGGGATACTTGTACCCAGTCGTAGAATATTGCAACCAAAGGGTAAGGTAGTTGAAGCTAGGGACAAATTGAACTAAATAAAGTTCATAAAAAAAAACAAAAAACAAGAAAATACCGAAAGTAGGCAAATGGAGCTCTGGGCAAAAGTGTGACTGGACTCCACCCTATTCAATGGACAGTCTTAAATGAAGCAACAGAAAGGAATCTGGGACAAATACACAGGGAGACACTAAGGCTGAAGTGGGACTTACAGAAAACGATTGTCAAAAAATCAATGTCTCTGTAGGGATAAGCGGCTATCCCTAAGAGAAAGAAAGAGACCTGGGTAAAATTAATACCTACCTGTCTTAGAATAGGGTCATGCTAACTGGCCTGACTGGAGTTGGGTCTCTCCGCTAAAAATGAAGAAAGAACTAGGACAGAGTCAGACTCTTAATTTTGTTGTATTTGTATGTGTTTTGAGTAACTCAAAAAGCAATGGGGCAAAAAATGATAATTACACTTACCTGGTAATTGTAGTTCCTTGAGTGATAACAGTTCAGTCCTCCACCTCTGGGTTGTCAACCTCCTCCTGCAGCTTGGAGACTGGAATGTCAGAATCATGACATCACTGGATATAGCTTGCTGGACACTCCCATCAGCCCCAGTGTGAACTTTTTAACAAAGCAGACTCAAAGGAGCAACAGATAAGTAGCTATAACAACAACAAGTTAACAGAACCATTGCCTTAACTAGTAAAACCTCTTACACTCTCTTCCCTGCTAACCCCTGAAACAGAGCAAGGAAATATGGCAAAGAAAACAATATCTAAATGAAACTTACCAGTAAGTCCTGTCATTGTGCCACCGACCTGCTACCATCCAATACACCCGGGTGGGAATGAGGACTTAACTGTTGTCACTCAAGGAACTACAATTACCAGGTAAGTGTAATCATCATTTCCTTATCGTTCCTCCAGTTCAGTCCTCTACCTCTGGGAAGTACCAGAGCAGTAATCAGTGGGAGGGACCCTTCAAGCCGGCACGCAATACCGCCGATCCGAAACTGGCATCATTTGCCACCGCAACATCCAGACGGTAATGCTTACTGAATGTATGCAACGACGACCACGTCACCGCTCTACAAATGTCTCCTGGTGGAACCAATCTGTGCAACGCCCATGAAGACGCTTGCGCCCTAGTGGAATGAGCTCGCAATCCCACAGGAACCGATCGACCTTGAAGCAGATAGGCAGAAGCAATCGCCTCCCGAATCCATCTCGCAATGGAAGCCTTCACTGCCACTTCGCCTTTGCGCACTCCCCCCGAACAGCACGAACAACCGATCTGACTTGCGGAATAGCTCCGTCACCTTCAAATACTGCTGCAACACCCTCTTCACATCCAAACGGCGCAAGCTGCGATCGGGGTCGCCCCCTTCCAGCGAATCCAACACTGGTAAGGACACCGTTTGATTCACATGAAAGGGTGAAACCACCTTAGGTAGAAAGGACGGAACTGGTCGCAGTACCACCTTCTCTCTAGAAAAGGACAAGAACGGTCCCTGCATGACAACACTTGCAACTCCGAGATCCGCCAGGCCGAACAGATGGCAACCAGAAAAATGGTCTTCAACGTTAAGTCTTTCACCGAAGCCCGATGCAGCAGCTCAAAGGGAGGTTGGGACAACGCCGCCAACACCAAACTGAGATCCCAAGGCGGGACCATCACTCTATGCGACGATCGTAACAGAGCAACCGCCTTGAGAAAGCGCAGCACATCAGCATGAGCGCCGAGACCAACTCCCTGTATCTTGCCACTATAACAGGAAAGGGCTGCCAACTGCACTCGCAAGGAACTGGCAGCAAGCCCTTTATCAAAACCATCCTGTAGAAAACTCAAAAATCGAGGGGACGGACACCGTAGATGCCCAAATCTGTCGTCGTGAACACCAATCCTCAAATATACGCCAGATTCTAACATACGCCAGGGAAGTGGCGTGTTTCCTAGCTCTGAGCAGCGTAGCCACGACTGCTGGCGAATAGCCTTTCTTCCTCAGCAGAGCCCTTTCAATGGCCATACTGTAAGCGAGAATCGATCCACTTGCGGCATGAAGAGAGGCCCCTGCAACAATAGATCCGCCTTGGCCGGTAACCGCCAGGGCTCCCCGTCCAGGCGACGCAGCAGATCCAATCGGGCACCACCAGAAGCACCCTCCCCGGATGAGTCTCGATCCGCTGAATCACCCGACCGATTAAAGCCCACGTAGGAAAAACATACAGAAGGCCGGAGGATGGCCACGGATGCAATGGCGTGTCTATGCCCTCCGACATCCTTTCTCGCCTTCTGCTTTAGAAACGGCTGGCCTTTGCCGACTGGAAGGTCGCCATTAGATCCCTTATGGGACTCCCCCAATGGCAAACCTATTTGTGCAAAGACGTCCGGATGCAGCTCCCACTCTCCTGCATCCACCCGGACTCTGCTGAGAAAATCGGCCATCACGTTGTCCTTTCCGGCGATGTGCGCCACCGAAATCGCCGACAGCCGACTCTCTACCCAGGCAAATAACAAGTCCGCCTCTTCCTCCATGGCCGCACTCCCCGTGCCGCCCTGGCGATTGATGTAGGCTACTGCTGCCGAGTTGTCGGAAAACACCCGGACTGCACGACTCATCACCAACGTCTCAAACGCTTGTAGAGCTCTGAAGATCGCGCGGAGCTCCAGATGATTGATCGACCAAGAGCCCTCCAGAGGAGACCAAAACCCCTGCGTGAATCTGCTCTCGCAGTGGGCTCCCCAACCCCCGAGGCTGGCATCCGTCAACAATGGAAGCCACTCCGGCTGTTCCAACGGCATACCCGCCGCTAATGACATGGGGAGCAACCACCACCGAAGAGACTGTCTGACCTTAAAGGGACACGGAAAATGCTTGTTCAACGAATCAGACTGGTGCGACCACCGGCGAAGAAGGGATCTTTGCAGAGGTCGCATATGGACCTTGGCCCACGGGACCGCCTCCAGCGTCACCGCAATGGTCCCCAGGATGCGCAGGTAATCCCACGCCGAGGGTGACAGGGTAGCCCGGAAAGTGCGCAGCAACCGCCTGAGGCTTTGGGCTCGCCTCTCCGGCAAAAACACCTTGCCGTTCTTCGTGTCGAACCAGACCCCCAGGTATTCCAGATTCTGAGACGGTTCTAACCGGCTTTTGGCTGGGTTGACCACCCAACCCAGACTCTGGAGAAACCGCACTACTGTCACTTGAACACTCTCTGCCTCAGACTTTGCCCAAATTAACCAATCGTCGAGATACAGATGTACCAAGATTCCTTCTCTGCGCAACGCCGCTGCCGCCGCCGCCACCACCACCATGATGATTTTGGTGAAAGTTTGCGGCGCCGTTGCTAATCCGAAGGGCAGTGCTTGAAACTGGTAGTGTCCAAGGAAAAGCGAACCGTAGAAACTTTTGATGAGCTGACCGAATGGGAATATGCAAGTACGCTTCGGTAAGGTCGAGCGACGTCAAGTACTCCCCTTGCCGCACTGCCACAATGACGGACCGCAATGACGGATCCTGAAATGCGGCACCCGCATACAACGATTTACGCCCTTCAGATCCAAAATGGGCCGCAATGCACCACCCTTCTTTGGCACCACGAAATAAATGGAGTACCGACCCATGCCGTACTCTACCTCTGGCACCTCTATGACCGCTCCTAATTGTATGAGCCATCGTAAAGTAGCACGAATCGCCAAAGTCTTCTTTGGGCCTCTGCAAGGAGACATGAAGAACGAATCCCGTACGGGCCGCGCCAACTCCAGCGTGTAACCCTGACGGACTATCTCCAACATCCACTGGTCGGACGTGATTTGGGTCCAAGCAGGAAGAAACTCCTGAAGTCTCCCACCAATCAGAGTTTCGCCCACCGGGACCCGCCTCTCTTCATTGTGGATTTCGTGTTGCTGACGCAGCGCTGGCAGAGAAACCTCTATTCGCTCCCCGAAAGCCCCGGAAGCCCTGGCCCCGCGAGGTAGCACATCCTCTCCAGCAGCCTCCGAAACACGACACGCGAAATCTGCGGAAGTCTCAAAACTGCCCCCGAAAGCCCAGTCCAGACTTCCCCTGTTTTGGCTTATCTTCTGGCAGCCTACCACTCTTGGTCTCCGAGGTCCTTTACTAATTTATCCAGATCCTCTCCAAACAGCAATTGCCCCTTAAATGGCAACTTACCCAGACGGGACTTAGACGAACCATCCGCAGCCCAATTTCACAACCATACCGACCTGCGGGCTGCCACTATGGACGCCGTACTATTCGCGAGAGCCCTAATCAAATCGTAATGGACGTCCGCTAAATATGCCGTTCCGGACTCCAAGAGGCCGAGCTCCTTGAGTTCCTCCTGGTCCAGGTGAGGCAAAAGGCGTAGCCGCTGAACCCAGCGCAGGCAAGCCCGTGCCACCCAAGCGCCACAAATGGACGCCTGCAAGGATAACGCGTCCGCCTCAAATACCTGCTTTAGTAAACTCTCGACCTTACGGTTCTGCGCATCCTTCAAAGCCGCAGCGCCTTCCACCGGGATAGTGGTCTTTGTTACTGCCACCACCGCCGCATCCACACGAGGTGACCGAAACCTCTCCTTATCCTTTTCGGCGAGGGGATAAAATCTATTCATTGTACGCATTCCTCTGAGCCCCGCTTCTAGATGGTCCCATTCATCTTGGATCATTTTGTCAACCACTCTGCACCGGAAACACCACTTGCGTTTGCCGAACTGCCTGAATAACCGGATCCTCGACCTCCTCTTCACTTATGGACTGAGTCACTAGATTCAACATTTGCAGAGCTTCCGTGATTAGTGCTGTCAGCTCCTCTTTCCGGAAGACCCTAATGATCTTAGCCTGATCCTCGGGCTCAGGGATCTCTCCTTCCTCGAGATCCAGACTCCTCATCATGCTCCCAGTCGGGAACGTCAACTTCCGTCCAGTCATTCTCCGTGGACGACAGGACTCGCGTCCGTGGTCTCTTAGGCGCTGACGGCCCCGCCCCTCCCCCCTCAGCTACATCCATATGCTGAGAAAGGGCAGGCAGCGGCCCCGGTCCAGGCAGCTTGCCCTGCCGCCGCAAGCAAAATGCCTGGTACATCAATAAAATTTAAATCAGGGCAAAACTCCCCGAGATCCGAAGACCCCAAGGCCGACAGAGTGCCTGACGACCCTGCTGCCTCCACCAACGGAGACTCTTGCCCGGCCAATAGCATCAAAACAGGCAGCGGCCCCCCCCCCCCCCGACACCCCTTGCACCTCCGGGAGCTCTTTGGAATCCATATGTTCTACCGTGGACGAAAGAACTGCACAGCCGCGGCAAACCCCAGACTCTGCCACCATGCCTCTTCGGGTGCCGCACACCACACACTGTGGCTGTGCCGCCATCAGGCTAAAAAGTAGTTAGATCTTACCTGCTAATTAGTGTTCCTGAAGGAACGACAGTCCAGTCCCTTTACTTCTGGGTTACGCAACCCTTCCAGCAGCTTGGAGGCTGAGCCCAACCTTTTTGGGGATGGAGCGGTATAAATACCACTAGGACCACCCCCAGACACCAGTAATCGAATGACAAAGCAGACTTAACGAACTTCCCTTAATAACCTACATCAACTAAAAACCGCAACAAAGGCAATACTTATCAAACAACTTATAAATTTATGTCCTTTTTTTTTTTTTTTAAGATTAGGAGCAGGAGAGGAGGAAGGACAAGGGGGGGGGGGAGGTGGTTAGCTTGCAACTGACCGAGCCGCCCTTCACCTGCACTCCTCCACTCAGAACAGGCCCCACGCTCGGTCCGCAGCTCCGCCCCTGATTAATAGGCCTTAGCGGCTAACGGAAACCGGGTGAGATCAGGGACTGGACTGTCGTTCCTTCAGGAACACTAATTAGCAGGTAAGATCTAATTACTTTTTCCTTATCGTCACTCCAGTCCAGTCCCTTTACTTCTGGGATGTAACAGAGCAGTTCAAACCTGGGTGGGGTCCGACATCCCGGACTGAAGATCCGCAAGGCCAAACCGAGCGTCCGCTGAACTCTGTACGTCCAGCCTGTAGTGTTTGGTAAAGGTATGCAGGGAGGACCAAGTCACAGCCCTACAAATATCCAGAGGGGGAACTAGACTGAATTCTGCCCACGAGGTAGCCTGTGCCCGAGTTGAGTGCGCACGCAGACCCCCTGGAACCTGCTTCCCTCTAAGGATATAGGCGGAGGCAATAGCTTCTCTGATCCACCTGGAAATGGAGGCCTTGGCCGCCGCCTCCCCCTTGTGTGGACCTCCGAACTGAATGAATAGGCGGTCTGATTTCCGGAAAGGAGCTGTGCGGGAGAGGTAACACTTCAAAACCCTCTGGACGTCTAGGAGGCGAAGTTTGCTATCCCTCCCTTCTAACTCCTCAGCCGAGAAGGACGGAAGAGTAACTGCCTGGTTCACATGAAAGGGGGAGATAACCTTAGGCAAGAAGGAAGGAACCGTCCGTAGGACCACCTTGTCCTTGAGAAAGGACAGAAAGGGGGGCTGAAAAGACAGCGCTTGTAATTCGGAGACCCGCCTGGCCGAACAAATAGCGACCAAAAAGGCCGTCTTCAGGGTTAGATCCTTTAAGGAGGCCCTCTTAACTGGCTCAAAGGGTTCCCCGACCAAGGTATTTAGTACTAGGTTGAGATCCCACAGGGGAATGACCGACCTCCGTTGAGGACGCAGTCGTCTAACCGCTCTTAGGAACCTGGACACGTCCGTGTGGGCCCCCAGGGACTTGCCGCGGACCTTACCTCTATAGCAAGCGATGGCAGCCAGCTGGACCCGTAGGGAACTGGGCGCTAGGCCTTTGTCAAAACCTGCTTGCAAGAATTCCAGAACCTCCGGAACCGAGGCCGAAAGGGGATTCCTTCGGTGTTCCGCACACCACGCCTCGAAGATGCGCCAAACTCTTACATAGGACAGGCAGGTTGAGCGCTTCTTCGCCTTCAACAGCGTCGAGATTACCGCTCCTGAATAACCCCGCTTCAGGAGCCGCGCCCTTTCAATAGCCAGGCCGTAAGCGAGAATCGATCCATGTGAGGCATCCGAACCGGACCTTGCCTCAGCGGGTCCCTTTTGCAGGGAAGCCGCCAAGGCTGGTCGACGAGCAACCTCACCAGATCCACATACCAGGGGCGGCGAGGCCAGTCCGGAGCTATGAGAATTATCAAACCCTGATGAGTCTCCACCCGCTGGAGGATGATGAGAGCCCCAGGAGGGAACACATAGAGGAGCCCCTCCGCAGGCCACTTCTGGGATAGGGCATCCAGGCCTTCGGACATTCTTTCCCTCCGCCGGCTGAAGAAGCGGTCCACCTTGGCAGACGAGAATCGTGCCATGAGATCCATGACCGGGAGACCCCAACGGGCAACTATTTGGTCGAAGGTCTCCTGGTCCAGCTCCCACTCCCCGTGGTCTATCTTGCACCTGCTGAGGTAATCGGCCGTGACGTTGTCCGTGCCGGCCACGTGCTGAGCTGAAAGCGCTTCCAACCGAGCCTCCGCCCAGAGGAATAGGACGTCCGCCTCCTTCTCCAAGGCGGGGCTGCTGGTGCCGCCCTGGTGGTTGATGTAAGCTACCGCGGTGACATTGTCGGAGAGGACGCAAACTGCTCTTTTCAGCACTAAGGGCTCAAGAGCCTTGAGCGCCAGGACGACGGCCCGCAATTCCAGTCTGTTGATGGGCCATTGAGATTCCAACGGCGTCCAGCGACCCTGGACGAACTGGTCCTTGCAGTGAGCTCCCCAGCCTGCCAGACTGGCATCTGTCATCAACAGTAACCACTGAGGGGGCTCGAGGGGCATCCCGCACTCCAGATTTCTTGGGCACCGCCACCAGTGGAGGGCCTGCTTGGTCTGCGGAGCACAGGGTAACTGCATTGACAAAGGATGATGCTGAGGAGACCAACGTCGCAATAGGGCCCGCTGCAACGGCCGCATGTGAGCCCTGGCCCATGGCACTATCTCTATTGCCGCCGCCATCGTTCCCAGTACCTGAAGATAATGCCACGCTGAGGGGTTTCGTCTGCCCAGAAACTGCGTGACCAGAAGCCTTAGATCCCTTGATCTCGTTCGGGGCAAGAACACTCTGCCTCTGCTGGTGTCGAACCTTGCTCCGAGATATTCGAGTTCCTGGGAGGGGGTCAGCCTGCTTTTTGCTCGATTGATGATCCACCCCAACTCCTCTAGAACTTGGATTACTCTGGCGGTTGCCGAGCGACTCTCCTCTTCCGACTTTGCCCAGATCAGCCAATCATCCAGATAAGGGTGCACTAGTATTCCCTCTTTCCGTAGGGAAGCCGCTACTACCACCATCACTTTGGTAAAAGTCCTTGGAGCCGTAGCTAGGCTGAAGGGCAGGGCCTGGAATTGAAAGTGGCCTCTTGGCACTGCGAATCTCAGGAACTGTTGATGGGACTTTTTGACTGGTATGTGCAAGTAGGCTTCTGTCAGATCTAGGGACGTCAGGAACTCCCTGTCCCTTACGGCTGCTATGACCGAACGTAGGGTTTCCATCCGGAAGTGTGGTACTCTGAGACAGCGATTGACCTGCTTTAGATCCAGGATCGGGTGAAAGGACCCTTCCTTCTTTGGGACCACGAAGTAAATCGAGTACCGACCCGAGCCGCGTTGGTCTGGAGGTACTGGGATCACGGCCCCGAGTGCTATTAGTCGGGCGAGAGTTGCCTCTATCGCCGCTCTCTTTGTAGGCGAACCGCAGGGGGACTGAACAAAGGCTGGCCGTATTTGCTTTGCAAATTCGAGGGCATAGCCCTCTCTGATCACCTCTAGGACCCATTGATCGGACGTGACCCGGGACCAGGCGGGAAGAAACTGCCCTAAGCGTCCGCCGACCGGCAGCCCGTCCCCCTGGACCCCCGTTGTCTCATTGTTGTTTTCTAGGTCCCGCGGAGGAGGAAGAGGCACCAAAGCCTCTACCTGCTCCCCGAAACCCTCTAAAACCTTGTCCCCTTGAAGGAAAACGGCCCCTGGGAAAGGGGTTTGACCTAGCTGGACGAAACCTCCGGGGGTCCCTAGGTTGGTGACGTACTGGGGCTAGGGAACGCCCTTGCTTCGGTCTGTCCTCCGGGAGTCTGCCTCCCTTAGATTCACCAAGGTCCTTTACCAGTTTCTCTAAGTCCTCTCCAAATAACAGCTTTCCCTTAAAGGGAAGGCGACTCAGGCTTGCCTTGGAGGAGGCATCGGCTGCCCAATTCCGTAGCCACAAATAACGCCTAGCAGCCACCACCGAGGCCTTGTTTTTGGCTAGGCTTCTAATGAGGTCATGCTGGCTATCTGCCAAGTAGGCCGCTCCAGATTCCAATCTAGCAGAGTTGGCCTGTGCTTCGTCTGCGGTGCCCTCCGCTGATTGAAGTTGTTGTGACCACCTCAAGCAGGCCCGTGCTACCCAAGCCCCTGAAATGGAGGCCTGTAATGCCAGAGCGCTAATATCAAAGGCTTGCTTCAGGAGCGTGTCCAATTTTCTGTCTTGAGAATCCCTCAGGGCCGTGCTGCCCTCGACTGGGATAGTAGTCTTCTTCGTGACTGCTGATACCGCTGCATCCACCCTTGGAGACCTCAGCAGCTCTTTGTCTGACTCTGGAAGCGGATACAGGCGAGTCATGGATCGGACCCTCCTTAAACTTGACTCTGGTTGATCCCATTCTTCCTGGATCATCTGACGCACCACCCTGTGGACAGGGAAAACCTTCTGTGATCTCCTAATAGCCTGGATCAATGGATCTTCCAACGCCTCCTCCTCTGCTGACGCATCTGAGGTTACATTGAGAACTTTCAGGGACTCATTAATTAATGCCGGGAGCTCCTCCCGACGAAAGACTCTAATTACACGGGATTGATCTTCTTCCGGGATCTCCCCTTCTTCAAGCTCCTCCTCTTCCTCGTCCAACTCCTTGTCAGAGTTCTCCTCCTCTGGGAACTCCTGTGAGAGGGACGTGAGGGGCTCCTCAGAGCTCAGACGGGGGCGCTTAGGCGGAATCCCGGCTTCCGGATTGCTTGCTCTCGAGGGCCTGGCCGATTTGACCTCTGCAGACGGCCCCGTATCTCCTGTCCCCAAGCCCTGCTACGCAAGCAATAGGCCTTGTGTAGTAAAAGGACGAAGTCAGGGGAGAAAAAATCCCCGGCCCCCCCTTCTCCAATAGGGAAGGGGGAAATGGGCAGAGGAGGGGAGGATAAATCCGAGGAAATAGAGGGAGGGATTTGGGACCCCCCCCCCTCTCCTTCTAGGGGATCTCCGGACCCCTGAGAAGCCTGCGCCATGGTCAAGTTAATTTCTTGTTCCACGGAGGCAGCCACTGAAGCACAACCCCTGCAGATCCCTGCCTGCGAGGAATTGCCTCTACGGGTGCCACAGAATGGACACCGCGGCTTGCCCGTCATGACCTTGCAAAGGTTACAGAAGCCCTTCCCGAGCTCCGAGGCTCCAACCCTTGGTCTAACCAAAAAGAAACTGTACAGCTCAGATACAGCAGATAACCCGTTTCTTTATTAAATATGCGAATGTGTTCTCTCCACTAGCCGTTTGGTTAACAGCTCCCTTTAAGAAGTAAGATTAAAATAAATCAAAATCAAACCAAAAATTAAAACAAGGAGAGCAGAGGAAGTAAATAAATAAACCCAAATCTCTTAAATCAAACCCCGGTACTTTGAGGATTCTTCTGCTGTGATGTCTGGGCCCGACTCAGCAATCTCTAACCGTTGGCTCTACACGTGGTAGGCCTCACCACGTGGAGACCTAAACGGGAGACCGCGAGTCTGCCCACTGCCCCGTTCTTCACTCCGAATGCAGAAACGGCTCTGGACACCGCCGCTTTGAACAGCTTCCCCGCTGAAATCGGGGGCTCCGGAGCTCGCCTCCACGTCCCTCTGCTCCGGGACGGGACCGGCACTAAAAATTGGCTCGCGGCGTTGCCTCCAGCGCTCAGCCACCCGGAGGGCTTCGGCGCGAGGCAGGGCAGGTCTGCGTGGAAATTGTGCAGGAGCCAGCCGGATCAGCAGCAGAGGAGAACTGAGCGGTCCTTCTTACTGCTGCATACAGGAAACCACCTCCGATACCCGACCCGGCCAGGGGGAGGGGGGGGGGGGTTGGAAGGAGCGAGCAGGCAGGAGAAATTAAAGGTACAGGACCTGAAAGCAAACAAAAGGAAACCAAATAGCAATAATAATAGAAATAATAATAAAGAAACTAAAAAGGGGAATTTGAATAAAAGGAAGACTCCAGTAAGCCCTAGGCTTACGGAACCCTCCAGCTGCTTGGAGGCTGAGAATACTGGTGTCTGGGGGTGGTCCTAGTGGTATTTATACCGCTCCATCCCCAAAAAGGTTGGGCTCAGTCTCCAAGCTGCTGGAAGGGTTGCGTAACCCAGAAGTAAAGGGACTGGACTGGAGTGACGATAAGGAACCCAGATATAACACTTTTGAGACTTGTGAAAAAGAAAACCCCTCTTTTTTTATGAATATGAAAGGCAAAGAAAATGTAGAAAATGAAAGTGCTATAAAACTATACATTTTGTTGAGCCTAAACACATGTAAACGATCATATTGTCAGCGCGGGAGAACCCCCTCCCCCCCCCCGGAATTTACTCACCGCCGAGACTGAGAAAGAACCGAAGAAATAAATCAAATATATCAAAGAAATAAAGTCGCTGGGAAGAAAACCGTCGGAACGGCTGACGAGAACGCCAAAAGAAATCTCCTGCACGCGCACTCCTCTGCCGCCCGGCAGCCACGTGGTTCTCTCTCCCTGCTCTAAAATGGCCGCCAGTAGCAGAGAGGGAAAAAAAGAGCGCCAAAACGAAAACACTGACGAGAAGCGCTAGTGCCCGGTCGAGCTCACACAGCCGCGACAGACTAAATCCCGGTTCTCCTTTCACCGGACAAGTCTGCTCCACCCGGGGCTGTCTCCCCACACCGCGCGGCACCCCGAAGAGCCCTAGAGTGCCGCCGGTGATTACTCACCGTTTTCCCCCGCTTTTGCGCTGCTCTCCAGCCGGTCCACCACAGCCGCGATCTCTGCTTGCTCTGCAGTCCCGGCGGAGTGAAACGGCTAGGTAGGGAGCTCTCCTCCGACAAGTCAGGGAGGAGAGAACGCCCAGAGACAGCGATAAGCAGTAGCCTGAACAGAAGACTGCTAGGCAGGGAGCAGCCAAGAAAGGTCTGTCCTCAGTTTTGTTTTGTTTTGTTTTGTTTTAAAGACACAGAGCCACAAAAATGAAATTAAAAGAAAATAAACCAAATTTCCATAAACTAATTAGTTCTACCACTACACGCTCCTTATCCATTCCTCTAGTAAGCCCCACTAGGCTCACGACGTCCTCCTGCTGCATGGAGACTGCTCACACTGGGGCTGATGGGAGTGTCTGGCAGGCTATATCCAGTGATGTCATGATTCTGACATGCCAGTCTCCAAGCTGCAGGAGGAGGTTGACAACCCAGAGGTAGAGGACTGAACTGGAGGAACGATAAGGAACAGAATAATTTGCTGACATGGAAACAGAGTAATATTATTTATAAAGTTGTATCTCAGACAGGGCCGGATTTACCTTGAGTGAGGCCCTACGCCAACAAAAATTGTGGGCCCCCAGCAGGGGCGGCCCAAGGGGGGTGCGGGGCCTCATTTGCATAAGGGGCCTCATTTGCACAAATATTTGCATAATGTTACCATATACTAACTTTTAGTAAACGTGCCTCTTAGAGTGTATGGATAAAGAAAGACTAAAAGATTTCTACATTACTATAATCCAGTGCCAATCCATAGCAAACCCGCCGTATCCTAACAGCACTACCAGGACTCACAAAGCACCATACTCTACCAATCAAAAGGCAACACTGCAAATATTAAACCAATACATTTCAGAGAACAACAATACATGACCTACTGGGGAAAGAGAACAAGTGGCAATGTCAAATAGGAATTATATAAATAGAACACCTCAGCTCAGTTACACATGCAGAACATAGACCATCACCAAACAAGTAATCACAATTTAGAAACAGGAAGACAATAATTAAACTGGGAATCCCAAAAGCCAAACTTGGAATGTACAACACTGTAGAAATAAAACTATACATTAATTTGCTCTTGTACTAAACAAAGAGCAGACGTTAATGATGCACATTTACCAGAGCTGACATATTCCAATTAATAAATTCAAAATAGAGATATTTTTCTATCTTTTGTGCATTTTTTTTCAGCTGCAATTGCTCCAGCCACTTTCTTCTGGTTTCTTCGTGTCTTCTGCTAACTCTCCATCGTCTGCTGTCCATTTGTCCTTTCTTCTCTCTTCTAGTTTTTTTCCATTCTCTCTCTACATCTGCTTTGACATACTAATCTTTCTCCTTTTGCTCTTTCCTCATTCCTATTTCATCATCCACTCAAATTTTACCCCTCCATCCTCAATCCCCACTTACTCTCCCAATACCCGGCCAATTGTAGATTTTTTATCCCTCCCACACAAAATATTTTTCCCTTCTCCATTTTACTCTTCCAGCCCCATCCCATTCTAATCCTCCCCCAACATCAGCTCCCTTCTAGTTCCAGCCTCACCCAGCATCCATTCCCTTCTAGTCCCTGCATCAGCCCATTTCCAGTCCTAGCCACCCATCAGCCCATTTCCAGTCCTAGCAACCCCCCAACCCAATACCAGTCCTAGCCCCCCCATCAACCCACTTCCAGTCCTAACCCCCCATCACCCCATTTTCAGTTTAAGCCCCCCTACAAACCCATTACCAGTCCTAACCCCCCATCAGCCCACTTCCAGTCCTAACCCCATTAGCCCACCTCCAGTCTTAACCCCCCCCGCCCATTTCCAGTCCTAGCCCCCCCATATCCCATTACCAGACTTCCCACTTCTGGCCACTGCGATTTAACAGTCTTAACCCCCACAACGCCCTTTACCTGTTCTAACCCCCCCAACAGCCCACAGCCCATTACCAGTCCTAACCCCATAAGCCCACCTCCAGTCTTAAACCCCCAGCCCATTTCCAGTCCTAGCCCCCCCATAGCCCATTACCAGACAGCCCCCATCAGCCCACAGCCCATTATCAGTCTTAACCCCCCCCTCATAGCCCATTGCCAGTTATAACCCCCACAACAGCCCACAGCCCATTATCAGTCTTAACCCCCCCAAAGCCCATTACCAGTTCTAACCCCCCCCAACAGCCCACAGCCCATTACCAGTCCTAACCCCATCAGCCCACCTCCAGTCTTAACCCCCCCCCAGCCCATTTCCAGTCCTAGCCTCCCCCCATAGCCCATTACCAGACAGCCCCATCAGCCCACAGCCCATTATCAGTCTTAATCCCCCCCCATAGCCCATTACCAGTCCTAACCCCCCCCAGCCCATTTCCAGTCCTACTCCCCCCCCCATCGGCTCAAGTAAAATGAAATTTTAAAAAAGCAAAACCGCTGGCTGCTACCAAGGCCGCAGCAGCATAGACGGTCCCGCGGGGCCCCCTCTGCCCTGCCGAATCCCTCCCTCCGCGACGGCTTTGAGAGGCGCGAAGGGAGAGTGTCTCCCTCGCGTCTCTGTTAAGCCCGCAGGGGCTGATGGGAAATTTCATCAGCCCCTGCGGGCTTAACAGAGACGCGAGGGAGACACTCTCCCTTCGCGCCTCTCAAAGCCGGCACGGAGGGGCTCAGCCGGGGATTCGGCAGGGCAGAGGGGGCCCCGCGGGACCGTCCATGCTGCCGCGGCAGCTTTTTGTGGGCCCTTGCCAGCTGTGGGCCCTACGCCATGGCGTATAGGTAAATCCGGCCCTTATCTCAGACCAAGACTACAACACACTCTTTTACCCATGTCACTTTTTCTTGCTCTCTCTTTTGGTTCTCTACCATCTTGGGTAGACTAGTACCCCCTTCCCCCTCACCCCCACCAAGGATCTACCACCAGGCTTTGTAATAGTCTAAATATCTACCAAATTTAAGAGCAGATTTGCTGAGCTGGGCTAAAATCGGCCACTACAATGTGCATCAATGGCTGCTTTAACATGGCTTATATATAGCAAACTGGGTCCATTTACTAAAGTGTGTTAATAACACACATTCATGCCATAGTACACGTAAGTATATCAGCCCTATGGTGAGGTTGTGGCTTCGTTAGACAATACTGACCTGGCACCAATCTCCTAGCACAAATCCTGTAGCCTGCGAATACCAGCCCAACGACCCCAAGACTGTATCACTAGGGGCATGTTTATTAAGCTGCAGTATGTTTTTGCACTTTACCGCACATTATGTACAAAATTTAACCTGAGTTAAGTACAAGGCCTCTGTGGCAAATGCAGGGCAACTATCATGCAGAGCAGACCCTTACCACAGGCTCATGTTCCCTACCTGGAAGGTAGAACGGGGAAACCCATGCTACGTGCAGAGGCAAGGAACATAAGCCTAGTGCCAAAAGAGAATTTTTAAATGTTGCAGCTGTTGGCAAGATGTCCTGACCCCCTCAATCCAACATCCCCCCAACTCTAGCCTCCAGGAATCTGATCCCCCCCCCCATATGCCCCCCCTTCAGAACCATTTTCGATTAGGACAGCAAGCCCTCCTCAAGAACCCTCTCCCCAGAACCTGGTGGGCTCCATGCTTAGGTAGTGGGCAGGGGCAGTATCCCTTTGCTCCTGCCCCAGTCGCCAGCCTCTTTCAAAATTGCAGTAGTAACCCCTAGCAGTAATTTTATGGTACTCCCACTAGGGATTGACCCCTTTGAGTGAAAAAATGTCCTGATCTTACTCCTGACTCTAACCTCCAGGAGCCTCATACTATGTATGATCTCTTGTTCTGGAACATTCTTTCCTTTGAAGGTGGTTTGTTTCCTTTACCCGAGTTATACTTTTGAATTACTTGCATTTCTCAGGGTAAGGTCTCCAAATGGATTAGTTTTGCATATACCATGATAGGAAAGAGGGAATCCTGTATAAAAAAAACACAGGCACTTCTTTTACTAAAGTGCAATAATGCTTTGCACTTTTTGCACTTTAACTGGCAAAGTTAAGATATGGCAAGCGCAAAGCCTATGTGGTAAATGCAGGTGGTATGCCCAGCATCTGCTTTGCCTTTAGTACACAAGGCAGACACCACACATGGAGACTGCATTCCCTGTCTCAGCAGGTAGTTTCAGACCATTCGTGTTATCAGCTGAAGCAAGGAACATGGCTCCAGCAAAGTGAGGCTAAATGCCACAGCTGTATCCCCCCTTGATTGGTATCCCTCCCCCCTTAAATCCCTCCCATCTGATTTCAAACCTCAAGTACAAGGAAGCTACCACTAGGGGTGAAAGCTGCCATTTTGGAACACCAAGCAGTTGGGGCAGGAGTAGAGGGAGACTGCTCCTGCCCCAGCCCTGCTAGACATTATGAGGGTGGGGAGAAAGCCAGGAGGGGGAAGGGCTAGTTGGAGGAAGCCTTTTCAGAAGGCAGCTTCTGGTCAGAGGGGGCAGGAACTGGAAGGGAGGCAAGTACAGGATCACTGTTGATGCTGTGTGACTATCTGGGGAGGGAGTTCTGAAAGAGAGGGGAGAGGCTGGTTGGGCAGGAGGGGGATGTTTGTGTGCAGATGGAAAGATTAGACTGGGAGGGTACCTTGTATTTTAGGTTCGAGATCAGATTGAGGGGCTTTAAGGGAGGGAGGAACTGACTGAAGGGGGGCAGTTCCGGCATCAACATGGCCTGCTCCTCACTAATGGGCCTGTCAGCTACCACACTACTAGACTGCTGGTAGCATAGCTACACTTAACGCTGCCTCAAGAGATGGTGTTAAGTGCAGTCATGCAACTGGCAGTCATGACAACAAGTGCATGGCAATATCCCATGCACTAGTTGTCACCGGCTGGCACACAGAGTCTCCATCTAGCTCCCACTCCAATCCTACCAAGTTGCACGGCATACAGTTACTGCAGGATTTTTGCCACTCTGTCTCCTCTTAGAATGTGGCAGCAGTTACTATGCTAAAGTCTGCAGTAACTGCTATCACTATTTAGTGAAAGGGCCCCACAGTGTGTTAACAATAGTCTGAATTTCATTCTGTTGAAGATGAGTAACCAGTGCTGCCCATACAGGAGTGGAGTGGCATGGTACCATTTATGGGCATTGTAGACTATTAGCTTCATGGCAGTGTTCTGGCTAAGTTGTAAATGTTTAAGAAAAGATACTGGAAGACCAATGAACAGATCATTACAGTAGTCTAAATTATTCATGTCAGGGGCATGCACATGGGCCAACAGAGATTTCAGATCCAGGAAAGGTATTAGAGCACAAATCTTCCTTAATGCATAAATTAGCTTATTTGTAAGTAGTAAAAAATGAAGCTTAAAAGTTATTATCAATAACTACACCTAAAACTGTTACAGAGGTCTGAAGAATGGAAAAGTTAGCAAGAGAGGGCAACTCCAATGGATGATCTATAGAATCAGATAGCCTCAGACTTGTAGAACATTCTAATCATCTCATATAGCTTTTGGCACTGAATGTGCACCATTTTTATAGCCTTTCACTGGAGCGTGTTTCAGACTTATGACCTCCAGAACCGGAGACAATATTCAGCTGAGAGCTCAACAGGGACCAGTACAAAAACATTTTATAACAGGGCATCTAGGCTGCAAAGGCACAGCCACATATGTTCTACCTATTTTATAAAAGTAACACATGCAACTTTATAAAAATTACCCAATCAAAAGTAGGAGCCCCCATTTACACTTGCTCCAAGCAATGTGCATTATGTTAGTAGGAAATCTGTACATATATATACACATTTTATAAAAGGTACCTTTAAATCTCAATCCCACGGCACCTATTTTCCATTTCTAGGCATAGCACATAAAAGCAGCTACTGTTATTTTTCTGCTCTTAATTTATATGCATATACCCAAGATAATTTTGTAAGAGCCTATTTAGGCATATAAGACACGGTATTGAATGGAGAAATATGCTTGTGGTTAGAGAAACAGCCTAGTACCCAAGCAATCAGGGTTTGATTCCCACTGGCACTTCTTGTGAACTTCGGCAAGTCACTTTACTCTCCTTTGCCTTGGAAGACAAGGCCTGGCAATTTACTTCCAGTCATACCTGGCCAAGAAAACCCAGGGGTTGCTGGGTCGCCAGGAGTCAGTGTTGACTTGATGTCACTTAAAAAACACAATCTTGCTCTACAAGTGCAAGGAATGAATAAAAAACCCCAAGGATATTATAATACCTCTGTATTGCTCCATGTGCAATCACACCATGAATACTGTGTGCAATTCTGGTAGCCATATCTTAAAAAGGATATAGCTGAATTAGAAAATGTAGAGAGAGAAGAGCGATCAAAATAAGGGTATCCTTCCATCCACTTTACGAGAAAAGCCTTGAAAGGTTAGGGCTCTTCAGCTTGGAACAAAGATGGCTGAGGTCTATGATAGAGGTCTATAAAATAAGTGGAATGGAATGAGTAAATGTAGATTGGTTGTTCACTCCTTCAAGAAGCAGAAAGACTGGGGGACATGAAAAGAAGTTACAATGTAGCGCATTTAAGACCAAATCAGAGAAAATATTTTTTTCACTCAATGCATAATACTCAATGCATAATCCAACTCTGGAAATCATTGTCTGAGAATGTAGTAAAAGCTGTCAGTGTAGTTGGGTTTAAAAGAATTTTGGACAAAAGTTAAATAAATAAATTCCTAGAGAAGAAGTCCATAAACCATTATTGAAACAGACTGGCAAAATCCACTATCTCTGGTATAAGCAGCATGAATCTGTCACCTTTTGGGAACCTGACAGGTACTTGTGACTTTGACTGGCCATTTTTGTTTCACTTTATTCATGGTTAGGTGCAGGTATTAGACATGGGCATCTCACCAACCAGAGCCAGATGTGCTTGTGCCATTCTGAAAGCACATTGTAACATGCATCTCCCTTGCTCCACCTAGGCCATGCCTTCACCCTGCCTCCATGTTACCTGGATGTTCTCACACTGGGGACATCTATATACCTGGCCTCTAAAATAGCTGTGGAGATGTCTCCATTCTTTGCATGTCTAAGTGCCTGTTTTCAGACATCCAGCTCATGATTAGGGCTTCTAAAATGATAACCCCCCCCCCCCCCATATTTTATAAAATACTCATGTACTTCACAACTCTGCCCCTAGGAATGTCTACATGTAGATCATGTAAAAGTACACATGCTCTTGTTGGCATGCATACATGTACATGCACAATTTTAAAAGACATTTTCGGCATGTAAAACTTGCTTTACGTATGAAAAAGGCATTATAAAATTACCCCAAAATAAATGAGTTTTAAGACAATTTATGCAGTCAAATGGAAGCTGGGCCCAAATGAGAGGGAATGCCTTTGAATTCATCAAATAGGGGATTTGTCAAAATTCTTCCTGGAAATTAACAGTTCAAGTTTAGTCCTCCACCTCTGAGTAGTGCACCTCCTCCTGCAGCTTGGAGACTGGGCATGTCAAACTCGTGACATCACTGGATGTAACCTGCTGGAATCTCCCATCAGCCCCAGTGAACTATTGACAAAGCAGACTCAAAAGAGCAAACAAGTAGCTACCATATTAAGGATAATCTTAAACTCAAATTAAAGATATAACCAGTAACTTCGCAAACAACTAACCTCCCTTTTAAAAGGAAAGGGTGAGGTTTACCCTTTTGCCCCTCTCCCCCCTGCCGAACCAGAGACCCTGAAGAGGAAGCATAAACAGGTCGAAAAAGGAAGAATTAGAACGCCTGTAAATCACATGAAAGCACCACTCACCTATAGACATTGCATTTCGCTCCATTGAACTTGCCCTGTTAACCAACCCACTCCCTGGGCGGGAATGAGGACTAAACTGGAGTTCCTCAAGGAACTACAATGTAGAAAAACAGTGGGAAAAACTGAAAGGGGATATTTTAAGGGCAACCAACCTTTTTGTTAAAATGGTAAATAAAGGTAAAAGGAAAAGGAGACCGCTATGGTTTTCGAAAGAAGTAGCTGAAAAAGTGAAGAAAAAGAGGGAGGCCTTCATGAAATACAAGAGATCACAGAGAGAGGAAGACAGGCATCTGTATTTGGAAAAACTTAGAGAAGCTAGCAAAGTAGTCAAGAAGGCAAAGATTCAAAAGGAGGAGGAAATAGCCAATGCAATAAAATGGGGGGATAAGACATATTTCAGATATATTAGTGAGAAGAGGAAGGGCAAGAGTGGTATTGTCAGACTCAAGGGTGCAGGGGAGGAATATGTAGAAGCTGATAAGGATAAAGCGGAATTGCTTAACAAATATTTTTGTTCTGTGTTCACAGATGAAGAACCAGGAGCAGGACCTCAGAAAACACGCACAAATAGGAACGGAAGAAAAGGACATCTTGAACAATTTTCAAAAGACTGTGCTCGTGAGAAACTATCTCAACTTAAAGTAGACAAAGCGATGGGACCAGATGGGGTACACCCGAGAATACTGAGGGAACTTGGGGACGTTCTAGCAGCTCCACTGACTGACCTTTTCAATGCCTCGGAGTCGGGAGGTGTTGCCAAAGGACTGGAGAGAGGCTCATGTGGTGCCTTTACACAAAAGCGGAAGTAAGGATGTGGTTGAAAACTACAGGCCGGTTAGTTTAACTTCGGTGGTCAGTAAATTATTGAAAACGCTGCTGAAAGAGAAAATAGTGAGGTTTCTGGAGTCCAGCGGATTACAGGATCCAAGGCAGCATGGATTCACCAGAGGCAGGTCTTGTCAGACAAATCTGATTGATTTCTTTGACTGGGTGACCAGGGAGTTGGACCGAGTGAGAGCCCTAGATGTGGTGTATTTAGATTTCAGTAAAGCCTTTGACACTGTTCCTCACAGGCGACTTATAAACAAACTGAGCACCCTAGGGATGGACCCTAAAGTTACTGCTTGGGTTAGAAATTGGTTGGGTGGGAGGCGACAAAGAGTACAAGTAAATGGAGCTCACTCTGAGGAGAAGGATGTTATCAGAGGTGTGCCCCAGGGATCTGTCCTTGGTCCGATTCTTTTTAACATCTTTTTTAGTGATATAGCGGAAGGGCTTTCAGGTAAGGTTTGCCTCTTTGTGGATGAAAGCAAAATCTGCAATAGAGTAGTCACCCAGGAAGGGATAGATAACAAGAGGAGGGATCTAGCTAAGCTTGAAGAATGGTCTAGAATTTGGCAGCTGGGATTTAATGTTAAAAAATGTAAGGTCATGCATTTGGGCTGCAGCAATCCAAGGGAGCAATATAGTATAGGGAGTGAAGTACTTTTGTCCACTAAAGAAGAGCGGGACCTAGGCGTGGTTGTGTCTGATGATCTTAGGGGTATGTTTACTAAACCGGGCTAACAGTTAACCCGGGCTATCTGCCACTAGGTCCCATATTATTCAATGGGACCTAGTTGCAGATAGCCCAGATTAACCGTTAGCCCAGTTTAGTAAACATACCCCTTAAAGTAGCTAAACAGGTAGAAAAGGCGACGGCAAAAGCTAGAAGGATGCTTGGGTGCATATGGAGAGGAATGGCTAGCAGAAAAAAAGGAGGTGATAATGCCTCTGTATAAGTCTTTGGTGCGACCTCATTTGGAGTATAGTGTGCAATTCTGGAGACCGCACCTTCAAAAGGATGTGAACAGGATGGAGTCGGTGCAGAGGGTGGCTACTAAAATGATTAGTGGTCTTCATTATAAAGCATATGAGGACAGACTGAAGGATCTTAATATGTACACCTTAGAGGAAAGGCGGGATAGAGGTGATATGATTGAGATGTTTAAATACCTCCGTGGCATAAATGATCAGGGAGAGAGCCTCTTTCAATTGAAAGCAAGTTCTGCTATGAGGGGACATGGCATGAGGGTGAAGGAAGATAGATTCAGGAGTGATATGCGGAAATATTTCTTTACGGAAAGAGTAGTGGATCCGTGGAATAGTCTCCCAGTGGAGGTGGTAGAGATGAGGATAGTAACTGAATTAAAAAAAGCATGGGACAAACACAGAGGATCTCTAAAGGTAAAAAGGGGACTGTTGTAGTTGTTATGGAAGGACAGACTAGATAGGCCATGTGGTCTTTTTCTGTCGTCATATTTCTATGTTTCTACAATTACCAGGTAAGCATAATTTCTGTTTCCTTATCGTTCCTCCAGTTTAGTCCTCCACCTCTGGGATGTAACAGAGCAGTACTAACGGGAGGGACCCTTCCAGCTGGCACGCAACACCGCCGACCTAAAACAGGCATCATTTGCCGCTAGTACATCAAGGCGCTAATTTACTGAAGGTATGAAGAGAGGACCAGATGGCTGCTCTACAAATCTTCACCGGCGGAACCAGGCTGTGTTCTGCCCAGGAAGCCGCTTGCGCTCTAGTGGAGTGAGCTCTCAAGCCCACAGGCGCTGGGCGACCCTGCAAAATATAGGCTGACACAATTGCCTCCTTAATCCTTCTGGAAATGGAGGCTTTTGCAGCCACCTCCCCTTTCCTTGGACCCCCGAACAACACGAAAAGATGATCCGATTTGCAGTAAGATTCGGAGACGGCCAAATATCTTCGGAGCACCCTCTTTATGTCCAAACACCGCAAGCCTCGTTCAGCAACATGTCCTACCGCTGACTCTAAGACTGGTAAAGGCACCATTTGATTCAAATGAAACGAAGCGGGCACCTTTGGCAAAAAAGGATAGGACAGGCCGAAGAACCACCTTTTCTCTGGAAAAGAACAAAAAGGGTTCTCTACATGACAGGGCCTGCAACTCCAAAATGCGCCGCGCCGAACAGATAGCTACCAAAAATACCATTTTTAAAGTCAAATCCTTGACGGATGCTTGGCTTAAGGGCTCAAAAGGTTCCTTTACCAGTGCCCCTAAAACCAAGTTGAGGTCCCACGGAGGAACCGTAATCATACGAGAAGGTCGTATTCTGGTAACCGCTTTAAGGAAACGCACCACATCGACATGAGCCCCTAGGGACACTCCTTGGACTTTACCTCTATAACATGATAGGGCTGCCAATTGAACCTTCAAGGAACTGGCTGCCAGCCCTCTCTCGAATCCGTCCTGTAGGAAACTTGAAGCCTTGAGCACCAGTCTTCAAACACATGCCAGATGCGCACATAAGCCAACGATGTTGACCGTTTCCATGCCTGAAGCAATGTTGCAATGACTGATCTGGAGTAACCTTTCTTCCTTACTTTGCCCTTTCAATGGCCAAGCCGTAAGCGAGAACCGATCCACCTGAGGCATTTGAAGCGGACCCTATATCAACAGCCCCTCTGATGTCAGCAATCTCCAAGGAACCCCGTCGAGCAACCTCATGAGATTGGCGTACCACGGGCGCCTTGGCCAGTCTGGAGCCACTGATAGCACTTGTCTTCGATGCGCTGAACCACATGCCCGATGAGTGCCCACGGCAGGAAGACAGAGGAGACCTGTCGATGGCCAAGGCTGTATCAAGGCGTCGATTCCTTCTGACATGGTCTCCAGTCGTCTGCTGAAGAAACGACTCGATTTCGCTGACTGGAATGTTGCCATCAGGTCCATGACCGGCGTTCCCCACCGGTGAACTATTTGCGCGAATACATCCGGATGCAATTCCCATTCCCCGGCATCTACTTGGACCCTGCTGAGAAAATCCGCCATCACGTTGTCCTTCCCTGCAATGTGGGCTGCTGATATCGCTTGTAAACGAGTCTCTATCCAAGAGAAGAGTCCCTCTGCCTCTTCTTCTATGGCCACACTTCCTGTACCGCCCTGCCGATTTATGTAGGCCACCGTCGTTGCATTGTCGGACAGCACTCGTCCCGCTCGCCCTGTCACCGTAGCTTCGAACCTTTGCAAGGCCAGGAACATTGCTCTCAGCTCCAGTCAGTTGATGGACCATCTGCTCTCTTCCGCCGACCAAGCACCTTGCGCAAAGGCCTCCCTGCAATGCGCTCCCCACCCTGCCAGACTTGCATCCGTCAGTAGTGGGATCCACTCTGGCTACTCCAGGGGCATCCCCGCTCGCAGAGACGCGGGTAGCAGCCACCACCGAAGGGACTGTCTGACCCGAAGAGGGCAAGGGAGACGTTTGTTCAACGAGTCAGACTGGTGTGACCATCGGCGAAGCAACGACCGCTGTAAAGATCGCATATGAAATCTGGCCCACGGAACTACCTCTAACATCACTGCCATTGTTCCCAGCAAACGAAGGTAACTCCACGCACTGGGCGCTGGAGCAGACCTGAAGCTGCGCACTAGCTTTTGAAGTGCTTGGGCTCTCCGCTCCGTCAGAAACACTGCCCCTTTCTGAGTGTCAAACTTTACCCCCAGATACTCGAGAACCTGAGATGGAACCAGATGGCTCTTGAGCGGACTGACTACCCAGCCAAGTCCCTGCAGAAAGTTCACAACCTTGTCGGTAGCTTGCTCGCTCTCGACTTTGGACTTCGCCCGAATCAACCAATCGTCAAGGTATGGATGAACTAAGACCCCTTCCTTTCGTAGGGCTGCCGCCACCACTACCATGATCTTGGTGAAAATCCGCGGAGCTGTCGCAAGATCGAAGGGCAAGGCTTGGAACTGATAATGCCCCCAAGGGAGCGCGAACCGTAAGAACTTTTGATGAGAAGCTCTGATCGGGACATGTAGATATGCCTCCGTGAGATCGAGAGACATCAGATAGATACTCTCCCTGACGTACTGCTACAATGACAGACCGCAGCATTTCCATTCTGAAATGCAGCACTCGAAGACGATTTACCCCTTTGAGATCCAGGATTGGTCGAAGGGATCAGTCTTTCTTTGGCACCACGAAATAAATGGAGTATCGCCCCATGCCGTATTCCGTCACCGGTACCGGTAAACGGCTCCCAACTGCAAGAGCCGGTCCAGGGTCTGCCGGACTACTAGAGTCTTTGGTTGACCTCTGCAGGGCGACATCACAAAGGAGTCTAGTACAGGCCTTGCCAAATCCAGTGCATAACCTTCGCGAATGATCTCCAGTACCCACTGGTCAGACGTTATTTGGGTCCAGGCAGAAAGGAATCCCCAAAGCCGTCCTCCTATCGGTTAACTTTCTGCCGGGACCCGCCTCCTTTCATTGTGGCTTTTGAGCGTCACCTGTGGACGCCGCTGCAAATCCTCTACTTGCTCCGCGAAACCCACGAAACCCCTGGGTCCGAGAGGCAAATCTTCCCCTTTGGAAACCACCCAAAAACGAGAAGTATGAAATCTCCTGAAATTTCTATACTGACCCCGAAAGGCCGGGGAGAATTTTCCTTGCTTAGGCTTGTCCTCCGGAAGCCTTCCACCTTGGACTCCCCTAAATCTTTAACCAGCTTGTCAAGATCCTCTCCAAACAGCTTCCCTTTAAACGGAAGCTTACTAAGTCGCGATTTGGATGACCCGTTGGCCTACCAATTCCTGAGCCACAGGGATCTCCGGGCAGCCACTAGTGAAGCCATACTATTTGCTAACACTCTGATCAGGTCGTAGTGCACATCCGCCAAATAAGCCAACCCTGATTCTAAACGCTTCAGCTCCCTTACACTTTCCTGCTCCAAATGGGATGACTGCCGTAAGTGTTGAGACCACCGAAGGCAGGCCTTCGCCACCCAAGCTCCACAGATGGAAGCCTGCAAGGACACCGCATCCACTTCGAAGGATTGTTTCAACAAACCATCCACTTTCCTATCCTGTGCATCCTTTAAAGCCGCGCTACCTTCCACCGGTATAGTGGTCTTTTTAGTAACTGCTGATACCACCGCATCAATCCGCAGACAGCGGAATTTCTCTGTGTCCTTATCCGCCAAGGGATAGAGCCTGTTCATAGTCCTTAGCCCTCTGAGTCCCACTTCTGGTTGGTCCCACTTATCTTGGATCATCCGATCCACCACCTTGTGGACAGGGAACACTACCAGCATCTGACGCACTGCCTGAATGATGGGATCTTCCACATCCTCTTCCTCGGTCAGTTGCGCCGTAGCGAGCTTGAGCGTCTGCAAGGACTCCGTAATTAGGGCTGTCAGCTCGTCTTTCCGGAATGCTCAAATGATTTTCGCCTGATCCTCAGGTTCCGGGATCTCCCCCTCTTCCAACTCTTCCATATCTGCCTCCATCTCTAACTCTGCCTCCTCCATGTCCTGCCACCCCAATTCTGAAGGGGAGTGATCAGGAGGGCGAGGCCAACCCGGATTGCGGAACAGCCGAGGGGAGAGGTAAGGGATCAGGTAGCTTACCCTGACACCTCAGACAGAATGTCTGATGCATTATCAAGACGAAGTCTGGACAAAAATCCCCCAGCTGCGGACCGGAGCCTATTCCCGGAACCGCACTAGGGTCCCCCGCTGAGGCTTCCGGTCTGGACGTGGATGGGGCAGCCAACCACGCTTCCCCTTCCACCCCCGCTGCAGACCCCTGGGAATCGGGTCAACTGAATTCTCCATTAGACACAGTTGCACAGCCCCGATAGAGGCACGGTCGCAGACACTGGCATCTATGGGTGCCGCAGACGACACACTGCGGGCGTGCTGACATGTGCTGACCGCCAACCAGACCTGGGCAGGAAACAGAGACAATGACCTTGCAGCCCCTCTGAGATTATGATTATTCGTTTTCTTTATTTTTCTTTTTTACTTAAAAATGAACAAAAGCCTCTGACTATTGTTTTCTCAGCAACTCACCCACAAGCAGTAGAAACCCCCACTGGATCTAAACCCAATGAAGGAATAAGGCCTAAGCGGGAAATGACAAAGAAAAAAAAAAAAAAAAGAAATGAAATTAAGTTAAGTTAAATCAGAATGAAGAAATCGTGGCTAGCTGCAAGACCCCACGGCAGTTCTCCGGGCTGCCGCCGCACCAAGCTGACACGCGGCGAACACCACATATTTAAAATGGCTGCGGCTCCTGACAGGAAGTGTTTTAGCACGCAAAAGAAAAAACAATAAAACTCTCCCCGGGCAGAAAGATGGATCCAAACTCGCTGCCGCGCAGAGGAACGTAAATAGAAATTACACTTACCTGGTAATTGTAATTCCTGGAGGGTCCAGTTTAGTCCTCCACATCCGGGTAGTGCACCTCCTCCTGCAGCCTGGAGACTGGACCAATCAAAATCTTCCTCTGGTTGTAGGTATTCTGTCGGAGCTCCCATCAGCCCCCAGTGAACTAGTAACAAAGCAGACTCAGAGAAGCAACACATGAGAATATCATAAATACATAAGAGAAAGAGAAAATTCCCCCTTTTTGAAATCAGCGACCCCCTCCCCAAACGAGGAAGCCAGAACTCTGCCCACGCCCCGCTCGAAAGGCGAAGCAAAAATGCAAAAATGTCTGAATCCGATCCCAAAAAAAAAAGCAAGAATTCCCGAGCCGGAAACAGAAGAACGTAGAAGACGTCGTAGAAAGGCGGAACGCGAATATAAAAGTCACTGATGCAGTTCCGTACCATTCGGAGATCGCGCGCCATATCAAACAACAAGGAACCCTGACACCTGGGCGGGAAGGAGCACTAAACTGGACCCTCCAGGAACTACAATTACCAGGTAAGTGTAATTTCTATTTCCTGAGCGGTCCTCCAGTTTAGTCCTCCACATCCGGGATGTAACAGAGCAGTTAACACCGGGCGGGCACCTTTGAACCGGCGCGCAGTACTGCCGAACCAAAGCAAGAATCCTGAGCGGCCAGCACATCCAACCGATAATGCTTACTGAAGGTATGCAGAGACGACCAGGTAGCCGCCCTACAAATTTCGACGGGCGGAACAAGGCTATGCTCCGCCCAAGAGGTTGCCTGAGCCCTTGTAGAGTGCGCCCGTAGACCCACCGGTACCGGTCGACCCTGGAGAATATAAGCCGAAGCAATCGCTTCTTTAATCCAGCGAGCGATGGAAGCTTTCGCTGCCGCTTCACCCCGCCGAGCTCCACCAAAAAGCACGAACAGCCGGTCGGACTTGCGAAACGATTCCGACACCTTGAGGTAGCGACGAAGGACTCACCGGACATCCAAGAAATGTAGGTCAGCGTCCGAGGTACCTGCCGAATCCGAGGAAAGAACCGGTAGAAAAACGGCCTGATTCAAGTGAAAAGGCGACACCACCTTAGGCAAAAAAGATGGAACCGGTCGAAGAACCACGCGATCCCGAGAAATAGACAAGAACGGTTCTCTACACGAGAGCGCCTGCAATTCCGAAATGCGCCTCGCGGAACAGATGGCCACCAGAAAAAACGTCTTCAAGGTCAAATCCTTAAGAGACGCCTGCCGAAGCGGCTCGAAAGGTTCGCGCACTAAGGCCTGTAACACTAGATTCAAGTCCCACGACGGCATGGAAACTCTGCGCGACGGTCACAAACTGAAAACCGCTTGAAGAAAACGGCGCACGTCGGGATGGGACCCCAGGGAAAGACCCAAAACCTTACCCCTGTAGCAAGCCAGCGCCGCTAACTGAACCTTCAAAGAACTGGCCGCCAAACCTTTGTCAAAACCGTCCTGCAGAAAGCTGAGAATCACCGGTACCGAGGCGGTTGCAGCTCGCACGCCACGCCTGGAGCACCAGTCCTCAAAAATTCTCCACACCCGGACATACGCGAGCGAGGTGGAAGACTTTCGCGCCCGAAGGAGAGTAGCAACAACCGATGCGGAGTAACCCTTCTTACTCAGCCGAGCCCTTTCAATGGCCAAACCGTAAGCGAGAATCAATCCACCTGAGGCATCCGGAGGGGTCCCTGAAGCAGCAGATCCGGTAACGGTGGCAGTTTCCAAGGCAGACCGTCGCGTAACCTCACCTGATCCGCGTACCACGGCTGCCTGGGCCAATCCGGAGCCACTAGCAGAACGCGCCCTCGGTGCGCCTCGATGCGCTGAACGACACGACCGATCAACGCCCACGGGGAAAGACAAAGAAGTTGACCTTCCGGCCACGGTAGAATGAGCGCGTCGATGCCTTCGGACATGCGCTCCCTCCGTCGGCTGTAAAAACGAGCCGTCTTGGCCGTTTGAAAGGTCGCCATGAGATCCATGACCGGAGGCCCCCATCTGCATACTATTTGCGCATATATCTGCGGATGCAGTTCCCACTCCCCGGGATCCACCCGCACTCTGCTGAGATAATCCGCCATGACATTGTCCTTTCCTGCTATATGCGCCGCCGACAGCACCGGCAGCCGAGATTGAACCCAGGCGAACAGAGCCGCTGCCTCTGTCTCCATGGCCACACTGCCGGTGCCGCCCTGGCGGTTGATGTAGGCCACTATCGCGGAGTTGTCCGACAGAACCCGTACAGCACGCCCCTGTAGCAGCGCCTCGAAGGCTAACAGCGCCAGTCTCACCGCGCGCAGCTCTAAGCGGTTGATCGACCACGACGCCTCGAGGGGAGACCACGTCCCCTGCGCAAATCGGCCCTCGCAATGCGCCCCCCAGCCCATCAGGCTGGCATCCGTCAAAAGCGGAACCCAGGGAGACTGTTCCAACGGCATTCCCAACCGCAGGTTCTGCGAGCACAGCCACCACCGAAGGGACCGTCGCACGGACAACGGGCAAGGTAACCTCTTGTTCAAGGATTGTAACTGATTCGACCAACGACGTAACAGGGCGCTCTGAAGCGGGTGCATGTGAAAACGCGCCCAAGGAACCACCTCCAGCGTCGCTGCCATAGTGCCTAACAGCCGGAGATACCACCAGGCGGACGGCGAAGGGATCTTTAGGAAGGAGCGCACGAGGCTGCGCAAGGCTTGAACACGGCGTTCCGGTAAACAGACGACACCTTTTGCCGTGCAGAAATGAACTCCGAGGTATTCGAGGGACTGAGTGGGCACTAGATGACTCTTCTTCTCGTTGACCACCCAGCCGAGGGTCTGTAACAAGGCTACCACCCTGCCCGTAACCCTCACACTCTCTTCGAGGGATTTCGCCCGAATCAACCAGTCGTCGAGATAAGGGTGGACGAGGATCCCGTCCCGTCGCAAGGCCGCCGCGACCACCACCATGACTTTCGTGAAGGTGCGAGGAGTGGTAGCCAGACCGAAGGGCAGGGCTCGAAACTGGAAGTGACCCCAAGGGAAGGCGAAACGCAAGAATTTTTGATGAGCTTCCCGTATGGGAATGTGCAAATAGGCCTCGGAGAGATCGAGAGACGTGAGAAATTCCCCGCGACGCACCGCCACTATGACAGAGCGTAAGGTCTCCATCCGGAAGTGCGGAACCCGCAGAAAACGATTGACGCCTTTGAGATCCAGAATCGGACGGAGAGAACCGTCCTTTTTGGGGACCACAAAATAAATGGAGTAGCGACCGACGCTGTGCTCTGAAGGAGGTACGGGAACCACCGCCCCCAGCGCCAGGAGACGATGCAGCGTCCACCGAAGATCGCGCGATTTCTGCTCGCCTTTGCTGGGAGACAGGACAAACGAATCCGGAATCGGAGAAGCGAACTCCAAAGCATAACCGTCGCGGATGATTTCGAGCACCCACTGATCTGAGGTTATTTGGGCCCAGGAAGGAAAAAAATCGCGGAGACGACCCCCGATGACTAGGCATCCCTCCGGAGCCCGCCTCACTTCATTGCTGCTTTCGAGTAAAAGAGGAGGCGGAGGAGGAGGACGCTGCCGAAAATCCACGTCCTGCCCCCCGAAAACCTCTAAAACCTTGGGAACGGGAGCCAACTCGACCTCGTTGAGAACCCCACAGACGGGAGGAACGAAACCTCCGAAAATCCCGAAACTGACCGCGCACGGCCGGTAAACCTTTAGACACCTTAGGCCGATCTTCCGGCAGCCTACCACCTTTAGACTCGCTGAGATCTTTAACCAACTTATCCAAATCGTCCCCGAACAAGAGCTTACCCTTAAACGGGAGTTTACTGAGACGAGACTTAGAAGATCCGTCGGCCGCCCAATTCCGCAGCCAAATAGATCTACGCGCCGCCACCAAGGAAGCCATGCTGTTGGCGAGAGTGCAGATGAGATCATAATGTACATCCGCCAAATAAGCCGAACCTGACTCCAAGCGAGTAACTTCCAGCAACCCCTGCTGATCCAAGCCAGCAAGCTGCTGCAGGCGCTGCGCCCAACGCAGGCAAGCCCTAGCCACCCAAGCACCACAAATAGAGGCCTGCAAGGACAAGGCATTGGTCTCGAACGCCTGATTCAACAAACCATCCACTTTCTTGTCCTGTGCGTCTTTCAGAGCAGCACTGCCCTCAACAGGGATAGTGGTCTTCTTGGTTACTGCCGAAACAGCGGCATCAACCCGTGGAGATCGAAATTTCTCTTTGTCCTTGTCCGCCAGGGGGTACAGACGGTTCATAGTTCGAATACCTTTCAACCCGGACTCAGGTTGATCCCATTCGGACTGAATCATTTGCTCCACCACTCGATGAAGCCGAAACACCACTTGGGAGTCCCGCACCGCCTGAATGAGAGGATCCTCCAAGCCGTCCTCGTCCACCGGACGAGGGGCCGACAGATTAAGCTTATGAAGAGATTCCGTAATCAAGGGCACTAACTCTTCCTTACGAAACACCCGAACTATGCGGGCTTGGTCCTCCGGCTCGGGGATTTCACCGTCCTCTAGGTCGTCCACTCCCGCTTCCTGATCCATCTCTGTATCGGGATCCTGCCAACTCAAATCATCGTGGTCGAGATCCAAAGACCGCAACCGCTTGGCGGAAGGCTGAAGTGGCTGCCGGGGCTCCTTACCTTTAAAAGAAGGCAGGGGCGACGGCCAGGCCTCAGGCAACTTGCCTGAGCGTCCCAAGCGGAAGGCTTGGTGCATAAGTAGCACAAAATCCGGAGAAAAATCCGTGAATGTAGATTCGGCAGGCTCAAGCGGGAGGGGGTCGACTTGCCCCTTAGGAGGGAGCACAGAAAGAGAGGGAAGAGACCCCGGAGAAGGAGCGCGGTCCGCAGGGACAGGCGGATTGTCCGAGCCAGATAGTTCTTTATGTTCCATTTGAAGCTCTAAATCAGAGGACACTGAAGCGCAGCCCCTACAAATACCAGACTCCGCTACAGTCCCCCTACGCGACCCACAGATCACACACTGCGGTCGCGAAGCCATACAGTCAAAATAGGCACTATGGAGAGCAGTCACACTTGAGGAGCAAGTGAAATAAAGAAATAAAGAAATAAAACTTTTTTTTTTTAAAGAAATAGGAGGGATGGGGGGACACTCCCCAACAAAAACGCTATGCAAAAAACGTAGAAAAACTCAAGGGAAACCCATGCCGTGCCGTTTAAAATGCACGGGAAAAGAAAAAAGCCTCAGAAAATGGCCGCCGGCACATTTTCGCCGGCGACAAAAAACGGCGCGAAAACACCCGAGGAAAATAATAAATAAAGAAATCAAAGCCCCCGAAGGAAAAAGAAAGGTCCCCCGAAGGAAACACTCACCACAGTGTCCACAGATCGCTGGCAGACGGCTCACCGCCCGAATCTAGAGCGGGAGCATGCTGCCGAGCTGAGCTGTCAATCAACAGCCAAAACGCCGGAACGGAAGGAGAGAAGCAGCAGAAGAATGCAGACTGCCCGGGAGGAAAGAGTGCTGGCTAAAGGCAGATCTCCCCTCCGTACAGTCCAGGAGGAGAGATCAAAACCCCCAACTGCAACCAACCCCTGCCTGAGAGGGAGAAGGTCAGTATAGCCCGGGTCCTGCTCTGCCCTGCTGTTTGCCTGTGCAGAAGGACTTAAAGAGACAGCTACCTAAAAAAGTAATTAAAGTATAGGAAATAAAGGGAAAAGAAAAATCCTAACAAAAAGCTCTCTAGTGTTGCTTCCAAGCGTCCTGAAGTGCGCCACACCAAGCACACATGTCCTCCAGCTGCAAGGAGACTGGACACACTGGGGGCTGATGGGAGCTCCGACAGAATACCTACAACCAGAGGAAGATTTTGATTGGTCCAGTCTCCAGGCTGCAGGAGGAGGTGCACTACCCGGATGTGGAGGACTAAACTGGAGGACCGCTCAGGAAGCCAGAAATAAAAATAACTTTACCGCTGGTACCGGAGCTCCTTCAAGCCGTGATGTTGCTCAACACTAAGGGAAGCGACATCCGCAGCGAGGGCCTCAGCTCTAGCCAAGCATGCTCTTCGGCCCGAGACCCAGAGCAGCGATCTGTCGCTCCGCGGGAGCCTGCCTGCAATTGCGCCATTTCAGGAGCTCTCCCCCGTGCCTTCTAGGGACAGAGATCCGAGGAGAAAGAGATGTCTTGGTGCGGCAGGGCAAGGCTAAAATCCAATTCCCCCCCCCCCTTTTTTTTTTTTTTAAAGTGATATCACCCCTAGAAAGGAAATAAGTTTAAAGGGCCATAACCAAAATTGAAGGGAACTTATCTCAGAAATTTAACAAAAGGGAAAATTTGAAGACCGAAACCCCTGACTAACTTGCTCCTTATTCGTTTCTCTAGTGAGCCCAGCACCTAGGCTCACTATGTCCTCCTGCTGCATGGAGACTGGACACACTGGGGCTGATGGGAGATTCCAGCAGGCTACATCCAGTGATGTCACGAGTTTGACATGCCCAGTCTCCAAGCTGCAGGAGGAGGTGCACTACCCAGAGGTGGAAGACTAAACTGGAGGAACGATAAGGAACTCTTGATTAGCTTGTTCAGAGCCTGCCATGCTGTTTGCAGAGTCTTCTGTTGAAAGGATATGGCAGGGAGCACAGGTCCAGGGCTGTTACAGGTATCTTCAGGGTTGGGACATCGACAAAAAACAGAGCACTCCCTCTCCCTCCTGCAGCCTGCTCCTGAACATCTGAAAGAAATCCAGCATCCACCATCATCGGGGGAGGTGTGACTATGTGCTTGAAACTCTGCCTTCCTGCTCCTGCTTCACCATCCCGGGGTTGCAAGCACACCTGAAAAGGGAAACAAGCAGAGCACTCCCGCTCCCTCCTCCTCCTGCAGCCTGCTCCTGAACCATCTGAAACCATCTGACCAGCTACACCCACTGAACTCCACCCACTGAACTACTCCGGCAGCAAAGCACAGCTATAAAACACCAGCGCGTCTCTGGCAGGCCTGCACTGAGGGCCTCGCCAGAAGGCTCTTTGGCAGAGGAATGAAGCTTCAAACACCAGACTGAATCCAACCAGAAGAAACTCGTAAGTTGATCCCAAAGTCTCTATGTAATACCACTCAAATGCCTCTGTTGTACCACATTCCTGATCACCAGCCTCAATATACACTCACATATGTGTTTTAGTACTACATAATAACCTAGCCTGTAATTGACATCCAAGTTTGTAATTCAGTACTATAATAACCCAGACTGTAATTGATATCCAAATTTGTATTTCAGTAACTACTTAGTAACCTAGCCGTAATAGACCTATATAAAACCCCAACCAGTCTCTCAACTACCCCCCCTGAATTACTGACACAAAGCAACATTATACACCCAATACAGAGATGGATCCCCATAAACTGATTCACAATATAATCTACATCCTCCTCATATCATACCAAACAACAAGCACCCTCTCACTCCTCCATACCACACACATTAGTCCCATCCCAATTATACACCACCCAAATAGAAACAACCTACAACCATTTGCAGCAACACATACATATGCAAATAGACAAAACAGATACCGCTCCAGACTGGTACATATTTGCACCACACAACTGAATTACACTGCACACCCTACCCACCCCCCAGCCCAACTAAAATGCATCCTCATCAACACACGCTTGATAAGAAATAAAGCGTAGTTACTCACCTGTAACAGATGATCTCCGGGAACAGCAGGAATTTAGTCTTCACATATGGGTATCATCGGCACCAATGGAGCCCGCAGGGGAACGCTCCCCAGCGTCCAATAGGAAAGCTTTTGGGAGCATCCCACAGCACCTGCGTGCTGCCTTCCCAACTGTCCCTCTCCAGTTGAGTTTATAGCTGAGACAAAAGAGGGAGAGGAAGACAACTCCTAGGGGAGGTGGGCGGGTTGTGAAGACTAAATTCCTGCTGTTCCCGGAGATCACCTGTTTCAGGTGAGTAACTACGCTATCTCCAGGAACAAGCAGGAATGTAGTCTTCACATATGGGGGACTCCCTAGCTGCAGATGCCAGGGAGAAGGCCCCAGGAAGTTGTTAGCCCTTGTGAAAGAGCCATACTTCCTCCCATGGATCTCTGGCATTCTACCAGGGACGATGGGTAGAAGTTGATTAAGTCTGAAAAAGGTGTTGAACAGCCTGGTCAAACAAGGCATCCTGGCGGGAGTCCTTGTCTAAGCAGTAGTGGGCTGTAAAGGTATGTACCGAAGCCCAAGTAGCTGCTCGACAGATGTCGTCAATAGACACAGAGTGAAGATAAGCCATTGAGGCTGCCATGGCTCTCACATTGTGAGCTGTGACATGGCCTTCAAGAGGAAGGTTCTTACTCTCATAGGCAAACGATATACACTGAGCATTCCAGTTAGATAGAGTTCTTTTGGAAACTGGAAGTCCCAAATGACTAGGATCAAAAGCAACAAAGAGTTGAGAAGATTTTCTAGGTTGCTGTATCCTTTGCAAGTAAAAGGCCAAAGCTCTTTTACAGTCCAAGGTATGAAGGTTCCTTTCTGCACTGGAGGCATGAGGCCTTGGAAAGAATACAGGAAGGTAAACCGATTGGTTTAAATGGAAAAGCAAAACCACCTTTACCATAAAGTGTGGAGGAGTCCTAAGAACTACCTTATCATGGTGGAACCTTGTATAAGGAGGATCAGCCACTAACGTTTGCAATTCACTGATGCAACGTGCTGATGTGATTGCAATGAGGAAGATAACTTTCCAGGAAAGGAATTTCAAAGATGTAGTGGCTAATGGTTCAAAGGGCGGTTTCATGAGCTGCCTGAGCACCAGGTTGAAGTCCCATGCCACCGTGGTAGTTTAAAGGGAGGCTTTGTTAAAAGAAGGCCTCTCATAAATCTCGATATGAGAGGAAATAGGTTATGCACTCAGAGGCTTGTAAGAAGCTGCAATAGCACTTAGATGGAATCTTACTGAATTTGTCTTGAGACCCGCATTTGACAAATGAAGGAGATACTCCAGTATCGATTCCAGAGGTATCGCAAGAGAGTTAAGACCCTTCTGCGAACACCATATGGTAAACCTTTTCCACTTAAAGGCATACGAGCATCTTGTGGAGGGTTTCCTAGAAGGATGAAGGATATCCTTTACCTGTTGGGAAAGATTAAGATCCTGAAGTTCTAGGCTTTCAGCAACCAGGCCCTGAGATGCAGAGACTGGGGATTCGGATGCCCGAGCATCCCGTACTCTTGGGAGAGAAGATCTGGAGCGGATCCCAATTCCAGAGGCGAAGCTTGAGAGAGATGTAGGAGCAGAGGGTACCACGTTTGCCGTGGCCAACGTGGAGCTTTCAGGATCATATGACCTCTGTCTCTCTGAAGCTTGAATAGGGTTTTGGGGATGAGGGGAATGGGTGGGAAGGCATATAGGAAGTCCTGACCCCAGTGAAGGAGGAAGGCATCTCTTGCCTGACAACATTGAGCCTGAATTCTGGAACAGAACCGGGGAAGTTTGGCATTCAGCGGACTTGCAAAGAGGTCTATGTCCGGGGTTCCCCAAATCTGAAATATTTGGGCAACCTGGTCTGCATGGAGAGACCATTCGCGTGGAAGCAGAACTCAACTGAGTTTGTCTGCCCAAGAGTTTTGAATGCCTGGAAGATACACCACAAGGAGTTGAATCTGATGCTCTCTGGCAAGGGCCCATAGTCGCAAAGCTTTGTTGCATAGGGACAGAGAGCCTGTTCCGCCCTGCTTGTTCTCATAGAACATGGCTACCTGATTGTCCGTTTGAACTACGACTGTCTTATAGCTGAGCTGGGTGTGAAATACCCGAAGAGCAAAGAAGATTGCTCTGAGCTCCAGGAGGTTGATGTGAAGACGGGCCTCCTGTGGAGTCCAGGTACCCTGGGTAGAGAGATCATGCAGGTGGGCTCCCCATCCCACCTGTGATGCATCTGTTAGGGTGGCTTGAGATAGGGGTTGCTGGTTTCTGGCTGATTGCCACCATTGGAGGGACGAAATAAGATGGTTTGAGTTTATTTTGTCCGACAGGCAGCCTGAGGCCTGTGTCCACCGAGTGGATAAAGTCCACTGGGCTGCTCGCATATAGAGGCAAGCATAAGGAACCACATGCACGGTGGATGCCATGTGGCCTAGAAATTGTAGCATTTCCTGAGCAGTGAGACAAGGTTTCAGCACTGCTTGGGAAGCTAGTTGTACTATGCAAAGACAGCGGGGCTGCGGAAGGAAAGTCCTTGTCTGTCTGGTATCCAGATGAGCTCCTATGAACTCTAGGGACTGAGTGGGAGCAAGATTGGATTTTGGGAGGTTTATGACCACTCCCAAATACTGAAGGATTCACACTGTGCGAAACAGAGCAGAACTGGCTTCTGGCACTGTAAGGGCTCGAATGAGCCAGTCGTCTAAGTAAGGGAAGACGAATATTCCCAGAGTGCGGAGAAATGCTGCTACCACAGCCATGCATTTTGTGAACACTCTTGGCGCAGAAGCCAGGCCAAAGGGAAGAACGTTGTATTGGTAGTGCTTTCCTTGAAACAGGAATCTGAGGAATCTCATGTGATTTGGATGGATGAGAATATGAGTACACGCATCCTTGAGATCTAGAGAACAAAGCCAATCCTGATTTTGGAAGTATGGCAGCAGAGTTCCTAGAAAGACCATTTTGAATTTCTCTCGGAACAAATATTTGGTCAATTCTCTGAGGTCTAAAATGGGTCTGTGTCCTCCTGTTTTCTTTGGAATAAGGACCCTTTACCCTGATGGGGAATGGGTACTTCCTCTATTGCTCCTTGAGCCAGGAGCATTGTGACTTCTTGACCTAAGAGACTGTCGAGAGGTCTGAGAATTGAACCGTTTTACAATTGTAGGAGGGGGCATGCTGTGAAAATGAAGCTTGTACCCCTCTCGTACAATGGACAGAGTCCAATTTTCTACTGTTAGTTGGTACCATCTGTGGGCAAAATGACATAACCTGCCTGGGATGGTCAAGGGTTCTGGACCGTTCAGGGGCAGGAAGGCAACGTTCTCTAGGAAGGCGTCAAAGCCCCTGAGGAGGCTGAGCCTGCTGAGCTGACTGAGGTTTTGCAGCTTTTGGCTTCTTTTGTTGTCTAGGTTGTTGCTGTTCCTTTTGGGCAGTCTGACCTGGACGGTGTCCCTGTTGGGTATAGGAAGGATAAAACGTCTTTCTCATTGAAAAATGGTTTCTTGGAGGATTTTTTCCTTGCAGGATCGGCTGTAGATTTGGACAATCTATCCAAAGTGATATTGTCAGCATCTATCTCATTAGCCTTCTCCTGCCAATTTTTGCCAAAGAGATTTTCTCCTGTGCAAGGGATGTTGCCTAATTTATCCTGTACCCAAATTTCCAAGTCAGATGCCTGAAGCCAGGCAATCCGACATGCACCAATGGCAATAGCAGAGGTTCTGCTTATGCACTCAAAACAGTCAAAGGCTGCACGATTTACAAACTTGGAAACATCCTGAGCATGTTTGACTAGAGTAAGATAGTCTCGCCTTTTGTCATCAGGAAGGCGGGGGCTCAAAAGCTCCAAGTCTCCTGTGACCTCTTTAAGGAACATTACCATATACAAGATATAGAAACTGATCCTAGCTGAGAGCAGGGAAGCTTGAAAGCATCGATGCCCAAAGGCATCGAGAGTCCTAAATTCACGACCTGGAGGATTGGATGCATGTCTCTTTGCACTTTTCATCCTTCTCATGGCTGATTCCACCACCATTGAATGGTGTGGTAATTGAGTTTTTTTGAAAGCCAGGACAAGGTGGAGCTCGATACATGGTATAGACTCTTCGAGAATGAGGAGATGTGGTTAAAGGTGTTTCCCACATCCTTAGCATAAGATCATGTAAGATCTCATGAATAGGCAGAGTAGCTGCCTCTTTGGGAGCCTTAGGGTACTGGAGAATTTCCAACTCCTTTGCCCTAGGCTCTTTTTCAGGAGCTACTGTGATGGAAAGGCCTCGGGCCACATCACTGATAAAGTCCTGAAAGGACATATCCTCTGGCGGAGACATTCTGCGGTGAGGAGAAGAGGAATCCTCAGGGAGAAGTACTCTTGTATTGGCAGAGTCTTCAGACTCAGAGGATTCAAAATACCTCCAATCCCGGTGATCGTGCAAAGCACGGTACCGGTATCGATCGAAGTCGGCATCGGGTTGTTCTGGTACCGATCTGTCAATCGAGGACAGATGCATGACTCAGTATTGGTGGCATTCCCGCCAATGTTAATGCAGTCGCTACCGGTATCGGTTGAGGTGTCTGAAGCGGTTTCAACGGTACCAAAGCCGTGAGAAGAGCTGCTAGACTGTGTTCGATAGCAAGGAATCTCTGGTCTATCGACACTGCTGATGCTTGGGTGTCGGTACCGGTGGAAGCGGCCGCAACCCCAGAGCATGGCGCCAGTAGTTCCGCTGAGGTTGAGGCCTTGAGAACATCCTGGAACCCCATTAGTGCTTTGGAAGCCGAAGCCTCCCGCTGAGACAGTTTTGCCGGTGAAAATTCCTCAAGGGCAACGCCAGGGGCATCTCGATACTTAGAAGGAGATCTACCCTTTGAGGACCAGCTAGATTTATGTTTAGTTACCTGAGATCCATGGGAGGAAGATGAGGCCCTGGAGGACGTCGATGCAACAGACGCCACGTCTGAGGGAAAAAGGGTGCTAAGTTTAGCAGCTCGGTTCTGCCAGCCCCTTTTTGACATCATTCCACGGGAGAGGCCCTCTGAAATAGAGTGGTCAGGACCTAAACATTTGAGACACCAATCATGGGTGTCGGTGACGGAAGTGGTACCGCCACATTTAGAACATTTCCACATTTAGAATACCTGAAGTAGGTTTTTCCATTTTTAAGGATAAAATTGGGCCTAGTGCCCAAAATGGCACCTAGCACCAAGGAAAAAAGTTTCTAAAGTAAAACACCTCAGAAACTATAAATTTTTTTTATTTTTTTTTAAAGAAAGAAAGAACCGGCAGTACTGGTATGGCATCGAAGGAAGGCAGACGTGACCACAAAAACAAAGATTAAAGATGAAATTTTTCTTCGGTGACAGGGTATGTAACCTGTCAGCTCTGCGGAAAATGAACTGGAGAGGGACAGCTGGAAAGGCAGCACGCAGGCACTGTGGGATGCTACAAAAAGCTTTCCTATTGGACGCTGGGGAGCGTTCCTGCGCGGGCTCAGTCGGTGCTGACGATACCCATATGTGAAGACTACACTCCTGCTTGTTTCTGGAGAAAATACCATTAATTACCAACTTGATCCACAAAGAGAAGCCCGACATCCTCTGTGTCATGGAAACCTGGCTGTCTCCCACAGACACTGTTCTAATAAACATACTACAAATAAGAGGCTATGACCTATTTAACTGCTCCAGAGAATCAAAGAAGGAAGGTGGAGTTCTCATCCTATGCAGATCAGAACTCAAAGCCACCCCCTCCCCATCCACCAGCCTTGACGGGATAGATATACTCAGAATTGGAAACCAAGAACTCTTCACTCTCCCTCATTTACAGGGCCCCATCACCAGACCATAACAACTTAACCCCAATCATCGAGGTAGCTTGCACGGCTTCCCTCAAAAAGCCACACATCATCCTGGGAGACCTCAACCTCCCTTCGCTGCACCCTTCACACACCACCTCATTCCTTGATGAAATGGTCCACATGGGATACCATCAGATCATAAACCAGCCCACCCACAAGAAAGGAAACTCCCTCGATCTGGTCTTCCTCCCTGCCCCAATTGCAACCACTGTTCCCTCTAAGCTGTGCGCGTGTGCGCGCGCACACACCTCGCCGAGCGAGCGCACATACTTTACAACAGAGCACACACAAATTTTGGTTCTGATTCTGATAGAAAACAACATAGACGTCTTAAAATTTAAAAGTTGTTGTGTATTTACAGTTTTCAAAAGTTCTACAATATTTTCTAGTGCAATCAATGTGGTGTACATACTGTATTCTGACGTGTAGTCAAATTTTAAAGTATATAACTCCGAGTGTCATTATGTAGCGCACAAACATTTAACCTTCCTTCAAAAGCTGCACAGATGATATTTTATGCGCACACAGCCTACAGAAAATTAGAGGGAACATTGATTGCAACCCACCCTAGAACTACAGCTCCTTCTATCCAAGTTTTCCCATGGTCAGACCACCGCCTTATAACCCTCCAGATCCCACTCAAAACCCCCATGGACAGCACACCTACTGAAGCACCCCTAACAAAGCAGTTCACAAACTTTAACAAAGCAGCATTTATAGAAAGCACATTACCCAACCTTACAATGGACTCCCCTGACCGAAACGCATCCCTTAACTGGAACATAGTCATACAAGCAGCAGCAGCCCCCTAGCAAATCCACAAAACGCCAACAAAAAAAAAAAAAAAATCTGAAAAATGGTATACCCCTGAGCTCACTAAATTAAAGAAGTAGCTGAGAAACCTTGAAAAAAAGAGATGGAGATCATCCAAGACACAAGAAAATAAACTATACCTCACCCTGCTCACACATACAAAAATGCACATGAGGATCCTAAACTGGGCAATCAGACCAAGAGAGATGTTCGCAATCATGAAAACACTGACCAGAAACAACCAAAAGGAATTAAACACTACCGACATAAAACCCTAAACACTTGCTGACTACTTTGCTACCAAGCTAAAAAACAAAAACCTATCCAAACACCCCCCACCCCCCCACCCCCACTCTTGAACTACCGATAAACCACAATACATGGAATAACTTCCACCAAATAGATCAGAAAGCGTAGTTACTCACCTGTAACAGGTGATCTCCAGGAACAGCTGGAATTTAGTCTTCACATATGGATATCATCGGTACCGACGGAGCCCGCACAGGAACGCTCCCTAGCGTCCAATAGGAACGCTTTTGGGAGTATCCCACAGCGCATGCGTGCTGCCTTCCCCCCTCTATACTTCTCTCACTTCAGTTGAATTTATAGCTGAGACCAAAGGAGAGAAGTAGAGAAAGAGATAGAGATAGAGACAACTCCTAGGGGAGGTGGGTGGGTTGTGAAGACTAAATTCCTGCTGTTCTGGAGATCACCTGTTACAGGTGAGTAACTACGCTCTCTCCAAGAACAAGCAGGAATGTAGTCTTCACATATGGGGACTCCCCAGCTGAAAGATGCCAAGGGGTGACCCTAGCAAGCTCCGAACCCAGGTGAGATGGGTCATGCTTCCTCCCATGGACCTCTGGCATCCAAACCGTGGATGGTGGGTAGGAGTTGTATTAAGTATGGAAGAGATGCTGGAGAACAGCCTGGCCAAACGAGGCATCCTGATGGGAGTCCTTGCCTAAGCAGTAGTGGGCTGTGAAGGTGTGTACCGAAGCCCAAGTGGCTGCTATGCAGATGTCATCAACAGACACAGAACAAAGGTTAGCCGTTGAGGCTGCCATTGCTCTCATATTGTGAGCTGTGACATGGCCCTCGAGAGAAAGTCCTTTACTCTGATATGTATAGGATATGCAATCTGCAATCCAATTTGACAAAGTTCTTTTGGAAACTGGTAGTCCCAAATGACTAGAGTTAAAAGCCATAAAAAGCTGCGAAGATTTTCTATGTGGCTTAGTTCTTTGGAAATAAAAGTCTAAGGCTCTTTTACAATCCAATGTGTGAAGATTCCTTTCCGCAGTAGAGGCATGAGGCCTATGGAAGAATATAGGAAGATAAACCGACTGGTTTAAAAGGAAAGGTGAAACCACCTTTGGCATAAAGTGAGGATGAGTCCTGAGGACTACTTTATCATGGTGGAACCTTGTATAAGGAGGGTCAACTACTAACGCCTGTAGTTCACTAATGCGCCTTGCAGAAGTGATGGCAATTAGGAAAATAACTTTCCATTAAAGAAACTTTAGGTCTGAAGTGGCTAAAGGTTCAAAGGGCGGTTTCATAAGCTGAACGAGAACAAGATTCAGATCCCATGCCACCGGTGGTGGTTTAATGGGAGGTTTCGTTAAGAGTAGGCCTCTCATAAATCTTGATACAAGTGGATGAGAGGAAATAGGTTGTCCATCGAAAGGTTTATGAAAAGCAGCAATAGCACTAAGATGGACTCTCACTGAATTGGTCTTTAGACCAGAAGTTGATAATTGGAGGAGTTACTCTAATAGTGACTCTACAAGTACCAAAAGGGGGTTAAGTCCCTTTTGTGAACACCAGACAGAGAACCTTTTCCACTTAAAAGCATAGGAACATCTTGTGGAAGGTTTTCTGGAAGCCAGAAGGATATCCTTTACTTGTTGAGAAAGGTTAATATCCTGGAATTCTAGGCTTTCAGTAACCAGGCCTGAGATGTAGGGACTGGGGATTGGAATGCAGTAAGCACCCATCCTCCTGAGACAGAAGATCTGGAGCATTCCCCAGCTCAAGAGGAGTGGTTTGAGAGAGACACAGAAGAAGGGGATACCACGTTTGTCGTGGCCAACGTGGAGCTATGAATATCATACAACCTCTGTCTCTCTGAAGTTTGAATAAAGTTTTGGGAATGAGGGGAATGGGTGGGAAGGCATAGAGAAAGTCCTGACCCCAATGCAGTAGGAAGGCATCTCTTGCCTGACAGTTGTGAGCCGGGATTCTGGAACAGAATCGGGGAAGTTTGGCATTCTGTGGACTTGCAAAGAGGTCTATATCTGGTGTTCCCCAGATTTGAAATACTCGAGTAAGCTGGTATGAGTGGAGGGACCACTCATGTGGCAGCAGTATTCGACTGAGTCTGTCTGCCCATAAGTTTTGGATGCCTGGAAGGTATGCTGCAAACAGGTGAATTTGCAACTCTGGCACAGGCCCATAGTCAAAGCTTCGTTGCATAGCGACAGAGAGCCTGTTCCACCTTGCTTGTTCACAGAGAACATAGCTACCTGACTGTCGGTTTGGACCAGAACTGTTTTGTTGCTGAGATGGGTCTGAAAGACTTGAATAGCAATGAAAATGGCTCTCAGCTCTAGGAGGCTTATGTGAAGAGAAACCTCCTGTGAGGTCCAAAAACCCTGAGTGGAGAGATCGTGCACGTGGGACCCCCAACCCATCTTGGATGCATCTGTTAGGGTGGCCCGATATAGAGCCTGCTGGAAAGGAGAGCCTACGAGGAGGTTTTCTAGAGACTGCCACCATTGCAGGGACGAAATCAGACGTGTGGTGTTTCTGACTTTGTCCATTAACTAACTTGAGATCTGTGACCATTGAGAGGATAGGGTCCACTGGGCTGCTCGCATGTGGAGGCGAGCATAGGGAACCGCATGGACAGTGGATGCCATGTGTCCCAGAAGCTGAAGTATCTCTCGAGCAGTAGGGAACACTTTCATAGATGCTTGAGATGCCAGTTGTATTATTCGTAGACAGCATGGCTGTGGCAGAAAGGTTTGTGACTGCCGTGTGTGCAGACGAGCCCCTATGAATTCGAGAGACTGAGAGGGGGTGAGATGAGATTTTGGGAGGTTTATAACCAGTCCCAAGTATTGAAGAATTCTCATTACTCGAGAGAGTAAAGCTGGCCTCTGGAGCTGTCGATGCTCGAATGAGCCAATCGTCTAAGTAAGGGAAGATGAATATTCCCAGAGTCATAAGAACATAAGATATGCCATACTGGGTCAGACCAAGGTCCATCAAGCCCAGTATCCTGTTTCCAACAGTGGCCAATCTAGGTCATACGTACCTAGCAGTTTCCCCAAAAGACACATGTTCTGCAATGCTTGTACTAGGTCAAGCATTGATATCCTGGGTCCCTTCTTAATAATGGTTTATGGACCTTTCCTCCAGGAACTTGTCCAAACCTTTTTTAAACCCAGCTACACTAACAGCCTTTACTACATCCTCCGGTAACAAATTCCAGAGTTTGATTACACATTGAGTGAAAAAATATTTTCTTTTATTAGTCTTAAATAGTTTACCATGTAGCTTCATTGCATTTCCCCTAGTCTTCCTATATTCTGATAATGTAAACAGTCGATCTACGTTTACCCGTTCCACTCTGTTCATTAATTTATAGACTTCTATCATATCTCCCCTCAGCCGTCTCTTTTCCAGGTTAAAGAGCCCTAACCTTTTTAGCCTTTCTTCATAGGAGTATCCTTCCATCCCCTTTACCATTTTGGTGGCTCTTCTCTGAACCTTTTCTAATAACGCTATATCCTTTTTAAGATACGGCGACCAGAATTGCACACAATATTCAAGGTGCGGTCTCACCATGGAACGGTATAGAGGCATTATAATATCTTTTGTTTTATTTTCCATTCCTTTCCTTATGATACCTAGCATTCTATTTGCTCTCTTGGCTGCCGCTGCACAGTGGGCCGAGGGTTTTAACATGTTATCCACAATGACGCCTAAATCTTTTTCCTGGGTGGTGGTTCCTAATGTGGAACCTTGCATCGTGTAACCATAGTTTGGGTTGTTCTTCCCTAGGTGCATAACTTTGCACTTGTCCACATTAAATTTCATCTGCCATTTTGATGCCCAGTCTTCCAATTTATCAAGATCCTCTTGCAGTTTTCCACAATCTTCTTGGGTTTTAACAACTTTAAATAGTTTTGTGTCATCTGCAAATTTGATAACCTCACTCGTTATTCATAAATGACCTGGAAAGTGGAATATGTCAAAAAGCAGCGGACCCAGCACAGATCCCTGGGGTACACCACTATTCACCTTTCTCTATTGGGAAAATTGGCCATTTAGCCCAACCCTCTGCTTTCTATCTTTCAACAAGTTCCTGATCCAAAGTAGTACACTGCCTCCTATCCCATGACTCTTTAGTTTTGCCAAAAGTCTCTGATGAGGGACCTTGTCAAAGGCTTTCTGAAAGTCCAGATACACTATATCAACTGACTCACCTTTGTCCACCTGTTTATTCACACTTTCAAAAAAAACATAACAGATTAGTAAGACAAGATCTTCCTTGTCTAAAGTCATGTTGGCTGTCTCCCATTAGGCCATGACTATCTACATGCTAAGTAATTTTATTCTTTATGATGGTTTCTACCATTTTTCCTGGTACTGACGTGAGGCTCACCGGTCTGTAGTTTCCCGGATCACCCCTCGAACCCTTTTTAAAAATTGGTGTTACATTGGCGATCCTCCAATCTTCAGGTATTAGAGATGATTTTAATGATAGTTCACAGACTACTAATAGCAGGTCTTCAATCTCATATTTCAGTTCTTTCAACACCCTTGGATGTATACCATACGGCCCAGGTGATTTGCTACTCTTCAGTTTATCTAATAGTTGTAATACATCTTCCCGATGTATCGATATTTCCTTCAATTCTTCCGCACCTTTAAATACCACTTCAGTCATGGGTAACATCCTTACATCTTCCTCAGTAAAGACAGAAGCAAAGAATTCATTCAGTCTCTCCGCTATCGCCTTGTCGCCTCTTAGTGCCCCTTTAACTCCTCTATCATCTAATGGTCCAACTGACTCTCTCACAGGTTATTTGCTACAAATGTACTTGAAAAAAATCTTTATTTCGCGTTTTTGCTTCCGCAGCAAGCTTCTTCTCAAATTCTCTCTTTGCCTTCTTTATCAATGCCTTGCATTTGACCTACCAGTGCTTGTGCTGTTTCCAGGTTTCATCGTTTGGCTCTTTTTTCCATTTCCTGAAAGATGCTTTCTTGGCAATAACAGCCTCTCTGAGCTCACCTTTAAACCATGCTGGCAGTTTTTTGGACTTCCTTCCACTTTTCTTAAAGCGTGGAATACAGCTGGTCTGGGCTTCCAAGATAGTAATTTTCAACAACACCCAAGCTTGATGTAAGTCTTTAACCTTTGCAACTGCTCCTTTTAGTTTTTTCTTAACTATTTTCCGCATTTTATCATAGTCTCCCTTTCGAAAGTTAAAAGGTAGTACTGTGGATTTCCTTACTATCCCTCCTCCACTAATTAAATCAAAGGCGATCATGCTATGATCACTATTGCCAAGTGGCCCCAACACCCTTATCTCTTGCACTAAATCTGGTGTTCCACTAAGGACTAGGTCTAATATGGCTTCCCCTCTCGTCGGTTCATGGACCAGCTGCTCCAAGAAGCAGTCATTTATGTCATCTAGGAACTTTATCTCCCTAGCATGTACTGCCGTGACACTAACCCAGTCGATACCGGGGTAATTGAAATCGCCCATTATTATTACCGCGCTGTAACTTTTGTTAGCTTCCTTGATTTCTTTGAGCATTTCATCATCCATTTGTTCATTCTGGGCAGGCGGTCGATAGTACACCCCCCACCGCCTTCCCCTTTTTACATGGAATTTCAATCCATAGAGATTCTACAGCAAATTTTGTTTCCTGCAAAACTTTAATCCTTTCTGACTCAATGCCCTCTCTAACAGAGCGCAACCCCTCCACGAATTTGATCAGTTCTATCATTACGATATAGTTTGTACCCAGGTATCACAGTGTCCCATTGGTTGTCCTCCTTCCACCATGTCTCTGATATTCCAATCACATCTAACCTCTCATTTAGTGCTATATATTCTAACTCTCCCATCTTATTTTTTAGACTTCTAGCATTTGCATACAAGCATTTTAGAGACTGTATTTTATTCATATTAATTTGGCTATTGGTAGACATGGGTAATTTGGGATCTTTAAGCTCTGTCTGCTCCATACTCGAGGGCATTTGGGCTACTTTACTCTTTTTTGGAACCTCTCTGCTTTTGGTAGTATACTTCAAGGATACATTCTTCCGAACCATCTGATCTTTGGCGGCTGTCGGCTTTCCCCTATTATCTAGTTTAAAAGCTGCTCTCTCTCCTTTTTAAAGGTTAATGCCAGCAGCCTGTGGAGGAGTAGCCTAGTGGTTAGAGCACTGGCTTGGTAACAAAGCAACCAGGGTTCAATTCCCGCTAGCACTCCTTGTGGCCTTGGGCAAGTCACTTAACCCTCCATTGCCTCGGAAGAAAGGCCTGGCAATCTACTTCCGGTGACACTGCCAAGAAAACCCAGGAGCTTCTGGGTCACCAGGAGTCAGGACTGACATTTGCCAGCAGCCTGGTTCCATCCCAGTTAAGGTGAAGCCCATCCCTTCGGAAGAGCCCCTCCTTTCCCCAAAATGTACCCCAGTTCTTAACAAATCCAAACCCCTCATCTCTGCACCATTGTCTCATCCATGCATTGAGACTCCGGAGCTCTGCCTGCCTTTTGGGTCCTGCACGTGGAACGGGAAGCATTTCAGAGAACGCTACCCTGGAAGTTCTGGATTTCAACTTCCTACCTAAAAGCCTAAATTGAGCCTCCAGAACCTCCCTACCACATTTTCCTATGTCATTGGTACCGACATGTACCAAGACAGCAGACTCCTCCCCAGCACTATCTAAGACCTTATCTAGGTGGCGCGTGAGGTCCGCTACCTTCGCAACAGGCAGGCATATTACCAGGTGATTTTCACGTCAACCAGCCACCCAGCTATCTACATGCCTAATGATCAAAGCACCAACTATAACGGCTGTCCTAACCCTTCCCTCATGGGCACATGGCCCTGGAGAAACTTCCTCGGTGCGAGAGGGTTTTACATCACCTGGAGGACAGGTCCTAGTTACAGGATCACTTCCTGCCACACCAGGGTGATGCTCTCCTGTCACGTGACCTCTCTCCTCCATGGCAACAGGGATGCTGCCAGACTGGAGGTGGGACTTCAGGACTATATCCCTGTAGGTCTCGTCTATGTACCTTGTCTTTCTTATGTTTTCCAAGTCTGCTACTCTAGCCTCTAGAGAACGGACTTATTCCCTGAGAGCAAAGAGCTCCTTGCACCTAGTGCACACGTAAGACCTCTCACCAACTGGGAGAAAATCATACATGTGACACTCAATGCAAAAGACTGGAAAGCCCCCATCCCACTGCTGGACTGCTGTCTGCATCTTAGTTTTAAGTTTTTGTTTAGATCTTTAAGTTCTTTACTTACTAAGGGTTGCTATGGATATTTATACCAATAAAACTGTACCTAATACGTTTAATATACCTTGTTCACCTGAAGCTTAATTAATCTCAGGTCCTTAGTGTATGTCTGGTTTGGGTAACAAGCTTCACCTGAGAGCACCTCCTGTCTTTTAAGATGTGTAAGTACCTATAAAGCTACGATTATCACAGGGGTGGGTAGGAAATAACACTTATTAAAAGAGGGCTGCTACACAGTACCCTGTCCTGTGCTGCTGAGGTAAGCTATATTCTTATTTGATTTAAATTATAGCTCTTTGCTGCTGCTAGGCTCTAACTTATTATGAAATTTAAACTACAAGCTCTCTGCTGGGTTCTAAATTTAACCAGAAAGCTCTCTTCTGTGTTTTAAATTTAAACTAAAAATACTTTGCTGATACTTGGCCCTGAGTGACTATTAAATTAAAATTATAAGCTCTCTGCTGGGTATGAAATGTAACCAGAAAGTTCTCTTCTGTGTTTTAAATTTAAACTTAAACTGCTGCTACTAGGCCCTGACTGATTTAACAAAAAATAGTGGGTTCACAGATTAAATAGCTTTAATAGAAAGAATTCCTTTCAGAAAATTCCCAGAAGTATATACTCATAATTGCAGATCTCCCTCCAGAAGTAACAGTCCCTTTTTCTAGTCCTTCAAGACCTCAAATGCCGCTACCACTGCCATGCATTTTGTGAAGACTCTTGGAGCAGAGGCCAGTCTGAAAGGAAGAACTCTGTACTGGAAGTGTCTTCCTTGGACCAGGAATCGAAGGAACTTCCTGTGATCTGAGTGGATGAGAATATGCGTGTACGCATCTCTTAGATCTAGAGAACATTGCCAGTCCTGACTTTGAAGGTATGGTAGAAGTGTCCCGAGGGAGATCATTTTGAACTTTTCTCGGAACAAATATTTGTTTAATTCTCTGAGGTCTAGTATAGGCCTGTGTCCCCCTGTCTTCTTTGGAATAAGAAAATAGGGGGAGTAAAACCCAGTCCCCTGTTGGGGTATTGGTACTTCTTCGATTACTCCTTGAGCGAGAAGTGATGTGACCTCCTGCCACAAGAGGTTGGTGGCAGGGGCCTGAGAATTGAACTGTTTTATTATTGTAGGTGGGGGCAAGTTGAGAAAATGAAGCTTGTACCCCAGTCGTACAATGGACAGAGTCCAATTTTCTGATGTTATTTGTTGCCATCTTTTGGCAAAATAGCATAGTCTTCCTGGAATGGTTAAGGGTTCTGGACCTTTCAGGGGCAGAATGACTAAGTTCTCTAGGAAGAAGTCAAAGACCCTGAGGGGGCTGGGTCTGTTGGTCGGTTGAGCTCTTTGAGCTTGCGGATTTCTTTGCTGTCTTTTCTGTTGTTGCCCCTTCTGGGGAACATGAAGCGGACAGTGGCTTTGATGGGTGTAAGATGGGTAAAGTTTCTTTTTCTTACTGAAAAAGGGTTTTTTGAATGTTTTCTTCTTTGCTGGGTTGGCTGTAGACTTTGATAGTCTGTTCAAGGTAGTATTTTCAGATTCAAGCTGATTAGCCTTGTCCTGCCAGTCCTTTTCAAAGAGATTTTCTCCTGTACATGGAATGCTTCCCAGCTTTTCTTGAACCCACTGTTCTAAGTCTGATGCTTGAAGCCAAGCAATACGACATGCTCCTATGGATATAGCAGAGGTTCTGCTAATACATTCAAAGCAATCAAAGGTAGCACAGTTCATGAATTTAGAGACATTCTAGGCATGCTTGACCAAAATAAAGGTAGTCTGCTCTTTTTTCCTCAGAGACACAAGGGCTAATGAGCTCTAAGTCTTTTGTGACTTCTTCCAGGAACATTCCCATATAAAGAATGTAGGAACTGATCCTGGCTGATAGCATGGAGGATTGAAAGCATCGACGCCCAAAGGCATCGAGTGTCCTGGATTCCCGGCCTGGAGGATTAGAAGAATGTGTTTTAGCACTCTTGATTCTTTGCATGGCCGATTCCACTACCATTGAATGGTGTGGTAACCAAGTTTTTTGAAAAGCAGGACAACTTGGCACTCGGTAGATATCTTCACATTCCCGATGCCTTGACACTATCGTTAAAGGAGTTTCCCACATTCTCAACATCAGATCATGTAAGATCTTGTGAATGGGAAGCATAGCTGCATCCTTGGGAGCCACAGGGTATTCTATAATTCTTAATTCTTCTGCCCTAGGTTCCTTTTCTGGAATCACAGTGATTGCAAGACCCTCTGCTAAATCACATATGAAATCCTGGAAGGATGTATCTTCTGGAGGAGACATCCTGCGTTGAGGAGGAGTTGAATCCTCTAGTAGGTTCGCTCTGGTACCGGTAGAATCAGAGTCATTGGAATCGGAACACTCAAGGGCACTCTGTACCGGGTACTCCCGTAACGCATGGTATCGGTACCGCTCAAAGTCGGTACCAAAATGTCTCGGTTCCTGATCCCTGATACCCGAGATAGACTCAAGGCTCGGCATGGGGGGGGGGAAGCAGTCCTGTCGAAGCAGGTACTGTCGGTACCAGTACCAATGTCGGTACCGATACCTGTTGAACCGTCTGCAGCAGTCTTAGCGGTACCGAAGCTGCTAAGAGGGATGCTAGACTGCGTTCAATAGCGAGGATTCTCTTATCCATCACTCCTGCCAATGCCTGGGTGTCGGTACCGGTGGGAGCGGCTACAACCCCAGAACATGGCACCAGTAGTTCTGCAGAGGTGGAAGCCTCTAGAACATCCTGGAGCCCCGTTGATGCTTTGGAGCCTGAAGACTCCCGCCGGGGCTGTTTTGCCCGTGAACTATCCTCGAGGGCAACGCGTGGCATCTCGATACTTTGAAGGTTTACCCTTCGAGGACCAGCCAGTCTTAGAAGACAAAAGTTTAATTACCTGAGATCCATGGGAGGAAGATGAAGCCCTGGAAGACGTAGATGCAAGTGACATCATATCCGCGGCAAAAAGAGTACCGAGTTTTGCAGCTCTATTCTGCAGGCCCCTTTTGGTCATCCTCGTGCAGGAGACACTCCGTTGGACAATGTTCAGGACCTAAACATTTTAGACACCAATCATGGGTGTCGGTGATGGAAACGGTACCGCCACACTTTAAGCATTTTTTGAAACCACTAGCTGGTTTCTCCATGCCTGAAGAAAAGTGGGCCTAGTGCCCAAAATGGCGCCTAGCACCAGAAACAGGTGAAAGACCCCTGAAGAAAAATACAAGTTTTTTTTTTTTTTTAAAAGAAGGAAGAACTACTGGCGGTACCAGTAGGCGTCGAATGAAGGCAGACGCGACCACAAAAAACAAAGAACAACAGGAAATTTTCTGCGGTAACAGGATACACATCCTGTCGGCTCCGCAGAAAACAAAGAACTGAAGTGAGAGGTACAGAGGCGGGAAGGCAGCACGCATGCGCTGTGGGATGCTCCCAAAAGCGTTCCTATTGGGCACTGGGGAGCATTCCTGCGCGGGCTCCGTCGGTACAGACGATACCCATATGTGAAGACTACATTCCTGCTTACTCCTGGAGATGTTGTTGTTAAGTGCCGTTGAGTTGGAGTCGACTCATGGCGACCCTCTGGATAGCTATCCTAAATTGTGTTTGGTCTTCAGTCAGGCGGCTCATTGTTGACAGACTGGTACCGTAGCTGCTGCTATTGTATCGATCCATCTCATTGCTGGCCTTCCTCTTTTGCATTGACCTTCTATCTTGCCAAGCACGACGTCTTTCTCTAATGATCTCTCTCTTCGCATGATGTGTCCAAAGTATGAAAGTCAAAGTCTTGTCATCTGAGCTTCTAAAGAAAGCTTAGGTTTGACTTCCTCTAGTACTGACTGGTTTGTTCTTCGGGCAGTCCATGGTAAACACAGTATTTCGTGCCAGCACCATAATTCAAAGGCAATTTTCTTCCTGTCTATCTTTCTCACTGTCCAGCTTTCACATCCATATGATGTTATTGAAAATACCATGGCTTGAACAAGTCGAATCTTTGTATGGAGAAAGACATCTCTGCTCTTGAAAATCTTATCTAGGTCTTTCATAGCCATTCTGCCAAGAGCAATGCGTCATCCAATTTCTTGACTACTTGTTGCTTCTTTATTGATAGTTGATCCAAGTAGGTTAAAGTTGTTCACAATTTCAATTTCTTCTCCTTCAACGATGAACCTGTTGATTATGCCAGTTGTCATGATCTTTGTCTTCTTTACAATAAGGTGCAGGCCCATTTTGAGACTATGTTCTTGTGAGAAGCAAATGTTTCAGATCATCTTCACTTTCAGCCAGTAATGTGGTATCATCAGCATAGCGAAGGTTGTTGATGAGCCTTCCACCAATCTTCACACCTCTGTTGTCTTCATACAATCCTGCTTCTCTGATGATTTGTTCTGCATATAAATTAAACAGGTAGGGGGAAAGTATGCAGCCTTGTCTTACACCTTTGCTTATTTTAAATCATTCTGTTTCTCCTTGTTCCGTTCAAACTATTGCTTCTTGATCAATGTACAGATTGTGCAAGAGTACGATCAGGTGTTCTGGTATACCCATGCTTCTTAATGTGGCCCAGAGTTTCTCATGGTTTACACAGTCAAAAGCCTTGCTATAGTCAATAAAGCACAAATAGATATCCTTTTGGTATTCTTTAGTCTTTTCAAGGATCCATCTCACATCCGCAATGATGTCTCTTGTTCCTCGCCCTTTCCTGAACCTTGCTTGCACTTCAGGTAGTTCTTGTTCCAGGCATGGTTGTAGTCTCTTTTGAATAATCTTCAGTAGAATCTTGCTGGCATGTGAGATCAGAGCGATTGTGCGATAAATTTCCACAGTCAGTTGGATCGCCTTTCTTTAGTATTAGTATAAACACAGATCTTTTCCAGTCAGTTGGCCATGATGATGGCTCTGCCAAGAAATATGGAAGACTTGTAAGTACAGTAACAGCTGCATCAGATTGCTGTAATACCTCTATGGGAATGCCATCAATGCCTGGTGCTTTGTTCTTTGATAAGGCTTTCAATGCTGTATCAACTTCTTCTTTCATCACCAATGATTCCCGATCATAAGGTACAGGTTGAAACGGCTATTGGTCCACTTGATCTTTATCATATAAAAAAACTCTGTATATTCCTTCCACCTTTTCTTGATCTTCTCAACATCATTCAACATAGAACCTTGAGCATCTTGTAACATTCCAATTTGAGGCTGGAACTTTTTTTTTTTTTTTTTTAACTCTCGTAGCTTTAGAAAAGCCGATCTTCTTTTTCCTCTAATAGTTTCTGCTTCTATTTCCTTGCATGCGTCGTAGTACTTTTCATTGTCCTGTTTTGCTGCACGTTGGAAATCTCTGTTGAGTTCTGTGATTGTCTTTCTTTCTCCTCTGGCTTTAGCTTCTCTGCGTTTCTGGGAAATTTTCAGAGTTTCTTCAATCATCCATTTTGGCCGTTTTTTCTTTTTCACCTTTTGTAGAGACTTCTCGCTTTCTTCCAATGCAACCTTCTTGATGTCATAAAAACATAGAAACATAGAAATATGATGACAGAAAAAGACCACATGGCCTATCTAGTCTGTCCTTCCATATCAACAACTACAACAGTCCCCATTTTACCTTTAGAGATCCTCTGTGTTTGTCCCATGCTTTTTTGAATTCAGTTACTGTCCTCATCACTACCACCTCCACTGGGAGACTATTGCATGGATCCACTACTCTTTCCGTAAAGAAATATTTCCGCATATCACTCCTGAATCTCTCTCCCTTCACCCTCATCCCATGTCCCCTCGTAGCAGAACTTGCTTTCAATTGAAAGAGGCTCTCTCCCTGACCATTTATGCCACGGAGGTATTTAAACATCTCAATCATATCACCTCTATCCCGCCTTTCCTCTAAGGTGTACATATTACAGTCCTTCAGTCTGTCCTCATAAGCTTTATAATAAAGACCACTAATCATTTTAGTAGCCACCCTCTGGACCGACTCCATCCTGTTCACATCCTCTTGAAGGTGCGGTCTCCAGAATTGCACACTATACTCCAAATGAGATCACACCAAAGACTTATAGAGAGGCATTATCACCTCCTTTTTTCTGCTAGCCATTCCTCTCCGTATGCACCCAAGCATCCTTCTAGCTTTTGCCGTCGCCTTTTCTACCTGTTTAGCTACTTTAAGATCATCAGACACAACCACACCTAGGTCCCGCTCTTCTTTAGTGGACAAAAGTACTTCACCCCCTATACTATATTGCTCCCTTGGATTGCTGCAGCCCAAATGCATGACCTTACATTTTTTAACATTAAATCCCAGCTGCCAAATTCTAGACCATTCTTCAAGCTTAGCTAGATCCCTCCTCATGTTATCTACACCTTCCTGGGTGTCTACTCTATTGCAGATTTTGGTATCATCCGCAAAGAGGCAAACCTTACCCGACAGCCCTTCCGCTATAATCACTAACAAAGATGTTAAAAAGAATCGGACCAAGGACAGATCCCTGGGGCACACCACTGCTAACATCCTTCTCCTCAGAGTGAGCTCCATTTACTTGTACTCTTTGTCGCATCCCACCCAACCAATTTCTAACCCAAGCAGTAACTTTAGGGTCCATCCCTAGGGTGCTCAGTTTGTTTATAAGTCGCCTGTGAGGAACAATGTCAAAGGCTTTACTGAAATCTAAATACACCACATCTTGAGCTCTCCCTTGGTCCAACTCCCTGGTCACCCAGTCAAAGAAATCAATCAGATTTCTCTGACAAGACCTACCTCTGGTGAATCCATGCTGCCTCGGATCCTGTAATCCGCTGGACTCCAGAAACTATTTTCTCTTTCAGCAGCGTTTCCAATAATTTACTCACCACCGAAGTTAAACTAACCGGCCTGTAGTTTTCAACCACATCCTTACTTCCGCTTTTGTGTAAAGGCACCACATGAGCCTCTCTCCAGTCCTTTGGCACCACTCCCGACTCCAATGAGGCATTGAAAAGGTCAGTCAGTGGAGTTGCTAGAACGTCCCCAAGTTCCCTCAGTATTCTAGGGTGTAGCCCATCCGGTCCCATCGCTTTGTCTACTTTAAGTTGAGCTAGTTTCTCACGAACACAGTCTTCTGAAAATTGTTCAAGATGTCCCTCGCTTCTGTTCCTATTTGTGGGTGTTTTCTGAGTTCCTGCTCCTGGTTCTTCATCTGTGAACACAGAACAAAAATATTTGTTAAGCAATTCCGCTTTATCCTTATCAGCTTCTACATGTTCCTCCCCTGCACCCTTGAGTCTGACAATACCACTTTTGCCCTTCCTCTTCTCACTAATATATCTGAAAAATGTCTTATCCCCCCATTTTATTGCATTGGCTATTTCTTCCTCCTTTTGAATCTTTGCCTTCTTGACTACTTTGCTAGCTTCTCTAAGTTTTTCCAAATACAGATGCCTGTCTTCCTCTCTGTGATTTCTTGTATTTCATGAAGGCCTCCCTCTTTTTCTTCACTTTTTCAGCTACTTTCAAAAACCATAGCGGTCTCCTTTTCCTTTTACCTTTATTTACCATTTTAACAAAAAGGTTGGTTGCCCTTAAAATATCCCCTTTCAGTTTTGCCCACTGTTTTTCTACTGTGATGAAGCTGACACTACTGAAGCTATGGAGTTAGGAGAAAACTCTGTTTCTTTTAAAGAAACTGATTTACAGAGAATGCAGTTACCAAGAAGTGCAGCTAAAGGGAGTAGGCGTGAGGCTACAGAAGGTAGGCTGACACACCCAGATTGTAATGATGCAATAGCTAATCAAACACAAATGAGTAGAGGGCCAGAAAGCTCACTAAAGAAACGGCTTTATAAGCAGTGCTCGGTCAGGAGAATAGAGGGAGGATCACAAATAGAGAGACGACCACAAGAGCAGAGACGACCACAAACACAGAGAGGACCACAAACACAGAGAGGAACAGAAACCCCTGCTACTAAGGAGAGAGAAAGGGGAAAGCTCCAACTACGGAAGGAAAGGCAGTTAAACTTGCAGTCCTTACAAGGAAGGGACAACTTCCAGGAAGGACAAGCCCATGCTGAAAAGCTCCAGAAAGAAGTCTCCAAGGAAGACAGAGTAAGCAGGAGAGTGCCTGGTAAAGGGAATACCAGCAATGCACGTCTCAGAGAACAAAGGTACATTCACACCTCCTTTCCTGAATGTGTGCCAGGTCCTAGAAAGGCTTGTAAACCAGAGAGCCATAGATATGAGAAACAAAGCTGGGGAAAGCTTTGGAAACCTGTGCAGAAGGTCCTAGATAAAAGCCATATTAATTATTGGCCAGACCAGGTCCAGCCAGGCTGGAAAGTCTTGGAGAGAACTACTGAACTACAACCAGTTTTGCCTAGGGAAAGCTCAGGCTTAGCAGACACCATATCTGAGCAAGAGGATATGCAAACAGACCTTGTAGAATCAGAATCATTGCTACCTGAATATCCTATGGACTGTACTCTCTGTGTAGCTGAGAGTATAGAATCTCTCACAGAGTCATAGCATAAGATATGCTTTAGAAAATGTCATTGCTTTGTTGAGCTGAAAAGAAGCAGCTTGTTGTGTTTATTTAACCTGTTGATATTGAAAAATCCTGCTTGAATGGAAAAGACAAACAGTTTTGGACTTTGTAAATACTTCGGTAGAAACCCTGAATCAAGGTGAATTCTGTTGTCTTCTTGGAGAACCTTAGCGCATCAAGGGAATAAGACCTTATATTTAACCCAGCACAAGGCTCACACAACTATTCTTTATAAAGAAGGGAACTACAAGGACCATAATGCACCTGGTCTAAGTTAAAGTTTCTGGCTTCAAACAAACAATAAATATCCGCCCTGACCCTTCAGCACGCTGCCACCGGGAGGGGCTGTGACACTACATCCCCCAGCTGTTCCCATCCCACTAACGACTCCCTGAGGTATTGGCCCATCTTCGCAAAGTTAGTCTTCCTAAAGTCTAAGATCCTCACCTTTGAATGGATTCTAACAGCCCTAGTCCTAATACTGAACCACACCATCTGGTGATCACTGGATGCAAAATGATCTCCCACTACAACATCAGAAACACTTTCACCATTGGTAAGCACCAAGTCCAGTATGGCCCCTTCACGTGTGAGGTCTGTTACCAATTGCCTGAATAGTTCTCCCTGTAGAGAATCCAGGATCTCCTTACTTCTAGATGATACTGCAGCAGGAATGTGCCAATCAACATCTGGCATATTGAAATCTCCTATCAGTAGTACTTCCCCTTTCCTAGCAATGCTGTGTATTGTGGTGAAGATGGCCCTTCAGAAGAAATGGATGTTGAGGAAAATCCTGAGAGCAGAGCTAACTCACACAGGATTTCCAAAACTGTCCTGAAAAAAACACCCCAGTACAGGGGAGGAGTTAGGCTTCAGCTCTGATTGGGCACACCCAAGGGAACGGCAGGGAGTGCCGGGAATTGAAGCCCTTTTTAAAACCTCAGAGAGAGCTGAAAGAGTGGTGAGGAAGGAGGAGAAGGGTGAACAGGTTGTTGTTGCAGAGAGGACCACGGAGAATATCCCAGAGGATAGCGTGGGGAAGGATATCCAAGTCCAAAAGAACGTTGTGAGAGGAGTGCAGAGTACTGGAACCCTAGAAGCAAGGAGAAGAGCACTAGGACCTTGTGAGAAGACAGAACCCCGGAAGAGTCAGCCTGGGAGTCCAACATACCCTGCAAGAAACTCTTACTGCCGGGTAAAGCCTAGACCTAGCCAGCCTCGAGAAAGCAGCACGTGGAGAAAAGGTACTTCTAATGCCAACAAGCAGTGCTATAAAGACAGAGAACTACAGCCAGGAGAAAGTTTTCCTAAGAGAAGTTCTTTTATAAATGCCTCTAAACAAGGTAAAGCACAATTTCCTAATTTGTATGCTTGGCTGAAGAAACCTTCATATAGTGCTGAACTGTGCAAACCTAACTTTGCTACCGACATAGATAGTGAGTGGGGGAAGGGCGTAACCCTTGCCAATAACTATCAACCAGATGAAAAGCAAACACAGGCTGAATTGCTACTGAAGGAATTTCAGAAGTTCCTGGAGCTGAAGTCAGGGCAAAATAAAGAACCTGATACGGACAGTAATTCTGTTAGTTCAGAAGAATACATGCAGGTAGAAAGTTCTTTACCTACCCTGAATCCTGAGCTTTGTGCCATGGATTGCTCTTTCTGCTGTATTGAATAACAGTTTAAAGAAGCACATACGTTTTATATGAAGAGAATATAAAACGTTGGCTTTTCTTGTTGTTTAATCGTAAGTTCCTGATTGTGTTCACCTGTTTCCAAGTCACGCTGTGAAAAGAACAGCTATTGATATAAAGCTGCAATATTTTCTAACAACCACATGAGGCAATGCTGAGTTAAACTGCTGAAGTTTATGAATAACTGCGTTAAAGCCAATTTGATTTCACTGCTTCCTGAGTTCCTGTTTTCCTCTGTTTATCCTAAAAGTTCCACTTTTTGCATTTGTTGCTTTGAGCTTTTGATGCGCTGGAAACTATCCCCCAAGACAAATAAATTTTCTTGCTTGCCTAACCACATCTGGTCACGACTACAATTCTTCCCTAAGGAATATACAAGAGCACTACAGTTCCCAAGATTCATTGGGAACCGTGCCAGCTAAACCTTCAAGGGACAGTATAAGGCCACTCCTGTCTGTAAGCTCTAGGGCACAGGCAGGAGCGTCGCAGTATGTCTTCAATTAACTCTCTGTCCACCTCTTCCTCTTGTGAGGGAGGTCTGTATATCACACCAATGCAAATAGATTTCTCTTTCCCTCTTTCTAGTTTAACCCACAATGCCTCCTCTCTCCCTTTTAAGCTCTGTAATTCCAAAGCTTGTGGTGAACAGCGCCCTCCTGAGCCTATGGAAACGGATGGAAATCCTGAGGTTCAGCAGGATTTATGCCTATTTGAGAAACCAAGGAAGAAAGAGAGACTCTATTCCACAGAGCTGAGCATGGAGACCAGCTCAGAGGAGGAGTCCTGATTGGGCACACCCTGCCCTTGGAAGGGGCGTGTCCAGGAGAGAACGTGGTTTTATACCAGAGCATGGCTTTGCTAGTCAGAAGGGGATTAGGAATGAGGAGATAGAGAAGAGAAAGAAGGAGAGGAGGAAGAATGATTGGAAGTCCAGAAAACAGTATGCTGATACTTGGGAACCTGGCATTGGAAGGAGACCTGCAAAGTTCTATTCAGAGGCAGTGAGTAGAAGTCCCAAGGAGAGAGGACCTAGCCCTGAAATAGATAACCGTTGGAAGGCACAGCCCTGGGAAAGGAAGCCTTCAAGGCAGGCACAAGAAAGAAAACAATCATTCTGTGAAGTACCGTTTGAGCCAGAGAGCAACAAACATTCTAACAGCTGGAGAACGTTGGAGCCATCTGAAGTCAGAACGGCATGGCAACAAGTAAGTGAATGGCCACAAAGTTTTCCAGGCTGAACGTAAAGCTAACTCTCCTGTGTGTGAAGCATTAGCAAAAGAGACTAGCAGTTACTCTGATACAATTAATCTAAGAGAGGAGAAAATAAACAGCCTTAAGCCAGAGGGAAGTTGTATAGCTGATAGCAATTCCCTATCTCACAAACAGCAGGCTGAATTGCTCCTACAGAGTTTTAAGCAGTTTTTAGAGTTGCAAGCTAGAAGACAGCCAGTGTTACCAGAAGCCAGTAATTCCATACAGCTTGAAGAGTTAACACAAGATAATACAGACTTACCAGATTGTGAGAGCATGGATTGCACGGTCTGCTGTGTAGAGATGCCAAGCTGAAGGAAACTGCTTTTTACCGTATGTGAATTGAATGCTACGGAGCTGTTGTATTGCCTTGCTGAGAAAGCTCTAATTATGTGCACCTGATTTTCCCCAGCACTGTGAAGGTAACAGTGGCTGAAAGAGGCTGCAGTGAATCTAACTGACCTCTTGAGGCAAAGTGAGTAATTTGCTTAGAAGTGAAAAGCAGCAATTATACTTTAAGTTGCCTTTATCCTAAGTTTTCCTGTTAGCATTTGAAGCACCTATTTTGTTTGCATTTATTTGCCATGTGATGGAACAATATCCTTTACTATAATAAAAATACTGGAAACCCCATAACTACAACTCTTTATTTCGGAGCGAGAGGAGCAGGAACTACAATACCCAGCATTCCCTGGATACAGGTTACTCTCCTTCCTCACGAAGCATCAGACCGCCGCTACTGTCTTTAGCCCCAAGGCCGGGGAGGAGCGCCGCAAGCTTTAATAGTAGTTTTTACATATAGTGCCACTCCTCCTCCCCTTCTTCCTACCCTGTTCTTTCTGAATAAAGTATAGCCAGGTATAGTTACATCCCAATCATGGTTTTCTGTGAACAATGTTTCTGTAACTGCCACTAAATCCAAGTCAGCCACTCCCACCAAAGCTTCAACATCAGGGATCTTATTTCCCATGCTACGGGCATTTATACACACTGCTTTCCATATGTTACCCCTGTTACATTTAAATACCTTTATGGAAATGGGTTATCACCTACCTGGGGACTTTCATTTACCTGGGGGCTTTCTTCACCCATCCCCAACGAATCTAGTTTAAAGCCCTCTTCAGTAGATTAGCCAGTCTACTACCGAAGATGCGTTGACCTTTCTTGGACAGATGGATGCCATCTCTGCTCTGCAACCCTTGGAACAGCATTCCATCGTCTAGGAAACCAAAACGCTCTCGATGACACCATCCACGCAGCCATGCATTCATCTCCAGGATGCGAGCCTCTCTGCCTTGGCCTTTACCCTCAACAGGGAGGATTGAAGAGAACACCACCTGTGCACCTAACTGCTTCACCCTCTGTCCCAGAGCCATGAAGTCACTTTTGATACGTTCCGAGATATACCTGGCAGTATCATTTGTTCCAACATGGATTAGCAACATTGGGTAATAGTCAGTGGGCTTGATGAGTCTCAGCAAACTCTCATCTTGGATTTTGGCACCAGGCAGACAGCATACCTCTCTGGACATCAAGTCTGATCGGCAGATGGATGCCTCAGTACCCCTCAGAAGAGTGTCTCCAACCACCACTACCCTTCATTTCCTTCTGGTCACTGATTCTGCAACTTTGGGGTACTTGAGCTCTGGTTCTTCCCTTTCCAGGGATGCTTTCACCTCCTCCACTTCCAGGGCTGCACAATGGTTCTTCAATTCAAGGGCTGGAGAAGTTGGATTGGTGATTTTGCAGGCCCTGGTGACTTGTGTCCAACCATCGACATTCTGTTGGCACCCATCTTCTCCTGTGCTGGAGAGCTTGGATGCTGCAATGTACTTCTCACTGTCTTGAATGCTCCTCAGCCTCGCCACCTCCTCTCTGAGCTCCTCCACTTGTTTCCTCAGAGCTTCAGCATGCAGGCACCCTACACATGGAACCGGTCCTTCAACTGGCATTAGGACCTCTGCCTGGACAGAGGCAGAAGCTGTAATGGGGGCAACAGCTTTAGCGATACGATTTTTCCCAGCCATTGTTCTGTTCGTGGAGCTTAGGTATCTGTTAAAGCAAAAGAGAAAGATCTACCAAGTACCAGCCGGTTTCCCAGCTGTCCTCTCAGAGAAAAAGCAGTTAAATCTCTAATTATATTCAAAATGTGGTGGTCCAATTCTCTGTGATTTGTTAAATGGGGAGGTGCCCTATAAAGCAAGAATGCTCACTAGGGGTGGGTGGGAGTCGGGGTGGATAGGGAGGGAACTAACACCTGATTAGGTGTTAGCAGTTTCCAAAACTGCAGAGGTTACTAGAGTTCAGCAACCTACTGTGCTCAAGGAAAGTTCCACTAAAGCACCAAAAAGAAAGTAACCTTGCTTTAAAAATATACAAAAAACCCTTTTCCATAACTCTTCTGGAGCTCTGTCTTTTGTATCTAAAGCAGCAAATCGATTTTGCAAGCAGTCTTTAAATTCCAGTAGTATATTCTCAAGGTCATATTTTGCTGCATTCATTAGTGGTTTGCTCTTTTTTCAACTTTAGCTTGAGTTTGCATACTAGTAGTTGATGATCTGTACCACTGTCAGCTCCAGGTTTTGTCTTTGCTGATGTTATAGAGGTTTTCCATCGTTGACTTCCACAGATGTAGTCAATTTGATTTTTATACAATCCATTGGGTGAAGTCCATGTGTACAGTCGCCGCTTGTGTTGCTGGAAGAAGGTGTTTGAGATTAATAGATCGTTGGTCTTCCAGAATTCTATCAGTCTTTCTCCAGCTTAATTTCTGTTGCAAAGTCCATATTTTCCAACCGTTTTGCCACATTCTTTGTTGCCAACGTTTTCTCCACGGAAAACGAAGAACTGAAGTGAGAGAGGTACAGAGGCGGGTACCGACGATACCCATATGTGAAGACTACATTCCTGCTTGTTCCTGGAGATACACCTTATAAATACAATAACAAACATACATTAACACAACCACATCCCCCCTGGACCATGTCCTGTCTCTTGGATTAAGCATACAAAGGCAGAACTAGCCCTATATCTCCTTCACATAGTAAATCAATTCTTACTACAAGGTACCATGCCCACAGAACTAAAGATATCCTCCATACACCCTATACTAAAGAACAGATCACTCAACAAACTATATCGTAATGATAGAGCTGATCAAATTGGTGGAGGAGTTGCTCTCTATGTTAGAGAGGGCATTGAGTCAGAAAGGATTAAAGTTTTGCAGGAAACAAAATCTGCTGTAGAATCTATATGGATTGAAATTCCATGTAAAAGGGGGAAGGCAATGGCAGTGGGGGTGTACTATCGAGCGCCTGGCCAGAATGACCAAATGGATGATGAAATGCTCAAAGAAATCAAGGAAGCTAACAAAAGGTTACAGCACAGTAATAATAATGGGTGATTTCAACTACCCCGGTATCGACTGGGTCAGTGTCACGTCAGGACATGCTAGGGAGATAAAGTTCCTAGATGAAATAAATGACTGCTTCTTGGAGCAGCTGGTTCATGAACCGACCAGAGGGGAAACCATATTAGACCTAATCCTTAATGGAACACCAGATCTAGTGCAAGAGATAAGGTTGTTGGGGCCACTTGCAAATAGTGATCATGGCATGATCGCCTTTGATTTAATTAGTGGAGGAGGGATAGTAAGGAAATCCACAGTACTACCTTTTAACTTTCGAAAGGGAGACTATGATAAAATGAGGAAAACAGTCAAGAAAAAGCTAAAAGGAGCAGTTGCAAAGGTTAAAGACGTACATCAGGCTTGGCTGTTGTTGAAAAATACTATCTTGGAAGCCCAGACCAGCTGTATTCCACGCTTTAAGAAAAGTGGAAAGAAGTCCAAAAAACTGCCAGCATGGTTTAAAGTTGAGGTCAGAGAGGCTGTTGTTGCCAAAAAAGCATCTTTCAGGAAATGGAAAAAAGAGCCAAACGACGAAACCTGGAAACAGCACAAGCACTGGCAAGTCAAATGCAAGGCATTGATAAGGCAGGCAAAGGGAGAATTTGAGAAGAAGCTTGCTGCAGAAGCAAAAACGCGAAGTAAAGTCCTTTTCAAGTACATTCGTAGCAAAAAACCTGTGAGAGAGTCAGTTGGTCCATTAGATGATAAAGAGGTTAAAGGAGCACTAAGAGGCGACAAGGCGATAGCGGAGAGACTGAACAAATTCTTTGCTTCAGTCTTTACTGAGGAAGATGTAGGGATGTTACCCATGACTGAAGTGGTATTTAAAGGTGCAGAAGAATTGAAGGAAATATCGATACATCGAGAAGATGTATTACAACTATTAGATAAGCTGAAGAGTAGCAAATCACCTGGGCCGGATGGTATACATCCAAGGGTATTGAAAGAACTGAAATATGAGATTGCAGACCTGCTATTAGTAATCTGTGAACTATCATTAAAATCATCTCTAATACCTGAAGATTGGAGGATCGCCAATGTAACACCAATTTTTAAAAAGGGTTCCAGGGGTGATCCGGGAAACTACAGACCAGTGAGCCTGACGTCAATACCGGGAAAAATGATAGAAACCATCATAAAGAATAAAATTACTCAGCATGTAGATAGTCATGAACTAATGAGAGACAGCCAACATGGCTTTAGACAAGGAAGATCTTGTCTTACTAATCTGTTATGTTTTTTTGAAGGAGTGAATAATCAGGTGGACAAAGGTGAGTCGGTTGATATTGTGTATCTGGACTTTCAGAAAGCCTTTGACAAGGTCCCTCATGAGAGACTTTTGGCAAAACTAAAGAGTCATGGGATAGGAGGCAGTGTACTATTGTGGATCAGGAACTGGTTAAAAGATAGAAAGCAGAGGGTAGGGCTAAATGGCCAAGTTTCCCAATGGAGAAAGATCCCTGGGGTACACCACTATTCACCTGTGCTGGGTCCGCTGCTTTTTGACATATTCATAAATGACCTGGAAAGTGGAATAACGAGTGAGGTTATCAAATTTGCAGATGACACAAAACTATTTAAAGTTGTTAAAACCCAAGAGGATTGTGGAAAATTGCAAGAGGATCTTGATATATTGGAAGACTGGGCATCAAAATGGCAGATGAAATTTAATGTGGACAAGTGCAAGGTTATGCACCTAGGGAAGAACAACCCAAACTATGGTTACACGATGCAAGGTTCCACATTAGGAACCACCACCCATGAAAAAGATTTAGGCGTCATTGTGGATACCATGTTAAAACCCTCGGCCCAGTGTGCAGCGGCGGCCAAGAGAGCAAATAGAATGCTAGGTATAAGGAAAGGAATGGAAAATAAAACAAAGGATATTATAATGCCTCTATATCGTTCCATGGTGAGACCGCACCTTGAATATTGTGTGCAATTCTGGTCGCCGTATCTTAAAAAGGATATAGAGTTATTAGAAAAGGTTCAGAGAAGAGCCACCAAAATGGTAAAGGGGATGGAAGGATACTCCTATGAAGAAAGGCTAAAAAGGTTAGGGCTCTTTAACCTGGAAAAGAGACGGCTGAGGGGCGATATGATAGAAGTCTATAAATTAATGAGCGGAGTGGAACGGGTAAACGTAGATCGATTGTTTACCTTATCAGAATATAGAAAGACTAGGGGACATGCAATGAAGCTACAGGGTAAACTATTTAAGACTAATAAAAGAAAATATTTTTTCACTCAACGTGTAATCAAACTCTGGAATTTGTTACCGGAGGATGTAGTAAAGGCTGTTAGTGTAGCTGGGTTTAAAAAAGGTTTGGACAAGTTCCTGGAGGAAAGGTCCATAAGCCATTATGAAGAAGGGACCCAGGATATCAATGCTTGAACCAATACAAGCATTGTGGAACCTGTGTCCCTTGGGGAAACTGCTAGGTACATATGACCTAGATTGGCCACTGTTGGAAACAGAATACTGGGCTTGATGGACCTTGGTCTGACCCAGTATGGTATATCTTATGTTCTTATGAACCCAGCTCATACCGAACAACAGCAAGCATTCCCTTTGTTGCTAAAATCATCAAAATAATTCATCCAAATACAACTCCAGGACCATGTAGACTTCAATGCCCCCCTAGACAACCATCAATTTGGCTTCCGACCTTTTCATGGAGTCGAAACCCTATTGATATCCTTGTTTGACCACCTCATCCGTGGTCTAGATAACCCCAAATATACCTTTCTTTTAATTTTCTTAGACATTGCCTCTGCATGCGATAACATCAATCACAACATCCTCATAGCCAGACTAACACAAATTGGAATAGGAGGAACAGTCCTACAATGGTTTATATCAGACATCTTGAACCACAGATTACGCATACAACTAGGTAATGAGCCCCCAGTTACCTTCCCACAAGACCAAGGTATTCCCCAAGGCTCTGCCCTATCAGCCTTACTATTTAACCTTTACCTACAACCTATCACCAACATATTCAACAAAGTACTATATCTATGCTGACGACATCATGTTCTCCATCCCCATACATACAAATAACCCCTCCTTTAAAACCCTATCCGACTGCATTAATGAAACTGAACTATGGCTCAATGCAAACAACCACAATATTAATTTAAAAAAAAAACAACAAAAAAAACCCGAAGCCATGTACATCACAAAAAAAAAAACCAAACCACACCCTCCCGCAAATCATCACCCTGAGTTCCGCTACCCTCTGTCACGCCCTCACCACCCGCCTCTAGCCTAGAGGGGCGTGGTATCAGAGGAACTTCTCTCGAATGGCTTGGGCAAACTAACTTTTCCCAGGCGTATCATGGGATATGTAGTTTGCCTTCAAAAATGGCTTCAAGAAGAAGTTGTAGTCATGGTCCGGAGGTAAGGCAAAGTGACAGAATTTTATTTCTTACGCAAAAGTTCAAGTACCCTGTACACAAGACTCCTTCTTATGCAGGATTATGGGTAATACAGCACATAAGAACATAAGACATGCCATACTGGGTCAGACCGAGGTCCATCAAGCCCAGTATCCTGTTTCCAACAGTGGCCAATCTAGGTCATACGTACCTAGCAATATCCCCAAAAGACACAGGTTCCACAATGCTTGTACTGGGTCAAGCATTGATATCCTGGGTCCCTTTTTAATAGTGGTTTATGGACCTTTCCTCCAGGAACTTGTCGAAACCTTTTTTAAACCCAGCTATACTAACAGCCCTTACTACATCCTCCGGTAATAGATTCCAGAGTTTGATTACACGTTGAGTGAAAAAATATTTTCTCTTATTTGTCTTAAATAGTTTACCCTGTAGCTTCATTACATGTCCCCTAGTCTTCCTATATTCTGATAGCGTAAACAATTGATCCACGTTTATCCGTTCCACTCCATTCATTAATTTATAGACCTCTATCATATCTCCCCTCAGCCGTCTCTTTCCAGGTTAAAGAGCCCTAACCTTTTTAGCCTCCCTTCTGTTCTAAAGCTATTTTGGAGACATCTATGAAGACGTCTCCATAGACATCCATTTCAGGCACATCCACATTTCTGAAATCATGCCTGAACTTGCACATGCCTGCTTTCCCCCCCCCCCCCCCCCGACATTCTGGCTTTAACATCCCAGATTAGACTTGGACATCCTTTGTAAAATGTGTCTTTACACCTTTTATTTCTTCAGACACAACATTAAAATCATCTGATCTATTATCCGTTTCCTCCATTACCTCTTCAAGCAACAAAATCTTATAGAACAGATGTATAAGAACTGATGGAGAATAGTGAAGACAAGAAGGTGGAACATGAAGGCAAAGGCAAGAATATTTATTTATTTATTTATTTACATTCTCTTTTATACCACGCTATTCTGCATCAGTGCGGCCCACAATGAACAAACCGAAATCACACTGAACAGGGCACTATAACCTGGAGACAACCATTCTACAGGGAACATGGGCCACGGAGGGCCAAGTGGCTTGCCCAAGACCACAAGCACTAGAACAGCATAACTGCTTCACAAGCTTGAAACACACACAGCTGCTTCAAACGTTTCTCAGCCCAGAAAACAGCACTTCTTTAGCAAGGGTAAAAATGCCTCTTTTTAGCCTTGCCTTGTAAAACAATTAATAGCAACAATAAAACTTAGTCCCACTGGAACAAAAGCTTTTTCTTAACTCCCTTCCCGGATTAAGTTTAAACCAAAATATGGGAGACATGGGCAGCAAATATTCACCAAGCTTTTTAGCTTCCCTGGCTGCGTCACAAACCTCTGGGTGCTAGCAAAAGTATCCCCGGCCTCCTGTCGGTTCTCTGGGTCTTGTTATTTCCAGCTTTAGGAGACCTTCTCAGAAAGTGTTAGCCCTCAGCATAATGGTTCAATGCACTTGGCTTGGCATAAAGTACAATCCATAGGAATATGCATACCCCTCAAGTCATCCTCAGCAGTATCAACTTGCATATCTTCAATTGTTGGAATAGTGTCCCGTTCTGAGTTCTCAAAGCAGTGCTCAGTAAACAGCTCCCCCTTGGGTCCTAGAGTCACTCCTGTTCCCAGCTCTACCCGAGACAGCCGGTCAGTACCTTCAGCCTTTGGCCCGTCTCCTCGGCAGTGTTCCCTGTGGTTCAGCTCCTCCCAGGGCTCTCCTCTATGGCTCCGCTGTGTCTCCAGCTTCTCTTGACTCTGAGCCCCTTGTTTCTCCAGCCTTCCTCGTTTCTCCAGCCTTCCTTCTCTTTGCCTTAGCAGGGGTTTATATTTCCACCTCCAGTGTTCCAGCCCCTCCTCCTCCCTTCCGGCCCTTCCCAGGTGATAATAATCTCTTCTCATGCCTGCAGGGACCTCATAGGAGTCTGGGTGTGGCACCTTGGGCTTTCTCTCTCTCTTCTTTCTCCCCCTTCACGGGGCCTGAGATCCAGGCCAGGCAGGGATTTCGTGGGTATCGGTGTACGCAGGATTCAGGTTACCCTTGAAATACACAACTGGACTCCCCCCTAAGTCCAATTCCATGTCCTTTTCTATTCTCATGGGTTCAAGACGGGCGTCTCTGTCACACCTCCCAATCAAGAATGAGGTCAAATACCTCGGTATAACCCTTGATCAAACACTCAGCATGCTCCCCAACCTGAAACAAACAGTGAAAACAGTGTTTTACAAGTTAAAAACAAGTCAACACATACGGCCATTCCTAGAAGAAAACTACTACAGATCAGTAATCCAAGCGATTGTCACACCCCACTTTGACTACTGCAACAGCCTGTTGCAGGGTCTACCCGCCAAAAGCCTACACATCCTCCAAAGAGCACAGAGCATCACTGCAAGAATCATCTGTAAAACCTCACTACTTGACAGCATCACCCCCATCTTATATAACCTCTACTGGCTCCCAATAGCTAGTCGAATAAAGTTCAAAACACTCACCACTACTTTCAAACTACTGAACAATATAGCCCCATCCATTCTCTCTACACTCATCCAGATCCTCCCAAACACAAGAACCAGAAGAGAAAATGCACTGCACTCACTTGAGATCCCAAACACATTCAGAAAAATGAAGCAAGCCACACGCTCCAGGGCATTCACTTTCACCACCCCCTCCCTCTGGAACTCTTTACCTCTATCAATCCGCTCAATCAAGGATCTCCAGCAGTTTAAAAAAAAATCACTCAAAATATGCCTCTTCACTGCACACTACGGAATGCAAAACACAACACAAAACACCTCCAAGAACTCACAGGCACACTAACCGCATCCCCCAACCCAAAGTACAGGCAACATTCGCCTTTAAATAACATATTATTTAGAACTATGTACATGCTAAGTTGTTAAGTGTTGCAAGTTTTTATGTAAATAGTTCTAAAAACAAACTGTTCTATGTAAAATGTTAGTTATACGTAAACCGCCCCTGATCTCTGGAAGGGGCGGTATAGAAAAATGTAACAAATACAGGGAGGTGATTCGCCAAGATGGCGCTCAGGTGTACCCTGACAGAGTTTGAGTTCAGCCCCTCCTTTGAAAGGTAGAGAAGGTACTGGAGGACCCACCGAGTGGGACACGAGAAAGGGTCGATCTGGAGCTGGGAGCACCAGACTGAGAAGCACCGCCACTTGAAGGCATAAGCTTGTCTCGTCAAGTCCTTCCTTGACGCGAGGAAGACCTCCCCGAACCCCTCCAAGAGGTCTAGCGTGGCTAGGGAGACCTGTTCAACCGCCAGGCTGCAAGGGACAACGCAGCAAGGTTCAGGTGTAGCACCCGCCCCTCCTCCTGCGTTAGCAGGCCTGGGGCACAGCCCAGTGGAACTGGAGGCTCGGATGCAAGCCGGAGCAGGAGTGGGAACCACGGTTGCTGAGGCCATGAGGGAGTGATGAGTATCATCGACGCTCGTTCCTGCTGAGCTTTGTGCAGGGTCCTCGCAATGAGAGGAGTGGGAGGGAATGCATAGAGAAGCCCAGAAGGTCCAGATCAAGAGGAATGCATCCTGTGCCTCCCTGCTCAGGTGTCAGACCGGGCCACAGAAGTGGGGGGGAGCAGTGCGTTCGCCAGGCTGGGGTCCCCCACCGATGGAACAGCAAGCTGGTCACCCCCGGGTCCAGTCGCCATTCATGAGGGCAGAAGATCCTGCTGAATTCGTCAGCAAGGACATTCTCGTGGCCCGGGAGGTAGACTGCTCGTAGGGTCATCCCCCAGTGGAAGGCGAAGGAGCAGAGGAGGACCGCATTCCGGCAGAGGAGGCGGGATCCTGTGCCCCCCTCCTTGTTGATGTAGAACATCGCCACTCGATTGTCGGTCTGCATGAGCACCGACTTCCCTTGGAGATGGGCCCTCGAAGGCCCTCAGGGCCCACCGGACCGCCCGAAGCTCAAGCAAATTTATCTGCTGTTGAGACTCTTTGGGTGACCATCGTTCTTGTGTGCACAGTGCACTGCAGTGGGCTCCCCACCCCAGCAGGGAAGCTTCCGTCATCAGCACTATTTTGTGCTGGAATGGCAGCCCCCGGAGAAGGTTGCGGTGGTCCTGCCACCAGTCTAAGGATCTGTGAAGGTTGCAGGAGACCCAAATGGGGTCTCTGAGGTGACCGGAGGCCAGGTTCCAGTGCAGAGGCACCACTGAGCCGTTTGCATGTGCATGCGGGCATGGGAAACCACATGGACGGTGGAGGCCATGTGCCCTAGGAGGCACAGCATAGTCCGCGCTGTGACCCGAGTGGTGCTCTGGACCTGGATCGCCAAGGCTCAGAGGCGAGCCGTGCAGTCTGCCGGCAGAAAGCCGATTGCTCGCTGGGTGTATGCCGATTGGAGTTTATTGGCATACGCCTCGGGCAAAGTTTGCGCCGGTTCGAGGTGGGACTTGAGGTAGTTGACCAAGAACCCTAGGCGCTCAAGGAGGAGGACCGTGAGTGATGCTGCCTGGTCGAAGTAAGGGAGGTGGCGGTGGCTGCAGAAAGGCACTTTGTGAAGAACCACGGAGCAGATGCGAGTCCAAAGGGGAGCACCCTGTATTGGTAATGCTCCCCTTGCACCCTGAAGTGCAGGAACTGCCTGTGTTGGGGTGAATCAAAAATGTGAGCATAAGCATCCCTGAGATCCAAGGAGCATAGCCAGTCGCCCTGCTGGAAGAAGGGCAGCAGGACGCCAAATGATAGCATCTTGAACTTCTCCACACCAGAAACTTGTTTAGTTTTCGTAGGTCGAGGATGGGCCATAGGCCCCCCCCCCCCCGACCTCTTCGGAACGAGGAAGTACTGGGAAGAGAAGCCCCGACTTCTGAGGTGTGATGGTACCCTCTCGACTGCTCGCTGAGCGAGGAGGTTGGCTAACTCCTGCTGTAGGAAGGTCTTGTGTGCGGGGAGTCGAGAAGGCTCCGCTGGGGAGAAGGGAGGGGGAAGCCTGTCCAGACAGAGATGGTAGCCGCCCTGGACTACTCAGAGGACCCAAGTGTCCGATGTGATAGACGCCAACTGAGGGGCGAAGGAGGACAGGCATTCCCCCACTGGCTGCGGTGCTGCAAGAGGGCAAAAGGCTACGCTGCTTGCGTCAAAACCCCTGGGCAGGCTGAGGCTGCGCCAGGGTTTGGGCCTTGGACCCTTTCGGCTTGCAATGACCGTGGGGGCCCAGACTTTCATTGCATCTTGGTGGTCGGCACAGGAGTGGGTGGGTAGAGTGGGTAGCCTCGGTAGGGCAGACTCTTCCGCAGAAAGAACGACTTCTTGGTTTGCTGTTTCTTTTGGAGGAAGGAGGAGATCTTGCGCGAGAGGCGGGTTCGGATGACGAACTGTTTCTATCTCGGCGGCCTTATCCTCCATTGGTTTACTGAAGAGCTGCTCACCAAGTCAGGGTACGTCTAGGAGCTTTTCCTGGACCTGTTGTTCCAAGTCCGAAGACTGGAGCCATGCCTGGCATCAGGCCCCAATGCCAGCGGCCGCCACTCAAGCTGAGGATTCGAATCGGTCGTAGGTGGCGCGGGAGAGGTATTTCGAGCACTCCGCAACAGACTTCAGAAGGGTCCGCCCGCTAGGCCCGCAGAGAAACCCCCGAGTTCCTTAGCTAGGTCTCACAAAAACATGCCCATGTACAATTGATATGCCTGAATATGGCAGGAGAGCATGGACCCTTGATAGGCCTTGTGGCCTAGGGCGTCGAAGGTTCTCGACTCCCTGCCCGGTGGGACCAAAGGTGTGTGACTTCGGGCTCTTTTGCTTTCTCATAGCCGATTCCACCATCATGGAGGTGTGGGGGAGTTGGGTTTTCCTGAACCCGGGGCCACGCTGGACCCTGTACATCGCGTCGAGGCGCTTGCTCACGATGGGGACCGAAGCAGGGGTCTCCCACATGCAGAGTAGCAGCCTGGACAGAATGGAGGGGGGGGGGAGAACCGGGACAGTAGGAGATTCCCAAAGCAGGGATTCGTACTGCAGGATATAGAGTTCTTCAGCTCGAGATTCCTCCTCAGCCTAAGTAGCCAGGTTAAGATCCCGTGCCATATCCCGTACAAAACACACCATGAAGGTGCTGTCCTCAGGTGGCAAACGCCTCTGAAAAGCAGGCAGGGATGGGTCCCAACAGGAGGTCCCGATGGGCACGGGTCTCTGGGGAGATATCCCCGTCTGACTCCCAGACCGAAAATCACAGGAGGAACCCGATTCGGGCTGGTCGCCTCGTCTGGAAGCCGAGGCCCGTTTGGAGCTTGATACCCTGGAGGATCTCGCCCCTGAGGAACGGGAAGGTGAGCGAGACAGACGCCAAGGATTCTTACGAGGCCCATGGCTCTCAGGAGTTTCCAGGGTGGATTTTGGTGTCCCTCTCGAGGGAACCTCGGTCTCTAGGCGCGGGCCAGCAAAGCTGGATAAGAGCGCCTGCTGGGAAGCTATGAATGCAGAAACGCTACGTTCTAGCGCCAGCATATGGGACTCCCATGCGGTCGTGAAGCCCTGCGACACCGACACCAGGGTCACCGGGTCGGGCGTCAAAGAATAGAAGGGGTCCTCACCAGGACAACCCTCAGGAGACCTGGCGCCATCGCCAGGGGTCTGAGTCTGTACGGGGTACCTTACGATGCTGCTCCTTAGCCACCCTCAGCATTCCCGAGAGTCGGACAAGCAACCAAGTGCAGGAGTGCTCGCGCTTGTCGGGAGCCCCCAACAGCGACTTTGAGGCCTTCTTCTTACACCACTCCACTTCAGAGGACCCCTGGTTGGAGTGCCATCTTGAGCGCAGAGCCAAGGTAGGGGATCCCACCGGCGGAGAGACGACCGAGGGTGCACCAGGGATTCTGAGGCATGTAGGGATTATTAGTAGCATAAAAATAAGTTAGACTCTCTGTTGTCCAGGGGGAATGGCTACTAATACCCAGCCCAAAGTTCAGTGAGTTATTCTGGCAATGAGCCACGAAAGAAGTCTGGTCTGCAGATATATATTAGACTTTATTATGGACAGCCAAGTAGAAAAATATAGAAACATACATATAGCTAATTAGAAACATGAGGTAGAAATTTGTTATAGTACAGATGTACAATTGGACAACGTAATAAATCACCAGTTAGTAACCAGACGTCACTGATTCGCTCTGCACTGAGGAAAGGTATAAAATATATATTGCTAACCCCTTGCCCATCCGGGGGAGGAGAGACAAGACAGTACCTTAGCTTCGTCGGGCACTCAGGAACAGCACAGTCCAAGGAGGCGGCTGCTGGCTAATGCAGGCTCCAGCCCCGTCAGAGGCGAGCCGCAGTACGTCCGAACCGGAGGTATCTGTGAAAGTCTTATCTCAGACCTTTGGAGGACGGCCTAGCCCACACGTAGTGGCCGTCTTGCGGAAGGCTCAGGTCGCAGGAATCAGGTACGCAGTGCACAGCAGGAAGGAACCGGTACAGAAGTCTGTATGAACAGGTGGGAAAAGCCCCCCAACTCTTACTAAAGTTCCAGCGCAGATTGCATTATTCTCTGTAAGAATACTCCGTCATAGGTCCGATGATTGGTTGGCACCAGGCAGTCTGAGGTGTTCTCAGCGAATCAGGAGGTAGATGATGGGCATCTTCTTGCAGACAAAGGATCCATAGTAAGAAGTCATGCAGAAGCAACAGTATGTAACTTCTGGGCATGTACAAGTGTCCAAGGCCAGTAGAACTAGCTACAGATAAGCACCAGAGGAGCAGATGTTCTTGCATGTGGGCAGTGAATTAGCCACGGACAATAGCTTCTGTATGCACACTTAGAAACGCTGCGCAAGCAGTTGCTTGGAGGTCAGGTTAGTAGCTGAACACAGCAAAAGTGTAGTGAAGAATCCATCTTGTCTGTTCAGTTTGGTTCAGGCCTGAGTTGCTGAGCAGGCCGGAGATTTGCATGTAGAAGTGCAGGGGTACCAGCCCTACAGGCAGCCTTACGGAAAATATCCTCAGACCTCTGCTTACTGCTGAGCAGGGCTTTGGAGGACATTTTCTTACAAAGAGAACAGAGCTCTGGATCATGGGGGTTGGCTCCGAGAAACAGCAGACAGCAGTCGGGTGTCTGTAAGCAACATGTTCTTGGCGCATCTATCGCATTTTTTTAATCCGGTGGCCATTGGGGCAAGAAGGGCTCCCGCAGGTCGAAGACCCACATGGCCAGCGGTTCGGAGAAAAAAAGGGCGTGAAGCCCACTAACAGCAAAAAAGTTAGGAAAAATGTCCCCTATGCTCAAAGGAATGGGAGCAGGGGAAGGACGGGCGCAACCATTAAAAATAGTAGGCCAGAGGCCAGGAAACGAAATACTTTTTTTGAGGGACGAGGATATGCGTCCGAAGGGCTTCAAGGAAAAAGGGAGACTGAGAAAGATGGCACCCTTGGGCGGGAAGGGGACCACGCATGCGTGGCAGCAATTCCAAAGGCTTTCTTTGAAAGCTGAGGAATTGCTCCGCGCAGACTCCATCAGTCTCCCATAAGCGAGGACTGACTTCCTGCTTGTTCCTGGAGAAAAGTTGATAATCTCCAATGAATCTTAAATCTTTGAATGCAGATTCAATCCCATCCATTAATCTTGGCAGACTTACTTCCACATGTTTCTAAATAAAATCACTGTGGAGCTTGACAACTCTAGTCTTAATCAAAGAATTATCAGTAATCATTGGAAGGGTGCTGTCTGAAGGCTCCCAAATTAGATCCTTCTAGTCTAGTCTAATTACCAATCTCCAGTCTTCCAATTATGGTAAATTTAACAGATAAACCGAAATCGCTCATCATTTGTCATTCTTCACTTGTCATCCTGATCTAGAGTTTTGACCTTAATGTATACATATACACAGATGATATCCAGATATTAATCTATCACAAACCCAGTATGCTGCTTTTCAATCAATCTTGACTGGCTAATTAAATGAAAATAGCCAATTGGATAACCTCACGTGCTTATCCTTAACACCAGCAAGCCCTCTGCCGTTTGGTTGTCTAAGAACCGTCCCCTCTCCCTCCATTATAAATAAAGGTGGCAGGAAGCTTTATCCATTTAAGGAATCCATTACCCACACTGGTAATTATCTTGAATAGAGATCTCACCTTCATAGCTTACTTCTCCTCTTTGATTAAACAATCATTCTAGTATTTAAGGATGATCAGGTCAAGTAGACCATATTTTGATGGTAGATTAAATTGCTTAGATTATTGTACTCCCTTTTAGCTTGAGTTCTTCAACATACCATTAAATGACTCCAACTGATACAAAATATGGCAGTTAAATTGATCTACCCTGCTAAGTGCTCAGATCATGTCACACTGCTGCTGAATGAGTAGCACTGGCTGCCGACCTCCAGCAGAATAAAAATTTAAAAACTTCTAATGCTATTTCACTGTTCCTTCTATACGGGCTACCCACTTTATCTTTCATCACAATTAAGATCATTACAGGCTCATCTAGAGATTCCATCTTTTCCCAAGATCAGATTAGAATGGATATGCAATTCTACTTTCTCCTATTTGGCCCCAGCACTATGGAACAAATTTCCCTATGATTCTCATGCAGAACGTTGATAAAAGAAATTTAAAAACCTGTTAAAACCTGGCTGTTATGTTCTTAAAGAGACTATTTAGGAGCAGAGGGCAATAAGCTTACTTTAAGCGTTAATAGAAAAGGTACAGAGAAGAGCCACCAAAATGGTAAAGGGGATGGAAGGCTACTCCTATGAAGAGAGGCTACAAAGGTTAGGGCTCTTCAACCTGGAAAAGAGACAGCTGAGGGGAGATATTATAGAGGTCTATAAATTAATGAATGGAGTGGAATGGGTAAACGTAGATCGATTGTTTACGCTATCAGAATATAGAAAGACTAGGGGACACGTAATGAAGCTACAGGGTAAACTATTTAAGACAAATAAGAAAAAATATTTTTTTCACTCAACGTGTAATCAAACTCTGGAATTTGTTACTGGAGGATGTAGTATGAGCTGTTAGTGTAGCTGGGTTTAAAAAAAGGTTTGGACAAGTTCCTGGAGGAAAGGTCCATAAACCATTATTAAAAAGGGACCCAGGATATCAATGCTTGACCCAATACAAGCATTGTGGAACCTGTGTCTCTTGGGGATACTGCTAGGTACGTATGACCTAGATTGGCCACTGTTGGAAACAGGATACTGGGCTTGATGGACCTTGGTCTGACCCAGTATGGCATATCTTATGTTCTCTGAATTTAGGGTGCTTCTTAACTTTATGTGTTCCATTACCCCATTTGCTATTGTCATGAAGGACTACTGTTGTCTTAGTCATCTTCCTTCTCCTTGATGTTATGGTATTTTAATAATTTATATCTTATCTTAATGCTATGCACTTGTACACCTTTTGTAGCTCTTGAGGCCTGGCTTATTGTATGCTGTTATGCTGTATAACCTTCAGACACTCACAGCTGCGTAAACCGCCTTGATGTTTGTAACCTGTACAAAATGTAGTATAAACAAATTTGCATTACTAAATAAAATAACATTTAAACCTTTGCATAGAAATGGAGAAAGGCCAATATCTGGAAAGCCAGGTATCCAAATGCGCATAGGATGTGAAATGAAGTTCCTGATTGAGAGATTGCAATGGAAGGGGTAGACTAGGATTTTGGCCAATCTAGGTCATACGTACCTAGCAGTATCCCCAAGAGACGTGGTACACAGAGAACCATAACTAAGATATTATACCACACAATTATCTATTTGGGAAGGCAGAAAAAAATGTTGTTACTCGCCTGTAACAGGTGATCTCCGGGAACAGCAAGAATCAGTCTTCACGTATGAGTATCGTTGGCACTGATGGAGCCCACATGGGAACGTTCCCCAGCGTCTAATAGGAAAGCCTTTGGGAGCACTCCACTGCGCCTGTGTGTCTGCCTTCCTGCATCCTCTCCTCAGTTGAGCTTGTAACAGAGACAGAGGAAAAGTATACTCTACAACTCCTAAGGGAGGAGGGTGGGTTGTGAAGACCGATTCCTGCTGTTCCCGGAGATCATCTGTTACAGGTGAGTAACAATACTATCTCCAGGAACAAGCAGGAATGCACTCTTCACATACGGGACTCATTAGCTCCCAGACACCAGGCTAAAACAGAGAACCATGAGGCTAGAGAATACAGCCAGACAATATAGATCCGAGTGGCCTCCTCGGACTTCAGTACAGCTTGCAAGAGCATGGTTAGAGGAGCATGGTAGCAGAACAGTCCGGGATGGAGGGTGAGATTTGAGATTAAGTCCCAAAGAGATGCTGAAGGACCACCTGACCAAAGACAGCATCCCAACATGAGTCCCTGTCTAGGCAGTAGTGGGCAGCAAAGGTGTGAATGGAGGAACAGGTAGCTGCTCGACAGATCTCTTCAATAGAACACAGGTTGGCAAAAATGTTGCCATGACCCGCACAGTGTGTGCAGTGATATGACCGTCAAGGGAGAGCCTTGCCTGAGAATAGGCAAAAGAAATGCAGGTCTGCAATTCAGTTGGATAGGGTGCGTTTAGATACTGGACATCCAAGGTGACTTGAATCAAAGGAGACAATTGAGAGGATTTCCTGAAATTCTTGGTTCTGTCTAAATGCAAACATAGTAACATAGTATATGAAGACCAGCATGGTCCATCTAGTCTGTCCAGCAGTCTCCGTGCAGCAGTCTCCATGCAGGTCACCTCTCCCCATGCCTTTGTTTAGGGGTTTACCCACCGCTCTGTGTAGGTCACCCCTATTTGTTCAGATATAAGAGATAGTTATGTTTATTTTGATTTTATCCTGTTACTATAAAGGGATACACTATGTCTGTCCCATGACATTTTGAATTCTGTCACTGTGTTTGCCCCACCACTTCCATCGGGAGGGCATTCCAAGCATCCACCACCCTTTCAGTGAAAAAGTATTTCCTGACATTGCCTTTCAGTTTACCCCCCTGCAGCTTCATGTTATGCCCTCTAGCTTTACAGCTTCCCGGTCTTTGGAAGAGGTTTGTTTGTCCATTAATACTCTATTTAAAGGTCTGAATCATATCTCCCTTGTCCCTCCTTTCCTCCAGAGTGTACATATTTAGGTCTTCAAGTCTCTTTGCATAAGTCTTATGACGCAGGCTCCAAATCATTTTGGTCGCCTTCCTCTGAACCACTTCCAGCCTTTTTATATCCTTTGCGAGATACAGTCTCCAAAACTGAACACTATATTCCATGTGAGGCCTCACCAGCGACTTGTACAGTGGCATTAGTATCTCTTCCTTTCTGCTGGTAATTCTTCTCTGTATGCAACCCAGCATTCTTCTGGCTTTTGCCACCGCCTTGTCACATTGTTTCGCCACCTTGAGATCATCAGAAACAATCACACCGAGGTCTTTCTCCTGGTCCGTGCACATCAATCTCTCGCCCCTATCGCATACAATTCCCTTGGATTGTTGCTTCCCAAGTGAATGACACTGCACTTCTTCACATTAAATCTTAACTGCCAAGCATTAGACCATTCTTCCAGCTTTTGTAGATCTTTCCTCATGTTCTCCACTCCCTGAGGGGAGTCCACTCTGTTGCAAATTTTGGTGTCATCTGCAAAAAGACAGACTTTTCCATTCAGCCCTTTGGCAATATCACTTACGAATATATTAAACAGTACCGGTTCCAAGACCGAACCCTGGGGCACACCACTAATCACCTTCCTTTCATCCGAGTGAGTTCCGTTTACCATCACCCACTGTTGTCTGTCAGTCAACCAATTTCTAATCCAGTTCACCATCTTGGGACCCATCCCCAAGCTGTTGAGTTTATTGATAAGCCTCCTATGAGGAACAGAAATCAAAGGCTTTGCTGAAATCTAGGTAGATCACATCCATCGCATGCCCTTGATCTAGTTCTCTGGTCACCCAGTCAAAGTAGTCGGATTTGTTTGGCAAGATCTTTGCTTTGCTTTTCTAATCTAGCATGTGTAGCACTGCTTCAGCACTGGAGGCATGAGGTCTGGGAAAGAAGACTGGGAGTATCACAAACTGATTGATATGAAAAGGAAAGACCACCTTTGGAAGGAAGTGTGGATGAGTCCGGAGAACCACCTTGTCATGGTGGAAGAGAGTGTATGGAGAATCCGACACTAAGACCTGCAGCTCACTGATACGGCGAGCAGAGGTGAGGGCAATGAGGAAGATGACTTTCCAAGAAAGGAATTTCAAAGCAGTGGTGGCTAAAGGCTCAAAAGGAGGCCTTAGAAGCTACGCTAAGACCACATTGAGGTCCCATTCCACCAGCGGAGGTCTGATAGGTGGCTTAGACAACAGCAGATCCCGCATGAAGTGTTGCACCAAGAGGTGCGATGAAATAGGCAGCCTGTCCACTGGCCTATGGTTGGCCGCAATGGCACTAAGGTGAACTCGGACCAAGTTAATCTTAAGTCCTGTGGTAGATGTGAAGGAGATACTATAGAAGCAAATCTACTGGACAGGCAGAAGGATCAATATGTTTTGGGGTACACCAGAGTGTGATCCGCCACCACTTGAAGGCATAAAAGTCTCGTAGACGGTTTGTGTGAGGTCAGCAAAATGTCCTTGACCTGCTGAGGAAGGTCGAGGTTATCCAAATTTATGCTTTCAGCAGCCAAGCTGTGAGCCGGAGGACCTGTGGGTTGGGATGGAGGAGCATCCCACGCTCCTGAGAGAGGAGATTGGGAGCATGCCACAAGCTGAGGGGTGGAGTCTGCTAGACAAAGCAGCAGAGAAAACCATGGCTGGCGAGGCCAGTAAGGGGCTATCAGAATCATTTATTTAGCTATTTTTATATACAGCTTAATCTACCAGTCAATCATAGAGCCTCTGTCAGCCTGCAACTTCAACAGGTGAGTGGAAATACATAAAGCAGGTCCCTGACCCAATGAAGGTATCAAGTGCTGACTGCGTAGAGAGGGAAGCCTCGAGCAGAACAGCGGCAGTCGTGTATTCTCCTGTATGGCAAACAGATCTATTCTGGGGGTCCCCCACAGATGGAAGATCCAGGAAATCGTCTCCTGATTCAGAATCCATTCATGAGGACGAAGGATATGGCTGAGCCTGTCCCCCAGGAGGCTAAGTTCGCCGGAGGGATGGATGGAGTGTGCAATGGAGAAGAACCTGAGATGCATGGCTTCTTGGCAGAGGAGATAAGAGCCTGTTCTGCCCTGCTTGTTCACATAGAACATAGCTACCTGATTGTCCGTCTGGACTAAGACCTGTTTGCCCGAAAGTTGGGGTTGAAAAACCTGAAGGGCATTCGTGAGTGCACAAAGCTCAAGGAGATTGATCTGTAGTAGTGTTACATCTGTAAATAGACTGTAAATAGTTTCCCTTGTTATCCAAGTTCCTTCCCTTGTTATCTGTAAACTCATGCTTGTTATTGTACTGAGACTTTTTGTTCTATGTGAACCGCGCTGATGCCGAATAGTGCGGTATATAAGAGAATGTAAATAATAAATAAATCTGTATCCGAGACTCCTGTTGTGTCCACTGTCCTTGAATAGTGAGACTGTCCAGATATGCCCCCCTCCCCCCCACCGAAGTTTGGAAGCATTCATCGTTACGGTGCATCGAGGTGGAGGCATCTGAAAAAGTGACCCTTCAAGTAAGTTTTGAGGGGTGCACCACCACTGAAGGAAGTTTACCAGATGCAAGTCTTGTTGGATAGACACCCAGTCAGTTGGGTCCATTGAGACGATAGCATCCATTGAACCTGTCGCATATGTAACCGGGAATAAGGAATGACATGGACTGTAGAGGCCATGTGACCCAGAAGACACAGCATCTGTCAAGCAGTGATGACCGTGCTGCTTCTTTCAGTGTTGGCCAGCTGGACAAGATGGCTAGAGCAATCCTGTGGGAGGAAAACTCGGGCCTGACAAGTGTCCAGAAACACGCCGATGAAGTAGAGCTGCTGGGATGGTATCAGGTGGGATTTGGGAAAGTTTAGAACAAACCCCAGATTTTGAAGCACCGTGATGGTACGATGAAAAGATAGCTTTACTTCTTCCTGGGATTCTCCCCTGATTAACCAATCTACGTAGGAGAAGACAAAGATCCCCAAAGTACGAAGGTAGTCTGCTACTACCGCCACGCACTTTGTGAACACTCTGGGTGCAGATGCCAGCCCGAAGGAAAGCAGACGATACAGACAATGGTTCTGCTGAAGCCGGAACCAAAGATAATGTTTGTGTGGAGGGTGGATCAGCAAATGGGTGTATGTCTCCTTGAGATCTAGAGAACATAGCCAATCGTTTCTCTGGAGGTATGGAAGAAATGTTCCAAGAGAAATCATCTTGAATTTCTCGAACAAGGAGCTTGTTGTGATCTCAGATGTGATACGAGTGTGACATGCTTTGCCATGAATGGAATGGATACAGCAGACATGTAGCTATTGGGAGTTATTATAGGGCATAACAGCTTGCAGAATGGCCATAGTAGTCCTGTAAGATATTAGGGGTTATTCTAGAGCATACACAGCTTGCCTGTGAGATATTAGGGGTTATTATAGGGTATAAACACCTTGCTTGAAGTGGTCTGAACTAGTATAATGAGTCAGAAGCACGTCTCTGTACATAAATTGTGTATGAAATCTATATCCAATCATAATCGTGAGAATTCTGTTTTCACATGAAGCTCACGCTGTAGTATCCAATGAAAACACATCTCTGATAGAAAACAATTACTGAAACTTGTATATCAAATGTGGAACTTTCCAAGGAGAGGGAAAACCGTACCGTACTGCACTAGAGACAAAGCAATTCTGTTTTGGCAGCTTTCCCGGATTCCTTCATCGTGGAAAGTTCCCCCGATCGCTGAAGTGAATCTACAATCCGGTATATGTATTGATGCATTTCATTTCATGCTAGAACTTATTAGTCATTTTATGCTAGAACTTATTATGTTAGAACTTATTAGAACTTACTTATATGCATTGTATGACTTATAATCTTTTATATACTATGCAATAAACAGTAGCTTAGTATTAATATTTATTTGTGAATGGGTTTGATGTCAGTGAGGACTCAGTGTGATTTGTTATAGTAATACATAATGGCGACGAGGATGGGATGCGAAGTGACTTAATTGATATTGCAGCCAGGTGATTTAATCAATAAAGAGGCACGCAGTGCACGGCGGAGCTCTGTGTCGATTGAATCCCATTTGGCAGAGTGCCAAGAAAATCGCTTGTTTGGCAGGTGCCAGACTGTTTAAAAGCAAGATAAAAACTTAGTGCTAGCCAACCCATCCCAGGATGAACGGATACTTACTTATAGACTTTAGCTTTGCAATTAGGGATAATGGGTTTGTAGAATCATGGAATGCATTTTTTTTTTTTAGGTTAGCAATGCCCCTTGATGTGGAGAAAGTACTCAAGGGCCCCCCCCCCCTGGGAAACTGGGTGGTGATGCAGTTACCCTAGGACAGACCTGGGTGTTGTTAGCAATGTCCCTTGATGGGAGAAAGTACTCAAGGGCCCCCTCCCTGGGACACCAGGTGATGTAGTTACCCCAGACAGACAGACCTGGGTGTTGTTAAAGCAAGTAACGGCCCTTGATGTGGACAAAGTACTCAAGGGCCTCCCCGGGAAACCAGGTGATGTAGTTACCCCTGGGCAGACAGACCTGGGTGTTGTTAAAGCTTATTGCAAGGTTCATTCCCAGCTGCAGAGCAAGCAGCTGGAATTGAGCCAAGTGGAGCACAAGTTGCTAGAAGCAGAAGGGAAAGTGGTGGTTTTGGAATGCCATCAGAAGCTATTGCAGGATAAGCTGGATCATTATCAGGGGATAGCAGGAAAAGCCGCAGTGAAATAGCACAAAATAAATACAGAAAGAGGAAAGGTAAGGTTAACAAACAGAAAGTATATAAAGCAGTGGCTACTGCCACCACAGAATGGGACCCAGATAGGTGGGATGGAGATATTTGGAATTCCTCAGACCCGGATGGGTGCTTGGGGGAAGAAGTGAAAGAAGAGTTACTATCTAGACAAGCTCAGCCCATTAGTAGGAGACAGGAAAAAACTGTATTGGGGCCTGGAAGACGCCCTATACGTGGTAATGATGGGCAACCCATACAGCAGATGGGGCCCGGAGGGGAACCGCTGCTGGGGCCTAATGGGCAGCCCAAATATCTTACTGAGTTGGTCCCTCATACACAAATGAGGACCACTGTGGAGGATTTTACACAGGCAGAAGTAGATGATATACTGACCCGGTTCCGCCAGCAGCCAGGAGAAGGGGATTTGGCAAAGGCTGGTTAGGGTTTATGATACTGGAGGGAGAGGAGTGAGTTTAGATGCTCAAAATGTTTTTACAGCTTATTACACTGAGCCGTGAGCCCGTGATACAGAGGGCAATTCGACAGTATTTTCAGGATCATGTGGGGGTAGGGACTCAGAATTTGTTCCAAATTCTGGTAGCTGGGTATTTGGACAAATACCCCAATGAGACAGATATGCCAATTTCGGAGAAACCATGGTTTACATTGCAGGATGCACATATGCCCCTTGACTCACTTGATTGTTTGTTTAATTCCCAAGCAGATGAAGCAGCTTCGATATCAGTGGCGGAAACTACGCAGCCGATTGAGCCGTATCCTTCTGAAAAAGCGGTATGGCTTCAGGGTACAGCCCTTTGGGCACACCAAAAAGTGGTCACTTTGGAGAAAAAGCCACCTTCAGGTGGGATCAAAGTAGGGGAATCCCATTAACCCTTGATATCATCAAGGAAGTAATCAGTCACTGCCCTGTTTGCCAGCATTCCCAGCAACGGGCGGTGCCTCACACAGGGATGGGCATATTGGACGTGGACTACTGCCAGGGCAGATCTGGCAAATGAAAAAGGTTTTGGGTCCACTAGCAAGTCAAAGTGGGGGCCAAAATATGAATTCATGAAACTCAAGGACCGCCATCACCTGGGGAGGTTATTGCTGTAGGTAAGGATAAGGTGTTGCTGGTAATGCGACCTGGAAAGGAGCAATATATCCCCGAAGACAAGTGTTATTTAAGAGAATAAGGTATATCTTCTGTATTTCAGACACCGTTCCTTGGCATCATTTCTTTATGTTGGTGGTAATCCCTCACTGATATATGGACCCCTGGAGAGCTGTTAATCAAATCAAAATGTACTGGAGCTGGAAGAATGCCACCACAGAGCGACAACAAGATAATTTCACCTGCCCTGCCAGGCAATGATGTAAGATCCTGAATCTCACTACTTTCGGACAATTGTGGGCAGGTGCCCTCAGGCGGGGGTTATCAGATGGCATATGGCATTACACCAAGAAAATGGGACGATTAAACTTTAGCAAATTGTATGCATAATGCCGGAGCTGGCATTAATGATGCATTGACTTTACAGACTCGGTGGGCTCCCACCATTTGGCGCCCAGTCCAAGAGCACGCAGCCATCTCTTCTGAACTTTTGAACTTATTACAAATGCTACTCAGTATACGTGGAATATGGTCAGAAAACACAACTCGCGTTTGCTAATTGGACAGTATGTACTTTACAAGCTAGACAATTATTGAACAACGCGATAGGGTTCAAGCGAGACTCCTATCCAGAAACGAACAAATTTGGAAACAAAAATATTGAATGTCACTAATGAATGGTTGATGTATAGTGCTTCCAAAATGCAGTGCAATGAGATTAGTTGCACCGGACAAGCTAACGTATATAATGTAACTAAGAAGATGCAAATGTGTAAATTTATAGTACTTCCTTTGATAATGGGGACCCCTGGTAGAATTTCATATTGGCTTCTGGAATTTTCAGGGACCCATATTGATTCTAATAACTGTACCCATGATTTATCCACCTGCACCGAGGTGATAGGAGGAACAATTTGTCGCATCCAATCTAGTGTATATGAACCTTGCTTATTGCAGAATAGTGTTAACATGTGCAATTCATTATTATGCCACCAGCTTATGAATACTTGATTGAAATAGCTCCACAAGAAGTATGCATGGTAGTCAATACCAAAGTTATACCTAAGATGATTCTTCCCTTTGTGGTTGTTTGAAGAATGTAACTACACTACGGTGGCATATTGAAACCTATTTACTTTATGCTGTTACTCATAAAGCTGTACATCATTATTGGACGCCCATACCAATTGATGTCCCGAATTGGGATCTAAATTTGACAAGATTACATAAGCTGTTAAATGATTCGCGTTGTTGCATAATCATCTGAAACACTTAAACAGGACTATTGCAATGCACCAAGTGCATACCGTGCTGATGGCAGATAACTTGGCATACCTAGGATCCAGTATTGCCAAGGCTACCTCCCATCGTTGCTATGACATTTTTATGGGATATTCACCTCGGCTACTAGTGTTTTTAAATATGTTGATCCATCCAGTTTTGATACTGGTGATAGTTGTTTTTATCCTCTCCATCTGCAACTGCTGTATATGTCACAAATTAGACGGCCGTTTTTCCGGCCAACATCCTACATGTACTGCTGAATCCATTAGGACCGAATGTGATACGAGTGTGACATGCTTTGCCATGAATGGAATGGATACAGCAGACATGTAGCTATTGGGAGTTATTATAGGGCATAACAGCTTGCAGAATGGCCATAGTAGTCCTGTAAGATATTAGGGGTTATTCTAGAGCATACAGCTTGCCTGTGAGATATTAGGGGTTATTATAGGGTATAAACACCTTGCTTGAAGTGGTCTGAACTAGTATAATGAGTCAGAAGCACGTCTGTACATAAATTGTGTATTGAAATCTATATCCAATCATAATCGTGAGAATTCTGTTTTCACATGAAGCTCACGCTGTAGTATCCAATGAACACATCTCTGATAGAAACAATTACTGAAAACTTGTATATCACATGTGGAACTTTCCAAGGAGAGGTGAACCGTACTTCACCAGAGACAAAGCAATTCTTTTTTGGCAGCTTTCCCGGATTCATTCTTCGTGGAAAGTTCCTCCGATCTCTGAATTGACACTACAATATCCGGTATATGTATTGATGCATTTCATTTCATGCTAGAACTTATTAGTCATTTTATGCTAGAACTTATTATGTTAGAACTTATTAGAACTTACTTATATGCATTGTATGACTTATAATCTTTTATATACTATGCAATAAACAGTAGCTTAGTATTACCATATATAAATTGTGCCTGGTTTGGATGTCAGTGAGGACTCAGAGTGATTTGTTATAGTAATACATCAGATCTAGAATGGATCTGAACCCTCCTGTCTTCTTGGTAATAAGGAAACAAGGAGAGTAGAAACCCCTGCCCTTTGGGGTGGGATGAGCTCTTTCGACAGCACCCTGAGCTAACATGGTGGCTACCTCAGTTGAAAAGTGATTAGCCTGCAAAGGGTTGCTGGATAATCCCTTTTGGAGGTGGTGGGGGGTAAGCTTTGGAAGTGAAGCCGAAAGCCCCTTTGGATGATGTTGAGAGCCCATTGTTCTGATGTGATGAGATGCCACCTGTGAGCGTAAGAACGAAGTCTGCTTGCTATGAGAAGGGGTTGAGAGCCCTGCAGAGGCAGAGTGGCTATGCTCTCTAGAAAGGAGTCAAAACCCAGGTGCCGATTGTGTTGGGGCAGCGGGTTGTGTCTTAGTTGCCCTAGGCTTTTTAGCCTGCTGAGGGCCTTGTTGCCTCTGTTGTTGCTGCTGGGATGGAAAAGGATAATACTAATTCCTTTTAGAAAAGGAAGGCTTCTTGATATTGGCCTTCTTTCTAGAGGAGTCAGAAGTCTTTCTGGAGAGCCTCTTGAGGATGAGATCATCGGCCTCAAGCTCACCAGCTTTCTCTCTCCAACCTTTTCCAAAGAGATTTTCTCCAGAACAAGGAATATTGGCTAATTTATCTTGAACCCATTGCTCGAGGTCCAATGCCTGGAATCAGGCAATCCTGCAAGTACCAATGCATATTGCTGAGGCTCTGCTGGAAGACTCAAAGGAATCGAAAGATGCTCTTGTAAAGAACTTGGGTGTATTTTAATTTTGCTTAACTAAGGCCAGGAATACATCTAGTTTGTCATCAGGAAGGAGAGGAGCAAAACTCTTGAAATCTCATGAGATCTTTCAGCATGTACAAATTGATTCTGGACATGAGCATGCATGTCCAGAATCAATGCTGAAAACAGTGACGCCCAAAGGCATCAACAGCTCTAGCATCCTGGCATGGAGGAATGAGTCTTCGAACTCTTGATGCAGCTTGTGGCCAATTCCACTACCATGGAGTGGTGTGGCAACTGAGGCTTTTGAAACCCAGGAGATGGCAGAACTCGGTACATGGTAGCAAGCTGTTTGCTGATAAGCAGAACCATTAACGGGGCCTCCCACATATGTAGCATTAAATCCTGTAGGATTCGATGCACCGGTCACATGGCTGCCTTCTTGGGCATCGAGGGGGATTGGATGATTTCCAATTCCTTTGCCCTCGGTTCCATCTCCGATGTCACGGTGATCTGGTGACTTGCCGCCATGTCCCGAACAAAGTCCTGAAAGGACATGTCTTCTGGCGGGGATCCATGCTGTTCATGAGGAAGGAAATGGTTGGAATGGATGTCTGGGTGGCTCTGGAATCCTCTGATGTACCCTTGGAAGAGAAAGAGTCCGATTCCGAAAGAAAGTCAAAGTATCGACTATCTCATGCCGATGCCAAGGCCTGATGTCGATGCCGATGCTCATGCTGAGCTGTATCAGTACCAGAAACCAAACAGACGCAGTCAGTTCCAACTGTGAAATCGGCGGGAGAAGATCTTCTGTCGAAATAGGCTCAAGGGGTGGCATGGGACCGGGAGGTACCAGCCTAGAGATGAGGACTGGCGCCTGTCTCGCTGGAGCTGTCGATACTACAGATACAGAAGTTGCCAGGAGTGCTGCCAAGTTCTTCTCGATAGCAAGGATATGCTTAGAGGGTGGAGACCGATGCTTAGGTGGCTTCATGTATAAGGCTTTGAGACACTGTTCCCGAGCATGGAACCAGTAGCTCTGAGATAGAGGCCTCGGGAGCGTCCTGGAGCCTCTGTAATGCTTTGGAAGGGTTGATCCTCTGGCCGAAGCTGTTTGTGCATCCAATGCTAACCAGCCTGTCCTTTTGAAGCATCTCAATGTAGGGACTTACCTCCATGCTCAGTATCGGACTTCAATGTTGATGCCTTAGTCTTAGACTTATGTTTGGACTGAAGAGACCCAAGAACCAACTGAGGAGGCTGATGTCCTTGACAATGCCGAAGCAAGAGAAAGAGTATCCGAGGCGAACAGAGAATCAAACTTATTGGCCCTGTTCTTTGGGCCTCATTTGGTCATTTGTTGGCACAAAAGACATTCTTTTGCTAAATGGTCTGGGCCCAAGCATTTTAAACACCAGTCATGTTTGTCAGTGACTGATATAGTACCAAAACATTTGGTACACTTTTTAAACCCACTGGAATGTTTTCCATCATGGGAAAAAAAATAGGCTGAAGCCTAAATTAGTGGTGAAACCACTAATAAGAGGAAAAAGGAAATGAAAAGAAACTTCAGAAAAGAAAGAAAATAACGAGATCGGTATTTGGAAGGGTACTGGCGTCGACGAGGAGAGCACAGATAAACAAAACAAAACAAAATGGGTTTTTGGCAGTGACAGGAAGAAAATAGCCTGCTGGCTCCGTGGAAAATGAAGAAATGAGGAGAGGATGTGGTAAGGCGGGAAGACAGATGCGAAGGCACAGTGGAGTGCCCCCAAAGGCTTTCCTATTGGACGCTGGGGAGCGTTCCCATGCGGGCTCCGTTGGTGCTGATGATACTCATACTTGAAGACTGCATTCCTGCTTGTTCCTGGAGATTAAAAAAGTCATCCCCTGGGAATTAATCATTTATTTCCTAGGAAATTTTAAAAAGAAACTCATGACTAATGTCTATTACATATGCTTTATACTGCATTTTGTCTTTTTTGTCTAGGACTTTGCTATAAATGGGATCCCTCAGAGGGTTACATTCTTAATCTTTGTTGACAAAGAAGTGCATGTCCGTATTTAAGAGGGCTCTGGATTGCCACTGGTACTTGAAACAGCAGAACCTGCAAATTGGCAAAAAGCAGACAGCTGAAGAAAGTGAGGCAGGAAAAACCAAGTGAGAACAGAAAATAAAATGAGAGACTCAAGTGATGTCACCACCAGACAGATAAGATGACAGATTATCCATTGACTGGAAATCCTGCTGTAACATTATATAGCCTGGTAGCTCTCAGGGACCCCCATTATTAACTCTATTAGGATCCTTTCCACTGGGGTGGGAATGGGAGTGGGGGAGGCGGAAGGAGGAGGGAAAGAATAAAGGATGATAGGGGCAGTGGAGGGTCCTCGCTCCAGGACCACACTAGTGGGACCATTTTGCTTCAGATCATTACACGAAAATCAAGACAACACGGGTCAGATATTCAAAGCCATATCTATATAGTGTTAGCTGCTATGTAGACAAGTAATCAGTTTTCAGTGGCATTATCCAAAAATTATCATGGACCATCCCAGCTCTATCTGCTAGTGCAGAGGAAAGCGGCAACATTCAGTCTGCTATCCATACTGCTATGCGGATAAATTTAGGACAGGAAAAAGGTTGTATATTCGCATAGTGATACAGATAGACTGTTTATCGCTACTCTTCATACAGCAACAGCGTTCAGTGCTCTATACATATATTCAACACTTCGCACTACTTATATTTGACTACTTTGGCCAGTATTTAAAAAGCGCTACCATGGCATTTTAGAATTGACCTGCACGCTATTGTACGTTCATATCCAAAGTGAAAGGTGAAATTAGACTTACCTGCTAATCGTTGTTCCTTGAGGAACTCCAGTCCAGTCCCGGAACCTCTGGGGTTTAGTACCCCCTCCAGCAGTTTTAGAGACTGAAACACGTCATCGCTTTGATGACACTGGTATAAGTAGGCAAGGACCGCCTCTCCACTCCAGTACCTATTGACAAAAGCAGACTCAGCAGAGCAACAAATAAGTAGTTAATATAGTCAAACCACTTCTACTCGCTTTTTTTTTTTTTTTTTTTAAACAAAAAACAGTCTAAACTACCACCTCAAGCAAACACTTTAAACATAAACTAAGTTCCCCTGTAAGGAAACCTATGTTATAGTACTTGGCTGCATAGGAAGGCCCTCTTCTTTCCTTCAGAGGATAGAGCACTCATTTATATCCCCCCTTGCAAACCAAAAGACCGTCTACCTCAAAGCAGCATCCTTATTCCTATCTCCGAGACAAACGACTTCAGGCTACAACCAAAAATGGAAATCAAGGGTGGGATCCAAGACTGGACTGGAGTTCAAGGAACAACAATTAGCAAGTAAGTCTAATTTCACCTTCCTTTTCGTCCCTCCAGTCCAGTCCCGGAACCTCTTGGTAAGTAACAGAGCAGTAAATATCAACGGGAGGGACCTGCCAGACCAGTCTGAAGCACCGCTGATCCAAATCGGACATGCCCCGCCACCTGCACATCCAGATGGTAATGCTTGACAAAGGAGTTCAAAGATGACCAAGTCACCGCCTTGCAAATATCCTCGGCCGGTACCAAATTGTATTCCACCCAGGAGGCCGCCTGCGCCCTAGTCAAGTGGGCTCTCAGCCCCTCCGGCAAGGCCTTACCCTTCAAAATATATGCCGCTGCAATGGCCTCCTTTAGCCACCTGGAAATAGAAGGCTTAGCTGCAGCCTCCTCTTTCCTAGGTCCTCCAAACACCACAAACAATCTGTCTGACTTACGGAAAGGTGCTGTGCCGCAGAGGTATTTCTTGAGCATCCGACGAACATCCAGGAAACGCAATTTCCCCCCAGTGGTTGTTTTCGCCTCTTCAGAGAACACCGGTAATGAAACTACCTGGTTGCCGTGAAAGACCGAAAGCACCTTGGGCAAGAAGGCGGGAACCGGACGCAAAACCACCTTCTGATCAGAAAAAGACAGAAAAGGCTCCTTACAAGACAACACCTGCAACTGAGCTGAGCAAATGGCCACCAAACACACCGTTTTTAACGTCAGATCCTTCATTGAAGCCTTACCCAATGGTTCAAGCAGCTCTCTAACTGCTTCCAGCACCAAATTCAAATCCCAAGAAGGGACCATGCACCGGCGTGGTGGCTGAATGAGCAACACGGCCCTTAGAAACCTTTTAACGTCCGCGTGCGCTCCCAACACTTCCCTTTGGATCTTACCTCGGTAACAAGAAAGCACTGCTAGTTGAACTTTTAATGAACTGGCCGCCAGAACCTTCTCGAATCCATCTTGCAGGAACGAAAGAATCTGCGAAATAGACACTGCCGTGGGGTGCACCTGCCTGTCCGCACACCATGCTTCAAAAATGCGCCAGACTCGCCCATACACTAATGAAGTAGATCTCCGCCTAGCTTTCAACAGCGTAGAAATGACTGCTACCGAATATCCCCTGGCGCTCATCCGTGCCCTTTCAAGAGCCAAGCCGTAAGCGAGAATCAACTCACCTGCGGCATGCGGAGCAGCCCCTGAATCAAAAGATCCTCTCGCGACGGAAGCCTCCACGGACTGTCTACCAGCAGGCGAATCAGATCCGCATACCAAGGTCTTCTGGGCCAGTCTGGCGCAATTAGAAGCACCAGGCCCTGGTGAATCACACGCCCTTAGCGCCCATGGTGGGAACACGTATACGAGACCATCGACCGGCCACCTTTGCATCAGAGCATCGAGACCTTCAGACATCCTTTCTCGTCTTCTGCTGTAAAACCGTGCAGCTTTTGCCAACTCGAACGTCGCCATCAGATCCATAATCGGTGCCCGCCAGCATCTTGTAATTAGTACAAACACGTCTGGGTGAAGCATCCACTCTCCTAGATCCACCTTGTGATGACTCAAAAAAACCTGCCTCTACATTGTTCACTCCTGCCACATGTTGAGCTGACAGAGCCAGCAGGTTTCGTTCGGCCCAGGCCAACAGCTGACCTGCCTCCAAGGCCGCACTTCCCATGCCGCCCTGCCGATTGATGTATGCCACCGTGGTAGCATTGTCGGAAAGAACCCGAACTGCTGAGTGTCTCACACATGACTGGAACGCTAGGAAAGCTAAGTACACCGCCCTCATCTCTAACCTGCTTATGGACCACCCCTTCTCTAGCGCCATCCATTGACCCTGTGCAAACCGTCCTTCGAAATGTGCCCCCCAGCCTGATAGACTGGCATCCATCGTTAATGGTCTCCAGGCCGGGGCCTCCAATGGCACCCCTTCTCCAGGATCTCTGGCAGCAACCATCAGCGAAGCTCCCGACCCACCTCCTGTGGACAAGGAAGCCGCCGAGACAGCGAGTCCGTCTAATGAGACCAGCGCCACAGCAGCAGCGCCCTCTGTAACAGCCTCATGTGAGCTCTAGCCCATGGCACTACCTCGAGTGTGGCTTCCATCGTCCCGAGTAACTGCAAATACTGCCAAGCTGTGGGAGTTCTCTCGGCCAGGAAGCTGCACATGAACGCCCTCAAGCCCCGCGCTCGCAGAACCGGAAGAAAACACTCTCCCTTGCGCTGTATCGAAGCGACCCCTAGATATTCCAAACTCTGTGAGGGAACCAGCTTGCTCTTGGACAAGTTGACCACCCAACCCAGGCTCTGAAGTAGTTGCACCACCCGGGCTGTGGCCGACTCGCTCTCGCTCCTTGATTTCACTCAAATCAAAATCAGTCGTCCAAATAGGGGTGCACCAATACCCCTTCTGTGCGGAGAGCCACCGCCACCACCACCATAATCTTGGTGAACGTCCTCGGCACCGTGGCTAGACCAAAACGGCAATGCCCAGAACTGAAAGTGTCCCATGGGCACCACAAACCGAAGAAATTGCTGAGGCTCCTGTCGAATTGGAATGTGCAAATAAGCCTCCGTGAGGTCCAGTGATGTAAGAAACTCGCCTTCCCTGACTGCTGCTATTACCGACAGCAGCGTCTCCATATGGAAATGAGTCACAATTTACCTTTTTAAAATCTAAAATGGGCCAAAAAGCTCCATTTTTCTTTGGGACCACGAAATATATGGAGTACCGACCACACCCGCACTGCTCCGGCATAACCAGCACCACTGCCTTGAGCTGCAGAAGCCTGTCTAGTGTCTCCTGAACCGCTGGTCTCTTTAGCTATGCTTTGCAAGAGGACTGAACAAACGAGCTTACCACTGGCCGTTGGAGCTCCAGAGCATATCCCTCTCGGATGACCTCCAACACCCACTGGTCCGACGTGATCTGGACCCAGGCAGGATAAAAGTCCCGTAGTCGCCCTCCTACAGGCACGCATCCCACCTGAGCCCCCTTCATCTCATTGTGATTTCCTAAGGTTCGAGGACGGGGCTGTAAAACCTCTGCCTGCCCCCCAAAATCCTCAAAACCCCTGACTCCGCGCCGGAAACCTTCCCCGCTGAAACTGACCAAAGCGGGACAAAACGAAACCTTCGAAATTCTCTCTGCGGCCCTTTGGGGGCTGGACCTGGTCGGCCTTGCTTAGGCTTGTCTTCCGGCAGCCGAACCCCTTGGACTCTCCAAGGTCCTTAACTAACTTGTCCAAATCCTCTCCAAACAAAAACTTCCCTCTAAAGGGGAGTTTGCTGAGCCGAGCCGAGCCGAAGAATTGTCTGCTGACCAGTTGCATAACCACAAATATCGCCGGGCTACCACCACCAAAGCCATACTCTTCGACAGCCCCCGGAAAAGATCATAATGAATGTCCACCAAATAAGAGGTCCCTGACTCTAGACGGGCCACCTCTTCGACCTGCTCCCCCATTTGGTCAACCTGTAGCCGCTGAGACCAATGAAGACAGGCCCTAGCCACCCACGCACCAGCGATGGAGGCCTGCATGGAGAGGGCACTTATATCAAACACCTGCTTCAACAACGTAGCCAGCTTCCTATCCTGACCATCCTTGAGAGCCGCACTGCCCTCCACCGGAATCGTCGTCTTCTTGGTAACTGCTGACACTGCTGCATCGACCTTTGGAGAGCGAAAAAGATCCCTATCCTGATCTGACAAAGGATAGAGCCTGGCTATTGCTCTAGACCCCTTAAGGGCTGACTCAGGTAGCTCCCATTCCTCCTGAATCATATTTCACACCACTCTGTGTATGGGAAACACCCATTGTGTAGTACACACAGCCTGTAACAACAGATCTTCTAACATCTCATCCGCTGTTGAAACAGTAGATGGCATGTTCAGAGCCTTGAGTGTCTCAGCTATCAGCGCTGGTAACTCTTCTCGCCTAAACACTCTGACCACTGTAGCCTGCTGTTCCGGATCAGGCAACTCACCTTCCTCAAGCTCCTCTAACGAATTGTCATTGAGATCCCCGTCCGCAGCCTCAAGGTCCTCTAACTGTGGTGAACTCTCAATTTCCACTTCTGATACCTTTGACTTCTTAGCAGGGGTAGCGCCCATCCCCATACTTATCGGGGCCCCCAGGTGCTTTCCTCCCCATTCCCCAGTAAGGGGGGTTACTTTACCTGGCTGCAACAAAGAAAAAGCCTGATGTAACAACAGAAAGAAATCCGGAGGAACTACGGACGGCCCAATCGATTGAGCATGCACTTGTGGAGGCGCCAGTCCTAAAGCGGTGGATGGCCCAGGCGTCGGCTCTGGGAGGGGTAGAGTTGGGGCCAGGATCTCCGTTTGACCCCCAGGATCCATTGCCTGTCCTCCAACCCCCACCTCTAATGCCTGCTCCATCAAAGCCGCCTCCTGCGTGCAGTCTCTGCACACTCCCGTATCGGAAACGGTACTGCCTCTAGTGCCACAAACTAAGCACTGAGGCCTAGCCAGCATGCTAGCCCCAATGCCAAGCTTCCACTACTAACAAAGAGGGCAACCGAAAAAAAAAATAGAAAAATTACACTTACCTGGTAATTGTTGTTCCTTGAGGAACTCCAGTTCAGTCCTCCACCTCTGGGTTGTGTACCTCCTCCTGCAGCTTGGAGACTGGGCATGTCAAAACTCTGACATCACTGGATGTAGCCTGCTGGTCACTCCCATCAGCCCCCAGTGAACTACTGACAAAAGCAGACTCACAGGAGCAACAAATAAGTAGCAATCATACAAATTTCAATTTTTTTTCCAACATTAACTTACAACTGATAACTAATAACTAACTTATAACTACTCCGTCCCAGGAAGGAGGGGACTGCTTCCCACGCTTTCCAATCCCCTCCCCCCCCCCGAGCCGAGCCAGAGAAAGGGAAGGTAAAGAAGGGACAGAAAGAAAGAATCAGAGTGATCCCAAGAATATTAAGGGTTTTACCCCCTGAGCGTTGTGCCTTCCCCCCCCCCAACTGATAACCAACTCCTGAAGCATGAATCCCAGGGCAGGAATGAGGACTGAACTGGAGTTCAAGGAACAACAATTACCAGGTAAGTGTAATTTCTATTTCCTTATCATTCCTCCACTTCAGTCCTCCACCTCTGGGATGTAACAGAGCAGTAATCATTGGGAGGGACCTTTCCACCCGGATAATCATTGGGAGGGACCTTTCCACCCAGATCGCAACACCGCCGACCCGAAATAGGCATTGCTAGCTGCCAGAACATCCAGGCGGTAGTGCTTACTGAAGGAATGAAGGGATGACCAAGTGGCCGCCCTACAAAATTTCCACTGGCAGAACCAAACTGTGCTCCGCCCAGGATGGCGCTTGCGCTCTAGTAGAGTGAGCCCGTAAGCCCACTGGAACTGGACAACCTTGCAAAATATACGCCAATGCAATTGGTTCTCGAATCCATCTGGAAATTGAAGCTGTCGACGCCGCTTCCCCTTTACGTGGACCTCCGAACAGCACGAACAGACGTTCAGACTTGCGAAAGGTTTCTGAAACCTTTAAATACTGCCGCAGCACTCTCTTTATGTCCAAGCGGAGTAAACTACGGTCTGAGACGCTTCCCTCCGCAGAACCCAGTACTGGGAGGGAAACCGATTGATTTAGGTGGAACGGAGAAACTACCTTTGGCAAAAAGGACGGGACTGGTCACAACACCACCTTTTCCCTAGAAAATGATAAGAACGGCTCTCGACAAGACAGAGCCTGCAACTCCGAAACTTGCCGTGCTGAACATATGGCCACCAAAAACACTGTCTTTAAAGTTAAGTCCTTAACGGATGCTTGGTGTAATGGCTCCCTAGACAAAGCCCCTAAAACCAAGTTAAGGTCCCAGGACGGCACTACTACTCTGCGTGAGGGACGAAGCCTAGATACTGCTTTGAGAAAGCGCACTACATCTACATGAGAGCCCAAGGCTACTCCTTGAACCTTACCTCAATAACAAGCCAGGGCTGCAAGTTGAACCCTTAATGAACTGGCTGCCAGACCCTTATCAAAACCATCTTGAAGGAAGCTTAACACCACAGAAACGGATGCAGTGTTAGCACAGACCTGCCACCGAGAGCACCAGTCCTCAAAGATATGCCAAATTCGCAGATAAGCCAGGGAAGTGGATCTCTTCCTGGCTCGAAGCAAAGTTGAAATGACCGCTCCTGAATAATCTTTTTTTCCCTTAACCTCGCCCTTTCAAATGGCCAAACCGTAAGGGAGAACCGATCCACCTGAGGCATTCGAAGAGGACCCTGGATCAACAGATTCTCCATTATCGGAAATCTCCAAGGCTCCCTGTTGAGGAGCCAGATTAGATCGGCATACCATGGACGTCTCAGCCAATCTGGGGCCACTAAGAGAACTCTCCCTCGATGAGCTCCGATGCACTGCACTACTCACCCTATGAGTGCCCATGGGAGAAAGACATAGAGAAGGCCTGCCGATGGGCAATGTTGTATCAAGACATTGATCCCTTCCAACATCCTCTCTCGTCTTCTGCTGTAAAAGCGACTCGTCTTTGCTGACTGGAAGGTCGCCATGAGATCCATAATCGGTGGCCCCCATCTGTGAGCTATTTGGGCAAAGATTTCCGGATGAAGCTCCCATTCCCCTGCATCCACCCAGACTCTGCTGAGAAAATCTGCCACCACATTGTCCTTTCCCGCAATGTGAGCCACTGAAAATCGCTTGTAGTCGAGGTTCTACCCAGGCAAACAACGCCTCTGTTTCCTGTTCCATGGTCGCGCTTCCTGTTCCGCCTTGCCAATTGATGTAGGCTACCGTCACAAAGTTGTCTGAAAGCACCCTTACAGCTCGCCCTTTTACAGTGACTTTGAACTTCTGTATTGCTAGAAACACTGCCTGTAGCTCCAGGCGGTTGATTGACCATTGAACCCCCTGGTCGTTCCAAGTACCTTGCGCAAAGAGATCCCTGCAGTGTGCTCCCCATCCCGTCAGACTCGCGTCCGTCAACAGCAGGAGCCACTGTGGCTGCTCCAGCGGCAATCCCGCCGCCAGATTTTCTGGGCAAAGCCACCAGAGACATAGAAATATGACGACAGAAAAAGACCACATGGCCTATCTAGTATGTCCTTCCATAACAACCGCCTGACCCAAAGCAGACAGGGGAGGCATTTGTTCAGAGAATCTTTCTGGTGGGATCATCGTCGAGCAACGCCCTCTGCAATGGCCGCATGTGAGCTCTGGCCCACAGAACTACCTCCAGGGTCGCCGCCATTGTTCCTAATACCCAAAGATAGCTCCACGCAGAAGGTGCCGGAGTCGACAGGAAGTTGCGTATCAGTTGACGAAGGCCTTCAGCCTGACGATCTGGCAAACACACCTCTCCTTTCCAGGTGTTGAAGCGAACCCCCAAGTATTCCAGCACCTGGGATGGAACTAAGCGACTCTTGGCCGGACTGACTACCCAACCGAGACCCTGCAGGAATTTTACCACCCTGTCCGTAACCTGCACACTCTCGGTCTTGGACTTTGCCCGAATCAACCAATCAATCATCGAGATAAGGGTGAACTAGAATACCTTCTTTCCGCAACGCTGCCGCCACCACCACAACTTTGGTGAAGGTGTGCGGAGCCGTCGCCAGACCAAAGGGCAGCGCCTGAAACCGGTAATGTCACCAAGGAAGGGCGAACCTGAGGAACTTTTGATGGGCTGCTCTGATTGGAATATGTAAGTATGCTTCTGTGAGATCAAGGGAAGTCAGGAAATCTCCTTGCTGTACTGCCACTATTACCGAACGTAAGGTTTCCATCCTGAAATGAGGAACCCGAAGACAGCGATTTACCCCTTTCAGATCCAGGATGGGCCAGAGCAACCCATCTTTCTTTGGCACTACGAAATAAATAAATAGAGTAACAGCTTTCGCCATAGGCTGCTGACGGGACGGGCACTACTGCACCCAGTTGTAAGAGCTGGTCCAACGTCTGTCTGCAGGGCGGAAGTACAAACAAGTCCAGGATTGGACAGGCCAATTCTAGCACATAACCTTCACGTATTATTTCCAACACCCATTGGTCGGATGTTATGTGGACCCAGGCAGGAAGAAATTCCCAAAGCTGCCCTCCGATCTGTTGAATTCCTACCTGGATCCACCTCGCTTCATTGCTGTTTTCGACTCTGCACAGTGGAGGAGGCTGCGAAACCTCTACCTGCTCCCCGAAACCCACAAAGCCCCTGGGCTCTAGAAGCCAAATCTTCCTCTTTGAAAGCCTCCCAATCTAGAGGAACAAAATCTCCTGAAGTCTCTAAACTGTCCCCGCGAAGCCAGCATGGGCTTACCCAGCTTAGGCTTATCTTCCGGGAGTCTACCACCTTTGGACTCTCTCAAATCCTTCACCAATTTGTCTAGGTCTTCCCCAGACAATAACTTACCCTTAGAAGGTAGCTTACTGAGACACGACTTGGAAGAGCCATCTGCTGCCCAATTTCTGAGCCACAGATAACGGCGAGCGGCAACCAAAGATGACATACTATTAGCCAATGCTCTTATCAAATCGTAGTGGACATCTGCTAAATATGCCGAACCCGATTCCAGCCACGTCACCTCCGCTAGTTCCAGTTGGTTGGATTGCTGCAAGCGTTGGGACCATCTAAGGCATGCCCTCACAACTCAAGCTCCACAAATAGAAGCTTGCAGAGAAAGAGCATTTGCCTCGAAGGCCTGCTTCAACAAACAGTCTACCTTCCTATCCTGTGCATACTTCAAGGCCGCGCTGCCTTCTACTGGAATAGTCATCTTCTTTGTGACCGCTGCATCAATCTGCGGGGACTGAAATCTCTCCTTATCTTTGTCCGCTAAGGGGTAGAGCCTGTTCATGGTCCTGACACCCTTCAGGCCCACTTCTGGCAGGGCCCACTCATATTGGATCATCTGGTCAACTACCCAGTGAACGGGGACCACCACCTGAGTTTCCCTCACCGCTTGAATGAGAGGGTCCTCCAGTCCCTCTTCCTCTGCAGGTTGCGTCGCAGCTAGATTTAGCGCCTGAAGGGCTTCTGAAATGAGAGCAGTAAGTTCCTCCTTTCGGAATACCCTAATGATTCTCATCTGATCCTCCAGCTCCGGTAACTCGCCTTCAAGTTCCTCCATTCCAGACTCAAAATCTAACTCCGGACCTTCCGTCTCAGGCCACTCGGTATAAGAGTGGGTGATCTAGCGCTTGTGCTCTTTTAAGCGGTCTTACCACTGTGTGACTGAGGTCTTTCATCCCGGACTGCCTCCCTGGAGAAACCATTGGTATAGGCTCCGGTAGCCTCCTCTGCTGGCGCAAGCAATAAGCCTGATGCATTAACAAAACAAACCCCAGGGAAAAATCTCCCAGAGCAGGCCCTGAAGCTGTTGACGGCACGGCACTAGATGGACCCGCTGGCATCTCCTGCAAAGCCAGCGACTGTGCCTCCACCCGCAACTCCCCTTCGGGTCTAGGTGGAAGGCTGAGTGACTCCTGAACCACCTTATCTTCCATCTGCTGCTCCATACTATTTGAAGTTGCAGCACAGCCCTGGCAAACTCCGGTGTCCAAGACAGTGCCCCTGCATGTGCCACACACCAGACACTGGGGACGAGAAGGCATTAGCTATTACTACTAAACAGGATCTGAGGTAGAACTGTCCCCTTATTATAACTCTCTATGTTTTTTTGTCTTTTTTTTTTAATACAATTTAAATGAGAGGGGACACCCTTCTATAACAAAATAGAAGTAATTTAACTTAAATTACCTTTCCTGAATGAGAAGAGCTTTCCCTTCAGCCCGGCAGAGAATCCTCCGCTGAAAAGCTCCACGCGGTTGCAGGGAGCGGGAAGATGGCCACGATTGCAGCGGGGCCCTGCTTGGCGCCAAAATCCCGAAGCCACTCCACACACTCTTGAACGGCGTGCTGCGCGGCCATGGAGCAGCTCCTGCCCCGACAAAATTAAGGGACCGAGCAGAGCGGTCCTATGCGCAGTTTATTCACCTGCGGCATTGCTCAATACCGGAGTGAGCAACGCATGCGGCGAGAGCTGCCGGCGGTCAGGGCAGATCCCAAAGACTTGCAGCTATTCTAAGAGGGCAGACCGGCTCTCAAGCTGAAGGGCTCTCCCCCATGCTGTCCAGGAGGAGAGAGCTGCTGATCCACTTAGAGTGAGGAAGTAAGAGAGGACAGACAGAGGATCGGCTCAAGCCCTGTTTGCCCCCCCTTTTTTTTTTTTTTTTTTTTTAAAGACACAGCTACTAGAAAGAAATTAATGTAAGTAATAGGAAATAAACACCAAACTGAACTAAGCGGATCTAAAACTATCCTGCTCCTTATCTGTTCCTCAAGTGAGCCCAGCACCTAGGCTCACTACGTCCTCCTGCTGCATGGAGACTGGACACACTGGGGCTGATGGGAGTGACCAGCAGGCTACATCCAGTGATGTCAGAGTTTTGACATGCCCAGTCTCCAAGCTGCAGGAGGAGGTACACAACCCAGGGGTGGGGGACTGAACTGGAGGAACAGGAATATTTTTTTCAACTGCCCCGACTAACTAAAAGCACCCCCATCAAAAATGGGGCTCCAATAACCCACGGGCAGCCAACTACAAGCCCTGCACCGGCCCCTGCCTGTGTGCTGACAGGAAAAAAAATCTAAATGCCGTCCTATGCTCTTCCCGCTCTAAGCCACACGGCCCTGCCGGCCCCTGCCTGTGCGCTGACAGGAAAATTAAAAATGCCACCGAACGCGCTTCCCGCCCGAAGCCACGCGGCTGTGCTTGCCCCACGCGGTTGCAGCCCGATCCTGCGCGATCCCGCCACTGCGGCCAACAAGACAGACACCCCAAATAATCAAATGAATGCCCGAGACTTACCACGGTCAAAAATGCCTTCCGGCGCCTCGATCCACCTCCGGTGCTCAGCCGTATATGCGGCTTTGGCACCCGGAGTGGAGACACTGCGCTGAGCCCCTGTGCAGGAAAGCTGTCGGCTTCGCCTACCACCTGCTCCTCACCCGTTAATGCGGGATCAGGAGCAGGGAGACTGAAAACTCCAGGTACTCAATCCCCCTGTGCCAAAATGCAAGTGAGGGGGGGGGGGGGAGAGAGGGAAGGAGCAATGAGGAGAGAGAAGATAAAAACCTAAGCCTCTGCAGCACTGTACACTCCAACACCTTTTAAACCTGTTCTAATCATATCCTAATTACCAAATTAAAAACCTCTTCTTTGTTGTTGCTGAGTGAGCCCAGAACCCCAGGTTCACCACCTTCTCCAGCTGCTTGGAGACTGAAACTACTGGAGTGGAGAGGCAGTCCTTGCCTACTTATACCAGTGTCAAAGTGATGACGTGTTTCAGTCTCCAAAGCTGCTGGAGGAGGTACTAAACCCCAGAGGTTCCGGGACTGCAGGGACGAAAAGGAATTAATGATTACAATACCTTATTTTATTTATTTATTTATTTATTTGGCATAAATTTATACACAGCTCCTTCCAGCGATCAGAAGCAGTCTTTAGGTGGACAAGACAAGGGAATATGTACAGCATAAATTTAGGAATACAGCCTGATTAAGGTAGAGGGGACTAACAACCACCAGATCATAGTTATACATTTGATTATTCAATAAATTACAGATTGAGCAACCAGAAAGGTTATAATTGTACATAGAGATCGCAAAAATACAAGCAATTAGCAGCGCAATATATAAACAAAATATTAATTACACTTACCTGGTAATTGTAGTTCCTTTAGTGACGACAGTGCAGTCCTCTACGTCTGGGTAGTCAACCTCGTCCTGCAGCTAGGAGACTGGCATGTCCAAATTCGTGACATCACTGGTATATCCTGGCACCATCAGCCCTCCTACTTCCAGTGTGAACTACTAACAAAGCAGACTCAAAGGAGCAAGAAATAAGTAGCAATGTAACAACGTCAAATGAGAATTACACATACTTGGTAATTGTAGTTCCTTGAGTGACGACAATGCAGTCCTCTACTTCTGGGTTGTCAACCTCCTCCTGCAGCCTGGAGACTGGTACGTCAAATTCATGACATCACTGGATATATCCTGGTGCTCTGTCTCTCCTCCTCCAGTGTAAACTATTAACAAAGCAGACTCAAAGGAGCAACAAATAAGTAGGAACAAATGCCAAACGCATCTAAACTAGGAGAACTGAAACACTAGAACGACCTGTACAGAAGGCGTCTGACGCCCTGAACTGTCCTCGAAATATCACACCCTGATCCCTATCAAAGACATAAGCGAACTTACCTGTAGAACCGCATCGGGCGGCATCCGGCTGGCTCCCCTAAGAAAAATCACTGGGCGGGGATGAGGACTGCACTGTCGTCACTCAAGGAACTACAATTACCAGGTATGTGTAATTCTCATTTCCTTATCGTTCCTCCAGTGCAGTCCTCTACTTCTGGGATGTACCAGAGCAGTAACTAACGGGGGGGACCCTTCCAGCCGGAACGCAGCACCGCCGCCCCAAAGCCAGCATCATTGGCCGCTGCAACATCCAAACGATAATGCTTACTGAAGGTATGCAAGGACGACCACGTAGCCGCTCTACAAATCTCACCCGGCGGAACCAAACCGTGCTCCGCCCATGACGCCGCTTGGGCCCTGGCTGAATGAGCTCGCAAACCGTCCGGGACCGTTCGACCTTGCAACAAATAAGCAGATGCGATAGTTTCTTTAATCCAACGGGCAATGGAAGCCTTCGACGCCGCCTCACCTTTACGCTTGCCTCCAAACAAAAGGAACAGCCTATCCGACTTAGTAGACCGCAAGTACTGTCTCAAGGCCCTCTTTACATCCAAGCGATGGAAATGGCGATCCGCCGCGTCACCCGTCAGAGAACCCAAAACGGGCAAGCACACTGATTGACTCAAATGAAACGGAGAAACCACTTTAGGTAAGAAAGACGGCACTGGTCGTAGTATCACTCTTTCTTTAGAAAAGGACAAAAAGGGCTCCCTGGCAGATAGTGCCTGTAACTCGGAAATACGACACGCAGAACAGATTGCCACCAAAAACACCACTTTAAGCGTGAGATCCTTCAGCGACACAGAACGTAAGGGCTCAAAGGGCGGCTTCACCAACACCGACAACACCAAATTAAGATCCCAAGATGGAACATGGGGGCGATGGACAGGACGAATACGGGATACGGCCCGAAGAAAACGGATGACATCCGCATGTGCCCCTAACGCCAAGCCCTGAACCTTACCGCGAAAGCAGGCCAACGCCGCCAGCTGAACCCGTAATGAACTGGCCGCCAAACCTTTATCAAAGCTATCCTGCAGAAAATTCAACACCACGGGCACCGCGGCCGTAGCCGCGCGAATCTGATGCCGCGAACACCAATCTTCAAAAATACGCCATATCCGCACATAGGCCAAAGAAGTAACCAGAAACCTCCACATATTAGTCCCTATACTTAATATCTTTCTGTAGGTTCATAACCCACTATGCAAAGCTTACTGCTACATATGTAAATAGTTGATGTGCATGTTTCCCTAAGTTATCCAAGTTGTATTTCCTTGTTCTCTGTAAAACTAACGTTTGTTCATTATGTTTCGCTGTTCCATGTAAACCGCGCTGATACTAAATAGTGCGGTATATAAGAAACTAAAATAAATAAATAAATAAAATAAATAAATAAGTAGATCGTTTTCTCACCTTTAGCAGCGTAGAAATAACCGCTTGCGAATAGCCTTTTTTCTTCAACCGAGCCCTTTCAATGGCCATACCATAAGCGAGAATCGATCCACTTGAGGCATGAACAGCGGCCCCTGACGCAGCAGATCCGAGCGAGCTGGAAGTCACCAGGGCTGGCCGTCGAGGAGCCGCATCAAATCCGCGTACCACGGACGCCGTGGTCAATCGGGGGCCACCAGAAGGACCCTTCCCCGAAACGCCTCTATTCTCTGTACCACTCGCCCGATTAGTGCCCACGGGGGAAAAACGTAGAGCAGACCCGACGTTGGCCAGAGTTGCAACAGCGCATCGATGCCCTCGGACATCCGTTCTCGTCTTCTGCTGTAAAACCGAGGAACCTTGGCGGACTGAAATGTCGCCATCAAGTCCATTATGGGCGTCCCCCAACGCCGTTCGATCTGTGCAAAGACTGCGGGATGCAGTTCCCACTCCCCCGCATCCACGCGCACTCTGCTGAGAAAATCCGCCGTCACGTTGTCCTTGCCTGCAATGTGCGCCGCCGAGAGAGCCGTCAACCGACTCTCCACCCACGCAAACAGCAAATCCGATTCCTCTTCCATCGCTGCACTTCCCGTGCCTCCCTGGCGATTGATGTAAGCGACCGTCACCGAATTGTCCGACAGAATCCGAACGGCACCCCCCAGCACCAATTGCTCGAACGCCACCAGAGCTTTCGCAACTCCAACCGATTGATGGACCAAGTCGCCTCCAGCGGGGACCAGAGACCCTGTGCAAACTGCCCCCCGCAGTGAGCTCCCCAGCCCGATAGACTGGCATCCGTCATTACTGGTATCCACGCCGGCTGTTCGAGAGGCATGCCCGCCGCCAGGGAAGAGGGACGCAACCACCACTTCAGCGACCGACGCACCCCTAGTGGACAAGGCAACCTCTTGCTCAGGGAGTCCCTCTGATGTGACCAACGCCGCAGCAATGCTCTCTGTAGTGGTCGCATGTGCACTTTGGCCCAAGGTACCGCTTTCAGCGTCGCTGCCATTGTGCCGAGAACGCGCAGGTAAAGCCACGCCGTTGGAGCAGGTGTGGCTCGAAAGGAGCGCACCAAGCTGCGCAGGGACTGCGCCCGCTGGCTTGGAAGGAACACCAGCGCCCTGCGGGTGTCGAACCGCACCCCGAGATACTCGAGGACCTGAACCGGTTGTAGATGACTTTTGTTGGGATTGACCACCCAACCAAGGCCTTGCAAAAACTCGACCACCCTGTTGGTGACACGCCGACTCTCGTCCTCCGACTTTGCTCGTATTAACCAGTCGTCTAGATATGGATGCACCAGTATGCCTTCCTTCCGCAGCGTCGCCACCGCCACCACCATAATTTTGGTGAAAGTACGCGGAGCCGTGGCAAGGCCGAAGGGTAAAGCCCGGAACTGATAGTGTCCCCACGGCAAGGCGAACCGCAAGAGACTCTGGTGCGCCTCGCGAATGGGGATATGCAGATAAGCCTCCGTGAGATCCAAGGATGTCAGAAACTCTCCTTGACGGACTGCAACGATCACCGACCGCAACGTTTCCATACGAAAGTGAGACACTTTGAGACACCGATTCACGCCCTTGAGATCGAGAATAGGACGCAGCGCTCCGCCTTTCTTTGGCACCACGAAATAGATGGAGTACCGACCCAAGCCGTATTCCTGTTTGGGAACTTCCACCACTGCCCCTAAGTGCAGTAGACGGGTTAAAGTTTCGTGAACCGCTAGAATCTTCTGCCGCCCTCGGCAAGGAGACATCACAAAGGAATCCCTCACGGGCCTCGCCAGCTCCAAGGCATAACCGTGCTGAATGATCTCCAAGACCCACTGGTCGGAGGTGATGCGGGTCCAAGCGGACAGAAACCCCTGAAGCCTCCCACCGATAGGAGTGTCCGCCACCAGGACCCACCTCATCTCATTGTGACTTGCGGACTGCCGACAGGGAGCCGGAGGCGAAACCCCTGGTTGCCCCCCGAAATCCCCAGAAAGCCTGTCCGCGGGGAGTAAAACGGCCTCTCTGAGAGGTGCCATACCGCGGCGTCCGAAATCTGCGAAAGTCACGAAATTGACCCCGAAAAGGCTGACTGGGCCGACCCTGCTTGGGTTTGTCTTCCGGCAGCCGACCCGCTTTGGACTCTCCGAGATCCTTGACTAACTTATCCAAGTCCTCACCGAAAAGCAACTTTCCTTTGAACGGCAACTTCCCAAGTCGTGCCTTAGAAGACCCGTCCGCCGACCAATTACGCAACCACACCGATCTGCGCGCTGCAATCACTGATGTGGTACTATTCGCCAGCGCCCTGATCAAATCATAGTGAACATCCGCTAGGTACGCTGCCCCAGATTCCAGACGGCCCAACTCCGTAAGCTCATCCGAATCCAAGTTAGTCGAGTGACGCAACCGCTGAATCCAATGCAAACAGGCGCGCGCCACCCAAGCTCCACAGATAGACGCCTGCAGCGATAAAGAATCAGCCTCAAACGTTTGTTTTAAAAGGCCGTCGACTCTACGGTCTTGCGCATCCTTCAACGCGGCGCCTCCTTCCACCGGAATGGTCGTCTTTTTGGTTACTGCGGACACAACAGCATCCACCCGTGGAGTGCGAAACCTCTCCTTATCCTTCTCGGCGATAGGATAGAGTTTATTCATGGTACGCACACCTCGGAGACCAGCATCGGGCTGGTTCCACTCGTCCTGGATCATCTTATCAACCACCTTGTGCACTGGAAACACAACCTGAGACTGACGCACCGCCTGAATAACAGGGTCTTCCACCTCATCCTCTGCATCCGCCGGCGTCGCCAACTTTAACATCTGCAACGACTCTGTAATCAACGCTGGGAGCTCTTCTCTACGAAAAACCCGAACGATCTTAGACTGATCCTCAGGCTCCATTAGCTCGCCTTCCTCCAGATCCTGCGCACCCTCTGGAGGTTCCCAAACAGCCTCCTCCAACTCCGGCCAATCGCTCTCCCCTGCTAAGGAGTCGCGCTGTCGAGGCCGCTTAGGAGCCGAAGGACCTTCGCCGCTCTCGTCCAGAACAGCCAAGTGGGAACTCGAACCCGCTAGCGCCTGTCTCCCAGCGACCTTACCCTGCCTCCGCATACAAAACGCTTTATGGAGCATCAAAATGAACTCCGGGCAAAACTCCCCTTGATCTCCTGGCCGAGACCCTGAAAGCCCTGCCACGGACCCATCTATGTCTCCCACCAGCACCTCCGCACCGGGAAGTTGGCTAGACTCTGCCAGAGGCTCGGACTGTTCTCCGGAAGGCTCAGAGAACTCCTTAGCCTCCATCTGCCTCTCAACAGTAGATGATAACGATGCACAGCCTCGGCAGATCCCAGACTCTGCCACTGTGCCCCTGCGGGTACCACAAACAATACACTGTGGTCTCCCCGCCATCCAATGCCACTCTCCGTATGAGCAACAATACAGGAAAGAAAGCCAGACCACAAAAATCCTAAAAGAGACCTAGCAATCCCCCAGAAATGCTGGTTAACTGCTCCAGACCAACAACACACGAAAAAGCTCAGCGAGAGAGAAGAACCCCCCACCGCGGTGCAGTCAGTGCCGCGGGAAACCCAACCCGCGCCCAAAAACAAATGCTGGGAAGGAAAGCAACCAGAAACGAAAAGGAAATAAATAGAAAACGAAAAGAAAGCGAAAAGAAAGCAAACACAGCTGCTTACCCAATCAGCGTGCCTGGACCAGGCATACACGCGGCTTCCCGGCGCGCTCAAAATGGCCGCCGGCAAAACTGCATTGCAAGTAAAGAGCGCCAAAACGGACCGGCGAAAACTGAAGAGCAGAACACAGCACCGGAGACACCACAGATCGCTCCCCTGGCACTACAGGTTGTCCGCGGTGACAGTCCTACCGGAACAGCCTGCCTAAGCGCCGAATACTGCTCGTGTTCCCGATGCTGCGCTAAGCCGGGAAACGGCAGACAGAGAGGCAGACAGTTCCCTCACCCTCCGGAGCCGCGCAAACTGTCCAGCGGTCTGGCAGGGGATAGGGTTTGCTAAAGAGGGTTCTCCCCCGTAAAGTCTGGGGGGAGAGACCTCAGACCACCAGCGAGCTACGCCTGGTCAATATAACTGGCAAAGGGAGCTATTCCGTGACAGACAGGGAGCCAAGAGACCCATGAAAAGACCAGGTAACTGATAAAATACTTTTTTTTTTTTTTTTTTAAATATATTGAGGTAAACCAAACCAGAACAACCCCCAAACTATTCTAAGACTAACTTTCCTTATCTGTTACTCCAGTGAGCTCCCTCCTGGGCTCACAACGTCCTCAGGCTGCATGGAGACTGGTAACACTGGAGGAGGAGAGACAGAGCACCAGGATATATCCAGTGATGTCATGAATTTGACGTACCAGTCTCCAGGCTGCAGGAGGAGGTTGACAACCCAGAAGTAGAGGACTGCACTGGAGGAACGATAAGGAACTGAACAATGTGTTTTCCCCTGTCTGGTTCCTTTTTTTTTTTTTTTTTACAACTAGGTACAGAAGTGGGAATGGATTCTGTTATGTACTGCACTTTTAAATGCCATAGAAAAGCTATGACCCAGGTTCTGCTTCCTATCCCTGCGCCCCGAGCAGCGGAAACAATAGGACAACTTAGAAAGCAATAGACAGGAAAAGATCGGAGCCGGCTCACCTGTAAGACTCTTTGACCTGTACTCCACGCCGGAAACCTGGAAAGATCATGAGTAGGGCGGGATGGAGGACTGCACTGTCGTCACTAAAGGAACTACAATTACCAGGTAAGTGTAATTAATATTTCCTTAGCGTTCCTCCAGTGCAGTCCTCTACGTCTGGGATGTACCAGAGCAGTACTTAACGGGTGGGATCTTTCTGGCCGGCCGACAAAACTGCCGATCCGAAACGGGTATCCGCTGCCGCCGCCACATCCAGGCGGTAATGCTTACTGAAGGTATGCAAGGACGACCAAGTAGCCGCCCTGCAAATATCTCCTGGCGGAACTAACCGATGCTCCGCCCACGAACAAGCCTGCGCCCTAGTGGAATGAGCACGCAAGCCCGAAGGCGCCGAGCGGCCCTGAAGCAGATAAGCCGAAGCAATCGCCTCCTTAATCCATCGGGCAATGGAAGCTTTAGCAGCGGCTTCCCCCTTACGTACGCCCCCAAAAAGGACAAATAAACGATCCGACTTACGAAAGGCTTCGGTAACCCTCAAATAGTGCCGCAATACCCGCTGCACATCCAAGCGGCGCAAGTCGCGATCGGAACTGCCGAGAACGGGGAGTGAAACCACCTGATTCATGAGAAAGGGCGAAACCACTTTAGGGAGAAAAGAAGGAACGGTCCGCAACACCACCTTGTCGTCCGAGAAGGACAGAAACAGTTCCCGACAGGACAAGGCCTGCAACTCAGAGATACGTCTGGCCGAGCAGATCGCCACCAAGAACACCACCTTCAAAGTTAAATCCTTCAGGGAGGCGTGTTTCAACGGGTCAAAGGGAGACCGGGACAAAGCTCCGAGGACGAGATTAAGATCCCAAGGCGGAACACAAGACCTAAGGGAAGGGCGCAGTTTAGAAACTGCTGACAAGAACCGCCGAATGTCCGGGTGAGAACCCAACGAAAGGCCGTTGACCTTGCCCCGATAACAGGCCAGCGCCGCCAGTTGAACCCGCAATGAGCTGGCCGCCAGACCTTTGCTAAAACCATCCTGTAAAAAATCTAGAATTATGGGCACGGCCACGGTGGCCGCTCGTATCCAGCGCCGAGAACACCAATCATCAAACACGCGCCAGACGCGGACATAGGCAAGGGAGGTAGAACGCTTTCGAGACGCAAGCAGCGTGGAAATCACCGCTGCTGAGTAACCCCGCTTACGCAAACGCGCCCGCTCAATGGCCAAACCGTAAGCGAGAACCGATCCACCTGCGGCATAAGGAGAGGACCCTGAATCAGGAGATCCGAACGAGCCGGGAGACGCCAAGGACGACCGTCGAGGAGATGAATCAAGTCCGCATACCATGGACGTCGGGGCCAATCGGGAGCTACGAGAAGAACTCTCCCCGGATGTCGCCCTATCTTTTGCACGACTCGACCTATGAGCGCCCACGGGGGAAACACATACAGAAGACCTTCTCCCGGCCAAGCCTGCAGCAGCGCATCTATTCCCTCTGACATTCTTTCCTGTCTTTTGCTGTAAAAACGAAGCACCTTTGCGGAGAGAGAGGTCGCCATCAGATCCATCACCGGTGTCCCCCAGCGCTGCACTAACTGAGCGAACACGTCGGGATGCAGCTGCCACTCTCCGGCATCCACTCGCACTCGGCTGAGATAATCGGCTGTCACGTTGTCCTTTCCGGCAATGTGAGCTGCCGAAATCGCCACCAATCGCGTCTCCACCCACGCGAACAGCTGATCCACTTCCTCTTCCATGGGGGCGCTGCCCGTGCCGCCCTGCCGATTGATGTAGGCGACGGTCGCCGAGTTGTCGGAAAGAACTCACACCGCGCGACCCAGAACTAAGGACTGGAAAACCTGAAGAGCGAGGAACACGGCCCGGAGCTCCAGACGATTGATTGACCATGAGGTTTGTCAGACGGCTGCCTGGGTGAGAATCTTCACACTCTTGGCAAGTGCATATTTCTATATGATTTGCAAGGTATTGTGGGCAATGTAGTTCATTCACACCAGACACAGCTGCTGACAATAATTTAGTTGTGCTCTTGGGTAAAGCCAATAAGATATTTATTTATGGGGTTATTTCTCCCAACACAGATATGCTTGATAGCACATAAATTAGGTTACTTGCTTTCAGTGTTAACTTGGAAAAACAAAGTCAAAATCAGGAAAACAACAAATGAAAAGCCACAAAGCAAGAAACAAACTGTTCTTTTCAGGTTAACTTCTGATTACTTCCCACATAGATACAGAAGTGATTCTCTCCTAGCTCACAAGCAATTAGGTAAGGCTTAATTGCTAGCAGTTATCCAGCTGAAACCCCTTAGCTGGCTTGCTTTCTACTGTGTGGGTCAAATCCTGCTTCAGGAGCTTTTCTGGGTAGATTAAAGAACAAATTTGTATTTCTTTGTGATGGTTACTGTACTTTATAACAGAAAGTTACCAACGGAGTTTAGATAGAGAGCAGTCCATATAAACAGGATCCTCATCTGCTATTATTCCCCCTTGTTCAACAAGCATGGGTTCAATATCATGGATTGGCACAGATGAATCTCTCAATGGAGCATTTTCAGGAGAATACTTGTTTCCCTGCTGTCTTTCAAGGTTATAGCTAGGGCATAGATCAGTGTTCATACCTGAGCTTCCATTGCTGCTAGAGTTCCTCTCTATATAGTCTGGCCAGTATGTAGTCCAGTTCTTATGTCCAGCCTTCCAATCCAGATCCCTGGACACTGGATCTCTCTTCACATACCTTCTGGCACAGGTCTTAGGGTCCCTTCCACGTGCAGCCGTCTCCCTCACAGGTACCCTCTGGAGATTCCTAGCTCTGCAGCATCATTCCTCTGGCTTTCCCCAGTCCAATGGTGTATGCTGGCCCTTGGAATACCTCCCAGTATACGTACTGCTTTGGACTCTTCTAGACCTCTCAAAGGCTTTTCTCTTCCTTCTTCCAAAGGGTCTCTTTCCCTCTCTGTCCGTCCGGTTTGGCTTCTGCTTCTGATGATCCTTCAGATGAAACTGATGATCCTTCTCTGGATATCCAAGGTGATCATGAAGAATGTCATCTGTAGAATAAACTCTACTCTTATTCTGCTTAGATGAGTGCTCCTCCCTAACACAGCGCAGCTGTGCTGAATCAGGCCCTGCCCTTTGAGATGAGTGCTTAGGGATTACCTCATAGCCCTCCTGATTGAACACACGTTTCCCCAATTCAGCTCCTCTCATGGCTGTTGGAAACCTGGTGCATTCTGGGACTGGTAGTCTTTTATGGCAAAATTCTGTTTTCTCATTTCTACCAGCACTGACAGGTTGCTTGTTCAGAGACACTTCACCTTTTCTATAGCTCCTTCCTGAGCTATGATAAGCTTCCTTATCACAGGTTTCTGGAGGAGACCAGCGACCCTGCGCAAAGGCCCCCTGGCAATGAGCTCCCCAGCCCCCCAGACTGGCATCCGTCAAAAGAGGTATCCAATCAGGCTGTTCCAGCGGCATCCCGACCGCTAAGGATTGCGGAAGAATCCACCACTGGAGAGACTTGCGAACCGACAGAGGGCAAGGCAAACGTTTGCTGAGAGGATCTGCCTGATGCGACCAGCGCCGGAGTAGAGACCGTTGTAACGGGCGCATGTGCACCTTTGCCCACGGCACCGCTTCCAGGGTTGCCGCCATGGTACCTAAGACCCTCAGATAGTCCCAAGCCGGAGGGGCCGGAGTGGACCTGAACTTCCGAACGAGAGCTCGCAAGGAGGTGGCCCGCCTGGCAGGGAGAAACACGTGACCCGAGCACGTATTGAAGCGCACGCCCAGGTACTCCAGGTTCTGAGAGGGTTCCAGATGACTCTTTCCGAAATTGATCACCCAACCCAGACTCTGCAGAAAAGATACCACTTTGCTCGTGACCTGAATGCTTTCCTCCTTGGACTTGGCCCGAATCAACAAGTCGTCCAGATATGGATGAACCAAAATCCCTTCGCGCCTCAACGCCGCCGCCACAACCACCATAATCTTTGTAAAGGTCCGAGGCGCGGTCGCGAGACCGAAGGGAAGAGCCTGGAACTGGTAATGTCCCCACGGCAGCGCAAAGCGCAGGAACTTCTGGTGAGCCTGTAGAATGGGCACATGCAAGTACGCCTCGGTTAGATCTAGAGACGTCAAAAACTCCCCTTGGCGGACCGCGACGATCACCGACCGCAAGGTCTCCATGCGGAAATGCGGCACTCTCAGACAATGGTTGAGCGCCTTTAGATCCAAAATAGGGCAAAAGGTCCCCTCCTTTTTGGGAACCACGAAATAGATGGAATATCGACCCATACTGTAGTCGCTTTTGGGAACCTCAGTCACTGCCCCCAACTGCAACAATCGGTGCAGGGTGGAGGCTACTGCCGCCGCCTTGACCGCTCCCCGGCACGGCGACCGCACGAAGGAATCCCGAACGGAACAGGCAAACTCGAGAGCGTAACCGTGTTGAATGATATCGAGCACCCATTTGTCCGTGGTAATGAGGGTCCAAGCGGGGAGAAACTCCCGGAGGCGGCCGCCTACCGAAATATCCACCGCCGGGACCCGCCGTATCTCATTGCGGTTTCCTAGCCACGGAGGAGGCGGCCGCGGAGAAGCCTCGGCCGCCGCCTCGGTAGCCTCGAAACCCTTGTGGACGGGACTGGAAGCGGCCCCTTTGAAATCCTCCATAGCGGGAGGACTGAAACCGCCGAGAATCCCGAGGCTGTCCCCGAGGGTACGGAGTCGAACGAAGCGGCTTAGGCTGATCCTCGGGAAGCCAACCGGCCTTGGACTCCCCGAGATCCTTAACAAGCTTATCCAAATCATCCCCAAAGAGTAAGCCGCCCTTAAAGGGAAGCTTGCTAAGACGGGATTTAGAGGGACCATCTGCCGCCCAGTTCCGGAGCCACACAGAATGCCTGGCCGCCACTACCGAAGCCGTACTGTTGGCCAAGGCCCGAATCAAGTCGTAATGCAGATCTGCCAGATACGCTGCTCCGGATTCCAAACGATCCAGCTCCTTGACATCCATCTCCTCCAACCGCGGGGAAAGGCGGAGACGCTGAGCCCAGCGCAAGCACGCCCGGGCCACCCAAGCGCCACACAGCGATGCCTGCAAGGAGATGGAATCAGCGTCAAACGTCTGCCGCAGCAGATTATCCACCTTCCGATCTTGGGCATCTTTCAATGCTGCACCACCCTCTACAGGGATGGGAGTCTTCTTAGTAACCGCCGAGACCACCGCGTCTACCCGCGGAGCTCGACAACGCTCCTTATCCTTATCCGTTAAGGGATAAAGTCTACTGAGAGTACGAACCCCCCTCAAGGCTGATTCCGGCCGGGTCCATTCGTCCGTAATCATCTTATCCACCACGCGATGCAAAGGAAAAACAACCTGCGACTGACGTTCCGCCTCAATAACCGGATCCTCGATCGCCACATCCGGAACTACCGGAGCCGCCATATTCAAAATTTGCAGCGACTCCCAAATGAGAGAAGGCAACTCCTCCCTGCGGAACACTCTGATGATCTTGGCTTGGTCCTCGGGCTCTGGAATTTCCCCTTCTTCGAGATCCTGAGGCTCCTCTGCAGGGTCCCAGACGTCCGCAGACTCCGGGGGCCATTCCCCCTCGGCGTCAGAGTCCGGCGCCGTCCTAGCCCGCTTTGCCACCGGCGGAGGAAGAGACGCTGCCGCGGCAGAATCTCGCTGCCCCTCCAGGGACGCCAAAGGTCCGGATGCCTGAAAGGTACCCTGCTGACGCAAGCAAAACGCTTGATGCAGCATTAAGACAAACTCGGGGGAAAAGGACTCAAGAGCAGTTGAGGACCCCCCAGTCAGGGCCCCAGAGGGTCCCGCGACGCTCTGACCGTGGGTCGGCCACTACGGAGCGTGCTGCAACCGCCTCGTCTAATACGGGAGGCTCAGACACCTCCGCGGGCTCAAGCACCTCCATACGCTGCTCCATTAGAACGGAGAGGGTGGCACAGCCCCGACACACTCCTAACACTGACACCGGCCCTCTGTGGGTACCACAAATTAGACAGAGAGGCCTCTGAGGCATTGGCCAAGCAGGAAAACCAAGGGGACCGCGCTGGAAGCACTACTGGCTCCCCCCCACCCCCCAGAAATGCCCTGGAAGGAAAGGGAAGAATCAGCTCTAATAGAAAAATAAAATGAAATAAAAGAAAAGATATAAAAGAAATAAACCCCCAAAAAAAACCTGAAAGGAAGGGTCACTAAGTCCCCCAATGGTAAAATGAAGCACTCACCACGTGCTAGCAAAAACTCCTCATGTGCTTGGCTGCCTGCAGTGTAAAACTGCAGTCAAAATGGCCGCCGAGGCAAAAACCCCGAGGCTAAAAAGGGCGCCAAACAGAACTGCTTAAGAAAGGCCTGCAAATGCCTGCCACAGGCTCTCTTCAACAAGAAAATACTTAAAAACCACTTACCCCAGCTCCAAAGGCACTCACCACGGGAAACAGCTGATTGAAACTCAACAGGAAATCCCCAGCACAGCAGGGAATCCCGGAGCTACAGGCAAGTGAAGGGCTCGGCTCCGTAATGTCTGGGAGCAGAGAACTTCAGTACTAACAGAGACAGCCTGCTAAAAATCTCCAGACCACAACTTACAAGAAAGGGAGAGGAGAAAAAAGGAAAATAAAGGAAATGGAAAATAATGGCAAAGAAGCAGGGCTGCCACAAGGAGAGACAGGAGGCTCCCTCAGGGCTGAGCACTGACCCCTCTTCCCTGCAGAAACTCTAAAATTTAAAGTAACAGGCACCCAAAGAAAGGCACATTTTTTGGCCATATATATTCTCATTTTATAAAAAAAATTGAGTGCCTACTTTTCTTTGTAGAATTAGATTGTAAGCTCTGATGAGCAGGGACTGTGTCTTACATCTATATGCACAGCGCTGCGTATGCCCTGTAGCGCTATACAAATAATTAGTAGTAGTAGTAGTAGAAGTAGTAGTAATAGACTGAAGATAGGTGCATTTGGGGTGTTCAAACAGTTTTAAAATTACCCTCCATAGGTATATTTTAGAATTCTGTTACAGTAAATTCAGTGGTAAAAGTAGAACTGGACCAGTCTGTCAGGGGGAGGGGATTAGAGAACTAGATGCTGCTGGTAACCCTAATGTCCCAGAAAGGGCCGCTTCCCGTAGCAACAATCATCTTTCCAGTCTTCTACAACTTAAGCTTCTACCTCTCCCCAGCATCTCTGAGAGCAATCCACAAGGCCATCATTCCCCAGTGCATCCAGACAGCCCTGTTCTCATTGACACTTTCCTGATTCTACTAAGAGGACTGCGTGTGTGTGCACGCACACAAAATACTTGCTTATACTTTGCAAACCCTAATGACTCTAGTTGTTATGAAATCAATCCACAGCAGCCATCTAGACACACACTCACACCTCCCCTGCTATCCTGAGACATACTTTACCATGGCTAATTCAGCCAAGTGTCCCCACACAGATGTATGTTTGAGTCCGTGAATGGAGGAAAGGGGAAACATGTCACACTGAGTGTACATTTTGCAACTTGTTAAAATTAAAGAAATACTTTGCTTCATCCTTCTAAGTGGCCATTGATCATGACAGCGATGGAGACCACTGCAGTCATGTCCAGCAAAAAGCTCAAGCAAGATGTTACTGCTTTATGCAAGATACCTTAAGTGCACAAAGTTTCTAATTAACCAATCTGACTATTTTAGTACCATATGCAAGACAACCCATTAATCCTGCCACTGTATACTAGGCTGGATAGAGACTAGTTTAGTAGGGCTGTATATTGTGGGCTTGTTTGGCACTTCGTTTGCATGCCTACATTTTAAGCATACCTGCAGACTGCTTTTGCGAATGTATATCAATAGTGTGCACGTAAATTCAGAGGTTTGCAGCTTGTCGTGCTGTGAGGCCTTGTGTGCATCAGTGATGCTGAGGGCTAAGCTATCAGTTGTTTAACTACTGCAAGGCCTCCCAAGATGGACAGGTCTCAGCTGAGGTGACAGACCAAGACAAATCACTCATCTGGGCAGCAGCAGAATGGGACAGTGTTGGTGACGGAGGATCACATTTCTGTGACAATGGCAACAACACTAAACAGCGCGGAGGAAAGTCCTGGCAGTCTACTTCTGTAGCTTGCCATGAAAACACAATGGATAGTCACAACAAAACAAATTGCACTATAGTGCTGGAAGATGAGATCCCCAGGTCGGAAGGTACTCAACTAGCTACTGGGGAGGAGCTGAAGACTTTCCAGAGTAAAGCCAGCATGTATGATGTGGTTGGATCAAAGCCCTCAGGACGTCTGACTGCTGATGTAGCTGTGCATGAAATGAGAGTCAGAAGCTGTAAAGATGTCTTACATATTGGGACATGGAATGTACAAAGCATGAACCAAGGGAAATTGGAGGTGGTCAAGAATGAAATGGAACGTATACACCTTGATCTGTTGGGAGTCAGCGAACTGAAATGGACTGGCATCGGGCACTTTGCATCAGATGATCACATGGTCTACTATGCTGGAAATGAAAGACAAAGAAGAAATGGTGTTGCATTTATAATAAAAATGAAAAAACTTGCAAGATCTGTAATGAAATGCAATGCAATGCAGTCAGTGAAAACAATCTCTATTCGTCTATGAGAAATGCCTATCAACACAACTATAATTCAAGTATATGCCCCAACAGCTGCAGAAGAGGATTAAATGATGAGTTCTATGAACAAGTACAAGCTGAAATTAACAGAACATGCAACAGGATATCCTGATAGTCATGGGTGACTGGAACGCAAAAGTTGGCAACACGATTGGAAAATATGGACTTGGCAACAGAAATTAAGCTGCAGAAAGACTGATAGAATTCTGCAAGACCAATGATCTATTCATCTCAAACACCTTCTTCCAGAAACACAAGCGGCGACTGTACACATGGACTTCACCCAATGGGCTATTCCAAAATCAAACTGACTACATCTGTGGAAGTCAGTCAACAATGGAAAAGCTCTATAACATCAACAAAGACAAAATCTGGAGCTGACTGTGTCTATTTTAGCCAGATCACCAACTACTAGTATGCAAACTCAAGCTAAAGTTGAAAAAGAGCAAGCCACTCATGAATGTAGCAAAATATGATCTTGAGAATATACCACTAGAATTTAAAGACTGCCTGCAAAATTTTAACATCTACATCCAACCAATATGCAACATTATGAAAGAGAACAACATCCAATACACAATATACGCAGACGACATCATGGTATACTCCCCGATATCAATCGACAACCCGGACTTCTCTAAGATAACAGACTGCCTTACCCAAATGACGAAGTGGTGCCAAAACAACAACCTCGCAATAAACTACAACAAGACCGAAGCTTTAATCATCACTCGGAACCAAAGCTTCATACACCCACCAAACATAAAGATACAAAGCACCACGATACCGATAAGATCAGAGATGAGATACCTTGGGGTTACTCTGGACAGTAAACTCAACCTCAAACCACACATAGACAAAACAATCCAAAAAGCCTACTACAGGATGCGAATCATCAGGAGACTGAAACCACTCCTCGCCCCAGAACACTTCCGTACCGTCTGTCAAGCACTGATAACCCCAATACTGGACTTCTGCAATCCGATATACCTTGGACTACCAAAACAAGCTCTCAAACCACTCCAGCTGGCACAAAACACTGCAGCTCGAATCATATCCGGAGCCGCAAGGCAGGAGCACATCACACCTACATTAAAGGACTTACACTGGCTCCCAATCAGTGCTCGCATCAGATACAAGACTATCATAAACCTATTTAAGATAAAAGAGCACACATCAGCCAACAGCCTCCACACGCTCATACAACCGTAAACCAGCGCACGTCCTAGAAGAAGTCAAACACGCAACCGAGTCAGTACCCCAAATGAATACAAGCACACACGCAAGGACACAACAGACAGAGCTCTCTCCATGGCTGCTCCAACAATATGGAACAATCTACCGGACGATCTAAGGGCAACTCCAGACCTCAAAGACTTCAGAAAACAACTGAAAACCATGCTGTTCATAGAGCACTATGGTCACATCACATAACCTAAGAGAATGGATAACAGCACTCCAATCCTCCTAAACAACTGTATGTATATAAAATGTGTTTTTAGCACCACTGTAAATAGCCCACCTTGTACATAGCTCAAACAAATCAAGCACCCAACACAGCCATCACACAACCAAGTTTCATCCTCACTGCATGTACAACACACACTTTACCTGATTGCTTGCTGTGATACCACCTTGATTATTAAGATAAGGCGGTTTAGAAATACTGTTAAATAAATAAATAAATAAATAAAATCGATTTGCTGCTTTAGATACAAAAGACACAGAGCTCCAGAAGAGTTATGGAATGACATCAAGAAGGTTGTGTTAGAAGAAAGCGAGAAGTCTCTAAAAAAATGAAAAAGCAAAAATGGCCAAAATGGATGATGGAAGAAACTCTGAAAATTGGCCAGGAACGCAGAGAAGCTAAAGCCACAGTAGAAAAAAAGACAGACAGTCGCAGAACTGAGATTTCCAACGTGCAGCAAGACAGGCCAAGGAAAAGTAATACAATGATGCATGCAAGGAAATAGAAGCAGAAACTATTAGAGGAAGAACAAGATCGGCTTTTCTAAAGCTACAAGAGTTAAAGAAAAAAATCCATCCTCGAATTGGAATGTTACAAGATGATCAAGGTTCTATGTTGAATGATGCTGAGGAGATCAAGAAAAGGTGGAAAGAATATACAGTTTTTATATGATAAAGATCAAGAGGACCAACAGCCAATTCAACCTGTACCTTATGATTCGGAACCACTGTTAATGAAAGAAGAAGTTGAAGCAGTATTGAAAGCCTTATCAAAGAACAAAGCACCAGGCATTAATGGCATTCCCAGAGAAGGCTTACAGCAATCTGATGCAGCTGTTACCATACTTGAAAGGCTCTGCCAAGAAATTTGGAAGACAACATCAAGGCCAACTGACTGGAAAAGATCTGTGTTTATACCAATACTAAAGAAAAGTGATCCAACTGTCTGTGGAAATTAATCGCACAATTGCTCTGATCCCACATGCCAGCAAGGTTCTATTGAAGATTATTCAACAGAGGCTACAATCATACCTGGAACAAGAACTACCTGAAGTGCAAACAGAGTTCAGGAAAGGGTGAGGAACGAGAGACATCATCGCGGATATGAGATGGATCCTTGAAAAGACTAAAGACTACCAAAAGGATATCTATTTGTGTTTTAATCGACTACAGCAAAGCTTTTGACTGTGTAAACCATGAGAAACTCTGGGCCACATTAAGCAGCATGGGTATACCAGAACACCTGATCATTCTTTTGCACAATCTGTACATTGATCAAGAAGCAACAGTTTGAACAGGAGAAACAATGATTTAAAATAAGTAAAGGTATATGACAAGGCTGCATACTTTCCCACTACCTGTTTAATTTATATGTAGAACAAATCATCAGAGAAGCAGGCTGTATGAAGACAGAGGTGTGAAGATTGGTGGAAGACTCAACAACCTTCACTATGCTGATAATACCACATTACCGGCTGAAAGTGAAGATGATCTGAAACATTTGCTTCTCATGATCAAGGAACATAGTCTTAAAATGGGCCTGCACCTTAATGTAAAGAAGACAAAGATCATGACAACTGGCAAAAATCAACAGGTTCATCGTTGAAGGAGAAGAAATTGAAATCGTGGACAACTTTAACCTACTTGGATCAACTATCAATAAAGAAGCAACAAGCAGTCAAGAAATCAGACGATGCATTGCTCTTGGCAGAATGGCTATGAAAGACCTAGACAAGATTCTCAAGAGCAGAGATGTCTCTCTCCATACAAAGATTTGACTGGTTCAAGCCATGGTATTTTCAGCAACATCATATGAATGCAAAAGCTGGACAGTGAAAAACATAGACAGGAAGAAAATTGTTGCCTTTGAATTATGGTGCTGGTGGCGAATACTGCGTTTACCATGGATTGCCCGACGAACAAACCAGTCAGTAGTAGAGGAGATCAAACCTAAGTTTTTTTTAGAAGCTCAGATGACAAGACTTCGACTTTCATACTTTGGACACATCATGCGAAAAGAGAGATCATTAGAGAAAAAACATCATACTTGGCAAGATAAAAAAGGTCAACGCAAAAGAGGAAGGCCAGCAATGAGATGGATCGATACAATAACAGCAGCTACGGTACCAGTCTGTCAACAATGAGCCGCCTGACTGAAGACCGAACACAATTTAGGACAACTATCCTGAGGGTCGCCATGAGTCTACACGGACTCGACAACACTTAACAACAACATACCTGCACAAGCAAGTTGTGTGCGCAGTAGGGATGCAATCACAATAAAAAAACAAAATACTTTCAGCTCATATGTGATGAAAATCTCGAAATAATTTGTGGCAGCAAATCCCTTCTCAGAAAATGCCACTCAGCCACAGCACATCTCTTAGGAAACACCTCAGGTCTCCAACAACTTGAACATGCTTCAATACCATTTCTGCACTTAGGAAAAACATAGGGGCCCTTTTACTAAACTCTATGCGTTATAGCAAATGGTAACTGGCTGCGGTGAACCCTAACGTGTGGGCATACCAGCTACTAACCACTAAAATGCACATTAACTGGCACTTGCACATTGTGGATAGTGGGCAGGTTAGAAGCAGAGCATGGGCATGGAGAACATATTAGCGAGTGAGTGCAATAAATGTAACATTTAGTGCGGATTCACCTAACAGCACATCTGTGGGTTACTTCGCCACACATTATGGTACCCAGTTGTGTGTTAGCTGCCAGGAACAGAGGTCTCGTGCCTGGCGACAGCTAAAGTGAAGGTTTTGCAGTTAATGTGCACTTATATTAAGGGCACATTATTAAGTGCGAAACCTTAGCAGCATTTAGTGAAACACCCCCATACTTAGAGTGTCCTGAGTCAGTAAATGCATGTCACCACCCCACCCCCATTCAGATTCCCAGCACACATCAGTTAATATCAAAATTAGGAGGTAATTTTGTAAGGGAGCCACGTAAAGATATGCACAATTTACGCACACAAAACTATATTTTTCAAGGGCTTACACATGTGGTAGGCATTTAGGTAGTCACAATTCTGTAAAGTACACATGTAAGACTGATCACACATACTTTAAGTGTGGGCATGCACTTGGGCAAAGTGCAAAATTTATAGACATGTTATAAAATATTATCACTTGCAAACGTTTCTGCAAAATCTAGGCACAAGCACTTGCACCTGTCAAAGGTTTGCACCTAATTTGTGCGCATTTCTAAATTATGTATGCCTCTGTTTTATAAAATAAAGTACATATGCACTTCACTTCATAAAATAGGAGTCAAATACGGATGTACCAATGCACATACACTCTATGGGAGTTTATAATATTACCTTCTTAGTGGATGCTTTATTAGGCACAGCTGGATTTCTGCCTATTTGGGTGCATGATGAACCTCCATCCCTGTTCTTATCCAAGTATGAAGTGGCTGCTGGCTCTGCATTATCATGCTGGGTTTTATCTTTTGGGATCTAAGAGTGTTACTATTTTTTGTAGTTTTTGCTTTCCAGCTATAGTGCTTTCTAAAGATGTGCTTTTCGTTCCATGATCTCACCGAAATAGGAAATGACCATGTTGTCATCATTTCCAGCTCCTATCAACAGTGCTCACTCTTTCATGAAAGTGCACACTATTACAGAATATAATGCACTATTTATGAATGTGCAAACAGTGCACTCTGTGCATGCGCAAAATGCATGTTATTGTATAATAGTGCACACCAATAAAGGAAAACGATAAGAGACAAAAACAAAACAAACAAAACACAACCACATACTGGAAAAGATCTCTGGTGCTTTCCTCTGTCTCCCTTGTTGCCCATCCCTCGCTCTTATCCAGATGAAATCTGCTCATGGCTCTATGTTATAATGCATCACCTGACTATGCGGTCTGCAAATTACCGAGTTGTAATATTTACAAATCTGTTATTTAAAATGGTCTTTGTTGCTTTTCAAATGCCAAAGTCCTTTTGTTACCCAAATCTAGTCTAGGAGTAACTTGATAATTCATAGTAGTCTGGGGCTCTCCTTTAGAAATTTAGCCTGTCCTCTAAGCAGACGGGTGGAGCTTCTGCTCTCTGCACAGCCTCTATAGGTACTTGGAGACTCAGCTTGACCTTCCCCTCACCCCCCACCCCCCAACCCCATATAGATAGGTCCATGAGCAAAGGTTTAATTTTTAGGTGGACATATCATTAGGCAGATTAGGCAGATGCCTAGGGAAACAGTTTGACGGAGGGGGAAGGGGAAGAGATGAGGCCTGACAAACGGCAGTGGCAGACAATAACTTATAAGAGTAGGCTCTAAGAGCCACATAAACGAATCTAACTTGTCTTAAGATACTAATGAAAAACTGTGAGCTAAACCTTAAAATATACATTGGAATGTACTTTTACCCATAGCAAGGGTGGTTAATTTTCAAATAGCCTATTTCCTTGAGTAAATGACTTTGGAATTTGCCCTCATGTGTGTTTGTAGATATCTATATGTATATATAAAGAAAATGATGGTCAATTAAGCCTTTTTACAGGGTTGTTCTGGGAAGGGTGGTGTTGGGGTATTCATGATTGCTGAGTTTAATTATCAAAATTCCATGGGGTTAACTGAGAAGGCACAAATCTGAAGGTTCACCTGGGTCACCAAATACCCTTGCAACAGCTCTGTGGACAATTCACCACTTAGGTAAATGGATGCCTTACAGATTTCTCAATAAAGGCTGCCCTTCCCTCAATTAATCCCCCCTGGTTAAGAGCCTTCCTACTGCTTTAGATCTGGAATAGTAAGGGAAAACTCTTTTGTAACTCAAATCCCTAAATTTTATGTATTTATGGGAACAGGGGCAAGCCTTGAAAATTTACCCGTTTTATAAGCAGACTGGGAGTTAATATTCTCTGTCTTACAATGCTAAAGAACAATAGACTAATCAGTAGTAAGGTCCATAACCAGAGCTCTCCTTAAATATTTACAGCCCCACTGTCACATCCAAAGATATTTGATCAAAATCCTCCACTGAAACACTTTGCTCTCTTAATTCATTTTCATTGTGTCTTGTCTGTCCCTCTTGGCTGATCTCCATGCTCCGAGGAGTAGGGTCTGTTCACTAGCGTATATCTGATATGCTCAGTCTTACAAACCATGATAAGAACAATAATTTCAGTAAGGATTGGTAGAGGCTTATGAAACCAATATGTAAGTGCCATTTTCTGCTAATTCCATCCGAAAGACTCTATGGCTAATATTCATGCACTATAGCACCGTCTATGCATAGATGGAATATCACAAGACAACTGAGGCAGCTGTGGGGGAAAAGGGACTTAAAATATGGATGTTAACCATACTCCATAAAGTGCCATACAGCAACAGGCTGGGGGGAGGGGCGGGACAGGTACCCTTTTTGGGCCTAGGGAAGGTTGGCAGGAGAAGAAATGGCAAGGCCATAGCCACTGAGGATGTGAACAGTGGTGGTAAAGATGGATTTAAAAAGACAGAAACAACCTCAGGATTTCCACATTTACATCTATATGATCAGTGCATTTTTCCTTGAAGAAAGGTACCAGTACTCATATGCAAGGCTCTTTCATTAATACATGAGGATCATGGGCCAGTTTTAGCAGGCAATGAAAAACGTGCCGGTGCTCAGTACCACTGAGTACCCCCTCAAAAAAGCCCTGTATGTGACACTCATGGTGGAAATCAAAAGCATCTAGTCAGTAGCCACAGATGCCCTAAATGTCTCTTTCCATAGAAGCACAAGAATTATTCATAAGGTGCACAAAGAACCTTTGATATAGACAGTTTTCTCTACTGCAGTTGATCCTCTTTTAAAAAATACAAAAAAAAAAAAAAAAAAAACAAAGTCCACTCAGCAATAGCAGTGAGAGACATACTAGTTTTCCTGCCCTGACAAAAAGTTCACTGTTTTGATGAACAGCCCCGATACGACCTTTTAGATTGCTTATTTGCTATAAATCAGCACAACTGATAGGCTAGTTTGGTCTCTGCCTCACCAAGCCCTGGCAGAAATGAGAAATGTGCAGGCCCAGGGAAAAGACAGACAGGAGAAATTAACATTAAACACAATCTTAAAAACCTTAAATGCAAAAGAACCTACAGTAAACTAGATTTTCTTTGAAGAAAACTTTGTCCAACAATACCTTTAAATCTTTAGTAGCTTTCACCCTCTGCACTGGGGGTCTTTAGGTTTTCAAACCCTTTTGCTCAATTGAAATCTTCATGGCCCTCCAAAAAATATGGGAAGCTTGTGTTAAGATGATGTAGTCACACAAAACAACCTTCAGTCCAGCCAGGTACTCTCCTTGTGAAAAACAAATCCTGGAAGGAGTTCAAACCCTGGGGCCTGACAGGCGCTCAGGAGAGAGCTGGTCACTGTGCAGCCCTAATCCCAGACAGCCTGCAAGAAACTGCAAAGGAACTCTTTCTCCTCCCACTGGATACTCCTAGGGGAAGACCACCCCCCCCCCCCCCCCCATTCCCTCACCCCCTTACCCCCTCCTCTCCTTGCTGGAGGCAGAAATGTAGCTGAGCTGAAACCAAAGTTCAAACAACATGGCGATACTCAGACAAGACCTCTTAGGTCAATAAACTCTCCCTGGATCTGGCTGCTAGCCAGCACATCTTGCTAATTTTACTTTCTTCATGCAAGTTTAGCTTTATGCGCCGCTTTAAAGCTGCAACAATATTCCTTCTGGAAAATTAAAGCAACAGCAGGTTTTGATGCATTATCCCAGTAACACATGAAGGGGGCTAATTATTATTATGCTGTGTTAGCTATCCAATACGGCTTTTAGTGTGCACCAACAGTGTAGCACATCAACTGTTAGCACATGCTAATTGCCACGTTAAACAGCTAACATGGAAAACACCATTTGGAGTGGAGAATAGGGTGAGGACTGTGACTTACCACACATTATTTGTTAACACATCAGATAATGCAGAGCTGTTAACACCATTTTAGAGATGTAGCTAACTGCATCACATTATCTGACATGCTGTTAGCAAAGGTTCTGTGCACTAGCAGCAAAGCAGCCCTCCAAAAATATGTTGGGAACACCCTAATATAGTTTAACACAGAGGGTTTCTGGTTGCTGCATGTTAATTTTGGCTATTGCCACACAGTAACTGCAAAACCTTGGTACACTCTAACATCTAAAGGTTAAAGTGTGTCATACACTCTGACTAGAACAGGATTCAATTCCGTCATTAGCAATGTTGGGGGGGGGGGGCAATCCCTCCTTTCCCCTCCCATTGCATGCTAGTAAAAATGGACTAAAAAATGCCACACTGAATTTCAACATTGAATAAAAATATCCTTCCAGGAATGTGGGCTGCTCAATCCGGTCTTGGCTTATTTTTTGTCTTTCAATATACTGATGTAAAGGAAAAGTGCTACCTCCAATGCCCGCATTTATGAAAAGCCAGGCAGTGTCCCTAAGGTATCAGTCACCTTGTTTCCTGCACTAAGGGACATAGCCTGTGCCAAACAGGTGACATTCAATGCCTGGCAGTGATATTCAAACAATGTTCATGGCTTTTCTATAGATTATTTTCTAATTAAGGTTTATGGAGAGCAATTTCTAAATCCATTCACCTGGGTAAATGGGCTTCCTGGGCTACTGGAAACTTGCCCACCATCCCTGTAGAAAAAAATACAGTTTCACTTTTATCCTGAAAATGGGTTAAGGTAGGAGGGTGCACTAACACACGCTAATGTCATTATTTATTTATTTATTTAGTAAACACTTATATACCGCTACTTCCAGCGATCAGAAGCGGTTTGATTATAATTTTGGGATTTGTCAAAAATCAAGACAGAAAAGTTGGGGCATAGATAGAGAGAACAGGGGTAATACACAGCACACATAGTAGGGTCTAAATATAGACCTTAATGTACTAACATACATTTACAAAAGAGATTATCCTTCATCTATTTACATTTTTACATACAGCTATTCTCTTCCTCTTTATCATCTTGGATTTACATCTGGTCGTAGTGACAATTGAACAGATGCGTTTTCAATTTCTTCCTGAAGTCAAATATGTCTTTAATTGCTCTCAGCTCGTGTGGTAGGTGGTTCCATAAAGTGGGGGCAGAGAAGGAGAACGCTCTGCGGCTAGTACTGACTTTTACATGTCTGATGCTGTTTGGAACAATTAGTGTGTCTGAGTTGATGGTTCTCCTGCTTCTGGTGGTTGGTTGCTCGGAGATAAGGGTGGAGAGGAATGAGGGGGCCAGGTTGTGTATTAGTTTGAACGTAGTTACCAATGTTTTGTATTGAATCCTGGCAACGACTGGTAGCCAGTGCAGTTCCATCAATACAGGTGTGATATGTTCAGTGACGCTTGATCGCATGATGATCCTTGCCGCGACGTTTTGTGCCAATTGTAATATATTGGTCGTTTTCTTTGGTAGACCCTGTAAGATGGCGTTACAGTAGTCTAGGTGAGGCATGATGAGCGCTTAAAGCATTCTAATACTAGAATGCCTTTTAGTAAACGTAGCCCATAGCCGCTTGACTGAAGACCGAACACAATTTAGGATAGCTATCCAGAGGGTCGCCATGAGTCGACTCCGACTCGACGGCACTTAACAACAACAACAGCCCATAGTTTTGCATTTCTAAAACTGTGTATTTTTTTTACTTAGAAAAAAGATAACCACAAATTTTGTATTAAGGAGGGCAATAGTTTTACAAAAGTGTTATATCATAGTCGATGGTTTACATCATATGCTGTAATGATTCACACTCTAGAGAGCTTCAGACAGGACCAACCCTACCACTAGATGGCTTGGCAAACACCTAAGCTGGCAGAATTTGGGGGGGGGGGTACGGCAGCAAAGCCTGACAGCAGCACAAGTGTATAGTTTCACCCACCTCTGCCTATGCCTTCTTATACCATCCTCCCGTGAGGCTGAGCAAGGCTTCAAGAGTTGAAACCACGCAGGGATGGTCCTGGCAGCACCCATACATGCTCCAGCGTGGCTGTCTCCCACCCACTCCAACATTCCCTGTCAGCACACAGGTGCTGCAAGGCCTACCACCACGCTGCTTCATTTTTGAAACCAGGACCCTGCAGAAGGCTGGTGATGAGGAGGTGGCAGTGGCAAGAGATGGGCAATACTACATCAGTGCTTTTCAAACCTTTATCCCCCCATTCTATGACCCACATTTTATGATCCCATTCTAACAAATAGTAATTACACTTACCTGGTAATTGTAGTTCCTTGAGAGACGACAGCTTAGTCCTCGACGTATGGGTAGTGCACCTCCTCCTGCAGCATGAAGACTGGACCAATCAGATTTCAGCTCCACTGGAACCAGCATACCCTGCAACTCAGGAACTCCAGTGAACTACTGACAAAGCAAACTCAAACACGTAGCTAACCTTTAAGAAGATCCCTTTCACAGGAAATATAGTCCTTAATAGTAACAATTTTTTTTGTTTTTTGTTTTTTGTTTTGTAGCCAAAAGCCACGACTAACAGGAACGGAAAGTCCCGCCCCTGCCACAGCAGAAATGTATAGGTAAAAAAGAAGGAAAAAAACATTGGATCGAAAGGAAAGAAAGCAAAAGGAAACGCACTCACCTGGGAATACGAACCTCTTAACCCAAGGCATGCCGTGCTAAAAGAAAAAAAACAGGGAGAGGCAGGAGGACTAAGCTGTCGTCTCTCAAGGAACTACAATTACCAGGTAAGTGTAATTACTATTTCCTTATCGTTCCTCCAGCTTAGTCCTCGACGTATGGGATGTATCAAAGCAGCCTAACGGGTGGGATTTTGCCAGCCGGCACGCAGAACCGCGGAACCAAAACCGGCATCGCTCGCCGCCAAGACATCAAGGCGATAATGTTTACTGAAAGTATGCAACGACGACCACGTGGCCGCTTTACAGATATCTACCGGCGAAACCAAACTGAATTCCGCCCAGGACGCCGCTTGAGCTCTCGTAGAATGAGCACGCAAGCCAGCCGGCGGAGCCCGACCGTGTAAAAGATAAGCTGAACCAATCGCCTCTTTAATCCACCTAGCAATAGAAGACTTCGCTGCCGCTTCCCCTTTGCGAGGACCGCCAAACAGCACAAACAAGTGGTCTGATTTACGAAAATCACTGGTAACTCTTAAATAGCGTCGCAAAACCCTCTTGAGGTCCAACCGACTCAGTCCGCGATCAGAAGCAGGCCCTTCGGACCCCGAAAAAACCGGAAGGGAAACAACCTGGTTCAAGTGAAAAGGAGAAGTCACCTTCGGTAAGAAGGAAGGCACCGGCCGCAGAACCACTTTGTGAGCCGAGAAAGACAGAAAAGGCTCCCTGCAAGAAAGAGCCTGAAGCTCGGAAATACGGCGTGCCGAACAAATCGCCACCAGAAACACCGTCTTAAGAGTCAAATCCTTTACCGAACTACTAGAAAGCGGCTCAAAAGGAGCTGCACTGAGAGCACGCAGCACCAAATTAAGATCCCAAGAGGGTACCGATACTCTGCGGGCTGGCCGTAACCTAGAAACAGCTCGCAAAAAACGAACAACATCAGGATGAGCCCCTAAAGACACGCCCTGAACTTTGCCGCGATAACAAGACAGTGCCGCCAATTGGACCCGCAAAGAACTGGCGGCCAGACCTTTAGTGAAACCGTCTTGTAAAAAATCCAGTATCAACGGAAGAGAGGCCGTAGCCGCTCGAATCTGATTCCTAGAACACTAGTCCTCAAAAATACGCCAAACCCGAACATAGGCCAGCGAAGTGGATCGTTTGCGCGCTTGTAACAGAGTCGCCACCACCGACCGGGAGTAGCCGCGTTTTCTTAGCTGAGCCCTTTCAATAGCCAGGCCGTAAGAGAGAATCTCTCCACTTGCGGAGGGGACCCTGACACAACAGGTCCGGAAACAAGGGAAGTTTCCAGGGAGGCCCGTCTACCAAGCGCATCAGATCGGCATACCAAGGACGACGAGGCCAATCCGGCGCTATCAATAGCACCCGACCCCGGTGAGCTTCGATACGTTGAATAACGCGCCCCAGCAGGGGCCACGGAGGAAACACGTAGAGAAGGCCCGTGGAAGGCCAAATCTGCAACAGAGCATCCAGACCTTCGGACATCGGCTCTCGCCGCCGACTGTAGAACCGAGCTGCCTTTGCTAAACGGAACGTGGCCATCAGATCCATGACAGGTTCGCCCCAACGCTGAACCAGCTGTGCGAATACCCTGGGATGGAGTTCCCATTCGCCGGGATCCACCTGAACTCTGCTGAGGAAGTCCGCCGTCACATTGTCTTTCCCGGCGATATGCGCCGCGGAGATGGCTGGCAGCCGAGGCTCTACCCACTCGAACAGCGTCCGAGTCTCCGCCTCCAGACCGACGCTTCCGGTTCCTCCCTGCCGGTTGATGTAGGCCACGGCCGTTGCATTGTCGGAGAGAACCCGAACCGCTCGAGACGATATCCGGGTTTCGAAGTGTTGCAATGCCAATCGAGCGGCCCCGAAGCTCCAATCGGTTTGATCGACCAGGCACTCTCTTCCGGAGACCATAGACCCTGAACGAACTGGCCCTCGCAGTGAGCGCCCCAGCCCGTCAGGCAGGCATCCGTCAAGAGTGGAACCCAGTCCGGTTGCTCCAATGGCATCCCCACTCGCAGAGTGAGTGGACTCAACCACCAACTTAGATCTCTCCGAACCGCCATCGGGCAAGGTAGACGTTTGCTCAGAGGATCGGACTGGTTGGACCAGCGACGGAGCAAGGCCCGCTGGAGGGAACACATCTAGACATGAGACACCACATAAGCAGCGTAGTCAAAGCCATCTACTTCAAAATCCGTTCCCTCAAACACCTACGCTCCCTGCTGGACCCAGACGATTTCCGTACCATATATCAAGCGCTGATCCTGCCGCATTTTGACTTTGCAAATGCCATCCTACAAGGTCTCCCCCAATCCACACTAACCCCCTTACAGTTGGCCATGAATGCCGCAGCTAGGGTCCTCTACGGTGCATCCAGAAACGACCACGTGACTCCTATTCTCAAACAGCTACACTGGCTACCAATTCACGGGAGAATCACCTTCAAATCCCTTGTATTAGCATTTAAGGCAATCAAAGGCACCTCATCCCTCTCACTCACGAATCTAATCCACATGGTCCCCCCCAACAGAGCAAGAAGAACATCAGCTGTAAACTTGCTAGCAATACCAAAGGCTTCAACAAAGTCCAACACGAACACCACAAACAGGGCATTCAGTTTTTATGTACCAAAATGCTGGAACACCCTACCCCCTGACATTAGAGCCATTACCAATCTATATCAGTTCAGGAAGGCTCTCAAAACATACCTTTTCTGCCAATATTTCCCAGACAGCAACTGAACTAGATATCCCCTCCAAGAAATGACCCAATCTAGAAATGCCCTCACACTGCAGTGTAGATAATTTATGTATATAGTTAACCCAGTTATCCAAGTTTGTATTCCTGTTCAATGTAAAACCTGACAGTTTGTCGTTATGGTCGTTTTGTTATGATGTAAACCGCGCTGATTCTAAATAGCGCGGTATATAAGAAACTGTAATAAAATAAATAAATAAATAAATGTGAAAGCGCGCCCAAGGCACCACCTCCAGGGAGGACGCCATCGTCCCCAGCAACTGCAGGTAGAGCCAGGCCGACGGGGCTTGAGATCTGCGGAACCTCCGCACCAGAGACTGAAGAGTCAAAATCCTGCGTTCGGGCAGAGAAACCAACCCCCGGCACGTTTCGAATTGTACCCCCAAATATTCGAGAAGCTGCGTCGGGACCACATGACTCTTGAGTGGGTTGACCACCCATCCGAGAGACTGCAAGAGCGTGACGACTTTCTCCGTCGCTGCCAAGCTTTCTGCGCGAGATTTCCCGCGAATCAACCAGTCATCCAGATAGGGATGAACCAGCACCCCGTCTTTGCGGAGGGCCGCAGCAACCACCACCATGATTTTGGTGAATACGCGAGGTGCGGTCGCCAGACCGAAAGGCAAAGCTTGAAACTGGAAATGACCCCACGGCAGCGCGAGGCGTAGATACCTCTGCTGGTCTTCCCGAATAGGGATATGGAGATAAGCCTTCGTGAGGTCGAGAGACGTGAGAAATTCGCCTCGGCGAACGGCAACTATGACAGATCGTAGAGTTTCCATCCGAAAGTGGGGAACCCTCAGACAACGATTCACTCCTTTGAGATCCAAGATGGGACGAAGATCGCCCCCCTTCTTTGGCACCACGAAATAGATGGAATACCTTCCCAGACCGTATTCCGCTTGCGGTACGGGAATGACCGCTCCCAGCTGAAGAAGACGATCGAGCGTTTGGCGGACCTGAAGGGTCTTTCGAACCCCCCGGCAGGGGGGACGCCACAAAGGAATCGAGCACGGGACGGGCCAAATCGAGAACATACCCGTCCCGTATAATGTCTAGAACCCACTGATCGGAAGTAATTTGGGTCCAAGTGGAGAGGAAACGTCGAAGACGCCCTCCGATCACCGGCAGCTCCACCTGGACCCGCTGCCCTTCATTGGGGCTTGTGAGGGGCCGGGGAACCAACCGCCGAGAACCCTCGACTGGTTCCTCGAAAGCCGCGAAAACTCGACGCCCGGGAACTATATCTACCCCGCTGGAAGCTCCCATAACGGGGCGACCGGAACCTACGAAAGTCCCGAAACTGTCCCCTAGCGACCGGAAGCGACCTACCCCGCTTGGGTCTGTCTTCCGGTAAGCGACCGCCTTTGGAGTCTCCCAGATCTTTGACCAACTTATCCAAATCCTCACCAAAGAGCAGTTTACCCTTAAAAGGCAAATTTGCCCAACCGCGATTTGGAAGATCCATCGGCCGCCCAATTTTTTAACCAAAGGGCTCTAGTGACGCCACTACGGATGCCATGCTGTTGGAGAGAGCTCTGATGAGATCATACTGGACATCCGCCAAATACGCCGTTCCGGATTCCAAGCGGTGAATCTCCGTCAGCATGTCGGTATCCAAGGAAGAAGCGTGCTGAAACCGCTGAACCCAGCGTAAATAGGCACGGGCCACCCAAGCTCCACAAACAGAAGCCTGTAAAGCAATCGCGTCCGCCTCAAAGGCTTGCTTCAACAGCCCGTCCATTTTCCGGTCCTGCGGCTCCCATAAAGCCGCACTCCCTTCCACCGGAATGGTGGTCTTCTTTGTCACCGCGGACACGGCCGCGTCGACCTTGGGAGATCTAAAACGCTCCAGATCCGTTTCCGACAAAGGATAAAGACGACGCATGATCTTAACTCCCTTGAGACCAGACTCAGGAGTGTCCCACTCGGCCTGAATCATCTGGTCAAGAACCTTGTGAATGGGAAAAACCACATTAGTTTGTCGTACCGCTTGAATAATGGGATCTGTTCCATCCGCCTCCTCCGCCTTAGCAGTAGGGGCCAGTCCTAGCGTCTGAAGTGCTTCCGAAACAAGAGCTGGAAGCTCTTCACGTCTGAACACCCGAATAATCTTTGCTTGATCCTCCGGCTCCGGAAGCTCGCCTTCCTCCAAGCCGTCTGCATCCACCTCCGGGTCGAACTCGGGATCATCCCCTTCAGGCCAGTCCGTCTCCGCAGAACAAGGGTCGTGCAACCGCGGACGCTTAGGTGCTCTGCTCTCGGTCAACGGAGGCTCTCCCGGAGAGGACTGGACCGACACCCCCTGCGGTGGGAGTGGCGCCGCTCCCATAACCTGGCGCCTACGGCAAAACGCCTGGTGCAGGAGCAAAACAAAATCGGGAGAAAAATCCTCCAAGGGCAATGACTCCCCGAGACCTAACTGCGCCACAGGCGCCGAACCACTGTTAGAAGAAAGCCCCGAGGGTCCCTCTAGCGGCGATTCTAAATCCCCTGATGTGGTACCAGACTGCGCCGTTGCAGGCAAAGAACTTTCCAGGCGCTGTTCCATGCTGCGAGACAGCGAGGCACAGCGTGGACACACTCCGGTCTCTGCGTCGGCGCCCCGCCGAGATCCACAAATGAGACAAAGAGATCCCGTTGACATGGGGACCCTAGCGCTTCGAGAAGCTAGCCGGCAGTGGGCAAAATGGCAGGGAAAAAGTCAGCTCACTGACTCAGAAGAACCATGCGGGAACTGGTCAGCAGCGAACAACGGAAAGCCTGTGCAGGCAAGGTGGAAAGGTTTCCCCTTCGCTTGGTGACAATCAGCTGATGCCTGCTTCTTTTGTTTTTTTTTTTTGTTTTGTTTTTTAAACTCACCCAAGGGCACCTGAGGCTTTCCAACAGAGCAAAACCACCAAAGCAAAGAAACAACAACCGCCCCGCAAGAGAAGGGAAAGCACTCGCGAAGCGCCCCCCCCCCTCCGAAGCCGCGGGAACGCTGAAGGACAAGGTCAAAAGAAATCAAAAGGAAGGAAATAAATTAAGCTTAATTAAAACAAATTAAACTAAAGTAAAGTAAATTAAACCAAAAAGAACGAAAGAAACAATAAAACTATCGCGGGACGCCCCAAAGAGAAAAAACCGCAAGTCGGGAAAAGATGGCCGCGGCAGGCAGGCAATTTTTGGCGCGCTTTTGTATTCCTTCTCGTCGAGGAAAACAGCCCGAGTAAAACACCGCTGCGGCCGAGATCGCGCCCCCCTGAAACCGGAGACACTGGGGACCCCCCCGTACCAACATGAACCGCGTGGAGAGCCCCCCCGAACAGCTGGGGAAATTCACGAACTCGGCTCAGAAGCCGTCCCGATTCCCCACAGCTGTCAGCACTCACCGGCACTAATGCAGCAGTTCCCTCAAACCTCCGGAGAGAAGCTGCAGTACAGCCGCCGCTGGAGCTCTGCCCCGAAGATTCCTGGGCCAGAGATCCACTTTCCCCAAACAAGAAAATTGAAAATACAGACGCGGCAAGGGCTGAGCAAGAGAGGGACCTTCCTCAGGCTTCCCCCCCCCCCCCCCCACTGAGTGCCGGGATAACAAAAGGCAAATTTAAAGGGACAGCATACTAACGTGAAACAAATGAAAATAAGCCCTAATAGGACTCAAATAAATTTTAAAAGGTTAGCTAAAGACAAATTCAACTATCTGATCAACTAGTGAGCCCAGTTAGGCTCACTAACGTCCTCCTGCTGCATGAAGACTGGACACACTGGAGTTCCTGAGTTGCAGGGTATGCTGGCTCCAGTGGAGCTGAAATCTGACTGGTCCAGTCTTCATGCTGCAGGAGGAGGTGCACTACCCATACGTCGAGGACTAAGCTGGAGGAACGATAAGGAACTGAGAATTCATGTGATCCCAGATGATGATGATGAAGAAATCAAAGTAGCAAGTCTCCAGCCTCCTTCCCCTCCCTCCACTCATCTAAAAGCAGGAAGGCAGCAACAACAGTTAGCACAGGGTCCCTTGTATCAGTGTACAGTGTATACTTACAGACCCCAGTACTCAGCATGGGTTTCCAGTCTAACAGGAAACTGGAAGGGGCAAGGGTCTACGAATGTTTACCTGATCACATGCTGACTGCTAACTGCCACTACTTGGCATAGATCACAGTGAAAGTCCAGAGAGAAGGGGGAATGGCCTAGTTTCTGTGACCCCAACCACTGTTCATGTGACCCCATTTGGGGTCCCAACCCCAAGTCTGGGAACCACCGTACTACATACTTGTGCTGCTGTCAGGCTTCACTGCTGCCCCTCAAATTCTGACATTGATGCTGAACATCAGGGGAAGGAGGAAGAGAAGGGAAGAAATGCTGGACCCTGGAGAGTAAAGAGAAGAGAAGGAGAAATGCTGTACTGGGAGAGATGAAGGGGAGATGCTGGACTATGGGGGGAGGTGCATGGTTTAAGGTTCATTTCGGATGTTGAGCTGGACTAGACTCAAGGGATCTATGGCCCTCCTTTCCACTCTCCCATTCACAGCACACTGTTATAACATCATATCAGCAAAGCCTGATAAGTGCTAGCACATAGGCACTCCTCATAAAAACAATCAAAATAATCCTCATATATAGTCTCTGAAAAAAGGTATATAATAAATACTGTAATTGGTTTAAAAAAAATTAGTCAAGAATTTTCAAATACGGGTATGGTATACAAGGACAGCAAATGAAAAAAAAACACACACATTTTATGTGGATCACTAAGATTCCAATTGTGTCTACTGAGAGTTCAAGCTGATAAATTCAATTCAATACAAAATATTCAAATGTCCAGAAAATTAAAATAAAAATAGTCTATGCCATTGAAGACTCTGAAATTTACAGGGCATAGTGCAGCACAGCTATTAATACACAGGATACTTTTCATAATGCTTTAAGTAAAAATTACAGTTTCAAGTAACCAGACTTCTAACAGATGGAGAAATTAGACCTTACCTGCTAATTGTCTTTCCTTGAGTTCTCTCCGGGCCAGTCCAGGTACAGTTGGGTAGTCAATCCCTTCTAGCAGCTGAGGACTGAATGCTGAAATTTTGCTAGCAGATACAATAGCTCCCTCTGGTGTTAGCAAGTCAGTGAACTACTGTCAAAGCAGCGGACGAAACCTAACTAACTCGCCCACAGAACACGCAACAAAAACTTAAACTGCAAAACTGAGACAAAAACAACTGGCAACCATACGGAACGTTGCCTACGGATACGCCCCTCAGCCAAACTGAAGAAGAGGCGCCCCAAAAAATGTCCAAGGAAATAGAAACCCCCGCCCAGAAGTCAGGACTCCCCAATATCCTCTGCGAACACTCGACCGTCATCGGAGTGCGTGGACGCCCGTGAAAAATTCCTCTGAAAGGACGAACGCACTAAAGGATCAGCTTCGACCAACGATGCTCGCAGTACAGTGAGGTGGGACCTGGACTGGCCCAGAGAGAACTCAAGGAAAGACAATTAGCAGGCAAGGTCTAATTTCTCCTTCCTCTTCATCTCTCCGGGCCAGTCCAGGTACAGTTGGGCAGTACCAAAGCAGTACCTAAACTGGGGAGGGTCCTGCGAGCCCCGCTACAATAGCCAAGGCCCCCACATTGGCATCCGTACGAGCCTGCACATCCAAACGGTAATGTTGTGTGAAAGTATGCAGCGACGACCAAGTTGCCGCCCGACAAATATCCGCCGGAGGAATCAAACTCATCTCGGCCCAAGATGCCGCCTGCGCTCTAGTAGAATGCGCCCTGAGCTTGCGCGGTGGCATACCGCCTTTCGCCTCATACGCCCTAGCTATTGCCTGCTTCACCCATCGAGCGATAGAAACCTTGGTAGCCGCGAGCCCCTTGCGAGGCCCGCCAAAAAGCACAAACAATCGATCTGACCTGCGAAAAGACTTCGTATGTCGAAGATATCTCTGAAGAACGCGTCCCAAATCCAGTTTCCGAAGCGCTCGGTTAAACTTATCGCCACCGCCCGACTGAAAGGTAGGAAGTGCCACAGTCTTATTCACATGGAAACTTGTCACCACTTTTGGCAAATACGAGGGAACGGGCCGCAGAATGACCTTTTCCTTCGTAAACTGAAGATACGGTTCTCGACAAGAGAGTGCTTGTAAATCCGAAATCCTCCTAGCCGAGCATAGGGCAACCAGAAAAGCCGTTTTCCAAGACAACTCCCGAATACTACCGGGTAGCTCGGACTCAAAAGGAGAACCGGTCAAGGCTTCAAGCACCAAGTTTAAATCCCACGGAGGCACCACAAGACGAGGTGGACGAATATTCTTAGCCGCCCGTAGGAATCTCTGCACATCCGGATGCGACGCGAGAGGACAGCCATGCACACGACCTCGAAAACACGCCAAGGCTGCTAGGTGTACTTTGAGAGTATTGAGAGCCAAACCTTTCTCCAAACCACCTTGAAGAAACGCGAGGATATCCGGTAAGCCGGCGACACGAGGAGACATCCCCCTGTCCGCAGACCAAGCTTCAAAGACGCGCCACACCCGTATGTACGCCAAGGAAGTGGAATGTCGCCGGGACTGAAACATCGTAGCGATTACCGACCCCGAGTATCCCTTACGGCGTAATTGCGCCCGCTCAAGAGCCAAGCCGTAAGCAAGAATCGATCCACCTGAGGCATCAGAATGGGTCCCTGACTCAAGAGATTGGATTCGAGAGGGCAACCTCCAAGGAGGAGCCACAAGTAACCTCACTAGATCCGCATACCAAGGATGCCTGGGCCAATCTGGAGCTATGAGAATCACCTGGCCCCTGTAACCCGAAATTCGTCAAATGACTCTCCCTATCAACAGCCAAGGAGGAAACACGTACAGAAGCTGCCCCTCCGGCCAGGGCTGAACCAAACCGTCCAGACCCTCCGACATGTGCTCTCTGCGCCTGCTGTAAAACCGAAACGCTTTGGTATTGGACATGGTCGCCATGAGATCCATAACTGGTTGCCCCCAACGCCTTGTTATCTCGTGGAATATCGCTGAGTTCAACTCCCACTCTCCGGGATCGAGACGATGGCGACTGAGGAAATCGGCCTGAACATTGTCCTTTCCCGCTACATGAGCCGCCGAAAGAGCCGAAAGATGCAACTCCGCCCACTGAAGAAGGACTTGGCTCTCCCGAAGCAGCGGAGCACTGCCCGTGCCACCCTGCTTGTTGATGTAGGCTACCGCGACCAAATTGTCGGAAAACACTCGAACCGCCCGCCCTGCGAGCAGGTTGGAGAAATGTAGGAGAGCCAACCGAACCGCTCTCAGCTCCAACCGATTGATAGACCAACTGCTTTCTTCCAACGACCAAGTCCACTGCGTTACTTGGGAGAGACAATGAGCTTCCCAACCAGAAAGACTGGCATCCATCGTGACTAAAACCCAATCCAGTTCCCGCAGAGGCACTCCTGCATGCAGATGACCCGGAAGCTGCCACCAACGAAGACTGACCCGGACATCCTCCGGACAGAGCAGCTTCTGAGAGAGAGGATGAAGTTGCGGAGACCACCTGGAGAGCAAGGACTGCTGTAGAGGACGCATGTGCGTCCTGGCCCAAGGCACCAGATCCAACGCCGCGGCCATGGACCCCAACAATTGGAGATACCGCCACGCTGTTGGGGCCGGCAGCCAAAGAAAGGCAGCCACTTGAATTCTCAACTTGTGTCCCCGGTCCAGCGGAAGAGACACTAGACCCACGCTCATGTCGAATACGGCCCCTAGGTAAGTCAAACGTTGCAGTGGACGAAGACGACTCTTCGCCTGGTTGATGACCCACCGAGGCGCTGCAGAAACTGCACCACTCGTGCTGTCGCCGCGGCTGACTCTTCCCGAGAACTGGCACGGATTAGCCAATCGTCCAGGTAGGGATGAACCTGAACACCTTCCCTGTGAAGAGCCGCCGCTACCACTACCATAACCTTGGTGAAGGTGCGCGGAGCCGTCGCCAGACCAAACGGTAACGCCCGAAACTGAAAATGTCCCATGGGGACAGCGAACCGCAGAAAACGTTGATGCTTGGGGCGAATCGGAATGTGCAGGTAAGCCTCTGTAAGGTCTATGGAAGAGAGCCACTCCCCCGGCCGCACTGCTCGAATAACGGACCGCAGGGTTTCCATCCGAAAATGAGGCACCCTTAAACACCAGTTCACGTGCTTGAGATCTAGAATTGAACGAAAGGAGCCTTCCTTCTTGGGCACCACAAAGTAAATCGAGTATCGACCGGTGCCGTACTGGTCTAGCGGCACCGGAACCACCGCCCGGAGATCCAATAAGCGTTGAAGGGTATCTGCGACTGCTTGGCGCTTCGCCCGAGTACTGCAGGGAGAAAACACAAAGGCTTCCGACAACGGAGCCGCAAACTCTAGAGCATAGCCTTCGCGGATGATCTCTAATACCCAGAGATCGGAGGTGATGGTGGCCCAGACGGAGAGGAACTCCTGCAAACGCCCCCCTAGCGGAAACCCCGCCTGGACCAACCTCCCTTCATAAGGGCTTCTTAGAGGGGTTTTGTTGGGAGCTGAAGAAACCCCTGCCAAATCCTCTGGCCCCTCGAAAGGACTGGCCTCTGGAGGGAAAGCGACCCCTCTGGTACGGCACCTACCAAGAACCACGAAATCTACGCATCTCTCGGCCGTGCCCCCTCTGCAGAAGACTCGTCTTAGCCCCTCTAGGCTTATCCTCTGGAAGACGACCTCCTTTGGAGTCGCCTAAATCCTTCACAATCTTTTCCAGTGCTTCTCCAAAAAGTAATTTGCCCTTATAAGGCAGCTTACTAAGGCTCGACTTAGACGACGTATCCGCCGCCCAATTACGCAACCAAAGAAACCTGCGCGCCGCAATGACCGAGGCCATAGACTTTGCCGAAATCCGTATCAAATCATAAAAGGCGTCCGCCAGGTACGCCGTGGCCGATTCGAGCTTAGCGCCCTCCGGCGCTGCCTCCTCTTGCTTCACGGAGGCCTGATCTCCCTGAATCCAGCGAATAGCCGCTCTGGACACAAAGGCTCCGCAAACAGACGCTTGCAAGGCAGGAGCATTAGCATCAAAGGCTTGTTTCAAAAATGCCTCTAACTTCTGATCTTGAATATCCTTCAGGGCAGCACTGCCCTCAACTGGAATTGTGGTCTTTTTAGTAACTGCTGAAACCAGCGCATCGACCTTAGGCATGCGCAATAACTTTCTCTCGTCGTGAGGAACCGGGTAAAGGCACGCAATCGAACGGCCCCCCAGTAAACTCGCCTCCGGGCATTCCCACAGACTCTATCATCTGTTTAATTACTCTGTGCATAGGGAAGCAGCGCTGTTCCTGCTTAAAGCCTTGCAATAGGGGATCCTCTAGGGGCTCTTGTTGCAAAGAGGGAGGCACGATATTTAATGCCGCTAGGGATTGAACAATCAGTGCTCCCAGCTCCTCCTTACGGAACACCCGGAACACAATGGGGTCCTCTCCTGGCCCCAGTTCCCCTTCTTCTAACTCCTGAGGCCAAGAGTCTAGACCCATCTCAGAGATTTCCCCCTCCTCAGGCACCAAGCATTCGGAGGATAAAGGGTCAAGCTCCTGAAAAGAAACACCTGTACCCGGTAGCTGGGAAGAAGGCCCCTCACTGGGATCTGGGAGTGTGGTGGGCTTTGCCATAGAAGGACCCTGTAGCTCCGGAGCAGAAGTTTCCCCCGGGAGAGACAACTTCAGCAAATAGGCCTTATGCAAAGCCAAAATGAAATCTGGAGAAAAAATGGAAGGCAACACTCCCGGAACCTCAGACGACAAGATCTTGCTTTTGTCCCCTCCTGAGGGTTCCTTATGCGTTTTTGATCTCCTCTTCCCGGAGTGTTGCAAAAGCGTGGGAACCGCTGCGGTGTCTGGAGACAGCGCGGCTGTCGGAGGCCCCGACAGCTTTTTGCCATGCAGTTTGTCCCCTGACTGTTCCCCGGTGCCTGAACTCTCCATCCGAGCGCAAAACAACCCAAAAGCAAACAGACCGCAATGACCCGCAGCTCCTGCAAAGCGCTAATAGCCCGAAGAAGCTGGTCTGTAAGAAAAAAGTACCGCGGACAGAAAATGGCCGCCTGCAGTTCCCGCCGACAGTAAAAAAAGCACCCAGACAGAGAGAGAAAAAAGGAAAAACGTGCCTGTTCAGGCTCAGCTTACCCCCGTTACAGGCAGGAACACCGTCTCTAGTCCCCGCAGCTAGCGAGGGAACAAGACCCAAGGCACCGTTGCGGGCAGAGGATACTGGGGCTCCCAGCTCCTGACAAACCCAGTAAAACTCAGCGGATCCTGTGAGAGCAGGCTCTGCCCTCTGATGGATAGCAAAAATAACAAACCCCAAGGACCCCAAAAAGGATCGCTGAAATATTAATGAGGAGCACTGTACTTCTCTCCTTGAAACAAAGAAGGGAACAGTTTGCTATGCGTCCCTGCTAGGGCCAGTGAGCAAGGTTCCTCCCAGCAAAAGTGAATACACAAATTGCCTCTTGTTTATGTCTGTAATAACCGGTGCCTGCAATATGAAAAAAAATAAAGCGAGAGCTCTGAAAATAAAAACCAAAAACTACCCTGTCTGACCACGTTCGTCTCTCCTGGGAGCCTGCCAGAGATATGTCCACTCTAGCTGCTGAGGACTGAAGACTGACTTGCTAACACCAGAGGGAGCTATTGTATCTGCTAGCAAAATTTCAGCATTCAGTCCTCAGCTGCTAGAAGGGATTGACTACCCAACTGTACCTGGACTGGCCCGGAGAGACGAAGAGGAAGCAGCGATTTGCCAAGATGTCTTTCCTTAATCTTCAAGAAACATCATCAGTCCTTTTACGTTTATCTAACTTTATGTGGTGAGTGCAATGCCCGAAACATAGGACTGAGAACAGGGCTCGTAGGCTATGAATATTCATAGATACAGAAGCTGTACTTACTCTATAAGGCAACAGATTAACATTTATCTTTGTTAGACACCTGCCATAAAAAAATATTCCAGGTGACTGGCAGCCAGCATACATAATAAAACAAACAAAAAAAAAAAAAACACCAAACAATAGGGCAGGCCACTTGTTTCAAAATAGAAAACATAACATAATAAAACAATAGATAAACTCAAAGCAAGTAAAATAAATATACCTTATTGTGCAAAACCTTCTTGAAATAACCAAGTTTTGCAAAACTTTTTGGGAGCTTTGTTTCATGGGTCAAGAGCACAGTCTGTCTGAAAGGCTCCTGCACAGTCAAGGTTGGGGTGACCCAACAGGCAAACTAGGCGGACATGTAAAACGCTGACGTTCCAAGGGAGGCTTCATTGCTGTCCCTCTTCAGGACCTGCAGTGGCAGTAATCCTAGGGAGTCTTATATCCTTGTGCCGGCCCTGCACCGAGTTACATCGGTTCCAAGGCAGCTATACCCACCCTTTCTGTCTAAATTTCCACAGGCATATTTCTACACAACTCTGCCCAGCCTCCACCCCTGGGAATGCCTATACTTTATTTCAATTTTAATTTAACTCAGTACCTAGCCAATGAGACACCGTGCTCGGATCATTTCAAACCCCCCACGCGCGCGCTCTCGGCAAACGTGCTTAAACTTGTTTGCCGCGCTGCCTCCCCTCCAGGCTCCGAGCCTCCGACAGTTGTTACCTCCCGCACTTAAGTCTCGCGCTGTGGCTGTTATCGTGGGATTCAGGAACTAACGGAGCAGAGGCAGCGCGGTAAACAAGTTGAAGTAAATTTTGCTGTTCCTGCTGCAGTGTAGGCCTGGAATTTATGTGACTGCACCTGCCTTCTAGCCATGCTTAAACCGGATCCTCATACATGCTTCTTAAAGAGTACGTTTCTTTCTACTGTTAGTGAGAACTGTGGGCATGAAAGGTTCAACTGGATTACGTAGCCAGGATGTTAATAGATCTGAACGTGGCCTATTCGGTTTTAACCAAAAGTTGAGTGAGTGTGAGTGGTGGGCACAACGTTGCCACCTTTCCCCATGTCCAACAAACAGACCGATCCAATCCTGATTTTGCCCTGTAGCATACATGGACTTTCTAGTTTTGATTCTCTTGGGAAAATCAATAGGAAAACGAGACTTAGAAATCCATGAAGCGGAAACATGTCTGCTATTTGGTTGACATGCAACCAGGGGAGGCGGCAATGCTAAACAGGCACAGCAGTCTTTAAATAAGGTGTGCTTGCAGGTGTTGACATTTCTAACATAGTTTTACTGTGGAAAACTTTATTGCTATATTAGCAAGAGGAATGTCTGCAGTCCGAGGTGACCCATTTGTTGATGTAACCTGACCTGCACCTGAAAGGGTTTGGGTCAGCTCAGCTGAGGTGTCCGATATCAAAACCTAAAGACAGCTGGAATGTTGGGGCCTTGGCTAATCTTTAACAAGAGGGGTCTGGGCAGGCAGGGAGGTTAATACTACAGCAGAACATGAGATATCGGGACAAAAAACAGCAGTTTCTGGCCAATCGATTCAAAATGCAGCACTGTAGCTTGTTTAGTTAAGATGGAGTGGAGGAGTAGCCTAGTGGTTGGGGCAATGTACTTCAGGCCAGAAGGTCAAGGGTTCAAATCCCACTAGAGGACAGCAACCTTGGGCCGGAAGGACTGGGGTTTCTAGTCCCACAGGTGCTCCTTGTGGTCTTGGGCAAGCCACTTAACCCTCCATAGCCCATGTTCCCTGTAAAATAGTTATCTCCAAGTTATAATGCCCTGTTCAATGTAATTTCAGTTTGTTCAATGTAAACCGCACTGATGCAGAATAGCGCGGTATATAAGAGAATTAAATAAATAAATTATGTGTCACGTGTGCAGGAAGGAAATGAAAGCTGACTCCAGCAGTCTTTTTTTTCCCCATGGTTATTTCAATTAGCTGTTATTAAAAATATGAGTGAGAGCGTCCAGGTAATTTTTAAAATATGGTCTTGGGAAAACTGGTTTTTGCTGTAGGATTGTAAATGGTTGAATTGTGGTTTTAATATGTGTGTTTTATTGGTGGTATTGTGAACCACAGGGAGTATGTTTTGGATATAGTGTCAAATAAACTGAAATAAATAATCATATCTCTAAAGAACACCTTTATGTGCTGAATGAGAAAAAACATCTTATAGTCTCAGATTTGCCAAGTTACTCTGTGCCAGAAGGAAGATTTTAAGCCAGTCCTGAATTTCTCAACTCTGTCTTAGTGCATTATGGGACCTGCAGCACCAATTTCAATATGTAGAATCTGAGACTACAACACCACACTGCTTTAGGATATAAGTTCAAAACCAGGACTGGCCAACAGGTCTCCCTCCTGGAACTGAGTAACTTGGCTGCTCTTCTCAGTATAAGACCTCTCTCTCTCATATGCATGCAAGACTGCAACTGTTGGGTTGAGCCTTTGCGTGGCTCTGCTGTGACCTTCTGGTCATATATACTTGGCTTCCTGGTTTAAAATTACTACTCTACAGAAACTGATCGCTGGGCTCTGTTTTCACTCAGGAGACCATCAGAGAGACAAGACCGTCCTTGTCTGTTCTCAACCCAGTCCTCGGGATACACTTAGGCAGTCAAGTTTTCAGGATAACCAGACAAATATTCATGAGAGAGATTTGCATGCACTGCCCCCATTGTATGCAAATCTTTCTCATGCATGTTCATTAAGACTATCCTGAAAACCTGATTAGCTAGGTGTGTCCCAAGGACTGAGTTGAGCCTATGTCTAACGGTTCCATAGAAATGATAAAAAAGGTAGGAGTAGAAATTGATATTTAAAAGCACTTATCTGGATAGTGCCCCTGAAAATCATTACTGACTATCCCTACACTATTAGGATAGTGCTGAGGAGGGGCATGGGTGGTCCTGGTAATTATTTGCTATTTCTATGTAAAAACAGCATCCATATTTAAATGGTTGTATCAGAAAGAGATCGTGTTACATGTGGATATCCATAATATGTAGAAATTGCAAGGAGACATGCTGGGGACACAGTTTCTGAGTAGTCTGGGCTAGTTACAGCTCTACATGTAGATTCCCATTTCATAAAAGGAATTCACATCTATTTCCAAAAATGTCCATGGTGAGATTTAAAGCTGCTGTCTGGCATGTATTTATTTTATTTATTTATTTATTTACAGTCTCTTATATACCGCACTATTCAGCATCAGCGCGGTTTACGTGGAACAAAAATGCTCAGTACAGTTAACATGTATGAGTTTACAGATAACAGGGCAAAAAACTTGGCTAACAGGGGTAACTATTTACAAAAATGTATAAGTGTTTTAAAAAAAGAACCAAGTGCTCGTTTTGGTCAGCCCTTTACAAGAAGGATTAAGGGGGTTATCTTTCTTAATTCCCCATTGTTTCACACTCCAAATTGAAAATAAATAAAGACTGTGACCTCTAATTAGTAGCATTTTAGAAATGACATCTAGGTCCAAATCAACATGTATGAAAAAAGACTGGCCACATGCAAGTTTCAGCCTGACTTTAGACACCTGCACATGCCTGAAATAGATAGCAGTGACCATGGCCACATAGGCATCCCAGTGACAAAATGTTAGCATGTGGCTGTCTATCCCATGCTGCATACATATCCCTGCCTGCTAATTTGCAAACACAGACATGCATAGGCATGCTGACCAAAAAAACAAGTGTCCTCGTTTCCCTTCAGTTTGCTTTATGATTGTGAAAAGAATTGGGGATATCAGAGTACTTTATTTTTTAATCCCTCCAGGTGTTTTGGTGTCAGAATGAGAGCTTTTTCTGATGCTTATTTGTGCCCTAGAGCAGGAATAGACATGAACATTAATGCTGGCTGTTTGGGATGTGCTTGCTATTTCTAAAATTGGACATGCTAGTGTATCTTTACTGGAATGCTCTAAACACTCCTCTGCCACTGTCCTTTGTGACATGGACATTCTTATACTGGCAACATCTATATACCAGCTTCTATAATGGCTCCGTAGACATCGCCATGATTTGTACATCTAAGTGCCTGTTTTCAGATGTCCAGCTCATGAAATGGGTTTCTAAGATGACCTCCATAGGTTTGCAAAATAACAACTTACTCGTACAAGTGCAGCACTTAGACGTGTAAGATGCCAAGTTCCCTCTGTTGATTTTCCCACATTTAGGTTCGTAAAATGGCTCTTCTGGATCTGTGTGTCAACAAATATTATACATGTGCACTCCTGCATGGCCTTATATGTATTTTTTTTAATTGTGAATTTTACAATGAATACAATAAGTAAACATCAAAAAAGCAATCCATCTGTCATAACATCAAACCATAATCGCTCAAAGTAAATCAACAGTAGGTTTGCGAAAGTCCACATCAAGGAAGGGCAATCCTTGGATAAGATCCCAGAAAACAAAACAAAAAACAAAACCCCAATTTTCTACCCAGCTAAGCACAACAAAACTAGCCCATCATCAAGTAGGAACCTTGTCCACCAAAACCCTTTCTAGCTGTGAAGGGTCCATAAACACAAATCTATTACCCATATAAGTAATAAGACACTTACACGGATATTTTAAATAAAAAGTACCACCCACCGCAAGAATCATTAGGGTGGTACTTGAAGAAAACCCTTCTGACGGAGTTGGGTAACTTTGGCCACATCAGGAAACATCAACAAGGGTAGCACACAAAAAAGGGCATCCTTTTTTTGAAAAAAAATAAGCATATAATGGTTCCCTTCATAGTCTTGTAGCAAAAACGTTTCTAAGAAAGTTGCCCTCTTGAAAACCTTATCTAAAGAGATTTCTGATCATCCATATTTGTCAGTTCATCAACTTCCCCCTTCAGAGCCTTCATTACAACACTTTGAGGAAGGTAGTAAATTGAAGAAATAGAAGAATTATCAAAAGCAGCATATAAAAGCTTCATATATTTTCTGAAAAGCTCCAAAGGAGAAAGGAGGTGAATGACAGTAAAATTTAAAAACCTAAGGTTCTGTGCACAGGCGTTATTTTCCAACATTTATAACTTAGAATGTAATAATACACTATCCTTAATAAAAGAGTTACCAGTAGCTTGAACGCCCCCCACCACAACCTCGACCTTCCAGACTCTCTCTCACACAGCAGTGATTGCAAAACCACAGAGGTGTCCCTTGAAAATCACAGAGCTGCATGCTGGAAAGAACCCTTTCCGCCCTACGAATCGCAGACATAACATCATTTAAAGAAACATCCCCTGTCACAGGACCTGAAGTTCCAAGCGTAAAACCCAGAGTTACTAAAGTTACGTGAACCGGGTATGGCAATTCAGATCGGGGAGAAACAGACCCAATAATCGCTGCACTCGGGAGAGGGGTAGAGGCTGTTGCTACAGGAGAATCATCTCATAACATAAATTTTCCCTGGGAGCCGATGGTTTTCATATCGCTTGGTTGGGGGGAGGCGTACGAACCCCCTGAGCTAAGAGGGACAACTGAAAAAGAGACTCTACCCCCTAGTTTGTGAAAAGATATCCCGGGTAAAGTAGTACTTGCGACATGCTGGTCCATGGGGCCGATAGCCACCTTTGGAGTAACAGGCCCCTTACTTTTGGCCTTCTGCTTACCTGTTTGCCAGCTATTAGGGAGAAACAAGTAACCTCGGACATATTCAGGCGCTCCTAAGGGGCAGGAAGCACCCCTTAGGTCACGCCCCCTTCGGGTACATGCCCACAGCCATGCACCGCAGTGCCCGGAAAAATTTAAGCCCCAGCGCTGAAGGGAGGAGCAGCTGTAGTCCAATCAATACAAGATGTTAGGGGACCTTAGCGCAACGTCCAAACACTGTCCACCGGTCCAACAGGTGTCTCTCTATATGTACTTTATAAAAGGCGCCACACTTGGCAGAGCCTTTTCTGAACTACTGGTGGAACTGCGTATATCTTGACCTTGATGTCACAATTCATGTACTGTCTAAAATTTTGCCTTCACATGTATATTTGGCGCTAGCTGCTATCCAGATAGTAGTGCTGGGTATACATATTTCATTTAGACACCACGGTTGGCATTTTAAGAAAACACCAACTGCGGAGTTTAAATATCGGACCATCATTTTATAAAATGTCTTATGAATAGACGAATACCAAAACAAAGGATACCTGTAGTGGTTCCTATAAGAAGTAAAGGGACTGGGCAGAGAAGGGAGACCTTAACAGGATTTGTCTTACTTTAAGTTAATTTTGCATATGTGCATTATATGCAAGTGGTAGAGTTTATAACATTTCACCAGTGAGAGTGACTTCTGAGCCAGAATCTATCCTTTAGCTTCATGAGGGCAAGGGAGTGTGATTTTTTTCCAAAGAGATCTGCACACGTCTATTAAATAGCCCGGTGCAGCAGGACTTAGGACTGCCACTTCACCTCAAGTCATCCAACTAATCTTATCCATTTCTGCTTTTTGCTCCAGTGCATGTGCATATTTATGCAATTGTAGCAGCAGATAAGCATGCAATAAATAAAACCAGGAGTCGTTTCAAGGATCCAAGCCAGTTTAATGTGCACATGGCTCAAGCAATAAGCAATTTCAAAATGGCTGAGCAATGGCTTCTAGTAAAACAACAACTTTTATAGCTTTCTTGTCCATTCTAAGCATAGGCAAACTTTTCATTGGTCCCAGTACCCCTCTCACCCATCTATTGGTCCCGGTACTGATATGGCTACCCAATCGGGACTCTGGTCTGGGCTCAGCACCTGGTTGCCCCCCTTCTAGTCCCAATTACAATGGTCAGTGTCTCTAACTTGTTACATCTCTCCTCCAAGGTCGCTTAGCTTGTTAAAACATATGGGAAGCAGGGCACTGTAACCTTGCTTTTTGCAGAGTTAATTAATTCCATAGAAGCATAGCACACCTTATCAGTACCAATTAAACTTGTTTTTCTATATTTTCTAAGTTTCGTTTCTGCTTAGCTATGTTCAGTTAAACTGAGTTAAGTTTCAATTCTATGGTGTCATCATTCAGGGGGGTTTTCATTCCTCTGGGCCTAACTACAGGCTTCAGTTACAGGTCAAGCTGCTCAGGCCTGTCTGCTTAGTTCAATTAGCATGGATCATAGGCCGTCGCCTACCACATTCCCCCCTTTGATTATTCTCACCCGCATGTTAATAAGGTGTGAGAATCAAATCACATAATACTAGGTAAAGGTATCACTCTGTGGTATAGGGTAGTAAGTTCACATAGCTAATATCTTTGTAGCTGCCTTATGCTCTACAGTGTTATTAATAACTGAAGTTATCATTCGCAAGCAAAGTAGCAAGAAACAAGGGAGCAACAAGCAGATAGTCAAAGTCCATAGTTTGGCAAGAGTGGGAAAAAGAACTAAAGGATTAGAAGGTTCAGTTGCATCTTTGTTGTGCTGTCGTAAAGCTTCTGATTTAGACAGACCAGCTGTCCATCCTTCGTAGTAGATTGTGGTCCAGTCCAAACAAAACACAAACTGTCAACAATGGGGTGGGCCAATACCCACTCACTAGTAGTATTATGTAAATCAGTCTGATTGTATAGGATAGAATAGTTCAGTTCTTGCGTCTCCCAGGGCCACTGATCTCCCATCTTAGTTCCTCCACAAAAGAAACAGTCAGAAGTGTGGAGACTAGATGCTATTGCTCCAGCAAGTTCAAGAAACAAGTTCTGGTGGTGGTATGAGGAATTGCAACGGTGGCTTGCATAGCCTTGTAGAAAGTCAAGATCTAGAACAACTTTTGGATTGGAGAGTATACCAATGCAAGTATAGGAAGAATGATAAAACAAGGTCTGAGTGACCTTCGGTCCAGTTCATGTTGTACTTATACAGGCTGCCCAGGGAGGCAAGGCAAAAGTCATTTCAAAGCACTCCAAAACTGTTGCCAGAATAAAGCAATAATAATAATTCATAATGGGCATAGTCTCTGGAAAATTGGTGGAACTGTCGACTTCCACAACAGATAACAGATGTAGGGTTGATTGTAGATCCTCAAGCTTCTGCCGTACGTAGACCTACCAACTTTTTGGCAGGAGTAGGGCTGTAGATTCCAAAGTATCACTGTCCTCTGGGATTTCTCAATTTCTTAAAATATCATAGCATAGTCTCTTAGGCTATTATTGCTTCCTTAGAGCAGTTCACTCTTTAGGAGATCAAAACAGTCTTTTCAGAGTATTTAAACACAGTCTCTTAGAAGATTCAATTTCTTAACACAACACAGTCTCTTTCTGATGATTGCAGTTTTTTCCAGATGCGAGGCTTACCTTCAGATAAACAAACAGTCTTGAAATAGTGCAGTTTCTGAGGGACCAATAAGTCTTAGGTCCATGGTTGTTGTCGTAGGGTGCGGTGCAATGGAGTCTCAGGATGCTGTACAGTAGTCCAGTGATCAGGTTCAAGAGCAGCTGCTGGCTTCACTTGATTATGATGGATCCAAGGTTCAAATTCTGCGACTTTTACTGCAGTTGGAGTTGTTGACAGGATGACGACATAGGGTCCCCTCCAATGCAGGGCTAACAGTATCTTTCTCCACTCTTTGATCCACACCGAGACTCCAGGCTTGAAAGGATGCAGGGGTGCAGGCAAATTGATGAGTAATCGATTTTGTACTCAGGTATGAAGACTTCTGCAAAACAGAACTTAAAACCAATAGTTCATGTCTAATAATTTCAGATCCTATCTGTCTCATATCTCCTTTTATTTCCTATACAATAGGCAGGAGTTGCCCATACAGAATCTCAAAAGGGGAAACTCCTAAAGACTTAGCAGGGGCTAAGTATATCCTAAGAAGGGCTATGGGAAGAACCTGGGGCCACTTCAGGTAAACCGCTTGGCAAAGTTTGGACAACTGAGATTTCAGGGTTCAATTCATACATTCTACTTTTCCTAAATTCTGAGATCTATAGGCAGTATGTATCTGTTAATATCAATATCTTGGGGCTATACTTAATGGACTTGCTTCCTAAGGTTATCCACCCTCATTCTTTGTACAGGGCCCCATAGGCATGCAAGGTTGTAAGGGCATACTTGGGCATCTGGGTACACATTTAGACAGGGCCCTTTTCCTATTGTTAGTGCTCTAGTGAGGACTAGCAGTTCAGCTTTCTGTGGTGAAGTTTCTGGGGCCAGGACTGAGGACTCAACTATCAAATCAGGGGTCACCACTGCATATCTAGCACAACAATGTCCATTGATGATGAAACTGCCTTCAGCCACAAAGAAAGTCTGTTCAGGGTTCTCCATAGGGTCATCAGTCAAATCCAGGTGGCTTGAGAATACAGTGTCCATAACTTCTAAACAGTCATGATCAGGGGATCAAGACCAACTGATAACAACATAGCAGGATTGAAAGCTTGACTGACCCTTCAGTTGTATCTGGGGTTTTCACACAACATACCGGTACTCTAATACTTCAACATTCATAGATTTGTTAGCTAGTAATTTCCTTTGTATTTCATATTGGTTAGAACAGAGTGTGGTACAGTAACTTGAAGATTCTGTCTCAAAGGGATTTTTCTTTTAGTTTTTGCTTACTAGGAAGGCTGTAGCTGTAACAGCTTCTCAAATAAGGTCCAAGAGATTGAGTCAACACTCCTAGAACATTTCCTTGTGACTCATGAACATAGAGACTGAAAGGTTTTCTGGACATCTGGTAGACCCAGAATTGGTGACAACATCAGAGTGTTTTTCAAAGATCAAAAGACTGCATTCCTATTCAAGTCCCCATTCCAATGGAGACTTTTTCATTCCTTTAGTAGCTTGATACAATGTGATACAATGGTTTTGCTAGCAGCGCGAAATTGGGGATCCATATACAACAGTACCCTGTGGCACCCAAGAAGGCTCTCACTTGCCTCCTGGTGGTTGGAGTAGGAATACTGCATACAGCTGCTTTGCGTTCTGGTAAGGGTTCCAGGCGTCGAATTCCGCTGGACAACTGGAATCCTAGGTATTTAACTTGTTTGACATAATTATGCTTTGGCTCTTGAGACCTTGTATCCAGCCTCATTAAAAAGATGCAAGAGTTCACTGGTGGCTTGTGGACATTCACTTTCTGAGTTGGTGGCTATAAGCAAGTTGTCCACATATTGCAGTAGAATTCTTTCTCCTGGAATTACTGGATAACTTGTCAAATCTTTTTGCTGAGTAAGGCGAGTTCTTGAATTCTTGAGGTAATCTTGTCTAGGTGAGTTGGCCCTACCTCCTTGTAGTGGGGTCTTGGGCTAAGCGTATACAGAAAAAGGCATCTTTTTAAGTCCAGAATGGTAAAATATATAGCTTCAGCAGAGATCAGTTCCAAGAGAATATAAGGATTTTGGTACCACTGGTTGTATAGTTTCAGCTGCATCATTCATTCTTCTTAGATCCTGCACTGGGCGGTAATCACCTGTCCCAGGCTTCTTGACTGGCTTGAGGGTGACAATGGCAGGGGCTATGTTCTTCGCTAGGCCAGGTGGATTATCTTCTGCCCATCCTCCAGGTGGGGCTATGAGGTTGGTAAGTGTACAGCTTGTTGCTTTGGATGCAGGTGAATAGAACCGCCATTCTTCTTCTTGGGGGACAGTTAACACCATCAGGCCAGCAGATTTTGAGTTTCATTTTTTTCCCCTTCAACAAAGGATATCTGTGCTTGAAGCTTTGCAAGCAGGTCTCGGCTCCAAAAATGGAATAGGGCATTCAGGCATATACAGGAACTGGTACATTATTATTATTATATTTTTAGTTCACACATGCGGTTCTGCAAAAAGGCTTTGTGGCCTTAGCCCCAGTAGCTCTGATAATGGTGATGCATCTAGAAAAACACAGGGGCTACTGGCTTTAGTATTCTGCTCCTGTATCACCCATAAAAGTCCATATATTGGTCCCCTATTTTTCAGACTGACTCCTGGGGACCCAGGGAAACTGGAGAGTCCGGTCTGGCCTAGTCTTCATCCATGCTGTAGCCCTCTTCGGCTGCCACTCACGCTATAGCTGCTTCACTCTCGTGCTGAAACACTGTGCTTGGTTTATTGTTTTATGACTTTGCAATCAAGTACTCCCTCGGGAGTCAAGATACGGGCATTCACTTCTCTAATGTCCTTCTTTTTCTATAATGGGCGCACTCACACCCAGTTTTTCAAATCCGCTGCTCCTTCGATTAGGAAAACCTCCACATCATCCAACTAAAATATCTGTTCTCTTTTTCCATCTTACAATTTTTACATTCTCTGTCCTTCTTCAACAATCCACATACTTTCTGATAAACTTTCATTTAACCATTATGCCCGCAAATTCATCCAGTTCTCTGCAATTTCCGTTCATTAGTTCAATCAAGTCCTAAAACTTCTCAGTGCAGTTTTTTTTCTTCCCAGTTCTAAACAAGTCTGGTCAGCTGACTTTCACTCCTGGGCTCTGTTTCTCCTAGCAACGCTCTATCTGGGAGGTTTCTTTTTTTTTTTTCATTCACTTCTCTCTTTGACTGACTGACAAAAACGCAAATTCTCCTGGGCTGCTAGATTGCATGGGGTATATAGTGAAGGCTGCCTGCGCTATTTGGATTGGGTTTGCATAATACTGTTCATGGCTAGTGCAAAGCTGGCCCTGGACCTAGTGCAATGGGATTAGGATTACGTGACCCTCTCTCTTACTGGTGCAATGTACATCTGAAGGCATACGGCAATCAGGCTGAACTAGCAAATAAATCTCTATTTGTAGTGCCATCGGTACTTTAAACTGTGCCAGGGCTGCGGAGGTGGCTAGTGACGTTTAGTGACGTTTGCAGGGAGGTATCCCCCCTCCCCCCTTGTTCCAGGCTCTGCCCGGGATGATGGCAGAGCTGAGGGAAATAAACGGGCAGGATTTTTTTTTTTTTTTTTTTAAACATTTAACCAAGAATCCTATGTAGGGGAACTATTCTCTGTACAATCTGATAAACACGGGAAACTACGGGGCCATGAAATAACTAACACTGGAATCTGCATGGACTCTGACCCCCCTTCCTCCCCCCATGGTGACGTAGTTAACAACAGACAGAGGGCGGTCAGTCAGGCTGCATTTTCCTGTGACTAGGCATAATAGATGTGTGCTCATTCTAAATAAGTACAATTTAGATAAATTCCTTCAAATATAAAACTATTATTTTGCAACATGTTATAACAACAATCCCAACAGAGAGAACTATTACGTATGGCTGGAAGAAACTAACTGCCAGCCGTACTCGGCACTTAAGGTGAATAGCGTCTCTGCAAAAGATTACAGTTTAGGAATGAGATATTCAAAAGACATTCCGGATACTTTTCATAAAGTACAGCACACCTTTCCCTTTTTTCAAATACAGAAAAACAGATTAATTTATCTTAAAAGCCAATATTGTAAAGGTCAGTGTAGCTAACTGATTTGTTCATTAGTAACTAGTACAGAGTTTCAAATGACTTATACTTGTTCATAAAAAGGTTAGTGCAAACACTCCGCAAGATAAACTTTTTTTTTTTTTTTTTTTTTTTAAACTGTGATTGAATGAATCCTTTGTTTTAAACAAGCAAAAGAGACTGCTCAATCGGGAACGGCTGTCTCATTCCCTAATAAGCTGTGTGAGCCACACCCCTCCGCTCACTGGAAACGAAAGTATCACAGTTTCACACAGAGACATGCTAGCAAGAATCATTTAAAAACAGTTTACGGAGCTCCTTCAAAACTAAAATCCTGACTAAATATTCCTATCGAATGGTATATAATACCTAACCATAGCAGAAGGAACATTACTATTAAAAAACATATTGAATAACACAGGTACAATTGTCCTGAAATAAGCACAAACTAACAGCATTGAGATTTAAGCCTGCACAGGATTAGAAAGACGACACTGTACATTCTTTCCTTCAGACACGCCCCCTGTCAGTTTTTCACACTGCAGTAGAAAAACGAACTGGGTCAGACCAGCTTTTGGATTTTTAAAATGATTCTAGGTGTTTTGGGTCTTCGTTCTGCTCTATTAATACAATTTCTTAATCAGTGAACTGTCACAAATTACCCAACAGAATAATCTCACATTTATACCAGAAGGGAAACTCGCAGTTTCAACAGATAACAAAAAACAAATACACAGGACGGACAATACACCAAACGCTTCATCCGTTTCGCGACCTAGACGCAGTCACCCGGCTAGGAACTGCACTAGTCCAGAGTCCACTCTGCTTGGTCCGTGCTGCCAGACCTCTCATTCACACTTCATTCACACAGTCATGCTAGCAACGTATCTCAGAATGCATTCCTTTCTATCTATTCTGACTAGTCTTATCCAATTTCCCAATTACAAAAAGGATGGGGGTTTCACCCAGCGAATACCCATGCGGGGTTACTCGGCCCTTCCTTGAGAGGTGATCATGCTCTCTTACCAATTCCCAATATCTCGAGATTACAAATTCCAAGTTCCTGTCTGTTCTGACTAGGCTAAATCATGATTTTTTATTTATTTATTTTTTTTTTAACAGCTGTACCTCGCGAATACTCATGCAAGGATTTTCAAACAAAGACTTAAGTCTTACCAAACAAGAAGGACGATGGCTTCACCTCGTGCATACTCATGCAAGGTTAATAGGACCGTCCTTGAGAGGGGATCAGTGCTCTCATTACCAAATTCCAAGTTCCAAGTTCTCGAGATTACAAGTCAAATTCTTACCAAAGTTTCACAAGTTTCAAACTGCAGTTCTAACTCATCTGTCTAGACAGGTTTTCAAAACTATACTTACCAGATCTGGTTCCCAAGCTTCTGAGTTGGATCCTGGACTCCCCCGGGTCGGAAGTGTTGGCCAGCTGGACTCAGTGCCTGCCGAGGCTAGGCAGAACTCCCTCCGATACAAGAGGATCGGTGGGCCCAGGGAAATTCCCCTGCGTCGGATTGGCATGGTTCCAACTGGACCAAACCTCAAGGCGAATTACGTGGATTTATTCACTTGAACACCATCCACCACTCGCACTTCCCGGCCAACGCACCAAGAAATGTAGCAGCAGATAAGCATGCAATAAATAAAACCAGGAGTCGTTTCAAGGATCCAAGCCAGTTTAATGTGCACATGGCTCAAGCAATAAGCAATTTCAAAATGGCTGAGCAATGGCTTCTAGTAAAACAACAACTTTTATAGCTTTCTTGTCCATTCTAAGCATAGGCAAACTTTTCATTGGTCCCAGTACCCCTCTCACCCATCTATTGGTCCCGGTACTGATATGGCTACCCAATCGGGACTCTGGTCTGGGCTCAGCACCTGGTTGCCCCCCTTCTAGTCCCAATTACAATGGTCAGTGTCTCTAACTTGTTACATCTCTCCTCCAAGGTCGCTTAGCTTGTTAAAACATATGGGAAGCAGGGCACTGTAACCTTGCTTTTTGCAGAGTTAATTAATTCCATAGAAGCATAGCACACCTTATCAGTACCAATTAAACTTGTTTTTCTATATTTTCTAAGTTTCGTTTCTGCTTAGCTATGTTCAGTTAAACTGAGTTAAGTTTCAATTCTATGGTGTCATCATTCAGGGGGGTTTTCATTCCTCTGGGCCTAACTACAGGCTTCAGTTACAGGTCAAGCTGCTCAGGCCTGTCTGCTTAGTTCAATTAGCATGGATCATAGGCCGTCGCCTACCACACAATGAGACGTAACAAGGAGTGGATTGTCTGTTTGCTTGACCTGGGGGAAGGTGGCAACCTTAACAGGACCTCACTATAACATGTTGACAGAAAACATTGGTTTCACTTTGGATGCGGTTCAGATATGCCTCGTTTGGGTGTCACAACCAGGTGATTTGAAATCTTTGATTTTATATTAAAGATTTCAAACTCTGCATGTGGCAGTAAACTGCAGCTTTAAAGCAACTTAGTACTGATACCACAGCACATCAAGACCTCCCTGGAGATATGTAAGGGCTCAAATGATCTTTGAACTGGTCACTATAATCCACTGCAAGCCAGGGTGCTTTCTGGCTGCTATGCAGCAGCAGAGTATTCAAAATAGAAGGAAAAGGATTGGCCCAGACTGCTGTTGCTCCAATCTGCATATTTTGGTTGCTGTTTCATGATTGAAATTAGTCCAACAATCCAAGTTGGTTAGATAAAAATTAAAACTGGCAAAGTTAGCGAAGCTGAAAGCCGCCTCCTCCTTGCTGCTCTGCTCAAATGTGAATACATTAGTAATAATCGATAAGAATAAAAAATCAAAATTCCTATCTGTTTAACCCAGTATTAAAATCGGATAAATCATTTGAATATTGACACCAAAGAAATAAAGAGAAAGCCATAAAAAAGCTCAAATAAAAGCAAGATAGAGCCATGAGGTTCCAGCTATTAGGAGAGGAAGGGGGAGGAGGGCAAAAGCCTTATCATTTAGTGCAAACAAAAATAATCCCTTAAGTGTTGTATGGAGGGGCTCTTGTCCCGTCCCTTTAATGTTCACTAATATTTTTTTTAGGATGACTTAGATGTGCTGGGAGTAGGAAGTGTCATTGACGGAGGTCACTATTTGCATCTCCAACTGGTGAGTGACCTCATGGAGTGTGATGTAGTTCTTAGCAACTGGTTTCAAAGTTTCTGCCCTTTCAGACCCTCAGAGCTTGATGGATTCTATTCTTTAGAACTTGTGTGCAGCAAGCAAAACTCAGAGAGAGAGCCCTTTCCAGATTTGGCAAGGTCTGAATCTAAACGTTTATTCACTTCACTAAGTTGCTTGTATAGAATGAATATTCATTCCACATAACACACAATTTTGCACTAAGAGGCCAATGAAATAAAAATGTATTAAGGCTGATGCAATGTTATTGCATGCTTAATATGCATTAGTGCTACATTTAGCCTTAATGCACTAGTGCTTATTTCATTTCATTTATTAAATATTTTACCTGCTCTTAAAATAAGCCCAAAGCAGGATACAAAAAACACACACATGAATACAAAGAAACATACAATGATAAGAACACATAATATATTAATAATATCACAACAGCAGCAATAGAAGCACCCACCAAGCCTCGCTCAGCCACCCCAAGGGAATAGAAACTATTTCACCACTTTCTTAAACCCCATAAGATCGTCCAGGAACTGGATGCCAACTAGCAACCCATTCCATAAAAAGGCAATGAGCATACCAGTGCCTTGGCCTGCAGCTAAACCGAGCGGAACTATCTTGTGCTGGGAAGAGCCAATAAACGGTTACACTGAGACCGAGTAACCGAAAAAATTATACACTTGAAAACAGGTCAGCAAATAACCTGGACCCAATAAGTGAAATAGTCTAAAAGCAGTAACCAACAACTTAAATTTAACTTGTTGAACAACAGGCAGCCAATGCAGGACCTCCAATATAAGTGTCACATGATCCCTAACTCTAGCCCCGACCACTAACTTGGTCGCCGCATTCTGGACCCTCTGCAAGTGCCCTGAGGTCTTTACAGGGAGTCCAGAATGTAGTGCATTGCAATAATTCAGCCTTGAAAAAATCAATGACTGGACAAGCATGATCATATCCCGTTGATCAAATAATTGTCGCACCCTTCACAGCTGACAATGATAAAAGAAGCATACTTTTACAACCTTAGAGGCCTGTAGCTCCAAGGTTAGGGCACTATCAAAAACAATTCCCAAACTTTATACTTGATACTTTACTTCAAACTGAAACCTCCACCATAACAGACTACTGTAGGTGGACTATAACAAGAGCGCGAAAAACAAACGCAAAGGACCTCAGTCTTCTGGTAGATCAATACCAATTTATTCTCGCTCATCCACATATTTATAGCCACTAAGCAGATCTCCAAATTCCACAGCTGGGTAGCCTGGTCCTTACCCAGTGGAAAATGCAGCTGAATATCATTAGCAAACATCTGGAACTGAATAGCATGCTCCTAAATAAGATGGGCTAAAGGCTGAATATACAAAGTAAACAACGGTTGGGACAATAATGCCTCCTGGGGGACTCCAAAACGCACTGGAAATGATGCAGATGACCACGCACCTTCCGTTACATACTGACTCCGTCCTGACATATGCATTATTCACATTGTTAATACTGATTGATGCAATAAAAATATTAATGAGCTGCATTACTTACAAATGTATGCAAAGCAGCTGATTAATATAGAGACCCCTAGGATTTTATAGGTTTGGAGGGTAGAGACCACTAGTGCAGAGGTTCCCAACTTGTGATCTGCTGACCCCTGGGGTTCTGTAAGACCATTACATGGGGTTCATGGGATCAGAGAAAACAAAGAGAGAGGCTTGTAGGGACGGCTAGACAGAGAGACTGGAGGGAACTAAGTAGGGGAAAGAGGGATGATGACTAATTGATGGGGACTGGGAAGAGAGGGGAGAGAGGGACTGGTTGAGCCATAAAAGGGAAGGGAGATAACCAGGGCTAGTGGGAACAGGCTTGGTGCTGAAGGAGAAGGGCCAGGAAGACTGGTGGGAATGCACTAGGGTCTCTGAACTCTTGAAGGTAATAAGGGGTGCACACAACCTTGAAGGTTGAGAAGCTCTGCTCTAGTGGTTCTACCAATTACTGTCTATGAACTTTTTATGTCACCCAGTTCTTTCCAGAAGTGGCAGGTTTCCCTTACTAGTGAGGTAATGTTATGAGGAAGCCTCATCTTGGAAAGAATCTGTATGGCATAAATACTAAACCCAGAGCCACTTTCCTGTCTTTGGTTAGATAAACCATTGTACCACTACAAGGGTTGGGAGCCTGTGGCTGTCTAAGCCATTAAACCAGTGAATGTGAGGTGTTGAGGCAACTGCATCCCGCCATGTACATGTATACTCATCCATTGATCAATTATTTTTTCGAGAGCTGTTTTATTTATTTATTTAGACAGTTTTGTATACCGCCTTATCCTTCAATCAAAGCAGTCACAACACAATTGGGGGATACATTTAACACACGGGGATATGAGACACATACACTAATACTTACAGGGAACATGGGCAGTGGAGGGTTAAGTGGCTTGCCCAAGACCACAAGGAGCATCTGTGGGACTAGAAACCCCAGTCCTTCCGGCCCAAGGTTGCTGTCCTCTAGTGGGATTTGAACCCCCGACCTTCCGGCCTGAAGTACCTTGCCCCAACCACTAGGCTACTCCTCCCTCGTTTTGGTTATTCCACGTAATCTTTATGTTTTTTGGTGCGCTGAATCCGAAAATGACCTCCATTTTGTCATAGGACATCATGTTTCCTGACAATTTAGGTAACTATGTTAAATAAGGCAATACCTCCAAAATAAATGGAAATAGACTTATAAAATTAAAGTTTTATTACAATATTTTAATGACAATCCTTTTTTGAACTGAAATGAGCTCACCTACACACACTAAACTCGATTCTTCTTCCTTGTGAGGCTCCTCTTGGTGCATTTACGCTTGCGAGTAGCATCTGGAATGTTTCTCTGAAGCATCCAACAGTAATCTGCCATCATTGTAATGCTCCATTTTCCCTGGTTGTTGTTGTTAAGTGCCGTCGAGTCGGAGTCGACTCATGGCGACCCTCTGGATAGCTATCCTAAATTGTGTTCGGTCTTCAGTCAGGCGGCTCATTGTTGACAGACTGGTACCCGTAGCTGCTGTTATTGTAGCAATCCATCTCATTGCTGGCCTTCCTCTTTTGCGTTGACCTTCTATCTTGCCAAGCATGATGTCTTTCTCTAATGATCTCTCTCTTCGCATGATGTGTCCGAAGTATGAAAGTCGAAATCTTGTCATCTGAGTTACTAAAGAAAGCTTAGGTTTGATCTCTTCTAGTACCGACTGGTTTGTTCTTCGGGCAGTCCATGGTATACACAGTATTCGCCGCCAGCACCATAATTCAAAGGCATCAATTTTCTTCCTGTCTGTCTTTTTCACTGTCCAGCTTTCACATCCATATGATGTTATTGAAAATACCATGGCTTGAACAAGTCGAATCTTTGTATGGAGAGAGACATCTCTGCTCTTGAGAATCTTATCTAGGTCTTTCATAGCCATTCTGCCAAGAGCAATGCGTTGTCTGATTTCTTGACTGCTTGTTGCTTCTTTATTGATAGTTGATCCAAGTAGGTTAAAGTTGTTCACGATTTCAATTTCTTCTCCTTCAACGATGAACCTGTTGATTATGCCAGTTGTCATGATCTTTGTCTTCTTTACATTAAGGTGCAGGCCCATTTTGAGACTATGTTCTTTGATTGTGAGAAGCAAATGTTTCAGATCATCTTCACTTTCAGCCAGTAATGTGGTATCATCTCTTTAATGTCTTGGTGGAATCGTTCACCTTGTTCCTCACTCACAGCTCCCAAAGTTTCAGGAAAGTAGTCAAGGTGGGACTGGAGGAAATGCACTTTCAAACTCATCAGGCAACCTAAAGCTTGAAATGCTTTCAGCATTCGTCCGACGATCTTTTTGTAGTGAGGATCTTTGTTATTGCCTAAAAATTTCTGTATGACTTCTTTAAATGCAATCCACCCTTCTTTTTGAGGATCCGTCATGGTATTGACAAACTCTTGATCAACTATAAGCCTTCTAATGTCTGGTCCGACGAACACACCTTCCTTCAATTTTGCCTCCGACAGGCCTGGAAACTTGGTGACCAAGTATTTGAAGCATTCTCCATCTCTTGGAAGTGATTTTACGAATTGCTTCATCAATCCCAATTTTATGTGGAGAGGTGGTAGAAGTACTTTATGGGAAGGTACCAAAGTTTCTCAGAGGACATTTTTTTCACCAACTGTTAGCACCCTCGGCTGCCAACTCTTCTTGGTCCAGTGATTTTGTCGGTCTCGACTGTCTCATAGACACAGAAAACAAGGATATTTGGTATACCCAGCTTGTTGCCCGAGCAGCATGCACAAGACCTTCAAGTCCCCACACACTTGCCAACCATGGTCTTCATATTTAAGTTTACGAAGAACCAATTCCAAGTTCTCGTAGGTTTCCTTCAAGTGTACGGAATGACCTACAGATATGGAAGCGTAAAACCGTTGTGGAGTAAAACTGCTTTGAGACTTCTTTTTGAAGAATCTATAAAAAGACGCCATTGCTCTGAATCATATTGGATTTTAAATTGACCCATCAGACCTTCAACATCGATGCAATAAACCAACTTGTCTTCCTGGACGAAGTAAGGAACGAACTCCTTTTCACGATGTCTGAACCATGAAGATGACACTCCTGGCAACAATAAATTCCTGCTTTTCAGCCTTGATCAGAGTAACTCAGCGGCATCTTTGGGAAGATTCAAGTCTCTTACCAAATCATTCATCTCCTCCTGAGAAAACAATTTTGGTCTTGTATCATCTTCAAAGTCAGAACTTGATTCGTCATCTGGTTCAGGTATGACTTCACCTTCATCGGAGCTAGGTATCTCTTCCAAGGTAGCAGGGGGCTTGGGTACTGGTATATCTGTGCCATGGGGGATGGGACGAATTGCCGAGTGAAGATTGGGGTATGAAATGGTACGCTTCCATTTGGAATTAAACCCTTTCACATTGCATGAACAAAAGTAACAGTCGTCACTATGGTTCTTTTGCTCTCGCCATACCATAGGAATCCCATAACGGAAAGTTTTTTATTACACTTGAACCAGTTTCGGAGGTCCTCAACACACCGTTTGCACACTTTATGAGGCGCCCAGACTTTATCTTGATCTCCAATTTTTAGTCCAAAGTATGCAAAGTATACTATTTTCACAAAGTCTGTAATATTCTGCTGTTGCTTCAACACTGTATATTCACCACAGATGAAACAGAAACTGTCTGGCGAATTAATACACTTTCGCGGAGCCATAACATAACGGTTAAAGAATGACGAGCTAACACGAATTATGATGAAAAAGTGTGAACGGCCTAGAACCAAGAACCTGATGATGATTCGTGCACAAGTGTGGCATGCAGAAGAGAGCAGCTCTGTCTGTTCACGAGACGTCACAGTGCTGGCCACGTCCCCTGCACTGACCGGAGCTGCTGCTATCTGCCCTGTGTCTCCCTCCCACTGGATTCTTCAGGAAAGATTAACCCCTTCTACCATTAGAAGCACGGACTTAAAACTTGCTTAGCTTATGTATATATTGCTGACCATCAGATTTACAGTGCTATTTTTTTTTTTACATAACTCGGACAACCCCTTTACGTTTTTTTGGGCATTTTATATCTTAAATGCACTTATGTGAATTAATTAATAGTAATTTGAAAAAATTTGATAAATTTGAAAACAATTTTGCATGTTGTGGCAAATCATGACGTCTAGGACTTTTTTCAATATTTTAATTGTTTTCACACCAAAACACATGGAAATTAGATGAAAATAATCTAACAGCTTTTTAGTCGCAGACCTGTGTTATTTTATTTATGGTTTTTCTATATTGCCTCTTCCAGAGATCAAGGGTGGTTTACAATGAACAAACAAGATACACTGAACTTTAAACAAAGGCGATACATCAAATTGTAAGAAACTTTTAACAGGTAGCTTATAATACAGATGATATATTAAACTGTCAGCAAATATTTACAGGTAACATATTGCAAATGAGTTTTGTATACATGGCATTATGCAATAACTACAAGTAAGTATCAAAGTTTAAATTTGATGGGGTGAAAATGGGATTCTATTGAGTAATTTGCTGTTAGGTCGGATCAATTTTGTTAATGTCAGATGATTTACCAAAGTATTCAATAAAAAGATGTGTTTTAATTTCCTTGTGGAACACTACTGTACTGCTTAGTTACATTAAGGAGGCAGGAGCAAGAGAAGGCCTCTGAAAGATTTATAAAAGGTTTCTACTGATCTTGGAAATGAAGAGAAGGATTCAGAGAATAACCCTAAGAAATGAAACAGAGAGGGCCAGGGTTCTACAACAAAGCCTGATGCCACATCTGAGTCCAGTTTTTGGAAATTACAAAGAATCTGACACGAGTTGGAGCCGGAAGGGCTTAAGGTTCAAGGGAAGAAGCTCCTGCAGCACATTCCTCTGATCCGCATCCAGGTGAGAGGTACACAGAAGAGTAAAGAATGCTGGATTTCTCAACTAAGAAGAAAAATACCAGTAAGAGGAGGCAAGCAGCTTTCCTATACCCCAGGTAGAAGGCAAAAGATATGAGATGAACTGTATTTTTACTAATTTTATATTCTGTATTCTTACTGATTTTGACCACTATTTTGACTTGTAAAGACATTCAGTAAACTTTATTGATTCGGAACAAAACCTGGACTGGATTATGAGTTTGTAGACGTGAAAGTGGGTAGAGTGAGTAATCCCAAGGACCAAGACTTCCCAGAAAAATCTGGTCCCATCCCAGAACACTCTCTATACCAAGAGTGGTAGTACTAAGCCCAGCAGTGCTGCCTCTCTGAAGTATGTGCCCCTAGTCTCTGCAAAGTGTCCGATGAGGAACCCAGACTAGGAGTTTACATTAATATTAAAACAGGATTAAAGACACTTCTCCAGAGTTTGTGTTGGCCCTCCCCCTGGACTGTACAGGAGGTTGCCACTGGGCCAGTCCTCTCACCTCCCACTCCTCCAGACCAAAGGAAGGTCTCTTTGGGCTGATCACAGTGGGAATGTGGCAAGAACTCAGAACAATTCATTTCATTTATTGTATTTATCTGCCAATCATTTACACTTCTTAGCAATTATACATACAGCATTATCAGTTCAGGTACATAACAAAGGTACAATCAAAAAATACTCTCTTGACAAGATGTGTTGATGCCTCCCTGGCCCTAGTTGCCATGGGTGATTTTCTGTCTTGCCCACCCCTTCGTAGAGTCCTGGCTGTTCCAATGGTTTTTTTTAACCATCTCTAACTGGCAAATTGTCTGCATTGCATTTTCTAGCATAAGATCTGCTTGCATTATAGCTTCTGGGAAAATTCTGAGTTACCAGCTGCTCCCTAACGTATTCATCATATGGATCTTTAAACTTACAAATATCTGAAAGTTCAGACTGAGCTTGGATGTTGATTTCTATGTCCCCTTGTTTCTGTGCTGGCTGATCGGAACATGTACATTTATTTTATGGAGGATGTTGCATTTTGTAATGAAATGTTCATCAAACTTCATTACACCACAGTTCTTTCTTCGCAGCAAAGGTTTTCAGCCTATTAGCCATTGCATAAATGGAGGGACAAACTCAGACATCCTATGGTTCTGCATTAAGTTTTGTGGTAATCTTGAAACATGTTGAGTGATGCTTCCGGTCTGGGCAAGGTGCATGCCCTTTGTGAGAGAGATTAGTTTTACTCTACTGATTTATGTAAAAGCCTGCTAAAGGTTTGAATTTCAGCATCTTAACCAGGGCAGATTTAGCTTGCTTCTGACACCACATCGCGTGCACTGGCCATTAAGTCACAGAAGAGATGGGAGGTGATTCAATAAAACAGGAACTTTTACTATTATCATTGGAACAAGAGCTTGGCTCCACTATTTTCTCCTAGTAATTTCCGGCTTCCTTTTAGCCAGCACCGCCTAGCGGAACAATACAAATTATTTTAATTTAACTTTCTCATGACTGTCCCTACTGTCGAGCTAGGGAAAGAAAGTAGAAGTCTGCTAACAATGCATCATATGCCCTTCTGCTTCCTCCTGGGGTATGCTGCTGAACTACCATGATAATGGTTTAGCAACATAGTAACAGAAACATGATGGCAGATAAAGACCATGTGGCCTATCCAGTCTGCCCTTCCATACCAACTACTAAGCTTTGCAATCTGTGTTCACTGTTCGAATCCCTCTGTTCCTTAATGCTCCATTGCCTTAGGTGCAAACTTAGACTGTAAGCCCACTGCACACAGGGAAATACCTATTGTACCTGAATATAACTCACCTTCAGCAACTACTGAAAAGTCATGAGCTAAAATATATATACGTTTTCTTTCAAGTAAATGAAATCACAGGTGAACTTTAATGCCAGATGTCTTCATATAATACACAGGAAAGAAGAACTTGTCAATGGAAAGGAAGCTGCAGGAGTTAATGTATGAGGGGTGGAAGCAATACAAAGCTAAGGAAGGGAATGCTTCTTAAGGTGTTTGTTCTAAGTTTTCTTGAATTTAGATACAGTCCTCATCTTTACTACCTCCACTGGGAGACTATTCTATGATCTACCACTCTTTCCATAAAGGAATTTAATCATATTCCCCCTTTCACCTTCATCCTATGCCCCCTCATTGCACAGCTTTCTCTCAATTGAAAGAGGCTCTTTTTCTGTGCATTTAAACATCTCTATCATATCTCCCCTCTCCTGTCTTTCTTCCAAAGTCTGTCCTCATATGCCCTTTGACAAAACCCACTGACCATTTTGGTAGCCACCCTCTTCATTGATGCCATCCTGTTTATATCCTTTTGATGGTGTGGTTTCACTCCAAATGAGGTCTCGCCAAAGAGTTATACAGAGGCACTATCACCTCCTCCTTCCTGCTGGCTATTCCTCTCCCTGAGCATCCAGGCATCTTTCTACCTACTTGTACCTGAATGTAACTCGCCTTAATCTACTACTGGAAAGATGTGAGCTAAATACTACCAAATAAATAAACAATATAAATGAGAGACATTTTGCATACACAGCCTCCACTGCATGCAAATCTACCTCTTGCATATTCATTGTAGATATCCTGAAACCCAGCTGGCTAGGAAGCCCCCAGGACAGGTTTGGCAACCACTAGATGGAGGTTTTAACCAGGTACTCTCCACATAGCAGTGCATTGCAATGTCACAGATCCATCAGCCACAAATTAAAATTGTCCAAATCAAGAGTTAGCCAAACTGAAAACCCTCTTCTCACTACTGCTATCTGAACAGTATCTAACATCTCCTTGATATGGTAATTTTTATATTGGGGGTTATTCTGAGACATACATCCCTGCTATTCATACCGGCAGCAGCCCCCAACTAACTTTCCCGTCGGTTATGCGGGGAAGATAGTTGGGGGTGGGGAATGGGTGGCCTGGGGGTGGAGAGTGAGCGGGCAGTGGGCGGTTGCCAGCCCTGGATGCACAGGGCTGATTGCAATGTCTGCCCTGTACGTCCAGGGCCAGCAAAATGTCCGGGGAAGTTATTCCACCCCTGGGGTGGAACAACTTCCTTGGATGTTTCTTTTTAGCGACGCCGGAGCACAGATGGGGATTGGGGGTGCCAGGGATTATTTCCCGCAGCCTGACCCTGGCCTTAGAAGGCTGGATCGGGGGTTGGGCTGCAGGGAATAATCACTTTAACCCGGCGGCCAACATCATGGCTTTTAAATGGAGTCACGGTGCCATGGCAACATGACGCCGCGGCTCCATTTAACAGCCCTGACTGAGTTAGTCGGGTTGTGTCTGAATGTACAGGCTGGGATTGAATTGCAGTCCCGGTCTGCACGTACATGCTTAGTCGCAATTCTTATCCTGCGGGGCTAGACGTGCCCCGTGGGATCAGAATCGCACTCTCCTTTGTACGTCCGGCTCAGACCGGATGTACAAAGCGGGTGTATGTGTGGGTCAGAATCGTGCCCATTTTATGCATATATACATGATTCCTTTGATATATATCATTTATTTTTCTGCATATCGTAACTATCCTTTGATTTTACTCCACCTTGAATTCTAGGCTAGTATTGGTGAGATATAAATGCCTTTAAATTAAATTACCCTGCTCTTGTGTGAATACTTACTAACCAATCAATAAGAATAGAAAATCAAAATTTCTGCCCGTATTCTCGGTATTAAAAGCCCAGAGCTGGTTCCAACCATCTCCACCAGCTGCTGAGTGACCTCTGGTAAATCACGTAACCTCCCCATGGGTGTAAACTCTCCTAGGAAAAGATCTTGGACCTCATCTCCAAGTGACTTATCCCTCATAAAACTCAGCATTGTTAGCAAAGAAACAGGATTCTCAACGTCTCTGCTTATTTTAAACATTTCTCTTTGGTTTCATTTTTCTATTTTTTTGTGTAGTATTTCACCAGCTTGTATTTTCTTCTATACAAAAGTAATGTGTCTCTAAGCCTAAAGTCTACATTGATGCTCTTTAGGAAGGAGACTTTATCTTGTGTCCCTTTGCCGCGAGTGCCTCTGGTGGCTTAATTGGTACAAATTTATCTTTCTTAGGACTGGGGAAATGGGAAACAGAAGCATTACCATAGCAACAGATGAGAGATGGCCTCACAGTGCCACCAATGACTAGCCGCACTGCAGCACGGGCAGGGGGATACTGTAGGACTTTGTCAAACACAGAATATGCAGAAAAATGATCTGATGCTACCTAAAGATGCTGTTGTCACCACCTATCCCAGCTCAGGCTGATCCAGTCCTGCAATACCTCTAGCAAAGAGGTTCTCAACCTAGTCCTCAGGACATACCTAGCCAATCAGCAGGTTTTTAGGATAACCATAATGAATATGCATGAGAGAGATTTGCATGCACTTCCTTCATAGAATGCAAATCTCTGTTATGTATATTCATTGTAGTTATCCTGAAAACCTGCTGACTGGCTAGGTGTGTCCTGAGGACTGGGTTGAGAACTAGTAAATTAAACACATTTAGGTAACTCATTTGGATTCCCTCTAATTCTTTTAATGAACGAATGAGGAGGTATTAAAGTTTTTAAGTATTTTAATGCACTTCCTATTCAGTTACGTGTACCCACATGATTCTAAGAAAGAGAGAAGCTGATGGCACCTAAGAATGACCAGGCCCGTTTTATCTGTCCATTTTGCTAGCTGCTGCAAAATCACGGACCCTTCATGATCACTGGCTTTTCCCTTGCTGTACCCTGCAGGCTTTGTTGAATTTTAACAGTTTTATCACCCCTACTACCCTAAGAAGCATTCCCTTCCTTAACTTTGTATTGTTTCCACCCCTCATACATTAACTCCTGCAGCTTCCTTTCCATTGACAAGTCTTCTTTCCTGTGTATTATATGAAGCCATCTGGCATTAAAGTTCACCTGTAATTTCATTTACTTGAAAGAAAATGTATATATATTTTAGCTCATGACTTTTCAGTAGTTCCTTATTGTTCCTCCAGTTCAGTCCTCTACCTCTGGGTTGTGAACCTCCTCCTGCAGCTTGGAGACTGGGCATGTCAAAATCGTGACATCACTGGATATAGTCTTCTGGCCTCTCCCATCAGCCTCAGTGTGTCCTGTCTCCATGCAGCAGGAGGATGTAGTGAGCCTAGGGCTGGCTCACTTGAGGACAGATAAGGAGCTGTTAGAGTAGCTAGGTTTTGTTAGATTTTATTTGGTTTGATTCATTGAGTTCTATTTTATATTTCCAGATCATACTGCTAGACCAGTCCAGACAAGCGGGTTATGCCCCCCCTCCAGCAGATATTGGAGACAGAAAATATCCAGAGCTCTGATTGGCCAGGCTCTGGTTGGTATAGGAAATGCCCCTAGGAGTCCTATTCAGTATTTTCTCTGTCTCCAGCAGATAGGGTTACTAAAGTCTTGTCAGTTAACTTGTAATTTTAATTTTATTTATTTATTTATCCTGGATGTACTCAGGGCACACTCGAGGTGTCCCTCTGAGTTTCCCAGAGCCCCAAAGTTCTTCACTGAGCAGTTGCCTAGAGAACTACTTCTGAGTTGAGCTCCTGCTCTGTGGGGTCAGTAGAGCTCCCTCTTGCTCCGGAGGTACCCCAGCCGCGGGCCGCGAGGGCCTCTGCTGTTTCGGAGAATGTATGCTTATTCCGTTTAACCTAGTGTATCTTAGGTTAATTGGCTGAATACCTTCTTTCTTCCGTTGAGCCTCTGCATCGCTGACACTGCACACTATGAGTAATTCTGTCTCCGGACACCGAGGGATTAACTTTAACGGGGCTTAGAGTTTTGCCGACAACACTTGTCTTCCTGACTGCCCTCCGACTCGAATCACCACTGCCACGTGTTTTTTAGACCGCGCATTTCCCTTTCGGGGCTGATAATTTGTTCCGGCGGCCATTTGGTGTACCGCGATCCTGCTCCGCGCTGCCAGAGTTTGAGCGGGAAGCCTGTCACAGAGCTTTCTTTGCTCTTTTTCATTCCCGAGTACTGTCAACTTGTTTTTGACTGCTTTTCAGTGGAAAAGAAGACAGCAGGGATCGCTGTTTAAAAAAAAAGAAAAAAAAAAGACTGAGTTTTAGTCTTGAGGGCACATAGCACAGGAGGAAGATGCCTAGTTCACTTCAAAGGTGCTTGGCCTGTAATAAAAAGCACAAAAGACTTACAGAACCACCTCTGCGCCTCCTGTGCGGTACATCCAGGGGAGTCTTCTGCCCCTCGGTTCTCACCACTTCCAGTTTTGGACTTCGGGAACTCAGAGCCTCATGTTGCAGAAGGCACACGCATTTCTTCGCTCATAGATGGGTCGCAGTCAGTCCCAGTCCTATGTCCCCAATCTACATGCAGCGCTCCACAGCCTTACGCAGAAAGTGCAGCTGATAGCCAGTTCTTGTCTCTGTTACGTCAAGCATGGGCTTTGTGGCACTCAGATTCCTCACTGGCGCCACCTCTATCCTTGCCGGAGCCTAACGCCAGCGCATCAGTTTCCCTTTCTCATAAAAGAAATCATGGAATACCAGAAATAAAGGGAGCACGACCACCCAAGGTGGTCTCATGGTTGCAGGACCGTCCTACAGAGACAGGGAGATCCTCGGCAGGCGAGCTTGGGTTCCTCTGATCGGGAGGACGGGGAGTATTCTCCCTCAGAATCTTCCATGGTGGCCCAAGAGGATTCCCAAGATCTTCGTCTTTTTCGTAAGGAGGAATTGCTCGCCTTGATAGCGCAGGTAGTTGAAGCCCTACGTATTACAGATACACCTGAGCCACAAGCTTCTCAGCCTCAGCCGGATCCAATTTTGCAGGGTATACGGAAGCCTTCTAAGGCTTTTCCTTTCCCAGTTGAGCTTCAACAGATGGTATCTCGGGAGTGGGACTTACCGGATACATCTCTGCATAAGGCACGCTGCCTACATCAGTTATATCTTTGGTCTCTGTCGGAACTTGACCGCTGGCTGACATATCCGAAGGTGGATGCCTTGGTAACAGGAGTCACTAAGCATACCACCATTCCGGTCGAAGGTGGAGCAGCTTTACAGAACCAACAAGACCGTAAGGTAGAAAGTCTTCTCAAGACAGCTTTCTCAGCTTCCGCTCTGTCAATCCAGGTGACAGTCGGCGGGGGTTTAGCAGCCCATGCTTCGCTTCGCTGCGCTGGATTCAACGGCTTCCAGAGGATCCAGCCGTGGACCGCTTAGAATCCGTTGCGGCATTTTTGGCAGACGCCTTCTATGATCTTTTGCGTCTCTCATCTCCCTCATTGGCGGTGGTAACTGTAGCAAGGAGATGGCTTTGGTTGCGTCAATGGGCAGCAGATGTAGCCTCTAAGGCGTGTCTTTCCAAACTACCCTTCAAAGGAAGGCTCCTTTTTGGGGAGGATTTGGATAAGTTGGTAAAGGATCTTGGGTAAGTCAATCCTCAGCGCTTACCAGAAGATAAGCCAAGAGCTTCGTCGCAACGGCCGTCTTGGACTCAGACCTTTCGGCGATTCCCCAGATCTCGGGAATCTCGGAGATACTGTTCTTTTAAACGGACCTTCTCGACGGTTTCCAATAGTCGTTTTGGTCAGAAGACTCAGTCCTTTCGGGGTGCCCACATAGGTTCAGAGTCTTACTCGGGCTCTGGAAAATTCTCAGGTTCCACGCGTCCTTCCCACTGATGGGATGAGCGTCCCACTCGAGAAAATTCCACAGTGGGAGGACGCCTGGCACTTTTATCTCATCAGTGGGCGCATATAACAGCCGATCGTTGGGTTCTAGACATTATTTCACATGATTATTCCCTGGAATGTTGGAGACCAATTCGCGACACCTTCCTAAACTCTCCAGGATGCTCGCCACGAAAGAAATTCGCTATACAAGTTATGATTCAAGGACTGCTTTTCCTTCAAGCCATTTGCCCAGTTTCGGATGCCGAAAGACGTCAAGGCTGCTACTCCATCTATTTCATGGTGCCCAAGAAGGACGGTTCCTTTCGCCCAATCCTAGATCTCAAGGGCGTGAATCGCAGTCTTCGAGTGCCTCACTTCAGGATGGAAACGCTTCGTTCAGTCATTCAAGCAGTTCGCAAAGGAGAGTTTCTCAAGGCCTATTTTCACATTCCCATTCGAAACGAGCACCAGCGTTTTCTGAGGTTTGCAGTCCTCAGACAGCATTTTCAGTTTCGCGCAATGCCATTCGGCCTTGCCTCTGCTCCTCGAACATTCTCCAAAGTAATGGTAGTGGTAGCAGCGGCCTTGCGCCAACAGGGCATTCGGGTTTATCCCTACTTAGACGATGGGCTAATTTGCGTGGATTCCTATCGAGAGGTCTGCAGCACCGTGTCCACAGTAGTCGCCTTTCTCGAAAGTCTGGGTTGGGTGATCAATCATTCCAAGAGCTATCTTCATCCGACTCAACATCTGGAATTTCTTGGAGCACTATTCGACACTTGTCAGGGTCGTGTCTTCCTCACTCAGGAACGCTTCCTCAAGCTCTCTGCTCAAATTCAGCTCTTCCTGTCTCAGAACTCGCCGCGAGCCTGGGACTACCTCCAGATCCTGGGACCCATGGCGGCCACCATCGAGGTCGTCCCTTGGGCCAGAACACATATGCGCTGTCTTCAGAATTCCCTTCTCTCTCGGTGGTCTCCAGTGTCGGAAGACTATCACCTTCGTCTCCCACTTCAACCGTTAGTCAGACTCAGCCTGCGATGGTGGCTCTCTCCCCTCAATCTCTTCAAGGGGATCCCTCTCGAGAATCCACGCTGGATATTACTGACGACCGACACCAGTTTGTCTGGCTGGGGGGCTTACTGTCAAACTCAATCTGCACAGGGAAGGTGGTCTCTACGCGAGTCTCGGTGGACCATCAACCGTCTCGAAGCCAGAGTGGTCTGTCTAGCCATTCTTCACTTTCAGCACCTCCTGCAAAATCAAGCGGTTCGAATGTTATCCGACAATGCAACTTCAACTGTCAAGGAGGCACAAAGTGTCCTGGAGTATCAAAAGAAATGAGCCTACTTTTCCCCTGGGCAGAAAAGCACTTACGAACTATCTCGGCTCAGCATATTACAGGGACAAGCAATGTACAAGCCGACTTTCTCAGCCGCCATACCCTAGATCCAGGGGAATGGGAACTGGCTCCCGAAGCTTTCCAAGTGATAGTTCAAAAATGGGGTCTACCCGGAATGGATCTCATGGCCTCGACAGTAAACGCCAAGGTGCCACTCTTCTTCAGTCGCTGGAGGGAGAACGCATCCCAGGGCATAGATGCTCTAGCGCAACCGTGGCCAAAGCAACTCCTCCTTTATGTCTTTCCTCCCTGGGCATTAATCGTTAAAGTTCTCCATCGAATACAGGAACGCCGAGGGCTGGTGATTTTAGTGGCCCCAAATTGGCCCAGAAGACCCTGGTTTACCGATCTGGTAAGGTTATCTCGGGTGGCCCCTCTTCCTCTAACAGCTCCGTCGGGACTGTTTAAAACAGGGGCCAATCTCCATGAACAACCACGCTCCTTACTCGCTTACAGCTTGGCTCTTGAACGTAGAAAGTTGATCCGTAAGGGTTACTCGTCCAAGGTGGTGTCTAACCTTTTAAGCGCCCGTTGGTCTTCGACGTCTCTAGCATACGCTCGGGTGTGGCGCACATTTGAGTCCTGGTGTTCGCGAAATCAAATTTCACCTTGGCGTTCTAGTGTTCCGGAGCTTCTTGCCTTCCTGCAAGAGGGTCTAGATAAGAGCTTAGCCCTCAGGTCTCTTCGGGTGCACGTATCAGCCTTAACCTGTTTCCAAGGCCCAGTCTGTGGCCGGTCCCTCGCCTCCCACTCGGATGTCTCCCGGTTTCTTAAGGGAGTCAGACTTCTCCGTCCCCCGATCAGGCCGGTGGTCCCTCCTTGGGATCTCGGATTAGTCCTCAAAGCCTTTATGAGCCGACCCTTTGAACCTCTTAAAGAGGCTTCTCTTCCGGATTTGACGCTTAAAGCAGTGTTCTTAGTGGCAATTACCTCAGCCCGCAGAATTTCCAAGCTGCAGGTGCTATCTTGTAGAGATCCCCATCTCTCCTTCTCTGCGGAAGGTGTTTCTCTCCGAACGGTTCCTTCCTTCTTGCCTAAGGTTGTAACGCTGTTTTATGTGAATCAACCCTTACTATTGCCTACTTTTTCAAAAGAATAGTGTTTGGGAAAACAGAAATGTCTCCGAACACTGGATGTTAAGAGAGTTCTCATTCATTATTTACAGATAACCAATTCCTTTCGAATGTCAGATTATCTGTTTGTTCTGTTTTGCGGGACCGCGGTGAGGTTTCGCGGTCTCCAAGTCCACCATTGCCAGATGGCTACGACAAACCATTGCCAGATGGCTACGACAAGCCATTGAAGCGGCCTATATTAGTAAAGGGAAACCTCTACCAGTAGGTCTACAAGCTCATTCGACTCGAGCTCAGGCAACTTCATGGGCCGAACGTTCTCAGGTGGCTTCTCTCGATATTTGCCAAGCGGCAACTTGGTCGTCTCTGTCCACTTTTGTCAGACATTACCATCTGGACATTCAGGCACGAGAGGACAGTCATTTTGGAGCTGGTGTGCTGTCGGCGGCTCTCTCGGCCCACCCTAAGGGTCGTTAGCTTTGGTACATCCTGCTTGTCTGGACTGGTCTAGCAGTATGATCTGGAAGGAGAAATTTCACTTACCGTTAATTTCCTTTCCTGGAATACTGCTAGACCAGTCCAGAACCCACCCAGGTGTCACTGTCAGTGGTGCAAGTGCAGTGGAGCCGACGTTCAGGTGTACAGCACTTCCAAAACCTAGAACAATTTGTTCAGTCAATGACCAAAGGATCTTTCAGGTCTTCTGAATTTTTTGTAGGCAGTTGATCCTGTCTCACTTGTAGATAGTTGACCTTTTGGTCTGTTGGTACCAATGTTTTAGCTTATCACAGTATACTGAATAGGACCCCTAGGGGCATACCTATACCAACCAAAGCCTGGCCAATCGGAGCTCTGGAATATTTTCTTTGTCTCCAATATCTGCTTGGGGGGGGGGGGGGCATAACCCGCTTGTCTGGACTGGTCTAGCAGTATTCCAGGAAAGGAAATTAACAGTAAGTGAAATTTCTCCATTGGACCCGGAGCCCTGTCTCTTTATAAAAAAAGAAAAAAAAAAGTAAAAGCATTTCTGCTTGCACCGGCCCCTCTCTGTCTTTACTTTATTTTATTCCTGTGAAGTGCGCCGTGCCAGATCTCTCCTCCCTGCCTGTTCGGGGGAGAGCTCAACGGTAAGCAATCTCCCTCGGCGGTCTTCCTCAGAGGCAGCAGATCCGCTGGAGTGGAGGGCAGATGGAGCTTAGCTCGCCGGCAGTGGCCCACTCAGCGTTCCGTTGAGCGGAGTCGCGCAGGCTAGAGGCTCCCGATCTTGACGGCGGAAGGCTGGGCGGCACTGCTTCGGGTGTACAAGCAGGTAACTGCGCTTAGCGCCAGGCGCAGGGGGAGAGAGCTGGCATCTGGAGATACCTCGCGGCGGAAATTGGGAGCGGGGTATGGCGCCATTTCGTGAGCGTGCTGAACGGCGGCCATTTTGAGACCGCGTGTGCACGGCGTGGCCTGCGCTCGCGTTTTAAAGACTCGGGATGTTGAGTTCGTGGGCCTGGGGTCTGAAATAAGCCCTGGGGGCTTGTTGGGAACGGCATTCCTTCTGTTATTGATTTTGTTTGTTTTAAAGCGATTTTATTGCGCGTGGTTCCTGTTCTGGAGGGATTGCCTTAAGGAGAGCAGTGTCAGGTCATAGCTTCCTTTTCGGAAGAGGAATTTATTTTTCCCTCGGGAAATTTTCATTTATTTTTCTTTGCTTCATTTCTTGGAAAAAAATATAGACAGTGCTCTACTCTATGGCTACGCGCCCACAATGTGTCATCTGCGGTACTCGCAGAGGTACTGCCGCAGACTCCGGGATCTACCGGGGTTGCGCGCTAGTCTCTACAAGTGTGGAACAACAGATGGAGGTCAAAGTTACGCAGGAGTCCCAGGATTCTGTGGCTGGGGCCGAGCTTGAGGCTTTGAGGGCCACGGTGCCAGGGGCTGACCAGGAGATGGTCGCTGGCACGGCCAGTGCGCTATCGGCCTTGGGGGCAGGGCCTCAGCTAGGGGACTTTTGCCCAGACTTTGTTTTACTTATGCATAAGGCTTTTTGCCTGCGGCATCACCAGAGGCCGGGCGCTAATTAGTCAGGGGCAACTTCCCGCGGTAGGTGACGCGGACGATTTGGCCCAGAGAGCCCCTAAGAGGCCCAGGCCGAGCGAGTTCTCGGTCACGGATGGCGAGTGGCCAGAGGCAGAGGAAGCCGAGGGGGAGCACAATGCTGGCACGGAAGAATTGGAAGAAGGTGAGATACAAGAGTTGGAGGATCAGGCAAAGATTATCAGAGTATTCCGGAAGGATGAGCTAACGGCGCTTATCATGGAATCCCTTCAAACACTCAATCTGACTACAACACAGCCAAGCAACGAAGAAGACGGCGTGGAAGATCCTATCATTCAGGCTGTGAGGCAGGCACAGGTGGTGTTCCCTGTGCACCGTGTGGTGGACCAGATGATCCAGGAGGAGTGGGATCAGCCAGAGGCTGGTCTAAGAGGAATCGGGACTATGAACAGGCTTTATCCCTTGGCAGATGGAGACAAGGAGAAATTCAAATCGCCACGTGTGGACGCAGCCGTAGCAGCGGTTACAAAAAAGACCACTATTCCGGTGGAAGGTAGCACAGCTTTAAAGGATGCGCAGGATAGAAAGGTAGATGCTTTATTGAAACAATCTTTTGAAGCAGACGCTCTGTCCCTACAGGCTTCCATTTGTGGGGCCTGGGTGGCGAGGGCATGTCTCAGATGGACTCAGCGCTTACGACAGTCCACGCGCCTGGAGCAGGAAGAGGTGCGTGAGATGAATCGGCTTGAGTCAGGGACAGCATATTTGGCAGATGTGCATTATGACTTAATTCGGGCGCTAGCCAATAGTATGGCTTCCGTGGTGGCTGCCCGAAGGTCTCTGTGGTTGAGGAATTGGGCGGCCGATTGTTCATCCAAGTCACAGCTCAGTAAGCTCCCGTTTAAAGGGAAGTTGCTGTTTGGTGAGGACTTGGACAAGTTGGTTAAAGATCTCGGGGAGTCCAAGGGTGGGAGACTCCCGGAGGATAAGCCCAAGCAAGGGAAGACCTTCCAATCTTTAGAGGCCAATTTCGGGATTTCCGAAGATTCCATAGTTCTCCGTTGGGCGGTTTCCAAAGAGGAAGATTTGTTTCCAGGGCCCAGGGGTTTCGTGTGCGCAGAGCAAATAGGGGCTTCGCAGCCGCTTCCTCGGCAGCAGGGCGAAAGCCACAATGAAAGGAGGCGGGTCCCGGTGGGAAGTCAACCGATAGGCGGGCGACTACGGGAATTTCTTCCTGCTTGGACCCAAATAACTACCGACCAATGGGTGCTGTAAATCATCCGCGAGGGTTACACTGTGGAATTGGCAAGGCCGGTACGGGATTCATTCGTGATGTCTCCCTGCAGAGGTCAACAGAGAACCCTGGCGGTGCGCGAGACTTTAGATCGAATTTTATGGATGGGATCAGTCGCTCCAATGCCGTTTTAGCAGACTATGGCGCGGGTCGATACTCCATTTATTTTGTGGTGCCAAAGAAAGATGGAGCTCTGTGCCCTATCTTAGACCTGAAAGGGATGAATTGGTGTCTTCGTGTGCCCCACTTCAGGATGGAAACTTTGCGTTCAGTCATTGTAGCAGTGCGGCAGGGGGAGTACTTGACTTTCTTCGATCTTACGGAGGCGTACCTGCACATCCCAGTCAGGGCAGCCCATCAAAGGTTCCTGCGGTTCGCGCTGCCCTGGGGACATTATCAATTCCAGGCCTTGCCGTTCAGTCTGGCGACAGCAGCATGGTTGTTCACCAAAATTATGGTGGTGGTGGTAGCAGCGGTGCTGCGAAAAGAAGGTGTTTTGGTTCATCCATATCTCGATGATTGGCTAATTCGAGCCAAGTCCGAGGCTGAGAGCATTAGGGTGACAGACAAGGTGGTAAAGTTGTTGCATAGTCCCGGCTGGGTGGTCAATCCGATCAAAAGCCGCTTAATACCTTCCCAGAATCTCGAGTATCTAGGGGTACGCTTCAGTACGCAGGAAGGAGCGGTGTTTCTTCCGGACCATCGAGTTCGAGCCCTTCAACTGTTTCGCCAGTTCAGAGTCGCTTCGGCTCCCACAGCGTGGAATTATCTTCGGGTACCAGGGACCATGGCAGCGACCCTGGAGGTGGTGCCTTGGGCCAGATTTCATATGCGACCGCTCCAGAGAGCGCTGCTCCGTCGGTGGTCGCATCAGACGGATTCATTGCACAAGCGGCTTCCCTGTCCATTCAAGGTCAGGCAGGCTCTCCGATGGTGGCTGCTTCCGGGATCCTTGTCGGCCGGAATGCCTCTGGAGCAGCCAGAGTGGCTCCCATTACTGATGGATGCGAGTCTTGCGGGATGGGGAGCGCATTGCGGAGCTCGGTTCACACAAGGCTCTTGGTCGGTTCAGCAGAGCGCATGGTCGATAAACCGGCTAGAGCTGAGAGCGGTCTCGCTGGCGTTATAACGGTTCGAGGAAGCAGTGACGGGCCGAGCGGTCCGCGTGCTGTCGGACAACTCCGCGACAGTTGCATACATCAATCGACAGGGTGGCACAGGAAGTGTAGCCATGGAAGAGGAAGCAGACGCGCTGTTCTCTTGGGTGGAGCGTCGGCTGACGTCGATCTCGGCAGCACACATTGCAGGTAAGGACAGTGTGATGGCGGATTTTCTCAGCAGGGTCCAGGCGGATGCTGGGGAGTGGGAGCTGCATCTGGACATGTTTGCGCAAATAGTCCACAGATGAGGGCCCCCAGTAATGGACTTAATGGCGACCTTCCAGTCGGCAAAAGCAAGTCATTTCTTCAGCAAAAGGCGCGAAAGAATGTCAGAAGGGATCGATGCCCTGATGCAGCACTGGCCGTCGACGGGCCTTCTCTATGCCTTTCCTCCGTGGGCACTCATAGGCCGGGTGATTCAGCGCATCAAAGCTCACCAGGGCAGAGTATTGCTGGTGGCTCCGGACTGGATGAGGCGTCCATGGTACGCCGATCTCATTCGTCTTCTCAACGGGGATCCCTGGAGATTATCGGTGTCAGTGGATCTGTTGATACAAGGGACGCTGCAAATGCCTCAGGTGGATCGGTTCTTGCTTACGGTTTGGCCATTGAAAGGGCGAGGCTAAAGAAAAAACGTTATTCAGCGGCTGTTGTTGCAACTTTGCTCAGAGCGTGAAAGCAGTCCACATCTCTGGCTTATGTCCGGATAAGGCGTATTTTTGAGGACTGGTGCTCGTGGCGGTGAGTTAGGGCAGCTACGGTTGCTGTCCCCTTCGTCTTGAGTTTTCTGCAAGATGGGTTTGAAAAGGGGCTGGCAGCCAGCTCCTTGAGAGTGCAGTTGGCGGCACTTTCCTGCTATAGTGGCAAAGTGCAAGGAGTTGCGCTCATCCTGATGTATTGCGTTTTTCTGAAGGCTGTAGCCAGGCTGCGGCCTTCGCATAGAATTTTGGTTCCGCCATGGGACCTCAATTTGTTCTTAGGGGTGTTAACCAAAGCACCTTTTGAGCCGTTACACCAGATGTCGGTTAAGGATTTGACATCGAAGACAGTTTTTCTGGTGGCCATTTGTTCGGCGAGACGCATTTCAGAGCTGCAGGCGTTGTCCTGTAGAGAGTCGTTTTTGTCTTTTTCAAGAGAGAAAGTGGTGTTGCGACCAGTTCCGTCTTTTCTGCCAAAGGTGGTGTCTCCTTTTCACCTGAATCAAGCGGTGTCTCTTCTGGTGCTAGGGTCGCTGGAGGGCAGCGCTTCGGATCGTACTTTTTGTCGTTTCCACGTTAAACGGGTTCTGCAGCAATATTTGAAGGTATCCGAGACCTTTCGCAAGTCAGACCATCTGTTTGTGTTGTTTGGAGGTATCCGCAAAGGTGAAGCGGTGGGGAAGGCTTCTATTTCCAGATGGATTAGAGAGGCGATTGCATCAGCTTATCTACTGCAAGGGCGTTTGGTTCCAACGGGGATTCGAGCGCATTCTACCAGGGCACAAGCCACTTCTGGGCGGAACACGGTTTGATTCCGCCAGGGGAGATCTGTAGGGCGGCCACTTGGTCGTCCCTTCATACTTTCAGTAAGCACTACCGTCTGGACGTTTTGGCGGCGAAGGATGCCTGTTTTGGTTCGACTGTATTACAGGCCGGCTAGAAAGGTCCCTCCCAATGAATACTGCTCTGTTAGATCCCAGAGGTAGAGGACTGAACTGGAGGAATGATAAGGAAATGATAATTACACTTACCTGGTAATTGTAGTTCCTTGAGTGACAACAGTTCAGTCCTCATTCCCGCCCGGGGTGGTGTCATTGCCAGGGGGTAGTCCGAGAGGCAAATAGTAGCACTACTAGTAGGTATGAGTATTCAAGGTCTAAAAATGTTTCTCATACTTTACTGTCCTGTTCCTTTCTCTGGCATTATTTCTACTTCTGAATAAGGTGAAAGGGTAAGGTGCAAGAAGAAGCTCTCTTCAATTTCCAATTTTCAATTAAAAAAAAAAAAGGAATGTTATTTGTATCTAGTGAGTTATACGTTTGGGTTTCAGTGCAAAGTTGGAATTTATATGATAGCTACTTATTTGTTACTCCTTTGAGTGTGCCTTGTCAATAGTTCACTGGGGCTGATGGGCGAGGCCAGCAGACTATATCCAGTGATGTCACGATTTTGACATGCCTAGTCTCCAAGCTGCAGGAGGAGGTTCACAACCCAGAGGTAGAGGACTGAACTGTCGTCACTCAAGGAACTACAATTGCCAGGTAAGTGTAATTACCATTTGCTGAAGATGAGTTACATTCAGGTACAATAGGTATTTCTCCTAGGACAAGCAGGATGAGTTAGCCACACTTTGTGATGTCATCCGACAGCGCCGAGACGGAAGTACTCTCTATAGCTCAGAAGGGCTTTTGCCCTCCTGAGCATGCTCCAACTGGCCCCACTCCCTTACCCGCCCCTAGCTAGCTAGTTTCAGTTCTTTTGCCTTGCCACCAAGACAGACTTTTCTACTCTCCAAATGAAACCTACTTACTTTGCTTATATGAATTTAAAATGTATCTAATTCTGTGTCTCTGATGTCTTTCCTTTCAGATTCCAGTACCACTCGAAAAAAGGGCAAGGCTAGGAGCACATCTACCTACGGGCCATGTGCTCAGCGTCCTTCTGCCTTCAGCCATGTGCCTGGCACTACTAAGAACAGCAGGCCTCTCCGGAGGACCGCTGTTACTGCAGAGCTTCCTTCTCTAAAAGCCAGAAGAGCTAACCATGGGATGAGCCCTGTATGATGAGGAGCAAGATGCAGGGGCGGCTCTGAAATGAGGCAAAGTGAGGCGGTGGCCTCAGGCGGCAGCTTTTTGGGCTTTTTGGGGGCAGCAAAATTGCCCCCAAAAAGACCGCCTCACTCGGCCTTCAAAATAAAAAAAACAACAACAAACTCTGGCGTAAGAAGCAGCTGCTGCTCCAGCGGCGGCTGCGGCAGAATGAGGAGCCCCGCGGCCGCTCATTTCCCCCCCCCCCCCCCCCCGAGAGCCTGCTGCTTTCCCCTCTGTTTCCCCTGGTTTCGCTGGCTCCACTTTGCAGAGCCAAGGGGAAGGGACAGTGCTTCCCTTAACCGTGGCTCTGTTAAAGCTGAGCCCATGGCACTGATGGGAAACGGGAAATCCTGTTTCCCATCAGCACCTCGGGCTTAGCTTTAACAGAACTGCACGAAAGGGAAACACTGTCCCTTCTCCGCGGCTCTGCAAAGCGGAGCCGGCGAAAAGGGGAAACCAGCAGGCTCTCCGGGGGGGGGGGGGACGGGCGGGTGGCCGGCTGCGGGACTCCTCATTCTGCCTCTGCCGCTCCTGGAGTGGCAGCAGCAGTTGCTTCTTATGCCAGAGGTTTAGCATTTTTTCAATTTCCCTGGGTTGGAGGGGAGGGGTCTAGGGCAGGAACTGGGCTGATGGGGGGGTAGAACAGGAACTGGGCTGATGGGGGGGGGTTAGAACTGGAAATGGGCTGATGGGGGGTTAGTACTGGAAATGGGCTGATCAGGAGGGGGGCTAGGACTGCTAATGGTCTATGGGGGGGTTAGAATTGGAAATGGGCTGATGGGGGGGTTAGGACTGGTAATGGGTTATGGGGGGTAGAACTGGAAATGGGCTGATCGGGAGGGGGGCTAGGACTGGTAATGGGCTATGTGGGGGGTTAGAACTGGAAATAGGCTGATGGGGGGTAGAACTGGAAATGGGCTATAGGGGGAGACTAGGACTGAAAATGGACTTATTGGAGGGTTACGACTGGTAATGGGCTGATTGGGGATCTAGGACTGGGGTGGGCTGATAAAGGGGATAGGACTAGAAATGGGCTGGGACAGGAAATGGGCTAATAGGGGAGGGGAGGAGAGTGCTGCTGGCCCTGGAAGAAAACTAGGGGCTAGGGCAACAAATGGGCTGATGCGGGGGGATGGTAGAATAGGACTGGAAAGGAGCGGATACTGAGAAGGTCTGCCAGGAGAAGGATGGGGCAGGAAGGGAAGGAGGGAGCTGGAAAGGAGCTGACACCTGGAATGTACCGAAGGGGGACTGGAAGGGAGCTGACACTTGGGGATGGGAGTGGTAGGTGGCTGGGTAATAGGGAGGAGGCTGGAAGGGAGCTGACATGTGAATGGCACTGGAAGGGAGATGGACAGAGGGTAGAGTGGCTGGAAGGGAGCTGACTGGGGGTGGCACTGAGAGTGAACCTGAGCTGATACCTGGGATGGTATTTGGACTAGAAGGGGCTGGACAGTGGGAAAGGAGGGGGACTGGAAGGGAATGGACACAAGTGGCAGTCATGGGAATGCAAGGTGGTTGACATTGGAAGGTACTGGGAGGGGAGGACTGGAAAGGGGACTGATACTGGGGAGGGTTACTGGAACTGGAAATGGAAATGGGCTGATGGAAGGAAGTGAAGAAAACAAAAGAAGAGATAAGAAATGGCAGATGGACCATAGACCACAGAAAGAGTTAAGAGAAGACAGGAAGCAGAAGCTTCAGATCGGGACCAGCATGATCAGAGAATAAAATGGTCAGACAACAAAGGTAGAAAAAATAATTTAATTTAATTTTGGTGATTGGACATTGTGCTATTTTTATATTTTACACAGTATTGGGGAACTGCATCTCTTATTTATCTGATGTTGCACTGCATGTGGACTCTGGCTTCTTGGGGTTTCAGTTTAAATTTTGTCTACATATTTTTATTTTTACTTTAGATTGTGGTTACTTATTCTGTACTTGATGAGGGTCGATGTTGTGCGTTTGTGACTGAGGTCAGGTGTTCTGTTAACATGCAGTTTCTATATAAAGATCTATACTATACTGTAGTAATTTGACTTGTTCAGCTTTTCAAATAGGTGTATGGATGTTCCAGGGCCCACTGTAGTATTTACAGTGACGCTTTTTTTGGATGGGCTCCTTATGTGACTTTTGGAAGTTTGTGCTGATATGGTATGGTATGGTAGGTTTGCTTTTTGTTGTAGGGTTTTTTATTAGTTAACAATACGCCTGGTACTGGAGAATAGTGGTTGTTTGTTGTTGTTAGTGAGATGATCAGAATCAGATTTTTTTTAAAAATATTGAGTTCTGTGGGTGAATGTCCTGGTTCTATTCTGCACCTACTGTGGATGCAAAATATATGTTGAAAAAGAAAAAGGGAGAACCATAACGCAGTTCATAACAAACTGTGCTATTGATTCTTGCTGTCTTTTAGTTCCTTGGTGTGCAAACAGAACCATACCTAGCCCTGTGCAAGCAGTGCAGCCGCACAGAGCGCAAAGGCTTGGGGTCACATTTCGGCTCTCTGCTGTTGCCCTGCTGCCGCTGGCAGGACAATAGCAGGCAGTTAAAATGCGCCCCAAAGCCTTTTCGCAGCACTTTAAGCAGGTCTGGTCCCTCCCTCCTCCGACACGATGTCAGAGCAGGGAGGGACAGATCTGCTTAGAGTGCCGGCGCCTTTCAGATTGGGTGCATGCCCCCCTCCTCCTCCCCATACCTCCGTCCAGCGCTGCCTGCTCTTTCCCTGCTGCCTGCGCCGCCTTGAAAAAAACAGGGCGGCAGCAGCAGGGAAAGAGCAGGCAGCGCTGGATGGAGGTATGGGGGGAGGGGGGGCATGCATCCGAGTTGCAAGTCGCACAAGGCGCGTTTGCAGTTCGTTACCGCCCTGTGTGCAAATATCTTGCATTTCCTCCATATATCTAATTGGCTTTTTGATTTGGTTCAGTCTCTGATTAGATTTCTGAAAAAGCCCCGCCCCCTCTAAGGTGGTGGGGGGGGGGGGCGCCATCTCATTCTTCGCCTCAGGCAGCAGACTGCCTTGAGCCGCCCCTGGCAAGATGGGCACGGGATGTGCCGATACAGGCCTCCATCCCCTTCCTCTATGATGCGGAGCAAGGCAGGTACAGGATGTGCCGATTCAGGCCTCCATCCCCTCCCGTCTCTTGGCAGGACTCCTGGAGCTGTGAACCTGACCAGTTATGCCCATACAGCCTCCAGCTACACACAGGGACCTATACCAGGCATAAATGTTGCACTCCTCCGGTTGCCTTAATCACATGGCCTGGGAGGGAACCCTTCTTTGGTGCAGTGCTCCGACACTTCTCTTTGGCGGAGCTTCTCTTTGGTGCCACTGGGCATTGCTACGGCAGTCTTCTCTTCACTTGGCAGACTTCTCTTGGGTGCTGCAGTGCATCGCTCCGACAGATTCTTCGGCGCCACCGGGCATCACTCTGACAGACTCCTCCTCGGCTCCACTGTGCAGCACTCTAGCAGACTTCTCTTCACCCAGCAGACTCTCTTCGGCGCCACCGTGCAACGTTCCGACGGGATTCTCCTCGGCGCCACTGTGCAGAGCATCAAACCCCAGTGCCGACCCTGCAAGGGTAGGATTTGGGTGTGCGGAGGGACACCTGTTGCTACCAAGGCCACAGGAATGAAACCGCCAGAGGGACTCTACAGACCCGTAAGAGCACACCGACTAATCTAAGGCCGCGGGCACTACTGTGGATAACCAGGGTCCTTCCACAAGGCGGGGCCTGTACGAGGGTGGGCAGCTGCCTTTCATTGAAAGAGGGGAGTAGCCTAAATGTTACAGACACGACTTGGCTCCTCAAAGTCAGCCGACCTTTCTTCAACAGGCTGTCATCGCTTCATGCAAGCCTCCCTCTCCAGCTACCCTACTCTCCATCACCTCCTAGTGAAGTCTCAGTCCGTGGGGCTGCTAGAATGGACCAGGCACTGTTCTTGTACACAGCAGTGCCTAGTTCAATTCCTACTTGCTTCCCCCCCCCAAAAAAAAGGGGGGTGCTCTGTCCAGTAATACGGACATTGACGCCTTGCTGGGCGGAAAATCTGCAATCATATACTATGTTTTATATCCTGGATGACTGCAGGCGACGGCCTCTCCGTGCTCAGTCTACTCTTCCGCCTTGCGCCAAGATCCCTGGACCAGATCCCCGTATGGGTGAATTTGACCTCATAACACCAGACTCTATGGGAAGGTTAGACATGAATAGACATCATTCCATCCCTAAACCAAAAAAAAAGGGAAAGGGGAGGCTTCACCTCAGTCTTGCACAGGTGACGCTGGCACATGTGGTACTTCTGTGCCTATCCAGATACAGGCCCAAGAGGCTGAGGCACTACCCCGGTATCCAAGAGCATCATCCCAAAAACACCCCAGCACCCCTAATGGCTTCCAAGGAAGGCTTGTCATCCATCTCCGGTCATATGGCCAATAAGACTCGGGATCCGCCACATTGACTACATGCAGCAACCGGGGGGGGGGGGGGGGGCCCGGGATTAACAACCCTAGTGCTCCTAGGGTTGTACTTCATAGCTCACAGAGGAAGATCCACTCCATAGCCTCTCAACCGGCACAGGGGCACATGACGAAAGAACCTCATAGCCTCCTGGTTGGTGCAGGAGCACATGGAGAATACTCCTAGCCTCCCGTTTGGTGCAGGGGCACATGGAGGAGGAAATTCACAGGAGCACATAAAGGAGGATCTTCATGGCTTACCAGTTAGTGCAGGGCGGTGGAACCAGGAACGAGATTGCCCCATGCAGGTCAACATTCACACCGGTCATCCACTCCTCAGCTTGGGATGCACTTGTTAGACCTGCATGTAATTCTGAATTGCCCTACCACAGAGGGCACAGGTCTCAGTGCACTTCGGCCAGCAGGAACCCAACATCTGCTTCCTGTGGGACGACTGCCTTAAAGAGAGGGAGGTCAAAACACCCCAGCCTTACCAGTTAAATCTGAAGCTGAGGACCCTGCCAACAGAGACAGGAGGCGAGCATAGCCTCCATCATCATCATATCTGGGGTTCGCCTCCCTTCGGACTCAGCAACACTGCCCTTGCCTCTAGGGGCAACTGTTCCCTGAGGCCGACCTGGGCCATGTGCCCACGCGATCCTCTCTCTGAAAATGCCTCCTCAAATGTTGGCTGCTATCCAGCAGGGGACTACAGTGAAGTACATCCAACGCTCACTCCTAAGCAACCTCTCGCTTGTCTGAATCTCAACTTAACTCTGACCCTTATTAGGGAAACGTGGCCGCTACACTATACCCAGAATCAATCCCGCTCCATGGTTCACCACCAAATACAACAAAAAAGGGGACAGGAGGGGGGTCAGCCATGCAGACAGTGCCATAAGGACATAATATATGCCATACTGGGCCAGACCAAGGTCCATCAAGCCCAGTATCCTGTCTTCAACAGTTGCCAGTCTAGGTCACAATTATCTGCAGTCCCCAAAGACACAGGTCCCACAGTGCCTTCTTGCTGCTTACCTGTGCTCTAGATTCTGTGGAACATTCCAGTACGGAGTCCTCCCATGTCTCCCCACACCTCGACACGACGACGAGCCGATCCCTGTCTCGCACCTAGCATGGAGCGTCTTCTCAGCAATGCGGTACATCTCCTAAAGAGCGTCTTCTCAACCAAGCGGTACTTCTCCTAAACACTATGAACTCCCACCTCTGGCAAAGCCACACAGCTGCCAATGACAAAATAGATACTTCGGGTGAAGCTACACAGATTCCTATGACAGAACCGGTACCCACAGCTGTCCACGCTCATTCTTCCGACATGCATTGACAGGCTCTCACCGTGATGACCCACAGAAGAATCTTTTACAAGGATGCTCTCCGGCGACCACCCAGGCCAATTAGTCATTATGACAGATGCCTCAATGGTGGGTTGGGGCTCACTTTAGAGGCTTGGATGGTGAAGGAGCAGAAATTCACATCAACCAGCTAGAACCCTATGCAATTCTATACGTGCTCCACTATGTCAGGCCCACGTCACCAGCGCCACTGCCCCATTCCGGACAGTCAGCCAGGTAGCCCCAGTTCCACCCCAGCAACCAAGGGGAAAAAACCTGCTCTAGATGGTCAACAAGGTGACCACAGCCCCAAACCAGCAACCAAAGGGAAAAGAACCCCTGCTCTGCTCCCCCGCAAGGAGGCTCTCAAACTCTGGACTTTCCCATCCAAGAGGTGCATGTTCAGGACATTAGGAGAGCTGAGGGACGGACTCAGCTGTCAGCTGAATCCGCATGTGTGTACTCTCAGAACTCTGCCCTTGGACGTCCCCTCTTCAAATCGAACTGCTTGCCACTCGGAGAATACAGAGTGCCACAGGAAGAATACAGAGTGTACCCCGCTGAAATGGACAAAGCCAGCCCATCCTAATGGTGTAGTCTCCCTACCCCAGATATATCACTCAGGGCCAGACAGCGTGGAGATTGTCAGCCAGACCCTTTGGCAGGTAGAAATTGTGTCCATCCCTGTTGTCTTTCTACCTTCTGGAGTGCTATCAATGAAGCTGCCGGTGAGGCTCCCATCAGCACAAAGTCCTACAGGTTGAAATGGTAGGTGCTTCAGTGCTATGGAATGCACCACGGCAACCGAAGCATGCCAAAGCAAATGGATCCTTTTCCTGCTCAGTAACACAGGTTCCCGGTACCTCAGCTGTCTGGATCTCACTCATGTCTAAAGACGCAACATACGGTTCACCCAGGTGCACCCCCCCCTCCCATGATACACGATTGCTCTGATGGCAGCCCGCTACCAGCTTATGGAAGCCCTCCAGCCGCTGTAGACAGTGGAACTAAGGCAGACAGCGGAACTAAGGAAGAACTATAGTCCTGGTAGCGATCATTGCAGCCAGACATATCGAACTACAAGCCCTGGTGGCACACCGCCACATATGCTATCCTATCAAGACTTAGACACCCTCCAGATTGTCCCTGAGGTGGCACCAGACCTTCACATCAGCCAGGCCATCGAACGTCCATGTTCCACTTGGAACCCCATGCCTCCAGGCCCCTATCCTGGACAGTTTCTGGGCAGCAGAGGCCCCCATACCCCTGCACATCATCGGGGAAGTAGAGGCCCCACATCCTGCACAACATCAGGGCCTTCCACACCTACACGCCCAAGACACACAGAGCAGTGCACCAGTGACGGGGCACAACCCTTCATCTCATGTCGATAAATCTGACCGCCTGGGCACCAGCACACCCTGACGTGCAAAAGATAAGCACACATTGGCTCTGGGCACAGACCACCACTGCGCCCTGTACTGGGCCGACATCTGCAAGGCTGCCACCTCTGCAGGGTCACTACTGAGTCCCAGTGCATACCTTACGATGACATGGCTGATATCATCTTCCGGCCAAGCAGTCGCAGCAGTCTAAACTGCCTCCTGCTTTGACACACGAACCAACTAATGCTGGATGCGGTACTGGTACGCTATCCTGGCATCATTGTTGTTGCACAGCCATTGATGTCAACACTCTTGTCCATTGAATCTACCTCTGCGGCTGCTCGAAATGATTTCCTGATGGGACTTTTTCCATTGTTGCCACGCGTATGCCTATTGTGACTACATGCTCAAACGTTCATTATATTGTGACTGCATGCTTACATGTTCTCCTCACACGCATGCATGTTCTCTGCATGCTGCCCGCTCTGTCACCACCAGCATCTGGTTCCAAGCATGCAACAGCATTGCCTTACCTAAAGGTGATGTTCCAGACTACACCAATAAGGTATTCGGCCCGGGGGAACTCTCTCCTTTGAACCTGACCAGGGCAAGGCTCTGGCCTCCTCCCATCCACCACAGCACTCGACAGCTGGGGAGGCACCAAGTGTGGCTGACTCATCCTGCTTGTCCTAGGAGAAAGCGAGGTTACTTACCTGTTACAGGGGTTCTCCGTGGAAAGCAGGATAAGTCAGCCACAATGTTGGAAATCAAGAGGAGCAAAAACGCTGTCAATGTTGGGGGGAAATAGTATGTCTGGCGGCCAGGCAATTGATTGCGCGGAGGTGGAGGTCCGTGACGGTGCCTACACTGGATGAGATTAAATGGAGAGTGGAGTACCCCTGTTTGATGTATCGACTCACTGCTATGCGTCAAAAGAGGTTGCTAGGGTTTCAAAAAATATGGGGCCCATACCTCAAATGGAGGAAGCAGGAGGAAGGGTAGGATATAGCTGCTTGGCCCTTTCGCTGGGGGAATGGAGGAACATAGAGTGAGGTCTCTGGCACGAGTGTTGTAAGAATCGTTGGGATAAGAGTGCAGACAGTACAGAGAGGGTAATGAGCAGATTGCAGTGTTACTGCACTCATGTCACCTAGGATGTAAGCTGGCACCCAAGGTATAAGATTACCTGGCAAGGAACATTTTAAGGTGTTTTTGGTTTCTTATATAAGAATACGTGATTGTGTAAAGACATGTCCTAATATTGCTGTATAAGTTTATGCGAAGGGGGGGTGGGAGGGGGGAGAAGGGATTGGAGGGTGTTATCTAATGCGGTTGTAACAATATTGTTGTATTATTTTTGAAAGATGGCTTAATAAATAATAAATGGAAAAAAAAAGTTAATCAGGATTACACCTAATGACTGCCAATGTAGAGAAAATATGACAAATACACTCATATTTCCACCTGACTACCGCAAAACTAAAAAACAAACTAACAATAGGGCCTTTGAATATTTAGTATCATCTCTTTGGAACACCTTACCAGATAGAATAAGAAATACATCCGACCTTGCCACTTTCAGAACCCAGCTCAAAATGTTCCTCTTTATTGAGCATTTTAGAGATGAACAATAGCACAGACCCAACATGAATACCAGAAGCATTCTCACATCCCGCAAAATGCCCCCCCCCTTTACTCTTTATCCTTGCCAAGGTTTACAATGTAAAAACAAAGAAAAATAATCTGAAATGCCATTAGAAATCCAATATTACACATAAAAATTGTAAATTAAGTTCAAAAGAGTTAAAACCTAATCCTATGTTCTTATATGATTGTTTAATATACCCTCACATGTTACATGTAAAAGTTGAAATATGTTTGAATGTAATACTGTTGTTCATATTGTAAACTGCCCTGATGACACGATAGGGCGGTATAAAAAACTCACAAATAAATAAATAATAAATAAAAACAATGGACTCATATACATAAGAGTAATACATTAAAAAAAAACAAACAAACCTCTTGGCAGATGGATGATCCACTGATTCCCCAATGCAAGTGTCATTTAAACCGCCCAAAAAAAGAACCTTTGGAAACATGCATGGTTTGGATCAACAATTCAAAATGGCATGGGACAGACACAGTAGATCCCTTTACAGCAACAGGATAAAATCAAAATAAACTTAACTATCTAATTTCTCAACAAACAACAGGGGTGTCCTACACGGAGCGGTGGGTTCACCCCTAAACAAAGACATGGGGAGGGGTGGCCTGCACAGAGTGGCAGGTGCACCTACTGTTGCCATCTTACTGGGCAGACTAGATGGACCATACTGGTCTTTATCTGCCGTAATTTACTATGTTACTGTATTACATACCCGCCCACCTCCCCTAGAAGGGGATTGGCCCCTGGCCCCTGGCCCCGGTGCCCGCCTCCTAGTAGCGAAGGGCTCAGCTAGTGACATACTGGCTAGTTAGGGGCAGGCCGGGGGGTGGGGCCAGTGGGAGCATGCTCAGGAGTGCAAAAGCCCTTCTAAGCTATAGAGAGTACTTACGTCTCGGCGCCGTCAGATGACATCACCAATTGTGGCTGACTTATCCTGCTGTCCACGGAGAACCCCTGTTACAGGTAAGTAACCTCGCTTTCCCTGTGAGCTTACAGCCTAAGTTTGCACCTAAGGCAATGGAGTGTTAAGGAACATCAGAGGGATTTGAACACTGGCTTTCCTGGTCCTCAGCCCACTCCTCTAATCATTAAACTATTCCTCTACTCCCTAATGGAGCCCTACTCAGGCATCTTGCCAAAGTATTTATGTAAATGACCTCATAAGATACCGATTAGTGTGAAAATGTGTGCATTGTTTGTATCATGTATTCACTGTGAGTGTACACATGAGCAGAGTTTGGGCAGTGCATGGGCTGTGCGAGCAAGTGTGGGCATAGATTATAAAATTCCTTGATTTTCACTCGTACCTGCAAAAAAGTAGGCATGATCATTTACCCCAGCTCTAAGGCTGCTGTAGTTATTGTGCCTTAATATATGCATATACATTTGCACTTTATTTTAAAAAAAAAGCGTAAAGAATGCACGTGAAAATGTTAACTAGTTGCCCAGCTATAAAATTAGCCCCCACAAGTGGAGATTGAATTGTTACTCACCTTGTACTCAAAAGGGAAAGGTATAGAATCAAATCTGAGTAAGTGTGATGAAATGATTGACAATGCAAAGTCAGCAATGGAGAAATGATTGACAGTTATTCATAATAAAGTTAGCTTATTTTTTTGGTTCCTGCTTGAATTATTCAGCTTTCATGGACTTGCATGTTATTGTTAAGGTGAGTCCTCAATCTGCCATATGTAAAAGGCTTCAACTTCCTGACACTGATGCAGAGGGAAGGCGTTCCAGTCATGCACAGTTGTAGGGAAATGAAGAAATTCCTTGAGAAATCCATGGGTGCAAGATGAGATAGAAGGGTAGGGACCCGAAAATCCAGTCATCTGGAGCCTTGGATACGCTTCCTGGCACTCAAAATTTTTTTTTGTCTTTCTATCTATCTATCAGTGTCCTATTATAAACAAAATTAACATGTCTAATTAAAGGAAGCCACAGTTTAATTAAGAAGGGAATTATCATAATCAGAATTAATTTCTAGTTACCAAATTTGTATTACTAGTCTCACTGCTTTGCGCTCTAGAGCTTTCCCTTCTCATTTCTACTGTAGCTTTCCTCACTGTGAAAAATGAGTAAATAGTAAGTGATGAGGTAGCCAACACTGTACACTTAGAGCTGTATTCTGGTGTAGCTCTTCCATTTATTCCCATCTCATCCTTGACTGGTTTCACTCTTCAGTGAAATAAGTTAAAGGTAATAGCTGGGGCAGAGATTACTACTACTAATCATTTGTATAGTGCTACAAGGTGTATGCAGAGCTGTACATATCAATGTAAGACACAGTCCCTGCTCTCATCACAGCTTACATCTAATCAAGATGAAGAAACATTGCAAAACTTGGGACTAAAGTATGGTAAGATACACATAAGTAATGAATGAGCATCAGGTTCCAAAAGTAGTCTCAAAGAAGTGGGTTTTTAGTCTGGATTTGAATAGGGCCAGAGAAGGGCCCGACACACTGACTCAGGTAGTTTATTCCAGGCATATGGAGCAGCAATGGACAAAATCTGGAATTAGCAGTGGCAGAAAAGAGCACAGATAAAAGGGATCTGCCAGAGGATCTGCTAGGTACTTGTGACCTAGATTGGCCACTGTTGGAAACAGGATACTGGGCTTGATGGATCTTGGTCTGACCCAGTATGGCATATCTTATGTTCTTATGAGGAGTGTAGAGTGAGATATAAGAGAGGAAAGTTAGTGAGGAGCTGCAGAGTGAAAGCGCTTGTAGGTAAGAAGTAGAAGTTTGAACTGGATGCAGAAATGGATAGAGAACCAGTGAAGTGACTTGAGAAGAGGGGTTACATGAACATAACGACACTGGTGGAAGATAAGCTGTGCAGCTGAGTTTTGAACAGATTGAAGGGGAGAGAGATGATTGAGAGGGAGACCAGTGAAGAGTAGGTTACAATAGACAAGACGGGACCAGAGATCTACTGGTCAGATCACTGAACACAAGGTTAGCCATATGTTCTACCATTGATCTTGTTTAACTTCAGGCAAGGGACATAACTACCTGCATCTGAGTTCTAGTCCTGCTTCTGCCACTGACCCTGTTTGACTTTGATTGTTTGCATGGTGGTACCCATTTTCTTTAGGATGTTAATTTTTGTTTCTCTCTTTGTGGCCTATGCCGTACAGAGAAGGAATAATCTTAAGAACCAGGCCTGTTCCTACCCAAACTACAGGGGCTACAGAGTCATCACCTTAGTGCCCCCAGAATCCATTCTGCTCTCACAGGTTCATCCTTCAGCCCTGATGCTATTTTGATGTTAATTCATGTTGGACTGAATTTGCTTTCACCTGACCTGTTGAGACTGTTTGTACTGCAGCCTGAACGGTGACACTGGGCATTGCTAGCATGTTACCACAAGGATGCTTATCCTAACGTGTGGTGCAATTAATGCAAGTGCACCTAATACCACCCATAGAGGTATCATTATGTGCACCGACGCCAATCGCCACATTGACAGCGTGTGACATACACAGCTGCGCTAACTGCAATGTGCTCTTCACACCCACACTCTGCCCCTTACCTTACCCATTCCCTTCCCCTTCGAGCCATGGGCAATTAATATGTGTTTTAGCAGCCGGGAGCTGTGATGCCGCATCATAACAGTTACCATGGGCCATCCCCGTGTGCTAAAATGCACATTAACTATTTAGCGGGCTTTAGTAAAATGGCCCCTAAATTACTTACCTGCTTTCTTTTCCTTTTTCACATATTTTATTGAAATTTTAGAACAATACATTAAAAAAAAACTTATGGGGAATATTCAAAGGCATTTACGCAGTTTGCGGACCTGCAAATGCCTCTCACTGGGATATATAGAGGCACTAGCTTGGTTAGTGCCACTGAATATCCCTGGGTTGGGCTGCTAAATGCCCAGACACTATGCACGTCGGGGCATTCCAAGGGCGGAGCGAGGGCGGCACTGCTGGTTAACCAGACAGCAGCTGAATGGCTGTCCCAACATTAGCCAGTTTTGCGATTCAGCCAGCGGCTGAATATTGCTGCTGACTGGATTTCAAGATCACAATCCAGGAAACCTGGATATTCAATAGCGAGGCACAGATGTGGCCTCGGCATTGAATGTCTGGGCAAAGTTAAAGTGACAAAAATCATCCGTTCTATCTGTGCTGGCCGCAGTTGCTGAAAATCCGTCTCTTCCCCCCCCCCCCCCCTTTAATTTATAAGGTGGTTATGACCAGCAGAAAGAAAAATACTATAAAGATAAATGAAGATACTGGTTATGTTTACATACAATATAAAGGCAAAAATACTATACATCCATGCAGAGATGCGGGTTGTGGGGCTGCGCGTCCCGACAGCTGTATGGGTCAGATTCCCCCTCTGGCTCTCCCTGTACATTCCGATGCTCAGGACAGAGAGAGCCGGCGGGATCGGGGCTGAGCGAGGGCGGGCCAACCCGGCAGCACGTACAAGGCCGATTCAGGTCACAACCCTGTACGTTCTGCTGGGCCCATGGGGACATGCTGCTTATTCCACCTCAAAGGTGGAATAAGCAGCACTTTTGGCACAATCGGAGCTGGAGATTTCCCCCCCCCCCCCGGTGGCCAGGTGCAAGGGGGTCCCCGCTGCCCGATCCAGGCCACGGCAGGCCAGCCTTGGGTCAGGCAGCTGGGAAAAGGGGGGCCAGAGCTATGGGAGTCGGGGGCGCCTGTGGGGAGGATGTCCCCGTAAGCGGCAGGGGCACAATGGACCGTCCTCGGGCCTGATTCTGGCCACTGTGGGAACATTTTGTTCCCGCAGTACAGAATCGGGTCCAAATGGACCCTCTTACTTGGGGCCGTCCAGACGGCCCGGACATGCCCCTCTCTGGATCGGGCTCCACGTGGAAACTTCAAACTATTCTTTAATTTGATTCAGATAATCCCTTAATGGTTTCCATATTGTATAGCAGCCAGATTACCTTTACTCTCTGTGACAAAGTCACATTTATATGCAAACATAACTCAATTCTACCAGGATTGGTGACATATCCTTCCAATTATTCAAGATTTGTGCTAGTGTCAAGGTCATTGGTCAAACTAAAGCTCTTGTTCAGGTGTTGGAATGGACTGGGAAAGTGTAACTGAATACCACATCATGATTTGTAAGGAGACAGTATATTTTAAACCAACAATTGTTGAAATTTTCTTACAAACTTCATTCTAGTAATCTTTTAAACTGAAAAAAATAAGGCAACATTATTTTTCTCTGGTGCTTTGATTTTTGCCACTTTAACGGGGGTTTGTACTTCTCTATGGACTAGAAGGGAAAGAAATTGCCTTAATGATGCAGAATGCAAAAGGTCTTTCACAATTTATCTGACACTGTAAAAGCAGTATTGGTTTCTGAAACTTTTCAGAGACCCATGTTCTTTGTTTGAATGTTTTGAATAAGCCTTTTGTAGAACCAAGTTTTTTTTTTTTATAGTCTAGTCATTCTTCACATGCTTGAAGACAGTCCATGGGAATATTGAAACTCTGCAAACTGTGCTTTAATTGAAACCATTGGTACCACTGAGATGCAGGTAGATGGAATGTGCTCTGCAGATCTGAAAATGTTATCAATTTGCCATTTTGGATGATTTTACTAAGTTCCCAAATCCCTTTCTCTTACGATATTGGCCAAGATATACCTATCCCATAGGTATCATTAAACCAGCATCTTAAGAGAATCTTTCTATCTGACCTTTGAGGTATTATCAAGTGCTTGAGATGCCTTTGATAGTATCTCTCATGATGAGATTATCTTTAAGCTATTTCAAGGTGCTGTCACCAGAATTAGCAGGAAAGGGTAAAGGTGCACCAGTTTTGTCTCCAAAATCAACTACTCAGGCACTTCATTCCTAGAAAGGCTCCCCATCCATAAGAAACTTTGTTAGGGCAGAGGCCTAGTGATATTTTAGAAGATTTGAGAAATTTACTCCACCCTCTTGTTTGGGTAGCTTTAGTTTTGTTAAAGCAATTTTTGACATTTTGTTCCTCCAGAGAAATGCTAGAAGTTTCCTCTCTATGGATTTATAGAAATTGATTGAGAACAGGTAAGGTAGGTAACATACTCATAGCATATAAGAGATGTGACAAAAAAGAAACAAGACTGTCCCATAAATGTTTTATTACAAAATCTACGGAGAAATTCCGCATTGTCCCCTTCAAAGTAATCCCCCCCAGAGTTAGTGCACTTCTGCATTCGCTTCTGCCATGTATGGAAGCACTCGGTAAAGTCCTCCTATTTGAAGTCCTTCAGCTCCCTCATCACAGTGGCCTTGATCTCTTCTACAGAGGCGAAATGAGTTCCTTTGAGCACAGTCTTCAGCCTGGGGAAGAGCCAGAACTCACACGGTGCAAGATCTGGGGAATAAGGAGGGTGGTCGAGAGCTGTGATCTGTTTGGCCAAGAACTGCCTTACACTGAGAATGGTGTGTGCGGGCGCGTTGTTGTGGTGGAGCAGCCATGACTTGTCTCTCCACAGAGCCTGCCTGCTGCGCCAAACCCGGTCATGGAGGCGATTGAGGACCTCCTGGTAGAAGTGCTGGTTGACTGTCTGATCCTCAGGCACAATCCCATGATGGACCACTCCCTTCTGGTCGAAGAATGCTATCAGCATGACCTTGATCCTTATTTGGACATGCATGCCTTCTTGGGTCTGGGTGACAGTCGAGTCTTTCACTGCAGGCTCTGCCTCTTGCTTTCAGGGTTGTACTGGAATACCCAAGTCTCATCTCCTGTGATGACTCAGCCAACGAACTCTGGATCTTCTCCAGCAAGTCTTGACAAACATTGACCCGGTGCTCCTTCTGGTCATCTGATAAAAGCTTGGGCACCATCTTGGCGCACACCTTCCACATCCCCAGCTCCTGCACCAAGATGGTACGCACTGACTTCCTGTTCAGGCTGAGCTCCTCAACTGTTATCTGCACCATTAATATGCGATCACTCCACACCAGCTGGTTTATTTATTTATTTAACAAGATTTATATACCGTCTTTCTACAAGTCAAGACGGTTTACATATAACAATTGGCAGTGTGTTTCAACTGTTAACAAGGAACAGGTAACAGGTATACAATGAATATGAACGAAACTACAATGAATATGAACGAAACTACAATGAATATGAAAGAGAACTAATTACAATAAGCAGAGATTAACTATTTATATAGGAATTTACAAGGAAAAACGCTAGGCTATAAGATATGATTTGAGAGGCCAAATGTAGGGAGGAGAGTGTATAGGGGTTAGTTACTAAGGTGGAAGGGAGAAATGTTCAAGGAAGAGAGAGGTTTTTAATTTCTTCCTGAACTCGGAGTGGTTGGAACAGTTCCGCAGGTCGTGGGGAAGGGTCGTGGTTCACTCTGTCAATGTTCTCAGCCATCTTTGTCATGGAAGGCCGTCCTGACTTGGGGTCATCCTCCACCTCCTCGCGGCCAGTCTTGAAGCGTTTGTGCTACTCGAAGACTCGCAGCCTTGACATTGCATCTTCTCCATAAGCCTTTTGGAGAAGTTGGAGACACTCAGTTGGGCCCTTCTCCAACTTAACTAGAAATTTCAAGTTGATTCTTTGCTCCATATTTCTGCCACCTCCAGTTGCATGACAAAGCGATGGAGCAGTGTGCTACAAAAAAACCTAAAAAAGAAAAACAGAGTGAAAGAGATGAAAAATATAGCAGAATAGTGGCGAGATGTTGCACAACACAGTGACATAAGCGGTTAGCCAATTGGCATTCAGTCATGGGCGTGGCTGCCACAGTCTGGTTTTTTTTGTCACACCTCGTATAATGGGAACAATATAAGCTATTATAATTTTGCACCTTTCCCGTCATGAGACATATAAGGGAGACCAACTATCAACTAAACACTGAACTTTTTGTAAAAGATTTCATGTTCTTTTCCTGTGATTCCTCTAAATCCAAAAAAATAATCTCAAGATATTTAATTTCCACTGAGGACAATGTTACATGTAAAGACTTGGTGTATTCCTTTTGAGAATATATAGTAAGAGAGAGTAGAATAGATTTGCCCCAGTTAACTTTATATCCTGGTAATTGAGAGAACCGTTTAAATAGATTAAAGAGTGGTGGGAGAGAAGTTTCAGCCTTAGAGATATATAATAGTTTATCCGCTGCATAAAGCGAGACTTTGTAGGTGGCCTTTCCCACTGTTATGCTCTGAATTAATGTAGGCTGATGAATGGAGATTCCAAGACTATGTTGAATAACAGTGGAAATAAGGGATACCTTTGGTATTTCTACCTAAATTAATTTTGCCTGAAAAGAGAACTGTTGATCCATAGCCTTGCACAGTGGGCATAATAAAGTACCCATACCATGCCAGTGAACTCGTCGCTGAAGCCCACCAATTTGAGGACTTTAAATAAGAAACCTCATTCTACCCTATTGAAAGTCTTTTTAATATCTAATGACAGGGCCATTGCGGAACATTCTGTATTATAGTTAGCCTGTTCTATAATACAAACCAGCGTGATCAGCGTGCATCATAAAAGACCTTTTATCAAATTCGAGCTTATGGCGTGTTATATCTTCAAGTACAGTCAGTTGGTTACGTCCTAAGAGGGTTTACATTCTATCTGAAACAAGAGAGGGCACAGTGTGTATGTATCAGAGATAGTATCAGAGATGTATCAGAGATAGTAAACAGGATTTGAATCCTGTCTTTCCTGGGTTTTAGTCTGCTGCCCTCGCCAATTGTCTAGTCCTCCACTTCTTTTGTGAGTGGAAGCGCAAGTGTTCTCATAGCTTTCCAGATAGCCTGGGATAAGTGGCAGCCCTAACTGACAGGTTGATCCACAGCTGTTTTTTCTCCCATGGACTTGTAGTCCTGCCTTTCCTTGAGAAAGATATTGCCCATTGTTGGGCCGGATAAGTAACACCCTACTTCCAACTATAGGGACTGATAAACTCTCTGTCTGGCACGCCTCCTGTTGAAGCCCATGTTTACTTGGTAAAACAAAAAATATGCCACCTTCCTGAAACACAAAGTGAGATCTTGTAATGAGTATTCACAAAGGGATAAGGCCAAAGATATGCTCTTCCTTTTTTTAGGTGGCATTGGTGGTAGTGATTAGTGTTACATTTGTGACATCTTGTGGCAAACATCTGGATTAACAGATACCTGTTTCCTTCATAGCTCTGCCTATGCAATTTCCTCACATTTTTAAACATTTTTCAGTTAACTTGATAACACAGCCTCACTACAGTGACTAACATAGGGCAATATATATAGAGCATCTTACAGCATAATCTATCTCTCCTTGTTATTACATCAGAATGATGTTACAGCTGGTATTGTCCAAGTTATCAATTGGCTCAAGATTCATCCAACAGTGGCGATCCATTACTGAGTTTATCCCACTGCATGTAGGGGTTTGTAGTCTTGCGGTTCTTAGGGACTGCAATCGAGAAATCAGGACTGTCAGTTTCTATATGCAATGGGGTAAATCCAGGACTAGATCAACCTGCTGGGCAAATCTGGAGCTACTTGGCAGCCCTTACATATTATTCATGTTTCACCTTCCATGAGAATATTTTAAAAAGCCATGCTGAGGCAGACTAAAGTCCATCAAGTCCAGCATACTATCTCTGACAGTGGCCAGTCTAGGTCACAAGTACTCGGCAGATCACAAGTAGATCAAATTTTCTCATAATTCACTTCAAGGGATACATGACGGTTTTCCCAAGTCTACCTGACTAATCATTTTCAAGGACCTTTTCTCTAGGAACTTGCCCACACTTCTTTGGAATACTCTATCTTAGTTGCCTTGACCATATTCTCAGTGATAAGGGGGCTATCCAGTCTTGTGCATTGAGTGACTTATGTGTGTTTATCTCCAAGTTAGTGAGAGATATTTGCACATGGTTCAAAGAGCTCCTGGATCTCAGCGAATGAATCTGATCTTTGGAGACTAGAGTAGCAGACTGGAGAAGCTGAGGTAGACAGAAAGGGAAATAGAAAAGTCCCACCTCCCATCTGGCAGCCTCACTGCTGCCCAGAAGGAGAGCATTACCTTGATGTGTCAGGAAATGATCCTGTTGCCAAGACCTACCCTCCAGGGGATGCAGTATTCTCTTGCACTGAAGATTTGTCTCCAAGGGCTTCTGCCCAGAAAGGAAGGTTTAGAATGGCCATTTTAGCTGATGATTCAGTCATTAAATCTTTATATAGCTGTGTGTCTGGTGAGCATGAGGATCACTTGGTCACTTGTCTGTCTGGTATAAAGGTAGCAAACCTCATGTACCACCTAGATAGGATTCTAGACAGTGCTGGAGAGGAGCCAGCTGTCTTGGTACATGTGGACACCAATAACATAGAAAAGTATGAGATGGAGTTTCTGAAAGTCAAATTAGGCATTTAGGTAGAAAGTCATAATCCAGGGCAGCATTCTCAGAAATGTGCAGGACTAAGGGGGAGGCAGAGCTCTGGAGTCTCATGTGTGGATGAGACTATGGTGCATGGAAGAGGGATTTAAATTTGTCAAGAATGGTACAACATTCTGGGGATGAGGGGCCTTTTCCAGTAGGATGAGCTCCCCACTACTCACTGTGGCACTAATCTTTAAAAAGGAGATAGAATAACTTTTAAACTAGATATTGGGGGGAGGGGGAAGCTGACAGTCGCCTAAGAATGCATAGTTCATAATCATGGGCATAGTTTGACTACTTCAATTCAGGGCACATAGGGTAGGGTGACATATTTGCATATTCATTATGGTTATCTTAAAAGAAAATACTAGATGGATAGGAAGCTAGTATATCAAACAGGCGAGGGATGAACTGCACCCCTAAGATACTCAAACAGGGAGCAGTGGTTCTCATTCAATGGCTTTGCCAAAGAAAGGGAAAGCAACATATTCCCAGGCTATATAATTAAAATGCAGCAAAAATTGTACCTGTAAATTATATATTCTGCAAAAACAAATGTGTAAGGTGCTAACACTCCAAGAGACGAGAAGAAAAAGAGAACCACAACATAGTTTCAAACAGCAAAATAAATTATAACTAATTTTATTTTGGCATTAGAGATTCCGCTACGGTTCTCTTTTTTTTTTCTTTGTGAACATCTATTTTCCAGCCAATGAAACCCCTCCTTTAACAGTAGGGGCAGAGCAGAACTAGGCCATTTCACCATCAAACCCAACATAGAAGAAAAAACAATCTGTTTTCGGTGTCATCTTATTAACAGCCTCTCCAGTACCAGGCAAATTGTGAACACAAAACCCTGCAAAAGTCACTAAAGACCCAATACAAATCTATCGTACCATAATGACACCAGCTTCTAAAATTAATGCAATAAGGCACTTACTCAGAAAAGAGCAGCACCATAAATATTGCACCTATTCGGAAAACTGAACAAGCCAGTCACTACAGAGCCTATATTGAAGCTCTATGCTAGCAGAACACTTGGTCTCCCAAAACGCAGTTAGACCCTCACCAATTACAGAATAAATTATAATAAGCTCAGAGTAGAAATATGTAGATAAAATTAAATTGAAAACCCAACAAGTCAGGCTCCGTATGCAATGTGACACAAGAAATAGAGGAGGCAGGTGACACTTTACCTCATCTTTGCTGAGCAGTAGCATGAGATACACAGGCTTTTCTGATCCCATATGCAAGCTGCATAGTCTTCCCCCTATGTTGATCTCGGTGCTCAGATGAAGACATGTCGCTGATTAGGTGCAGTGCTGACTCACCACGTAGCCCATCTCTGAACAAAAATCACTAGGATCAATGGAGGGGCAGACCATGGGGAGAGGCTGTGCTGCCTACATATGGGATCAGAGAGAACTGTGCCTTTATGTACTGCTCACAACCACTAATAAGAGAAATCCCAATCTTAATACATTTTTGTTGGAACTTACACCATGAAGATAAACTTATTTCTTCTTGCAGTGTAATGTTCCTTTTTTTTTTTCTTTAAATGGGGACGCAACCCCAACAAGTGCTAAGGAGACAATAACCCTTTAGTACACACCGGTAAAATTCTCCTTCAGGCTTTATACATCAAAGAAAAGTCACATAGTTGGTCAGGAAGATCTCTTCTGTAGAGAAACAAAATTGCTGGAGAGGTTGCCACTCGGAGGGAAGGAATCAAACCTTCCCCCATTGCTCAACAGCTGATCAAATGAGAACGCCAACACTCGAGCTTCAATCGTTCAACTCACGATTATTTCTCTCCTTCAGACTGTCCAAGCTTTTCCAAAAACATCCATGAAAGCAACTGTGCCGTGGTAATACCATGAACTAGTAACCCAACGTTGCGTTTCGAACCATAGATCCTCTTGGCTCTTCTTCAAACTTCGTTGCTTCTAATCAAACCCGGAAACAGTGTTCTTTTAAATTCCATGCCTTGATCATATGACCGGTCCAGAACCAATGGTAACCAATACAACTAGCCACTCCCCAAAAAAACCTGAGAATTACAAAATACTCCACCAGTGCAGAGAGGAATTTAAACCCGTAGGTGACAGAGAATCCAGAGTATAAATCCAAAATATGTACTGCTCAGCAAACGTAAAAGCAGCAGCTAGTAGAGAGGTACACAAGATGACTTTATTTGTGCAGATATGCAGCCTATATCTGGTGCCAAAATTCCTAACATGTTGTGCCTCATCAACAAATTTTGTAGGGATATAGGAGCCAAGCCAAGCCAAAATCTTAGGAGCCAGTGCTTGTGACCTCCTCACCCCCACCCCACCCCCATTGTCTCTTACACATGTCTCATGTTCTCAAGTCTCATGAAACCAGTGTCAGAAATCCTATATTGCACGGCATCTTTAGACAGAAGTACAGATAATGGTTATATCTTCAGATATTAAGTGTCTGTATGTGTGTGTGGTGCAATGGTGGTGTGCCTGTCTGTGCATGGGAAAGAGATGTGGTGGTAGGTGCCTTTGTGTGGTTAAGGTGTGGGGCTGCAGTACATATGTGTGTGTGGTACAGAGGTGGGGTGCCCATGTCTGTCTGTGTATGGTGCAGAGGTGAGGTGCCCGTGTGTGTGCATGGCTTGTCATGCGGCGGTAGGGTGCCTGTCTGTGTGCATGTCTTTTGTGCGGAGGTAGGGTGCTTGTGTCTGTCTGTCTGTCGTGCGGAGGTGGGATGCCTGTGTGTGTGGTTTGTGGGTGGGGAAAGGGTGCTTGTATGTGTTCTGGGGGGAGGGGAATAAACCTTCTGGCAACACCTTGCACTGTTCCCTCCCCCTCCAATCCCTTTCCTGCTGGTTCCCCTACTCTGTTACCCTTTCAGACTTTCCCCCCTTCACCAACACCTCTAGCACCCCAATCCTGTGCCCTAAAATCCCTCCATCCCCTTTTTTAAATAGGCCCCGGCCTCTTTAAATTGTACTGTATGTCTTGATTAGATTGTAAGCTCTAAAAAGCAGGGCCCATCTTCTATATGTCCTTGTACAGCGCTGCGTACGCCTTGTAGCACTGTATAAATGATTAATAGTAGTAGTAGTAAATCCAGGTTGGCTATGTTCCATTAAACCATGACTATCTATATGTTTAGTAATTTTGTTCTTTATATTGGTTTCTACTATTTTTGCCTGGTACTGATGTCAGGCTCACAGGTCTGTAGTTTTCTGGCTCACCCCTGGAACCCCTTCAAAAATTGACATTATGGGGGCCAGATAATGACCCTGGCATTGAATATCTGGGTTAAAATTAAAGCGTTGATGACCAGTTGCTTTAAGTGTGCTCTCCGCTGCATCTGAAATTTCCCCCATTACTAAATAGGAAAATGCATAATTTCACAAACATACATTCCATTCATTTCTCCCATTCAAACCTTTTGGTTCATGGGTATCCAAGGTAAAAATCCATTCAAGCCTGATGTAAACTTTTAACCTTTGCAGCCACTCTTTAGTTTTTTCTTAACCATTTTCTTCATTTTTGCATAGTCTTCCTTTTGAAATGTATTGATAATGCAGCAGATTCCCTTGCTGTTATATCATGTTATGATCACCCTTGCCAAGTGGTCCCAACACCATCATCTTTCATACCAGATCCTGTATTCCACTAAGGATTAGGTCCAAAACAGCTCCCCCTTGTGTCAGTTCCTGAACTAGTTGCTCCACAAAACAGTCATTTCTTTCATCTAGAAACGTTCTCTCCCTAATATGTCCTGTTAGCATTCCATCATCATCTATCCCATGTGAAAAATTGCAAGAGGATTGAAAAATTGGGAGACTGGATGCCAAATGGCAGATGGAATTTAAAGTGGACAAGTGCAAAGTTATGCACTTAGGGAAGAACAACCCAAACTATGGTTATACGATGCAAGGTTCCACATTAGGAACCACCACCCAAGAAAAGGATTTAGATGCTGTTGTGGATAATAAGTTGAAACCCCCAGTGTGTAGCCGTGTCCAAGAAAACAAGTAGAATGCTAGGAACCATAAGGAAAGGAATGGAGAATAAAATCAAGGATATTATAATGCCTCTTTATCGGTGTGGCTGCACCTTGAGTATTGCATGTAGTTCCGTTCATTGCATCTAGAAAGAATATAGCAGAACTGGAAAAGATGCAGAGGGGCAACCAAATGTTAAAGGGAATGGAAGGACAGGGAGGGGCCAAACAAATAATCTCAGCTCTGCCCCTAAGCTTTCTAATGGCTAATGCTGTGTTGGGCAAAATATTGGTGTGGTCATGGCCCCCCCCCCCCCCCATTCCACAGTCTGTGTGGAAGGATACTCTTATGAGTAAAGGCCTAAGAGGTGAGGGCTCTTCACCTTGGAGAAAAGATGACTGAGAGGTCTATAAAATACTACTACTACTCTTTATCATTCGTAAAGTGCTACAAGGCACATGCAGCGCTGTACATGTACTAGTAAGAGACAGCCCCTGCTCATCAGAGCTTACAATCTAATCAAGATTGACCACACAACTGGAGACTAGGGCAATTCAAGGGGAATGGCAAGATACAGATAGGTGATAAGCAGGAGAATAAGGAGATCAGGACCCAAACACAGCCCCGAAGAGGTGGGTTTTTAGCCTGAATAGGGCCAGTGAAGGAGCCTGGCAAAGTAACTCAGGTAGTTTGTTCCAAGCATATGGAACAGCAAGATGGAGTGAGCAAAGTCTGGAGTTGGCAGTGGCAGAGAAGGGCATAGATAAAAGGGATCTGCCAGAGAAGCAAAATTCCTGAGGAGGGGTGTAAGGAGTGATAAGAGAGGAAAGGTAGTGAGGAACTGCAGAATGAATACACTTAACATAGTAACATAGTAAATGATGGTAGATAAAGACCAGCATGGTCCATCTAGTCTGCCCAGCACGATGCCAAGAGTAGGTGCACCTGCCACTCTGTGCAGGCCACCCCTCCCCACATCGCTGTTTAGGGGTGAACCCACCACTCCATGTAGGACACCCCCTATTTGTTGAGAAATTAGATGGTTCCGTTTATTTTGATTTTGTCCTGTTGCTGTAAAGGGATCCACTGTGTCTGTCCCATGCCACTTTGAATTCCGTCACCGTGTTTGCCCCCACCACTTCCATCGGGAGGGCATTCCAAGCATCCACCACCCTTTCTGTGAAAAATTATTTCCTGACATTGCCTTTCAATTTACCACCTCACAGCTTCCTGTTATGCCCTCTAGTTTTACAGCTTCCCTGTCTTTGGAAGAGGTTTATTTGTTCATTATTTCCCTTTAAGTATTTAAAGGTCTGAATCATATCTCCCCTGTCCCTCCTCTCCTCCAAAGTTTACATGTTTAGGTCTTCAAGTCTCTTCTCATAAGGCTTCTGACGCAGGCTCCAAATCATTTTGGTCGCCTTCCTCTGAACAGTTTCCAGTCTTTTTACATCCTTTGCAAGATACGGTCTCCAAAACGGAATACAGTATTCCAAGTGAGGCCTCACCAGTGACTTGTACAGTGGCATAAGTACCTCTTCCTTTCTGCTGGTGATTCCTCTTTGTATGCAGCCCAACATCCTCCTGGCTTTTGCCACCGCCTTGTCGCACTGTTTTACCACCTTGAGATCTTCAGAAATAATCACACCAAGGTCTTTCTCCTGATCCGTGCATACTAACCTCTCGCCCCCTATCACATACATTTCCTTTGGATTTCTGCTACCCAAGTGCATGACTCTGCAATTCTTTGCATTAAATCTTAATTGCCAAGCATTAGACCATTCTTCCAGCTTTTGTAGATCTTTCCTCATCTTAACCACTCCCTCGGGGGAATCAACTCTGTTGCAAATTTTCGTGTCATCTGCAAAAAGACATACTTTTCCATTTAGTCCTTCAGCAATATCACTCACAAATATATTGAACAGTGCCACGCCCAGGACAGACCCCTGGGGCACCCCGCTAATCACCTTCCCCTCATCCGAGTGAGCTCCATTTACCATCACCCTCTGTCGTCTGTCAGTCAACCAATTTCTGATCCAATTTACCATCTTAGGATCCATCCCCAAGCTACTGAGTTTATTGATAAGCCTACAGTATCAAAGGCTTTGCTGAAATCCAGGTAGATGACATCCATCGCATGTCCCTGATCTAGCTCCCTGGTCACCCGGTCAAAGAACTCAATCAGATTTGTTTGGCAAACTCGTCCTTCAGTAAAACTATGTTGCCTCGGGTCTTGCAACCTGTTGGTTTTGAGAAAGTTCACTATTCGCTCTTTCAGGAGCGCCTCCATTACTTTTTCCACCACCGAGGTAAGGCTCACGGGCCTGTAGTTTGACACTTCTTCCTTGTCACCAATTTTGTGTAGAGGTATGACATTAGCCGTTCTCCAGTCCTGAGGAACCTCTCTTGTTTCCAAGGATCTGTTGAAAACATCCTTTAATGGCCCTGCAAGAACCTCTCTGAGCTCTTTCAGAATCCTGGGATGTATCCTATCCAGTCCCATGGCCTTGTCCACGTTCAGTTTTGCAAGTTGTTCTAACACATCATCTTCTGTGAATGGTGTGGTATCTACTTCATTCCCATTTTTATAATATTTGGGAGTCGCAGGTGGTCCTTCTCCAGGACTTTCTTTAGTAAAAACAGAGCAGAAGTATTCGTTTAGCAATTTCGCTTTTTCAATGTCACTTTCCATCAGTCCGTTCGCAGCATTTCTGAGTCCTGCAATTCCACCTCTGATCGTCTTCTTTTCCCGAATATACCTGAAGAAGGTTTTGTCGCCACACTTAACATCTTTAGCCATCTTTTCCTCTGCCTTTGATTTTGCTATCCTTATTTCTCTCTTTGTCTCTTTGAGTTTGATCCTGTATTCATGTCTGTGTTCCTCTGTTTGTGAGCTTTTGAATCTTGCGAAAACTGCGTTTTTTGCCTTTATTTGAGCAGCCACTTCTTTGGAAAACCAAATGGGTTTTCTTCTCCTCTTGTTTTTGTTTACTTTTGTTACATATTTATTTGTTGCTCCTTATCTCCAGGAACAAGCAGGAATGAGTCTTCACATATGGGTACGTCGGTACCGACGGAGCCTGCACGGGAATGCTCCCCAGCATCCAATCAGAAAGCTTTTGGGAGCATCCCTCGCGCCTGCGCGGTGACTTCCCGCCTTTCCCACTGCCTCTCCTCAGTTTTCGTTTTTCCGCGGAGCCAACAGGACGTCCTCCTGTCACCGCAGAAACCTTTTTCTTTAAAATCCTTATTTTCTTGTTTTCTTGTGGTCGCGGCTGTCTTTCCCGCCGATACCGGTACCGCCGGTGCTTTATTCTTTTCTTTTCAAACTTAGAGAAATATTTTCTCCTCAGTTTTTTGTTTTAACTTTTTGAGGCCTACCAGGCCTTTTCCAACATGGAGCCTTCTTCCCCTAAGAAGTGCCTTCACTGTGGAAACTTAGTTTTCTTTTTAGACTCCAATGCTTGGTGTCTAACCTGTTTGGGTCCTGACCCTTTTTCCCCTGATACCTCAGGCTATATTGTTGGGAAGAAGACCTTCTCTTTTTCGAGTTTCCCTCGATGCCGTTTTTCCTCCTGAAGTGAGGACACCGGTTTATTCTTCTCTCCAGGATCATGTAACCCACAAACAGTCTGTTAAGACTAGCCAATGCTTGAAGGGTAAGTCTCATGCCCAGCATGATGACGGCTCCGGCCTTGCCCTCAAGACCCCATTGGCAATAAGACCCCGGCGGGAGTCTTCGGGCTCCAAAGCAATTACGGGGTTTCAGGTTGTTCCTGGGGCTCACCCCTCACAGAACATACCTGAGCCATGCTCGGGGGTGGTATCCGCTTCGAGTGGTACCAATCCCCCGGCATCGGCACCGGTGTCGAGTGTTCCACTCTTCACCAGGGATCGTCATCTGGTGTCCTCGGTACCTTCGGGGCCGATCGATACGACCCAGACTGGCTTTCCTGTATCCCAGCCATGCTCGGGGTTGGTACCGGCTTCGAGCGGTACCGATACCCCGGCATCGGTGTCGAGTGTTCCACTCTTCACCGGGGATCGTCATCTGGTATCCTCGGTTCCTTCGGGGCCGATCGATACACCCCAGATGGACTTTCTTCTATCTTCGCCATGTTTGGGGTTCGTACCGGCTTCGAGCGGTACCGATACCCCGACATCGGCGCCGGTGTCGAGTGTTCCTCTCTTCACCGGGCATCATCTTCGGACGTCCTCGGTACCTTCGGTACCGATTGATACGATTCCGCTTGACTTTCATGTATCGGCATCGCCGATACCACCATCAACGTCGGTACCTTCTGGACATGCATCGATAGACTCGCTCGCTTCGATGCCGAGTCTAGAATCGATATCCAGTCTAGATGACTTGGTACCGACGTGTTTCGGAACCGATTTATATCATTTCCGACTAGGCAGTACCGAGGATATTCACCAGGGCTCTCTGGCTACCTCGGTACCGCGTCAGCAGCCCCCGATTACTGCTTCGATGACCTTATCGATACCGGTACCGGTATCGATGTCGATTCCTGCAGTTCCGTCGGTGCCATCGATCCTTTCTATGCCTAGTTTGGAATCGATACCGGGCACTGATGCTGCAGTCCTAACTGCCTCAAATCAGAACTGTCAGTATCAATGTCCATCTAGCGGGATTCTTTTTCTGCACCAGTCCAGTATGTCTTCTGGTGCTCAAGCTGCTCCTTCAACCTCAGCTTACCCAGGAATAGTTCCTATTGGAGATCCTTCTTTTCAGAAATTTCTCCTTGACATGGCAACCTTTCTTGCCATTCCTATTCCTGGCTTTACTCTTGACCAAGATCCTGTAGAAAAGGAAAATATAATGCTTCCTTTACATCATTCTTTACAGGATCTTCTTCTGAGGATGTGGGAATCACCCTTAAAGGTTCCTTTGCCTTCTACAGCCATTAATGTTCTGTATCAGGTGCCTCCCTCTCCGGGGTTTCAGAAAAACCAACTTCCACATCATTCCATTGTAGTGGAATCAGCAATGAGGAAGGTAAGAAGCAAGAAGAAGCATTCTTCTTATCCGCCAGGTCGTGCATCTAAAGCACTTGATGCCTTTGGACGTCAAACCTTCCAAACTTCTATGCTGGCTTCAAGAATTATTTCATATATTTTTATATGAGTCTAACGCTTCAGGAGGTCACAGAGAAATTATCTCTTTTGTCTCCTTTTTTGTCAGAACCTAAGGCCTCTGACTATTCCTTGCTTCTTAATCATAGCAGGAATATCTCTTGGTTTCTTTCTCGTGCTTCTCTAGACTCTTTTGAGTCTGTTAGCAGATCCTCTGCTATTGCCATTCGAGCACGTCGTACAGCCTGGCTGCAGGCTTCAGACTTGAGCAGATGGGCACAACATACACTGGGTAATTCTCCTTGTATTGGAGAAAATCCTTTCAATAGAGAGGCTTTACGTCAGGTTGCTCATTGCTCCACTGACTTTCCTAGTTCTGGAAACCATCCTAAGCCTTATTTTTCCCCAGGACGTAGGAAATGTCCTACCAAACCTTCTTTCCCTAAGAAAAGAAAGTTTCATCCTTCTTCTGCCCATCCTCCAGATGTACCCAAGTAAGGGACATCTCATCCTAGTCTGAAGTTTCCAGACTCTAACCAGGCTAATCATAACCAGCAACCATAGGTTCCTGTATGTTGCAATCTACAGTTCACTTCTTCTTGCCAGAAGTTATTCTTCAAACTCTACACTGGTTTTTCTTTTCAGTATGCTAAGCTGTTAGGATATTTTTTGTCCATGGGTTGCAGAATTCTTCCTTTCCTTCTATCATAAAGGGAGATTACAACTATCCCATGATAGTTTCTGTCCCCACATGGACATTTTTTCCTTCAGCTGACTTACCATATGGTACATCACCTTCCAACCCCCTCTCTTCCAGGGTTTCCCCTGCTTGAGTTGGTACCATACTGAAACACTTCTCTTTCTTTCCAGTGTAGACTTTTTGTTTTCCTTCAATGCATGTTCTGAACAACTCATCAGTCAGGGACAGGAATATCTCCGCTCCCTTTGTCTGTTTTTCTCCCTGTTTTCATACAGGAGAATCCCCTCTGCTGTTTTGTTCAGTTGCTGTGCATGCAGGAGTTCTAGTGATTACTTAATGCTTCTTGCAAGCTACTTTTAACTATCTTGCATACTACTACTCACTGCAAGTTATCTCCTTCTAGCCATATCCTTACCTAGGATGTGGCAACACATCTGACGTCTGTCAGTTTTATCTCATAATTCTCCTGCACAATGCTCTCTGCAATCTTCAGAGAAGCTTTCTACTATGGGCCCTTGCTATAGAGCATTGAACTTTGTCTCTGAGGGTCTTCCATATAATAGAAAAAGCTTATATAGTCATTCCATGGCTATATAGGTTCTTTATACCCTCTTGTCTCCCATTGTGATACAGAAGACAAGCTTTTTCTGCGTGAATGTCCAAGGAGTTCCCAATCTGGCAGGAATCTACCCCTTTTTTCCTTACAGCTTGGCATTATGTTTTCTGCTCCACTTGGACAACGCATACTCTTTTACTGTACATGATACCCCTGAGTCCCTTGGCTGGGTCATCCTGGTATCTTAGTCTATGCGTTTTCTTGTCCTTTGGACATATCAGAGCCCTAAAGTACTCCTGACGTGCTCTTACCAGACTGCTATTATCCTCTGTTTTTCACGCAATCATACTGGTTATTCCACTGAACTACATTCCTGCACCACAGAAATAGATTCTCTACATTTCTTCAGGTGGTTTTCACCCCCTATTATTAGATGAATCTTTTCCTGTCACATTCCCCATGTGAATGTTTTTCTGTGGCTCAGTTGCAGGCATGTATTCTCAGAATTATTTTCATGTATGTATATGTCCTATGCATACATGTTTTTGTACCCTGGGTGGGCATAAGCCATGCCCATCTATATCTATCTATCTATATATATATCTATATATCTGTCTGTACTAAAGTTTTTACTTTCTTAAAGGGTCCAGACAGTCAACTTGCCTATTATCATACGGCTCAGTAACTGGGACTGGTTATACTTACAATTACTGCTGTGACGTCAACAGCTTCTATTTTTGTTATACATCTCCCTGTCTATGAAGTATCAAACTTCAAGGTCTTCCTATCTCTTACCAGCTAGGAAAGACAGTGTACATCTTCAGTATTCCTGAGTACACTTCTGTTCTCCTTGGGAATAGGGGCTTTTTTCCATACCCTCTCTTCCCTTCCGGACTGGGCTAATTTTCCAGATCGGTCAGTCTTCTTCTTTTAGTCCTCAATGTTAATAACTCTGTACCTAAAAGAGTTCTCAGCTTTTTCCCATAAAGCTTTTCATTGAAGACCTGCCGTTCTTCTCCTGCCCCAGTTGACACCTGGGTCACCTGCCCATTCCAGGTTTGGAACTTCATCCTCACTGCTGTGAAGTTACCTTGAAGATTTCGCTACTGCATCTACAGTACACTCCATCACAGTTCTACTTCCTACAATCCAGTAGGTAAGCTCTATATTGTACTAGTTCATTACATATTTTAATGATACTTGACATACATTCTAAAGACTCATCTCTCCTGTAGTCTTTAGTTTTTGCTGTTCCTCTGCAGCTCTCTATATTCAACTCCTACCCCCCATCCCTCAGGAGATGCCGGGGATCCAGGTTTGGTAAAATGCCGTCCTGTCCAGGGATACACATTTTATGGGATCTCCCCTGGCACCCACAGCTAGGGAGTCCCCATATGTGAAGACTCATTCCTGCTTGTTCCTGGAGATAGCACAGTTACTTACCTGTAACAGATGATCTCTGGGAACAGCAGGAATTAGTCTTCACAACCCACCCACCTACCTACCTCCCCTAGGAGTTGTATCTATCTATCTCCTTTCCTCTTTCTCTCCTTCTGTCTCAGCTATGAAACTCAACTGAGGAGAGGCAGTGGGAAAGGTGGGAAGTCACCGCGCAGGCGCGAGGGATGCTCCCAAAAGCTTTCTGATTGGATGCTGGGGAGCATTCCCGTGCAGGCTCCGTCGGTACCGACGTACCCATATGTGAAGACTAATTCCTGCTGTTCCCAGAGATCACCTGTTACAGGTAAGTAACTGTGCTTTATTGCCACCTTTAGTTTTTAGCCCATAGCAATTCCACTTCCCTTATCTCCTTCCACCCTGTCAGCTCCTCCTTTAGGTACTTGGCCATTTTATTGAAGTTGGTGTTTTTGAAGTTTAGGACTTTGAGCTTGCTTTGATTAGCTTGTACCATGGCTTTTATCTCAAACCACAACGTGTGATGATCGCTGCTGCTCACATGGGAACTCACGCAGACATTCGACACGCTATCACCGTTGGTGAGCACTAAATCCAGCGTTGAGCTTTCCCTGGTTGGTTCCATCACCATTTGTCTAAGTAACACATCTTGGAGAGAATCAACGATTTTTTTTTGCTTCTTTCCAGATTTGCAGAAGGAGTAATCCAATCCACATTAGGTAGAATAAAGTCTCCCAATATGATTGCTTCCCCTTTTGTGGCTATCTTGGCAATATCTATAATCAATTCGTTAGCTATCTCTTCAATTTGCACTTATAATAATGAATGGAGTAGAACAAGTAAACATGAATCTGCTGTTTACACATTCAAAAAGTATAAAGACTAAGGGACATGCAATGAAGCTACATTTAAGACTAATCAAAGAAAATATTTTTTCACTCAATAAGCAATTAAGCTCTAGAATTTGTTGCCAGAGCAAAAGCTGTTAGTGTAGCTGGGTTTAAAAAAGGGATTAGACAACTTCCTAGAGGAAAAGTCCATAAACCATTGTTAAAGTGGACTGAGGGAAGTTCACTGCTTACCCCCCTGGGATAAGCAGCATGGAATCTGTCTATCTTTTGGGATCCTGCCAGGTGCTTGTGATTGGATTGGCCACTGTTGGAAACAGGTTATTGTGCTTGATGGACCTTTGGTCTGACACAGTATGGCAAATCTTATGTCTTATGTAAACTAACAGGAAGTCAGCATTGGGCATTGGAGAAAGGGTGGAAACAAACAGCCTTGCAGTGTCAAAGTATAAAGTAAGCACCTTGGGGCTGTTTGTGCCAATTGCTGCTAATGTATATCCCAGAGAGGGTCTGCAGTGGCGCAATGGGCACCGGGTGCAAAAGATGAGGTTCGCCTAGGGCACCTGGGGGAGAGTATAATTGTCAGAGATCACAAAGGCTTGAAAGCCATAAGAGGAGCACCCAAAGGCTATAGTGCTACAGTGGTGCCCTTTAAAGCAGCACATGGCTCTAAATCAGGGATTCTCAACCCAGTCCTCCGGACACATCTAGCCAGTCAGGTCTTCAGGATAACCATAAAGAATATGCGTAAGATAGACATTTGCATATAATGGAGACAGTGCATGCAAATCTCTCTCATGCATATTCATTGTGGTTATCCTGAAAACCTGACTGGCCGGGTTTGTACTGAGGACTGGATTGAGAACTCCTACTTTAAAGTAAGCAGGAGCAGGCTCTTTGTCCTAGATGTTTGACACTTTCAAAATCTGGTGCCCAGGCAATTGCCTATGTTGCCAATGCCTGAACCTGGGCCTGGTGGCACTAGACTCCCACACCGCTGAAAAGGGAAGTTACATGGGTATTTTCTGTATAGTTGCTTTCTAAAAGCCCATGTTTAATGTCTGTTTCCTGCCACAGAGAAGAATTCAGTTGCTTTTTTTTTTAGTTTTAAATCTAAGCTCCTTCCTGAGAAGTTCCTTACAGTCCCACTAGCCACTGTTTGATATTGTAACATGGGTAATTTCTAGTGTTTTGATTTTTTCAGAGCTCTGACATCTCCCCCCCAGTGCTGTTGATAAAGTAACTGCTGATGCCCAACCCTCTAACAGGAGGATCTGTATAAGGTGCATGCTGATCTCAGGTAGCATTGGAGGCAACTACCATATTTGGGCAAGAGCAATACAGTCATGGCAATGAAGGAACAACTCTGGAAGATTTGCAGGCTGAATTGCTTATGCATGTAGGGTAGACAGGAGTAGAAAAGGCAGGTCTCTCAGGGCAGGTAAGTAGGAACAATCTGTCAGCGACTCTTTGTGACCATGGGCAAGTCGTTTTCTTCTTCCATGTTTCAGTGCACGTATCTTCTCCTCTTTGGAAGCTTTCTTTTGTCCAGGCACCTGAACTCATTGATACTAGTGATGGCTGCAGGCACTTTGGAAGTGCAGCCAATGGCATGTGCACTGAGATCCTGTTTAGCTGAAGGGCACCGATATTTAATCATTTTCCTCAGTGATCAGATTTCACATAATAATTTGATTTAAACATCGGCTCGGAAAGTGAAGGGAATTAGTGACCCAGAAGAAAGTGAGAGTCTGCTGATAAGCAAAATAAAAACTGCAGAAACTATTAACCAGTCAAAAGCTCTCAGTTGCCCTCCCTCGCACAAGTGTCAATCACTCACATGGCACTGCTCACTGGGAATGAGTCAGAGCCGTGATCTCCTGAAGTTCAAAATGGTGAGTGCAGACCAGTGGCACATCTGCACTTACCTATATCAATATTAAAAACATGTGTCCCTCACCACCACTGATTTCACACTCTGTTAGTTTAGAAAGAGAAAAGAAGCCATGCTGGTTGACAGGAAATGAAAAGCAGTGATATTAGAGGGCACTTAGCATGCTGTCTTTCCCCTAATTAACAGGGTCGCTGTGTAGCAAGGTCTTGGGAAAGCAGCACTAGACCTTCTGCATCAGCCTTAAACATGAGGAATAATATCTTTCAATCAATAGGGAAATAAAGCAGCCATTATCTCAATGACCAAACTCTGTGAAAAAGAACACTACAGAGAATTGCATTAACCTTGACAGAGAGCTTAATCATTCATCAGGAAAACTGTACTGAACAGATTGTGATCCTCAAGTCTTGAAACTAGAATTGATCTTCTTATCACTTCCCCAGTACTGGCAAAATTTCCTAATTTAGGAGCTTTCTAGTGTTTGCTGGTGCTGACACAACACTGAGGCCACTATCAGCCATTTACCACTATACTGAGCACTGGATGCATCCTCCTGCCTTCTGAAACCATCAGTGAAGGGTTGATTGATCATCTTCTCGTAACTCAACTTCAGGACCTGGCCCTGACAAACATGGTTTCACACACAATCCTTTAATGTTAAAACCATGGAAAATGAATAGCCTTGACCTCAATGAAAGTAAAGTGAGACCCCTGTGTAGAGAAGAGGATCTTGCAGAACCCAATCAACGTATGACCAATCATGAAAGGGTATGACTATGCACACACTGTCCCAAAAAACCCCCCAGAGGATTTTAGTACCTTTCATCCCCAGTCTTCAGGGGAGGCATGATATGTGCATGAGACCCTGCTAAAGAAATTAGAGGGTTTCTTACGCACACAAACTTACCGCTGAGGGCATCAACCTGGCTAATAGCTTAATTTAAGGTTACCAGACGTCCTCGATTTTCAAGGATTGTCCCTGATTTTAGAGCTGTGACCCTGTTTGGCAGCATCCTGTCTCTGATTACAGCAAAGGGGGGGGGGGGGTGTTAGAAAAAAATTGTTTTTCAATTTAATGATTTGCATATATCAGCTTTCATAATTTACATCTATTATCTTTATATTTTGTGCAGTATGGGGGAAATGCATCACTGTTTCTGTTTCTCTGTTAATTTGCTTGGAAGTGATATTGTTGCTGTCATGGGGTGGATGGGGGTTGGCAAGGTAATGACGCCTCTTCTTCCATACCTTGTTCAAATCTGGAACTACGGTGTTCCTCCCCCTTGCTTCTGATAACAAGTGTCCCAGATTTGCCTGCAAAAAATCTGGTAAGCATAGCTTAATTATGATATATTAACAACTGAGAGCACTTAGAGCTGCTTTACCATTGAGGTGGTGTAGGAGAGAAAACATCACAAACTGAAGAACTGGCTCTTCTGATTCTTCTTAACAAATATCTTTGGTGCCTTATATAAAGCACCCCTCTGTCCTAGCTGGCTGTAAGCAAAAGCAAGACCAGCAACATCAGCGTTCTCAGTTGCGGGGAGGAGAGAGGCTGCAGTGCAGGACTGGTGAAATCTCTAGGCCTTGTAGCTGACACCTTTCTAAACTGTGACAAAAAAATGCCTGGTTCACCTGGTGTTTCTGTTGATCCTGCATCCACATCCATTTTGATTCTCTGGCAGTATGGAACTGAATCCTGGTTCCTGATAGGTGAATGGATCTTAAGCAGGAGTCAGAGAATCATGAGAAATTTCTCCTGTGAATCAGATTTTTCTGTTTTTGTGACCTAAAACTCTGAAGGCCTTACAGGTAGATGAGACTGAGCTGTATCTCCAGAGCTTTCAGAAGGCATCGCTTTTACCATGCGATATGGCAAACTTGGTACAAGAATTCAGCAGATACATTCCAGTAACTCAGAAGATGTACTTTGAAGACTGAATGGCCCCTGACACCGGGATTGTTATTTTTTATTCAATTTCACAGTCCAATAAGTTGTATATTTTCCAGTTCCTCTTACTTGTTCAATAAAGTTGTGGAAGATGAGCAACGAGTCCATCTCATGCTTCAATCTGAATTTGGGTTAGCTCTCTGGTCAGAAGAAACAGAGATCCTATAGTCAAAAGAGTTTTGCGAATATATTGGATTTTACTTGCATAAATTCAGCCCTTTAAAAACCTCTCCCCTTTGCCCATATAACTTTATCCAAGCAAAACATGTGGACAAAGTGATTTGGTCCAAAAGGGGGTGGTTCTGGAGATGTGGCAAGGGTAGGCTGACATGTTTAGCTAGGTAGTGCCATGTTGAGCACTATTCAGTCAAATTTGTGCAGACAAGCGAGTTTACACAAATAGTGGGCCCAAAGTTATCGGGGGGGGGGGGGGGTGCAGGCCAAACAGTTTACTTTTTTTTTTAGTTTCCTATGTTTATGGGATTTTTTATTTTATTCTGTTTTTTTTTAAGTTTATTTTTCCATTTCAGAGGACAGTGTTGTCAATAGTGCAACCTGTTGCTCAACAGTTCACACTGTTCTTCAGTGCGCCTATTGAGAAATAGTGTTCAACCCAGTTGTCCCTGGAGTTTTCTTTGCAAGGATAAAAATAGATTTTCCCTGTTTTGTTTTAAAAACAGTATGACATCTGGATATTCAGTGGCAAACATACAGAAAAGTTCTACTGAATATGCAGATAAAATTTTCTGTATATCTTACTTGCTCAGCAGGTTTTACAATATGGATCTCAGAATATCTGATAGCAGAGAAGGCCTGTAACACCCCTCTAGTTTCTGCCCTAATTATTTCCTGCTGCAGTGCTGTACACCCTAATTGATCTCAGGCTTCTCCTTTATGTGTCTAAGGATTTTATGTGCTTATCCTATGCTGTTTTATGGTTTAAAAAAATCAGCATTTCTGAAGAATAGGAAAGGGGGTTTTCTCATGCATTCAGTCACCTGTCTGCTTTAGGTTTACAGCTTTACTACCTTTCTTTACTTCCACTGTAAAACAAAATAATTCTAATATTTGTGGTTGCAACCTTTTCTCAGCTGAAAATGCATCTCAAGGTAGATAATCAAAGTTACACTCAAATAATACATTGTTCAGTATTAGAGAACAAAACTGTTGAGACACCTAAGTCAGTGATATTTAGGGACCTAGTATATTGCTTAGTTTGTACATCACTTAGGTGGATCTGTGGGCACTTAGTATGGTGTTCTATTTTAATTTAATTTAATCTTTTATATCTCACCCAACCAGCAGCCTGGCTTTCAGTAAACGGATCCAATCACAATAAAAATAAAAGAAAACAATATAAAAACAATTAATTAAATACAATTAATCATCAGTTCTAAAATATTATTTAAACAGCCAAGTTTTCAAATATTTATGAAAGTTAAAATAAGATCTTTCCATAAGCAATTCCAGTGGATGTTTATTCCATAATGTAGGAACCTACCCCTTGGAAAATTTCCTTTTCTGAACCTAACAATCTGAATTCTGATGTTGATGGATGTTTTAATTTATTCTTATGGAGAGATCGAGTGGAAGTCGTCATTGAGCATAAGCTTATATAAGAAGACAAATAATTAGGGGAAGTACCATGCAGAATTTTGAATGATAAACACAGCAATTTAAAATCTAGCCTAGCAGCCATTGGTAACCAATGTAGAGAACATAGTAAAGGAGTAACTGAATCAAATTTTGATGCTCTTTAGCAATACTTTAGCTGCAGTAACTAAACCCTTGCTAAGGACTTTTTTAATAAACCTAAGTACAAAGAGTCACAGTAATCTATACGGGACATAATAACTGCTAAATTGACTTTACGTAGGTCACCTAATTTGCCTTAGCATGCGATGCTAGACAAAAGTAATTTTAATTATATACCCCACATATTCCAACTACAAACATTTTCAAGCCAGCCCACATTCACATCATCCCATACAGGCCCAGACATAACACGCAAAAATATACTTATAGAAATCCCTCCATAGACAGGCCACGCACTCAACAACATATCCATGTTAAAAGGTTAATCAAGTTGAACCCAACACCAATGAATAACCCCAAGCAAAACACTACCCATTCAACACAACTAAATTGCATCCTTAACAATGCCAGGTCAATTAGGAATAAAATCCCAATTATAATTGACCTCATTATAGACGAAAAACCTCATCTGCTCTGTATAACGGAAACCTGGCTAAATGAGTCTGATTCAGTTCTCCTTAACCAACTGAGAGTTCATGGTTATACCATACTTAGCAGTAATAGAGACAGAAAAAGAGGCGGTGGAGTACTCGTAATAGCAAAACCTTACCTTAATCTTTCACCTACCTTACTAGATAAGTATGAGGGTGTAGATATCCTCAGAATAGAAAGTCACTCCATGGCAATCTGCCTTATCTATAGACCCCCCACACCTGACATACAAAGCTTAGACATAATCCTTGAAATTGCATGTAACTCTTCACTGAGAAAACCCTCTGTTATCTTAGGAGACCTTAACCTTGCCTTGTTACCAAATAGCAAAACACTATCCTTCCTTGAAACAATGGAGGAAATGGGATTTAAACAAATAATTACCCACTCCACTCACTGCAAAGGTAACACCCTAGATTTAATATTCCTACCATCACACTTCTCACTCTCATCTCATTCTACTCCACCCACCACAACTCAGGTACCATGGTCTGATCATTTCATGATACATTTCTTTCTCCCTTCCCAACTCCCTAACTCTACTCACAGCATCGACAAACACATAGAACAAAGATTCCGCCAGTTTAACAAGGAAAACTTCCTGGAATCTATCTCTTCAAAATTAGACAATACCTCGAACACTCTCAATGAACTTGTATCTATCTGGAACTCTATCATTGAGGCGGAAGCTAAATATCTACCTTCAAATAATAGAAAACCTAGAAGAAGCTCATCTGAGAAATGGTACACCCCCGAGCTTGCTGCACTAAAAAAACCCCTCTGGAAATTAGAGACTAAATGGCAGAAGAAGAAAACCCCTGAACTCAGGGTACAATACTTCACAAGCCTTAAAACCTATAAGGAAGCCATCAACAACACAAAAAGACTATACCACACTAAAACATTAGCAAAAGCCATCAACCGACCCAGGGAACTCTTCGAGATTATTAAATCTTTATCTAAGGTCCCTGATCATACCCCAAACAAAACACCAATAGACCCTCAACGCCTGGCAAATCACTTTGCCAATAAGCTTAAACTAAGTACCCGTCCAAGTATAATCCTGGCCCCTACCACATCAAATACCATCACCAAGTGGAGCTCTTTCCACACAATCTCCAACAAACAACTCCTGGAGATTATTTCTAACCTCAACACTACCACTTCATTACTTGATCCCTGCCCAGTGTCTTGGGTTAAAGCAGCAAAATCCGAACTCGCATCATACATATTGAAAGTTGTGAACCAATCTCTACTGCAAGGCTTCATGCCGGATGACCTTAAATATTCGGCAGTTCGCCCTCTACTAAAAAATAAAACCCTTAACAGTAATGACCCCTCCTCATATCGCCCCATTGCCAGCATACCTTTTTTAGCCAAAATCATTGAAAAGGTAGCTCAGATACAACTGCAAGATCACACTGATACCAACTTCCCTTTAGATGAGCACCAGTATGGTTTCCGCCCATATCACAGAGTAGAAACCTTACTAATATCCCTTTTTGACTCACTAATCCGAGGTATGGATAACACGAAGCAGGCCTTCCTGCTCATATTCCTTGACATTTCCTCAGCCTTCAACAGTGTGAATCACAATACCCTCCTATCCAGACTAGCACAACTAGGATTAAAAGAGACCACTCTTAACTGGTTTAAGTCCTACATTTCTAATCGTTTCCAATATGTTCATATAGATCATACCCCGTTCTTGAGGGAAAGGTAGTGAGGGGGAATCCCACAAGGATCCTCTCTCCGCCTTACTTTTTAACCTTTATATCCAACCTATTTGCCATAATCTAAGCTATTTTATCTATGCAGACGACATCATGTTGTTCGCCCCTTGTGACATAGATAACCTTAATTTCAGCAAATTCGCCACGTGCCTCTCTGAAGCTGAACAGTGGCTCCACTCAATCCATATGGATATCAGAATGTATATATATAACTGCAAGTTGTAAATATTGTAACAATATGTATATATGTAATTGCACCTGTAAATATTGTATCAGATTTTTGTGCAGTGTGAACCCAGTGTGAATCTTGGCATGCAATCATTCTGTATTAACTGTTGATTACCCCTCCTGATATGTATAGTCAACTGCTGCTGATCGCTGGAAGCAGCGGTATACAAATGTTCTCTAAATAAATAAATAAAATAAATATCAACTTCAAAAAAACTGAAGCACTCTTCGTAACCAGAAACACCAACTTCACTCCTCCAGCTGTCATCAACCTGATGAACATTACTCTCCCAGTCAAATCTGAAATTAAATATCTTGGAGTTACACTGGACAAAACACTAAACATGACACACCACATAAAACGGACCGCCAAAACTATATTTTTTAAGCTTAGAACCATCCAGCAACTCAGACCCCTCATAGACATCAACGATTTCAGAACAGTTGTCCAGGCTCTCATTATGCCACATCTAGACTTCTGTAACGGCATACTCCAAGGGACCTCTAAAAAGAATCTACATATCCTCTAAAAAGAATCTACATATCCTTGTATACATTGTAGTATCTTTGTTCGATGTACACTGCGCTGATTTTAATAGCGCGGTATAGAAGAATTGCTAAATAAATAAAATAAATAAATAAATAAATCCTTCAAAGAGCCCAGAATGTCACTGCCCGAATCATCTCTAAAGCCAAAATATTTGACCATATCTCCCCCATTCTATACGCTCTCCACTGGCTTCCAGTCACAGTCACTAGTCCTAACCATGACATTTAAAGCAGTTAATGGTATCACCGCAACTACCCTGTCTGATCTGATCCAACCTACCCCAGACAACAGACTAAGAAGAACCACATCCTGCAATATCATCCTCCCCCCAAAAGCCATCACAAAATGCAACAATTCCACCAGAAACCGTGCCTTTGCCTTGTTTGCCCCCTCATGTTGGAACTCCTTCCCAACAGAAATTCGAACCATAAACAACCTCCCCCAGACAATATCATATGACCCTACAGTCTCTCAACCCAACGCCGCCTAACCAATCCCCTATGATAACTTTCCTCCGCACTTAATCAGCCCTTTTGAGCTTGTATCATAAATTCAACTATGATGCAATCCCCTTTTGTATATAGTGTATAACGTTCACCTGTTATCCATGTTTAAATTCCTTGTTTGATGTAAGTTCAATGTATGGCTGTTCCACATTGTACAAACCTGTTCCTTGTAAACCGCGCTGAAGCCGAATAGTGCGGTATAGAAAAACATTAAATAAAATAAATAGTAGGATTCAATATAAAACCCTCGTCACCACTTTTAAACTCATTAACAACTTAGCCCCTTCACAGCTAGCAACATTACTTCAGACTCCGCCAGAAAATAGACTTAGAAGAAGAATAAACCTCAACATGCTACTAATTCCCAATACCGTGAGAAAATCGAAGCAAATAACCACCAGCACTGCATTTTCATATTATGCTCCCAGCCAATGGAACAAACTCCCACTAAACCTAAGAGAGATTAAGGACTTTACCTCTTTCAGGAAGGAACTCAAAACTTACCTGTTTAGCCAACACTACGGCAACCTACAACCCACAATGGAGTGGAGGAGTGGCCTAGTGGTTGGGGCAAGGTACTTCAGGCTGGAAGGTCGGGGGTTCAAATCCCACTAGAGGACAGCAACCTTGGGCTGGAAGGACTGGGGTTTCTAGTCCCACAGGTGCTCCTTGTGGTCTTGGGCAAGCCACTTAACCCTCCATAGCCCATGTTCCCTGTAAAATAGTTACCTCCAAGTTATAATGCCCTGTTCAATGTAATTTCAGTTTGTTCAATGTAAACCGCACTGATGCAGAATAACGCGGTATATAAGAGAATATAAATAAATAAATAACAATCAAATATACTACACAAGAATACACAACTAACCCAAACACAAGTCTATCCCACCTAATTCAAGACACTTCTGTTAGCATTTGCTTATAACCTTCTTTGATCCTTTACTCACTGAATCCTAATCAATCATTTAATAGCTATCCTAAATGGTCCCCCTCCCAACACTGCATACAAGATTACAATTAACTATTGTAAATAGTTTTTACTCAACCATGTAAATAGTTTACATATTGTTTCTATGTAACATATTTTCTAAATGCACTCAATGTTCTATGTAATACAATATTGCACTGTTTGTGTTATTGTTTTTAAGTTTCTTGTAAACCGCCCCTGATCACTGGAAGGGGTGGTATAGAAAAGCTCACAAATAAATAAATAAAAATAAATAAATATTGTACAAAATCAAGATATGAATCTATTATTACTCCTAGGCTACGCAAGGAGGATTTCATTGGCATTTCAACAATTGACTGGTGAATTGGATCTAGTGGAGTGCTCCAGATGCTGTCTAGAAATGTGCATTTGGTTTGTTTGGGCATCTAAAAATGTAAAGTGCATGCAAATTGCTTGCATGTGCATATACTTATGAATTAATATGCATACAATTGATTTGCTTGTTTTAAAAGTTCTAGTGTGCACATAATGCATGCCTAAAGAACAAATACTTGAAACAAACACAAAAAAGTCTGAAAATAAGGAAAAAATTAATTTGTTTTATTTTATATTTAGAAGTTTTATATTTTACCAAGCAGAATGCTTGTACAGAAAAGATAAAGCAAACTAAATTCAGTGATCATGAAACATTACAAGAAACAATATCATTGCATCTTTCTAGTCCTTAATTTACAGGGGGATCCTAAAGACATGGAATAGGAAAAGTAAATGTATTTAATTAATTAACAGTTTTTCTATATCGCTTTTCCTTCAATCAAAGCGGTTTACATTACATTACAAGGTCATACAAAGGGCAGGGGGGGGGGGGGACATGCAGGGAGCTTTCAATACCAAATTAAAATAAACCAAATTAGCAAAGCAGATATACTAAAGCAGCCTAATCAAATTGCAAAGTCATGGAGAGACTGCACCAGACCCTAAGGTTCTCCTACTGTTAATAAAGGTAAGTAATAGAGAAGGCTCAAAAAATACATAGGTAGCAGAATCCAATTTAACTAAACCCTCGCAAGGAAATTTTAAAAAGAAATGTGTGCCTAACTGCAGGACTCCTGACTTAAGTAAAAGAAATTGCTTTCTCTTCCTTTGGTCTCTTTTGATAAATCAGGAAAAATTCCAACAACAAAGTCCATGAAGGAGACCCGCCTATTCTTAGAGACTGACTTTTGAAGCTTTATTTTATCAGTAGGTAAGGCAAAATAAACCAATAAAGGAGCAGAAACTAGTGCATCAAGCCCAAAACTCTCTGAAGGATCAGTCACATTCAAAACATCCATTTTTGTTATCTTGAGTTAATTTCTTAGTAACAAATAGTACACATGGGCACTAGGTGGCAGTGTCTCTTTAGGAATTTTTAAAAAGTCTATCATATACTTTTCAAACTTTTTCTTGGCAGATATTGCAATTAGTTTAGGAAAACGTATAACTCTAATATGCCCATTTTGTGCTAAATTTTCCAAATTCTCAATCTTACTCTTCATAATAATATTATCTGGCAATAAATTACAAGAAGACGGAAGCCCTATTCGTCACAAAGGACAAGACCTTCATGCCACCAATCTTTCTCACTCTTGACAACACCCAAATAAAGGTACAACCAGAACTCAAATACCTGGGACTCACATTGGATCAGCATCTCTACTTAAAACATCTCTCCTTGTTACTTGTAAATAGTTCCACCTGTTCTATGTGATACGACTAGGTATGTGCTTCCACATACCATATAATTTACTGTTCTTTGTAAACCACACTTGATACTTGGGAAAGAGCGGTATAGAAATAAGTGTTAAATAAATAAATAAAATAAATAAATAAATAAAACCACATGTACAGAAGACCACAAAAACAATCTACTTTAAAGCCTGAACACTACAATGCCTATGCCCCCTCCTGGAACCAACAGACTTCTGATCTGCATTCCAAGCCATAATCCTCCCACATACAGTATAGACTATTGCAACTCCAGTTACCAAGTCCTCCCACAATCCACCCTGTTTCCCCTACGCACCGCTTTGCACATCGCAGCACATATCTTAACAGGAGCAACAAAATATGACCATATTACACACACACAAACACACTTAAACACCTACACTGACTACTTTTATCCAGCGGAATCAAATACAAGACCCTCCTCCTAACCCACAAAGCCATCAACTCTGACCCTGCGTCTCACCTACACACTCTACTCTAAAAAACACAACACAACCAGAAGACAATCCAGCAAGAACACCCTAATCATCCCCAACTCAAAAACAAGATCTATTCAACAAGCATGCATGCGCTCATTTGAACTATATGCTCCATCCACTTGACACACACTCCCAAACACCATAAGAAACATCATGGACCTGCCCACCTTCTGTAAACTCCTAAAGACCTACCTATTCACCAAACACTTTGGCACCTCCGACTAATCCTCCCCCTCCCCCCCCACCAGAATATGGATGCTCCACCACACCTGGCCTACCTACAAATGATAACCAACAAAATGGGTTCCACTGTATATATTGTACATAAGTCTTGCACTTGAGGGAACTCAACAACTATTGTACATAAGTTAAAGTTATATGTATGTAAATTGGAAACTGTTCTAATGTAACAATATCTAATCTTGTTCAATGTAAACCGATTTGACCCAGTGAAAAGTGGTATATAAACAATGCTAAATAAAATAAATAAATAATATCCTTGATAAGAGCTGCCAATGAACTCTGCACAGACTGAATTTTAATATCCCGTTCTTTAGGAATATTATTCATATCAGAAATGGATCTGTCAGAGAGTACAATCCCTGAAGTATTCTCCTGCATTTTTATAGAAAGAGTCTGCAGTTGAAGATAAAGCACAGTTACTTACCTGTAACAGGTGATCTCTGGGAACAGCAGGAATAAGTCTTCATATATGGGTAAGTCGGTACCAACGGAGCCTGCGTGGGAACGCTCCCCAGCGTCCAATTAGAACGCTTTTGGGAGCATCCCACCACGCCTGCGTGCCGCCTTCCCGCCTTTCCCAACTGCCTCTCCTCAGTTAAGTTTTAAAGCTGAGACAAAGAGGGGAAAGATAGAGAGATACAACTCCTAGGGGAGGTGGGTGGGTTGTGAAGACTTATTCCTGCTGTTCCAAGAGATCACCTGTTACAGGTAAGTAACTGTGCTATCTCCAGGAACAAGCAGGAATGAGTCTTCACATATGGGGACTCCCAAGCTAAGATGCCTGTAGGAGTCCCAGCATGTTGTGAATCTGAGAAAGCCGTGCTATTCGACAGAACCTCAGGCATCCTGGGGATGGAGGGTAGGAGTTGAACTAAAAAAGATGTGCTGTGGAACAGCTGGAACAAACAGGACGCCTAGATAGGAGTCCCTGTGCAGGTGATATTTAGTAGTAAATATTGAAGTGCAATACACCAATATGGACCTCACCTGATGGTATTGTAAAAGGTTTATGGAGGTTCATATGGATCTGATAATATGAACCAGCAGAATATCCCCAAGGAGTACCTCAATGTAAGCAGAGGTGAATAAACTGTGCAAAAGACAGGTTGAGGTCAGAACCTTTAGGGTGAGAAGAAAAACCCAGTGGAAATTGGGGTAGTTCAATGAGGCAGGACTTTTGCGGGAGACGCAGAAGTCCCTATTAGATAAGCCCCAAGCTCTTTTCCCCTTAAAGAGACATAGTTCTTATAGGAAAAGAGGGGCTTTGAAGATCCCTATATCCAATAATAAAGAAGGACAGAAGTATGAGGCATTGTAGCCTCCTATTTTCTGAAGATTCAGAATGTCCCTCCTAATTGAAGTCATTTAGGAAAAAAGAGGATATGTGGAGGGCTTCAGATGTACCTAAACTGAAGGTCATGGTACAAAAACCTTTTAACTACCACAGGGAAGTGGTTGTTTATTAAGAACCCTAAGTATGCTGGAGCAGCATTGAAAGGGATAGTGACTATCTGTCGGGGCCGTAAGGAAATATATGAACCTAGGCAGACAGATAGAGAAAAGTATATCTATTTATATATATATATATATGAGTACAGACAAGCATATGTCTATATACGCATAGATATATATATAGCCATGTTCCCACATAGGGATATGTGGAGAGAGAAAGATTCATCTAATAACAAGAAGGAAAATACCTGCTTGAGAAGATGTTTAGAGAATCCATTCTCCCTGGTTATGAGTGGGAGAGCTAAGGGAGTGCTCTCACTGACAAGGAGAAGTCTTGAGTCCTCTAAGAACTCTAACCCTTGACTAACCAGGAATGGAGGCCTCCATGAAAAATGCAAAGGATGTTTTTAATATGCAGACAGTAAGTCTGAATCCTTCCATAACTCCAGCATGGCAGCTGGAGAAGAAGATGCAATGAAATGAAATACCATATTTACTCTTCTATGAGGGCAAAATGAGTATGGTGCATTCTTGCGCTCAATATGAATTTCCCTATGAAGAATTGAGGGTGGAAGGAAAAAACAAGACAAGGACTGGCTGTTACTAAAAGAAAGCCATCCCTGGTGAGGGGTCTACTGGAGGTGTGAACCCACTCAGGGGATTGGATAATTCTTTAGGTCTTCATTTAATTAAAGGCCTGTGTCCTTTATTGAAGAAGGAAACGTTAATGGAAATGGTAAGGGTAGGGAGAACCCAGTAGTCATGACTAGGTAAAAGCCCTTCCTAACCATCTGGAATTATTTGCTCTCTAGCAAGGGCCCATAGTGCAGAGCGGCTGTGTAGAGATGCAGAGAGCAAGTTGCAGGTTGATTAGAAGAAAAAACTGGCTGTTTAAGAGCCAGTATGTAACCTGAACTACTCCGCAAAAGCCCAAGGATTGGGGAAGGCTAAGGATAGAAGGTATGCTGATGTGTCTGCAACAATAACCAGAAAAGGTTCTTAGTCTGTCTGGGACTTAGTACTAAGGCCAGAAAAGATTGTTATTGGAGATCAAGCCCTGGTTGCTTGGTCAGCAAGTTAGTGGTTTAACCACTAAGAGCCCCTGCACTTCTAACTATTGTTAGGGCAGCAGAGCAAATCTTAGGTCGCAAGATTGGAGAAAGTCCTACAGACATAAGTAGGAGTGGTAAGACTCCGTCATTGTCTGAGAAGCTGCCACAAAACAAGAATGCAAGGGGGAGACAACTCTGAAAGAAAACTGAGGGGCTTAGGGATAAGCCTTCAGTGAAGTGGTATCACTCTTACAGACCAAAAGGTCTTAGTAAGAGGGACAGAGTTGAAAAAAGACTTACGATGGAGTAAATCTCTGAAAAGGTAAAATGAGACATGCTGTTACAGGAGAAAATGTCAAGGTAAAGGCATAACACCCTTATTGACAGCTGTTACTCCTCTGTCTACTTCGGAGGAAGAGGAGTAACTTTACTATCTGTAAAGCATAATCATGTTAAGAAGCTCTTTGAGTTAAAAGTCAGAATGTCTCTTTAAAGAGAGACGTGTAAAATTTAGGATAGAACCAATGTAGGTACTTGTGATGGGAAGAAGCAAACTACAGGTTCTAAACCTCAAAACAGGATTAGGTGAAGAGTCTATCAGCAACCTTGCGGCTGCTGGGTTTGCTGAGAAGGCTGAGGTTGTGGTTTCTTTAGCCTGGTTTGATGTTTCCCTTGTTTGGAAACAGCTGCATGATGGGCAGAGAATGAATAAAACTTTTTCCCTTTGGGGGAATAAAGTTTAGTAGAAGATTTCCTAGCACCTGGGATAGAGGAAGGTGTAGACAATTCTTTGAAAGCAACAGTGCCAGTGGTTAACTGAGCAACTTGACGTAAAGTCTCTTTGTTAAAGAGATTCTCCCCAGTACAAGGAGTATTTCCCAGGCTTTCTTGTACCCATTTGTCCAAGTTGGAAGCTTGGAGCCAGGCTATGCGTCGTGCCCCTATGGCTATAGCAGACGTTTTGCTAACAGACTCAAAACAGTGCAGGGTAGCACGAGTAAGAAACCTAGAGATATTTTGAACATGAGTAACCAGTAAAGAGTAATCTGCTCTTTTGTGATCTTGAAGAAAAGGAGTCAAAAACAGCAAACTGTTTGTGACCTCTTCAAGAGATAGTCCCATATAGAAAATATATGAGAGAATTCTTGTTGAAAACATGGATGCCTGGAAGTTTTTACGTCCAAAGGCATCTAAAGTTCTAGACTCACGACTTGGCGGATAAGAAGAGTGCTTTTTAGCACTTTTAACACGCCTCATTGCTGATACCACAACAATAGAATGATGTGGAAGTTGAGTCTTTTGAAAACCTGGAGAAGGGGGCACCTTGTACAGAGAGTCAGTGGCCCTTGAAGGTGGGGGATACCTTTAAAGGAGTTTCCCACATTCTAAATAAAAGATCCTGTAAGACTTGATGCAAAGGAAGCATGATGACCTCCTTTGGGTTCTCAGGGATATGCAGAAGCTCTGAATCCCCTGATGCAGGATCTTGATCAGGTATAGAAATGGCAAGTAACCTTGCCATATCAAGCAAGAATGCTTGAAAAGAAATTTCCCCAGAAGGGGATCCTCTATCATGAGGAGTAAAGGTTAGATCTGTTGAAGATCTAGTGTTGGCACTAATGGATTGATCCATTGGAGTACCAGACCCAAAAGGGTGGAGCATCGAGTTGTCCTGAAAGGATAGTCGGCGGTACCGCTCGAGGCCGGTACCATGACGAATCGGTGGAAAACTATCCATGCCAGGGATGGACTCCAAACTCGGTACCGAAGGAAGCGAGCTTGTGGAAGTAAGCATGGAAGGCACCGGTACCGATGCGAACGTAGAAAACGGTACCGGCAGTGGTATCGCAGCCGGTTCCGACACCGGAAGATCAGTCTGAGGCGACTCTAACGGTACCAAAGGTACCGAGAGCGGTAGACTTTGATCTCCGGAACAATGTCTTTGGCACCGTCCGAGGTCGATACCGAGATGAGTCGGTACCCAATCGTCCAGGCTAGATTCTAGACTCGGCATCAAAAGCAGCAAATCTATCGAAACAGACCTGGAGGGTACCGACATGGATGCCAGAATCGGTACCGGGATTGATACCGATGCTGGAAGATTGGTCTGTAGCGGCTCTAGCGGCACCAAAGATACCGAGAGCGCTAGACTGCGATCATCGGTGTGGAGTGTTTCATCCAACACCATTGCCGATGCCAGGGTACCGGCACCGCTCCAAGCGGATACCACCACCGAGCATGGCTCAGGTATGTTCGCAGAGGTAAAAACCCCGGGAACAACCTGAAACCCCGTTAATGCTTTGGAGGCCGAAGACTCCCGCCGGGGTCTTAAAGCCAAAATGTCCTCGGGGGCAAGGCCAGAGCCATCTCGATGTTGAACATGAAATCTACCACCCGAGGACTGGCTAATCTGTACAGACTTTTGTTGGGTTACCTGATCCTGTGAAAAAGAAGTTGTAGCTGGTACCCTCGGGTCTGACGGGAACCGCGTATCGAGTTGAACTCGATGCTGAAGACTTCTTCTGGAAATACTACTGCAGGAGGGACACTCCAGCGGATAGTGGTCAGGACCCAAACATGGAAGGCACCAGTTATGGGTGTCTAAAACTAACTTGGTACCGCCACAGTAGAAACATGTTTTAGGGATAGTGGCTGGCGTTTCCATGAAGGAAAGTGGAGAGGCCTAGTAGGCCGAAAAACCGTCAGGCACTAAACAGGGAAAAAAATTCCCTACCAAAGAAAAATTTTTTTAGGAGAAAGAAAAAGAAAACACCAGCAGTACCGGTGCGTCGAGGGAAGGCAGACGCGACCACAAGAAAAAACAAAAATAAAGGAAGAATTTTCTGCAGTGACAGAGGAATGTCCTGCCGGCTCCGCGGAAAAACGAAAACTGAGGAGAGGCAGTTGGGAAAGGCGGGAAGGCAGCACGCAGGCGTGGTGGGATGCTCCCAAAAGTGTTCTAATTGGACGCTGGGGAGCGTTCCCGCGCAGACTCCATCGGTACCGACGTACCCATATGTGAAGACTCATTCCTGCTTGTTCCTGGAGATAAGGCGTTTCACCGCTGGGGAACTGGCTTCCCAAATGGACTGAGGTGTGAAGTCTTTAGGACGACACACGGAAAAGCTGAGTCTAGAAGAGGAAATAGCCAAACCTGCAGAGGGTGAGGATTCTGCTTAAACTGTAGGAGATACTTGCACTGAAACTGTTAGGTGAAAAATGTTATCTCCAGTAGCTTCTAGACTAGCTGTTCTGATCAATCACTGATCCCACTTGAATTTCCCTCCTCCAGTGCCAGATACCCGCCCTCTCATGATCACCGTTCCCACTTCAGAGTCTTGTGGAAAATCATGCATACCTTCCAGCAGAGCCACTAGGAGTGCCAGCTGCGATAGGGGCCTCTGCAAATCAGAGAAGAGTGACACATCAAGCTATAAAGAGAATGTAGTGTCCATTGACATCAGGATCTTCCCTGCTACTACCTGCCTTCTGGTATTCAGCACATACAAATCCATAAGACCTCGAGAGGTAAACGATCCAGGTGCTGAGAGGTTTCCCTGACTTGCCTTTCTTCTTACTTATTAATTGGAAATGTGTCCTTCTGGCACAGGCATATAGTCTAATGTTTAGAACACTGGCTTGGTAACCAAGACCATGATTTGATTCCCACTAGCACTCCTTGTGGCCTTGGGCAAGTCACTTAACCCTCCATTGCCTTGGAAGAAAGGCCTGGCAATCTACTTCTGGTCACACTGTCAAGAAAACCCAGGAGATGCTGGATCGCCAGGAGTCAGCATTGACTCAAAGGCACAGATATGCTGACTCCTTTGTCCATCAACTGGAGAAAGTAGAAAAGACAGATGATATCTCTCAAAGTTCTACTACTTTTATTAAATGAACTGAATGGCCTCATTATCTACAGAGAAGGGACCATAAGTGAAGGGGAGGGGCAGAATCAATGTAAAGCTATTGGATGCCCTAGGCCAGTGATGGCTAACCTTTTTGAGCCCGAGTGCCCAAACTGCCGCACAAAACCAAAGAATTTCCTCAAAGTGCCAGCACGTCAATTTGCATAAATATTTGCATAATGCTAACATACACTAACTTTTAGTAAACATGTCTCTTAATGAGTGTATGGATAAAGACAGACTAAAAGATTTCTACATTACTATAATCCAGTGCCAACCGCCAGGCACATTAGGAACTACTACAAACACTGCCCATTTAGAACCAATAGCAAACCCGCCGTATCCTAACAGCACTACCAGGAGTCACAAAGCACCATACCATACCTATCAAAAGGCAACACTGCAAATATTAAACCAATACATTTCAGAGAACAACAATACATGACCTACTGGGGAAAGAGAACAAGTGGCAATGTCAAAAAGGAATTACATAAACAGAATACCTCAGCTCAGTTACACAGTTGCAATTGCTCCAGCCACTTTCTTCTGGTTTCTTCATGTTTTCTGCTAACTCTCCATCATCTGCTGTCCATTTGTCCTTTCTTCTCTCTTCTAGTTTTTTTTCCATTCTCTCTCTCTACATCCGCTTTAACATACTAATCTTTCTCCTTTTGCTCTTTCCTCATTCCTATTTCATCCACTCAAATTTTACCCCTCCATCCTCAATCCCCACTTACTCTCACAATACCCGGCCAATTGTACATTTTTCTTCCCTCACACACAAAATATTTTTCCCCTCTCCATTTCATTCTCCCAGCCCCATCCCCTTCTAATCTAACCCAACATCAGCTCCCTTTTAGTTCCAGCCCCACCCAGTATCCGCTCCCTTCTAGTCCCCTCATCAGTCCATTTCCAGTCCTAGCTCCCCCATCCATTTCCAGTCCTATCCGAGTCCCTTCATCAGCTCATTTCCAATACCAGCCTCCCATCAGCCCATTTCTAGTCCTTTCCTAGCCCCACCATCAGCCCATGTTAAATCCTAGCTCCCCTCCACTCAGCCCATTTCTAATCCAAGCCCCCATGAGCCTACCTCCAGTTCTAGCCCCTCCATGAGTCCATTTCAATCCAAGCCCCCACCACAGCCCATTTCCAATCTTAGCTCCCCCAACACCCAATTCTCAGTTCTATCCTAGCCCATCCATCAGCGCAGTTCCTGTCCTAGCTCCCTCCCCTAAGAGCCCATTCCAAGCCCCCCTTCCCATCAGTTATTTGCAGTTCAAGCCCCCTTCCACTCAGCCCATTTCCATTCCAAGTCCCCCTCCCCATTAGCTATTTGCAGTTCAAGTCCCCCACTTCCCCTCAGCCCATTTCCATTCCAAGCCCCGTCCCCATCAGCTATTTGCAGTTCAAGCCCCCCACTTCCCCTCAGCCCATTTCCATTCCAAGCCCCATCCCCAACAGCTATTTGCAGTTCAAGCCCCCTTCCACTCAGCCCATTTCCAGTCCTAGCAACCCCAACCCATTACCAGTCCTAGCCCCCCATAGCCCACTCCCAGTCCTAATCCCACCAGCCCATTTCCAGTCCTAATCCCCCATCACCCAATTTTCAGTTTAAGCCCCCCATAGCCCATTACCAGTCCTAACCTCCCCATCAGCCCACTCCCAGTCCTAATCCCCATCACCCAATTTTCAGTTTAAGCCCCCCCATAGCCCATTACCAGTCCTAACCCCCCATCAACCCACTTCCAGTCCTAATCCCACCAGCCCATTTCCAGTCCTAATCCCCCATCACCCAATTTTCAGTTTAAGCCCCCCCATAGCCCATTACCAGTCCTAACCCCCCATCAACCCACTTCCAGTCCTAATCCCACCAGCCCATTTCCAGTCCTAATCCCCCATCACCCAATTTTCAGTTTAAGCCCCCCCATAGCCCATTACCAGTCCTAACCCCCCATCAACCCACTTCCAGTCCTAATCCCACCAGCCCATTTCCAGTCCTAATCCCCATCACCCAATTTTTAGTTTAAGCCCCCCCAGCGCCCATCACCACTCCTAACCCCCCCAGCCAGCCCAGTGCCCATCACCACTCCTAACCCCCCCAGCCAGCCCAGTGTCCATCACCACTCCTACCCCCCCCAGCCCAGTGCCCATCACCACTCCTAAATCCCCCCAGCCCAGCACGACTCCTAACTGCGCCCCCGCCCAGCCCATCACTACTCCTAACCCCCCCAGCCCAGCCCATCACCACTCCTAACCCCCCCAGCCCAGCCCAGCCCAGCCCATCACCACTCCTAACCCCCCCAGCCCAGCCCATCACCACTCCTAACCCCCCCCAGCCCAGCCCAGCCCATCACATCACCTCTCCTCACCCCCCCACCCCCCCCCAGCCCATCACCTCACCACTCCTAACCCCCCCCCAGCCCAGGGAAAATTTAAAAAAAAGAAAACCTGTCTGTTGCCGCTGTCGGGGCCGCCGCGGCAGAATCGAGCATGCCGCGGGGCCCCCTGTATCCGGCAGAGCCTGCCCTCCCCGTAGCAGCTCTCTCTTTGGAGCTGCAGTCAGACGCGCCGGCTTGCAGAGCGCGAGGGAAGAGTTTCTCCCTCGCTGCTCTGTTAAACCCGCGGGGGCTGATGGGAAGTTCCCATCAGCCCCCGCGGGCTTAACAGAGTCGCGAAAGGGAAACTCTTCCCTTCGCGCTCTGCAAGCCGGCGCGTCTGACTGCAGCTCCAAAGAGAGAGCTGCCAAAGAGAGAGCTGCTACGGGGAGGGCAGGCTCTGCCGGGTACAGGGGGGCCCCGCGGCACGCTCGATTTTGCCGCGGCGGCCCCGACAGCGGCAGCAGACAAGTAAAATTGAAAAAAAAAAAAAAACCTAATTGCGGACCTTCCCGCGTGCCAGCTGCAAGGCCTTCGCGTGCCACAGCTGGCACGCGTGCCATAGGTTCGCCATCGCTGCCCTAGGCAAACCTAGAAACATGATGACAGAAAAAAGACCACATGGCCTATCTAGTCTGCCCTTCCATATCAACCAGTACAACCTTCACCCTTATGCTCACCCCCAAATTTTGATAATTTAACTCAACAATAGTGATCATCTTGACACTACCCCTCCCCCCCTTAAAACTGTTAAAATGTATAACTGGAGATCATACTTTCAAATATTAAACTTTGGGACAATATCTCCAAATGGGTTCGTTTTGCGCATGCTATGACAGTCATGAACCTCATTCCTAAGTCATGGTATGTGGAATATGTTCTCAGTCTCTAAAATTTACTGCTAATGCTCAATGTAGTACTTGCATCATGCCAAAGAGAGCCTCCTTTTGGAGTTTGTAAGATGTAGCATGCATGGGTAATTTATCAAGGTGTGTTTGGAAATTCTTCCTAATCAAGCTTGTGGCACCCAACACGATGGAATAAATTGGTATCTTTGTGCAACATGTCCTTGATCTCTGATTGCATTTCTTGGTACTTGAAGATCTCCCTCTCAATGCGATTCAGAATAGTCACTTGGGACTGACACCTCTATAATCAATGCCGTTCTAGTGTTCTTTACCAATATGTCGGGCTTTCTTGATTCAGGTTTCAGATCAGTTTGAATGGGAGTATCCTAGGTGATCATAACCTCTTCATTCTCTCCAAGGATGCCGAAATGGCCATATGATTGGAGAGGGGGGATCTCAAGCTTGGCCCAGACTCTACCCCAAGCTCAGCCCTGACTCTGTCCAAGCTCCACCCCTGGCCTTCCCCCTCCTGTTCTGCCCATGGGGATCTGACCTCTGGCGGGCAGACAGAAGGAATCTTTACCGCTATCACGGCTGCTCTCTTCTGCCCATGGGAGATGGGATCCCCGTAGGCAGAACAGGAAGGGAAGGCTGTAATCGCAGCCTCCATGCAGGTTGTGGCTGGCACCTGGCAGTCAAAATTTTCATGGGGCCAGGGCCCATGTGGCTCACTCCATTCCAACACCAATTATTCTCTATAATTCTGTTAGAGTCATGATACAAGTGCTTTTCATGCACAGTGATGTAGTGTTTACAGAGTTTCCAATGGATGAGGCATGCTATCTTCTTGTGTTTTTCTTTATAGAAATTTTCTGCTGTCAGAGCTTCACAGCCAGCTGTGAGGTGAGTTACTGTCATCAGCTCTTTCTTAAAGCATTTAGATATCTATTTTGCCAGTTTTTTCAATGCTCACTGTAAAAAAACATCTCATCTGTAATACGCTATCCTGGGTTGCAACTATCTATTCTTTGAAGAGTTTTTTTGTCTTGTTTTGCAAATTCTTTTGCTTCCTTCCCTGTATGTGCTCGTGGATTCTCATTCATTCCTTTTAGTCATTGAAATGCTTGTCCAAGTTTGATTATGGAGACAGATGCTGGACTTTGCTTTGTATGTATGTGTGTGCCCACTCTCCTTGCTGGTAAAATAATGTGCTCATGGCTCTTGAGCTTTTGTGACCATCAGGATCTGTTGCTTTGCTTTGACTGCTGCTGCTCTTTGTTGCCCCTCAGAAGCTGCTGCCCTAAGTGACCACCTAGTCCTGGAAGGGGATATAAATGTATAAATGCTCCTTCTAATGTCTGCCACCTACAACCCATATAACAATATGGCCATGCCGACTTCCAGCACACCTCTCATCCGGCCAGGAAGATTTTTCTGACGCTTTTCAAAACTGTAATGGTAATCATGTAACAGTACTAAAACTGCTGCAGGCCGATGCTATAGAGGTGGTGCTAAGCGATTAGATTGACTGATTGTTTTCCAGCGCAGAAGGTAAATTAGGAGCTGTAATAATGGCAGTGTGAAGATATCAAAAAACTGCAGCAGCACAGACTGTCAATAGTAAGGGATCTCCCAATTTAAACTTGTAGCCAACTGGATATAAACCAAGCTGTTTCACTGAAGCTAATAGAACAGCAGGACCCGCATATACCTATATGTCATTACTCATTCCATCCTTTTCCTGATTCACCCTACCTCGAGACAATAGAAGCTTTGCTGGATTCAGTGACAAGCAAAGATTCTGAAGTCTCATGTGTGGGGGAAAGAAACTCAAGAAGTAGGATAAACTCTGGAGCAGGGATTCTCATCCCATTCCTTGGGACACACCTAGCCAGTCAGGTTTCCAGGATAACCACAATAAATATGCATGATAGAGATTTGCATGCACTGCATCCATTGTATGCAGATCTCTCTCTCTAGCATATTCATTGTGGTGTCCTGAGGACTGGATTGAGAACCCCTGATCGAGAAAGGTTTGTGTTCTTGCCTTTGGCTTGGAATCACTAAGATGTGCAATTGTGAAAGAAGGCACATTTCTGGCTTAAATCTGCAAAGATGCTAAGTCTCATACATAATGCATTATTTTATGTTTATATTAGGGGGGAGGTAATCTGCACAGAGTGGCAGGTACTCTAGCCACAGGACTGAACAGACTAGATAGATCATGCTGGTCTTTTTCTGCTCTTATTTACTATGCTGCTATAGAATTCAAGGAAGTCTTGGATAGGAGCACAGATGATTTTGGTAATGGGGAAGAGAAGACAAAGATCAAATAGGATCTGACTACAGTATTGCAGTAGGAAGGAAAAAATAGCAGGTAAGATGAGTTTGGAGGACTATATATATGCAGTCTTTTCTATATTTCTAACCAACAGGTCCAACATAGATAAATTTGCACACAACCATTCCTTGACACTAGAGGGCGCTAAAACACAAGTAAAAGGAGAAGCAGAGTAGAGTCTGCTGATTGAATTGGGGGTATGTAAATACCATTCAAAATCTGACAGAGTCAGAATGGGTATTAATATCCAAGGTCCGTTGTTCGACAGGCAGGCTAATAGCCAACAGATCTGTTTGCTCTAAAAGCAGTGTGCTGAAACAGATGTGACATCTACAATGTGAGTTTGCCACTCATGTATGGTCAGTGGTTCTAGCGAACCTCCGCTATGCAACCTGACAAGAGCAGCTGCTCTGTTTGCATCATAGACCAGGCTTGTTGAAGAGCTAGTTGATGCCCTGGACAGTCTGGGGGAAGTGCATATGTCCTCTTCCAAAGTTCCAGCCTACTGGCTGCAGCAGGTGACACAGTCACATAGTAAGAGCTCTGAAGACCTACTACTCTTGTGGCACCATCATGGAACACTGGTACCTCACCTCCCCTTATGGGATGCATTTGGCTCTCTGAGCCCTAACGCTCTGGCCAGTCACCCCTTCTAACATCCCTGCTGGGAACCTCGATATCCTGGTGAAAAACAGTACTCATTCACATCTTCTTAGATCTTGGCATGGGACAAACACAGTGGATCCCTTTACAGCAACAGGATAAAAACAAAATAAACTGAAACATAACTTCTGAACCATCTAACGTCTCAACAAATAGGGGTGTCCTACATGGAGTGGTGGGTTCACCCCTAAACAAAGACATGGAGAGGGGTGGCCTGCACCTACTCTTGCCATCTTGCTGGGCAGACTAGATGGACCATGCTGGTCTTTATCTGCCATCATCTACTATATTACTATATATCTTCTTCCAATCCTTCTCCATTTTCATTTCTATACCATGTGGCACAGCTGAGGTAGTTGTGTCTGCAGATGGGCTCCCTGGCTGTAGATCGGGGGTTCCTGGACTGGTGGCAGAATGGTCTCACAGTGGGTTGGGGACAAATTTAAGTGCAATATTTTTGAGGATGGTTGAATACCAAAAGCATGAAGAATGTAACAAGTACTGCATGACCAGTGTAACCATTCCCCCCCAAAAAAACAAAGACATGGGGAAAGTAATGTGTATTGAGTCACAGGTTCTACCCAAGCAATTGGATAGATCATGCTGGTCTTTATTTTCCATCCTCCACTATGAAGACATTTTTATTTAAAAAAAAAATATGTTGTGTTTTCATGAATGTATGTTGTTTATGTATGATATTTTTGGGGCTGATTATTCAAGGCGAATAAAGTGGCTGTCCATCATCATTTTAATTTAGATCTGGATTTTCAATGCTGGGATCATTTATGGCCACTGGCTTTCTATATCTGGTCTCCCTTGATAGCGCTTTAACGAACTGGGCAGTGGTGATATTCAGCACTGCACAGTTATCTAAATTGGCTAAAGTTAGGCCAGCCTTTTTTCTACCTAACTGCATTAACCAGTCAGCAGCTGAATATTGCCACTGACCAGTTAACATGAGCACTGCCTCAGAATGCCCTAAGGCTACGTGATTAGCATCAGGGCATTCAGTATCTTTAGGAGGGGACATTCAATGGCACAAAATAGCTAGAAGCCATTGAATCATTTTGAGAATGCCCCCCATTATTTCTTATGTTGACTCATGACCCGGTAAAAATTGTAGAGTCTAGTGGGTTATAAATGTTTAAAATAAATAAATAAATAGTGACTATAATTTATGCGTATACTTGAGAAATATGGGCACAGATATTTACACCGGTCTTAAGTGCATGCATGTGTAAATTCTAGCATGTTATATTTGCGCCTAGGGTCAGTGTAAACGATCTCTGTCAAGAAAAGTATGTGCCTCTTTATAAAATTACCTTCATATGCTCTCAAAAGCTTATGCACAATATCATCTTTGTAGAATTCTTACTTTGGCCTCCTGAACATTATCATAATATAGAACAAATCCATTTAGAAATCGTAGAAAGATATTCCTGCGTTGATCCAATGGCTCAGTGGCAGTGCTGCTGGCTGCAAAGAGAAGGGCCACCGGTTCCATTCCATGGCCAGGTCCTCTGGGTTACCTAGAGGTGGCAATGCTGCAGAGCCAAAATGTGCAGTCCGTGGAGGAGGGGAGGGACCTTTGGTGATCAATTAGGGTGACATCTGGTGGCCAGATTTAGAATCCATGACAGAGGGTTGTGAAAGGCTTGGAACTCTAAGAGGGTCTATCAGAACAGGAGAAAAATCCCTAGAGAGAGTTGTGAATGAAAACTGATGGGGCGAATATCCTAGCACTGGTTCTCATTGATCAGATAAGAAGGAAGTCTACACCCCTACTATTATTTTAACAATAATTTCAACTTATTCAGCAATGCTAATTCTAGTAGTAATATTGTGCCAGTAGTTATTGTAGAACCCTTATATCCTAAAGCCCAGAAGTGCTTAACAGACAAGCTTTGCTATTGCTGTTTAGGTGACAAGGCATTTAATACTCAGAAAGAAGAAATGTTTGGCCCATTTAAAGCTGGGCTTGAAACATGTGAACCCCAGGCAGAGCTGATGCTTTAGAGACAGTTGATCTGAAGGTGTGAGCTAGATACCTAAAGATCCCATCCAGCTTTGTCCTTCTGTAACATAGAAACATGATGACAGAAAAAGATCACATGGCCTATCTAGTCTGTCCTTCCATATCAACAACTACAACAGTCCCCTTTTTACCTTTAGAGATCCTCTGTGTTAGTCCCATGCTTTTTTGAATTCAGTTACTGTCCTCATCTCTACCACCTCCACTGGGAGACTATTCCATGGATCCACTACTCTTTCCGTAAAAAATATTTCCGCATATCACTCCTAAATCTATCTCCCTTCACCCTCATTCCATGTCCACTCGTAGCAGAACTTGTTTTCAATTGGAAGAGGCTCTCTCCCTGAACATTTATGCCACGGAGGTATTTAAACATCTCAATCATATCACCTCTATCCTGCCTTTCCTCTAAGGTGTACATATTAAGATCCTTCAGTCTGTCCTCATATGCTTTATAATGAAGACCATTAATCATTTTAGTAGCCACCCTCTGCACCGACTCCATCCTGTTCACATCCTTTTGAAGGTGCGGTCTCCAGAATTGCACACTATACTCCAAATGAGGTCGCACCAAAGACTTATAGAGAGGCATTATCACCTCCTTTTCTCCAGGACCAAGCAGGAAGTCAGTCCTCACATATGGGTGTCATCGGCGCCGATGAAGCCCCAGCGGAGCATTTCCCCAGCTTTCTATGAAAGCCTTTGGGAATGCAGGCATGCATGCGCGGTTCCCTTCCCGCCTAAAGGTGTCATCTTACCTCAGTCTCTTTTTTTCCGTGAAGCCCGTCGGACGTATGTCCCGTTTTCCCGGTTAAAATCAGATTTTTAGCAATTTTTTGCACTTTTTTTCTACCGGTTCGACGCCGATTCCTCTCCCGCTGGGTTCGGTACACCGGTATCGAGCCCGATTCTTATTTTTCGGTTTTTGCCCTTTGTGGCTGGCGTTCGCGCCCTTTTTTCTCTTTTTCCCTGGAAGACCGGTCCTTTGACCTCGCGGGGACTCTTTTTTCCCCGATGGCTTCCAGTGGCTTTAAGAAGTGTGATCGGTGTAAGAAACTAAAGTCTCTCACCGACACACACGACTGCTGCCTTCGGTGCCTCGGCCCCGACCACGATCCTAAGTCATGCGGGGCCTGTGGAAAAATGTCTTCCAAGGCACTACGGAGTCGACAGCAGCAAAAGGAAAGGCTTTTCTCGGACTCAGCCTCCGGCCAGGCCCGGACCTCGTCTGAGGCCTCGACATCTCGGGATTCCGATCCCGAGCTCCGTCGAAGCTCCTCGGACAGGGGGTCCCCAGACCGGGAACGCAAGAGGAAGAAGCGGCTCGCGAGGCCGTCATCGGAAGAGGTCCCTGGCTCCTTGAGGGCCAGGTCTAAGACCCCCGACCGTCGCCCCGGGCCTGTGAAACCGGAGAAGCCTGCCAAAGTTTCTCGTGTGGAGCCGTAGTCTGCTGGACACGTAAGCCCCGTAGTCCTCATGGACTCTCCTCCCAGGGAGCCGACGTCGGGCCAGGCGCCGCCGGGGCCCGAGTTGGTGACTGCTGCGTCTCCCGAGCTGAGTCTCAGGATGACAGCCTTGGACAGCAGAATGTCTGCCTTCATGTAGCAGCAGCGGGCACTGATGGCCAGCCTGTCTGGCGCATCTGCCCCGACCACCGGGACCTCGACGTCGAAGGCGACCCCGGAGGCCGAGCCGATACTCGAGTCCATCGTGGCTCAGAGTCGACCTCGGTCGCGGTCTCCCTCGACCTCCCGACTTCCTCGGACGAGTCAGCTTGGGAGACGGAGGACGAGGAGTCTCCCGATACCTTTAAGACTCGGTGCGTCCCTTCGGACTCACCGCAGTCTGAACCCCGGAGTAGGTTCTCGGAGTTCGTCCGGGATATGGCCACTGCCTTGGCTATTCCGGTGGATCCCGAGGAAGAGCCTCGAGCTGAAGAGCTCGAGGCCCTACAGTATGACTCTCCTCCGAAGCAGGCCTTTACTGTCCCGGTTCCTCCGATGCTGGAGCGGTTCCTCTTCCGTATGTGGGAGGCACCGGCCTCGGCGCCGGATCTTAGCAAGCGGGTCGATTCCATCTATCGACTCCAGAAGAGCCCTGGGTTTCAAAAGGCACAGCTACCACACCATTCCATGGTTGTGGAATCGGCCATGCATCGTCTGAAGAATCAGAAGATGCACTCCGCGGTGCCTCCTGGCAGGGAGGCCCGAAACCTAGATGGCGTCAGTAGAAAGTGTTTTCAGGGCTTGATGCTTGCTTGCCATGTCCAGTCTTACCAGCTGTACATGGGCATGTACTTGCGGGATCTGGCCAAGGAGTTGGCCGGATTCTCTGCTGGTCTCTCTGGGGAACCCTTGCAGAGATTTAAGTCCTTGTCCTCGGGGATTCGGGACTGCTCGAAGTTCATGTCCCGTGCCGCCTACGATGGCTTTGAGGCTTCGGCCCGAGTTGCGGCAGCCGGCATCGCGCCTCGACGCCAGGCATGGCTGCAGTCATCGGACCTCAAGTCATGGGTTCAGGACAAGTTGGTCGATGTCCCTTGCCGAGGTGAAAACCTTTTTGGCAAGCCCATGACCGAGAAGGCCGCACAGCTCGAGACCGAGCACCTCACCCGGACAGGGCTGTCGAGGAAGACCTCTGCCCCTTCTCATAAAAAGAAGGGCTCGGGTAAAAAGCCCTTTTGCCCGAGGAAGGGCACTGCCTACAAACAGTACCCACATTATCAGGCTGCCCAAGCTGCCCCACAGGGTCAGCAAGCCAAGGGCCAGGGTAATGGGCCCCGTAGGCAGAGGACCCCCAAGCCTCAGGCCCCTGCTACCACTCAGCAGGGTTTGGGCTTTTGACTCCTTGAGCATAGCCTCTCCTCCACTGCTCTCCCAACCCTGCACAGGAGGTCGTCTCGCCCTCTTTGCCCACCAGTGGCCCCTTATCACCGAGGACAGTTGGGTGCTGGAGATAATCCACAAGGGATATGCCCTACATTTCCACCAACTGCCACCCCCATATTTTCCAGGGGAGCCTCCAAGGCCTCCTCTGCACACAGACCTTCTCCTTCAGGAGCTTCAGGGTCTGTTGGTGGACAGGGCAGTGGAGCCTGTGCCTCCCCACTTGCACGGTCACGGATTCTACTCCAGGTATTTTCTGGTGCCCAAAAGGACCGGTGGCCTTCGTCCCATTCTGGACCTCAGGAACCTCAACAAGTTCCTAGTGAAAGAAAAGTTGAAGATGCTTACTCTTGGAACCCTTCTGCCCTACCTCCAGCAGGGAGATTGGCTATGCTCCTTAGATCTAAAGGATGCGTACATTCACATCCTCATTCATCCAGACCACAGAAAGTACCTAAGGTTCATCGTGGGAGGAAACCATTATCAGTACAGAGTGCTGCCTTTCGGCCTCACCTCCACCCCCAGAGTCTTTACAAAGTGCTTAGCAGTGGTGGCGGCCTACCTGAGAAATCAGGGCATCTTTGTCTTCCCCTATCTGGACGACTGGCTCATCAGGGGTCAGACAGGTCAGGAGGCCAATCAAGCCACCCTCAGGACCATTGCTCTTCTACAACGCCTGGGGTTTGTCATAAACTTCGCAAAGTCCACTTTGCTCCCTTCCCAGAACTTGGAGTTCATAGGGGCAAGGTTGGACTCTCTCCTGGCAAAGGCATTCTTGCCAGAAAACAGAGCCCGAAGGTTAATGGCCTTGGTAAGTCAGTTTCTTAGCAGGTCCCTGGTTTCCGCCAGACTCTGCCTGCGGCTTCTAGGCCACATGGCTTTCGACAGTACATGTGACCCCCAATGCCAGGCTCCATATGAGGCCTGCACAGTGGTGCCTTCGGTCTCAGTGGTCACAGGCCACAGGCAGCCTCAGAGACAGGATAAGGGTGTCCAGACCATTTCTGCACTCCCTCAACTGGTGGCTACACCCACCCAATCTGCTGAAAGGGTTGCCCTTTCAGATTCCAGATTACACAGTGATGCTAACTACAGATGCCTCCCTGCAAGGCTGGGGAGCGCATTGTCTGGGCAAGTGCACCCAGGGCCTCTGGTCTCCCTGGGAAGCTGCACAGCAGATCAATCTCCTCGAACTCAGAGCTATTCGATTAGCACTCAAAGCTTTCACTCCTACCCTGGCTCAACAGTCTGTCCTGATTCAGACAGACAACCAAGTTGCCATGTTTTATGTGAACAAACAGGGCGGAACTGGGTCCAGGATCCTTTGTCGGGAAGCTCAGGACCTTTGTTCTTTTGCCCTCAAGCACAACATGCTCCTCAGGGCTGTGTACCTTCCTGGCCAGGACAACTACCTGGCAGACAGATTGAGCAGGATACTGCAGCCCCACGAGTGGCAGCTACATCCTTCAGTAGTTCAGAAGATCTTCCTGAGATGGGGTCTCTCTTTGATGGATCTCTTTGCCAGCCCCATCAACAAGCAACTGCCACAGTTGTGCTCCAGGCAACCACATCCTCTGCGGACAGCAGCGGATGCTTTTCTGATCTCTTGGTCTCAGGGCCTCCTCTATGCGTTTCCTCCCACGCCCTTGGTGGCCCGAACTCTATTCAAGATTCTCCAGGACAAGGCCTCGGTCCTGCTGGTAGCTCCCAGGTGGCCGAGACAGCCTTGGTTTCCTCTTCTGCTTCAACTGGCGGTGGATCCTCCACTGCCTCTGGGGTTGCAACCCGACCTTCTCACACAGGACCAGGGTTCCCTTCTGCACCCCAATCTCAAGTCTCTCAATTTGATGGCCTGGAGGCTGCAAGGGTAGTTTTGGCTCCCTGGGGCCTACCTCAGGAAGTTGAAGAGGTTGTCCTAGCCTCCAGGAAACAATCCACTAGAAAAACCTATGCTCTCAAGTGGAAAAGGTTTTCTGTGTGGTGTCACCTACGTACAGAGGATCCTTTCTCCTGTACTGTGCCAGTAGTTCTTCAGTACTTACTGCACTTATCCAATCAGGGACTTAAGTCCAATTCTGTTCGGGTCCACCTTTCAGCTCTAGCTGCTCACCACTCATTGCTAGAGGGACAATCTCTATCTGGTCACCCCTTGGTGTCCCGCTTTCTCAGGGGCTTGCTTTTGCTCAAGCCTCCCATCCGTCGTCCTGCCCCTGAGTGGGAGCTGAATGTGGTCTTGCAGCAACTGACTCGCCCACCTTTTGAGCTGATGGCTACTTGTCCACTAAGCTTACTCTCCTGGAAGACGCTCTTCCTGATAGCCCTTATCTCGGCTAGACGAGTAAGTGAGCTTCAGGCCCTGGTCTGTGACAGGCCTTACACCAGGATTTACAGGAACAGGGTAGTCCTCAGGACTCATCCAAAGTTCCTCCCTAAGCTTGTCTCCTCTTTCCACCTCAATCAGGAGGTGGTTCTTCCATCCTTCTTCCCTAGGCCTCATGCTAGCCAGGCTGAAGCAGTCCTGCATACCCTGGACTGTAGGAGGGCCTTATCCTTCTACCTTGACCGTACGCAGGGGCATAGAAGGGCTACTCAGCTCTTCATATCGTTTGACCCCAATAAGTTGGGGTTGGCTGTGTCCAAGCGTACCTTGTCCATCTGGGTGGCTGACTGTATCACCTGGGCTTATAAGGCGGCTGACCTTCCTTTGCAGGGTAGGGTCACGGCCCATCGTGTCAGGGCAATGGCTGCCTCAGTGGCTCATCTCCGCTCTGTGCCCTTGGTAGACATCTGCAAGGCTGCAACTTGGTCTTCAAGCCAGACTTTTGCAGCCCATTACTGCCTGGAGAGGGAGTCCCGTAGGGACAGTGCTTTTGGCCAGGCAGTACTCTGGAATCTCTTTGAGGTATAGGCAACTCCTGCCCTCCTGCCCTCTGTTGGGCTACCGGTGGAGGTTGTGTCCTTGGAAAGCCTTTCTTTGCTGCTGAGACTAGAGGGAGTTCTCTTGTTCAGCCTGGGTTCCTCGGTAGCCCAGAGCTGGGGAGTCACCCATATGTGAGGACTGACTTCCTGCTTGGTCCTGGAGAAAGAGTAGTTACTCACCTGTAACAGGTGTTCTCCAGGAGCAGCAGGAATCAGTGCTCACAACCCTCCCTCCTCCCCTAGGAGATGCAGTTGTACATAGTTTATTTTTCATTTTTGTGTGCTGTTCTTAGCTATGTCATTTGACTGAGGTAAGATGGCACCTTTAGACGGGAAGGGAACCGTGCATGCGTGCCTGCATTCCCCAAGGCTTTCATAGAAAGCTGGGGAAATGCTCCGCTGGGGCTTCATCGGCGCCGATGACACCCATATGTGAGGACTGATTCCTGCTGCTCCTGGAGAACACCTGTTACAGGTGAGTAACTACTCTTTTTCTGCTAGCCATTCCTCTCCGTATGCACCCAAGCATCCTTCTAGCTTTTGCCGTCGCCTTTTCTACCTGTTTAGCTACTTTAAGATCATCAGACACAACCACGCCTAGGTCCCGCTCTTCTTTAGTGGACAAAAGTACTTCACCCCCTATACTATATTGCTCCCTTGGATTGCTGCAGCCCAAATGCATGACCTTACATTTTTTAACATTAAATCCCAGCTGCCAAATTCTAAACCATTCTTCAAACTTAGCTAGATCCCTCCTCATGTTATCTACACCTTCCTGGGTGTCTACTCTATTGCAGATTTTGGTATCATCCGCAAAGAGGCAAACCTTACCCGACAGCCCTTCCGCTATATCACTAACAAAGATGTTAAAAGGATTCGGACCAAGGACAGATCCCTGGGGCACACCACTGGTAACATCTTTCTCCTCAGAGTGAGCTCCATTTACTTGTACTCTTTGTAGCCTCCCACCCAACCAATTTCTAACCCAAGCAGTAACTTTAGGGTCCATCCCTAGGGTGCTCAGTTTGTTTATAAGTCGCCTGTGAGGAACAGTGTCAAAGGCTTTACTGAAATCTAAATACACCACATCTAGAGCTCTCCCTCAGTCCAACTCCCTGGTCACCCAGTCAAAGAAATCAATCAGATGTGTCTGACAAGACCTGCCTCTGGTGAATCCATGCTGCCTCAGATCCTGTAATCCGCTGGACTCCAGAAACCTCACTATTTTCTCTTTCAGCAGCGTTTCCAATAATTTACTCACTACCGAAGTTAAACTAACCAGCCTGTAGTTTTCAACCACATCCTTACTTCCGCTTTTGTGTAAAGACACCACATGAGCCTCTCTCCAGTCCTTTGGCACCACTCCCAACTCCAACGAGGCATTGAAAAGGTCAGTCAGTGGAGTTGCTAGAACGTCCCCAAGTTCCCTCAGTATTCTAGGGTGTATCCCATCCGGTCCCATCGCTTTGTCTACTTTAAGTTGAGCTAGTTTCTCACGAACACAGTCTTCTGAAAATTGTTCAAGATGTCCCTCGCTTCTATTCCTGTTTGTGGGTGTTTTCTGAGGTCCTGCTCCTGGTTCTTCATTTGTGAACACAGAACAAAAATATTTGTTAAGCAATTCCGCTTTATCCTTATCAGCTTCTACATATTCCTCCCCTGCACCCTTGAGTCTGACAATACCACTTTTGCCCTTCCTCTTCTCACTAATATATCTGAAAAATGTCTTATCCCCCCATTTTATTGCATTGGCTATTCCTCCTCCTTTTGTCCTTGGGGCACGGCTCTTTACCACAGTGCAAGGGGCAAAAACAGGATTGTTTTCATGATGGCTATGGGAGGGGAGGAGGGAGGATCAGGAAAAGTGTGATCCCTTTTTAGCATCCTTCTAGACTGAATTTATATGATTTCTTGGGGAGGGGAGAAGAACAAACAAAAACCAAAGCTGTACAAAAATGAGGAAAGGTTTGTGTGTATATATTTTAAGGTGGGCTTACTGAGCTCCTATCACATTCATGAGTTTACCTTATGGGCTATCCAAGTACCAGAATCCTTGTATCCACAAGAGAATATAATTTCAAAGCAGATAAGTAAAAAAAAAAATTTGAATGCCCCCAGCATTAAGAATTTACCTGCTCCTATCAGCCCTTGTGTGTCTTAGAAACACTGGGATCTTACAACATAAAAGGTACATTCCAGAACCATGCATGTGCAAAACGTGGACATGGAAGAATCTGGTGACATTGATGTGTCAGCAGCAGTATTGCAGAAACTGCACATGGCTATGTCATCATATCCCGTTAGGGGTAGTCATTTTGCAAACGGAGACATACAATGGCATGGCAGTAAAGAAAAGAGACTTTGATATTTACTTGATATACTTCTTTGAGGGGGAGATATATCTCCAGGAACAAGCAGGAATGTAATCTTCACATAAGGGTATCGTCGGTACCGACGGAGCCTGCGTGGGAACGCTCCCCAGCGTCCAATAGGAAAGCTTTTGGGAGCATCCCACAGCGCCTGTGTGCTGCCTTCCCGCCTTTCCCAACTGTTCCTCTACAGTTCTTCGTTTTCCGCGGAGCCGACAGGTCGCACATCCTGTCACCGCAGAAAAAAATCCCTTCTATTCTTCTTTTTTGTGGTCACGTCTGCCTTCCCTCGACACTACACCGGTACCGCTGGTTCTTCTTTCTTTTCTTCTTAAAAAAAAACCAACAACTTTCTTCTGGAGTCTTTCCAGTAATTTTCTCTTCAGGTGCCATGCGCCATTTTTGGCACTAGGCCCAACTTTTCCCTTTAAAATGGAAAAACCCGCTTCATGTTTTAAAAAGTGTTCTAAGTGTGGCGGTACCATCTCCGTCACCGACACCCATGAGTGGTGCCTCAAATGTTTAGGTCCTGACCACTCTATCTCTGAGTGTGTTGCCTGTGAGATCATGTCGAAAAGGGGCCGGCAAAACTGAGCTGCTATAGCACCCTTTTTCCCTCCGATGTAGCCTCTGTGGCATCAACGTCTTCCAGGGCTCCGTCTTCCTCCCATGGATCTCAGGTAACTAAACATAAATCTAGCCAGTCCTCAAAGAGTAGATCTCCTTCTAGACATCGAGATGCCTCTGGCGTTGCCCTTGAGGGACTTTCACCAGCAAAATTGCCCTGGCGGGAGGCTTCGGCTTCCAAAGCACTAACGGGGCTCCGGGATGTTCTCGAGGCTTCAACCTTGGCAGAACTACTGGTGCCATGCTCTGGGGTACCGGCCGCTTCATCCGGTACCGATACTCAAGCATTGGCAGCGTCAATAGACCAGAGATTCTTGGCTATTGAACGCAGTCTGGTGGCTCTTCTCATGGCCTCAATGCCCCTGAAACCACTTCAGACAATTCAACCGGTACCGGCACCGACTGCATCGACATCGGCAGGTATTTTACTGGGACCGAGTCATGCGTGTCTATCCGGCATCGACAAGTCGGTACCGGACCACTCAAATGCCGACTTCAATCGGTACCGGTACCGTGCTTTGCACGAGCACCCGGATTGGAGATACTTCGAATCCTCAGATGAGTCTGAAGACTCTGAAATACCAAAGTACTTCTTCCTGAGGATTCCTCTTCTCCTCAGCGTAGGATGTCTCCACCAGAGGAAATGTCCTTTCAGGATTTTATCCGAGATGTGGCCCGAGGTCTTTCCATCACAGTGGCTCCTGAAAAAGAGCCTAGGGCAAAGGAATTAGAAATCCTGCAATACCCTAAAGCTCCCAAGGAGGCAGCTACCTTACCTATTCATGAGATCTTGCATGATCTCATGTTAAGGATGTGGGGAAACACCTCTAATCACATCTCCTCACTCTCGAATACTTGACACCATGTATCGAGTTCCTCGTCCTGGGTTTCAGAAGACTCAATTACCACACCATTCCATGGTGGTGGAATCTGCTATGAGAAGGATAAAGAGTGCAAAAAGGCATGCATCTAATCTTCCAGGACGTGAGTGTAGGACTCTTGACGCCTTTGGACGTCAAACCTTCCAGGCTTCCATGCTTTCTGCTAGGATTAGTTCCGATATCTTATTTATGGGGATGTTCCTTAAGGAGGTCACAGGAGATTTAGAGCTTATGAGCCCTCTCCTTCCTGGCAAAATTACCTCGCCCTTGTCAAACATGCCCAGGATGTTTCCAAGTTTGTGAATCGTGCAGCCTTTGACTGCTTTGAGTGCATAAGCAGAACCTCTGCCATTGCCATAGGTGCATGTAGGATTGCCTGGCTCCGGGCATCAGACTTGTAAATTTGGAAACAGGATAAACTAGGGAATATTCCTTGCACAGGAGAGAATCTCTTTGGCAAGAATTGGCAGGAAAAAGCTAATGAGATAGATGCTGACAATATCACTTTGGATAGATTGTCTAAATCTACAGCTGATCCTGCAAGGAAAAATCCTATAAGAAACCCTTCTTCAGTAAGAAGAAGTTTTATCCCTTCTATACCCAGCAGGGACATCGTTCAGGTCAGTTTGCCCAAAAGGGACAGCAGCAACAACCTAGGCAACAAAGGAAGCCAAAAGCAGCTAAGCCTCAACCCGCTCAGCAGACTCAGCCTCCACAGGGGCTTTGACTCCTATCTAGAGAACTTTGCCTTCCTGGCCCTGAATGGCCCAGAACTCTCCACCATCCCAGGAAGGCTGTGTCATTTTGCCCCCAGATGGGGTCAGATAACAGCAGAAAATTGGACTCTGTCTATTGTAAGAGAGGGGTACAAGCTTCATTTCTTCAGCATGCCCCCTCCTACAGTGGTAAGACAGTTCAATTCTCAGACCTCTCTCAACGACCGGATAGGTCAAGAGGTCACTGTGCTCCTTGCTCAAGGGGTAATAGAAGAGGTACCCATTCCCCAACAGGGTACAGGGTTTTACTCCCCCTATTTCCTTATTCCAAAGAAAACAGGAGGACACAGACCCATTTTAGACCTCAGAGAATTGAACAAATTTCTGTTCAAAGAGAAGTTCAAAATGATTTCTCTAGGAACTCTGCTGCCATACTTTCAGAGTCAGGATTGACTTTGTTCCTAGATCTCAAGGATGCGTACACTCATGTTCTCATCCATCCAACTCACCGAAAGTTCCTTTGCTTTCTCTTTCAAGAGAAGCACTACCAATACAGGATTCTTCCCTTTGGCCTGGCCTCTGCACCAAGGGTGTTCACAAAATGCATGGCTGTGGTGGCAGCATTTCTCCACACCCTGGGAATATTCGTCTTCCCTTACTTAGATGACTGGCTCATTCGAGCCCCTTCAGAGCCAGAGGCCAGGGTTGCCCTCTCTCGCACAATGCGCATTCTTCAGTATTTGGGACTTGTCATAAACTTCCCAAAATCCAACCTTGCTCCCACTCAGTCCCTAGAGTTTATAGGAGCTCTGCTGGATACCAGACAGTCAAGGGCCTACCTTCCACAGCCTCGCTGCCTTCGCATTGTGCAGTTAGCTTCCCAAGCAGTGCTAAAACCTCACCTCACTGCTCGGGAGATGTTACAGTTGCTAGGCCACATGGCATCCACCGTGCATGTGGTTCCTTATGCTCGCCTCTATATGAGGGCAGCCCAGTGGACTTTATCCACTCAGTGGACTCAGGCATCAGGTTGCCTGTCAGACAAAATAGCAAACTCAGATCACCTTATTTTGTCCCTCCAATGGTGGCAATCACCCCAAAACCTTTTGGTGGGGTCTCCTTTTCAGCAACCCCCACCCCAGGTCACTCTAACAACAGATGCTTCACAGGTGGGTTGGGGAGCCCACCTGCAGGGCCCCTCTACCCAGGGTACCTGGATTCCACAGGAGGCCTATCTACACATCAGTCTCCTAGAACTCAGAGCAATTTTCCTTGCTTTTCGAGTATTCCACACCCAGCTCAGCTACAAGACAGTCCTAATTCAAACGGACAATCAAGTAGCTATGTTCTATATGAACAAGCAGGGCGGAACAGGCTCTCTGTCGCTCTGCAACGAAGCTTTGCGACTATGGGCCCTCGCCAAAGAGCATCAGATTCATCTCCTTGCGGTGTATCTTCCAGGCATTCAAACCTCTTGGGCAGACAGACTCAGTCGAGTTCTGCTTCCACACGAATGGTCTCTCCATGCAGACCAGGTGGCTAAAATTTTTCAAATTTGGGGAACCCCGGACATAGACCTTTTTGCAAGTCCGCTGAATGCCAAACTTCCACGGTTCTGTTCCAGAATTCCAGCTCAGGGTTGTCAGGCCAGGGATGCTTTCCTCCTTCATTGGAGTCAGGATTTCCTGTATGCCTTTCCACCCATTCCCCTAATTCCCAAAACCTTGTTCAAGCTTCAGAGAGACAGAGGTCATATGATTCTCATAGCTCCACATTGGCCATGGCAAATGTGGTACCCTCTGCTCCTACATCTCTCTCAAGCTCTGCCTCTGGAGTTAGGATCTGCTCCAAATCTCCTTTCTCAAGAGGACGGGATGCTGTGGCATCCCAACCCCCAGTCTCTGCATCTCAGGGCCTGGTTGCTGAAAGCCTAGAACTCCATGGTCTTAACCTTTCCCAGCAGGTAAAGGATATCCTTTATGCTTCCAGAAAGCCTTCCACAAGACGCTCTTATGCATTTAAGTGGAAAAGGTTTACCATATGGTGCTCGCAGAAGGGTCTTAACCCTCTTGCGATACCTCTGGAATCATTACTGGAGTATCTCCTTCGTTTATCAAATGCAGGGCTTAAGACCAATTCAGTGAGAGTTCATTTGAGTGCTATTGCAGCTTCTTTCAAGCCTCTAAATGGACAACCTATTTCCTCTCATCCTCTCATAGCGAGATTTATGAGAGGCCTTCTTTTAACTAAGCCTCCCATTAAGCCACCACCGGTGGCATGGGACTTAAATCTGGTTCTTGGTCAGCTCATGAAACCACCTTTTGAACCATTAGCCACTACCACTTTGAAATTCCTTTCCTGGAAGGTCATTTTTTCTTATTGCAATCACATCAGCACGTCGCATCAGTGAATTGCAAGCATTGGTGGCTGATCCTCTTTATACAAGGTTCCATCATGATAAGGTAGTCCTTAGGACTCATCCACACTTTATGCCAAAGGTGGTGTCACCTTTTCATTTAAACCAAGTGGTTTACCTTCCTATATTCTTCCTGAGGCCCCACGCCTCAAATGCAGAGAGGAATCCTCATACTTTGGACTGCAAAAGGGCTTTAGCCTTTTACTTGCAAAGGACACAACAACATAGAAAGTCCTCTCAACTCTTTGTTGCTTTTGATCCTAGTCATTTAGGACTTCCAGTCTCCAAAAGAACACTGTCCAACTGGATTGCACAGTGTATATCTTTTGCCTATGAGAGTAAAAACCTTCCTCTTGAAGGCCATGTCACAGCTCAGAATGTGAGAGCCATGGCAGCTTCTATGGCTCATCTTCACTCTGTGTCTATCGACGACATCTGTCGAGCAGCTACTTGGGCTTCGGTTCATACCTTCACAGCCCATTACTGCTTAGAGAAGGACTCCCGCCGGGATGCCTTGTTTGGTCAGGCTGTTCTTCAACACATGTTCCATACTTAATCAACTCCTACCCACCATCCCTGGTAGGATGCCAGAGATCCATGGGGGGAAGTGGAGCCCTTTCATAGGGGCACACAACTTCTGGGGTTTTCTCCCTGGCATCTGCAGCTAGGGAGTCCCCATATGTGAAGACTACATTCCTGCTTGTTCCTGGAGATAGCGTAGTTACTCACCTGAAGCAGGTGATCTCCGGGAACAGCAGGAATTTAGTCTTCACAACCCACCCACCTCCCCTAGGAGTTGTATCTTTCTGTCTCTCTCTCTTTCTCTCTTTCCCTCTCTCTTTGTCTCAGCTTTAAACTCAACTGGAGAGGGACAGTTGGGAAAGGCGGGAAGGCAGCACGCAGGCGCTGTGGGATGCTCCCAAAAGCTTTCCTATTGGACGCTGGGGAGCGTTCCCGCGCAGGCTCCGTTGGTACCGACGATACCCATATGTGAAGACTAAATTCCTGCTGTTCCCAGAGATCACCTGTTACAGGTGAGTAACTATGCTTTATTGAGGGATCGAGAGGCCATTCCCCTATCGTCCCTACTTGTGAACAGCTGGTGAGTACTTTTAAACTGCCTGTTTGTACCAGGGGCAGGTCTAAATATGGGCATATCCACTGGTGAGTTTAAAGGTGCGGAACTGTTGTGAAATCCGAGATACATGTAGATCTTTCTTGGCCCACCCTGGACACACATCTACCATGCCCCCCTATAACATCAACATTATCGGAGCAGACACATGTAAAACCCAGGCTTTCTATAATGGCTTTTGGGACATGGAGATGATGTGCCGTGTGAATTGGTATTTTCACCATAAGATCAGCCTGAAATTCTTCCCTCACCGAGATCAACTGTCTACATGATTGAGCCATGTGGTAGAAGTATGTAACATCACATTTTTTGGGAATTTGTGTATCCCACTGCAATTACATATGTAAATAGCAGCATTATAAAATTTGCATTACATGTGCATGCTTTTTACAAGTGTATATGCCACTATTTGCATTTGTAAGTGGTGCACAAGGCTTCCAAAATGAAATACTTTAGCAATAAATATCAGTATAAAGTGCATGTAGTAATAAAAACTTATAACATATTCTGTATGAACGATATGTTTTTATTACTACATGCACTTTATACTTATATTTATTGTTGTGTTTTTTTATGTATATGATTATAATTTGTGTTTCATCATAATTTTTGCTTGTTCTAATTTAGCATTTTTTTGGCTGTTCCTAGTTGTTTTAGATATGGTTTTATTTCTGTTTAATTTTTAGTATTTATTTTGTTTATGATGGTTGTTAATCTCTTATGTGTTTATTTATAGTGAGCCAAATACCCCTGAGGAAGTTTCATACGAAACACGGCCAGTGTCGGGTGAATTGGCACACTTATCCTCCTGGATTAATAAAGGCTGCTTTCGTTCCATCTGCCACGTCTTCTGACTGGTTTCTGTTTTAGCTGCTTTCGTGGCAGTTTTGCTGTTTTTTGGTGGACATTAAGCAATGACTATCCACATGTTCAGTAGTTTTGCTCTTTATAATGGCTTCTATCATTTTGCCCAGTACAGATGTCAAGCTCACCAGTCTGTAGTTTCCTGGATCATCCCTGGAGCCCTTTTTAAAAATTGGCATTACATTGGCCACTCTCTTTCTTTCTTTTCAATAGATTGTTCTACTGGAGGTCAGCACTCAGCGGTTGTTCCGCATTGATCATGTAAGGTTTCCATACTGATATACATACATACATTCTTGCACATTTTAGTAACATTAAACACTGAGTCTTTTCTCACTCATCCCACTCAATAAATCAATTGCATTCACCACATAGTTTGACTGGCGCGGTATTTATTTATAATTTTTTTTCACTCCCCTATGGTTCTATTGAATACTGTCTCAAAGAGCACTAAACATTATACATAGTTTCATTTTTTGGTTGTACACATGGTCCTCCTAGTCCCTCCTGCTTACTCCCTCGGGTGAGCTATTTTTGTGCTTGCTTTGTTTTACTTACATATGGATGTCTGTATTTCACTATGTGCTATTTGAAGAATTGCAGTTTTATATATTTTAAAGCACTATAATCCTGGGCTCATTTATTATTATTATTTTAAATTGTTTATTTATTTATTTCTAACCAGTTTATTTATTATTTGTTTGGTGATTTTGTATATTTTTAATTTGCTTTGAGGTGTATTCCCCCTGAAGAAGACGTCAGCTCGATTGCATTGAGGTTTTTAATAGAGATTACTTGACCTACTGTCTTGGTACACCTGTTTTGTTTTGTTCTCCAGGACCAAGCAGGAAGTCAGTCCTCACATATGGGTGATGTCGGCGCCGACGGAGCCCTCGCGGAGCAATTTCCCCAGCTTTCAAAGAAAGCCTTTGGGAATTGCAGCGCGCATGCGCGGTCCCCTTCCCGCCCAAGGGTGCCATCTTGCTCAGTCTTCTTTTTCCCGCGGAGTCCTACAGACGCTGTTTGTGATCGCCGCTGAAAAAGTTGATTTTATTTACTATTCTTTTCTCGGATCGACGCTGGCCTCGGCGTCGGGGCGGAGGGCATTGGTGCCCGCCCGACCGGAGCCGCTCGATTCCTCCACCGAGGAGTCGGGCTGGGAGACGGAGGACGAAGAGTCCCCAGGTACTTTTCGGACTCGGTGCGTCCCATCGGACTCGCCCGAGTCCGAACCTCGGAGACGGTCCCCCCCGAAGGACACCCTGTTCTCGGACTTCGTGCGGGATATGGCCAAGGCCTTAGCATTCCCCACGGATCCCGAGGAGGAGCCGAAGAGCCAAAGAGCTCGATGCCCTCCAGTATGACTCTCCCCCGAAGGAGGCCTTTACTGTACCGGTTCCTCCGATGCTGGAGCGACTTCTCTTCCCCATGTGGGAGAGCCCGGCGTCGGCGCTGGTGTTAAGCAAGCGGGTCGATTCCATTTATCGAGTCCGCAAGAGCCCCGGGTTCCAAAAGGCACAACTACCGCACCATTCCATGATGGTGGAATCGGCCATGCATCGACTCAAGAGTCAGAAGATGCACTCCTTGGTGCCTCCCGGCCGGGAGGCCCGGAACCTGGATGCCCTCGGTAGGAAGTGCTTCCAGGGCTCTATGCTTGCTTGTGCCTCCTGACAGCTCTACATGGGCATGTATCTCCGAGACCTGGCAAAGGAGATTGCCGGGTTCTCTGCTGGTCTCTCCGAGGAACCTTTGCAGAGGTTCCAGGCCTTGTCCACTGGTATTCGGGAGTGCTCGAAGTTTATCTCTCGAGCAATCTACAATGGCTTCGAAGCATCGGCTCGGGTAGCCGGAGCCGGCATTCGTGCCCGCCAACAGGCTTGGCTTCAGTCATCAGACCTCGAGCCATGGGTACAGGACAAGTTGGTCGCTGTCCCCTGCAGAGGTGAAAACCTCTTTGGCAAGCCCATGGCTGAAAAGGCTGCACAGATCGAGACCGAGACTCTGACCAGGACTCGGCTGTCCAGAAAGATCTCTGCCCCTTCTCAGAAGAAGAAGAGCTCGGGGAAAAAGCCCTTTTACCCGAGGAAGGCGGCTGCCTATAAACACTACCTCATTATCAGGCCTCAGCAGCTCCCCAACAGGGTCAGCAGGCCAAGGGACGGGGTAATGGGTCCCGTAGGCAGCAGGCCCCCAAGCCCACAACACCGGCCCCCCCTGCTCAGCAGGGGGGGGGTTTTTGACTCCGTCAGCATAGCCTCTTCCCCTCCACTGGTTTCTCTCAGCACAGGAGGCCGGCTGGTCCACTTTTCCCACAGGTGGTCAGCCATCACATCAGATACCTGGGTGCTTCATATAGTTCAGAAAGGCTATCTTCTACACTTTCACCAAGTACCTCCCTCCTACTTTCCAGGGAGCCTCCAAGACTCCCTCTGCACAGGGACTTATTCCTTCAGGAGTTAGCAAGTCTTCTTCAGGAACAGGCTGTGTGGAACCGGTGCCCCACCACCTGAGAAGTCACGGCTTTTATTCCAGGTACTTTCTGATACCAAAAAGAACAGGAGGCCTCAGACCCATCCTGGACTTGCGAAACCTCAACAAGTTCCTGGCAAGGGAAAAGTTCAAGATGCTTACCCTTGGAATCCTGCTGCCCTACCTCCAGCAGGGAGACTGGCTATGCTCTTTAGATCTAAAGGATGCCTATACTCACATCCTTATTCATCCAGACCACAGACAATATCTCAGGTTTGTTGTGGAAGGAAATCATTACCAGTACAGAGTACTGCCCTTTGGCCTATCCTCCGCCCCCCAGGGTGTTCACCAAATGCCTAGCAGTGGTGGCGGCCTATCTAAGACTTCAAGGCCTTTTTGTGTTTCCATACCTGGACGACTGGCTCATCAGAGCCCAGTCTTCCCAAGAGGCCACTCAGGCCACTCATCGCACTGTGACTCTACTCCAGCACTTGGGATTTGTCATAAACTTCGCAAAGTCCACTTTGCTCCCCTCTCAAAATCTCGAATTCATAGGCGCCAGGTTGAACACACTTCAGGCGCGGGCCCTTCCTGCCTCTAGACAGGGCCCACAGGCTCATGGATCTCGCCAGCCACTTTCACAGCAATTCCCTGGTCTCTGCCAGGCAATTTCTGAGACTGCTCGGCCATATGGCTTCCACGGTCCATGTGACCGCCTGAACATGCGACCTGCTCAGTGGTGCCTTCGCACTCAATGGCATCAGGCCAAGGGGAGCCTGGCGGACTCAGTACAGGTATCCGACCTGCTGGTCTCTTCTCTGCGGTGGTGGCTTCATCTGCCAAACCTGGTGCTGGGAATGGATTTTCAATCTCCTCCACCTTCTCCGGTGCTGACAACCGATGCTTTCTCTACTGGGTTGGGGAGCACATTGCCAAGGGACATGTACTCAAGGCCTCTGGACTCCTTGGGAGTCTGCTCAGCAGATAAACTTCCTGGAGCTCCGAGCCATCCGCCTAGCTCTGAGAGCCTTCTCCCACCTCACTTCTCACCAGTCTGTGCTGGTCCAGACGGACAATCAAGTTGCAATGTTCTACGTGAACAAACAAGGAGGCACAGGCTCCTTCCTTCTCTGTCAGGAGGCACAAAAACTGTGCTCTTGGGCCGTCCTTCACGCCATCCTCCTCAAAGCTGTCTATCTCCCAGGTCAAGAAAATTACCTGGCAGACAAGCTGAGCAGGATCCTCCACCCCACGAGTGGAGATTCGATCCGTTGGTGGTTCAGAGGATCTTTCTCAAGTGGGGCCTCCCCACTATAGATCTATTTGCCAGTCCTCTGAACCGGCAACTTCCCAGATTCTGCTCTCGACAACCGCATCCTCTCAGAGTAGCGGCGGATGCTTTTCTGATTCCATGGTCCACAGGTCTTGTATGCCTTTCCTCCCATGCCACTTGTGTCTCGGACGCTCTTCAAGGTTCTCAGAGACAGAGCCTCGATGATCCTAGTGGCTCCCCGGTGGCCGAGACAGCCCTGGTTCCCGCTTCTGATGCAGCTGGCGGTGGACACTCCTCTTCCTCTGGGGTTTCAACCTGATCTCCTGTCACAGGATCGGGGGACTCTCCTACACCCCAACCTTCGGTCTCTTCATCTGATGGCCTGGCTGCTGAAAGGGTAGTCCTTGCTCCCCTCCTGCTGCCTCGGGAGGTGGAAGAGGTCGTCTTGGCCTCCAGGCGGCCCTCCACCCGAAGTCCTACGCTCTTAAGTGGCGTCGGTTCTCCATGTGGTGTGCTCAGCAGTCTGAGAATCCCTTCTCCTGCTTGGTGGCAGTGGTCTTGCAATATTTGCTTTACCTCTCCAATCTGGGCCTTAAGTCCAACTCTGTCAGAGTCCACCTCAGTGCTCTCTCTGCACATCACGCACTGGTGGATGGCAGGCCTCTTTCCAACCACCCTTTGGTGGCTAATTTTCTCTGAGGCCTCCTTCTGCTTAAGCCTCCTTTGCGCCCTCCAGCCCCTGAATGGGATCTGAATGTGGTCTTGCAGCAGATTACCTGTCCGCCCTTTGAACCTATGGCTACCTGCCCTCTTTGTTTTCTTTCCTGGAAAACCTTGTTTTTGGTAGCCCTTACCTCTGCTAGGCGCGTTAGTGAACGGCAGGCCCTAGTGTCCTGATCCTCCTTACACTAGGTTCTACAGGAATAGGGTAGTCTTACAGACTCACCCTAAGTTTCTTCCAAAAGTGGTTTCTCCTTTTCATCTCAACCAGGAGGTGGTTCTTCCGACCTTCTTTCCCAGGCCTCACACCAGCCGGGCTGAAATGGTCCTGCATACCCTGGGCTGTAGGAGGGCCTTGTCTTTCTACCTTGACCGTACGCGGGAGCATAGGAGGGCTGTTCAGCTCTTCGTTTCTTTTGACCCCAATAAATTGGGGCTACCTGTCTCCAAGCGTACTTTGTCCTTATGGGTCGCTGACTGTATCGCCTGGGCTTATGGGGCAGCCGGCCTCTCGTTGGAGGGTCGAGTCACGGCTCATCGTGTCAGGGCAAAGGCTGCGTCAGTGGCTCATCTCCGCTCTGTTCCGTTGGCAGACATCTGCCGGGCCGCTACTTGGTCTTCAAGCCAGACTTTTGCGGCCCATTACTGCCTGGAGAGGGAGTCCCGCAGGGACAGTGCTTTCGGTCAGGCAGTCCTCCATAATCTCTTTGAGGTTTAGGCAACTCCTACCCTCTGGCCCTGGTGTTGGGCTACCGTCGGAGGCGTTTTCAGAGAAGATTCCTTCCTTCTGTGCTGCTGAGCTAGAGGGAGCTCATTTTTTTCCGCTTGAGGTCTCCGGTAGCCTTAAGCTAGGGAGTCCCATATGTGAGGACTGACTTCCTGCTTGGTCCTGGAGAAGGAGTAGTTACTCACCTGTAACAGGTGTTCTCCAGGAGCAGCAGGAATCAGTCCTCACCACACTCCCTCCTCCCTTTGGAGTTTGCAGTCCTATCATTTCGTTTTTGCTAAATTTTGTGCTGTCTTTTAGCTATGTCAACAGACTGCGCAAGATGGCACCCTTGGGCGGGAAGGGGACCGCGCATGCGCGCTGCAATTCCCAAAGGCTTTCTTTGAAAGCTGGGGAAATTGCTCCGCGAGGGCTCCGTCGGCACCGACGTCACCCATATGTGAGGACTGATTCCTGCTGCTCCTGGAGAACACCTGTTACAGGTGAGTAACTACTCCTTCCTGGGTGGGCAGGAGCTAGGGTGGTGAGAGGGAAAGAAACATTAACTGAAAGCTGTCTTGTTATAGTAAGCCCTTAACTGCCTTTAATTTTAATGAAAACTGACTTGTTTTAATATGCCCTAAATGACCTAACAAAAACACGGAATTTTGAAAATACACAGATTCTATCAGCTTTAACGCAAAGAATTCCCTTTTCCCCAGATTTAGAGAATTTCCCAGCAGGTAAATACTTAGAAGTGTAGATTTCTTCCCAGCAGTACAGTCCCTCGTGGTAGTGCTTCAAGAACCAGGAAGATCACAGAAAGTTGAAAGGGTTTCCATGGAATAATTCAGTCGATGAACCCACAGCTCTGATATTGTAGGTATATCTAGAATACTATTCTATACCAGCTGTGGCAGATAAGCTTTCTAAGGCCCGATGCATTAAAGTACGCTAGCCTTTGAGCACAGTTTAGCTCAGTTTGAGCATATAATTTTGCTGCACTGCCAATGTAAGAATGCATTTTTGCACACAAGTTAACTGTGGGCACAAAGCCTCCAACAGAGAACAGTGCACATCACATTTAAGTCTATTTAAATGGATGGTAATAGAAGAATTAGCTATGCGCAGCGCTAATGCGAGAAAGTGTGCAGAAGACTAGAAACCACTGAGCTCAACACAGTGGGATTTTAGCGCAAGGTCTTGGAGAGACATAATGAGTTTAGCTGGTAGGTCTGCGAGTCAGTGCAAGTGACTTCAGTGTATAGAACCTACAACTTGTTCATGATTTTGCTGAAGGGAGTGGTGAAAAATAATGGCAGGGGAGGTGTACTGAAACACTTGGTTTATCCTTCTTGCAGGTGGGGTCTAGAATGCTATCTTGTATAGAAACATGACACTAGGCCTGTGTAGATATATCACTGCTAACTAACTTCTACTTCTTGCACAAACTAGTATTGCTGTATGTGTCAGAATAGCATTCTTGTAGAGTACACAAGGGCCAAACAGGGCTTTTTTTGTACACAAGAATATAGGCATTGCTAATGCAGACCCCTGTGCCACATGTGTCCTGTCCTTGTGCTCTCCTTGTTTAGCACAGGACACTTTTTTGCACACAGACATTATTTGCAGGCTGTTTTTTCCTTTACAGCATCCTTGAGTAAAACTTTTGCGTTAAATTTGTGTTGGGAAAACCTGCACTAGAGCTTTAGTCCACTGAGATCTAGAGCCTGATTCATGAAGGGGGCATGCCCGAGCTGTCTGGATGGCCCCTAGAGCAAAACAGGCCTGTTTAGGATCCGATTCTGGACTGATAACCAGAATCAGGCCCGAGGATGGCCTGGGCTGTGCCCCTGCCTTGTCTGCGGGAACGTCCTCCCTGCAGGTCAGGGCCGGCCCATTCCATTGTTGCGATAATGTTGTTCGCACAGGGGCCCCCGCGCGAACACACATTATGGCACCCAGAACCGGCTATTCATAGGGAGCCCGGGGAAGCCCGTGCGAGGGCCCCCCGGCTCCCTCTCTGCACCACCGCCAGCGTGAAGATCCTTTTCTTCTTTCACACTGGCGGCTGTTTCTGTGAAGCCGCGATTGCCTGGGAAGGTTAAAAGCATGCCCTTTAACCTTTCTCAGCATGCGCGCTTCACAACACAACAGCCTGCCATCCGTAAGGGAAAAGGATCCTTCACGCTGGCGGTTGTACAGAGGGAGGCGGGCCTTGCGTGGGCTTCCCCGGCTCCCTCTGAGCCTGCCTCAGACAGCCGCAGGGCTGGTTGGGGGGGGGGGTAGGCCAATGACTTGATGGGCTGTTGATGGGGTAGAACCTGTACTGGAAATGGCTATGGTGAGGGGGAGGGGGGGAACTTGGACTGGAAATGGGCTGTGATTAGGGGGACTATGACTGCAAATGGGCTGTGATGGTTGGGGGGGACTTGGACTGGAAATGGGCTGTGATAGTGGGGGGGGGGGAACTTGGGACTGAAAACGGGCTATGGTGGGGGGGAACGGACTGGAAATGGGCTGTGCTTGGGTGGGGCTAGGACTGCAAATGGTCTTTGATGGTGGGGGGGGCCCTATGACTGAAAATAGGCGTGTGATGGTAAGTAGGGGGGGCTAGGAACTGGAAAGAGGCGGTGATGGGGGGGACCAGACTTGGAACAGGGCTGTTTTGGGGGGGCTAGGGACTGGAAATGGGCTGTGATGGGAGGGCTATATGCACTGGAAATGGGCTGCCATGAAGAGCTGGAATAGGACAGGCAATGGGCTGATTGTGGCTGGAATAGGAATGGAAGTGGGCTGACGAAGGGGCTATAGGATTAGAAATTGGCTGATTGTGGAGCTTGGAGTGGAAAATTGGCTGATGGGGGGCTGGAATGGAACTTGGAAAAGAGCATATGTGGGGCCTAGGACTGGAAATGGGCTGATGAGTATCTGGAATAGGACTATCAAATGGGCTGAGTGGGGGGCGCTTGGACTGCAATGGGTGATGGGCTAGAAGTAGGACTAAAAATGGGCTGATGTGGGGCATGGGAGAATGGGAACTAGAAGGAGCGTATGCTGGGTGGGTCTAGAACTATAAGGGAGAGCTGATTTTGGGGGAGGTCTAGAAAGGGGAAATGGGGATTGGGAATGAGAATAGGAGAGGGTAAAAGATATTTTGTGTGGAAGAAAAATTCTACGATGGGCAAGGTATTGGTGATAGTAAGAAGGGAAATTGAGAAGTGGAAGGGTGCAAAATTGAGTTGGATGATAAAGGATAAGTAAAGAAATGGGGGAAAGAGCAAAGGGGAAATGATCAATATGTTAAAGCAGATATAGAGAGAGAATGGAAAACATCTAAAGAGAGAAGAAAGGACAAATGGATAGCTCGCAGAAGACACAATATGGAAAAACAGAAGAAAGTGACTGGAGCAATTGCAACTGAAAAATAAAATGCCCAAAACAGAAGGTAGAACAATACTTTTTATTTTAAAATGTATTAACTGGAAATATGTCTGGTCTGGGAAGTGCTATATTGCTAACATCTTTGGCGTTTTTGTTTAGCTGCAAGAGGAAATTACTTTATAGTTTTTATTTCTCCAGTGTTGTCAACATTTCATGTTTGGCTTTTGGGGTTCCAGTTTTAATTATTATCTTTCCTATTTCTAATTGTGATCCCTTTTTCTTTGTGATGGTGATGGTCTATGTTTCTGTGTAACTGAGCTGATGAGGTATTCTCTTCATGTAGTTTCTGTTTGAAAGTCCCACTTGTTCTCTTTTCCCCAGTGAGATGTATGGTTAATTCTCTGAGATGTATTGGTTTAATATCTGCAGTTGTGTTGCCTTTGAATAGGTAGGGGTTTTGGTGCTTTTGTGAGTCCTGGTAGTACTGTTATGATAGAGTGGATTTGCTATGGATTCTAAATGGTCAGTGTTTTTATAGTACTTCCTAATGGTCCTGGCGGTTGTCACTGCGATATAGTAATATAGAAATATGATAGTCTTTCCTTTATATCCAGACACTTCATTTAAGAGGCATGTTTTACTAAAAGTGCATGTAAATATTATGGCAATATATTTATGCAAAATGAGACACCTTATGACAAACGAGGCCCTGCAGTTAATCGCCGCAACATGGCCCCGCACCCCCTTGGGCCGCCCCTGCCCTGCAGCTGCCTCCAACTCCCGCAGCTTAGGACCCCCTCATCTCCACTTAACCCGACCCACAGCTGGCCTGCCAGGAACCTGGATCGAGATGGCAGGGACTCCTCCCCCCCCCCCTGCACCCTGGCCTCCTGCCCTGGCAGGGATCCCCTGGGCCCAATTGCCGGGTTGTGGCTGCTTATTCCACAAACCTTCAAAATGGAATTAAGCTAGCATGTCCCTTTTTGACCTGGCAAGGAAGTACAGGGCCATGACTTAAAACTGGCCCTGTACGTCCTTCTGGGCTGGTGACCCGCTCCCCCGCTCCATCCGTATATCCGGCCGGCTTTCCCCGTCCTGCTGCTCAGGACTTACAGGGAGAACTAGAGGTGGAATTGAGCCCAGATGGCTGGTGCCAGGGGCTGCACATCTGCTGGGCCCCCCCGGGACATGCAGCCCTGCACCGCGTCTCGGATCGGGCCCCTTGCATCAGGTTTGTGCATCAAGGCCTAAGTTAGATGAAAAAACCTGTTCCCTTTGCTGTGATACCAAAACTAAGTCCTTGGCACAAGTAACCCCTTCCTAAATAATAAGACCTATGTGCAGTTTCTGTGATGAAGGACTGGTTGCATGGCATGACCCTACCTTAATAAACTTACAATTTGATCTTGCAAGTGACAGTTTAATGTCTGTATTAAATGTTATATCACATGGCGAGCCAACAAAAACTTTACACAACTGTTGTTAGTTTTCAAAGGCTTTTCCATGGGTGGAGCAGTGCTTTATGCATAGAAATGGGCCTGTTAACAAGTAAAGTATGTAAAATTGCTCACCCAATGCATTCATCCTTTGTAGGGGTTAATTTCATAAAAGAGTGAAAAAGTCCAAAAAACACACTGGAGTCGATATTTTAAAACCATTAATGTGGTTTTAGTCCAGACCTTCCAAAGCACATTAATTGCAAAGAAATGGGATATTCAGCTGGTTAGTAATCATGCTAACTGCCACTGAAATATCGGGCCACTTATTTTTATTTATTTTATGTATTTATTTACATTCTCTTATATACCGCGTATTGCTATTTCTGCATCAGTGCGGTTTACATTGAACAAACTGAAATTACATTGAAGCAGGGCATTATAACTTGTGAGATAACTATTTTAACAGGGAACATGGGCTATGGAGGGGTTAGGTTAAGTGGCTTTGCCCCAAGACCACAAGGAGCACCTGTGGGACTAGAAACCACCAGTCCTTCAGGCCCAAGGGTTGCTGTCCTCTAGTGGGATTTGAACCCCCTACCTTCCGGCCCTGAAGTACCTTGCCCCAACCAGACACCTAGGTGCTTTTATAGACTAGACTCATACCAATGAACCCCAGTCGTGCACAAATTTACCATGCTCATTCCAAAGAGTGTAATAATGTATGTTGTATACTCCTATGCATAGACGTTCTGCATTTTATATAAAAATACGAGGGGACGTCAATCAGCAAGTGGTATCCTCACATTTAAATCAGTTGTGTTGGCCATCACCGCTTTAAAATTTTGAACTGATATTCAAGGCCCAGGGCCTATATAGCCGCGGCACTACTGAATATCTCGGTTGGCTGGATATGCCTGTTTTGCAGTTTGGCCAGCGATGATATTCAGATGCTGGCTGATTGTTCGCAAAACCAGCTACAATTAGGACAAGGACAGCCATTTCAGCTGGTCCAGTAGTGGCTGAAATCGCTGCTTGACCCCAGGCTGAAACACCTGTGCTTGCCTCTGCCTTGCCCCAAAATGTCCTGACACAAACTGGTTAGCATTGGGGCATTCATAGGGTTAGGATGGGGATAATTCCAGAGGCACAAATGGCTATGTGCTGCTGAATATCCTGCTCACTGGGATTGATGTGGTGCTAGCAAGTTTTGTTAACCACCATTAATCCTATTATTGAATATGCCCCTTTTATGTATGTACATGGCCAGTCTGGTCCTCTGCTCTACCCGAAATCCCTGCTCTTCCACTGGAAAAAAAAAAAAAAAAAAAAAACATTGCTGTGCAGAGCATGTATAAGAAACATGACATCTTGTCAGTTCACATAACATGTACACACTATAGCGCAGCTGCACAGTTTTTCCTGAAACATTTTCCTTGTGTAAAAAATACCTTTTTTTGCTTGCAGAAAATGCTTTAATAAAATGACCTTCCCTATACATGTAAAGGGGTTTACCTGCTACTATTTGAAGAGCCGAGAGCAGGGTTGAGCAGAGTTTTTGTAGCTTATTTGCCAACTTTTTGCAAATTGACGCATATGAACATAATGTAACCCCGGAAAAACTGTGTACTCCCAGAATGTTGGAACAAAAAAAAAATTTGTGCAACTCAACGTTCTCTGGGGTAATTTTCAAAGCAAACGTAAGCTCATACCTTTTTGCTATGCAAATCCTAGCAAAAGTCTGCACAGCCACAAAGTAATGCAAGCAATTTTTAGCTTTGCTGTGCGAGTTTATAAATAACATCATAGGATCTCTGTATCATAACTATGGCAACGGGGTGGCCCAGGGCCATCGCAGGCTATTGGGTTGCCCTAAGCAAACCTTCAGTTGTACCTGCGCCCCTGTCGATTTTTATAAATTAACACTCAACAATAATGAATCAGTCTGAATACCACGCCTCTTTCAACAACAAGCTGTAAAATGCATAATTAGACATCATATTTCTAAATATTAAGGAGGGCATATAAGCATGGCTTCATCCGGTTTTCACAAGGACCTGCTAACTAGCTAACCCACAGCAATCCCCAGATAATCAGCGGCACTGGCTGAATAGCGTCTGCTGATACTCCACGGGCCACAGAAAAAACAACCGGTTAAAATTGGGAGCAGGTCTGTGGGTGGAGCTGGAGCAGATACCCACAGCAGCTATCCGTCAGCAAGTGGATACTGTATTCAGCTACAGTGCTGCCCAGTGAAACTGGATATTCATGCTTTGACCATGAATAGGTTCGGGCCGGCCTGACTATCTGAGTTCTAATCAAAGCAACAGCGGCTAGGTGCTTGAAAGTGCTGTCTGCTGCTGCTGGAATATAGGCCCCCTCATACGTTTGGTGTTGTATATAATGTGTGTTGCCCACCTCTCCCTACAGGTAACAGAATGGTGCTCAGGGGACAGTGCTACCATTAGGTGGAAGTAGATACTTACCTAGAGCACCAACCTTTAAAGAGGGCAGCCCATTCATGCCACGGCTGCCCCTCTCCTGAGACCTGAAAGGTCAGTGACAATGACAATAAAACAGCACAGTGGCAAGATTGGTGCAGAATGAAACCACAAGGCAGTCCTGGGAGACGGAGGCTAAGTACTGCAGTCGCGGTATCAGGAGCAATTGCCACTGCCATTGCCATTTTCTGCTATTGGCCCCAGAAAGGGGCCACCAGGTTGATGCCCTGGGCAGCAGCAGGGGCCCCTGAAGGTCATTGCTTCTGAGGCAGCTGGTCTAGGTTTTGTCTAATGGTAGTGCTGGGCTCTGGCCTCAGCGCCTCATAGTCCTTGGCGCCCCGGCTCTGAGTGGGCTGATGGCTTCTGAGTGTGTGTGGCCTGTCAGCAACCTATTATTTTGCCTTGACTGCTGCGGCCTTTTTTGCTGCCCCCCCAGAAGCTGAATGCCCTAGGCAGTCACCTAGTCTGCCTAATGGTTTGGGCTGGCCTTTGGCATATGAAAATGATTCAAGTGTGTATATATATCTAGTGTCTTGTATGTCTGCACTGTCAGGATAATTACTGGCACTACATTTAGTGTTTGGGGCAGGGACACTTGTAAGAAAATCAGCTACCTTGGTATATAAATACTTCTCCATGACCAAGCATGAAGTCCATGCCCTTCACATATGGGTGTCATCGGCGTCTGATGCAGCCCAAGACGGAGCATTTCCCCAAGCCTTTCCTATGAAATCCTTTGGGAAATGCCAGATCACGCAATGCGCGGTTCCCGTCCCGCCTAAAGGTGCCCATCTTACCTCAGTCCTCTTTTTTTCCGTGAAATCCACCGGACGTGGTGTCCTGTTTTCCCGGTTAAAATTAGATTTTTTTCGGGCGATTTTTCGCTCCTTTTTTCTCTACCGTTTCGACGCCGGTTTCGGTAACACAAACCAGCGCGTATCGAGCCTGATTCTTCTTTTTCGGTTTTTTTGCCCTTCGTGGCTGGCGTGTCGTGCCCTTTTTCTCCCTGGAAGGTCGGTCCTATTGACCTCGTGGGGACTCTTTGTTTTTCCCCAATGGCTTTTCCAGTGGTTTTAAGAAGTGTGATCGGTGTAAGAAATTAATGTCTCTCACCGACCACACACGACTGCTGCCTTCGGTGCCGTCGGCCCCGACGCACGACCCTAAGTTGTGCGGGCCATGTTGGAAAGATGTCTTCCAAGGCACTCCGAAGTCCGACAGCAGCAAAAAAGAAAGGCGTTTCGTCTCGGACTCAGCCCTCCGTCCGGGCCCGGGCCTCGTCTGAGGCCTTCGATATCTCGGGATTCCGATCCCGAGCGCCGTCAAAGCTCCTCGGACAGGGGGTCCCCTTGACCGGGAAAACGCAAGAGTAAGAAGCGGCTCACGAGGGCATCAATCGGAGGAGGTCCCTGGTTCCTCGAAGGGCCAGGTTTCTAAGACCCCGACCGTTTGCCCCGGCCCCGTGGAACTCGAGAAGCCTGCTAAAGTTCCTCGCGTGGAGCCAGAAGTCTGCTGGGACACGTAAGCCCTCGTAGTTCCCTCGAGTACTTCTCCTCCCAGGGAGCCGACGTCGGGCCTGGTCGCCGCCGGGGCCCGCGTCGATGGCTGCTGCATCTCCCAAGCTGAGTCTCAGGATGACAGCCTTGGATAGTCAGATTGTGCTGCCTTCATGGAGCAGCAGCGGGCACTGGATGAGGCCAGCCTGTCTGGCGCATCTGCCCCCGACCACCACCGGGACATCGACTTCAAAGTCGGACCTCCCCGGAGACCGAGGCCGATACTCGAGTTCCATCGTGGCCTCGGAGTCGACCTCGGTTCGGCTCGGTCTCCCTCGACCTCCCCGCGTCGGGACCGAGGGCGTTGACGCCTGGTTGCCTTTCGGCGTCGGGGCGGGTGCTCCAGGGCCCGCGGTGTCGGAATCCTGACTTCGTCCTTGGATCGAGGCAGCTTGGGAGACAGAGGACGAGGAGTCTCCTGACACCTTCAAGGACCTCGGTGCGTCCCGTCGGACTCACCGCAGTCCTGAGCCCGAGTAGATACCCTCCAGAGGATACTCGGTTTCTTGGAATTTCATCCTGGATATAGCTCTGCCTTGGCTATCCAGGCGGACCCCCGAGGAGGAAGCCTCCAGCCTGAAGAGCTCGAGGCCCTACAGTAAAATAGACTCTCCTCCGAAGGAAGGCCCATTACTGTCCCGGTTCCCTCCGATGCTGGAACTGTCTCCTCTTCCTGATGTGGGCGGCACCGGCCCTCGGCCGACCGGTTTTTTTTTAAAAGCAAGCGAGTCGGCTCGATCTATCGACTCAGTAAGAGCCCTGGCTTTCAGAAGGCACAGCTACCACAACCCATTCTATGGTTTGTGTAATCGGCCATGCCTCGTCCTGAAGAGTCAGAAGATGCACTTCCGTGGTGCCCCCCGGCAGGGAGGCTCCCAGAACCTAGATGGCGTTGGTAGAAAGTGCATTCCAGGGCTTGATGCTTTGCTTGCCGTGTCCGGTCCCTTACCAGCTGATACATGGGCATGTACGTGCGGGAACCGTGGTCCAAGGAGTTGACCGGGTTCTCTGCTGGACTCTCCGGGGAACCCTTGTCAGAGATTCCAAGACCTTGTCCTCGGGGATTCCGGGACTGCCTCGAAGTTCAATGTCGCGCGCCGCCTACCATGGCTTCGAGGCTTCGGCCCCGAGTTGCTGCTGCTGCTGGCAATCTCGGCTCGAACGCCAGGCATGGCTGCAGTCATCGGACCTCTAGGCCATGGCTTCCAGGACAAGTTGGTCGATGTCCCTGGGGCCTACGAGGTGAAAACCTTTTTGGCAAGCCCATGACTGAGAAGGCTGCTCAGCTCAAAACTGATGCACCCTCACAACGGACAAGGCTGTCCGAGGAAGACCCTTCCTGCCCCTTCTCCATAAAAAGTAAGGGCTCAGGTAAAAAAGTCCATTTTACCCATGGAATGGGCACTGCCTACAAACAGTACCCGCAATATCATGCTGCCCAAGCTGCCCCCCAGGGTCAGCAAGCCAAGGGCCATGGTAATGGGCCCCGTAGGCAGAGGACCCCCAAGCCTCAGGGCCCCCCCCCCCCCCCTTTGCTACCAGCTCAGCAGGGTGGGGGTTTTTGACTCCTTGAGCTTTAGTCCCTCTCCTCCACTGCTCTCCCAACCCTGCACAGGAGGTCGCCTCGCCCTCCTTGGGCCCACCAGTGTGCCCCTTATCACGCGGTGACAGTTTGGGTGCTGGAGATACGTTCCACAAGGGCTAATACCCTCCATTTTTCACTACCTTGCCTCCACCATATTTTCCAGGGGAGCCTCCAAGGGCCTCCCCTGCACACAGACCTTCTTTTTACAAGAGCTTCATGTTCTGTTGGTGGACAGGGCGGTGGAGTCCTGTGCCTCCCCACTTACAATTCACAGTTTCTACTCCAGGTATTTCCTGGTGCCCAAAAGAACCGGTGGCCTTCGACCCATTCTGGACCTCAGGAAAACCTCAACATTTCCCTAGTGAAGGGAGAAGTTCAAGATGCTT